>JAJJWX010001315.1:1351843-2703687 GCA_023529315.1 Papaver bracteatum
TGAAACTCCTGTTCTTCCATTTCTGCCCTCAGTCTTTCTCTCTCGCAAGCTAGACGTGCCTGTTCAGCATAATGTCTCTCTATTTCATTCTCAATAATTCTTTGATTTCTGACGTGCTCGCGTCCATGTAATATTCTTCTACCTTCTTCGTGATTTTCTTCACCATCTTGATTATCTTCATTTCTTTGATTTTCAATATTTCGTCTTCCATTTAAAGTTTCCCCCTTTGGATTGTTATAATCATTATTTACTCTCTCTTCTCCCTGGCATTGCCCTCTATTTGGATTTTGCGTTTCTTCTTGTACATTTTCTCCATCATTTCTTATGAGGGAATTTCGCCTTGGTATTTCTCTAAGTGACCTTGAACTTGATCTAGTTGTACTTCTTGATCTTCTTCTTTGTAACCTTAAGTTCTCCATTCTCAACTCATGATTTTGTCTTGTTAAATTTGCACGTTCCACCGCCTCTAACCTTCTTTCTTCTTGTATTCTTTGCCCTAATTCCCCTGCTGTTTCATCTTTATCTTGATGAATCAACCCTTATTCTACCTCCTGATTTCTTCCTACTCCATTTTCTTCTCTTAATTGTCGATTTGTTTCTTCTCCCATTGAATCTGATCTCCATGTGTGAACGCTTACTCTATCATAATCCACTCTTCCATTTTGTACCGATGTTGATTGGTTTGGTTGTTGAATTGAATTTTCCCTTTCATTCCTTGTTCTATTCCTCCTAGTTCTCATCCTTGAAGATTCTCCTAATACACTTGTTTCTTCACCTGCAAGTCTTTTACTTCTTCTCACTATTGTTGTTGGTTCTGATGTATTTCTTCTCCTTCTTCCAGCCATTTCTTCAATTTCTCCAAATCTTCAAATTGTAATTAGAGATTTTGGATCTTGATTCCCCTTAGTCGGCGCCAAAATGTAGTAGCAGGATTTCCCACAACACACCCCTTGTAATATCTTGATAATAATCTCTTAATCTAAACTAATTTGATAATTAAAATTCTAAAAATTGTAAATAGACACACGAATTTTTACATGGTTCGATCAATTTGATCTATATCCATGATTCTCTACTATGATTGTTAAAGTTTACATTTGATAATCTCCATTAATGGAGTTCTAAATCTAATTTTAGGGAAGAAGATGATAAAGAAAAATACATTTTCTCTCTCTAAAAGTCTCTCTGAAAAATATCTCTCTCTCCTCAAGACTCTCTCCACCCTAAAAAATACCTCCCTCTTCTAAATCTATTAGATCTCTATTTATAGGAAATTACATATTGGGTGACAACTAAGTTGTCCTATAATTTCGGATCTATCTTGCGATACTCTCGCGAACTTTGTAACCATCATGAAACACACATGTTATTCTCATATTTCTTCAGTCGTCAACTTCGTCATTCTTTGAATTATTTTGTGATGCTCGTGAAATGTTGTTGAAGAGTTTTCAGTGACGCTCGCAGAAGTGTCATTAATCTCTCGTGAATATAATTGTGGCGATATTCTGGTCCTACAACTACAACAACATAGGAATTGTAATATAACAAAAGTACATAATTGTTGATCATAGAAGTAATCAGAGGGATGGTGTTTTGATTCAGCATCCACCATTTGGAAAATTCTTCTTCTTTATTAAGAGAAAATCCTTTGTAAAAAGGGTAATTTGCACTAAACATTATTATCATAACCAATTCCAGTAGCCATTTATCTTGTTTGATTGAATCTTGATTATCGTCACACCAAAATTGATTGCCTTTGAAGATATACTTGAATATATCATCGGGTTCCAATTGAAATGCCCGAAGGCTATAGAAAATCGCACTAATGGCAAATACTGCATAACATAGAACAACCATAATATATCAACAATAAAATTAAAAAATAAAACAAACCCTAAAACCTAAAATCACAAATAATGTGATTCTTTTATTGAAAACATTAAAAACTAATTACACAAACCCAAATCTACTCAAAAAATCTGATATATCAGATAAATCCGAGCAAATTTAGGTTCGAATATGGAAGAAAAGAAGTTAGAATTATTTGGAAAATATGGTTATGCAGAGAAGAGTGAGGATTTAGGGGGGGGGGGGGAATATTGATAAGCCCTCAACTTATGAAATAGTATTCATTGGTGAAATTATACGAAAAAGGTGTTAGTCCTCAAGGGAGTTGGGGGAGTTGGATTTTTTCTCGTGGGAGAGTTCGAAGGAGTCTCTCAAAATCCCCGTTAGTCGTGGGAAAGTTTAGAAGAGTTTCCCAAACTCCTTAGAAAACCTCGTTAGTCGTGGGAGAGTTTGAAAAAAACTCTTGAACTCCCTGTTAGTGGTAAAACCTTAGAATGCTAGGGAGTTTATTATTTTGGGGAGTTCTGGAGAGTTGATAGTATATTTTTGCATGTCCACAAATCTCTAAAAAGAGTAGAGATTTGGGAGGGAGTTTGGACATAGAACAACATAGGAGAAGGAGGAAACGCTTCAACTTCATGTATGTTTTTTTCATCTTTTTCTTCTTCTTTGATCTCCATGATCTCCATGATTGTTTTGTTTGATTGTTTATAATTACTATTTTGATTGTTTTTCATATCAAGTTTTTGGGGTTTATTCCGTAAAAGTAAAAACCCTCTTCTTCGAAAGGATTTATATAAACAATCAAAACCTTCTTCTTCACTCTGTCAACAACCCTGAACCTTCACTCTGTTAAAGTAACTCTTCTAATCACTGCTCATACCCAGATTGATCCTGCAAAATACAAGAGCATCTCGTCCGGTTTTGGGGTTCTATATAAAGAGAAAGGAACTCCGTTCAGTTGACTTACAAATGTCCGTCATGGTTCAGATGCCTTTGTATACTCTTCTTTTTTCATGCTTATGATTCTGCCATTTGATTTAGATAGATATATTCGAACACATACTATATGCATGTATTGTTTTCTAATGTTGATGGATTTTACTGTCCGCCGATTGATTTCTTAGAGCTAAGAAAATTATTTCATGCCTCATATGTGTTCAGTCATGAGCCTACCATTCATATTATACACAATATATGGATATTATATGGCCTTTTAAAGGATCATTGGTTCCTGGAAAAATAAAATGTGAAGTGTGCTTATCAGTTATCACATAATTATTCTTCAAATTATCCATTTTTGAAACCTTTTGTTGTGGATAGTATGTTTTTCTTCACATTAATTATTTATTTTCCATGGTATTTCATGCGACTTGTATCCAGTTGATTAACTGATAAAGTAAACGAGGATTTTTTGTTTCTTTTACTTAAATAGAATGAGTTAGGAATGAACTCTTTCAAACTCCCTCTAATAAACTCTCTCAAATTCCCTGAACTCAAAGACACCAAACTCTCTCAAACTCCCTACACTCTTTTACACTCCCTTAAAATCCCCAAGATTCAAAATAAACTCAATTCCCCCAAAATCACCCGAGGACTAACCCCCTAGAAGTTTACAGAAAAGAGAGGGAAAGAGTGTCAGAGAGGAGGCTAGAAGAATTATTTAAACCCAAAGAAGAGGATACACCAAGTAAATTTGTCTATGATGATGTTACTTTTTTCTTTTAGTACATACTAAGTAATTACATGTGCAATATTTCTCTTAATCCAATATTTTCATAAGGTATATGATGAAATTGATTTCTTGATTTATTTAAACAAATTGATTCCTTTTCCATTTATTTTCGTTAATTTTCTGATGAATTTTGTGTTTTTTTAGTGTCTGTGGATATGGGAAATAGCATCAAGGGTGATATACTGATATGCACCCGAGAACACAAGATGCTCAGCCAACCAAGACAGTTTCAAGGGCTTAAGATCCATGGATGAAAGTAAATTAAGCGTTGTCACAGTTTGGATTATTGGAAATTGTAAGAGTCAGGACCGAAAAAGTGGGGGTCTAACAACCACACCCAATATTTCAATTAGCCATCTGTATGGACTAACTCCAATATACTTTTAAGATAATCAACTAGTCAGTCAAACTCAATCTTAATAAAAGTATATCAAAGAGTTATATTTGTCTTTCTCGATTCAATACTTACTCAAGCAAATAGAAATCTGCGAGTCTAATTGAATACAAGAGAAACTACTTGATGGTACCAAAGACCAATGTTCAATGATCAATAAATTTCAATCAACAACCAAAGGTTGGATTTCCCAATTGATCTATACAACGCACAACCTGTGATGTTTCAATTATATAACAAAATATAATACGAAAAAGAAATAATACTGACACCAGAAGTTTTGTTAACGAGGAAACCGCAAATGCAGAAAAACCCGTCCAGCTTGAACACACACGGTATTAAGCCGCTACAGACACTAGCCTACTACAAACTAACTTTGGTATGGACTGTAGTTGAACCCCAATCAATCTCACACTGATCCAAGGTACTGTTACACTCCTTACGTCTCTGATCCCAGCAGGATACTATGCACTTGATTCCCTTAGATGATCTTACCCACAACTAAGAGTTGTTAGGACCAAAAGTCGAAGACTTTAATAAACAAATCTGTATCACACAGAATAGTCTACGATAATAGATAAATCTGTTTCTCACAGAAATACCTATGAGTTTTTGTTCCGTCTTTTGATAAATCAAGGTGAACAGGAACCAAGTGATAACCCGGACTTATATTCCATAAGAACAGCCTAGTATTATCAACCACCTCACAATAATCTTAATCGACTAGCGAAAGAAGATATTGCGGAATTACAAACGATGAGACGAAGATGTTTGTGACTACTTTTATATCTTGCCTATCGGGGAAATCAATATCAAGCCAATCTTACGATTTTACTCAAATACGATAAAACCAACAAGATCAGATCACGCAACTACAGAGAAAATAGTTGGGTCTGGCTTCACAAGCCCAATGAAGTCTTTAAGTCGTTAACCTACAGGGTCTCGAGAAGAAACCTAAGGTTAAAGGATAATCGAATCTAGCTAATACAACTAGTATCACACATGAGGTGTGGGGATTATGTTTCCCAGTTGCTAGAGTTCTCATTTGCATAGACTTTCAAATCAGGGTTTGCAATCTAAGTTACCTTGGTAACAAAATATTCACCGTCAGATGAAACCTGATTAGATTCAAGCTAATATCTTTAAACCGTTAGATCGAACTTAGATTGTTACACACAAATGAAATGCACGTTTATGTAACCATACCCAAACATGTAGACTTAGTTGGGTCAATAGTAGTTAACCAAATGGTTATTCATATGAGCACTTTCATATAAACCATATTCTTCTTTGCAACAACTAGTTTAAATGACTCAAATGAACTAGTTAGATAGTTATACGCGGACTTAAGTACCCGGAATGAGTTTGTTTTTAGTTCAAAAACTCCACCAAAAATTCATGGAATGTGAACCTCCGATAGTACGAATACTGGTACGCAGACTTTACTTCTAGTTTTCCTGATCAACAAAGTACGCATACTTTGTTTCAAGGAATAAGGACTTACACATGTACAATGTTTATATCCTTTCAAGGTTATATTTTAAACTCTCATTTCAACCATTGAAACATTCTTAGAGGACGTTATATGATTGTTATTCACAAACCATTTTTCATCAAAGCCATCAAGTAATTGAAACTTAATATGACTTTCGTCATTATTAAAGATTAACTTGGCCAAAGCAAAAGATTTCCAACACATATTTCGCGAGATAAACTCGGTTCGAAATAGAAAATGTGTATAATCAAAGTCTATATAGCAGTACGACTTTTGTTTCAAGATAGGAGATATAGTAGATAGACTTTTGAGTGATAGATAAGTTCAAGTCTCCACATACCTTTTAGTCGATGAAGTTCCACCATTTCCTTGAGTAGTTCTTCGTATTGTATGATAATCGCCATGGAGTTCTTAAGCTCAACTACACTTTCTATCCTAGTCCGAGACTTAGCTATAAGTAGACTAGAAATCAAGACTTATAGTTTTGATAACTAATATTGACAAACATGCTTGGGATAGCAACGCATGCGAGTTCGACCGAGCAGTGCTCTAACAATCTCCCCCTTTGTCAATTTTAGTGACAAAAGTATCAATACATATGGAATACAAAATAAATAAATAAACTTTGTTGATTCTCTTCCACATGTTTGATCTCCTTGGTTATTCAACATTACTCGAAATCTTCGTCACTTCCAAGTACTCTAATGATTCCAAAGGCTGTAAGTTTAGCATCATCGTTGTTGAAAATCCGTAGCTATAACAATGAGAAAACAAGAGTTCTCAATCATTGTTACACAGTGTCATAGTATTATTACACATCATCAAAGTTCAATTGTATCACAACTTCGACAACAATATTATGGTGATATGTATCACCCCCCTTAGTCAATACTCCATCTCACATGGAAACTACTCCCCCTTACATAATGATCCTAAAACCATATGTATTTGTAGTGTGAACTACACATTAATTCTCCCCCTTTTTGTCAATAAAATTGGCAAATGTACGAAATCTAGTGGGATCCTAATGAAATTTCTATAGAGATATTATATGACCAAAAGAAATCACATATCAACTTTTTAGATGCCATCATATAGCCGAAGCTAAATGCATTCATCAAGGGGTTTATAAAGATACAAGATAGCCCCTATAATATTCCATAGCCACACTCCTCACAAAGATTTGGCAATTAAGAACAAGTTCAATTAAGAACTCTCCCCCATAAAATGTCATTCCCGAAAGAACAACAAGAGCGACCTTACTTTCACAAGAAAATAAGGATTTCTTTGGACATAACAAATCACATATGAATATGAATTTGAATCCAAAATAATTAAATTAACCAATAATTTAATTGGTCATGCTCGACATAAGAAAACTTACGGAACCGCATAGTATTTATATATAAAATATGGATCAGGGAAGATCAATATTGCGGAATAGACAAGGATTCATTCTATTTTCCATCACTATTTGCACAATGACATATAATAGACATAATCCTCATAAATAAAAGTTTTATCCTTTCTTCCATCAAAATATGACATAAAAGGCTTTAACTTTTGTAATGTCAAAAGTTCATTCATTCTTTTATCAATACATGCATATCGACATATAAAAGACTTAACTTTTGAAAAAGTATGGGACACTCATAGTTCATGGACGCAAACACGGATATCCCATAACACATTGCAATATATAAAACCATAAAGATCATTACTGTAAAAATCATATTCCAATGAAGATGAATACTTTGGACATAGCTATGTGTAATCACAATAATGGCTATTCCAAAAAAACTAGTTATTCTTCCTAAAACACAAGAAATAAATTATGATAAGAAGATTTACTAGACATTAAGACCTTTGAAGAATTCTTTATCGTCCCCGAAATCCTTGTCGTCAACATCCATTGGGACATAAGATTCATGAAGATAGGAGTTGATATCAATAAACCTTCTTGACTGATGTCGAACCAGGGCCTTATGAATCTCACGAGTCTTAAGCACAAAAGCCTTTATTTGTTCAACACTTCAAAAATATCAGAAAACTTCTGAGAATTTGAAGGAACGGCTCTTGGATTCTTCACATTCCTTATTTTTTATAGCAAGACCTTTGTTCTAAGTGTATTTCTTTCGATTTGGACACTCATTTGCAAAATGACCAAAACCTCTACACTTAAAGCACTAAGGCATATCCTCGTCATCAGTTTCATCGTTATCCCTATTTGTAGGAGGAACATGATTATGGGGTTTATCTGATGACTTGGATTTATATCTAGAGAACCGTTTACTTCTCTTCAAAAGAAGATCCCTAAACTGTCTTGTGATCAACGAGATTAACTTGTTAAGATATTCATCTGATGAATCAGCCTCAGAAAGATCATATTCAGAGATGCGAACACTTTTAATTTTATCAAGTACTTTAATGTTCTTTAGTTCTTTAAAATCAACATCCTTACTTGACTTGTACGTATGCTCATGATCAAAGATCTTTAACTTCCCAACCAGAGTATTTCTGGACAGTGTATCAAGGTTGTTTCCTTCAACGATGGCATGCTTATTAGAATCGTATCTAGATGGTAGCGATCTGGGAATTTTTATCACAATTTCCTTTTTAGGAATAGTCTTACCCAATGCAAAAGATGCATTAACAATTTCAGACACTTTGTGATTAAATTCATCAAATGAATCTTCATCTTCCATACGAAGGTTTTCCCAATCAGAATTTAGGTTTTGAAGCCTAACTTCCTTTTCACTGGTATTTCCTTCAAATTCGGTTTCTAAGATATCCTAAGCATCTTTAGACCAAGTGCACGTAGTCACATGATGCTGAAGATCTGGGTTAATAGCATGTATGATATCATTCAAAGCGTCCGAATTTTGCTTTGCAGCAAGTATCTCAGCAGCGTCATATGCACCAATATTTTTCGGCACAGTTGCATCTCCTAATGCCACAACGGGAGCATCATAGCCATTAACTACATAAACCCATGATTGAAAATCACGCGCTTGAAGAAAGGCACGCATAAAATTTTTCCAACATAAGTAATATGAGCCATCGAAGACTGGTGGTACATTTATAGAGATATCACTCATGTCTATAGAGTCATATCGCTATAAACACAGACTTATAAGGTATTAAACATGTTTGCCTGTTCTGATACCAATTGTAAAAGTAGGGGTTTAATAACCACACCCAATATTTTGATTAGCAATCCATATGGACTAACTCCAATATACTTTTAAGAGAATCAACTAGTCAGTCTCTCTTTCTCGATTCAATACTTACTCAAGCAAATAAAAATATGCGAGTCTAATTGAATACAAGAGAAACTACTTGAACGGTACCAAAAACCAATGTTCAAGGATCAATCAATTTCAATCAACAACCAAAGGTTAGATTTCCTAATTGATCGATACAACGCACAACCTGTGATATTTCAATTATATAACAAAATATAATGCGGAAAAGAAATAACACAGACACCAGAAGTTTTGTTAACGAGGAAACCACAAATGCAAAAAAAAACCCGGGACCTAGTCCAGATTGAACACACATTATATTAAGCTGATACAGACACTAGCCTACTACAAACTAACTTCGGTCTGGACTGTAGTTGAACCCCAATCAATCTCACATTGATCTAAGGTACAATTACGATCCTTACGGCACTGATCCCTACAGGATACTACGCACTTGATTCCCTTAGCTGATCTCACTCACAACTAAGAGTTGCTACGACCCAAAGTCGAAGACTTTAATAAACAAATTTGTATCACGCAGAAAAGTCTACGGTAATAGATAAATCTGTCTCCCACAGAAATACCTATGAGTTTTTGTTCCGTCTTTTGATAAATAAACTTGAACATGAACCAATTGATAACCCGGAATTATATTCCCGAAGAACAACCTAGTATTATCAATCACCTCACAATAATCTTAATCGACTAGCGAAAGAAGATATTGCGGAATCACAAATGATGAGACGAAGATGT
Source organism: Papaver bracteatum (assembly GCA_023529315.1). Classification (NCBI taxonomy): domain Eukaryota; kingdom Viridiplantae; phylum Streptophyta; class Magnoliopsida; order Ranunculales; family Papaveraceae; genus Papaver; species Papaver bracteatum. Next base: position 1,361,314 of record JAJJWX010001315.1, read on the forward strand.
TTGTGACTACTTTTATATCTTGCCTATCGGAAAAATCAATCTCAAGCCAATCTTACGATTGTACTCAAATAGAAATAGCAAGATCAGATCACGCAACTACAGAGAAAATAGTTGGGTATGGATTCACAATCCCAATGAGGAGATTTTCCTTGAGCAAGCTGATCATCTGGTCTCTTTCCATAATATATTCGTCCACATATGCAATAACTGTTGTGGCTGATAGTGGGAATGCCAGATGTCGTGGTTGGTAACCATAGAGTGCCTTAAATGGAGTCATCTTTAAGCTAGTGTGGTAGTTGGAATTGTACCACCACTCAGCTAAGGGTAACTACTTGCTCCAAGCTTTAAGTTGGTGGCTTGTTATGAACCTCAAGTAGTTTTCTAGGCAAGCATTTACCCTCTCAGTCTGCCCATCTGTCTGAGGGTGGTAGGCAGTGCTGAGATTAAGGCTGGTGCCAATTACTTGAAATAAGTCTTGCCAAAAATTGCTGATGAAGATTTTATCCCTATCATAAGTAATGGAGATTGGTAACCCACGGAGCTTGAAGATATGGGTGAGGAATTGCCGAGCCACTATTGAGGCAGTGAAGGGTTGGCTAAGAGCAATGAAATGGCTATATTTGGTTAGCCTATCTACAACTACCAAAATAATATCTTTCCTTCCAGATTTTGGAAAACCTTCAATAAAGTCCATGGTGATGTGTTGCCATGCATGCTATGGCATGGGCAATGGTTGTAGAAGACCAGCTGGTTAGGTGTGTTCCCCTTTATTCTTTTGGCACACATCATAGGTGTATACAAATTCAATAACGTCACTCCTCATACCTGGCCAGTAGAAGTGAGCCTTTGCCCTCATATAGCTTCCTTGTATGCCAGAGTATCCTCCAGTGGATGAGGCATGTATGAAAGTGAGTATGGAGTGCTTCATACCATGCCCAGTTCCCAAATAAATCTTCTCCCGATGCCTTAGTATCCCATTTGTATATGAGTAATTGTTAACAACTTCAGCAAAGATAAGTAACTTAGATATGATAGAGTTGGCAGCTTCATCATCTTCATAACTCCAAATAATATCCTTAGCCCAAGAATGTTGAGATGTGTTGATGATGTTTAGGGCTGGATTTGGTAATCTTGATAAAGCATCAGCAACTTTGTTCTCCATCCCTGTTTTATATTTGATTTCATAATCAAATCCCAGTAATTTCATGAGCCATCTATGTTGCAATAAAATACTTGATGCTCTGCTGGTCAGTGTGAATGATAAAGTGGTTGTCTAGCAAATAAATCCTCCATTTAGTGACAACACTGACTATTGCTAACAACTCCTTCTCATAAGTAGAGAGACCTAAGGACTTAGGTCCCAAGGGATTGTTGTAAAAAAGCTATTGGCCTTCCTTCCTGCATCAGCACAACACCAATTCCCCTTGCACAAGCATCTATATCTACTATGAATGTTTTTGAAAAATCTGGAAGTTCCAAGACTGGTGTGCTGCTCATGATTTGTTTCATCTCATTGAAAGCATTCTCAGCTGCCTCATACCAAGCAAATGCATTTTTCTTTAGAATATCAGTTAATGGTTTACATATGGTGCCATAACCTTTGACAAACTTCCTATAGTAACCTGTGAGGCCCAAGAATCCTATCATCTCCTTGATGCAAGTGGGTGTAGGCCAAGTGACCATGCTAGATATTTTTGAGGGATCAGCTACCACTCCATTGGCTGTAATAATGTGTCCCAGGTACTCCAACTTCTTCTGACCAAAGTAACACTTAGATTGCTTTGCATATAGCTTGTGTTGTCTTAATAAACTTAGAACAATCCTTAAGTGCTTAACATGTTCTTCTTGAGAGGGGCTATAAATGAGTATATCATCAAAGAAAACCAACACAAATTTTCTCAAGTATGGTTTAAACACTTCATTCATGAGTTCTTGAAATGTAGCTGGGGCATTAGTCAGCCCAAAAGGCATCACCTTGAACTCATATTTCCCTTCATGAGTTCTGAAATCTGTTTTGTGAATATCAGCTAGGTGCATTAGAATCTGATGATACCCTGACCTGAGATCTAGCTTTGTAAATACCACTGAACCATTTAGATAATCTAGAAGTTCTTCAATTATGGGAATGGGAAATTTATCTTTGATGGTGATATCATTAAGTCTTCTATAGTCAACACAAAATCTCCATGTGTTATCTTTCTTCTTTACTAAGAGAATTGGAGCAGCAAATAGGCTATGACTTGCTTGGATAAATCCAGTTTGTAACATTTCCTTGACTAGTGATTCGCCTTTTGAGCATAAGGGAACCTATAGGGCCTTTGACTGGTGGGAGTTGAATTTAGTTTGAGTGGTATCTTATGATCCAGAGTTCTTGGTGGAGGTAAAGACTTTGGCTCTTCAAAGACATCAGTAAATTCTTGTAGTAGTTGTTGTATAGGTTGTGGAGTTTCCTCTTTGGGTAATGCAGTTGAAATTGAGAATAGTTGCCCTAATACCCCATGGGTACTCTATTTATGGAATTTTGAAACAACACTGGAGCTAATATTCTTCAATAAAGGTCTCTCTCTTTCACCAGAGAGTGTAATCTTTTTTCCCTTGTGAACAGAGCTGATGCAGAGCTTCTCAAAATTGAATACCACATCTCCCAAGGTCTTGATCCAATCTTCCCCCAAAACCATGTTACAACCACCAAGAGGTAAAAGCCTCAATTCCCCACTGAATTTGCTACTTTGCATTGACCATTGGAGCTGCTTGCACATTCTAGAGCTAATGGTTCTATATCCATTTACCATATTAACTAGTAATTGAGTTATTTGTTCTGTGGGGAATTCCAGCTGTTGAGCTAAATCTTTGTCAATGAATCTATGAGTGCTTCCAGTGTCAATCAAAATGAATATGAATCTCTTCTTAACATACCCTGGTATCCTTATGGTCTCACTGCTAGTACAACCTGTAAGAGCTTGGAGTGATATTTCCATATCTGTTTCAACGAGAGAGTCAACATTCTCTTCTCCTTCATCCCCTTGTAATTCTTCATGCTCTTGTGAATCATCTTGCTCATCTAAGGCTAGCATATACAATTTTTGTTGCTTTCACTTGTGTCCAAATGTGAACTTCTCATCACAGTTGTAGCATAACCCTTTTGACTTCCTCTCTTTCAGTTGCTCATAAGTAAGTTTCTTAATAGGAGGATGATTGGTTTTAGATGTGGAGGAGCTGGGATGGAAAGTTGATCTTGAGGGATGTTTAGGAGCATTGGATAATGTGTTGTGGCTAGCATTTTTTGATGAAGTGGATGGTAAGTAAGAAGTGGTAGTGTAGGATCAGAATATCGCAACAACAGCGTTCCTGTGAAACCTTCATCTACAATGTTGTGAGACCGTTGCATACAAATAACAAAGATGACATAACAAGTGACATCAGCTCAAACATGATAAAAGTGTGATGATCTTGCGAAATTTAGAGAGTTTGCGAAGATTAACATCAAAAGCTTGCGAGAACATCGCAAGTCAGATCCGAAGTTAAAGGACATACTAGCTGTCATCCACTATGTAATTCCCTATATAAAGAGCCGAACAGGCTTAAGGGAAGAAGGAGATCTTTTTCGAGTATTGAGTAAGTCATTAAGAGAGAGAAAGCACAGAACAATTATTAATTTCTTAGTTTCATTTCTTTCCTTTCTTGTAAAATTTGTGAGATTAATCAATAAAGATTGTGATTGTTCATCTAAAATGATTTGATTGTATGAATTCTTATGAGGGGTGTAGTGTAGGATCTCTTGCAACTACATAATGGCGCTAGAAACAGGGACTTTTTCTTGTTTTTAGTGTAAAAATTAGTATTGAGATTTGAGAGAAATTGAAATAGTTGGTGAGAAGTTTCATATAATTTTCAACAATTCATTGAGATTGAAGAGATGGCTAGAAGAAGAAATGTTTCAAGACAACCAACTACTGTTAGAAGGAGTAAGAGACTTGCTGGAGAAAGAAGAAACGAAACCGGAGAACCATCAAGAATGAATACAAGAAATGATGGAGAAAATCAAATTCAACAACCAATTCAGCGTACACCAGAGCAAAATAGAACTTTGGATTATGATAGAGTAAGTGTACACACTTGGCGATCAGATTCAGCGAAAGAAATGGAAGAGGAACAACAATTAAGAAATAGAAGGCAAGAAGAGAGAGATCAGGAAGTAATTGGAGGAATAATTCATGGAGATGAAAGAAATGAAGCGTTAGAATCATTGAGACAAATCATACACAAAGAGAGGAGGTTGGAAGCAGAAGAACGCGTAAATTTGACAAGGCAAAACCATGAGTTGAGAGTGGAAAATATGAGATTACAGAATAGGAGGTTAAGACTACAAGATCAAGATCAATCAGAAGTGAAGTAAGATGAAATTCTATTACAGAAAATATTGGAGAAAGAGATCGAGAATAAATACAAAATCCAAATAAAAAATGTTGCGAAAGGAGAGAAGTAATTGAAGATCGCTACATCCCACCAGGTGAAATTCTCCAAAATGGACAAAACAACAGGAATCAGGAGAATGGGAGATGTCAGGAGAGAAATAATCAAGATGGAGAAGAAAATCAAGAAGAAGGAGGTAGAATATTATATGGAAGACAAATCCAAAGAAATCAATAGGTAATTGAAGGTGAAATCGAGAGACATTATGCCGAACAAGCATGTCTAGCTTGCGAAAGGGAGAGGTTGAGAGCAGAAGTGGAGGAACAAGATCTCCAAGAGGAAATACGTCAGAACAATCACGATAATCTAGAAAGAAAGCGTGAAAAATATCGCAATAATGTAAATATTAATGATGAATACGATATAATACAAAGGAGAGCTGAAAGGCAGCAAAGAGAATTGATAAGGAATGAACAAAATTGCAGAATAGAAAATGAGAGATATAATGGTATGTAAATTCATGAAAGAAATGAAAGAGAAGATCGCAGAGAAAGACAAGAAGAAAATGATGAAGATAAAAATCAAAATTTCGCAACACAAAACAGGCAAGAACGCAGGAGAAGAGAAGCAGACTTAAAAAGACAAATGGGATCAGCACCTGGGGTAAATGAACAAATCTTAAGAGAATTGGCAGAAATAAGAGGAATGCTAAATAACAGAAGAGAATGAGGTAGAAGGAAATTAGATGAGGCCATAGAAGAAGTTGCTAAAACTCCATTCAATCAAGAAGTACAATTAGGAGGGATACCCTCAAAATGCAATCTACCTGCGTTAAATAACATTTTCGATGGAACAACTTGTGTAATTCAACACATCAAGGTGTATGTGAGATGTATGCTACAGTGGTAAAACCATGATGCTGTATTGTTCAAGTATTTCGCATTTAGTTTAAAAGGGGAGGCGCTGAAATGGTTTGAAGGTTTGCCTAAGAATACGATAACATCTTTCAACCATTTGTAGACTACATTCTTAGGGGCATACATAAGTAACAATTCTTCGCGACCTGGCATTGAAGATGTATTTGGGTTAAAGCAGGGAATTGGTGAGAGTTTGAAGCATTTAACCATAATATGGAAGACAATGTGTAGTGAAATGGATGGGCGTGTGGATGAGAGATATCTCATTATATCATTCATCAATGCAATGTTCACAACCAATCTACTGTACATTCAACTTTTCAGAATTAAGAATACAATCACAATGACTGAGCTGTGACAACTACAAGAGGAGTAAATTGCTCTTGAAGAAAAACAGAATGATATGGAGTCATACCCAATTGCAAATACAAATTCAGCAGCAGCGAATGCAAGCTTACTACCCAAAATGATAAACACAGTGGCGAGCACTTCGCAGACAAACCAAGAGAAGATAATGGAGAATAGTCAGCAGAAAATAGTAGATATGGGAAGTCGAGACCAAGAAGAATTTGGGAGAGAAATAAATTTCTATAGCCGAGGTGGAAACAACAAAATTCAAAGACTTGATCAGCCATAAGAAACCTATGGAAGACAAAGACAAAATTATCATAGAGGATTAGGAAGTCAAAAGATAATATGGGAAGAGATCAAGAAGCCACCTTTGAATGCTAGTGTGGAAAAAATTTAGGAAGCTATAATCTTAATGGAGAACATTCCAGCACCCTGGAACATGGGAAAAGAACCACTTCCAAACCACCGAAGTCAAGAATTTTGCTCTTACCATCATTTTCATGGACATTCAACAAATGACTGTAGGAATATAAAAAGGATCATTCTCAAGATGATAGATCAAGGAAAATTAAATCATTTTCTAATAGGGCATCCTCAATCTCAACTCTTACCACCACCACCAGAAATTCGCAGAGTAAATACAACAAAGGGAGGAGAAACATTTGTCATAGAAGTTGGGGCGAAGGCGAAGAATTTGTTTTGTAACTCCATTGTACATTCGTACAAAACAATTGAAGACTTTCACGATATTCTAAGCAGAGTCTTCGCAAGGGATGGTGATGGAAGAGAAATTATGAACATTGCAAAGATTTCGCCACTAAAAGAATGGCAAAAGCAAATTATTTCTTTCACTGCAGAAGAAGTACCTGAGGGAGGAGAAATGCATGATAATCCATTAGTGGTGAGATTGGAGATTAACCCAAATCCTAAAGATGATGAAGATGATGAAGCAGAAGATTCATGGGCAATCAACCGAGTTTTAATTGATACTGGAAGTTCTATAGATATTCTATTCTATCATGCTTATAAAACTATGGGAGGGAAAGATGAAGATCTAATACCTTCAACCTACAAAATATATGGTTTTAATGGTACTGCCAATAAGCCTAAAGGAGAGATTACTATGCGAATTTCGTTGAAAGGGTTACCTTCTGAGATTTTATTCTGCGTTGTTGATGTGGAGTCACCTTACAATGCTTTGATTGGGCGACCTTGGTTGCATAGGATTCTAGGTGTAGCCTCGACAATTCATTAATGCATCAAATTCCCTCATCCCAGTGGAGTTGGAGTCATAAAGGGAGATTGGGTAGAAGGAAAGAAATGCTATGAAATCGATGTAGAGTCCTGAGAAGAACGGGCTGCGAAGAAGGGGAATTGGAAAAGTAACATCAGAGAGCAACAAAGAAGTGAAAGATTCATGGTGGATGCAACAGAGAAGAGAGAAGAAGAAATTTTGCAGAAAAGAAGAAGCAACGAAGCTCTCGCAGAAGGTAAAAAAATAACAACAACTGTCAAAAATACTGAGGAAAATAAGAACAAAGGTAAGAAACTAGAAATATGAATTATTCGATGATGTTATGACTGCAAAAATATAACTGTGAAGAAAAAGAAAGATGTATGGCTGATTTGTCGCAAAAATTTCAAAAAAAATAAAAAATAAAAATATTTTACTTAATGACAAAAATGAGATCGAGAAATTACAACAGAGCTGAAATGCAAAAGAAAAATAGAATAATTCTTAGAATGGGACGAACCTTTATGGTGTACACCCTAGTTCGCGATTTTTTTCTTCGCAAGAGGAAAATATAAGACCTAAAGTACATCATAGAAGGGGGGTATTTGTTGCATGGTTCAGGGATAAGGTCATACCATTGCTGGAACCTGAGTCATGGAGATTTGGGGTCAATGAAAGCCCATCCAGGAGAGGCACCTTGGATTCTCAACTTGAGCATATGACTTAAGTTGGGCGACTAAGGTAATAAGGACTCTCCTAAGGAGTGCAGAGTATGATCAAGGCGCCGAGGTACACGGTTGAGCCAAGAGTGCCCGAGGAGTATAAAACTACTCTAGCCATTCTTGGCAAGTATTGACTATGATGCACTCGGCCCGAAGAAAACCCCACTTAGGGTGTAGTATCGTAACCATAAGCCATATAGGCAAAAGGGATAAGAGGTTGCGAAAACAACTGGTTGTTATCAATACCGGATGGGAGGATCAAGTCTTGTATAGCAGAAGTACATCTCCTTGAAGGGGCAACCAGGGGGAAGAAAAGGGCGGCACTCTCCATTAGGGAGCTGATAAGTTTCTTAAGACGCAAATGTCATGAGGCTTTATTTTCGCAAGCAAGTTTAGGCTTATCATATTTGTGCGGCAATCTTGAAGAGGCAATAATACAAAATAAAAAGTTAATACGAGATCAATGGGTCACTACATGAAAGTGTAAGGACGTCCCGCGGTTTCATCGCAAGACGACAATGTCACGGGGCTTTAATTTCGCAAGAAAATTTAGGCCTGTCATATTGTCGCAGCAAAAATGATAAAAGAACAAAAAGATAAGACAAGATCAATGGGTTTCTGCATGAAAGTGCAGAGACGTCCTGCGATTTTGTCGCAATAACAAAAGGTGGCAAAATAAGACCTTTACTTAGGAGGGCAAAATAAGACCTTTACTTAGGAGGGCAAAATAAGACCACATCAGAATACAAGGAAGAATGTAATCTTAAAATATATGACTGCGAAATTACGCATAATAATTGCGAGATTGTCGCAATAATATTACTAAAAAAAAAACAACTTGCTTAATCTCTCATTTGAACATAAATAACAGAGGCAAGTATGGGAATGCATAAAATAAGAGTATGTTATTTATCTCCATATGATAGATTTACGCACAAAATGAAAAATAAATTATGTTCTGATTAATCATATTGCGAGAAAAAATTGTTTTTCTAACACATACAGGAAGGAACAAAAGAAATTGAACTTGTATTGAAGACTGGAGAAATTCGCAGTGATAGATTACAAGTATACAAGAATAGAAGATCAAGAGCAAACGTACAAGTTTTACAAAAAGTTGAATAAGGAAACACAAGGAAGCAAAAACTACTTCTTGCTTGATTCTTCATTATCATCTTCAAATTCTTCACCAGAATTTTCTTCTCCATTAGATTCTTCATCAGACTTCTCTTCTTCATCTTCTTCAGACTATGTTTCTTCATCAGCATCACTATCAGAGATAACCAAGTTAGGAACGTTTTCTGGAACTTCATCTGAGAGACAAGGATACGTAGAATGAGGAATTTCATTTTCATCACAAATTGTTCTAATAGTGTCGTTGCGAAAAAGAACGGCATCATTCTTAAAGTTCGCAACAATGATTTTTAGTTGATTCTTCAGCCTAGAACATTTCTCATTGCGAGAAGAAAGATCCTTTGCGAGTTTCGATTTCTCATTCTCAAGTTCTTAAATCCTCTTGCGATATCTATCTTCATCTTCTGCGAAAATATAACAATAAATCAACAACTTAATGGTAGTTTGTGAAAAACAAACAATTAAATAAGGAAGAACAGTTAACAACCTTCTCTGTTAGAAATCATATCTCTAATCAAGGTTGTATGCTCAACTTGAAGACTGACATTTACACCTAAATTATTCCTGGCGTTATCTAGAACTCTCGCAGCCCAAGAAAATTCATCATCATCATTTATGAGAAGGAGGGAACGAGTTTGGTTCTCTCATTCGCAGAGCACATCATTTCTACGTTTGAGATCATGTCTTTCAATTTCAACCTCAAGAAGAGTTTCTTAGAATTTCGCTAAAGTTTGAGCACCTTGGAGAGAAATACAATCTTTTTCATCTATGAGATCACTATACTTGGCTCTCAAACTATTGATTTCTTCTTTAGAATTATGAAAGAAACGTTTAAATTTATTAGCCATACTCAAGACAGATCTATGGTCAATTTCTAAGAGGCGAAATTTGGATCTAAGTTCATTTATGGGAAGAGATTCAATCTTATCATTTGAGAAACTATTTAGAGAAGTATTTAGGTGTTCAAGAAGAGTATCATCATCCATAAGATTGGGAAATGTATGAAGAATAATAGCTTCATCAGAAAGACCATAAACGTCTGCGAAATGGTAAATTGTATAAGAAAAAATTATGAAAAAATAAAATAAAGAGAAAGAGAAAGAAGAAGAGTCCCATACCATAGAGTTTCTTATTGGCATCTTGAAGTCTAGATATTTTGTTCTTCTGAATGGAATTTTCAGATTCCAACTGCTTACTTTTTTCGCGAATACCAGCAGCTTCAGTTTCCAACTCTTTATTTTTCCTGCGAAGATCAAGATTTTTCTTTTCAAGAATCGCACGCCTTCTTTCCAAATCTTAAGTAACAACAAAAAAAGTTTTCCCAGCCTGCGAAATAATACAGTGAGTTTTAAGAATAAATTATGAATTCAAAGCAAAAATCAAAAGAAGAAAAATATAAGTATGAAAATTGACCAAGCTATTAAGCGAATGTAAGAAACTTGGAGATATAGATCTTGAAATCCTACGAAGAGACTCATTATTCTCCAAGAGAGGGGAATCACAGATAGTAGCTATGGATTTGCAGGCATTAGTAAGAGGAGCATCACCCATTCCCTGCAAAGTATTGGAGAAGATGCTAGACAATTGTGCCATAGAAGATGCAGGTTGAGAAGCTTCCTTCAGAGAAGAAATATCATCATCATCATCATTACGATCACTAGAAATTTCGCTAGATTGAAGAAATGAAGGTGAGGGAGATTGGACTTTTCGTTTCTTTAGAGGAGGGACAATAGACTTTTTCTTACGAAGATCACCTTTGCCTTTACCTTTATTCCTGGTTTTCACAACTTTGACAGGTTCTTCCACTTCAGCGATAACCTACATACACAGATAAAGATAAGAAATAGAGGCAACAATATATTGTGAAGAATCATAAAAGAATATTTCTTACTTCATCTATGAATGATCGAAGAGCTGATAAAGTACTGACTTTCCCAGTCTTGTTATAGCTTACTTTCAACCATTCAATCTGATAATTTCGCAATCACACGAAAACATTGGAATGGTCAGCAAAATTATATATGAGAATGAAAAGAATAACAACTCAAATGAAGTTTGGAAATACACCTATGTTTCCCTTTCCGGCCAGATGAATACCCAGGGTTGATACGCTGCGAGATTCGCAGGCAAAACATGAAATCCGGAGATGTACGGACCCTTTAGGATTAAAGAGGAGATACACCACTTATCGTCATTGGAATAACGTGGGGTTGTATTATTTCCAGGATGCCAATCAATGTCTTGCATAAGTATCTTGTCATCAGCAACATCATCCTTCTTCTTTAAACGAACGCCCCAACAAGTATTATCTCTCTTCATGGGAATTATCTCATAATTCGCAAAGAAATTTTCTACAATATACTTCGCAGGAATAATTTCAACTCCAGTGAATTTAGGTTTTTTAACTTTTGAGGGATAAAGAGATCCCTTACCAGCACCACGATTGGCGAACTCGAGCATTAAACGAATGCAATCCCCGCTCAATTGATATACTGCTCGCGAAAACTTTGCATGGGAAAGTATTTCATAAAATAAGGGAAGTTCAGGATCATAAAGGGGAATGGGAATGCTAGCGAGAAGCTGACCTAGCGAGACTATGATCTTCTCATGATTGCAAAGATGATCAGAAAATAAATTAATAGAAAGCTCAGATTTAGGGTTTTGACCAAGAATGGGAGATAAAGTAAAACCTTTGGTTTGAAGTTTCTTTTGAGCTTCTTCAAAGGAAATCTCATTTTTACGACCAGCTGGAGGCATCTTCAGTATGGGAATGAAGGAATAAGGAGCGAAAGATGAAGAATGAAAATTTGCAGTAGCAGAAGCGAAACTTGCGGAGGAACAATGAAATTGCAGAGAAAATAAGAGATAAGGTAAAAAAAAGAGAAGAAAAGAATAAGAAGAGTATATATAAGAGAGTTGAAATTCTCAAAAATATAAGTGCATTCAATGCGAAGGGTATACATGAGCGGTTAAGAAGCAGCGGTTAAAAAAGACGTGTCAAGAGATGAATAGAAGAGGGGATACGTGTAATAAAGTTTTCACAAAGTACGAAATTATGACAGTATAGAAATACTTGAAAAGATAAGCAGTTACGGCATTTTTAAGTACAATGTCTCATGACATTCTCCCCTTCGCAGAGAAGACATGAAAAGAGGCAAGATGTAGGATCAGAATATCACAACAACAACGTTCCTGTGAAACCTTCATCTACAACATTGCGAGACCGTCACAGACAAATAACAAAGATGACATAACAAGTGACATCATCTCAAACATGATAAAAGTGTGATGATCTTGCGAAATTTAGAGAGTTTGCGAAGACTAACATCAAAAGCTTGCGAGAACATCGCAAGTCAGATCCGAAGTTAAAGGACAGACTAGCTGTCATCCACTATGTAATTCCAATAAATATCCGAACAAGCTTAAGGGAGGAGGGAGATGTTTTTCGAGTATTGAGTAAGTCATTAGGATAGAGAAAGTCCAGAGCAATTGTTAATTTCTTAGTTTCATTTCTTGTAAAATTTGTGAGATTAATCAATAAAGATTGTGATTGTTCATCTAAAAATGATTTGATTGTATGAATTCTTGTGAGGGATGTAGTATAGGATTTCTTGCAACTACAGGTAGGGTAGTTTTTATAGGAAGACTTAAATTTCTTTTATTGACCTTCTACATACAATTCTTGTAGCTTGGCCAGTTGGAAGGCTTCTGATAACGTTGATGGTTTAAACATTTGTATAGTGGTTCTTATTTATTCCTTCAACCCACTCATGAAACTAAGAACAAAATATGCTTCAGTCATTTAAGGGTTTTTACTCAACATAATGGCCTTGAGGGTCTCAAATCTTTCAAAATACTCTTATTCATTAGATATTTGAACCAGTTTATTGAACATACCCATATAATTATCATTCGCTATGTCTTCAAAATGAGTACAGACTGAAAGACAAAATGAAACCAAGTGATAGGACCCTTACTAATATGATAGTCAAAGAACCAAGAATCTGCTTTACCCTCCATGTATAAAGAAGCAGTACCCATATAGTCCTTCTCTTCAATGCCTCTGTTGATAGAGAAGAATCTTTCGCATTTACAAGGCCATCCTTTTGGGTTGTCGCCATCAAATATTGGAAAATCCAGCTTTAGGAGTCTATGAGAGATGTAGTTATTGTTAGTGAGAACACGCGTATCATCATCAAATACGTCTTCTGTGTAATCGTTATCTCTTATCTCTCCCCCTGCTGCCTTATTCTTGAAGTTAGCTGCAATATTATTTAAAACTGTTGTTGTACTTTTATGTGATTCAGCGTTTTGAGTAAATAATTTCTCCAGCAGTGAGTGCAACTTATCATCTTTCTCTGACTCGTCCTTTCTTTGAGGTGCCTCAAGACCTGCTTTTGATGATAGCTCTTCTGTCATCTTGGTAAATAATGATCTCATATCCTTAGCATGGTTTTCAATTTGGCTTTCCAACTCTTTAATCTATGGTCCTGTCACGGTAGATCTAACCTTCTCTTGATACCAATTGTTATGAAATAACAAGAGATATGAACACAAAAATAAGATGGTGATTGAATAGAAAGATAAGGGAGTAAACAAGATAACTCACCGTCTCATTCCTGAGAGATTAATATTTTTAGATAAACTCTACTCTGCCTCCTTACAAACAAGAGAAGCGATTATACAGAAGAAACCCTAACAAACCACAGATACGCAGACCTGGGCCGTTGGATCTAAGAGCTAATTTAATGTAACTAAATAATTAATTAAGCCTAATTATTACTAACCGTTTTTACTACTACGTAACCCCTACTAAGGGAACCTCAGAACATTATAGGGGAAGCTCATTAAATGACATATTGTTGAAAGCATTCATCCTTGTAAACTTGTGTGAAGTAATAAGATCATTCTTTCACCCCCGTGGACGTAGGTAATTATGCCAAAACACGTACATCTTGTTCTTATGAGTCTCTTCCCTGCTTATATTACTACCATTTCATGTTGATTGTTGGATACAGTTGTATGATTTTCTACACCTAATTTCTGGCGCCGACTAAGGGGACCGAGTAACATCTTTGTATACCATGAAAAACGGTCAAAAAAGTAGATTCTAAAACTCCTAACCATCTATGATGTTAGTGGAAGCTAAAAGTGGAACTCTTGTAGTTAGTTTAAAGACTATGTTTGTCGACTATTTACTTATTTCTAACCATGAGTTTCCTGAGCTCATGGGTTTGCTTTCTTATCTTTGAAAAGTTGTTGTTTCTGTTTTCTTTTAAAACTAAAGTTGTTTTGATTTTGGGCTTTGTGTTCAACATAAAATTGTTAGAAAATATGGTTTTTGTAGGTTTCTTTCGTTAAATGAGTTGTTAGAAAGATTCACAAGCTCCCAAAATAATATCCATGATGTTTGGTTGATCCTATATGGAACTTCATCTCACTGGCTATTTGAGAACTATTTGAGAAGATTTATGTTTTGAGTCAAAATCTGGGAAAGTAGTATTCTCGGATCGTATCATCGCTAGTAGATCGACTCAAAATCATTGAGTTGGGTTTCTGAGATTGTTACTTATTGTATCCCGTCAAACCTCTTGGTAAAAGTTTCTTTTCTCTATAAATTTATGAGATGAAATTATAGAGTCGAATGTAAAACCGAAAGAATCCCAAGGCAAGATTATCCTTAATAGATTCCGAGGAAACCATATATAAAGGCAAATCGTGTTTGGTTCACGCCTTAAACATGATGTATGAGTGGTGATGCTATCAAGTTTCTGAGAAGGAAGTCACCACATCAAAACGCGAATAAAGTTACTTTTCCGACCATCTGTATGGCTGAGTAACGATACATGGTAGAAGGAATGTTAGTACAAACAATGATTAATGCATAGGGAAAGTACTGAAAGCAACGTATCAATGACCTTTTTTTACCAAAAATACCCTAGTAGTCAAACAAACTAGTTTGACGAGTTTATCGTGACAAAAATAGAGGAATCGTACTTGTGTTTGAGCACATCCAAAATCACAGAATATTTTTACTGTACTTATTTTATAAAACCATTTCAAAACAGTTCAAAGTGAGGTTTGATATGTTTGCTGACGTAGGTAAAATTATCAGAGGAGAAAGTGAACCCGATCCGATGGCCAGTACTTCGAGGACTGGCAGGATTCTGAGGAATCGAACAGTAGCAGGAACCATCATGCAAGAGGGAGTGACAGACTCGTGAGAGGAGAGTAGTCATGGACAGTGACCCGAGGAAAATCGAGTGCCAGCAGGGGGAATGACAATTGTCAATGAGGAAGTCAACCTTGGCCAAGATGATGACCATACTTTTCTGGGACGCATCGAGCCGAGCCAGAGGAGACCCGAGAACATGATAGACGGGCTGACCGCATCAAACACTGAAGACGATAAGGAGCCACTGCTGATGCAAGAGGACCGCCGAAGGTCCAGGTAGCATGCTGAACACCAAGCCTCTTTGTATTGAGAGGAGGAACGACTCCGAAAAAATCCATTTAGGAAAGTGGACTGGAACCAGAGCACCACCAGTACCACCACCAGTAGTGCCACCATACGCACTAGAGAACCACCAACACGATCCTTCTAGCCACGAGATTACAGACCTGACATTAATGGAAATTTTGGAAAACCAGAGAAGGCAGGAAGAATTTATGAGGGAGCTACCAAGAAGGAATATATCACTCGAGCAGGAGAATTATCGACTTCGAAATCAAGGGTCGAGATTGCGAGGTTCGTCCAGCCGAGGTACATCAAGTGATCAGACTCGATCAAGATATACTCGTACACCCCCACGACACCGAGGACCTTTACCCGAGCCCAACCCCATAGGAGTAGGATACGGTCCTCCCGAAGACTCCTCAACCGAAGAAGAAGTACCCGAACAGAATGGAGGAACATATAGTGCAACCAAAGCTAAACTCAGACAACTTAAAAAAATGGTCAAAAAACTAGCTGGAGATGGTGAAGACGATAAATTGGCGGAAGTAATCAATGAAGCGGAAAAGACCCCCTTCACCCGAGAGTTGACCCCCCAAAGTGCACTCTACCTACGTTTTCATCCCGATTCGATGGCACAGGAGATGCTGTGGAATATGTTAAGATGCATATGATATCACTGTTACAATGGAAACACAATGAAGTGGTCATGTGCAAATTATTCCTGGCTAGCTTGGAAGGTGAGGCAAAGAACTTGTTTTACACTTTACCCGAAGGGTTGGTCGAAAACTATGACTCCCTAGTGGAAACCTTTCTCGAGACCTACATGCACAACATCATTTCTAGACCAATGGTAAACAAGCTATTCACTTTGGCAAGAAAGTTCAAGTAGCCTTTAAAGTCTTTAACGGAAAGATGGAGGAAACTGTGCACCGATATCGGGAAACTACCAGTGGACCAACAAATATTCGGGTTTGATAATGCCCTCGGGAAATCAGATCCAATTTGGATAGCCATATTTACCGAGAAACCACATACATTGAAGGAGATGAGGAAAATGCAAGAACATTACATCTCCTTAGAAGAAATACAAGAGGGGCACATGATAGAGGCGTACAAGAGGCTAGTACGGTAACAGAAGTAGCTCCCAAAGAAATATCGAAGAGACCTGAAAAGAGATTGGGACCCCAACACAAAGGGACGTAAAAAAAAGGAGTGGGTCGAAAAGGGAAAGAAACCCCGGTATGAACCAAAGGCCTATACCCCCCCCCCCCCCTGAATGCATCATTGGAAGAAATCTTTAAGGAGGTAGAGAAAATGAATGAGATAAGATACCTGAAAACCAGAAGAATACAATTTGACGAGACAAAGAACCATCCCGAGTTCTGCCATTATCACCAGTTCATGGGACACTCAACCAATAATTGCCGGGAAGTGAAAGACATAGTTCAACATTTGATTCAGGATGGATATTTGAGGCAGTTCATCAAGCAACCGGTACCAGCGCCTGATGCTTCAGTGCACCAAGTCAGGATTGACCGTGGAACCCAGTTTTATGTAACATAATCTCTCATTCCGTGATGCAAGGACTATACTTGGGATCGGGAATTACGTCAAGGATTCACAAGAGGGATAGATCGGGGAATGATATCTTTAGTATGGCCAGAACTTTGCCCATGGAGGCATGGATGATGCAACCTATCAAATTCTCAGTTGTCCCGATAAATGGTCAAGCACATGGATATCCACTAGTTATCACCTTGTTAATAGAAGAATGGGGCATGAAGAGGATCCTGATTGATAGTGGAAGATCAATAGAAGTTCTTTTTTATGATACGTTCAAGAGAATGAAACTATCCGATGATATCCTAATCCCCCCAACTTACAAATTTATGGATTTAATGGGACAATGACTATACCAAAGGGATAGATTACGTTAAGGGTCTCGGATGGAGAGGGGTACTTAGACACCCTTACTACTTTTTGCGTAGTAGATGTTGTATCACCATATGAGGAGATCATAGGTAGACCATGGATTGCAGGTATTAAAGGAGCAGCATAATCTTACCATCAAAGGTTGAGTTTTCCCACCTATAGGGGCGTGGTCGAAGTCTTGGGTGACAAGCAAGCCGATAGACAATGCATACATGTGGACATTCAACAGAATGAAGAAAAGTGAGATAGATTACATCGAGAAAAGAGCAAAGACAAAGAAATCAAGGCCAGCCAAGAGTTGGAAAAGGTAATCTCACAAGTCGTTATGTCCTACGAAGCAGGAGAGGACAAAATATTATAACAATCAAAGGCAGTAGTACTGATCAGGGATCCAAATCCGAACTTTACTGCTCTAGAACCTACTCAGGAGATCAATATAGGGACAGAAGAGGAGCCGAATATAGTAAATATTGGGTCATTGTTATCAGAAGAAGAATCGAGCCGATTGATAACATTACTACGAGAACATATGGACGCATTCGCCTGGAAAACGAGCGATATAGAAGGCATTGATCCTGAGGTGTGTTGTCACCACCTAAAGATAAACCCGAAGTTTAGGCCAGTTAGACAGAAAATGCGCAGGATCGCACCCGAACTGCAAGCAGCAGTATAAGTAGAGATGAAGAAGCTACAATCATCTGGGATCATCCGAAAGGCGCAATACCCATTGTGGATTTCGAATATGGTGATAGTTCCCTAAAGGAATAGAGGGATCCGAATCTACATCGACTTTAGTGATATGAACAAGGCTTTCCCAAAGGATAGCTTCCCCCCTCCCGAATATCGACCAGCTAGTAGAATCAATAATGGGACAAAAGGCGATATCTTTAATAGACGGATACTCGGGATATAACCAGATCCCTCTGATAAGCTTTCAAACTCATAAAAAATATATTCCTTACTCTTCTTACACTAACAAATAGCACAAGGATAAGCAGGTTCATTCCTAAGGGAGAGTTTAGCTAAAGTTGTCAATTTAATTTTTGAAAGTATGAATAATGCAAAAACTATGAAACAAATATTAATGCAAATAATGAGGATGAGAATGATTAGGGGTTCTTTCTCCACTAGTGAACATTAATTTCTCTCAAAAGACGTTTATTAACAATCCTGGACAAGTTCTAAGTTCAACAAGTCCATTAAACTCAAAAGTCACTTCGTAGAATAAGTTCTCTACTTGTGTCTAGCCAATCAATCCACTTTGAATAAGCTCTCTAGTGTAACTTAACCAACCGATATGTTCTATGATTCGAATTGATCCTAACCACATGCTCGTAAGTTCGACATGTTACCTTAGGGTTGTCAAATACACATCAAAATCCACAACATCCCATTGTAACGTTGATATTTCGCTACTTGTGATTATATTACCATAACAATTACGGATTACGGTTCTAAAATCTAGCATTAGTATTGCAAATAAGTTATCTAATTGGCCACTAAAATTCCCTGCAAACAATTCATGGTCATAAGAACCGTATAAGACAAACAATAACACAATATTGAGAAGAAAGATTAACTCGATAAATTCAAGTCACATAGCTTAGAAATATCCCTAACCAAACAAGAAATTAGCTGCACATCACAGTGGAGTTCATGAAAAATATAATAAAAATTAAAAACTTGAACTAAAAACTAATTAAGCATACCCAAGCAAACAACAGGTGGAATGGTATTATTGTGGAAGACATACGGTGATGGTGTTGCGCTGATATTGTCTGCGGATGGAATGGTGACAGCAGAATACGAACTGTTGATGTCTTGGTGTTGTAGTGAGGATCTAAGAACTGGTGTTTCTGTAGTTGGTGATCTGGTGGAGATGCAGATGGTATGCAGGTGGTGTTGTGAACTACAGTATGGTGGTGGGATGTTGTTGTCGTGGAGATGGATGTGGATTGAACCGATATTTTGGATATGACTGCAGGTGATGCAATGGTGGTATGCAGTGAATGGATGGATGATGGATATGATGGGTGTATGCAGGTGGTATGAGAAGGTGGTGATGGAATAGTTTGGAGAGGAGCAGAGAGATTCTCTCTGCTGGGAGATGGAAGCAGTCGTGAAGGGGTGTATCGATGATCTCTGTAGCTTTAGGTATTCTTTATAACTTTCTCAAACCCTGATGAAAAGGATACAGTACCCTAAATATACCTCAAGCTATTCCTTTTCCTTCCTATAAGTCATTTCCCCGAAAGTGATTGTCTATAGACTGAGTTGAGACAATACAACAAATAGTTTCACACCTTGTGTGATCGTCTATAGATACGAGATCGAGACAATACAACAACAGAGTGTGTTTATTTGATACAAAGGTTCGAACTAAACCAAAATCAATAGGATTCACGTATCAAGTAAATAGTAATTAACGTTCATGCAATTTACTTTAATTATAATAAAACAATTGTAATGCGGAAATATAAAGTAAATGACACAACAAGATTTTGTTAACGAGGAAACCGCAAATGCAGAAAAACCCCGGGACCTAGTCCAGAATTGAATACTCTCAGGATTAAGCCTCTATACAAAATAAACCAAATTCGTATAGTTGAGACCAAGCAACTAAACCTATAGTTCACCTAGTTCCGTCTGTATTCCCACGCCTCCAACCTGTAAACAAGTCACGTACTTGGACTAATTCCTTTGTTTCATATTCCAAACATTAAAGGAACAACAAATCTGTTTGGTATCAACTCTTTTCAAACTCTTTTCAACCAAGTGATATGAGTTGCGCAAAGGTTCCCTTGTTTATCTTAACATAAACTCCTTTGCTAGGTTCCAAGATCTATCTTATATTCAATCACCCAAAGGAAATCGTTAAGATTAAGCCAATTAATACCTTTAATCACAAGGAAACGTATTGATGCCGATTTTCCTCAACTATTCCATCAAAATACCCAAAAGGATAAATCAATTATAGTCGGATCCTCTTTTTCCCAAACAAGTATTGTGCACACCAAAGATTATAAAAACCAAGTCAGAAATCTTCAATATCGTCTTTGTCTTCAAATCTTCTTAGATCTTCAATAAACACCTGCACACAACTACTTGAATCTCTTGTGATCAATCACACACAGAACAGAGTCTGTTAACAATGATTATCACAAGATCTTCTTTAGATCTAACAATAGTCTAAAGATCCCTGTCGGAACCTTGAACTAGTTTGAGTGAATCTTATATCAGAAGAGAAGATTCTCAAGCATAAACAACTAGGTGAAATCAAAGTTCAACCACCGTTAGTCAATCAAATCAATACGAAAACTAAAGATAAACGGTAATATCTAGTTTCCCACCAACGGGTCGCGCTAGAGCTTCTCAATCCCAAAGAAGACTTTAAATTGAGCGGCCGTAAGAGATTTACCTAATTAGATTACTCTCCTCTCCGATAGGTGGCTTCACCAGTAAGAAATACAAAATAGGAAGTCTATGTCACGCAGGATTAGTTTGCTACAAATGCAAACTCAAAGTATTTATAGACAAGGAAGTTTGGACACCAAGGAATTTCCAAAACCAAAAATATTCTCAAGATATTTTTCATTACTCCACCAAATTCGGTTTTCATAATTCCTGTGAATGCACTGTCCAAAAATACGTGATCGAAATCTCCTTGGAAAATCTTTAATTAGCAAATGCACATTACTAATTCTTATTTTCCATATATAATTAAAAACCCTTAATTAAAAAGATTCTTAACTTATTTAAATTCGATCTTGGGATTTACTTCCTTCTTAGCCATTAAGTAATATCTTTGAACAATATAGAATAAGCATTAATGTACCGTGTTCAAAGTGTCTCGATATCTTACTCTTGCAAGTCCTTTTTCATACTTGCTCACTTGAAACCGATTTACCATGCTTCCAAACAAGTTTAGAATTGGTTCATTTGACTTTCAAGAACTACGTGATTGATCAAGTAACACTCAATCACAACTCATGGGTTTACGGTTCTACCAAAACAAGTTTCGGTTCTACCTCCATGTGAGTATTGTGCATAGTTACACTAGATTGCCAAAGATACGGATGACTAGGTACTATAATCGGTTCCCCACATATATTTGTTATCTAACTTGTATGCACTACACATGCCCATAGGATCGGTACCCCCCTCCCAAAAACGTGTTTCACATGTTCATAGGATCGGTTCCCCTTTCTTCCGTAAACCTTGTTGCACCTCATATAAGGATCGGTTCCCCTTGTGATGCACTGCACCTCTTACTAGGACCGGTTCCCCTTCTCCCAGTAATAAGTTCAGACACTCACAACCCGATCATATTCCAGGTGATTACTTAAGATCAGCTTCACTAATAAAAGTCATACCAATACATAAGTCAGGCCTCATGTGAATAGTTTTACCAAGAACACAAACAAGTCATGAGAAGTTATACTAATCACACATATTGGTCGTTCATAAGATATGCAATGAAGAACATCCCCAATAATTCCTGGCGATTTCCTTTTCGGTTCACAACACATATCATGAACTTACTTTCTTATAACACATATAAACATTATTCCCTAGGATGAAATCCTCACCTCATACCCATACATAATCACAATAGCATTCATACGATTATGTCGATATCTTATACACAAATATTAATGGTTAAGCAAGAAACTTCATATTGTATTCCTTAATACTATGTCTATCTAGATTTTTCATACTTCGCAGTTTTATGTTTTCAATATGCATGACTTGAAAGATACGTTAGGGAATGAAACAGTTTAAGTC
Organism: Papaver bracteatum; assembly: GCA_023529315.1. Classification (NCBI taxonomy): domain Eukaryota; kingdom Viridiplantae; phylum Streptophyta; class Magnoliopsida; order Ranunculales; family Papaveraceae; genus Papaver; species Papaver bracteatum. The sequence goes on from JAJJWX010001315.1 coordinate 1,383,259, forward strand.
AAATATCACTAACCTCAAGTGGAAGGATGATGTTGTGGTTGTAGCTCCATACTTATTCACTTCTTCAAGTCTTTGCAATACTTGTAATGTCTCACCCTAATACTTTCAAGCTAACCTATACGAAGTTGACTCTAGTATATTTAAATCAAGCGACTCTTAAATGAGTTTTGGTTCACTAAAATATGACAACCAAACTTGAAATACCAATGCTTAGTGGGTTCAACCGAGCAATGCTCTAACACCTGCAATATCGAACCTAAAACCAACCCAACAATCCTTGTCTAATCAGCTTCAATCTATTCCCTTAATCCACAGAAATCAATGGACAACAAGAGACTTTCTTAACTGGTTTCTCGGCGAAGCTTTACAAACCCAATCTTCCAAAATTCAACCATTGTTTCCCTGTTTATCTCAACTTCTTAAATAAGTCATAGCCGACCAACCTTTCCTTGTACACAGCCCTAAGACTCATAACTGGCTAGAGAATGGCGCAATCGACTACTGCTCCAACTGGTTACTTTCTTGCTGATTTCTCACTGCCAAAGTAGACCCAAAACCTTCTCAAACTCATATCCAATGTTTCGTGTTCTTTCCAATATCTAACTCGAGTCCTAGCCATTGCCAACTGATCCTTGTACTCAGTCGTTGAGCCATGATAAGCAACAACAACAATACTGCAACTTCAGTTTTAGTGCCCTCTTTCTTGGTTTAAAACTCATTCAAAAACCCTTACAAGCTCGAACCAAGACTAACCCATTCTTCTACTTGAATCGGTACCACTTCCTGGTTCATTTCAACCGCGAATTCATCTGTCAGATCTTTGTAAACATCCACAAAACTCATGGCAGAACTGCAGAGAGACGATGGCAAAACTGATCGCTGAGGCCATTCTGCAAACACCTTGTATGCGACTTGTGAATTGGTGAAGGTTATAAACTGGATCTATATTGGTATTTGCACAATAACTCATTCTCTACGACAATATACATTCAACACACACATTTGATATCTCCTAATCAGAACTCAATGTCTCTTCTTTATCTTCTCCAAACATCATAAATTTTCAATGCAGTAAACTATCAACTGCTCTCCCTAGATGTGTTGGTTTGTAATTGGAGTTCTCACACTAACCCATGACTCCATATTTTCTCGGCTTCAAAACTCTATCTGAGATATTCTTTCCTGTTTTCGAATAACAAAGTGATACCCAAAATTATATCAAATTGACGTGTCTGTGTCTTTATCAACTTCAAATTCTGCCCTAAGAAGTCGAACACAACCCCTGTAATTCCGTCCAACCATTACCCAAGTCAGTTTATAACTAGTAACTAAATATCCCTCTTAACCCTTCGAGCACGAGACTGGACTTATGACTTGGTGCAACTGCTGCTCTGGACAAGATGGAATTGAAGGCAATTTGTTGTTAGAAAGAAAATGACGCAGTTGCACATGTGTATGCTGTCTACAAGAATCAACCTAGTTTTGTAGTTTGTAATACATGAGAGAAGGTGTCCCTTAACAACTTCTCGTGTTTTTTTTATCACAGTCTTCATTTGGATTCCCTGAGTGTCAAATGACTGGTGCGTCAGATGTTTCCATTTTGACGCATTAGAGTGTTGTGTTTAAACGATTCGAATCCGTCAATTCCAAGTTCGCCAATGCTCAATGTACGAGCAATGAATTAAGCTCATGTTTGCTTCCTTTCACGTTGCATGACTCCAAAATACCTATAAAATGCAAACAAGCATAATACCCGAAAATACAAGAGACAATAGTAAAGAAAAGCATATGAAATTGATATTCAAATGATGTATTTTAAGCTCCTATCAAATTCCCCCACACTTAATCTTTGATAGTCCTCGAGAAAACAAAATAAAACTAAAGTACAACAACTCCATGTCGTCGAGGATACGGTTACTCTTAGCATGAATAACAAGCCTTTAAAGCCCTAGGTGTCCCAAGTGGACGAGTTATAGTCTCGTGAGGGTTTACTAAAGATATGCCCATAAAACCTTACTCTAACTCATAGCTACTTTTGAACGATAGAGGATAAACACTAAACAAGCTATTTAGTTGGAATTTGACCCCAACTCAGTTGAAATATACCTCATTGTCAAAAAAAAAATCCATCTACTTAGAGAGGCTAGTGTTTATTCTAAATTTTTCAAAAATCTCTAAAAGTTAGAGTTTTGTATACGTCATTTTTTTTTATGGAGGCATACCCCCACACTTAAATCAAACATTGTCCTCAATGTTTCACACCATTTCAAAAAGAATAAGAGGAATACTTGAAAAAGACAAGGAAGTAATAATTGGAATTGTTCACCTGATTGACGCATACGAGTAATGTTCAAAATAGATTCCCCATATATCAACAATCTGAAAATTTGGGGATCTTCCCAAAAAACAATCTGCACATAGAGCATTAGCTTCACAAGAATATTAGCAAATAGTGGGATAAATAAAATTATCATCCCACGAGAGTCACCCCCACACTTAGTCTTTTCTACACTCGGAAGTGTATACAAAATATAAGTGGAAGGCACTTCTATTGGTTCCTCTCGACAAACTTGCATGGTGTTAGACTCAAACACATATGGTGGATAGAATCAAGAAAATCAGATAAATTTTTTGAAGCACATAATTCCAGACCCAAATGATGTATCTTCCTAAAAGATGGATTAACAAATCTTTGGGAAACTACTTCAAGTTTGGGAGGATCATCATTAGATAGAGATTCACATAAAGGGTTAGAAAACCTTTTAAAACCTCATGTATTACCGGATCCTCTGTACTGCTGGATAATTTTGTTCCCACGTCATAAGTATCATTATTCTCATTCAACCGTTCTTCATCAGTTTCTTCTGTATCTATAACTTTCAAATCTTTATCATCAGAATCAAAATCTTCTCCAAGTAAATCATCGTAATCCTTATGGTCTCCTGATCAGTTGTCAATCGACACAAATATAATTCACACTTTCTTACTACTCAAAATATAAATATAGCAAGGGAAAGAAAGGATCGATCCCACAGAGAGGTCTAGGTTTTCAATATATTTTCGGTTCCTTATATAAAACACCGGGTATTTTTCTGATTTTTATATACTAAAAGTAAAATACAAGCAAACAAAAAAATAAACAAATCAAAGTTGTGAAATATTGGGTAAAGGTTTCATCTTCAATTGTAAACAAGTTTTTGAATATATGAATAGAATTCGTATTTAATCTCGCTATCATCAAAAGCCCTAGAATACCTTATTGCAAGAATACTCCGTAAATTTCCAAAGTCATCAACACACATATTAGAGATGCGTATGTGAATTCTACCTAAAGAATAATCTAACGCCTTGCGCTAATTAAGTTCAATTCCTAGGAGCATTAAGTTTCATAACTAGGCTAATCAATGCAACTATCATACATTGCGCATGACAATTCGGACAGAGGTCAATTTCTAAATATGATTACTAGAGTGTATCACTACAAACCGAAATCATATCATGCTACTCGTATTCAAGGTTATCGCTCAATGAAAACCCTAAAATAGCTATAGATATGGATGTATGTTCAATCAATTCTAGACTCAACTAAACAAACATTCAATCATATTGCAATACATCAATCATGCAATTATTATAACCCGTAGAAAGTGAACGATGATTTTGAGAGAAAACTAATTCATAAATCAACTAACATGCTTGCAAAATCCGATTACATCTTTAACCAATAACAATAAATTATCTACTTGTGTTAATGGAGTTCATCACAAAAAGCATAAAAGAAAGCATCATGTTCTAAACCCTAGAAAACAAGTAGAAGATTAGATATGATTTAGAGAAAAAGTTCTATTTATATGCCTCTCCCAAAAGGATACCCAAAAGTAGTGTAGTTGAAGGAATTCCCACACTACACCCTATTCAAGAACTTACTAACATCTATGACATAATTTGAAGATTAAGGACACTTTTTATTAATTTGATCTTAAGGAATTACAGAAATCAAGAACACAGAACACTTGATAAAGATTTTCTCTCTCCTAAGATTTTCCTAACACTCCAAAATTCATTAGCCTCTCTGGAACTATTCATCTCCTTTATATAGGTATTTACATAGTGGATTACAGCTCATGATGACTCATTTCTGACTAAGATTCCCTTCAATTTCGGATCTGATTTATTGCGATAAATCGCAATTAGCACCGCCTTTAACTTTCGCAGGTTTTATTGATATATCGCAGACATCTCACACTTTCTTCGTGTTTCTGTCGTTTTCAGTTATTACGTCATTATTTAAGTCATCTTTGGATATGTCGCAGAATATTACTGATGTATCGCAGAGTAGTTGTTTATTATCGATGTATTGCAGAACAGTCGTTTATTTCTCAATAATATTGTTGTGACAATATTCTGATCCTACATCTTGCCTCTTCTCATATCTTTTCTGCGAAGAAGATAAAGATCATGAGAATTTAAACTTCTTGATTTGTCGCAACTCCTTATCTTTTACCCGACAAAGTTCCCTACTTTACGCTTTTACTGATGACACACGTCAATCTTTACCGATTAACCCGGTTACCCATCCTTCATCTATAAATAGATGTTCCACTCGAGACTATTTCCTTCTTCTCACCTTCTCTTTATTCTTCAAAATCTTTTTTGTCTGCAACTTTTTCTTTCTTGTTATTCTTTCTGCTGCTGCTCTAATGGAGACTCAAAGGTATGTTCTTATCTTCCATCTAATTTTGTTCACGTTATGTTATCTTTATCGCCCACTTTTCTTCATAATCCCCATATTTTATCATCTTTTTCAGTAACACCACTTCTCAAACTAAAATTACTATCAAAAATCCTCACCCTAAGGGTTCTCAGAAAAGGCGCGTTGGGAAGACGAAAATATCTGAGGATGATAAGGTAGTAAGAAACACCTATTCTTTTGAAATAACTATATTGTTGCCTCTGTTTATTACCTACATTATTATTCGCAGAATGAAGAGAATGTTCCTAAGCCTCTTAAGCGTTCGCGTCAAGTTAAAGTTCTTTCAGATGAAGTGGATATTCTTGAATTTTTAACTGCAAAACCCATTTCGTCGCAAGATAAACCTTCTCATTCTCCTTGCGTAAATTTCAATACTCATTTTACTTTTCCATCGACCCCTACTAAAGTTATTGATGCTAATATTCCCATCTCTGATAATCCCAACATTTTGAAAACTGCGATAGATGAATCTTCGATAGTTGGAAATAAATCTGTGACAAATGAAACTGCGATAAATGAAACTATAGTAAATGAAACGACAGTCAACGAGGCTTCGGTGAATGAAGTCGTAGATAAGGAAACTGTGGTAAACAAAGCTGCAATTAAGGAAACTGCGATGGATGATGACGCGGTGAATGAAACTGTTACTGCGACCACTCAAATTCCTTCTTCCACTCTTACTATCGCCAAAACTTCTTCCTCTACATCTCTTCCTTCTTCCTAAGAAATATCAACAGGGGTTGAAGCTGTTTTTCAAATATTATCTGAAGTTTTGGATGATGCTATGAAATCTTCTTCAGATCCTGCGAGACAGGATGTTTATATGATTCTAAGCAAGCATCTTAGGTCTTGCGGTTCTTCATCTTCGTTAACTGCCTTAGAAAATGAGGTTGAAACTTTGAAGAGGAATCTTCAAGCAAAAACTTTGGAGTGTGAAATTCTCGATCATAAGTTTCATAACTCTGAATTAGATTGCGAAATTATTCGCAGCAGAAATGATGATCTAAAAGGTATAACTTTCTTGCCTTTGCTTTTGCCTCTGTAAATCTTTGCTTTTTATATACTCAATTTTCCTTTATTTATTTGTTGATGCATATTTAGCTTCAAAACATAACCAATTAATGAAGATACTTGAGTGGGAAACAATCGCTGATGAGGCCCGCATTGGGAAAGAATCTTGGAAGAATCAATTTGATAATTTGAATGTTCTTAATGCATATTCAATCGACGAGATAAATAATCTTAAGAATGAGAACAACCAACTAATTAATGAACGAGATCAACTAATTCACGAACGAGATCGTCTAAGTAATGAAGCCACCCAACTTTTATATTCTCTAAACCAGATTAACTTGAGGGTGGAATCTTTATCAGATGAAAACAGAGTTTTATCCCAAGAAAAACGTAGTTTTGTGGATACAAAAAAGACTTATTCGCAGCAATTATACAATCTTCAAAAGTTGTGTAAGGACCAAGAGCAATCCCTTCGCACACTGAAATATGAACTTAAAAAGAAATTTGAATCATCTGCTGCTGAACAAGAGAATCTTATGAAGGGAAGATTATCTCTAAGTGTAAAAGTCAACAATCTCAAAGATGATTGTACTCGACTAAAGGAAGAAAATGTTTATCTTCGCAATTGTGAAAAAAGTATAAAATCTCGTTTAAAAGGTAAAGTTGGGGATAATTTTGATGATGCCATGAACCGATGGAAGAGTTGCTTCTTTAATATAATTCATACTTTATCTTCACAAAAGGAAGGTAGTCATTTTGACTGCCTCATCTGTTAATTACTTAATTATATTTTCTCATCTTATTTTTCATGAAAATTCCCTCTAATATTAAATTTTTCTCTCGCAGAATCTGAGAAGCATCTTCAAGCTTCAATTTCTGATTTATCTATGAAGTTAGCCAAACTTCGCAAAAAGAATACCGCGCTTTCCAACTCTCATAATAGGGCATTGAGAAGATTTGACTATCTTGAATATTTCAAAGATATAGAGATCAGAAAACGGGAAAAGAATTGCCTCCGCAAAGCTCATTTAGGTGCTGAGGTTTTCATAAATAATGTTCTACTCTCACATTCTTTACCTCCTATGAAGATCAAACCCTTGGAGATAGATGATAATGAAGTTCCTCATCCCATAGATGAAGATCTGAATTATTCAAGTAATGAAGAAGATTTTTCTGAAGATGAACAAAATCCACTTGAGGACGAAGGAAACCCTCTTAATAAAGCAGAAGAACAAAATCCTCCTCATGAAGAACAAAATCCTCCTCATGAAGAACAAAATCTTCCTCATGAAACAACCGCTGGTAATGAAGAAACTCATACTGAAAAAGATGATGCTGGTGAAGATAATAGTAGTGAACAAGAATGATGAAATTAGAGAAGAATTTTCTTTTAAATTATCATGTATTCTTACGAAATATTTCTGGTTCTACGAATGATTGTAATTTCCGAATCTTTCTTCTTCCTGCTCTTTTTGCGAAACATTGAAGTTCTTTGTAATTCAATCACCTGCTCTGATTTATATATTTTTATTAATTCGGAATCCAATATTCATAAACTTGATTATCTTCCTTCTTTTTTATTATTTTAATTCTTCTCAAGGAAGATAATGAAATGTTGTTTTATATTCCCCATATTTTCCCCTCATAATCTTCCTTGTGAAGTATTTTATTTGTTACCCTTGTAAGAAATCCCATACTTGTATCTTGTTATCAATCTGTAATATTATCGCCAATATTTCTGCGAAGAATTTATTATATGCTTCGCAGATATAACTTTTCTTGTGGTCTTATTTCTCCTTCCTAGTTAAAGGTCTTATTATGCCACTTTTATGCGACAAGATCGCAGGACATTCTTACCTTTATACGTAATAATCCATTGATCCTGCCTTATCATTTAATTTTAATTTATGCGACAATATGATAAATCTAAGCCATCTTGTGAGATTAATCTCCCTTTGCTTTTTAAGACTTATGATATTGCCGTCTTTGCGATGAAATCGCAGGACGTCTTTGCGATTTATATCCTCTTCTTTTTATTTTCATTTATCTAATTATTTGATCTTATCGCAAAAACCCATTGATCTCATCTTAACATTTCTTATTAGGCTTTTTGGCTAGTCACGCGGCAATATAACGGGCCTAAATATTCTTGGGAATATAAAGTCCCATGACATTGATGTCTCTGTCACGCGACAATATGACGGGCCTAAATATTCTTGCGAATATAAAGTCCCATGACATTGCCATCTTTTTTGATACACAGCTCCCTAATTGAGGGTATCGCCCTTATCTCTCCCCCCGGTTGCCCTTTCAAGGATTATACATCGGCCATACAAGACTAGCACTTTCCCATCCGGTTCTGCCAACAACCAGTTGTTTTCGTAGCCTTGTCCTTTATGCCTTATATGGCTTATAGTTACAAGACTGCACCCTAAGTGGGGTTTGCTTTGGGCCGAACACATCGTAAGCCAAGACTTCCCATGGATGGCCAGTGTAGGTTCATCCATCCCGGGCACCCACAGATCAACCGTGTACCTCGGCGCCTTGATCATATATTGCATTCCTTAGGAGAAACTCTCGGGCGCCCAACCAGGGTATAACCTTATATAATTGGGAATCCAAGTTATCTCTCCCGGATGGATTTTCAATAATCCCAAATCTCCATGACTAGGTTCCAGCAGCGGTATAGCCTTTCCCATAGCCATGCAAAGAGATACCCCCCTTATGACGCACTTTAAGGACATTACCTCTTACGGAATAGAATCCGCGAACTAAGGTGTACGCCATAAAAGTTCGTCCCGTTCTTATGTATTTTTAGGCGATTTGCGCCCATCTTATGCATTTGCATTAAAAAAATTAATTATCTCGCAAATTTTTGCGGAAAATAGCTTTTATATTCAGCTAACTTTGTTCTTGCAGAATATTTCTTTTATTCTCTCGCAATTTCTTGCGTGTAATCCCTTCATTCTAGTCTTTCAAATCTTTATTGGTAATATTTTCTCAAATATTGTCTATTCCATGGTCTGCCCAGTCTTTGACCCATGTCTCTTCCTTCTGGATCCATTAATTTATATGCTCCAGTTCCAACTATTTCTTTGATTATATATGGCCCATCCCATTTTTTTGCTAATTTTCCTCCATTTTCTCGCTGATATTCTGGTGTTTCTCGCAGAACTAAATCTCCAACTTGGAATTCCCGCTTCTTTACTCGTTTATTATATTCACGAGCTAATCTACGATGGTAGTTTTCCATATGTTGTAGTGCTTTTTCTCTCTTCTTTTATACCTCATCAAGCTTGTCTAGAATCATACCAGCACTAAAATTCTTTTCCCAAGCTTCTCTTTTTTTATAGGAATAACAACTTCTGTTGGTAATACTGCCTCAACCCCATATGTTAAACAAAAAGGTGATACCCCAGTTGCTTCTCTTCATGTTGTATTATAAGCCCAAACTGCATTATGGACTTGTTGACACCACGTTCTATGATGCCCTTCTAACTTCTTTTTGAGAATATCTGTAATTGTTTTGTTAGTTGCTTCAGCTTGACCATTGGACTGTGGATATAAAGGAGTTGATTTTCCACATTTTATCTTGAATGCATTAAGTAACATCTCTATATTTTGTCCTTCAAATTGTTTTCCATTATCTCGACACCAATTGTGCTGAATTCGAATCGCAAATGATATTTTCAAATATAAATGTGAAAATGTCCTTATCACGAATATGTTGTACCGCTTTAACTTCCGCCCATTTTGTGAAGTAATCTGTTGCGACAATTAAGTATCTCTTTTGCCCTGTTCGTGGTACAAATGGTCCCACAATATCTAAACCCCACTTTCCAAATGGCCAAACATTTTTTGAAGATGTTAATGTTTCACCTGGTGCATGTATTCTTTTTGAAAATCGCTGACATTCCTCGCAACTTCTTGATAAATTCTTTGCATCTTCATGCATATATAGCCAATAATAACCTTGCATTTTAGTTCTGTATGCTAATGATCTGCCACCATTTGTGATTACCAAGCATCCCCACTATGCAGCATTTTTAATATCTGCTTTCCTTCTTCTTGTGTCAAACATCTGAGGGAAGGCCCATTTAAAGATTTTCGATATAATACCCCATCTCTTAACTCATAATTTGTTGCTCTACTTTTTAATTTATGTGCTTCCAATCTGTTTCTTGGTATCTCCCCCCTTGCTAGATATGCGTGAATTTCCGCACGCCAATCTGCGATAATTCGGCTTGATTCTTCGTCATTATTTGCTACTACCATTGCCTCAGCTTCCTCTTCTTCTTCTTTATTAATTGATGGTGCTATGAGTGTTTGTATTTTTATATTTCTCGCAGTAGGATCTACCATCATACTTGATATGAACGCAAAAGCATCTGCAAGCCTATTATCTCTTCTTGAAATATGCCTCCATTTGAGTTTTGGTATTTTCGCAGATAATTCTTCTACAAGTTTCTTATATTTTTTCAAAGATATATCATTAGTTGCATATTCCCCTTCAATTTGGCGAATAATCAACTGTGAATCACTGGTAATTCTTGCATTCTCTACCTTCATTTCTATCGCAAATCTTAGGGCATGTATTACAGCCTCATATTCTGTTTCATTATTGGTAGATTTGAATTCCAGTCGAAATGCAAATGCCATTTTTGCACCTTCTGGCGAAATAAAGATGACTCCCACTCCATTTCCTTCTCCATTAGATGATCCATCCACTAATATCTCCCACCTATTTGGTTCTGTTAAAAGATCTCTAGGATCCCCATATTATTCTTCTATATCCATCATGTCTTCTACAGCTTCATCATCCTCGGGAGAAGAGGATGCGGAATCTGAGGTAACGAATTTGTTAGTTAATCTTTTTACTGTTTAAGAAAAGCTTGATTTTATTGCATATATTTTGCTTAACAAAATTTCGGTACAATTGATATTTATTCCATTATGTGTGTATGGATGTATGTGTGTGTGATTCAATTGTTTCTGGTTAAGAAAAACTGTGTCAATTTATTTGGCTTATCGATTGATATCTTCTTTATTGTTTGGTATCAAGTGTTTTTGCTTAACGAAATTTCGGTGCAATTGCGGTGCTATAATGTCTATGTTTGTTTCAATTGCTTCTAGTTAAGAAAAATAATTGTGCAAGTTAATTTATTTGGTTTGTATGTATTATTTATGGCTTAACAAAATACAGGATCATTTGTTTAGTCCAATTCGATTCCGGATAAGAGAAACTAAGTTAATTATGATCTTAGTTAGACTTATCAAATTGAAGGATTCGGTTATTCAAGTCTAATCAAATGCCTTGACAAGAAATGCTAGTTAACTAACCTAGTACTTATCTTGTCTAAAGTGAAAGAACTAAATTATTGTCTGAATAATTAGAACCTGATGAGAAAAATAAAGTTAATTCTGATCTTATTGAAATTAGCGATTGTATTTGTACAATCGGTTTAGCAAGGGAACTAAGTTTCTTAGTCAATTTTTTAAACTATTAGGGAAAATTGCTTCGGGCAATTGTTTCCTTGATAACATATTAAAACCAAATTACTTGTAGTTTCGGTTTTGATATTGGTTATCTAAAATGGTATGTGAAACCTTCGTGTTTAACTCTTATAGGTTGTACAAGTCTTTTAGATTTGTTAGATCCTTTCGGTTTGAACTTTATTTGCTTGACCCTCTGTCATTTTGTGACAAAAATGGGGATAAATATATGGAGTAAACAAGTGATTTGTAATCACTAAGGAAAGAACAATTGTGCTTAAATTTTATATCTAACGAAAGAGTAAAGCATTGACTAAGGGGGAGCAACGTATCATATTGTTATTATAGTTATCTTGACTACAAAAGGAGAATAAGATGTTCGGATGGAAAATCTACCTATCTCGCCTTTAGGGGGGAGTATTAGCTTTGTTATTCAAATGTCAACAACGACATTTATGGATTGAATATATGCAGCTTATTGTGTTGTTGAAACTTGGAATCCAGCGTATGTGTAATTAATTCTTGTAATTTGTTTATCCATATGTGTTAAGAGTTTTGTCACTAAAATTGACAAAGGGGGAGATTATTAGATCATAGCTCGGTTGAACCCACCAAGCGTTGGTATGTCAAGTTTGGTTGTCATATTTTAGTGAAACAAAACTCATTTAAGAGTCACTTGATTATGTAACTAGAGACAACTTCGTATAGGTTAGACTAGAAAGTCTAGGATTATGAGACATACAAGTATTACTCGAAGACCTGGAGAATGTGAAGAAGTAACAAGCTACAACGACGACATCATCCTTCCTATTGAGGTTAGTAATATTTGAATTAAATTGTTTCATTCCTAACGTATCTTATAAGTCGTGTTATATTGAAAACATAACTGCGAAGCTATGAATGAATATACTCTAGTAGTGAGACATGATCACATGATCATATTGTTAAGAAATTAGAATACGAAGTATAACGCTTATCTTTTGAACTTCATATATATGACATCGACATAATCGTATGAATACTATTGTGATTATGTGTATGGATAAAGGTGAATATTTCATCCTAGGAAACAATACATTGTTTAAAGGAAGTACATTCATGAACTTGTTTTATGAATCGAAATGGAAATCACTAGTCTTATTAGTATTGTTATTCATTGCATATCTTTGGATTACCAATACGTGTGAGTTAGTAGAACCGATCATAACTTGTTATATATCTTGGTATAACTAATCACAATGCCTGACTTATGATTTAGTATGACTTTATTAGTGTAACCGAGCCTAAGTATTCACCTGAGATGGTATGATCGATATTTGTAACTAGTGTGACAGATCCTAGTAATTGGTGTGACCGATCACAAAAGAGTTGTGTAATCAATCCTTGTAATTGGCATAACCGGTCTTTGTAATTGGTGTAACCAATCCTGGTAATTGGAGTAACCGATCATAGTGACGTATGTAATCAATCACAAGTAATACCATGAGTATATGGTAATCGGTCCTGGTAATTGACGTAACCGATCCTGGTAACTTATGTAACCGGTCATGGTAACTTGTGTGTTCGATCACAAGCCAACCATATTGAGGTAGAACCGATCCTTATGATTGGTAGATCCGATTGAACCCATGATTGTGATTTGATACTTGATAAATCACATAGTTGTCTTGGAATACATAAACTTATTTGGAAGTGTGGAATAATTGATTCCAATATTGTAAATATGAAAGAGGATTTACAAAGAAAAGATGTCAACATAATTTGAACATGAACAATAACTCTTATCTTTTATTGTTCAAACCTTAATAACTCAAGGAGATCCCGATCCGAAATAAATTAAGAATCTTTTAATTAAGGTTGTTAGTTTTATTTGCATTAATTACCAGCAATTAAATGTATATCTCTAGAAAATAAAATTTGGTAATGTGCATTTACTAATTATAGATTTTTTAATTGAGAGATTTCGGAAAATATTGGACAAAGTATTTCCATGAATTATGAAAACCGATTTGGGAATTTATTGCATATCTTGAGAATATTCGGTTTTGGAAATTCCTTGGTGTCCAAACATCCTTGGTCTATAAATACCCAAGTTTGCATTTCTAGCAAACTATCCTAAGAGCCAGGCAAACTTCATCTTTTTGTTGTTTCTGGTGGAGCCGTCTATCCGAAGAGGAAAGTACCCTAATTAGGCAAAATCTCTTACGACCGCTCGTTTAAAGACTTCTGTGGGATCAAGAAGCTCTACGAGTACCGTTGGTGGGAAACTAGATAATTGCAGTTTATTTTAGTTTTCGATTGATTTGATTGACTAACGGTTGTTGAACTTTGATTGCACCTAGTTTGTTTATTCTTGAGAATTTTCTGTTCTGATATAAGATTCACTCAAACTATATCGAAGTGTCAACATGATCTTTAGAACTGTTTGTAGATCTAAAGACATCTTGTGATAATCCATTGTTAACAGACTCCGTTTTGTGTGTGATTGATCACAAGAGATTCACGTGGTGTTGTGCAGGTGTTTATTGAAGAGTAAAGAAGATTTGAAGACAAAGAAGATTTCTTATTTGGTTTATATATCTTTGGGCGTGCACAAACCTTGATCGGCTGGGATCCAACTAGAATCAGATTTATTCGATTGATTAATTGCATGAGATCGGCATCACTTTATAGTTTCTTGTTAGAATCTATATTTATTGATTGGAAATCTAAACTCTGTTACTTCAGTAGTTGTTTGGATATATTGATCTAACAAGGCAAAGGAGTTTATTAATTTAAACGGAAGAGCCTTTGCATATGACTTGAGATATCTTCATCTGAAAGAATCAAGAGAGTTGTTACCAAATAGATTTGTTGTTCCTTTACTGTTTGGAATACGATCCAAAAGAATTGTTCCAGTGCATGCACTTATTGAATGTCGTAAGCGCATGGATACTGAAGAAACTAAGTGAACTAGGTTTAGTTGCTTGGTCTCAACTATACGAAGTTGGTTTAGATTTTGTATAGCGGATTAATTCTGAGAGTATTAAATTTTTGACTAGGTCCCGGGGTTTTTCTGCATTTGCGGTTTCCTCGTTAACAAAATCTTGCTGTGTCATTTACTTTTCCTTTCCACAATTATAATTGTTGTTATTATAATTTAAAGTAAATTACACAAACGTTAACTCCGTATTACTTGATAGCGATCATATAGAGTTTGGTTAAGTCTGAACCTATTATCAAGTTATCACACTTTGATTGTTGTATTGTCTCGATCTCGTATCCATAAACGATCACACAAAGTGTGAATACCGTTTTGTCGTATTGTCTCGACTTTTTCCATAGACAAACACTTTCGGTAAGAGGACTTATAGGTGGATAAATTAAAGATTGTGGTGTATTTGGGTACCCTCATTTTTTCAGGGACCATTGCATGTCGGGTCGGGACAAAGAAAATACTTAATAGTATCAATAGACTACTTCACCAAATGGGTTGAAGCTGCAGCATTAAGGAATATTCGGGATAATGATGTATTTCGTTTCATCTTTGAGCACATCATTTGTCGCTTTGGAATTCCCGCAGCTATCGTATCGGATAAGGAGAAACAACTACAAGGAAAGAACATAGATCTATTATTCAACACTTATAATATCAGGAAGAGTAAAGCTACACCCATTTACCCACAGAGTAATGGGCAAGCCGAGATTACCAACAAGACAATAACGGATAATCTGAAAAAGAAATTGGACGGTGAGTATAGCGAATGGTGTAAAGAACTGCATAACGTTTTATGGGCCTATCGAACTATTCGAAGGGAGGTAACTGGTCTCTCACCTTTTATGCTCACATATGGGACTGAAGCAATTCTCCCAACTGAGGCTATGATACCCACTACAAGAACTGAGGCATGGAGACAAAATCTATCGTGAATTTGATCTTGGCTAAACTTGATGATTTGGAAGAAACTAGAGAACTGGCCTTGCCATAAATGGAGAACTACCAAAGGAGACTACAACGCAAATACAACAAGAAAGTTCGCCCGAGAGAATTTCACCCGGGGCAACTAGTACTGAAAGAATTGCCTAGCTATGAGCGATACAAAAATGGTGGAAAATTGGAAGCTAGGTGGGGCGGACCATACATTATTGTGTCAAAGGTGGGAGAATGAGCATATAAGATACTGAAACCTGATGGAACTCCGTAAGAGCGGCCGTGGAACACTCGGCATTTGAAACTATTCCACCCATGGGAGGTGGAAACGCAGGTATGATACTTTGTCATTCGAATCCTTTTATTATCCACGAGAGATAGATAAGGAAAATGACATATGCGACTAATGGTCATTCGAACTCGGGGCGATGGTGACGTGCAAGTGCTGAGGTGACTTACACTCGAATGGTCGTTTAGAACTCAGGGCAATGGAAATGTGCAAGTGCCGAGGCGACTTACACTCGACGGGCTATTCGAACTCGGGGCGACGACAGTGTGCAAGTGCCTAGGTAGTCTAAGGATTATGGTGGTTGGAAGCCAGTAACCAAAGGCTATCAGGACCCGAGTCTCTAATAGCTGGGAAACTTACCTACATATGAAAGTTTTCTCCCATCGCAAGTGACCAGATTCACTTGACCCGTGATAGTCGATTGATGGCTAACACGGGAATCTAGGAATGACTTAATACACTCCCACTGGTTTGTAAAAAACAGTGATGAGATACCTTGATCGGGACATGTAGTTTGGCTCGATGACCCTCCCTGTCAAGTGTGTTTGACAGAAATGGAATTTCTACTAACATGTAAATAATATTATGAAATGCAGGTGACCGAAATGCTAAGGGTTATGAATGACTAGGCATCACATAAACAAACAAAAAATATTGTCAAATCTAATAAGCCTCAACATAGAGGAACCGATAGGTGACGCAGTACCCCATAAACGAAGTTGTTCAGAAATTATAGGTGTTCAAGCGAAATGAAAGTTACAGCCCAAGAAGAAGGGAAAAAAAGTGTCGCAGCACTACAAAGGGCATAAACTACTCGTTGGGTGGAATCGATCCCGAGCCCGATTTCTTTGCAGCAACTTGGGATTTCCTCTTATTGATGAACTCCTTAACACCCTCTTTGATATTCACATCAATCTCATACTTCTCTTGTGCCTCTATTAGCTGGCAGGTTAGCTCGGTATTAGCAGCATCAACTTCGGAAATTTTCGTATTCAACAGAGTCTCATTTTGCTTCAACTAGGTAACCTACTCCTCCAAAGTTGTGACCTTCCCTTTATCGGCTGCATAGACAAGAAGGACAACATGGTTAGCATCTTAGAAAATGATACAATGTAACAAGGAGAAACATCGAAACTATACAAGATATGCACAAAGACCTGAAAGTGCTGGCAAAACTAGTTTTAAAGTGTCCTCGGACTTAGAAAGATTGATCTCAAGCTCATACATCTTTAATACCAACTAATTATATTGTTGTTCATTAAACTCGTTAGATGGGCAATATTTCCTATGATCACCCTATGAAGCTTTCTGATGATCGTGTGCTGTTTGAATACCCGAAAATTGTAATCGAGTCCATTCCAGGTCACGAGATACCTGATCCAACCCGTGAAGTTTTTCTTTAAATTTTTGGACAGACTCTTCAGCTTCATCTTTCAGTCGAGAAAGACGTTTACGATCAGAGTAAAGGTCTCTAATCTGAATCCTCAGTGAATGTCACTAACTTTCTAAGGAATCATTCCACAACCCCCTATCGGCAAAGAATCTTTGGAGCCGAGACAGCTCGGATCGGAGATTATCTATTTCCTCGGGCACATACTCAAACCTTTGATAACGAAGTAGCTTGGTTCGGAGACTCTCAATCTCGGCATCTTGGCGATCGATCTTATCATCCTTGCTATGTATCTTCTATTGAAGTTTACTAAAGTGATCTTTTTCAATGTTCTATTTCATGGACATATGGCGGTACTCGGAAGCGGAGTCTCTATCTAGGATAGATATCTCAGCTAGGAATACAATGCTAGACTCAGGATATTTACACTATAGCATCGATCAAAAAGTGTAAAAGCAAGATAAAATACCTTTGGCTTCATTCAGCTGCCTCTCCAGCTCCCGAGATCGCTCTTGCTCCCCTTATAGTTGGGTCCTAAGACGCGACATCTCCTCATACTCCTTCTGAAGAAGTGCTGCCTCTAGAAGCCTCTGATTCTCGACCTAAAAACAAAATTAAATTAGATAACTAATAAAAGAAGCAATACAACAATTATGTGACCAAAACAGTATGACTCACCATAATGTGGAGAGAATCCCTCATGGCAGGACAATACAGGGGCACAACCTTTAGCATATCGGCATCAGACATAAAGCTAAAGCTGAAAGAAGTAAGAACGCCCAAGGAGTCACCAGCAGTGCCCGAGAATGTGAAGACAGAATCATTGACTGTACCCTTGTTAGGGGCATTCCTATCCACATTCTCTACTACCTCATTTCTGGGGACAGTCGAGATGATTTCTTTAGGGGATGAAATCTCGGGTTCCCTCTGTTTATCCCCTCCACCCGATCCTTTGGCCTCAGCGTCCGAGCCAATGAATTCGTCATCATCATCCTCATCAAACATCACCACAACCACATTGGTGTGCGTAAGAGAAATTCCTTTGCCAAAGAGGGGAGCTTTTGACGACGTAGTGTAACAACCCTACTTTCCACATAACCCCGACCGATGATTAAATAGAAAGTATGCCATTAATTTTCTGCAACAAAGTACATAACCACAGAAAACTAGGAACATAGTTCCATTACAATTGTATATGCAGAAGATAAATTTTATTTCTTAACAAAAATAATGAAGATGTCTAAAGAATATAAACGGTATACTAGACTTCAATAATATAATCCACCTTTAATTACGAAACTAACAAAAATATAATGAAGTCTACCCAAAGTAAGTATCCTCACTGCCTCACAACTACATAACGAAAAAATTAAAACAAAAGAAGAAGTGTAGATGTCCACCCTTAGTTAGATATCTTCAGAATATCCACCGAAACTGGAATCAATTAAACTCCTTCATGGTCCCTAATAACACCTGTAAAAATAATCAACGGGAGTTAAACTCCAAGCAAGCTCATTCTATCGCCGAGCCACGAAAATTATAAAAGGATATACAAATAAATCATAAACCAAGTATATCACAAGGAAAAAATAAAATATGTAAGCTATTAGTTACAAGTAGAGCATCCACCATATGAACACTTTTAATTTTTCCTAAATTCAATAGTCACTGAAACATAAATCAAATTAGAGATTTTTACCTATCAAACATCTACCATAGGGTTATATCGGGACATATCCGCAATAACACTATACTTGGACCAGAACATATCAGCAATGAATCGTTCCACAAAGGTATACATATGTGTATACAAATGTACCTTGGAACTTATTCCTTATCTCAATTATTCTTTTTGGAATGAGATAAAAGATCACCGGTTTAGAGACTTACGTAAAGTCTCCATGCATACAAAATACCAACCGTGATTCAAGGATTTTATCATCTAAATAGTGATACAGTCAATACTTCACTCACCCAGTCGCCAAACTATGGAAAGAAAGAACAACTCATTCAGTTAACACCCAATATAGCATCCTCATTGTGGGCATTAGTCTACAGTAAAGCTTTTCTTTGCTAAAAACCACCCTGACCAACAAAAAAATAAAATACACTATAATGGATAGTAAGTCTCCTGTACTTAAACAACAACAAACTGATTTACCTATCATTATTGGTTCGCTAGATAAATGTCGCACTCTAAGCAGCTTAGACTAAGATAGTGATGGACACCTATAGTAACTCCAACCATTAATCACCAAAAATTCCACTAACAGATCCACTTGGACCTTAACATACATTATATCTATATATACTTACGTGAGGTGCTTAGCCTGCACTATTTCTTGAGTGCCAAAATACTCGCATTCATAGTCATTACTACTTACCAGCTCATGACCTTGATATGCCTCAACTCTCTTATACCACTTGCAATCCGCCAGTAACTAAACTAGAGTCACTTAATTAACATCTGGATTTACTAACATGTTATAAAAAAAAGATGGAACGTTTAGACTAGGGCTAGATGATAGATTAGCAATCATCCTCTTAACAATAATTAATTATTTAATGAACCAGAGACCAGTTGATAACCAGTCCATTCCTAATATTACATCGTAAGGAACCATCTTTAACACATAAAGATCCTCCAAATTCTCAACATCTCTAATCATAATAGGACAAGCATCAACATTGTTACTCAACTCTACCATACTACTCGTAGGAGTGGAAACACATAAAGGAAAATCACAAACTTTCATAGAAAGATTTAGCATGCGAACTAACTTAGCAGAAATAAAAGAATGAGTAGCTCTGGTATCAAATAAAATACTAACAGGCTCTCATAAGATAAAGAAAATGCCTCCCAAAGTAGCATTCTCCGTATCATGAGGTTGCACAACAAAGAGTTGACCCTGGACACAAGGCTGCACATTATGGTTTGCAACCCCAGTGTTTGGTTGCTCACGTCTATCCGTTGTGTGAACTTTCTCTTTGGTACATTATGATGCCTTATGACCCCTTTCATGGAAGTTATAGAAAAACCCATTATGGTTTGGCAGCAAGAGCCTCGCCCTCAGCTGGCACTACTTCCTCTTCATTACCACCATTCTTCTAACCACGACTCCTTTGATTGCAATACCCCTTCCTTTTCTTCCATGGATGATCACCCTTTTGAGTGACATTCTGGGTCTGCTGGTTCTTACCACTTCCATGTTGACTTGACGAAGACTTTGATGCACGGTCAACCTTACTCTCATTCTTCAGGTATTCATCATCCCTCTTATGAGCCAAATGGTCTTGCTCAAGCTCTCTGGCATACTCAACATCCCTAACATATGTGTCAATAATATGGTTTGAAATAATATGCCTCCGATACACAGCATTCAGACCATAAATAAACCTACGTCAATTTTTCTCTTCTGTATCTACCAGGTGAGGTACAAACATCGACAATCTTGAGTATTCAATCTCGTACTCTGTAACAGATAAAATAACCTGCTAAAATGAAAGAAACTCTCGCTCCTTAGCATTTCGAATACTCTGAGGGAAATATTTGTCATCAAACATACGAATGAAGTCTGTCCATGTCATGGTGGCATGATCCAAGCCACGTGAAGCTGAAGTCCACCAAGTATGAACATCTCCAGTGGGCTGAATGGTAGCTAATATCTTCTTAAATACTTTTGTTCAAGAATGTCTTATTTCCATAAAAATATTAACCATCTCATCCTTTCATTCATGGGTTATCATTGGGTGGTCATCATACTTTCCAGAAAACTCTTTCGGGTTCAACTTCTTAAACTGAAACTTTCTATACTTATCTTCCTTAGTTTCAGCAGGCGGTCCTTGATTCTGATGATTGTTGATTTGTCCAACATTTTGATTCATAGCAGCAGCGACTGCTTGGGCTATTAACTGGGTCAGCTACGCCATATTCACATTCGCAATCTGATTTTCTAATTGTGGTTCATCTCCATCAATAAGACCTCAATTTCCAGTACCACCTCTTCCAGTACCATTACGTCTCCTAGTACCACGCCTTGACATTCCTATATAAGTCAATGATAATCTTAGGAAAAAAAAATACTAATATTTATAAAGCATATCCAAACCATGGATATAAATAACGAAATGTCCTAGGATCATTCCCCACAAGTCCTAGAGTTACTCTAACCTAAGATCCGATACCAAATGTAACAACCCTACTTTCCACATAACCCCGGCCGATGATTAAATAGAAAGCATGCCGTTAATTTTTTGCAACAGAGTACATAACCACAGAAAACTAGGAACACAGTTCCGTTACAATTGTATATGCAGAAGGGAAATTTTGTTTCTTAACAAAAATAATGAAGATGACTAAAGAATAGAAATAGTATACAAGACTTCAATAATATAATCCACCTTTAAATACGAAACTAACAAAAATATAATGAAGTCTACCCAAAGTAATATAATGAAGTCTACCCAAAGTAAGTATCCCACTGCCTCACAACTACATAACGAAAAAATTAAAATAAAAGAAAAAGTGTAGATGTCCACCCTCAGTTAGATATCTTCAGATTATCCACCGAAACTGGAATCAATCAAACTCCTTCCCGATCCCTAATAACACCTGTAAAAATAATCAAAGGGAATTAAACTCCAAGCAAACTCATTCTATCTCCGAGCCACGAAAATTGTAAAAGGATATACAAATAAATCATAAACCATGTATATCACAAGGAAAAAATAAAATATTTAAGCTATTAGTTACAAGTAGGGCAGCCACAATATGAAGACTTTTAATTTTTCCTAAATTCAATAGTCACTGAAACATAAATCAAATTAGAGCTTTTTACCTTTCAAACCTCTACCATAGTGTTACATTGGGACATATCCGCAATAGCACTATAGTTAGACCAGAACATATCCGCAACGAATCGTTCCACAAAGGTATACATATGTGTATACAACTGTACCTTGGAACTTATTCCTTATCTCAATTATCCTTTTTGGAATGAAATAAAAGATCACCGGTCTAGAGACTTACGTAAAGTATCCATGCATACAAAATACCAACCGTGATTCAAGGATTTTATCATCTTAACAGTGATACTGTCAATACTCCACTCACCCAGTCGCCAAACTATGGACAAAAAGAACAACTCATTTAGTTAACACCCAATATAGCATCCTCATTATGGGCATTAGTCTACAGGAAAGCTTTGCTTTGCTAAAAAACACCCTGACCAACAAAAGAAGAAAATACACTATAATGGATAGTAAGTCTCCTGTACTTAAACAACAACAAAATGATTTACCTATCATTCTTGGTTCGCTAGATAGATGTCGCACTTTAAGCAGCTTAGACTAAGCTAGTGATGGACACCTACAGTAACTCCAACCATTAATCACCAAAAATTCCACTAACAAATCCACTTGGACCTTAACATACATTATATCTATATATACTTACATGAGGTGCTTAGCCTGCACTATTTATTGAGTGCCAAAATACTCGCATCCTTAGTCATTACTACTTACCAGCTCATGACCTTGATATGCCTCAACTCTCTTATACCGCTTGCAAGCCGCCAATAACTAAACTAGAGTAACTTAATTAACATCTAGATTTACTAACACTTTAATGAGAAAGATGGAATGTTTAGACTAGGGCTAGACGATAGATTAACAATCATCCTCTTAACAACATTTAATTATTTATTGAGCCAGAGACCAGTTGATAACAAAATCTATGCTAAATGTGATATTTTCTACCATGTTCATTATGTCATAAACTAATGAACCTCGTGTATCTCTCTCCATTGGACATCCATTAATAATCAACAAGGTAAGTTCAATAAAATTTTAAACGAATAAAAATTACCAAATAGATCAGGAAAAATGTGTAAAAATTGTTCCAGCATAAGCCACAAATTCACGAGTTATTTGGTAGCCAATTCTACAACTATCCGAGACTAGGAAACCGAATGAATTTGCCTCAATTTTTATACGCAACCTATTCGATTCTTTAAGCAGAGGTTTCCTCAATTATCAGGCCCTAACGAATGGATACAACAACAAACAAATAACCAAATATACAAACGTAAGCACAAGACAAGACCAAATTGAAAGAAATAACCAAAACTAATTAAATCCTTACCATCTATTCACTGATCTTCCTTTTCCCTGTACTGATTTTCCGAAATCTCTTCTCTGTTTAATTAGCCGCACTAATATAAACCCTTTTTCCGTAGAATCAATATATGAAATCCACTAACCTATGTTGCACGGACACGCCTAGAAGTATGCCGTAACCGTGTCGGACACATAATCGGACACGACACGGTTACGACACTTCCCGACACGCGATGGACACGTCACATCATGTGTCCCATAGAAATCGATATTTGACACATTGCGGACACTATTTGGACACTTCGGGACACACCATAAATGGTTAATTTTGGTTTGAAAAATCAAAATAAACTAAGTGTGAAGCTAATTTATTCGTCTTTTTGTCAAATATAAACATTATTTATGAAAAATGTGATTACCATTTCATCATTAGTAATTTTATTTTATTAGTAAATTAGTAGTCTGAAAATAAAAATAATTATTATGTTGAGCAGATTAGTGTAAAATCTCAATTTAATGATATGTGTAATATATATAACGTGTCGCCGTAACCAGCTTTTTTGAGATTTGACATGTCTCCGTAACCGTGTCCCGTGTCCGTGTCTGTGCAACATAGCCACTAACCCTATTATTAATACTAAGTCAAAAGTTTAGGGTCAACTAAGCAAAACACCCTTAATTGATATGGAGTACCTATCAATAACTAATGTGACCGGTAACAAATTATTTTAGTATAATTTTATATACTGAAGGAAAATAGAATCGATGGGTGTGACATGTAGGCGGCACAACATTCTTTCACGTGGCAGCTTTACCACCCTTAGACCCTTTGCCACTACCATCAGCCTTATCACCTACAACGGTAGACGAGACATCAGAATTCTTCTTCTTGACTAATTTTTTTGGCATAAATCGTGATAAGGGAAGGCAGTCATCTAAATCCTCACCAGCTGTCCCAAGAGATCCTTCAGCATCATCTTCCTTAGTCTTTGACTTCTGCAAACTCAATGTCGTCAGACCCATTGAAGGAAAAAAATAGGGGCAAGTACATGTACTGAGAATAGAGAAGTATATCTGTTACCTTCACTGGCTCTTCCTCAGTCCTAGTGCTAGAACCTATTTTCCGAGTATTCTGAGTCCTAGGCTGATTACTCTGAGACTTGGACTGCAAATAAATGAAATAATTGAAATCTTTGGACACCCGACATCGCGAAATAATAAAATGGGCCCGAACCGAGCAAAGTGTCAAAAAGTTTACCTGATCATCATTAACTACCCAAAACTGAGAGGGCTCAGTAGGAAAATCAGGAGGAGGTAGCTTGCCACTCAAGATAGGGCCACGAATAGCCAGAGGAACCCGGTCCCAGACGGAATCACTTGTATGACGAGCATGTTTGTTGGTATTAGTAATACATTCGGGATCTTCATCCAACATAATCTTTTAAAAGTTATTGGTCGGAACCTTATTGCGATGAGGACTAACAGCAAAACCATCCAGAGCACCAAGAGAAGAGGTTCCGCTCCGATAATTCCCAAGGAAGCTGGCTGAGGTATATTTGCTCATGTGATAAGGATCATACGTCGACCAGGGAGTCTTGGAGCACTCACCCTTCCCCCGTCTTTCCCATTCGGACATAAGACAAGATGCATTTCCGCTCCATTGAGCCAAAGCCCGATAAGGGTGAAGATGAGACAAAATCTCATAGGAGAAGGGTCAGTTCGGGTCGTATAATGAAAGACGCAGCCCGAGTTCGAGTTGGCCCTTAGTGATGATATTTGCCTGGGGAGAATGAGAAAATTCGTCAACCTTCTCCCTCTTCAATATGCCTTTCTGACCCGACACAAGCTGAATATCAAAGTCATGAAGGTTGTAATCATCCTTCAATTGGTTGATGAATTGAGCATCAGTGAGATTCTTGTTGGACCTCTTCTCAACCCTACATGAAAAATTGGAAGAATCGCCAGAGAAGATAAAATCAAGGGAACGATAATCATGAAGGGAAGGACTATCAAGGGAAAACAATGAATCTATGAGAACATTGTCCTCATCAGAAAATGTATAACTTACACACCTTTTCTTATTCATATATGGAGATGGTGAAGCCATTGAAAGTAAGTGAAGAATGAGAGCTGATAACGCGGATAGAGGAGGAAAGCAGTGAAAGACGGGATAAACAGCAGCAGAAACATAAAAGCAACAAAGAAATTGGAGCAAGGATGAAGCTTAAAAAGAATGAGAAGATGACAGTGAAGGAAAGTTGCGAAGGCAGAGATGCAGAGAATATGGGTTCTCAAATGAAGAGAGAAGAATAAAACGAAAGAATAAAAACCTAAGGGTTTATCACTATCATTTATAACTCAGACGGTTATAACCGGCAGAGGAGGTAATGGGTCATAAAGAAGGAGATAATGGGAGACAGCGGGGAGGAATACACAGCATGGAGAGAACCGTGGAAGGTGAAGCAGTTTTTTCCCCTAGTTCCAAGCACACAAGTGGAATAATGGGCATAAATATAGTAGAAAATAACTGATAAACATGCGTGGCACAATCTCGGACGATTACCCACCAGAGACGAAGCAGGAAAAAACACCGAATCATCCTATAAAACACGGGTTCAAGAAAAGAGGTACCACCCAAGCGCATGTGGGACGAGCACGTGTAAAGTGAAGAGTCGGATGTGATGGAGAGAGGTGTATCGTGACTCAAGACCATAAATGCACTGACAAGGCACGCATAAGAGGCAGAAGGATCAAGTCATGGTGGGCCATAGAGTAGAGAATAAGATACTCGGATCGGGAGGGACCGTGAAGTCGGATTAATACATATATCGGGTCACTAACATCGGATCAAGACATAACCGAGCTATATGATCTACATCGGGGCGCATATCCTTCGGGAGAAAGAAAGATCGGGTACGAAGTACTGGCGGATTACTCGGGAATAATACTCGACAAAGGGATCAAAATAGATGGATTACATGTAACGATGTATCCTTGTTGTATAAGAATCTCAGCCTATAAATATATACTGATATTAAGAGAGAAAGGGCAAGTAATATGTAAGTGAGTGAGAGGATAGAGTGAGTATTGTTAAAAGCATTCATCCTTGTAAACTTGTGTGAAGTAATAAGATCATCCTTTCACCCCCGTGGACATAGGTAATCATGTCGAACCACGTATATCTTATGTTTTTATGAGTCTCTTACCTGCTTACGTTACTACCATTTCATGTTGATTGTTGGATGCAGTTGTATGATTTTCTACACCTACAAACATAATTAATGATACATGTGGAAATCCATCAGTGCATATACGTAATCAAATTCTTATTTTCTGAGTCAGGAGCCCAACACTGAATATTGCTCCATGGGGTTCTGTCGCTAATCAATTTAGGAATGACCAGTTGATTGTCGATGATTGAGACTCCTACCAGAATCCTATATATTTACTCCAATTTTGTGATGAATTATTGCGGCATTCTCGAAGACATCAAACTTTGAATATTTGGTATTTTTCAGTGTTCATACCTACGCCATTAAAACTTTGGCTAACCTTTCTTACTGCTAATGCAAGGTCAATCACCATATGGTCGAAAAAACTACCAAGGTAAGCAATAGTTGAAATGCAAGAAAGGTAAGTAATTACCTTTATTTTAATTTTTCATTACATTGTACAAATCATTTTTTGTTCGTACCTTGCAATTGTCGATGATTGAGTCCCCCTCTCTGATGATTATATTGTATGTAGGTACCCTTATTTTAGACCACCCTACCATATTATGCTGGTTAAGAAAGGTAAAGCACTCATTCATGTTCTCGCTCCCGACAACAGAAAAATAATATCTCAGCTTCTCTTTGTTAAATGTGATCCATCCTACCAGGTTAGTTTTCCATCACCTGAAATCTATCTTTAGTGATTTTTTGTCATTGTGTATCCAACATTATGGTGAAGATATATGTAACAGAAATTTAGTTTGTAGTTATCAACTAAGTAAATGTAATTGTTGGAACTGTTGGAAGTTTATATTGTCTATGATGTTTTTGATTGTTTGTTTGTTTTGAATTTCAGTTTGGTCATGGATTGTAAAATGTATATAACATGCTATTATACCATTCATCTTAATTAATAATTTTGGTTTTATACTTTACCTTTGTATGTGTCTCGCTAAATGACTGAAATACATAAATCTTTTAACTTTTGCATTTTCCAAATGTCCGCATCACTGATGTTTTTGTCTGGAGGTATGCACATTTGAATTTGAGCAGTCGTAGTGATGTCGTTTGGTGGTCATATTGTTACCATTCTACAAGACATTAGATTTACATATTAAACACATTTTAATTTGGTATTGAACATGAGAGGGGTAAGCTATTATGCAGGAAATATTTTAACGTTTACAGTGTTGCTAAATGGACAACTAATTACTATTGATTAGATGTGTGGTATAGTGAATTTCAACTGTTTTTCTCTTGCATAATTCTTATTCAGCAAATTATAGGTTGATCTTGCATAAATGAAATGTTTAGTTCTTAAAATTTTGATATATATGTGGATGTGTCATATGCCACCTCTTTATATACATCATAAAATAACCCTTTTAACTATACACTTCATTTCTTATATTGTTTTACAGTCCGAGTTAGTAATTGATTTCTTTGCACATACTTGCAAAATAAAAATTGTCCTTTTACGAATTTGCACCTCTTACTTTAACCTTTGATGGTGATGCAAGTAGGTAAAAGGAATGGAGGTAGACGAGAAAAAAATTGCAGGAGATCCATCTTATTATCAATGCATCAGTTTATTGTCTGTTCTTAGATCTTCCTTTTGGAATTTTTATCTCAGAGTTATGTAGAATTTGAGAAATTTCATTGCAATTAAGATCTATAATTCAGTAATTTTTGTTTATTGGTGAGGACTATAGTTATGGGGGAATGTGCATCTTATATGATTTTTTTTTAGTATGGTGACAGATAGATACTGAGGTGGACACAGATGATGTCGGCATGAGTTCAGCATGAAACTTGTAGTTCAGATTATGTAGTCTGCCTATATATCTAGACAGACAAACATGTGTTATTATGTAATCAAGTGTCATTCTTGAATTAATGGATTACTTAGTAGCTACCAATTTTCTTTTTTTCAAGTGTTCTGGCACTATTAGACCGGGTTGCGGTTTTTTGTTCCTGTGCAACCTGCTCCTAAATTTGCCTTCCATAAAGTACGGTATTACAGGCTATCTAAAAAATGACTGCGGAAACGGGGAGATAAAATACTTGCACTGAGTCGGGCAAAACAAGACAAACTACCTGAAATACAGATTGGTTTCTGCTGAAATTTAAGCTTTGACGTTTTGAACAAAAAATTAGGAGTAAGGCACATAATGGAAAGGTAGCCTTGACTGGCATTTTTTAATTTTTTTCGGAACCTCTAGGTGAGACATACTGAATCCAACATCTCATTCGTGATAAGATGATAAAATTCAGTTATTATAAGTGGCAACCGTCATTAACTGAATTATTGTGCTTGAGTTTTATAGATGTGATGTCAATGCCTTTCCATATACTAGGTAGGATAACGTGATGTTATTATGCACACACGTTGGGGATAAAATCTATGTAGATTATCTAAGAAAATTGAAAGTGGTTTATAATGAGATCTCTATATTTTTAGAATTATCTGTGACACATATCAGATGCAGTTCCGTTAATTGGCGTTAGAATACAGAAAAATCATCACCGAAATACAAAGGTTTGAGTTAAACCTTGTAGACGGACACATTTTCAGTCAAACCTTATTAATGGACTGACTGAAATCGGTCAAGGATGTTTGACCCCAAATCGTGTTTAAAATACTGTTTAGCCCTTTAAATATTAACTAAAGGTGCAACGAGTAGAGTATATAACCTATAACCCATACCCGTAAATGCTACCCGAACGTAACAAAAAAATAAAAGTCCTCTTTTATACTTCAATCATGTTCTCTATCTCCCTCTCCCTCTTTCATTTGCTTCTTTCCTTGTTCTTCTCCGGTGATGGTGGGTGAAAAAGTAACAGAAGGTTCGAGCGTTGATGGAGGGAATCCTACTGGTAATATAAAATCACCATTCTTTTTTCACTTATGATTAGGTTGTAATTTTTGTTAAGTTTCGATTGTAATGTAACATGTTGACAATTTTATCTCTAATTCTTTTCTGATTTAATGTGTTGATTTGTAGCTTGAAGATATCTAACGTTGTTTAAGTTTTTTGATTTTAGGGTTTGAAATCGGAATTACATTTAAACGCTCTCTATTTCTCCATCGTTTTTGGGTTTAAGTTCAGGTAATTTCTTTGCCTAATTTCTTCTATCAAATCTAAATTCATAAGAAACGATGAGCAATCAAAGAAATCACAAAGACATAATAGTTCTAGGAAAAATCAAGAAAGGTAATAACATCATGCGTTCACTTTTTGATTATTCCTTAATACATGGCATCATAACATGTAAACATTTAGAATTTCCTTTTTTTGCATCTGTGCAGCATGATTCAGATAGTGAAGGTGGGAACAAGAGACATCATAAAGATCATAGAGATGGCTCCCATATAAATAGCACTCATGAGGAGCTTGAAGATGGGGAACTTGGAGAGAGGAATGGGGAGATACGGTAGTTATTCTTTTTCCCTGCCCTATGCAGTACATTTGGTTGCTTTATTTTATTTTATCTAATTATTTTATTTTTAAATCAGTTTTTCGTTGTCATTCTTTTGAGCTGATTAGAAATTCGGAAATGATAATAGTTAAATGTTTCTTTCATTGGTGAAACTAGAGAGTATTTTTCCATTTAAATTCCATAGATGGATTGTTAAAGGAGTAGTGTCATCTAGTGGAAGAGTGTCCCCATGGATCTGATTTATTACATTAGATAATTTTCTAATTGTCGTTCTTTTGAGCTGACTAGAAATTTAGAAAATTAGTTTATGTCATAGTATTACAAAGGTGTGACATGTCTTAGTTAATGTTGTTTCCCTTTGCCTTTAAAACAAAAAAAGTATGTTTTGCTTTTTGATCCATATACAGACTAATGAACTTTCGCTCATGATAGGTTCAGTATGTAGCTTTTGGTTGTAGTATACAAATATGTGTGTACTAGGTTACCCTTCAGATTATTTTATGATGTCAAAATGAGTTCTAGTCCATCTAATCAAGTCAATCTTCATTGAATAGCTAACCAGGTATGATGGTCTGATGTTGTTTGTTTCTAATTATGAGTGAAATGTGTGTAAATATTGGAAGATGTCAATTAACAAATTTAGTTGCTGAATTGCAAGTTGTTTGGTTTGATTTATGAAGAGTTTTATATCTAAGGCTCGTAGTTATTTGAAGTTCAATTGAAGCCAAATCCAAAATAGTATTGTTAACTAATCTGAAGTTTTCTGTGGAAAATTTAAAACCATACTTTGAGCTTGCTTCTGTCACTGTGATTGATTTTGGAGACTATGCCAGCAGGGTTTCTATTAGGCATTATGTTGGGGGTTTCGTGTGATTTGCAGCAGGGTAGTAAATTGTTATTTCGTCATTTCATGGTTATGGAAGGTGACAGTGATTAATGTTTTCGTTATTTAACCACTTAGCATTAAAATATCAGGAAAAAGAGGTTGGATGAAGTTTGTCTTGAAAGGTTTCAGCAATACATTCGAACATATATACAGTCTTGTATCATATAAGGTCAGTAAGTATATCCATGTTTACGTATTCAAAATGGTTTTTACAGTAGCGAATATTAGTTGAATATACAAATATGTTCTCATTCTTGAAAAAGCCGTATTAGAAATTCTCTGTCCTCAGAGACAATACTGGAAGTTAATCTCTTTGTACTTTCTATCATGTATCTTGCTAATCCTACCGAAAATGCTATTTTAGGCAAAATAATTGTTGATGGAAAAGTTATAAATTGGGATGGAACCCTAATTCCTGAGAAAGCATTTGTAGAAATAAATGCAAAAATCCCAAAATATGCATGTAGGTGATAATTGTATATCATATATGTTTGAAATTGTTGGCTTGCAGCTCTTCTATGCAACATTGCTGTTTTGAGATCATTTAGTTTTTTTGATGTTTTTCTGATGGTCAATTAATGTTAATTAGGTGATGTTTTCCCAAAGTGTTGGTACTCCATGTTGCATTCTTGTCTATAATGCGTATGGGTCTGGATCTGGTAGACTACTGCCATGACTGGTATTCCATTAACAACTATCGGCGCACCTATGCTGTCACTTTAGCTCCATGTGAAGGTTACCCCAGATGGACTTACGACCCATCTTCGAAATACATTATCCCTCCCGTTTGGAAGCGCAATGGTGGTCGCAGGAAGAAGAGGAAGAAGATCGAGTCTCAAAAGTGTTACGAGGCTTACAGTTAGGTACAGTAATGCCCCAAGATGGTTCATAACATAAGGTCATGTATTACACCTCTTGTCCCCCCATCCTACCTGCACATAGTATTTTCGGTTTCATGTAGCTATGAGCATGTAGTTTAGTTTACTTTTTGTTGTTTAATTTGTTGTGCCTTGAATGCTATTTTATATTTTTATATTTTTTTCTGGATGTATCATGTCTTGTAAGTTTTAACTAAATTAATATATTGTGTATTCCAGTGATGCATCTTCGCGTCTGCACAGATGGTATTTATGGACGGTCAATGAAGATGCAGGTGTTGTCTTTATAATATGGCATGGTCTGACTGATCTCAGAATCTGTATTTCTGATGGCATTTGCGAGTGCTTGTTTAGTCCCAAAGTTATTTTCAGTTACTATTTGATGCATTTTATCTCTAGACAAATCAAGTCTTCATTCAAGCGGGACATTTTCCCTTTTATCTGAGTGTATCTTATACGGTTCACCATTTAATCACAAGTCATTGATACTTTCAGAATTGATCATTGTAATTCATTGCTGCTAACATGTTTGTAAATGATTCAACCAAACCTGTAATTGTTCCATTCAAGTAAATGGTTAGTATGTCTACTACCAGATAAATTGGGTACCTCGGTAACACAGACGCATTAATTTTATTGAGTATCTTCTTTTTCAAGGTACTATAAATTATAAACACAGTCGTATTAATTTTTTTGAGTATCTTCTTTTTCATTGGTACTATAATTTAGCATTATCTTTAAAATGCATGTAATTTTCATAAATTTAATTATTTATTCTAAAAAAATTCTTGATAACTTTGTGAGTTGTGCTCTGCAAATCCGGCGACCAACTCGGTGTTTTTTTTTTTTTCGTTTTCTCTCCTAAATTTTGATCTCTCTCTTCATCAATTCAGGTGTTTTCAACGATTGATTTCAATGATTGGTGTTGATTTTTCTTACAATCTTTGTTTGAGTAAGGTTTTATGTTAAGTTTTTTGAATATTCTGATTGATTTCAAGTTTTATCAAACCATGGAAACTGGATGGAAGATGGCAACCATATTTTTTGTTTTTTTTTTATTCTGAACCAAATGAGAAGAGATTTGAGAATGTAATTTCTACAGTGATTCCATCTCTATACATTCCGGATGAGGATATAGATGACAGTCTAAATGAATGGAAGTTCAGTTTAATCGGGAGACTCGATTTTGTCAAGATGAAATTTGTTGTCGTTGAAGAATCATTTAGAAAACAATGGAAAACATCAAGTAACTACCAATTGATCCCTCTTGGCTAAGTTTTTTTCATTATTAATCTAGCCAATGAAGTAGATATGAAATATATTTGGAATGGGTTTTGGAAGGTAGAAGCTCAAATACTTAAATTGAGACTTTGGGAACCAAATTTCAATCCCGCTGCTTAGAAATCAACAACTGATTTTGTTTGGGTTAATTTTCCTGGCTTAGGAATTGAATATTGGAAAGGAAGAATACTTATGTCATTGGGTGATGCCATTGGAAGGGCTATCAAGGTGGATGAAATAACTCTCAAAAGGGAAATAGGTTATTATGCTAGTGTTCTTGTTGAAGTTTATTTAGCTAATATTGTACCTCATCATGTTTTAGTAAAATCTAAATATGGTAGTTTTGAGCAAGAGATACAAATTCCTAAATTACCAATTTTTTACAGTCATTGCAAAGTGGTGGGACATTTAGTAACTGAATGTAGAGTAATGAGAAAAGAGTCATCACAAAATGAAACTGTTGAAGTAATTCCTAATATAGTACACATAAAGATTTGGAAGATGAAGGAGAAAAAACAACAACAACCTATTGGTTTTGATATCTGTTACACTCCAAAAACTCAAATACCAAAGGATGTTGAGAATAGAAGATAAGATAGTTGATGCTATAATTCCTCCATTGGAAAAGGATGTTGAAAATGTTACTGACTTTGGCATTACAAGTACAAAATGCTTCTCTGGTATGATAGATTCTACTGAGAAATTTCCTTATTTATCTACAGAGAACCTGATTAAAGTATCTACCAGTATTCATCTTTTGTTAAAAGTAGGAACAACTGATCAAAGTCAAATGGTTACTCCTTCTAATGCTCTACAACATACTTCATCTCTGCAATTTGGTGCTATAGAATCTTTTGCTTCTGTAAGCAAATTTCAAGTACTGGTGGATGTAGCTGAAGAGAAAAGTTCTGATGAAACTATGAAGTCTTCCAAAATGGGTGCAAAAAGTACTTCTGCTGGCAAACCAGTTAAAGATGCTAACAAAGGATTACAATCTAAAGGTATATCTCTTATCACCACAAGAAAGTTAGATGGAAAAAATTTAGTTAAAAATAAAGGAGTGAGAGGTCCTGAATCTTCTCACAACAATTCTTCTCAATGAAAGTACTGTTTTGGAATATCAGAGGCCTAAAAAGAATTAGGGCCAAAGATAAACTAAGATCTTTAGTCAATCAATTTAATTCTTCCTTAATTTGGATAACAGAGCCTAAAATAAGGGTTAAAAGTAATTTTGGCTTCTCTCAAGTGGGAATTAACTGTTTGAGGATAATATTTGAATCTGCAAGAATATCAGTGCTAGTAAATGGGGGACCATTTGGATTCTTTGAAGTAAAAAGAGGTATCAGACAAGGGGATCCATTATCTCCTATACTTTTTGTGATAGCTGAAGAAGTACTTAGCAGAAACTTAACCAAAATGATTCAAGAGGGGTTGATCCAAACAATGGTTAACAAAAATGGATGTCATCCATCTCATTTAATGTTTGTAGTATATATATTTATATTCTGTAATGGGAACAAAAGAACACTAGACAACTTGATGGGTATGCTAATGAAGTATCAAGATGCATCAGGACAAACTGTTAACAGAGTAAAAAGCAAATGTTTTGTTGGTGGAGTTACTGAAGAAAAAATACATATAATTGCAGAGAGACTACAAATGGAGCTTTAAGAATTCCCAGACAAATATTTGGGTGTAATTATGTGTCCTGGAAGAGTCAAAACTACTCAAGTTTGGGGAAAAGTGGAAATGCTACAAAAGAAATTAGTTGGTTGGATTGGTAAACTTCTTGCATTCTCTGTCAGATTAACTTTAGTTAAATTTGTGCTTGGTAACATACCCATTTATAACATATCAGTATACAAATGGCCCAAATCTGTGATTAAGGAGTGTGAAAGGATAATTAAAAATTTCTTATGGACTGGTGATCCATCTGTGAAGAAACTGATAATTGTTAAATGGGAGGAAGTAAATGCACCTTTTCTTGAAGGAGGTCTTGGTATTATAAGATTGGAATTGGTTAACAAGGTTTTACTATTAAAACTGCTTTGGAAAATGGAAACTGAAGATGAAGAATGGACTAGATTTATGAAGGCAAAATACAAGAACAAAAATGGAGACTGGATTACTGGTTATAAAAAATCTTCAATATGGCCTGGACTGAAATGGGTGATGAGTGAACTTGATGAAGGAAGTAGATGGATGGTGGGAAATGAAAGAAGTATCCCAGTATGGCAGGATAAATGGGTAAAAGAAAATGCTCTTATTGATCACCATCACTCTGATCCATTTGTGCAACAACACAAAAACTTAAAAGTAAGTGATTTGATAGTAAATGGTGAATGGAAAATACCTGATGAAATGCGACAATTTCTATAGCTAAATGAATTACCAACTATTGGTACTGGAAATGACAAAAGAATATGGGCAGCTGACTTAACTGGAAAGTTTACAGTTGCCAATGTTTTACAACAAATAAGAGAAAAGTACCAACAAGTTGCTTGGGATAAATATGTATGTAGCCCTTATATCCATCCATACACATCATGTAATGTGTGTAAAATACTCATAGGAGCATGTGCAACTGAAGAAAATATCAGGAAGAAAGGATTTAATACAGTCTCCAAAAGCTATTTATGTGGGAATGGTCAAGACAATATGGAGCACATTCTGTGGGAGTGTTCATTCAGTCTGGAAATTTGTAATTGGTTTGGAGGTATGTTTAGTCTTACTACTCCCATAAATTTTGATGAAGTTATTGCATGTGTTAAGAAAAATAGTTCTGCCATTAGACATATATGGTATATCAGTGCATTCTCAGTAATGGTGGAACTGTGGATGACAAAAAACTTGAGAATGTATGAGAATATTAACCCTAATGCTAAAAAGTTCAAACATAAGATCTTAAGTTTCACAAAGGAATGTGGAATAAGAGTTAATGGAACCATGAAGAACTGTGTGTATGATCTGAACATAATAGTAGGATTTGGAATTAAAGGGGTCAAAAGCAAATGGTCCACTGTGAAATAAGTATTTTTTTAGACTGCCTCAGAGTAACCAAACTTTAATATGTTGTGATGGTGCTGCCAAAGGAAACCCAGGAGCTGCATGTATTGGCTTTGTTGGTAGAAAAAGTGATGGGTCATGCTTGGGTGCAGGAAGTGGAGGTTTGGGAATTACCACAAACTACATTGCATAGGTTACGGAAATGGTTACAATAGGGGAATAGGCAATAAGTAAACACCTCATAGATGTATGCTTTAGTTTAGACTCAAAGGCAGTTATACATGCATTTACTAGTTGTAAAATTCCTTGGATAGTAAAGAACATATGGAAGAAAATAACTAGTATTTTGAGAAGCATAACATTCATACATTCCTACAGGGAAGTTAACTTATCAGCTGACCAGTGGATCTTCATCGACTAAAAGGTATGTGGAGACTTGAACTTATCTATCACTCAAAAGTCTATCTATTCTATCTCCAATCTTGAGACAAAAGTCGTATTACTATATAGACTAAGAATATACACATATGTTATTTCGAGCTGAGTATATCTCGCTTATCTATTTCTCGAAATATGTGTTGGTAAAGCTTTCGCTTTAGCCAAGTTCATCTTTACCTAGTGACGAAAGTAATGTTATGTTTCAATCATTTTGGAAATTGCTCTGACGAAAAATAGTTTGTGAATAACAACTATATAACTCCCTATGAGAATGTTTCAGTGATTGAAATGAGATTTTAGACAATATAACCATTGGAGGATATAAGCATTGTTGTGGTAACACATATATGTATAAGTCCTTGGTACTTGAACCGAAGTTTGCGAACTTTGTTGATCAAGTGAAACCGGAGTAGTATGTAAACTCAGTCCGCGAACTTAGTGTGCAAACTCAGTCCACGAACCCAGTCCGAGAACTGGCGGAAGTTCTTGTCCGAGAATTTCTACTGGATTTTGTGATTTCCATCCGGGAACTTAAGTCCGCGAACTTGAGTAGGTTATATCTAAAAACGATGTTTGTGAACTTATCTTAATAAACTAAAGAATTCTATTGCAAACCGTGGCTTTATATTTCATGAATCGATTCGAGTGAATCACATCGTTTTTGGTTCAATCGTGTCTGTGTAGTACATAAATATTTAAGAAATTGAACAACTCTGTAACTAGTTCATTTGAGTCATTTGGACTAGTTATGGTGAAGAAGAATATGGTTGATATGAAAGTTATCATTTGGTGTAGTACATGTGTGTATAACAAGCTATGTTTTCGATCTAACGGTTGATAAATATTAGCTTGTATCTAATCTGGTTTTCATCTAATGGTGAATATTGAATGCTTTGTTACTAAACTAACATTGATTGGAAACCATGATTTGAAAGACTATATAAGGGAGAACTCTAGTAACTGGGAAACCTAATCCCCACATATTCTGTGTGACACTAGTTTGCTAAGCTAGAGTCGATTCTCCTTTAACCTTTGGTTTTATTCTTCTAAAACCAGGTTAACGACTTAAAGACTTCATTGGGATTGTGAAGCCAGTCCGATACTACTTTTACCGTAGTTGTGTGATCTGATCTTGCATATAAAAATCGTACGGGTACAATTGTAATAATTGGCTTGAGATTTATTTCTCCGATAGGCAAGATATAAAAGTAGTCACAAACACTTCGTCTCATCTTTTGTGATTCCTCAATAATCTTCTTCGCTGCGTCGATTAAGTTTATTGTGAGGTGAGTTTTTCTTCGGGAATATAAGTATGGTTTTATCAATTGGTTCATGTTCACCTTGATTTATCAAAAGACGGAACAAAACTCATAGGTTTATTCACGGGAGACGAATTTATCTATCCTTGTAGACTTTTCAGTGTGAGACAGATTTGTTTAATAAAGTCTTCAACTTTGGGTCGTAGCAACTCTTGGTTGTGGGTGAGATCAGCTAAGGGAATCAAGTGCGCAGTATCTTGCTGGGATCAGAGGCGTAGGAACATAACTGTACCTTGGATCAGTGTGAGATTGGTTTGGGTTCAACTACAGTCCAGACCGAAGTTAGCTTGGAGTAGGCTAGTGTATGTAGTGGCTTAATACAGTGTATGTTTAATCTGGACTAGGTCCTGGGGTTTTTCTGCATTTGCGGTTTCCTCGTTAACAAAATTCTGGTGTCTGTGTTATTTATTTTCCGCATTATATTTTGTTATATAATTGAAATAACTAGTTTGAAACCCGTGCTACGTACTGGGATTGCTGTAATATTTTACCCTTTTGGTCCATGTCCACTGAGGCGGGGCTTCGCCCCGCACCCGTCCCAATGAAAAACCTATTAAGCTACGATAGAATTAATATCCAACGGATTAACAACTAATAATTAAAACTATGTAATTAGAAATTTATAATTATAAAATATGTAATACTATTATTATCTAAAGATCTCACATGGTTCTGAAAACTAATTTCACGCAATCTAATGAAACAATAATCAATTTTATAATTTTACAAATAAATTAAAATAAATAGGTAAAATAATCTCAAGAGTAAAATAGTTTAAACTATAAATACAAAAGTGTAATAAGATTTTTTATGTATTTAACCTGTGCTTCCAAATGGGAATTGATCCCCATTTGGTGAGACGGGCCCGTCCCAGAAGGGTCCCAATTATCAATTGCAGTGTATAATGAGAACACAAATTATTATTTAGTAGATTAACTTATGAAACCAAATTCACCTATTACGCATTGTCCAAAGTGTTAGAGATTAAGAAGTCGTCTTTAAGAAATTACATTTGAAACACCAACCTTTGAAATCAGTAAGTAGTTCATGTATATAAAACAAAAGAAATCGGTAGTTATATGATGAAAAATCACACTCGCTATATAGTTGTGTCGATATATGAAATTACAAACACTAAAAAAACACGATACTAAAATAAAATAAATTGCCAACTCTAAATGGTTCAAAACATATGAAGTGCTTCCCGTCAAAGAAAATGTAATTTAGGAAATGCACTGATATATCTTTCTTTAGAATCAAGCGACTAACTTAACTGCTCTTTCAGAATCCAATTTTTTGCAGTTAAATGAAAAATCACATTTACTATATAGGTATAAATATATATGATATTAGAGAAACTAAAAAAATATCACAATATTAGTCTAAAATAGTTGTCAATTATGAATAGTGCAGAGCATATGAAGTGCTTCCCGTCAAAGAAGATATTATCAAGGAAATACACGAATATATCTTTCTTGGGAAACCATATACTTGCATTAAAAATC
Source organism: Papaver bracteatum (assembly GCA_023529315.1). Taxonomy (NCBI): domain Eukaryota; kingdom Viridiplantae; phylum Streptophyta; class Magnoliopsida; order Ranunculales; family Papaveraceae; genus Papaver; species Papaver bracteatum. Next base: position 1,422,191 of record JAJJWX010001315.1, read on the forward strand.
AAATGGCCAACTCAACCGCTCTTCAAGACTCCATCTTCTTATAGATTAATGAAAAATCGCAAACACTATATAGTTTTATTGATATATGACATTAGATATCCAAAAACAAAAAACACGATATGAATAAAAAATAGAGTGTCAACTGTAAGTAATGCAAAGCGTTTGAATTTCTTCCGGTTGAAGATGATGTAATTAATGAGATGCGCTGCCATATCTTTCTTCAGAAATTATATACTTGTGTTAAAAATATAGTGGCCAAAATAACTGCTCTTCCAGGCTCCAACAACCTGTATTTAAATGAAAAATCACACCCATTATATAGTTGTATCAATATCTGATATTAGAGACACTAAAAACACAAATGATATATATAAAATAGATTGCCCAGCTCTAAATAATGTGAAGCATATGAAGTGCTTCCCGCCAAAGAAGATGTAATCAATGTGATGCACTTATAAATATCTTCAGATATTTTATACTTGGGTTAAAAATCAAGCGGCCAACTCAATTTCTCTTCCAGGCTCCAACAACCAGTATTCAAATGAAAAATCATGCTCACTATATAGTTGTATCGATATCTGATATTAGAGACACTAAATAAACACACGATATGTAAAATAGATTGCTAACTCAAAATAGTGCGAAGCATATGAAGTGCTTCCCGTCAAAGAAGATGCAATCAATGAGATGCACTTATAAATATCTTCAGAGATTATATAATTGGGTTAAAAATCAAGCGGCCAACTCAACAGCTCTTCCAGGCTCCAACAACCAGTATTCAAATGAAAAATCATGCTCACTATATAGTTGTATCGATATCTGATATTAGAGACACTAAAAAAACACACTATATATAAAATAGATTGCCAACTCAAAATAGTGTGAAGCATATGAAGTGCTTCCCGTCAAAGAAGATGTAATCAATGAGATGCACCAATATATCTTTATATTCTTGCGTTAAAAATCAAACGGCCAACTCAACTGCTCTCCCAGGCTCCAACAACTTGTATTTAAATGAAAAATCACACTCACTATATAGTTGTACCAATATTTGATATTAGAGACACTAAAAAAACATACGATATAAAATATAAAATAGATTGCTAACTCTAAATAGTGTTAAGCATATGAAGGGTTTCCCATCAAAGAAGATGTGATCAATGAGATGTACCGATATACCTTTCTTAAAAAATTATATATTTGTGTTAAAAATCAAATGACCAACTCAACTACTAATCCATGCTCCAATATTTAAATGAAAAATCACACTTACTATATAGTTGTATCAATATCTTATATTAGAGACACTAAAAAAATACACGATATAAATATAAAATAGGTTGCTAACTATAAATAGTGTTAAGCATATAAAGTGCTCCCGTCAAATAAATGCACTAATTCTTCAGAAACCGAGCATATTAACTGCCAGTGTGAAGCCTTTATTGAGTTCCTCACTGTAAGGGACAACCTACACTAATGCGAGTAATGTAGTGAAATAGACAAAAAAAAAAACAAAAAATATGCAAAAGCCGATCAAAATAAATAAAAAAGAAATCATACCCTAATTTCCATCTGGTTCGAACCGACTAACTCATAATGTAATGAGAACTCAAACCCTAATCTCTGTTTAGTCTAAATTGAGAAACCATTACCAACAAAATAAAAAAAAAAAAAAAAAAAGCAGAGGAATGTTGTAGGTCTTTAGGCCATGGATGTGCGTCCCAATAATAGCTAGGCCTTATTCCTATTGTATATAAAGGATGTAACACATACTAACTCTAAGTAATGAAATCTTCTTCTCTCTGTGTCTCTTTATCTTTCCCAACCACTACAAAACGTTATCAGCACGAGCTCTACCTTGCGGCAATGGATTTTAATCTTTTTCTTTTGTTTTGTTATCAAATACATTGCGTTGAAATCAATGGAATCGTAATCATCAAATCAGATAAGTTGGATCTATTTTGTTATATTTTTTTTTCTTTTCCTTTTCCATAAATTTAAATCACTAGGAATTGATTTGATATTTATCCATGATCTATATTTTTTCTTTTCATAATCTTTTATTTTGTTCAAGTCACTAGGAATTATTTTGATTTGATGGAAACAGATCTGTTTTGGCATATACAGAAGAAAAAAAATCGATTTGATAGTTATTTATGCAACTCTGTAATCAACCGTGCAATTTTATTTTAATTATATTTTTATTTTAATAATATTAATATTAATTTTATATATCCCCATCATGTATGTCCAGCGGAAATCCTACCGGGGGGAAGAACTGTTCGTCCGTTCGCGATTTTCTGGGGAAATCTGAGAAGGAAACCTTTCGTAAGAATATATATTTCTTTATCGGTTTTATAATCAATCAACTGCACTATTTTGGAGGTATACCTAAATCTCTTTGTTGTCTTCTTTTGTTTGTGAAAGAAAAAGTTTATCACATGCTCTTTTATGACATATTTTTTTTTTTTTTGGTTCACATGATCTTGTCGGTGACTTATTATTCCTTTACTTGTGTTTTGCCATCTCATGCGTTACCACTTTTTGTTGTTACATTCTTTTTATTATTTTATATGTATTAAAATTGTATTGATATTTTGGAGGAAACGTTTTTTTTTTAGCTTCACAAAAATAAATCAATGTTAATTAATAATATACATGGTAATTAAAAGATTTTTAATAATAATATAATTAATTAAAAATGAAAAATAAAATTAATTAATTAATGGTAACCAATATATAATATTCATAATCATCTTCCACTCATAAATAAGATAATTAAAATATATTTCATGCATTCATGCAAAGTCATATATAGAAATAATTATTTAGTTTACACGAACACATTCATGCACATGCACATGCAAACACAATTAATATAATAAAAATAAAAATATTTTCATGCATTCATGCAAAGTCAAATATAGAAATAACTATTTAGTTTCCAGGAATACATTCATGCACATGCAAACACAATTAATATAATAATAATTAAAATATTTTCATGCATCCATGCAATGTCAAATATAGAAATAACTATTTAGTTTCCAGGAATACATTCATGCACATGCACATGCAAACACAATTAATATAAAAATAAATAAAATATATTCCATGCATTAATGCAAAGTCAATATAAAGATAACGTTTAGTTTACACAAATACATTCATGCACATATACAATTAGAATAATAATTTTAATTATTTCATATAAATATCACACTTATTTAAAAATGATGCAATTTAATTGTTTGTTTTATTTCCTGTGAAACGAAAACATTAAACTGCACTACTGCCTTTTTGAATGGGCATGTAACACTCCATGGGCCTTGAACACATTATTACCTTAACGAGTTAACACTACTAACTGGATCACTGTAATTTGGTCGTTAACCGGGTTATGGTAAGTTTTATTTAGTAAGGTTTTTTTCTAGTTGGACCCAACTTGACTCAAAAATGACATTTTGGACTTAGAAGTACTTGAGCATCATTATTGTGTATTTGAGGTGGAAATCATTTCTTTCAAAAAGAAAAAGGAATTTATTCCTTCATACAACTTTATGTCTACACATGCATCCCAATTTTTGTGGAAGAACTCACAAAAAGTGATATGAGTCAGATTTTTTCCCCCTCTTCCATTTTTCTACTTCATCCATCATACTAACGAACCGGTATATGTTGAAGTATGACAACAAGAAAATTATCTTTAGTAATATATTCAACCTAAAGTAAGTGGTTGACATGTGTAGTGAGATTCTCTTGGCCTATTAAGATAAAGAAATTTCTCAAATTAAGCTAAATGTACCAAAATTGAAAATGGAAAGAACCCCGAAGTAATGAGTGTTAGATGCATTGACTCATGTGAAGCATGTAAAAATGAACATATATATATATATATATATATATATATTATGAGACAAAGATGTATTTTAGTACCCGGTAGTAATGACACCAAAGTACAGGTATCAACCGAACATTGGATTAAGCTAAGATGTAATTCTAGCTTGCATCAAAATAAAAAAGTTGGGAATGAATCTTGTTACTGGTATTGGTACAAGCAATGTAATGCAAGTACCATAATAATAATCGATTTCGTTAGGAAGACCATACTTTAGGCGTCAACTTTATTGGCAAGAAGAACTTTGCCTAGCCAATTAATTTCAGTTGAACTAGACCCATTTTCAGCAGTTATGAAAAGTACATCATTCCCTAGAGACATAAATTCTCTAAAGAACTTGAGATATATCTGGTTGGAAAATATATCACCCCCCTGAAAACCTAACATATATTCACTCTAAAGTACTTGAGTAGAATCACACTTTTGTTACGTAATAAGGCCACACCACTTATTAAATCTATCAAGACTTAATGTCTAACTGATAGTGGTTTTTCTCACACTAATTTAAGGAATATACACTAGTTGTTCAACTGGTTCCTTATAATGTGACTTCAATGATTGGATTATTGAGCGAATCACTGCTCAAATTTTGTTTCCAAGATGAAACAAAGATTAAAAGTCACGAAAGCTCTATATGTACTGAGAGTTAATCACCTTGTTAAATTCCAAATAAACCCATGCAAGTGGATATCATATGGAAACTCACACTGATAAGAATGTAATTAATTGCATCTTTTATAGTCTAATGTATTTGGAAGGAAACATACTTTAGAGAGACAAATGAGTTAATTTAGTGAAATGTAAATCACTATAGTATTAATTTGGATTATTGAATTCATATCGATTCCAACGATAAAATGTTGGAAATTGACTCATACAGACTTTGACATAACCATAAAGGAACTTTGGTTGTGACATGATGTTTCGTTTTGAAAGGACTCATACGTACATCGTTGTGTTTGAGTGGATGATACAACGGGAAAAATATTGACATAATGCAAAGTAACGACATATCTCTCAATAAGTGTTTTCTAAAGTACCAGATGCACAACCCCCTCCTCCATCCCATTATGCTTTTAAGTAAGAGAGCATATTACTCATTTTACAAAGTCTTCAGTAAAACAGGATCGAGACCATCCTAAGATGCAAATGGTAAACAATCCATATTACAATGTTAACAAGGTGAAATTTAGGAAAATATTCATGCAGAATGCGGACCATTAAAGTGACTGATGGATCTGGTGAATGTTTTGACAATTTGGACTAGTTATAGTTCCCAAAAAAAAAAAAATTGCGTTTGAAAACTCCTAGCACATATTACACAATGCAAAGTGCAAAGGCTAACCACCCTTGTTAATGCTAGAGAAATTACATCAAAAGGAATTGATGAATATTGCATGTTTAATAGGATCAATGCAGAGCATCTTATACCCAATGGTCTCGCACAGGCTACCATCAAAGGTTACAGATGGTACCTAAGGAATAGGTTATGCGTACCAACCTATCTTTTATTGCTTTGGGGATATGCAATATTACACGCATCTTACTTAATTCATTTTTAGAACCCAATATTAGTCAACCTTTTCTGCGTACCAATTGGTAACTGGATTTAAGCCTGACATTCATGTTCTTACGCATTGTTAGTTGCACTATATATGTGCCATTATGACTCCACATCGTACTATGATGGGTCTTCAAAAATGTTAAGTAGTTATGTTGGAAATGAGTTCCCAACAATTCTCCGCATTTTAAAACTTTTGGAAGGATATCTCTTACCGCTAGATTTGCGGGTTATCACTTTAATGAGACAGTCTTCCCGTCGTTAGGGGGAGATAAGAAAAATTATTTTCTAAGGGAACGACAGGAATTGTCGTGGTGTGTTCCCACTGTGTCTCATATTGATTCTTATACTCCACAAATGTAAATGTGATGTGATAAAGAATATTTGATTTTCAGAATGTACACTAATGTTGATAAAGTGATGAGATCACACATACCAGCTGAAAACCTACCTGCAAAGTTACAAATCCTCAATACGGGATATACACCATAGACTAAGGTGTTGCAACTACACTCAGTGGAAGTGTGGTTGAGGCCGTGGCTCCATAAAGGAAATTGGAGATACCATTTCGTTCGATCAATCCTCACCTAGAAAGGAAGTAGGTGAGTAAGGCACAACTTATTTATATCATCAGAAATCATCTCATAAGATTGTCTCTGAATATGTCCATGAATCAAACTGGAGGACGCTCCGAAGTTTTAAATGATTCTAGAGAACAATAAAATCCTGACGGATTATGAGAATGCATATGAGTCAATGGAAGGATCATGCGTGCACATTGATGATATAATCCATAAATAGTTTCTCCATAATTAGAGAAAAATGAGATCGAACCATGCTTTATTTTGATTAATTTCAAATAAATAGAATATTTGGCCTACACAATCCAGGTAGAACTTAATTCTTTGGAAAATATAGGGGTATTTGGTGTGGTAGTGCTAACCAACCAAGTGTAAAGCCTATTGGACATACATAATTAATTTATCATAAAGCATAATGAGAAGAAAGTAGCCTTAAAGTACAAAGACTCGCCTTGTGGCGCGAGGTTTCTCACAAAGCCCTGGAATTGTTCTCTTATAATGAACGTTATATAGTTCCGCTACTTAGTTAGCTTGGTAATTTCAAAAGGACTTGAAATGCAGCATATGTATGTGGTTGTTACGTATCTCTGAAAGAATCAAGATATAGAAGATATTTACAAAAGTACTTGATAGACTTTTGTTTCCCAAATCAAATGACTCTAAACCACAGAGTGCGTTTACAGTTAGATATAACGCTCACTTATAGATTCAAGCAATCAAGCGGATGTGGTATACCCATCTAAGTGGCTATTTGATTTGGAGGGGATAGACAAGTAAGTTTTTTTTTTTTTATTTTTTTCTTGCGTGTTCATAAGAAAGTTCCTGATTTGGAATTGTAGATATTTATGTTGATGTTACAGACATGATGTGTACTCTTGATGTAACAAGAGACCTTAAAAGCTATTTAAAATCCGAATTTGAGATGAAAAATCTAGGGAAAGCTCGATCGAATACTGAGCTTGTGGTATATTATTCCACCAGTTTGCATATGTCTAAAGTTGTCAGGAAATTTAAGAAAGACATGCATCCTGATAGCACTCCCATGATTAGTCGAGGTTCAAATGTAAGTTAGTAACCATCTTGTCCAAAGGAATATGACGAAGATGTATTGGGAGATGAAATTCCCATATCTAAGTACAATAGATGCATTGTTGTACTTAGTGTAATAATGTACTCGATTAAATTTTACATCCTCAGGGAACTTGTTAGCTAGATATGGCTCCGCGCCAACGCAACGTCATTGGAATGGTATAGTGAATGTAATCATGCCATTGACATAAATTTGTTTTATCCCTACAAAAACATTAAAAGGAATGCTAATGAAAGTGCAATCCAAAATTTGTTGATTATGAAAGAACAATAATCTCTTCTCCAACGAAAGTAATCAGAGAGAGATATGGTAGATTATTTTCTAAGTCATTACCAATACTCAGTTTCGAAAAATACATGACTAAAGGAACTGTCTGGAATAACTCTGAAAGTAATCTAGGGGAGATGCCGACATCAGGGGGAGGATCTAAGGATATGATGTCGACATATTTTACTTCTAAATTGAAGTTGTTTTGTACTCTTTTTCCCTTCGATCGAGAATATTTTTTTCCCAAAGGGTTTTGTCTCTCGACAAGGTTTTTAGCGAGACAATACTAAAAACATCAAGTATGTTTAACGTTGAAGACATAAAGATCGCCATTGATATTACTTAAAATATCTGAATCAAAGAAATAAAATGCGATATTTTGTTAAGCAACGTAACTTCCAGACTCAACAACATTGTCATATAAACATTCAAGTCACCAAAGTAAAGTGTGATAAACCCCTTCTGACTGCATTAGACTAACGAAAATTGTATGACATCATGGGGAGCATCTAATGGTGTGTTGAACTCTTTTAATTCATCGAGGTTTCTTTTTCCTAAATGGTTTTGTTACTCGGCAAGGTTTTTAATGAGACAACAACAAACACCGGGAATATAATTTCCCAGCTAAGGATATTATCTTTCCCACGAGAATTTTCTTCCTTAAGAGTTGTGAAGCAACTAGGCAACTTCAACTGAGCAAAGTGATCATCTGCAACGGATCACCTTTACATGCATCTGTCATGTTGTACTCTTTTCCCTTCGTCAAGATTTTATCCCACTGGGTTTTCCTTGTCAAGGTTTTAATGAGGCAACACATTCGAGTTCAACTATGTTCTGAGTTTTCTTATTATTGTACTCTTTTTCTTCAGTCCAGGTTTTGTTCCTTTGGGTTTTTCCTGACGAAGTTTTAACGAGGCAATTAACTTAGACTCATAGATCTTTGAAGATCGTATTGCATGTGATGAACTACATGAAAAATACGAGACAACATGTGAAGAGTTGTACCAAGGTTTTGTCCCACTGGGTTTTTCCTTGTTAAAGTTTTAATGGAGAAAATGTCATAGATACAATAGTCATCAAGAAGAGAACTACATTTGAAGACCTACATCTGAAGCATTGTGTGTGAAGTACTACATGTGAAGTTCTATTGGACCGCACAAGGGGGAGTGTTGTAGGGCTTTAGCCCATGGATGTGCGTCCCAATAATATCTAGGCCTTATTCCTATTGTATATAAAGGATGTAACACATACTAACTCTAAGTAATGAAATCTTCTTCTCTCTGTGTCTCTTTATCTTTCCCAACCACTACAAAAAGGAACTTTTTGATTTCTAGCTTACTCTTTCTTGTTTTGCTTGATTGTGTGGGTAAAAACCTCCAAAATAGAGCCCAAATGAGTAAATGCTCTAAGTAGACAATAAAGTTAAAAGATATTTCATTGAAAGTATAATTAATTTTCAATGGAGCGGTGGAAAGACAACCAACAATTTCTCCCAGACCACATGCACTGCCCAAGTTTGTGTAAGATAGAAATTATTGATTGTGAAAATAAAGTGATAATATTGTTTGTGTTTGAAATAAAGGGAATAACCATGTTGATATAACCAAAAATATCAATTGGAAACATAAGGAATGATTAATTATAATCGTCGGGTGTTACAAAACAACGTAAATTTCAGTAACTATAACGATCAAATGAACTTGTCCAATTTTGAGGAATTCATCGATAACAACAAAAGAAGATGTATATCTATAGATGCTGGTAAAAAGGAAAAAGGAGATGGGGTATCGACTGGTATCTCTAAGGAGAGCTTCCCTTTCTACAACTAATTGACGCCAATATACTAAGTCATATTTATCGATATCAATTCGTCTAATTGTCTATATTCCAACCATATCAAGTTTACATCCGCATGTTTTACCTCCTGCAATATCCACTAATGTAAACATGCATTACATCCTGAAATGAAAGAGTACTGCTAATGCAAAAGAAATAACAAAGTTTTCCAAAGATAAAAGATTTTATTTTTATTTTTTTCAATTTCAATTTCTTTCGAAGCCTGATATACAGGAGATTAGGACAAGTAAATGAGTTCGATCTTGAACTCATAACTTGATTGGAAAACCAAATATGGTTGTTTTATAATTTCTTTCATAACATTATACAGGAAAAATTAAGACATGTAAATGAGCTCAACTTTGAGCTGACATCTTAATTTATAGAATCACGGGATTATAAAGTTAGGCACTGGGTGAACTTGGTATAATTACACATCAGGGGACCGCTTATAAAGTTAAATAGCAGGAAACTGGTTAATATTCTTGACCTCTTTGTTCTAAAAGTCATAGACTCTAAATTTGGTTTCTTGGTAGGTACATTTATACCGGTGGTGTGTTGCATTACTTATGTAGGGAAATTATGTAACTTACCAAATGCCAAAAAACATCTAGCCACTTTTTTTGTACAGTTCGATCTCAATCTCAAATCTACTAAAACTTATAGTTTTCAAGAGTGCTTTGTTTATTATGGTGACGACAACTACCAGTACCACTACTTCTGGAGCATTTTTATTTATTATGGGGACGAAAACTGCCACTACCACCACTTTTTTATGGGGACGGCAAGTGCCAGTACCACTACTTCTGGATTATTTGTGAAGTAAAAAGTTACGTATGTTTAAAAAAGGGAGTAGAAAGTTACATCTTACATGACTATTAACACTAAAAACTAACAAAAAGGACATGTAATTTCATTTTTCTTATTCGATCCATAAAAAATTAACGGGCTTACTACCAACATAAATAGAATTTTACAATCCCCATCCACCCATTTAGACAAATTATACACTTATGCTAATCCGTGTTGTACGTTCCACATCCATCTTCTGCATATATGAAATGGAAACGTTAGGAAAAAGTACACGAAATACCTTGGTCAGAATATTTTCGGAAGAACACCGTAAATGTTAATCATTTTTGCGGTGAAAAAAATAACAAAACTACAGCTATTGATGTTAAACAAAATTTACTATCCACTAAATTATATTTTACGGAGAGAATGCTTATGATATGCCGAGTATATGATATGACGAAGAACTGTTGTGATTAATTTTTATATCTTACCTATCGGAGATAAATCTCGAGTAAATCTTAGAGAAGATAAAAATCAATACGATAGAACAAGTAAGATCAGAATACGCAACTATAGAGAAAATAGTTGGATCTGGCTTCACGAATCCCAAATGAAGTCTTCAAGTCGTTAACCTAATAATGGTTTTGGAAAACCTAGGTTAAAGGAGAATCGAATCTAGTTTGAAACTAGGACACATGAAAGTGTCGGGATTAGGTTTTCCAGTTGCTAAACTTCTCCCTTATATAGCCTTTCAAATCATGGTTGCTTACAATCAAAGCTAAGGGAATCAAGTGTGCCCTTCTACGCACTTGATTCCCTTAGCTGATCTCACCCACAATTAAGAGTTGCTACGACCCAAAGTCGAAGACTTATAAACAAATATGTCTCCCACAGATATGTCTATCCTTTATTCCTTTTGTTCCGTCTTTTGATACAAAAATCAAGGTGAACAGGAACCAACTAATAATCCAGTCTTATACTCCCGAAGAGCAGCCTAGAAATATTTGTCACCTCATAATAACCTAACTAATTAACATAAGAAGTTATTGCCGAATAACAAGAGTCTAAGATGAAGAACTGTTGTGATTACTTTTTATATCTTACCTATCAGAGATAAATCTCCAGTAAATCTTAGAGAAGATAAAACTCAATACAATACAATAAGTAAGATCAGAATACGCAACTACAGAGAAAATAGTTGGATCTGGCTTCACGAATCCCAAATGAAGTCTTCAATTCGTTAACCTAATAGTTCTTTTGGAATACCTAGGTTCAAGTAGAATCGACTCTGGTTTGCAACTAGGACACATGAAAGTGTCGGGATTAGGTTTTCCAGTTGATAGAGTTCTCCTTTATATATCCTTTCAAATCAAGGTTGCTTACAATTAAAGCTAAGATATCTTAGTAACAAAGCATTCAATATTCCCCGTTAGATGAACTTCTGATTTAAGATTCAAGCCAAGTCTTCTTAGAAATTAAGCAATCAATCTCCACCATTAGATGTCTTAGCTTGTTACATACAAATAAAATATACTTATATTTAGATATGGGTAACTGTACCTAAATGTGTATATTGGGTTGACTTAATAACAGTTAACCGAAGTTAGCCATATGAACACTTTTGTCTTTGATTCATCTAACACTCTAGATCAAATATGATAATCAATCAATCATGATAGATAATCAAATGAATCTAATTGTGTTTCAAATAGAGTTGTTCAATTGTTTAGTATCTCATATAAATATTCATGAACAAACTGAATTGAAATCGGACTGATTCGTAATCGTACAAAGTACTTATATATACAATAATCAATTCATGAACATTAACCACGGTTTGCAAAGTTAATTCGCATTCCTTAAATTATAAATGTTTTATTTCATGAGTATAAGAATACATAAATGATTTTAGAACTTAACCATTGTGTTCACAAACTGAATACGCGAACAACAGCTCCGGACCTTGGCCTATTCAAGCCGTTCGCAAACCCGGTTCACGAAAGAATGTCCCGAACCCAACTCAGGTAAACCCGTTCGCATACTAGGTACGCAAACAATAGTTCTGGACCTTATCGTTTAAATATGTTCTCATATTAGGTACGCAAACAAGAGTTCCGGATCCGAATCATCACAATAAAGTTCGCATACTTGATATGTGTACAGTGTTGTATCCAGACATGGGTAATCGTTCTAAACTCTCATTTAAATCATTGAAACATCCTTAGAAGATGATAATGGTAATCTTACACATACCATTAGATTCAAGTGATTGAATGATCAATACGAAACTTCCCAAGCTAACATCAAATGCACTGTCTCACACAAATCATATAAGATGTTCAAGGTAATTTTCACATCATCATCTTTTGACTTAGTATTTAGTTTCCAACAAATAAATTATCTCCAACTAAACTCTTCAAGAATACGATGAACATAACCAAAGCAAAAAGCTTCTAACACGTATTTTGAGAAATAAATAAGTGAGATAAACTGGACTCGAAATACCAAATGTGTATAATGTAAAAATCTATATAATTATACGATTTAGTATCACTAGAAGATAAAATAAAATAGACTTCTGAGTGATAGATAAGTTTTATCCTCCACATACCTTTTGTTGATGAAGTTCCTCCAAGCTCCTCAGTAGATCTTCTTCTTCAATTGGTGAACATCGTGAAGTCTAAAGCTCAACTACACATTATATCCTAATCCAACATATAGCTATAAGTAGATTAGAAATCAAGTATATAGTTTTGATCAATTAAACTTGACAAACAAGCTTGAGATAGCAACTCTTGCGAGTTCGACCGAGCAGTGCTCTAACATATCCAATAAGCAAAATGCAGATCGAAAGACTCTATAACATATATAAGTATATAACATATAATCTTACTGAAAAAGAGACACCTAATGGATACATATACATCAATGTGTCATATATGTAAGTTGTACATAAGAAACAAATGCAATGAACTATAATGATCGATAGCAGCAGAATCCTCCTCATGTAACTGACAACACAAACATTCATCTGGCTCTTAATATAGTTATAGTTTAAAAGTAGGTGCTTTAAGTGTTTTTTTAGTAATTGTTTTCAGGGAGTATAGCTTCATTAAGTTTACTTGCAAACAGACGCGACTAAGAAGAATGTTCCCTTTAGTACCTGTAATAGCATTTGTCTACAACTGAACTGCCAGTGTTTTCGCTGGTAGCTATAGCAACATTTGTCTTGAGTCCCTCCATTTGGCATCGCCACCCCATTGATCATTAGAAATCCTACCAGCAACACCAAAATAGGCCACTGGAGCAGCACCCTAATATGTTTCGTGATCCTTTGTTTCGTCAGGCTTTCTGTAGAGGAATAAATCCACCCGCAAAGAGCAATTGTTATATAAGATTATTGATTAAAAAAATATACTCCCTCTGTACCATTATTAATTGACATATTTATTTTTAGATTTTTTCTCGTTAATAGTCGATTTTATATCATTTGATACTCATGTTTATATTCGTTACATAGGTGTTTTAAAATGCTTTTCAATGATATAAAATTTATGAATATCCGTGGTATAATTTGAGAGATAAACCATTTCTAAATTGTATTACTAGGTCAATTAATAGTGGGACGGAGGGAGTATATAAAAAATAATACCTCAATTCACTGCCCCACCCAACACCAATTAATTGAGCATAATAAAGGTAAAATCCCAAAATGAAACTAAGTCATTTTATTGTTGCTTTCTTGGGTTACTAACAGAAAATATACCTTCTACCTAGATGATGTACAATGATACAAATAACAAAAAAATTCTATGCCACCTAGCATGTCTTAATAGAACATAATTAAGTTGATGTTCTTACCATCCCATCCGATTTGTGTGTAAGTAGAATAATGCCGAGCATTTGCAGAACCATCCTTGCTAATATCTAGAAAATACACCCAATGATGTTCGTTCCCATTTTGTTAGCATGAATACCAATATCGACATATGGTATTGGTGAGTCAGTGTCACATAATGCCATTTTAGGAACATTACCAAATAACAACTTCCTTGATTGGCTGCAAATATGCAATAAATAGAAAGATGAGAAATATCAAATTCGGTCCAGGTTGGTATAATACTCTCTTGGTAATCTACTATCCTTTGGTTTCTAAGTAAGCTTATTTCTAAAAATTTCATTTTTTTATAATTTCTTAGTTGTTCATAGCACCACAGTAACATTGCACTAATCTCTAAATCAAAACAATGCCACTATTTTCACACCCAATAACAACAGTCAAGTAAAGAGAAAATGTATTTTGATTTAATGAAAATCACAAAATCTATAAAAGAAAAAAATGAAATAAAAAATAAGAAGAATAGTTACATGAATCTTAACAGGTAAATCAACTGCTAATACTTCTATATACTCATCACAGCAGAAAACTCATATTTTATTGACCAACATCGTCATTAATTTCACATAAAACTATCAATAAATTTAAAACCCTAATTTATCTTACCGTTCAATCCTCTTTCGGAGCTAAACTTCTCCAGTAGCATATCCATATCTTGCAGATTTATATATTATCACCTGCGATAAAAAGAGGAAAAGAAACCAATAGGTATAATTGAGAAGAAAAAAGTAAAAATAGGCAGAGGTCTAGATCGAAACCCTACAATCGATTTGATATAGAGGGTAAAATCAAAAGTTTCTTTAAAATTCTGAGTTGGGAATATATTACCTGTGAAACCAAAATCGAGTAAAAAGATTAGCTTCGTCTTCCTTGAAACCGAAGATTTGATTACAACACTTCATCGATCTACAAAATATGAGAAAGGAAAAGTATTTGTTTCGGCGGGGTAAGGTTTATGAGAAAGAAAGAGATTCGGAGAGAATAATGAGAGCCAGAAAATCTTCATTCACGGAATAGCTGGGACAAAACTCATGGATGTTTTGTCCACCTAACTGGCGTTAGTAACGTCCAGTTAAGTTTTCGGTGTAAACCAAGTGTAACAAATTTATAATCCTTGGACATCAATAGAAGTATTGTCCACTCACCTTTTGTGTGACACGATGTTACTAACATGCAGTTAAATACCGGGTGTAAACGAAGTGTTATTTAAGTTCTAATGTCCCGACCAATAGAGTCTCTCCAAGTGTACTCACCAGGTTTACTAATTCCCAAAGATTTTATCTAATTTAATTTGACAGGGGTGTCACCCTCAACATGCAACGTTGGAGCTTATATAACTTAGAGCTTCTCCAATGGAATGTGTATGAGAAAAAAGTCTTCATGCACGTAGGATACACATCCGAAATTCCTGAAATCTTTCTCCATCACTAACTTCTATGACCAATGTGTAGATGATTTGGCACAGTTTTGGGTAGACATCCTCTTCCTAAACCTCTAGTTCCAGAGGTTTACATAGAGGATGTCTAGCCATCCTAGTCATTCTTTTTTTAATAAATCATAATTTTAATATTTATTTAATAATATAATTTATTTAATAAAAACGGGTAGCTAGCTCAGCTGGTCTTTCCCGTTCCTCAAAGGCTGATGCGCTCCAGGAGGTCATAGGTTCGAGTCCCCGATGGCGCAGTATTGCAGAATTTGACATGGAAGGTAAAGTTAATTATCTTTCCACCCTTGCGACATAATTAGTCCCCCTATCTGCATCGGATCACTTGGCTGGTTCCTCATGAGGCTCGCTGGTAGGCTAGCACGACAACCTGTTCAATTAATGTAGTAGTACGTCGTTGAAGTTTATCTTGTTAGGCTTCCAACTAGTTTCATATAATAATCGTTATCCAATAATACAATAATATTAAAAAATCTTTTTAATAACTATGAAAAGACGAGGGTACCCAAATATACCTCAATCTAAAACTTTTCCACCTATAAGTCCTCTTACCGAAAGTGA
Organism: Papaver bracteatum; assembly: GCA_023529315.1. Lineage (NCBI taxonomy): Eukaryota > Viridiplantae > Streptophyta > Magnoliopsida > Ranunculales > Papaveraceae > Papaver > Papaver bracteatum. The sequence goes on from JAJJWX010001315.1 coordinate 1,438,125, forward strand.
TTATGTATGGACTGAGTCGAGACAATACAACGAATCGGTATTCACACTTTGTGTGATCATCTATGGATACAAGATCGAGACAATACAACAATCAAAGTATGATTACTTGATAATAGGTTCAGAGTTAACCAACATCTACAGGATCACTATCAAGTAATACAGAGTTAACGTTTGTGTAATTTACTTTAAATTATAATAACAACAATTATAATTGCGGAAAACAAAAGTAAATGACACATCAAGATTTTGTTAACGAGAAAATCGCAAATGCAGAAAACCCCCGGAACCTAGTCCAGAATTGAATACTCTCATAATTAAGCCGTTATACAAAATTACACCAACTTCGTATAGTTGAGACCAAGCAACTAAACCTATAGTTCACCTAGTTTCTTCAGTATCGATGCGCTTCCGACATTCAATAATTGCATGCACTAGAGCAATTCCTTTGGTTCGTATTCCAAACAGTAAAGGAACAACAAATCTGTTCGGTAACAACTCTATTCAATCTCAGTGTATGAGTTAGACAAAGGCTCTTCCGTTTAATCCAATAAACTTCTTTGTCAAGTTTAGATCAATTATTTAACAACTACCAAACTAGTTGATATTAGATTTTTCAATCAATAATAGGATCTACCAAGATACTAAATACTGATGCCGATCTACGCAACTAATCAATCAAATCTATCAAAGATAAACCGATTATAGTTGGATCCCATCCGATCAAGTTTTGTGCACACCAAAGATTATGAAAACCAATAAGAAATATTCTTTGTCTTCAAATCTTCTTAAATCTTCCATAAACTGTAGTTGCAGAATAATCTACAACTACACCCTCAATAGAATTAGTAAAAACTCAAGAAGTTATTGATGGTGAATGATAACTTTCTTATTAATTCTCTTAGTTGATTACATAGAATTATCAAAATGGAACTAGAATAGTTACAACTTTTTCTATTCTCTTTCCTAAGATAATTTCTTACACTCATTAAAAGAACCTCTCGAATTTTACATTTGAACTCCTATTTATAGTAAAACTTATGCATTTTGTATATGAATTGCGAAGTATCGCAATTCATCCTCATAAAATTATTTCATCCTCGCAAAACTTCATATTTCTCCGCGCTACTTCTATCATCGTATCATTTTATAACTCTTTTCTCCTTTATCTATTACGATACTCGTGAACTATTATCTTGCGATATTCAGTACCTACATCTTGCCTCTTCTCATGTCAATTCTACGAAGAAGAAATGATCGTGAGAACATAACCGTTACTTAGTCTTTTAGAATTTGGACACGTCTTTTGTAACCGTCCTTTTCTAGTTATTCCCTTATATAACTCCTTTATATTCTCTTCCTTTTCTTATTCTTACTTCTGCAATTTTATCTTCTATTCATACTCTCCATTACTGTTTTCTCTGCAATTTTTTCTTCTATTATATCTTCATGAGTTCTCCAAGGTAATTTCCTTCTATCTCCGCGCATTTCATTTGTTCTCCTCTTTAATTTCGTATAATTTGTTATCTGATTTTGGTTTATTTCAGCAAAATAACTCCTCAGATGAAACCTCAACTAAAAAATTCAAGCCCTAATCCACGAAGAAGAAAATCTGAGAATCAAAAGGTAGTTAAAATACTTTGCCTTCTTTCCTGAACAATATATTGTTGCCTCAGTTTTTAATCTACATTTTGATTCGCAGGTTGGCGAAAAACCAAACCCCGGTAAGAGATCTCGAGTAACTAAACCCACACCATTAATTCCGATTGATGATTTCCTTCCTGAAGTTGATAAGGAATTTTCCTCTCCTCCTCGTGAAAATGCTTCTTCACACACTCCTGCCTCTACTCCATTACCTACCTTTCAATCTCCCATCAGTGTCAATTTATCAACACTTCTTCAAGATGAACCCTCGCAAAATATTTCTTCGACTTCTTCTCTTGGAAAACAACCCTCGCAAAATATTTCTTCAACTTCTTCTCTTGAAAAACCTATCTTGTCCCCAAATCCTTTGAGTGCTATTTCTACAAACAATTTGCAGCTTGATCTTATTCCTTCAAATTCTTCTCCTCTTCCTCAGGAAATTCGAGATGAAATTTATTCAACTTTCCGAATGTTATCTGAGGTTTTGACCAATACTGCGAAGTCTACTAATGTTCGTTCGCAATATGAGTTTTGCGAAGTGCTAAATAATTTCATCAATCCAGACATTTCTTCTTCACGTCAATCCTTGGAAAAAGAAATTGAATTGCTTCGCCAATCTTTGAAATCTTCTCAAGCAGAATGCGAGGATCTCCGTAAAGAAAATTATCATCTTCAAAATGATTCTCTCGACTGCGATTCTTCGCAAAAGAAATGATGAATTGAAAGGTATGATTACTATCTTCATATTTTCCCTTTTATTTACTTATATTCTTCATATGCTTGAAACATCCATTAAAACCCATTCCCCTTTATAGAATCCATCCAGAAATGTAGAAGATTGGTACTTCACCATGAATCAGATGCAACAGAATATCGAACCAAGCATGAAAGCCTCTCAAACCAATTCTCCCATTTATCTAATCTTTACTCGTGTGCTCTTGACAACTCTGACGCTCTTTTTCAAGAGAATACTCAACTAATATATGATCGAAATTTTTTGAATGATGACTTATCTCAACTTTTTTCTTCCTTAACTAAAGCTATTTTGAGAATAGAAACCTTATTAGAAGAGAACAAAACCTTATCAGAAGAGAAATGTTCGTTTTTGAATACAATGATTGTTTCTTCGCAAGAATTAAAAACTCTTCAGAATAAATGTTGCGATCAAGAAAATATTCTTTATTTGTTGAAAGGTGAACTTAAGGAATTAAAGAAGTCTTCAGATGCTGAAAGAAATTCTTTTGTTATTGAGAAGAATTCCCTTATTAATAAGAATATAGTCTTGAGTACTAAGAAGAATCAACTTGAAGAAGATTATTCGTCATTAAAAAGTCTTAATGCCAAACTTGCGAAGGATAAAAAATTTCTTCTTTCTAAAGATCAAAATCTTCAATCTCGACTTAAAGGATTAGTTGGTGATGTTTTTGATAATGCGATGAATCAGATGAAGAACTGTTGTCTATCTTTAGCTCAATCTCTTACTTCGCAAAGAGAAGGTAGTCATTAAAATTTGACTGCCTCTGGTATATCTTTAAATTTCGTTATACTCTCAAATTTTATCCTTTGAATTTTGTTTTATTCGCAGAATCTGAGAACAACCTTCGTAATGCGAAAGCTGGATTAGAAGCCTCCTGTTCCGAGCTTCGTAAGAAAAATGCTTTGCTTTCTACCCGCTTAATCAACTCTCGTGACCGTGCTACTCGGAGATTCAACTATCTTGCTTATTCCAAAGATATCGAAGATACCAACCATCAAAAAGCTAAACTTCGTGAAAGTCATCTGAAAGCTCAAGTCTTTACGAATAACATTCTCTTATCAAGAGCCTTGCCTCCTGTAAAAATTACTCCTCTCAAATATCTGACGATGAAGTTGCTCGTGAGCCTGATAGTGATTTCGATTATGAGAGTGAAGATTAAGATCTTGATGATGAGAAAGAATTTATTCCTCAAGGAGATGTTCCTGTTGCATATTCTTCAAAGGATGATATCTCGCAAAAGTCGAAAGCTTCTAATGACCCTAATCATCTTAAAGATCCAGCACAGAGTGTTGATGAAGCATGATAACATTCTTTTTTCAGTTTATCATTGACTCTCCTGTCCTCCTTTCTTTTGAATTCCTTCCCTTAGTTACTGTTGGTTTTCTTTTTGCGAACAATTCTGTTTTTTAAGAAGTACATTTGATATTTTGCGAAGATGATTTAACCTTTCTTAAGAAGTATATCTGATATTTTGCGAAGATAATTTAACCTTTCTTTAATTAAATGTTTTCCTTATTTTGCCCCATTTGATCATATGAAGAGAAATAATATATAACTCACAGATAAATCTTAGTATCTCCTTTTCCCCCTATTATTTCTCTTTAAATGATTAAACATTGTTGGAAGTATTAGAATATCTGCCTCAATTTATTTTACGAAGTTTCAACTTGTTACGATTGTAAATAAGAAATCCTCCATTTTAAGTATAAGAAATAAAATATATGAAATATCCTTAATAAGTATACTACATATACAATACCTTTGAAGAAGTATTAGAAGTACTAAATCCGTCAAATGAAGAGATATAAGAAGTATTAAAAGTACTCGATCCACCAAATGAAGAGATATAAGAAGTATTAGAAGTACTCAATTCACCAAATGAAGAGATATAAGAAGTATTCAATCTGTGAATAATTACGTAACATATGACGAAGTATAATGATTACTTAACCTTCACCAAATGAAATATCCGTTGAAGAAGTATAATAAATATGAGATATTCTTGAAGAATTATAAGAAGTATTCAACTTTTGGAGAAATATTCAATATACGGAGAAGTATAAGAAGTATGTAATTCTCGTAAGATTTTACGAATATGAACTTATCTGTATTTGATTGCTATCAAAATCGCATCTTTGGTTAAGTCTTCGTTAAAATTCTTCAATGATGTTGTCTTCTTTGATAGGACTTCTTGTAAAAATTCTTCAATGATATTAACAGAGCTGTCTTCTCTTCAAAACTTCATGATGTATATTCTTGTAAAATTTCTTCAATGATATCGACGAAGTTGTCTTCTTTTCAGATCTTCATAATGTATATACTTGTATAATTTCTTCAATGATTTTGATGTAATGAATTTCATTAATTTCTGTGGTCTTATCATGCCTTCCTAAGTAAAGGTCTTATTTTTCCACCTCTTTTGTAGTAAATTTTTGTATTTGCGATAATATGACAAGCCTGAAAATTCTTGCGAACATACAACCTCGTGACATTATCGTCTTGTGATGAAATCGCAGGACGTTTTTACACTTTCATGTAATAACCCATTGATCTCATCTTAACTTCTTTGTTTCATTCTGCGAGTTCTTTTTGTATGTATTTTTTGTATTTTTTGTATTTTTTTTTTTTTAGAATGCTCGCAGAACTTCATTTGTTGCACAAATATGACAAGCCTTTATGTTTTCGCAAACAAGAAGCCTCGTGACATTTGCGTCTTATAGCACGTATCAGCTCCCTAATGTAGGGTGCTTCCCTTTATCTTCCCCCTGGTTGCCCCTTCAAGGAATCTTACATCGACCATACAATGTTAGCTCTTCCCATCCGGTTCTGCCAACAACCAGCTTTTGATTGCAACCTCTTATCCTTTTTGCATATAGGGCTTATAGTTACGAGGTTGCACCCTATGGGGTATCTTTGGGCCAAGTGCATCATTTGCCAAGACTTGTCAAAAATGGCAGATGTGGTTCAACCTCACCCGGCACTCTTGACTCAACCGTGTACCTCGGCGCCTTGATTGTTTTTTTCACTTCTTGGGAAAGACAGTATGCCTTAGTCGCCCAACCTAAATCCTCTTACACCGCATTTTATATTGCGTAATGTCGCTAGATTAGGTGAGAATCCAAGGTGTCTAACCCGGATAGGTACCCCATTATTGGGTTGTACCCCTAAAATTTTACCATGTACTAAGGGCCCTTGGTGGTGTTCCGGTTACCCTTAGCCACGTTTATAGGTACCCCCTTAAATGACGTACTTTAGGACTTTGCCTCTTACGAAATATAGCTTCGCGAACTAGGGTGTACGCCAAAAAGGTTTGCCTGTATAAAATTTTCTGCGGCTCTCTTTCTTTTTTTGGAGGCTGATCACAGATTGCGGTCTTTTATTCGCAAATTAATGAAAGTTTAATCGCAATATAAATTTTGAAACTCGTAACTTTTCCCAATTTCCTGCGAGCAAACAATATTCGTAAAAAATTTCATGAGTTTTATGGATAATACCTTTTCAAATATAGTCTGTTCCAAGGTCTACCAAGCCTCAAACCCATGTCTCTCCCTTCTGGATCCATCAGCCGATAATCTCCGCTTCCTACAACTTCTTTAATAACATATGGTCCATCCCATTTTGGTGCTAATTTTCCTCCATTTTCTTTTTTATATCGAGGTGTTTCTCGCATGACCAAATCACCTGGTTTATATTCACGTTCAATGACTCTCTTGTTGTATTCTCGAGCTAATCGTTCCTGATAAATCTTCATATGGTGCAACACCTTTTCTCTTTTTTCTTCCAAATCATCCAATTCACTTAATATTACAACCTCTTCTTTCCCAAGCTTAAATTTCTTTCCAAAGCTTCTTTCTTTGTTGTCGGAATTACAACCTCTGTGGGTAATACTGCTTCTACTCCATATGTTAGACAATAAGGAGACATTCCAGTTGCTTCTCTTCTAGTTGTATTGTATGCCCAAACTGCGCTAGGTACTTGCTCGCACCATCCTTTGAGATGTCCTTCTAATTTCTTTTTGATTGTATCTGCGATTGTTTTATTTGTTGCTTTCTGCTTGTCCATTAGCTTGTGGATATCTTGGGTTGACTTCCCACATTTTATTCTAAAAGCACTGAGTAACATCTCTATGTTCTGCCCCTCAAATTGTTTTCCATTATCAGATACTAGTTGTGCTGGAACCCTGTACCTGCAAATGAGGTTCTCAAATATGAATGTAAAAACATCTTTATCACGAATATGATGTACTGCTTTTATTTCTGCGAGCTTCGTGAAATAATCTGTTGCAACTATCAAGTATCGCCTTTGTCCAGATCCAGGTATAAATGGTCCAACAATATCTAACCCCCATTTACCAAAAGGCCAGCAGCTTGTTGAAGAAGTTAATGTGGCCCCTGGTGCATGAATTCTTTTACCATGTCGTTCACATTCCTTGCATCTTCGTACGAACAATTTTGCGTCTGTATGCATATAAGGCCAGTAATATCCTTGTATCTTTGCTCTATATTCTAGAGATCTTCCCCCACTATGATTTCCAGCTTCTCCTCTGTAGTTGCGGATTATCTCACAACTACACCCTCATTAGAATCCATTAAAATGATTCCTAAACCTAATTAATTTGATATGAAACTAAGAATTAAGGTATTAAAATTATAAAGAGACACAAAGATTTTTACGTGGTTCGATCAATGTGATCTACATCCACGGTGCTTCACTAGTGATTGTATGTGATTACATGATTTTACAATTGAGACTCCATTAATGAATATTTGGAGCTCTAGAATTTTGGGGAAGAAGATGATAAAGAAAATAAATCTCTCCTAACATTTTCTCTCTCCTCCTAAAATTATCTCCCCTCTCAAAATGTGTCTCTCCCTTCCTCTCATGCCTAAATGGCTATTTATATGATTTTACAAAATATGACAGTTGTGTTGTCCCGCCATTTCGGATTGAAGAATTATTTTACGAACCTTCGTGACTTCCTTTGTTCGCAAAATGTCTTTCGTGATTTCTTTTGCTCGCAAAATATTCTTTGCTCGCAAGATGTATTTTCTCTCCACAATTTCGTAAGTTATCATTTGCTGTGATATTCCGCTCCTACATCTTGCCTCTTTTTTCTTGAATATTGCTTGAAGAGCGATCTTTAAGAAAAAATCACTTGCTGTGGTTGTTGGAGTAGTCTTTGATCTTTATTGATGAAGGAACGAGCTAAAGAATATCAAACTCAAAAAGTATATACTTGCCTCTATTCTTTTGCGAAGTTCTGAAGCTTTAAGAAGTAATTAGAAGTATTATCTTGCGAAGTATGAAGTATGCGAAGTATCTTGAAGAAGTATGAAGTATAAGAAATATAAAATATCCTTGAAGAAGTATAAGAAGTACTTAATCCTCGGAATATATAAGAAGTATGAAGTATCCTTAAGAAGTATAAGAAGTATTTAATCCTTGAATTATATATGAAGTATAAAATATCCTTGATTAGAATGATAAATATTGCCTCTGTTCATGTGAAATTATTATTCCACTTTTGGTGAGGATTCTTGCTGAGAAGATAAAGAATATCAAATATTTTCTTGGGTATCCATAGTTGCCTCTGTTCTTTATCTATGAAGGAGAATCCTTGAGAAAATGTTGAATAATTAAATTTCATCTCTATTCTTATCTTGCCTTTGCCTCAAGTGGTAACCCTGCTATCTTCTGAATTTTTCTGCAAATTTCTGAATTTTTCTGTGAATTTTTGGGATTTTCTGCGAATTTCTGAACTTCTGAATAGTGTTGCGAATAGTGCTGCGAACTTACTGTTGCGAATATACTGTTGCGAATAGTGCTATGTATAGAGCTGCGAACTTAATGTTGCGAACATAGTGTTGCGAACTTACTGTTGCGAATCATACTGTTGCGAATGTACTATTGCGAACATACTGTTGCGAATCATACTGTTACGAATGTACTATTGCGAATATAGTGTTACAAACATAATGTTGCGAATATAATGTTGCGAATATAGTGTTACGAACTATGAATAGTTCTGCGAGTTATGAATTTTTCTGCGAAGTTTCGCGATATTTTCCTGTAAAATTTTGTAAAATATTTGTGCGAACATAATACTTATGTAATGATTATGTTATGAAATGTTTATGCGATGCTTATGCCATGAAATGTTTATGCGATGCATTTATGATGCAAATATGATGCTTGAATGATGCGAGTATGATGCTTGTATGATGCAAATATGATGCTTGTATGATGCAAGTATGATGCTTGTATGATGTGAATACTTATCTATTATAATGCATAGTTAACGTTTGTGTTACTTAGCTCATTTTGCTGCAGTAAAATTGATATATCTTTGAGTTGCCTCTATTCATATAATCATCCTCGTAAATTTATTTGTGTATTCTCGCGAATGAAATCGCTTCTTCTGGTATGACTTCGTGATATATATTCTTGTAAGAATTCTTCAATAATATTGATGGAATTGTCTTCTTTGATATATATTGTCTTCAAAATTCTTCAATGATCTTGATGGAATTGTCTTCTTTGATATATATTCTCTTCAAAATTCTTCAATGATCTTGACGAAGTTGTCTTCTCTTCAAAACTTCATGATGTATATTCTTGTATAATTTTTTCAATGATTGTAATGAATTTCATTAATTGCTGTGGTCTTATCATGCCTTCCTAAGTAAAGGTCTTATTTTGCCACCTCTTTTGTGATAATATTTTGTATTTGCGATAATATGACAAGTCTGAACATTCTTGCGAACATACAACCTCGTGACATTATCGTCTTGCGATGAAATCGCAGGACGTTCTTACACTTTCATGCAAAAACCCATTGATCTCATCTTAACTTCTTTGAATAGTATTTTAGCCTCTTCAGGAATTGTTGCGACAATATGACAGGCCTAAATATTCTTGCGAACATAGAGCCCCATGACATTGCCGTCTTGCGATGAAATCGCAGGACGTCTCTACACTTTCATGTAGTGACCCATTGATCTCATCTTAACTTCTTTATTATGTTCTGCGAGTTCTTTATTCTTTTCTTTCTTTCTTTCTTTTCTTTTTTTTTTTTTTTTTTAGAAGGCTCATGAGAACTTCATTTGTTGCACAAATATGACAAGCCTTTATGTTTTCGCAAACAAGAAGCCTCGTGACATTTGCGTCTTATAGCACGTATCAGCTCCCTAATGGAGGGTGCTGCCCTTTATCTTCCCCCTGATTTCCCCTTCAAGGAAGCGTACATCGACCATACAAGGTTAGCTCTTCCCATCCGGTTCTGCCAACAACCATCTTTTGATCGCAACCTCTTATCCTTTTTGCCTATAGGGCTTATAGTTACGAGGTTGCACCCTATGGGGTATCTTTGGGCCAAGTGCATCATTTTCCAAGACTTGTCAAAAAAGGCAGATGTGGTTCAACCTCACCCGGAACTCTTGACTCAACCGTGTACCTCGGCGCCTTGATCGTTTTCTGCACTTCTTGGGAAAGACAGTATGCCTTAGTCGCCCAACCTAAATCCTCTTACACCGCATTTTATATTGCGTAATGTCGCTAGATTAGGTGAGAATCCAAGGGGTCTAACCCGGATAGGTACCCCATTATTGGGTTGTACCCCTAAATTTTTACCATGTACTAAGGTCTCTTGGTGGTGTTCCGGGTACCCTTAGCCACGTTATAGGTACCCCCTTAAATGACGTACTTTAGGACTTTGCCTCTTACGAAATATAGCTTCGCGAACTAGGGTGTACGCCACAAAGGTTTGCCTGTATAAAATTTTCTGCGGCTCTCTTTCTTTTTTGGAGGCTGATCACAGATTGCGGTCTTTTATTCGCAAGTTAATCGTAAATGGCGGTATTTTTTCGCCTTTTAAAAATTCATCGTAAATTTTTCATGTACATAAAATGTTGAATGTTTTCATGAAATGTTTAGTATAAGAAGTATGAAAAGTATGAGAAGTATTAATCAAAATTGTTCTATAGAAATATAAGAATTTAATTTTCTCTATTTTTTGTAATTTTGAAGTCTTTGAAAAATTTTGAGATCGTTAAATTTTTGCGATAAACTCATTTTTGAATCTTGCGATCGTATCACTTTTCACCAATCTAAAAAATAATAATCTTTGAAATGTTTTGAAATCTTAGAAATTGTAGAAAATCTTGCGAGTATATCGCTTTTGGGGAATAAAATCAAAAATCTTTTGTTTTTGTGTAAATAAAATATTCAGGGAAATGGTACTTATCTTTTTACGGCTTGTTGTTGTCTCTTGTTTGCGAAATAATGAAACAATACTGGTAACTTTTGAACTGGTGTGTTTCCGAAGATACATGCCCGCGAAAGTTGTGATAGAGTTCACCTTATGCTTCTGATGGATTGCTGGTTGTTCACGGAGTAGTTTGCTTCTTCCCAAAGTAGGTTATGTCGATGCAAGTCTTGGAAAATATATGCGAAGTAAACATTTACAAAGTTAGATATTTGCGAACTTAAGTGAATATTCATGAAGTAAATGTTTGCGAAGTAAATGTTCACGAAGTTAAATAGTTGCAAACTTCCCTCTTCATGAAATGGATTAAGTTACCGCCTTAGGGAAGCAATATCTGAGTCATTGGCTCTTTCATTCTTTTCACCTTCTCAAAAATTGATATTTGGTTCTTTGAGCTGGACTAATTCATTTCTCCCTTATTTCTCCCTTATTTATTTCGAAGTATATCTTCACGCATCAAATGTTCTTAGTATATATGTTTCTTTGTAGAATGAAATTTCTTTATAGTGATGTGACTGCATCCACCTACAGGAAGTTCTGCTAGGATTTCTTCTCAGAAATGATGTTGACTCAAATGATGTTTTTAACTTTCTTTGCTAATAAACTTAATATTTGGAGAAACGTCATTGCATTTTTGCATCACTGGAAAATATTTTAGTCTCAGCTATAGTTGACTCTTTTTGTTGGCTTTGAACATGCTTCTTTGGATTTTAATTGTTCTCTCATTTGGAAAATCTTCTTTGATCAATAACTCTGTTTCTTCACAATCTATAATCATGTTTATATCCTTGCTGCTTCCGGATTATGGTCTTTTCGCTCTCATGTTCGCTGATTGTTGACAATGATTGTAATGGTAATGTTATAATCTCATCAACATTCCTTTCCAGCTAAGATTGCGAACATTCGTTAGTATAATTACACTAGCAATAACATTCATCAATTTTTGCGAAGCTGTAGAATTGTTTTCAATATGTTCTTCTTTCATGCTATACTCTTCTTCATGCTGTTGAGTCGAGATCCCTTTGAGATGCGTATTTCCTTTTTTTTTTTTTTTTTTTTTTTTTTTTTGCGAACATTCGCAATCTAATTCGTATAATGATCTTTGATCTTTTCCTGATACTTTTATTTCTTCATGTGATGTTCCTCCATTCATCTTAACAGTGATAAATATTCCTCCTATCAGCTTTATGTCTTCCCTAGAGGAATTTCAACTTCCCTTTTGCCACTTTTTGAAGTGATGCTTTTATTCTTCGTAACTGTTTATATCTATCTTCGCAACTATTACCTTGTATCTAATGATACAAATTGTTTAAGATCTCCCCATGTGTTCTTCTCCGGAGTTGCTGATGGTATAAGCTTCGCATTTTTTTCTCACAAATTTTAGCCCGGCTTAAACTTTTGTTTCTTCCCTTAAAATTTACTTGCTGATGGAGTAAGTAACTTAGCCTTAGTCTTCCAGCACACGTGACTAAAAGTATCCTTTAGTAACTTCATTCGTAACTTCATTCGTAAGAATTAGTAGCTGCGAACTTTCTTCTTCGTATATTTATTCTTTTGTTCGTAATGGGGATAATCTCTTTCGTAAGTACATAAATGAACATTTGTACGTAAATCTTCTTTTGTTCTTTTCCTTACTTATATCTCCCTGAATAGTTTATGTAACTCGAATTGTTTTGTGCAAAATGAACTACTGAATTTCACCCCATCCTACTGAATTTCTTCTTCTTCTCCCTGGACATTTATGTTCGTAAGATTCGAACTCATGATGACATTTATCCCATTTCTTCGTAGGAATGAAATTTCTTCGTCAGTGACGCAGAGCTTTGCAAAAATTTTGCTGCAAACGATTAGTAAATTTGGTTAGCAGTTTATAGATCATTAAGATGAGTAATGTTTGCATATGAAGAATGAAAATTTTCCATATATTCTTCTTGTTTTTGTTCTTGCGAGATGTAAATCTCTAAATCTCTAACCAACAGAAAATCTTGAAATTTGAATTTGTCAGAAATTCTTTAAACAAATTTGTAAAACGAGATTTGGTTACTACAAATTTATAGCAAAAACATTTTTAAATTCAAAATTTCCATAATAAATCAGATTTCCACAAAAAGCAAAGTTTAGATCGCAAAAAATTTATTTTTCAATTTGTGTTTTGAAATTCCCAAATTTTGAAAAATGAAACAAAGAATAAGAAAAGTGAGAAGAAATTTGTCCTTTTTGGAAGCGATTGTTGACGTAGCATGTGTAAATTTCATTTTGCTTGACGATTTCTCCATATCCACATTTCTCTTCCTGAACTACTACTAATGTGTTTGTTGTTTGAATATGCCAATAAAAGAACTTCCATTTCTGTCTTCAAAACTCATAAATCCAGTACAATTCATCACCATCAATAACCAATTTTTCTAACTTTCTTGAACCAACAAGATTAGGTCCCTGTTTATAGCGCCAATTATGTAGTTGCGGATTATCTCACAACTACACCCTCATTAGAATCCATTAAAATGATTCCTAAACCTAATTAATTTGATATGAAACTAAGAATTAAGGTACTAAAATTATAAAGAGACACAAAGATTTTTACGTGGTTCGATCAATGTGATCTACATCCATGGTGCTTCACTAGTGATTGTATGTGATTACATGATTTTACAATTGAGACTCCATTAATGAATATTTGGAGCTCTAGAATTTTGGGGAAGAAGATGATAAAGAAAATAAATCTCTCATAACATTTTCTCTCTCCTCCTAAAATTATCCCCCCTCTCAAAATGTGTCTCTCCCTTCCTCTCATGCCTAAATGGCTATTTATATGATTTTACAAAATATGACAGTTGTGTTGTCCCGCCATTTCGGATTGAAGAATTATTTTACGAACCTTCGTGACTTCCTTTGTTTGCAAAATTTCTTTCGTGATTTCTTTTGCTCGCAAAATATTCTTTGCTCGCAAGATGTATTTTCTCTCCACAATTTCGTAAGTTATCATTTGCTGTGATATTCCGCTCCTACATCCTCCATGTAACATCTTCAATAATTTTTATCCTTCTTCGCGAGTTAAGCACCTGAGAGGTGGTCCATTGAAAGATTTTCTATATAAAATTCCTTCTCGCAACTCATAGTTTGTTGCACGACTCTTTAATTTATGTGCTTCTAGTCTGTTCCTAGATATTTCTCCTGTTGCGAGATATGCATGAATTTCTTTTCTCCAATCTGCGATGTTGTTTGATAACTCTCTTTCTACTTCCATCGCAACAGATTCCTCAATTTCTTTCTCTTTGTCCACTGATGGGTGTTGAATTGTCTGTATTTGGATATTTCTTGTATTTGGATTTGTCATCATGCTTGGAATAAATGCAAAAGCATCTGCGAGACGGTTATATTTTCTAGATATATGTCTCCATTTTAACTTTGGTATCTTCGCAGATAATTCCTCAACGAGTTTCTTGTATTTCTTCAAAGAAGATTCATTTGTGGTATATTCCCCTTTAATTTGAAAAATCACTAACTGTGAATCACTTGTTATCCTTATACTTTCAAACTTCTTTTCTATTGCGATCTTTAATGAATGCACTACAACTTCGTACTCTGTTTCATTGTTCGTGGATGCAAATTCTAGTCTGAATGAGAATGCTGTTCTTTATCCTTCTGGTGAAATCAACACGACTCCAATTCCATTTCCCTCACTATTGGATGATCCGTCCACTAGAATTTCCCATTTATCTAGTTCTGTTAACAAGTCTTTTGGATTTCCAAATTCTTCTTCAACATCCATCATTTCCTCTACTGCTTTATTTTCTTCCAAAGGAAATTCTGCCAAAAAATCTGCGACGACTTGTGATTTTTGCGATGACAATACTTCGTATTTTATCTTGTAATGGTTTACTTGTGCATTCCACCTTTTTATTCTTCCTGACCTTTTTGTGTTCTTCATGATTGATTCAATTGGGACTTTGGTTACCACTTTTATCACATGTGCTTGAAAGTATATTTGTAACTTGAATGATGCATAAACCAGGGCTAAGATTAACTTCTCCATTTTAGAATAATTCTTCTCTACTGCATTAAAGGTTTTACTAATGTAGTAAATGGGCCTTTCTACTCCTGCGTCTGCTCGCAACAGAACTGCACTTAGAGTATATGGAGTTGTTGCGAGGTATACCAATAATTCTTCATCGCTCTCTGGTTTCTGTAGTATAGATGTATTTGCGAGGTATTCTTTGATTCCTTGAAAAGCTTTTTCACATTCATCAGTCCACTTGAATTTTGCTCCCTTCTTAAGTATGTTGAAAAAATGCTTGCACTTATCTGACATTCGCGAAATAAATCTTCCAAGTGAAGCCAAGAGTCCATTTAGCTTTTGTAATTCTTTAACCGTTGAAGGTGTTGGCATGTCACGAACTGCTTGGACCTTTTCTGGATCAACTTGTATTCCCTCCTTTGATACTATGTATCCCAAGAACTTTCCATACGAAACCCCAATTATACATTTCTCAGGATTTAATTTGATGTTGAACTTTCTCATTTCCTCAAATATTGCACATGATCTTTAGCTTCCTTGCTTTTTATCAACATATCATCTACATATACCTCCAAAGTTTTATGTATCCACTTCGCGAACACGTTTTCAACCATACGTTGATATGTAGCACCCGCATTCCGCAAACCAAATGGCATCTTCACATAACAATACAAACCCCTTGGAGCAAAAAAGGTAGTATGTTCTTGATCTTCTTATGCGAGTGATATTTGATTATACCCTTTATATCCATCAAGTGAAGTGACTCTATCATGATCTGCAGCTGATTCCACCATTTGTGGTATATCTGGTAATGGAAAACTGTCTTTGGGACATGCCTTATTTAGATCAGTGAAATCTATGCAAATTCTTATTCCTTTATTCTTTTTCGGAACAATGACCATATTCACAATCCATTCTGGATATTTTGCTTCCCTTATGATCCCTGCATCCAACATCTTTTGTAATTCTTCTTCTATCTGTACATGATAATTTTGTGATATCTTCCTTATTCTTTGTTTGAATGGTCTTACATTTTTATCTATGTTCAATCTATGACACGCTACTGATGGATCAATTCCTAGTATCTAATCTACACTTCCTGCGAAGATATCTTTATATTCTCTTAAAAGATCAATAGTTCTTTTTTCTTCTTCTTCATCCATCTTAGTTCCAATTCGCAAGAATAAAGGCTCCTCTTTACTTCCAATATTTATTTCTTTAGTTGGTTCAGCTGCAACATAGCTTGGACTTTGCTCCCCCATAGGTGTTGGTTCTTTGATTATTTTTCTTTGGTTCCCCTTCTTTTTCTGGAATCTCATTTGGTATACCTCTCCCTTCCTTTGCTCTTATTGTATACACTCGGAATTCTTCTTCCTTTTTTGTTTCCTTCACAAGTTTCCTACGAAGCTGTTTCTTTCTTGCTCTTCCTCCGCATTGCGTTACTTCAATTTGATAACAAAATTTTGCACTATCAAGATCTCCTTTTATTTCTTGTATTCCATTTGGTGTAGGAAATTTTATTCTCTGATGTAATGTTGAAGCAACAGCTTTGATCGCATGAATCCACGGCCTTCCTATCAGCATGTTATATGGAGATTCCATATCTATCACACACAAGATTACATGTGTTTCGATTTCTCCTAGTATTATTCGCAGCGCGATTTCCCCTTTAGATATTGTTGTAGATTTTCCTAATCCATGAATAAGACATTTTGAATTTGTGATTTCTTCATCTTTAATTCCCATCCCCTTAAGTGCATGATAGAATATGATATTAATAGAACTCCTTGTATCAACCAAAATTCGGTTTAATTTCCATTTTTCTACAGCTTTCTTATCTTCTAGCATGATCGGAATTGTGATCACCAATGGTGAAGTGTGGTTCAAGTCTTCATTTGGAATTTCTGCTGCTGAAAATGTGATTTTCAGCTTTTCCCATTCTTCTAAAGTTGTTATCTTTTCTTCCTCCATGATCTTTCTTCCTCTACAATCTCACTTGTATATTTTTCCCTTCATATTACTATGAAATTCATCAATCATTGTCTTTGTGATCATATTGCATTCTTCTTTTTTGCAATCTCCATCTAATGACTTCATTTGATCTTCAAGTTTTCCACAATTCCCTCAAATTTAGGCTACCGCAATTCTCAAGTCCCTGTTTCTAGCGCCAATTATGTAGTTGCAGAATAATCTACAACTACACCCTCAATAGAATTAGTAAAAACTCAAGAAGTTCTTGATGGTGAATGATAACTTTCTTATTAATTCTCTTAGTTGATTACATAGAATTATCAAAATGGAACTAGAATAGTTACAACTTTTTCTATTCTCTTTCCTAAGATAATTTCTTACCCTCATTAAAAGAACCTCTCGAATTTTACATTTGAACTCCTATTTATAGTAAAACTTATGCAGCTGTATAGGAATTGTGAAGTATCGCAATTCATCCTCGCAAAACTTCATATTTCTCCGCGCTACTTCTATCATCGTATCATTTTATAACTCTTTTCTCCTTTATCTATTACGATACTCGTGAACTATTATCTTGCGATATTCAGTACCTACATAAACACCTGCACACAACAACTTGAATCTCTTGTGATCAATCATGCACCGAACGGAGTATGTTAATAATGGATTATCACAAGATGTCTTTATATCTACAAACAATTCTAAAGTTATTGTCGACACTTCGATCTAGTTTGAGTGAATCTTATGTCAGAAGAGAAGATTCTCAAGAATAAACAAACTAGGTGCAATCAAAGTTCAACAACCGTTAGTCAATCAAATCAAATTAAAAACTTATAATACTACAATTATCTAGTATCCCACCAACGGTACTCGTAGAGATTTTTGATCCCACAGAAGTCTTTAAACGAACGGCCGTAAGAGATTTCGCCTAATTAGGGTACTTTCCTCTCCGAATAGACAACTCCACCAGTAACAACACAACAAGGTAGTTTTTCTGGTTCTTAGGATAGTTTGCTCGAAATGCAAACTTGGGTATTTATAGACCAATGAAGTTTGGACACTAAGGAATTTCCAAAACCGAAATATTCTTAAGATATCAATATATTTCCAAATCGGTTTTCATAATTCCTAGAAATGCTCAGTCCAAAAATAACTGAAATCCTACTAGAAAATATCCAATTAGTAAATGCACATTACCAATTTTTATTTTCTTGAGATATGCATTTTAATTGCTGGTAATTAAAATCATATAAAATTAAAAACCTTAATTAAAAGATTCTCAACTTATTTCGATCCGGGATATCCTTTAGTTATTAAGGAATATCTTTGAAAAATAAAAGATAAGAGTTACTGAACATGTTCAAAGTATGTCGACATCTTATTTCTTTGTAAATCCCTTTTCATATTTACAATCTTGGAACCGATTTGACCACACTTCCAAACAAGTTTAGAACTGGTTCATCTGATTTCCAAGAACTATGTGATTGATCAAATATCAATACACTAATCATGGGTTTACGCTTCCACCAAACACAAAGATCGTTTCTACCTTAATATGGTTACTGGGACCGGTTACATCAGTTACCAAGACCGGTTACATCAATTACCAGGACCGGTTACCATATTCTCATGGTATTACTTGTGATCGGTCACCCCAGATTCCAGGATCGGTTACACCAATTACAAGGATCGATTACACACTCTTTTTTGATCGGTCACACCAATTACTAGGATCGGTTACACCAATTACTAGGATCGGTCACACCAATTACAAATATCGATCATACCATCTTAGGTGATTACTTAGGATCAGTTATACTAATAAAAGTCATACCAATACATAAGTCAGGCATTGTGACTAGTTTTACCAAGATACATAACAAGTTATGATCGGTTCTAATAACTCACACATATTGGTAATCCAAAGATATACAATGAATAACAATACCAATAAGCCTAGTGATTTCCCTTTCGATTCATAAAACAAGTTCATGAATGTACTTCCTTTAAACGAATGTAAACATTGTTTTCTAGAACGAAATCTTCACCCGTACCCATACACATAATCACAATAGCATTCATATGATTATGTCGATGTCTTATATACGAAGTTCCAAAGATAAGCATTATACTTCATATTATAATTCCTTAACACTATGTCTATTAGAGTCTAATCCTTGACATCTTCGCAGTTATGTTTTCAATATAGCACGACTTGAAATATACGTTGGGAATGAAACAATTCAAGTCAAAATATTACTAACCTCGAGAGAAAGGATGATGTCGTCGTTGTAGCTTGTTACTTCTTCACATTATTCAAATCTTCGAGTAATACTTGTATGTCTCATTATCATAATCTTTCTAGCCTAACCTATACGAAGTTGTCTCTAGTGCATAATCAAGCGACTCTTTAATTGAGTTTTGATTCACTAAAATATGACAACCAAACTTGACATACCAACGCTTGGTAGGTTCAACCGAGCTATGCTCTAACAGTCTCCCCCTTTGTCAATTTTAGTGACAAAAATCTAACAATCATATGGATAAACAAATTACAAAAATTCATTATACATACGGTTGATTCCATGTTTCAACGACACAATACCCTGCATATATTCAATCCATAAATGCCGTTGTTGACATTTAAATAACAAAGCTAATACTCCCCCTATAGGTAAAATATGTAGATTTTTAATCCGCACATCTTTGATATTTCTCTTTTGTAGTCCAAATAACTAAAATCATCATATTATATGTTTCTTCCCCTTAGTCAATGCTATACTCTTTCGTTAGATATAATGTTTAAGCAAAATTGTCCTTTCCTTAGTGATTACAAATCACTTGTTTACTCCATATATTTCTCCCCCTTTTTTGTCACAAAATGAAAAAGGTACGAGCAAATACCAAAACCGAAAGGATCTTACAATCTAAAAGAATTGTACAACCTGTACGAGTTAAGCACGAAGGTTTCACATACCACTTTAGATAACCAATACCAAAACCGAAACTACAAGTAATTTGGTTTTAATATGTTATCAAGGAAACAATTGCCCGAAGCAATTTTCCCTAATAGTTTAACAAATTGACTAAGAAACTTAGTTTCCTTGCTAAACTGATTGCACAAATACAATCGCTTATTTCGATAAGACCAAAATAAAGATCAAAATTAACTTTATTTTTCTCACCAGGCACTAATTATTCAGATAATAACTTAGACCTTTCACTTTAGACAAGACAAATACTAGGTTAGTCAACTAATATTTCTTTTCAAGGCATTCGATTATACTTGAATAACCGAATCCTTTACTTTTGATAAGTCTAACTAAGATCAGAATTAACTTAGTTTCTCTTATCCGAAATCGAATTGGACTAAATAACTGATCCCATATTTTGTTAAGCCATAAATATTTCATACAAACCAAATAAATCAACTTGCACAATTATTTTTCTTAACCGGAAGCAATTGAAACAAACATAGACATTAAAGCACCGCAATTGCACCGAAATTTCGTTAAGCCTAAACAATTGATACCCAACAATAAAGAAAGATAACAATAGTTTTTCTCAACCGGAAATAATTGAATCACACACACACAAAATGGAATAATAAACATCAATTGTACAGAATTTTTTTAAGTAAAAGCAAAATATATATGCAATAAACTCAAGCTTTTCTTGAACAGGAAAACGATTAACTAACAAATTCGTTACCTCAAATTCCATATCCTCTTCTTCCCATAAAGATATATCATTAAGCGCAAGTTCAAGTTAGAACTCTATCCCATTGTGTTGTCAGCCTCTCGCAAGAACAAAATAACAACAACAAAAGCAACCTTTACCAGAGAAAGGTTGAATCGGTTTTAACTAATGCATAACTAAAGTTGAAAACCCCGAAACACATATGCTTTTATGCTAAACCAAAGATTCAACATATTGTGCTTTTTCATATATGAATTTCAATCAGAACACCTTATGATCCTTTGATAAAGCCTACCAACATGAGTTAGAAATTAATCCCGCTAAATCAAAAAGCCACACAAACCATAAGGGTTCACACATCATATGAGATCGAATATTAAGGTTAATAAAACCGAAACCAAACATCTCATAACACATAGAAATAATATAAAGCATTCAAGCATAGGCTATGTAATCGAAAAACTATCACAAGAAAAATTATAAAATAATAATTTTATTCATAACTAGATAGTTTTATTCAGCAATAGACCTTACACAATAATTGGGATAAATGAAAAACTGATGTCTATTTTATTTCTAATCGCGAGTCTTGTAAAGATCGCTTACGAATACTGGATTCAAATTCTTCTGATCATTTCCCTTTCCAGTAGAAATTTTGTTGATTTTAAACAGTTGAGAATGAAGATCAGCAAGTACTTCTTTTGAATCCTTTATCATCAGCTCATGATGTCTAATGCAACTTCTAATAGTGAGAATCCGATTCCTTATAGAGTCTATGAGGTTGTGTTGAGAGACATCATGATTTTCGGTCATAACCAATGCATAGAGTGCTAAATCATCAAGAGATGACCCTTCTTTTACTGATTTCTCCATTGAAGCAAGCTAGTCTTCTTCCAGACAAGAGGACAATATATAAGAATTAGAGAAAATCAGGGGATGATATAATTTGGTTTATGGAAACCGAATATATTTTTCCCAAAAGTAAAAGATATCGATTAAGAATACAATTATGGAACAGATATGTACATACTGCCCATATTTATGCCTCTTCACATTCAGAATTTTGGGCAACAAGTGAGGAAGCATCTTTCAACACAAACAGTGTGTGTTGATGTGAGAATTAAACTCACCATAGCCAATAAAGACATCTCTAGGATGATTTATAAACACAATAGGTTGTGTTTCTTTATGTCTTTTCTTTCTCTTGTTAATGCAAGAGTCTGCGGTTCCTTTTTGAGATCTTATAAACTCATCAGCCTTCAAAATATTTATCCCCTTGATAAGATCTTTGATGAACTAGTTTTGTTGGGTATTTCCATAGAACATTGCAGTGTGATTATCTTCTTTACATAAAGAGTTTAACATATTACCAGAAGATTTACTCTCTGACCCTTTTGGTTTGTCAACCATTTATTCTTGCTCAGAGTTTACTACTTGAGTTTTATCTGACAGGGTTTTCAAAAGTTTTTCAAGTTCTAGACTTAAACTTTGATTTTCCTTGATTTCCAACTCAAGTTTTTCTAAACAATCCTTTAGGATTTGATCAAACTCACAAGATATATCACTGTTAGATTTGGCAAGAAGTGCATTACAGCTAGGTATTCCTTCATAGGGTTTGTCCTCTGGAATATTATCTAGAGTAGAGATGTACGCCTTGTATCAATTATGAGCTTTTCTGCTGGTACACTTCTTTTCGATATGCCAAGTTTTACGACATTTGAAACATTGGATTTTTTTTCATTATCCTTTTTATGACAAAAATATAATATATCAGGATTGTAATTATTTTTCAATAACGCATCCTTAGTCCGTTGTGTTAAGAGTTCAATTGTTGAGTCAAGCTCATTTTTAACAAGTATTTCGTCCTCTTGACAATGTTTCTCAGACTTATTTAAACAAACTTCTTTCGAAGATTGACTTTAATTGGCTGAGACATCATAACCAATATTTCGGTTCTTCAGCAGAGTTTCTTTGTCAAAGATATTGAACTTTCCTACAAGAGAGATTCGATAAAGTATAGAAAGATCACTGGCTTCTAGTATTGCATGTTTCTTAGACTCGTATCTGGATGGTAACTATCTGAGAATTTTGTATACTATTTCCGTTTCAGGTATAACCCTTCCAAGTGAGAAATAAATATTAACTATCTCAGAGAGTTTAATATGAAACTCTTAATAAGTATCGTTGTCATCCATTCGAAGGTTTTCCCAATCATACATAAAGGTTTGAAGTCTTACTTTTTTCTCTGATGTATTTCCTTCGAACACGATCTGAAGATTATCGCAAGCTTCCTTTAAAGTTTGGCATGCTGATACATGATGTTGTAGATCACGACTTACAACATGTATAGTAGCATTCAAACCATCTAAATTCTGCTTTGCAAAAGGCTTTTCTTCGTTAGTATAATCGACTAAGCGTTTAAACTTAGTTTCTGAATTTTTGATTTTTGGGCGATTATAACCATCAACGACTAATAGCCAAGTATTAAAGTCTCTTGATTGAAGAAAAGATCTCATAGCATATTTCCACCATAGATAGTTTGTTCCGTCAAATCTTGGCGTTACGTTAACTGAAATCGATTCATGTGAACTCGAGTTCATTTCTTATAGGATGGATCGCACCGAACATAAATTGTTAGATATTTTCGTGTTTTCCTTCTCTGATGCCAATTGAAAAGATGAGGGTACCCAAATATACCTCAATCTAAAACTTTTCCACCTATAAGTCCTCTTACCGAAAGTGATTGTCTATGGACTGAGTCTAGACAACACAACGAATCGGTATTCACACTTTATGTGATCTTCTATGGATACAAGATCGAGACAATACAACAATCAAAATGTGATTACTTGATAATAGGTTCAGCCTTAACCAAACTCTATAAGATCACTATCAAGTAATACAAAGTTAACGTTTATCAATCTTACTTTAAATTATAATAATAACAATTATAATTGTGGAGAACAAAAGTAAATGACATAACAAGATTTTGTTAACGAGGAAATCGCAAATGCAGAAAAACCCCAGGACCTAGTCCAGAATTGAATACTCTCATAATTAAGCCGCTATACAAAATCACACCAAATTCATATAGTTGAGACCAAGCAACTAAACCTATAGTTCACCTAGTTTCTTCAGTATCCCTGCGCTTTCGATATTCAATAAGTGCACGCACATGAAAAATTCTTTTGGTTCGTATTCCAAAAAGTAAAGGAATAAAAAATCTGTTCGGTAACAACTCTATTCAATATCAGTGATATGAGTTAGACAAAGGATCTTCCGTTTAATCCAATAAACTCGTTTTCCGGGTTTAGATCAATAACAACTACCAAAGTAATTGATATAATATTTTGCAATCAATAATAGGATCTTCCAAGATACTAAATACTGATGCCGATCTACGCAACTAATCAATCAAATCTATCAAAGATAAACCGATTATAGTTGGATCCCATCAGATCAAGTTTTGTGCACACCAAAAATTATAAAACCCAATAAAAAATCTTCTTTGTCTTCAAATCTTCTTAAATCTTCAATAAACACTTGCACACAACAACTTGAATCTCTTGTGATCAATCATGTAACGAATGGAGTCTGTTAACAATGGATTATCACAAGATGTCTTTAGATCTACAAACAATTCTAAAGATATTGTCGACACTTCGATCTAGTTTGAGTGAATCTTATGTCAGAAGAGAAGATTCTCAAGAATAAACAAACTAGGTGCAATCAAAGTTCAACAACCGTTAGTCAATCAAATCAAATTAAAAACTAATAATACTACAATTATCTAGTATCTCACCAACGGTACTCGTAGAGATTTTTGATCCTACAGAAGTCTTTAAACGAGCGTCCGTAAGAGATTTCGCCTAATTATGGTACTTTCCTCTCCGAATAGACGACTCCACCAGTAACAACACAACAAGTAGATTTTCTGGTTCTTAGGATAGTTTGCTCGAAATGCAAACTTGGGTATTTATAGACCAAGGAAGTTTGGACACTAAGGAATTTCCAAAACCGAAATATTCTTAAGATATCAATATATTTACAAATCGGTTTTCATAATTCCTAGAAATGCTCAGTCCAAAAATAACTGAAATCCTACTAGAAAATCTCCAATTAGTAAATGCACATTACCAATTTTTATTTTCTAGATATATGCATTTTAATTGCTGGTAATTAAAAGCATATAAAATTAACAACCTTAATTAAAAGATTCTCAACTTATTTCGATCCGGGATCTCATTTAGTTATTAAGGAATATCTTTGAAAAATAAAAGATAAGAGTTACTGAACATGTTCAAAGTATGTCGACATCTTATTTCTTTGTAAATCCCTTTTCATATTTACAAAATTGGAACCGATTATACCACACTTCCAAACAAATTTAGAACTGGTTCATCTGATTTCCAAGAACTGTGTGATTGATCAAATATCAATACACTAATCATGGGTTTACGCTTCCACCAAACACAAGGATCGATTCTACCTTAATATGGTTACTGGGACCGGTTACATAAGTTACCAGGACCGGTTACATCAATTACCCTGACCGGTTACCATATTCTCATGGTATTACTTGTGATCGGTCACCCCAGATTCCAGGATCGGTTACACCAATTACCAGGATCGGTTACACCAATTACAAGGATCGATTACACAATCTTTTTTGATTGGTCACACCAATTACTAGGATCGGTTACACCAATTACTAGGATCGGTCACACCAATTACAAATATCGATCATACCATCTTAGGTGATTACTTAGGATCGGTTATACTAATAAAATTCATACCAATACATAAGTCAGGCATTGTGACTAGTTTTACCAAGATACATAACAAGTTATGATTGGTTATACAAACTCACACATATTGGTAATCCAAAGATATGCAATGAATAACAATACCAATAAGCCTAGTGATTTCCCTTTCGATTCATAAAACAAGTTCATGAATATACTTCCTTTAAACGAATGTAAACATTGTTTCCTAGAATGAAATTTTCACCCGTACCCATACACATAATCACAATAGCATTCATACGATTATGTCGATGTCTTATATACGAAGTTCAAAAGATAAGCGTTATACTTCATATTATAATTCCTTAACACTATTTCTACTAGAGTATAATCCTTGATAGCTTCTCAGTTATGTTTTCAATATAGCACGACTTGAAATATATGTTGGGAATGAAACAATTCAAGTCAAAATATTACTAACCTCAAGAGGAAGGATGATGTCATCGTTGTAGATTGTTACTTCGATCTAGTTTGAGTGAATCTTATATCAGAAGAGAAGATTCTCAAGAATAAATAAACTAGGTGCAATCAAAGTTCAACAACCGTGAGTCAAGCAAATTAAATTGAAAACTAATAATACTACAATTGTAACACCCCATATTTTTAGCATGGCGCATGCTGAAAGATGCGCGCATGGCCTGAGATTAAGCTTCATCCAAAGCTTCCGTAGCGTAAGAAAAGGAACATTGGACCTTGGCAAATGTGTTGACAATGTACGACCAAAATGGCTAGACATCGGGTTGGCCAGGGTGGTAAGGTGCGGCCATCACTTCCTGGGGAGTTGATGAATGATTTTTGGTCCCCCAATTTAAGTTGTAAAATTGTCATTTTTACATATATAGGGAGGGGTAGTTGGTTGATGGTGCGTATGTGGACTATGCACCATGTAAGCTTCATAGCCTAGACAGAAGTGTATAAATGATGCCTAAGGCTCATTTATGATTGCGTAGCCTCGCGAAGAGGGCATTTGATGCTTAGGCATCGTTTTTCCATATTGCGGACCAAACATGCATCAGTTGGATGCATTTTGATGGAACGACCTATACGGACTAGGTCATTTCCATTATTGCTTGGCCACGGCCATGCAAACGAGTTGGCTTAAGTTTATGTCCCTTCGTGGATGAACTACAGTCTGTGCTTGATCCCTTTAGAATAGGGAAGGGTACTAAGCAACCGCAATGAGTTACAAAATTGCCGGTCCAGCACATCGCTCATATCATCTAATTTAGAGATAATTGAGACACTTTGGCCTCTCATATTATATTTCTAGGTAGCTTGACGCAAGAGATGATTGTGGCCATACTTAATCAGGCTAGTTGCATTCCATTCCTTGGATGCTCATACTTTCTATCAAGGCGTTCGACATAGCCTAAAAACCCGAGTGTCGTAATTTAGCTCAGAAGGAGTCCATTTTGATGGGAAATGGCCCAAAGATAAAGACATATCGATCTATAGATCCACATGGTCACCATAATTTAGCCAAATTCCATCGTTTAGGGCCTCAAAAGGACGTTTTTCCGTATTAATAAAGTTTTTATTTTCTTAACAAATCCTTTGCGGAACAAGGGTAAGTTGGAACGATGTGGAAGCTTAAATAGCTGCGTCATGCTCCACGATCATGCTTGCAAGGGATAATGAACGTGCACTTTCCTAGCTCTAAGGACCGGATCGTAGCTTCATATGGCGCATCGGGGAAGTTACGGCCTACTGGGCAACGCGCCAAAGGCGTAATTTTTCGGTCCGTCACAATTGGTATCAGATCAAGTTCCGAGAAAAATCTAGGGACTATGCGGAGTGGACTTGTCCATGAGTATTTTCCTTAATGGAAACTTAAAGTTGGAGAGTAGGCTAACTTTTGCGCGGAAAGAGTTGGTAACTGCCATGCTAGTTACTTTGTGAATCGATTTGAGATTGTTTATGTACTGTGAGTTTGCATGGACTAAGTAGCACCCCACTTACGATTGGATACCTGGAAGACCTTCTGGGATGGTGGGTAGACAATGGGACTGATCATCCCCATAATTTGGCACTATCCAAGGGTGTGCATTGTCAGGTCCGGCTAGCATCCCACATATAAGTGGCAACCTGGATGACCATCAGGGATGTTGGGTAATTGGATAATGTTTTACACAGTATTATGCTATGATCTTGTCATTTCGATGACACATTTTAACTTGTGAACCTTAGGGATTCCTGGGTTGTAGTATGGGATGCCATCTAAGATACCCGATCGAGATATCCTCTTGGCACTGGACAATTGCGATTCTTGGTATTGTTGTGGGAACTTTTGGATTCCTGGGTAGGCGATATGGGACGGTTGCTCAGAAGGTCTAAATTGTTGTTCACGATAACTTGAAAAACCCCGTGATTTCTGAGCATCTGGTATGGGACTTTTTTTAGGAATCCAAACCGAAGAGTTTGTCCATAATAGTTTTGTTTGGAATTTCAGGGACAAAATTCTTTAAACGGGTAAATAGTGTAACACCCCGTGTTTTTAGCATGACGCATTCTGAAAGATGCGCCATGGCCTGAGATTAAGCTTCATCCAAATATTTTTTTGCGTAAGAAAAGGAGCATTGGCCCTTGGCCAATGTGTTGGAAGCGGACGGCCAACATGGCTGGACATTGGGTTGGTCAGGTGGTAAGGTGCGACCATCACGACTTGGGGATTTGATGAATGATTTTTGGTCCCTCAATTGAAGTTGTAAAAATTTCATTTTTACATATATAGGGAGGGGTAGTTGGTTGATGGTGCATATGCAGACTATGCACTATGTAAGCTTCATAGCTAAGCCAGAAGAGTATAAATGATACTTAAGGCTCATTTATAGTTGCGTAGCCTCGCTAAGAGGGAATTTGATGCTTAAGAATTGTTATGCCATATTGCGGAACAAACATGCATCACCCGGATGTATTTCGACGGAACGACCTATACGAACTAGGCATTTTCATTATTGCTTGGCCACAGCCATGTAAACGATTTGGCTTAAGTTTCTGTCTCTTCGTGGATGAAATACGGTATGTGCTTGATCCCTTTAGAGTAGGGAAGGGTACGTAGGAAGCCACAATGAGTTGCAGCATTGCCGGTCCAGTATGTTGTCGCTCATATCATCTAATTTAGAGATGATTGCGACACTTTGGCCTCTCATATCATCTGGCTCGGCATCTCGACGCAAGAGATGATTGTGGCCATACTTGATGAGGCTAGTTGCATTCCATTCCTTGGATTCTCATACTTCCTATCAAGGCGTTCGACATAGGCTAAAAATCCGAGTGTCATAGTTTGGCTCAAATAGAGTCCATTTGGATGGAAAACGTCCCAAAGATCAAGACATGTCAATCTATAGATCCACATGGTCAACAAAATTTAGCCAAATTCTATCGTTTAGGGACAAAAGGACGTTTTTTCCATATTAAGAAAGTTTTTATTTTCTTAACAAATCCTTTGCGGAACAAGGGTAAGTTAGAACGGTGTGGAAGCTTAAATAGATGCGTCATGCTCCACGAGTATTTTCCTTAATGAAAACTTAAAGTTGGAGAGTAGGCAAACTTTTGCGCGGAAAGAGTTGGTAACTGCCATGCTAGTTACTTTGTGAATCGAGTTGAGGTTGTCTAAGTACTGTGAGTTTGCATGGCCTAAGTGGCACCCCACTTACGAGTGGATTTACGGAAGACCGTCTGGGACGGTGTGTAGATAATGGGACTGATCATCCCCATATGTTGGCACTGGCCAATGGTGAGCGTTGTCAGTCCCGACTAGCATACCACTTACGAGTGGCAACCTGGATGACCGTCAGGGATGGTTGGTGACTGGATATTGTTCCACACAGTACTATGCTAAGATCTTGTCATTTTGATGACACCTTTCAACTTGTGAACCTTAGGGATTCCTAGGTGGTAGTATGGGATGCCATCTAGGATACCTGGTCGAGATATCCTCTTGGCAATGGCAAATTACGATTCTTGGTATTGTTGTGGGAACTTTTTGATTCCTGGGCAGGCGGTATGGGACAGTTTCTCAGAAGGTCTAAATTGATGTTCACGATAACTTGAAGAAACACGTAATTTCTAAGCATCTGGTATGAGACTTTTTTTCAGGAATCCAAACCGAAGAGTTTGTCCACAATAGTTTTGTTTGGAATTTCGGGGACGAAATTATTTAAAGGGGTTGTAGTAGAAGGAAATTCTACACTACACCCCTCACAAGAATTCATAATAATCAACACATCTTTTAAAGATTAAGAACAACACTTTTATTAATTGATTCACAGAAATTTTACAAGAAATGGAAGGAAATAAGAATACAATCGCTCTTTAAACTTTTTCTCTCTTCTAAACTTTCTGAGCACTCTCAAATTGATCTCTCCCTTCTGAGTCTATTAGTTCTCTTTATATAGGGTAGTTACATAGTGGATGACAGCTAAGCTGTCCTTTAATTTCGGATCTGACTTGCGATACTCTCGCAAGATTGTTAGTGATACTTCTTCGCAAATCTATTTTGTTCGCAAGATTATCACACCTTCTTCATGTTTATACTTCCGTCATCTATTACGTCACTTTCCCAACCATTCTGTGACATTTGTAATGACTTGTTGAGAATTTCGCAAGAGTGTTGTTGTTAACTTCGCAAGACTGTTGCTCCTACGATATTCTGATCCTACATCTTGCATCTTCTCATATCTTCTCTGCGAAGGGGAGAAGATCATGAGAATCTTATTTCTTCAGAATGCCGTAACTTCTCATCTTTCCATATTCTTCTATTCTGACACGATTCTGCATTCTTCGCCAAATTTGGTACACGTATCCCTTCTTCCATCCAGCTTCTGACATGTCCTTTTCAACCGTTATATTTCAACTGTTCACGTCTAATCTTCGCATTAAATGTGTTTATCTTCTCGAGTATTCTTCTCTCTATATATATTCTTTTCATTCTTCTCTACTCTTCTTTTTACTTATTTTCTTATTTTCTCTGCAACTTTCTTCACTGTTCTTCCGTGAATTCCGCTCCTGCTACTGTAAATTTTCTCAATTCTTATCTTTTCAAATCTTTACTTTCTTCTCCATTCCCATACTAAAAAATTCCTCCACCCGGTCGTAAGAATAAGATTGCCTTTGAAAAGGCTCAAAAGAAACTTCAAAACAGAGGTTTTACTCTATCTCGCATTCCCGGTCAGAACCCTAAATCTGAGCTTACTGCCAAATTATTTTATGATTATCCCTGTAATCAGGGAAAGATCATAGTATCGCTAGGTTAGCTTTAAGCTGGTCTTCCCATTCCCCTATATGATCCTGAGCTCCCCTTGTTTCATAAAATTCTTTCTCATGCGAAATTCTCGCGAGATGTGTACCAATTGAGTGGGGATTGCATTCGTCTAATGCTCGAGTTTTCCACTTGTGGTGCTGGTAAGGAATATCTTTACCCCACTGAAGTTAAGAATCCTAAATTCGCTGGAGTTGCAATTATGCATGCGAAATATACTGTAGAAAACTTCTTTGTGAATTATTAAGTAATTCCTATGAAGAGAGACAATACTTGATGGGGTGTTCGCTTACATAAGATAGATAATGTTGTTGATGACAAAATACTCATGTAAGACATTGACTGGCATCCTGGCGATAATTCTACCCCGCGTCATTCTAATGATAACAAGTGGTGTTTTTTCCCCTTAATTCTAGAGGGTCCGTATATTTCTGGTTCTCATGTCTTACCTGCGAATATCGCAGAGTACCGACCATGGGTATTCAACTAGCCCGAAAAGGATGTAGAGGTACATTTCCACCTTTTTCTTGAATCATTATTATTATTTTTCTTATACTCTTACATATGTTCTCGCTAATCACTCTAATATTTTTGTGTAATTGCGAAATTACCAGATTGAGAGGCTGAAAGCAAGCTACAAGAAATTTGGGAAAGCTAGTACTTTATCAGCTTTTCAATCAATCACAGATGAAGTAAAAAATATTCTTTTAAGATTCTTGATAATATATTGTTGCCTCTATTTCTTATCTTTATCTGTGTTTGAAGGCTATTGGTGAGATAAAGGAACCCTCCAAGGTTGCGAAGAGCAAGGTAAAGGTAAAGGCAAAAGTGTTCCTCGCAAGGAGAATTCTGCTGCTCCTCCTTTAAAGAAACGAAGAGTTCAATCTCCTTCTCCCTCAATTCCTCAAGATAACGAAAGTTCCAGTGACAATAATAATGATTATGATGATGATGATAGTGATAATGACGATATCTCTTCTGCGAAAGAATCTTCTCAACCTGAATCTTCCATGGCTCATATGTCCGACATTTTTTCTAACACTATGCATGTATTAGGAATGATGCATTTACTAGTACGTGCCAGACCCTCGCAAGAATCTGCGATGCTCCTATACTGGTTGATAATGATTCTCTTCGTGGAGTTTCGAGTTCAGTGACTCCTAGTCTCTTAAATTCACTTAGCACTCTGTTATATTTTCATTTCTTCTCTTCCTCTCCATAATTAAAGTTTTAGCTATGTTTATTTTGGTAACCTTTGCTTTTTCTTCACAGGATGGAAGGGATTCTTTCGCCGTTGCCTCATATTTAGAGAAGAGACGTATAGCTTCTGAAAAGAGGAATACAAATCTTCGCAATAAAAATGAAGAATTAAAATCTGAATCTGCTGAACTTCGCAAGAATAATGGAGAATTGGAAGAGGAAGTTGTTGAGCTTCGCAAGAAGAATAAACAGCTAGAAATTGATGTTTCAAGAAACAAACACAAGATATCTGATCTTGAAAAATCCAACCATCAGCTCTATGGTAAGAATTTTTCCCTCTTTCTCTTAATTCTTTTATCCTATTGTTTTAGCTTATTCAAGCAACCATTTTAGCAGATATTTATGGTCTTACTGATGAGGCTACACTCCTACGTTATTTTCCTGAACCTATAGATGAGGATACCCTTCTTGATCGCCTTAATAATTCCTTAAATAGTTATTCAAATGACAAGATTGAATCTCTTTCCATAAATGACCTCAGATCCAAACTTCGTCTTTTAGAAATTGACCATAGGTCTAGTTTGAGTGTAGCTAATACGTTTAAACGTCGCTATCTTAACTCCAAAGAAGAAATAAGTAGTTTAAGAGCCAAGAATAGTAATCTCATAGACGAAAAAGGTCGAATATCTAGACAAGGTGCTCAAACTTTAGCGGAATTCCATAAAACTCTTCTCGAAGTTCAAATTGAAAGAGATAGACTTATTTTCGAGAATAGTGCTCTTGTTGAGAGGGAAAACCAAGTTCGCTCCCGCCTTCTCATTAGTAATGATGATGAATTTGCTTGGGCTGCGAAGATTCTTGATAATGCTAGAAATAACTTAGGTGTAGATGTCAGTCTTCAGGCTGAGCAAACGGCCTTGATTAGAGATATGATTTCTAATAGAGAAGGTTGTTAATCATTCTTCTTCCTTTAGTTATTTTCCTTTCCATAAACTACTTATCAGATTATTAACTTATTATTATACTTTCGCAGAAGCTGGAGAGAGATATCGCAAAAGAATTGAAGAGCTTGAGAATGAAAAAGCGAAGCTCGTAAAAGATTGATCTTCTCGCAATGATAAGTGTTCAAGGTTGAAGGCTCAAATGAAGATCACTATTACAAATTTTGGGAATGATGCAATTTCTTTTTACAATGACACCATCAAAGGGATTTGTGATGACAACAAGATTCCTCACTCCAAGTATCCTTGTCTCCTAGACAAAGATCCATAGAATGTTCCTAATTTGGTTATCTCTGATAGTGAAGCTGATGAACAAACAGAGTCTGAAGAAAATAAAGAGGAGAAGTCTGATGAAGAATCTGATGGAGAAGAAAATTCTGATGAAGAACTCGATGATGATAATGAAGAATCAAGCAAAAAATAGTTTTCGCTTCCTTATGCTTTCTTGTTCAACTTTTTGTAAAACTTGTATAACTGCTTTTGATCTTTCATTCTTATATACTTATAATCTATCACTGAGAATTTCTCCAGTCTTCTATACAAGCTCTATTTCTTTTGTTCTTTCCTGCGTGTGTTATAAAAAAAATTCTCTCTTGCAATATGACTATCCAAAATACAATTAACTTTTTATGCGTAAATCTATCATGTGAAAACAAATAACACTTAACTTATTCTATGTATTCCCATACTTGCTTCTGTTATTTGTATTCAGATGAGTAATTGAGCAAGCTTCCTCTGTTTAATAAAATAATTTACGGCAAAATCGCAATTATCTCTGCATAATCTTGCAATTATAAATTTTTAGAAAATTACAATTATTTCTGTATAATCTCGCAATTATAGATTGTAAAATTTCATTCTTTCTTATATTCTAATGTGGTCTTATTTTGCCTTCCTAAGTAAAGGTCTTATTTTGCCATCTTTTTTCTTTTGCGACAAAATCGCAGGACGTCTCTACACCTTCATGTAGAAACCCATTGATCTTTCCTTAAATTTTTGTTCTTTTGTATTTTTGCTGCGACAATATGACAGGCCTAATTTTCTAGCGAAACTAAAGCCCCATGACATTGCCGTCTTGCGACGAAATCGCAGGACGTCTTTACACTTGCATGCAATGACCCATCGATCTCGTCTTATCCTAACTTTTGTATTATTGCCTCTTCAGGAATGTTGCACAAATATGACAAGTCTTAATACTCCCGTGAGTAAAAAGTCTCATGACATTTGCGTCTTAAGAAACTTATTAGCTCCCTAATGGAGGGTGCCACCCTTATCTTCCCCCTGTTTTCCCTTTCAAGGAGACGTGCATCGGCCATACAAGACTAGCTCCTCCCATCCAGTCTTAACAACAACCAATTATTTTCGCAGCTTCTTATACCTTTTGCATATATGGCTTATGGTTACGAGACTACACCCTAAGTGGGGTTTTCTTCGGCCCGAGAGCATCATATCCAAGACTTACCAAGAATGGCCAGGGTAGTTTCATATGCCCAGGGCACTCTTGGCTCAACCGTGTACCTCGGCACCTTGGTCATACTCTGCACCCCTTAGGATATCTATTATTACCTTAGTCACCCAACTCAAATCATATGCTCAAGTTGAGAATCCAAGGTGTCTCTCCTGGATAGGCTTTCATTAACCCCAAATCTCCATGACTCAGGTTCCAGCAGCGGTGTAACCTTATCACTGAGCCATGGAACAGATACCCCCTTCTATGACGTACTTTAGGTCTTACGTTTTCCTATTACAAAATTTTATTCGCGAACTAGAGTGTACACCATAAAGGTTCGTCCCATTCTGGATCTTAAATGATCATTTCTTGAGAAATTTTCGCATATTTTTCAATTTTGTTGTAATTTCTCAATCTCATTTTTATCATTAAACAAAATATATTTTTGAAATTTTTGAAATTTTTGTAACAAATCAATTATACACCTTTTTTCTTTTTTATCAATACTTCTTTCACTTCACAGTTTGAATTTTTTACCTTTGCTATTTTTTTCCTCTGTTCTTTGGTTGGTTTTCGCTACAGTATTTTCTTCTGTGACATTTTCATCATTTGTTATTTTTAGCTGGCGTTGACTTTGCTGTATTCCTTCTTTTCTTTGTTCTACTTAATCAACCATCAATCTCTCATTTCTTTGTCTTTCTTTGATGTTATACTTCCAATTCCTTTTCTTCGCAGGATTCTACATCGATTTCATAGCATTTTTTTACCTTCAATCCAATCTCCCTTTATGATTCCAATTCCACTGGGATGAGAAAAATTGATACACTGGTGGAAAGTTGATGCCACGCCTAGAATTCCATGTAGCCAAGGTCTGCCAATCAAGGCATTATATGGAGATTCAACATCGACAACACATAATAGAATTTTAGAAGATATCCCCTTTAGTGGAATATGCATAGTGATTTCCCCTCTAGGTTTATTGGCAGTACCATTAAAACCATAAATCTTATTGGTTGAAGGTACCAAATCCTCATCTCTGCCTCCCATAGTTTTATAAGTATGATAGAACATAATATCCACAGAACTCCCCGTATCAATTAAAACTCTATTGATTTCCCATGAATCTTCGGCCTCATCATCCTCATCTTCTTCTTCATATTCTCTTTGTTTTGGGTTTATCTCTAGTCTTACCACTAATGGATTTTCATGCATCTCGCCAGGCTCAGGTACTTCTTGTGCAGTGAAATAAATAGTATGTTTTTGCCACACTTTTAGTGGCGAAGCTTTCACAATATTCATCATTTCTCTCCCATCAGCATCTCTTGCGAAAACTCTGCTAAGGACGTTGTCATGGAAATCTACAATTATTTTGTACGAATATACAATAGAGTTACAAAAAAGATTCTTCGCCTTTGCTCTAACTTCTATGACAAATGTTTCTCCTCATTTTGTTGCATTTACTCTGCGAATTTCTAGTGGTGGTGGTAAGGGTTGAGACTGAGGATGCCCTATTAAAAAATGATTTAATTTTCTTTGATCTATCATCTTGAGAATGATCCTTTTAATATTTCTGCAGTTATTTGTTGAATGTCCATGAAAATGATGGTAAGAGCAAAATTCTTGACTTCGGTTGCTTGAAAGTGGTTCTTTTCCCATGTTCCAGGGCGTCAGAATGTTCTCCATTAAAATTATAGCTTCCCAATTTTTTTCCACACTAGCATTCAATGGTGGCATCTCGATCTCTTCCCATATCATCTTTTGACTTCCTGATCCTCTATGATAATTTTGTCTTTGTTCCCCATAGGTTCCTTGTGGCTGATCAAGTCTTTGAATTTTGTTGCTCCCACCTCGACTATAAAAATTTCTTTCCCTTTCGAATTCTTCTTGATCTCTGCTTCCCATAGCTACCAGCTTCTGTTGATTATCATTCTTATTTTCTTTTTGTACTTGCGAAGTGCTCGCCACTGTGTTTATCAATTTAGGAAATAAGCTTGCACTCGCTGTATTTGAATTTGTGTTCGTAACGGGATACGATTCCATTTCATTATGTTTTTCTTCAAGAGCAATGTACTCTTCCTGTAGCTCCCGTAACTATGTCATCGTGATTGTATTCTTGATTCTAAAAATTTGAATGTATAGTAGATTGGTTGCGAACATTGCATTGATGAATGATAAAATAAGATATCTCTCATCCACCCGTCCATCCATCTTATTGCACATTGTCTTCCACCTTATGGTTAGATGCTTCAAACTTTCTCCAATTCTCTGTTTTAATCCAAACACATCTTCTATTCCTGGTCGCGAGGAGTTGTTAGTTATATACGCCCCTAAGAATGTAGTCTGCAAATGGTTGAAAGATGTTATAGTATTCCTGGGTAGACCTCCGAACCACTTTAGCGCCTCTCCTATTAAAATTGATGCGAAATACTTTCACAACACAACATCATGATTCTCCTACTGTAGCATACATCTTACATAAGCTTTAATATGTTTAATTGTGCAGGTTGTTCCATCAAAGATGCTGGTTAACGCAGACAAACTGCACTTTGGTGGAATTCCTCCTAATTGTACTTCTTGCGAGAACGGAGTTTTCACAGCTTCTTTTATGGCTTCATCCAATTGTCTCCTACCTCCTTCTCTTCTGTTATTTAGCATTCCTCTCATTTCTGCCAACTCTCTTAAGATTTGTTCATTTACCCCAGATGTTGATCCCACTGATCTCTTTAATTCTTCTTCTTTTCTCCTGCGTTCTTACCTCTCTTGTGTTGCGAGATTTTGATTTTATTCTCCATTATTTTCTTCTTTTGTTTCTCTGCGATCTTCTCTTTCATTTGTTTCATGAATTCGCACACCATTGTATCTCTCATTTTCTCTTTTGGAATTTTGTTCATTTCTTATCAATTCTCTTTGCTGCCTTTCAGCTCTTCTTTGTACCCTATCATATTCTTCATTGATGTTACCATTGCTGCGGTTTTGTTCGCATCTTCTTTCTCGATTGTCATGATTGTTCTGGTGAATTTCCTCTTGGAATTCTTGTTCTTCCACCTATGCTCTCAATCTTTCCCTTTCGCAAGATAAACGTGCTTGTTCAGCATAATGTCTCTCGATTTCTCCTTCAATTATCTGCTGATTTCTTTGAATCTCTCTTCCATGCAATATTCTCCTCCCTTCTTCCTGATTTTATTCTCCATCTTGATTATTTCGTTCCTGACGCTGCTCATTCTCCCGACCTCTGTTATTTTGTCTGTTTTGGTGAATTTTGCCTTATGGTATATAACGATCTTCCATTACTTCTCTCCTTTCGCGACATCCTTCATTTGGATATTGATTTTCTTCGTCAATATTTTTCATAGGTGAACTTCTTCTTACCTCACTTCTAACTGATATTGAACTTGATCTTGTTGTACTTCTTGATCTCCTATTTTGTAAACTCGTGTTTTCCATTCTCAATTCATGGTTTTGTCTTGTCAAATTTGCGCGTTCTTCCGCTTCTAACCTCCTCTCTTCATGTATTCTTTGCCTTAACGCCTCTGTTGCCTCTAATACTCCAATTCTTTCATCACCATGATTATTCCTCCAATTCTTTCTTCAGCTCTCTCCTCTTGTCTCTTATTTCTGAATTGTTGCTCCTCTTCTATTTCTTCCGCTTAATCTGATCGCCATGTATGTATCTCACTCTATCATAATCCAAAGTTCTGTTCTGTGCTGGTGTACATTGAGTTGGTTGTTGAATTTGATTTTCTCCATCATTTCTTGTATTCATTCTTGATGATTCTCTAGCTTCGTTTCTTTTTTCTCCAGCAAGTCTCTTACTCCTTCTCATAGTTTTTGGTTGTCTTGAAGCATTTCTTCTTCTAGCCATCTCTTCAACCTCAATGAATTGTTGAAAATTATATGAAATTTATCACAAACTACTCCAAATTCTTTCAAATCAAAATACTAATTTTCTCACTAAAAACAAGGGAAGAATCCCTGTTTCTAGCGCCAATATGTAGTAGCAGCAAATCCTACACTACACCCCTCATAAGAATTCATAATAATCAACACATCTTTTAAACATTAAGAACAACATTTTTATTAATTGATTCACAGAAATGTTACAAGAAATGGAAGAAAATAAGAATACAATCGCTCTTTAAACTTTCTCTCTCCTCAAAACTTTCTGAGCACTCTCAAAATGATCTCTCCCTTCTGAGTCTATTAGTTCTCTTTATATAGGGTAGTTACATAGTAGATGACAGCTAATCTGTCCTTTAATTTCGGATCTGACTTACGATACTCTCGCAAGCTTATTAGTGATACTTCTCCGCAAATATATTTCGTTTGCAAGATTATCACACTTTCTTCATGCTTATACTTCCGTCATCTATTATGTCACTTTCCCAACCATTCTGCGACATTTGTAATGAGTTGTTGAGAATTTTGCAAGAGTGTTGTTGATAACTTCACAAGACTGTTGCTCCTACGATATTCTGATCCTACATGGGTGAATAGTATAACACCCCATGTTTTTAGCATGGCGCATGCTAAAAGATGCGCCATGGTCTGAGATTAAGCTTCATCCAAATCTTCCGCTACGTAGGAAAAGGAACATTGTCCCTTGGCCAATGTGTTTGCAGCGGACGGCCAACGTGGCTGGACATCGTGTTGGCAGCGGATGGCCAACAAGGCTGGACATCGGGTTGGATAAGGTGGTAAAGTGCGGCCATCACGGCCTAGAGAGTTGATGAATGAATTTTGGTCCCCCAATTTAAGTTGTAAGAATTTCATTTTTACATATATAGGGAGGAGTAGTTGGTTGATGGTGCATATGCAGACTATGCACCATGTAAGCTTCATATCTTAGCCGGAAGAGTATAAATGATGCCTAAGGCTCATTTATAGTTGCGTAGCCTCGCGAAGAGGGCATTTGATGCTTAGGCATCGTTATGCCATATTACGGACCAAACATGCATCACTTGGATGCATTTCGACGGAATGACCTATACGAAATAGGCCATTTCCTTTATTACTTAGCCACGGCCATGCAAACGAGTTAACTTAAGTTTCTATCCCTTTATAGATGAACTGCGGTATGTGCTTGAACCCTTTAGAGTAGGGAAGGGTACGTAGGCAGCCGCAATGAGTTGCAGCATTGCCAGTCCAGCACATTGTTATTCATATCATCTAATTTAGAGATGATTGCGACACTTTAGCCTCTCAAATCATCTGCCTCGGTAGCTCGACGCAAGAGATGATTGTGGCCATACTTGATGAGGCTAGTTGCATTTCATTCCTTGGATGCTCATACTTCCTATCAAGGCGTTCGACATAGGTTAAAAACCCGAGTGTCGTAGTTTGGCTCAAATAGAGTCCATTTGGATGGAAAACAGCCCAAAGATCAAGACTTGTCGATCTATAGATCCACATGGTCACCATTATTTATCCAAATTCCATCGTTTAGGGCCTCAAAATGCCATTTTGCCGTATTAAGAAAGTTTTTATTTTCTTAACAAATCCTTTGTGGAACAAGGGTAAGTTGGAACGGTGTGGAAGCTTAAATAGCTGCATCATGCTCCACGAGCATGCTTGCAAGGGAAAATGAACGTGTATTTGCCTAGCTCTAAGGCCCGAATCGTAGCTTCATCATGGCGCATCGGGGAAGTTACGGCCTGCGGGGCAACGCGCCAAAGGCGTAATTTTTTGGTCCGTCACAGTTGGTATTAGAGAAAGTTCCGAGAAAACTATAGGGACTATGTGGAGTGGACTTGTCCACGAGTATTTTCCTTAATGTAAACTTAAAGTTGGAAAGTAGGCCAACTTTTGCGCGGAAAGAGTTGGTAACTGCCATGCCAGTTACTTTGTGAATCGAGTTGAGCTTGTTTAAGTACTGTGAGTTTGCCTGGCCTAAGTGGCACCCCACTTACGAGCGTATTTCCGGAAGACTTTCTGGGACGGTGGGTAGACAATGGGACGGATCATCCACACACATTGGCACTAGCCAAGGGTGTGCGTTGTCAGGCCCGTCTAGCACCCCACTTACGAGTGGAAACCTGGATGAAAGTCAGGGACGGTTGGTAATTGGATAATGTTCCACACAGTACTATGCTAAGATCTTGTCATTTCGATGACACCTTTGAACTTGTGAACCTTACGGATTCCTGGGCGGTAGTATGGGATGCCATCTAAGATACCTGGTCGAGATATCCTATTGGTACTGGCCAATTGCGATTCTTGGTATTGTTGTGGGAACTTTTGGATTCCTGGGCAGGCGGTATGGGATGG
This sequence comes from Papaver bracteatum, assembly GCA_023529315.1. Classification (NCBI taxonomy): domain Eukaryota; kingdom Viridiplantae; phylum Streptophyta; class Magnoliopsida; order Ranunculales; family Papaveraceae; genus Papaver; species Papaver bracteatum. The sequence goes on from JAJJWX010001315.1 coordinate 1,478,454, forward strand.
TTGCTCTGAAGGTCTAAATTATTGTTCTTGATAATTTGAAGAAACCTGTGATTTCTGAGCATCTGGTATGGAACTTTTGTTCAGGAATCAAAATCGAAGAGTTTTTCCACAGTAGTTTTGTTTGGAATTTCGGGGATGAAATTCTTTAAAGGGGTGAATAGTATAACACCCCGTGTTTTTAGCATGGTGCATGTTGAAAGATGCGCCATGGCCTGAGATTAAGCTTCATCCAAAGCTTTCGCTACGTAGGAAAAGGAACATTGTCCCTTGGCCAATGTGTTTGCAGCGGACGGCCAACGTGGATGGACATCATGTTGGCAGCGGACGACCAACATGGCTGGACATCGGGTTCGCTAAGGTGGTAAGGTGCGGCCATCACGGCCTAGAGAGTTGATGAATGAATTTTGGTCCCCCAATTTAAGTTGTAAGAATTTCATGTTTACATATATAGGGAGGAGTAGTTGGTTGATGGTGCATCTGCAGACTATGCACCATGTAAGCTTCATAGCTTAGCCGGAAGAGTATAAATGATTCATAAGGCTCATTTATAGTTGCGTAGCCTCGCGAAGAGGGTATTTGATGCTTAGGCATCGTTATGCCATATTGTGGACCAAGCATACATCACTTGGATGCATTTAGACGGAATGACCTATACGGACTAGGCCATTTCCATTATTACTTGGCCACGGCCATGCAAACGAGTTGGCTTAAGTTTCTATCCCTTCGTGGATGAACTACGGTATGTTCTTGAACCCTTTAGAGTAGGTAAGGGTACGTAGGCAGCCGCAATGAGTTGCAGCATTGCCGATCCATCACGTTGTCACTCATATCATCTAATTCAGAGATGATTGCGACACTTTAGCCTCTCAAATCATCTGTCTCGGTAGCTCGACGCAAGAGATGATTGTGGCCATACTTGATGAGGCTAGTTGCATTTCATTCCTTGGATGCTCATACTTCCTATCAAGGCGTTCGACATAGGTTAAAAACCCGAGTGTCGTAGTTTGGCTCAAATGGAGTCTATTTAGATGGAAAACGGCCCAAAGATCAAGGCATGTCGATCTATAGATCCACATGGTCACCATGATTTAGCCAAATTCCATCGTTTAGGGACTCAAAAGGCCGTTTTTGCCGTATTAAGAAAGTTTTTATTTTCTTAACAAATCCTTTGTGAAACAAGGATAAGTTGGAACGGTGTGGAAGCTTAAATAACTGCATCATGCTCCACGAGCATGCTTGCAAGAGCAAATGAACGTGCATTTGCCTAGCTCTAAGGCCCGAATCGTAGCTTCATTATGGCGCATCGGGGAAGTTACGGCCTGCGGGGCAACGCGCCAAAGGCGTAATTTTTCGGTCCATCACAGTTGGTATCAGAGAAAGTTCCGAGAAAACTCTAGGGACTATGCGGATTGGACTTTCCCACGAGTATTTTCCTTAATGGAAACTTAAAGTTGGAGGGTAGGCCCACTTTTGCGCGGAAAGAGTTGGTAACTGCCATGCCAGTTACTTTGTGAATCGAGTTGAGCTTGTTTATGTACTTTGAGTTTTCGTGGCCTAAGTGGCACCACACTTACGAGTGGATATCCGGAAGACCGTCTGGGACGGTGGGTATAAAATGGGACTGATCATCCCCACACATTGGCACTGGCCAAGGGTGTGTGTTTTCGGGCCCGACTAGCATCCTACTTATGAGTGGAAACCTGGATGACCGTCAGGGATGGTGGGTAAATTGGATACTGTTCCACACAGTATTGTGCTAAGATCTTGTCATTTCGATGACGCCTTTCAACTGGTGAACCTTAGGGATTCCTGGGTGGTAGTATGGTCAACATGGCTGGACATCGGGTTGGCTAAGGTGGTAAGGTGCGGCCATCACGTCCTGGGGAGTTGATGAATGATTTTTGGTCCCCCAATTTAAGTTGTAAAAATGTCATTTTTACATATAAAGGGAGGGGTAGTTGGTTGATGGTGCATATGCGGACTATGCACCATGTAAGCTTCATAGCTTATCCGGAAGAGTATAAATGATGCCTAAGGCTCATTTATATTTGCGTAGCTTCGCGAAGAGGGCATTTGATGCTTAGGCATCGTTATGCCATATTGCGGACCAAATATGCATCACTTGGATGCATTCGACAAAACGTCCTATACGGACTAGGCCATTTCCATTATTTCTTGGCCACAGCCATGCAAACGAGCTGGCTTAAGTTTATACCCCTTCGTGGATGAACTACGGTCCATGCTTGATCCCTTTAGAGTAGGGAAGGGTATGTAGGAAGCCACAATGAGTTCATCATTGCCGGTCCAACACGTTGTCGCTCATATCATCTAATTTAGAGATGATTGCGACACTTTGGCCTCTCATATCATATGGCTCGGTAGCTCGACGCAGGAGATGATTGGGGCCATACTTGATGAAGCTAGTTTCATTCCATTCCTTGGATGCTCATACTTCATATCAAGGCGTTAGACATAGGCTAAAAACCCGAGTGTCGTAATTTAGCTCAAAATGAGTTCATTTTGATGGGAAACTGCCCAAAGATCAAGACATGTCAATTTATAGATCCACATGGTCACCAGAATTTATCCAAATTCCATAGTTTAGGGCCTCAAAAGGCCATTTTTGCCATATTAAGAAAGTTTTTATTTTCGTAACAAATCCTTTGCGGAACAAGGGTAAGTTGGAATGGTGTGGAAGTTAAATAGATGCGTCATGCTCCACGAGCATGCTTTCCAGGGAAAATGAACGTGCATTTGCCTAGCTCTAAGGCCCGAATCGTAGCTTCATCATGGCGCATAGGGGAATTTATGGCCTGCGGGGCAACGTGCCAAAGGCTTTATTTTTCGGTCTGTCATAGTTGGTATCTGAGCAAGTTCTGAGAAAACTCTAGGTACTGTGCGGAGTGGACTTGTCCACGAGTAGTTTCCTTAATAGAAACTTAAAGTTGGAGAGTAGGCAAACTTTTGCGCGAAAATAGTTGGTAACTGCCATGCCAGTTACTTTGTGAATCAAGTTGAGCTTGTTTAAGTACTGTGAGTTTTCCTGGCCTAAGTGGAACCCCACTTACGAGTGGATATCCGGAAGACCGTATGAGATGGTGGGTAGACAATGGGAATGATCATCCCCACATGTTGGCACTGGACAAGGGTGTGCGTTGTCAGGCCCGACTAGCATCCCACTTACTACTGGCTACCTGGATGACCATCATGGATGGTGGGTAACTGGATACTGTTCCACACAGTACTGTTCTAAGATCTTTTCAATTCAATGATACCTTTTTACTTGTGAACCTTAGGGATTCCTGGGTGGTAGTATGGGATACCATCTAGGATACCTGGTCGAGAAATCCTCTTGGCACTGGCCAATTGAGATTCTTGGTATTATTGTGGGAACCTTTGGATTCCTGGGCAGGCGGTATGGGACGGTTGCTCAGAAGGTCTAAATTTTTATTCACTATAACTTGAAGAAACCCAAGATTTCTTACAAGATAATGTCAAAAGATGTATCTAGACAGGTGTTTAGAAAGCTATTTCCAACAAGGAATGAACATATTGAGGGAACATATTGAATGTCTAGAACAAGAGACATTGACAATGTGTCAAGTGGATGATCTTGACTATACAGTTTCTAGTTAAGAGAACATTCCATCCTGGGCTTAGGAGATGATTAAAAAGATTATATCTCGGAATAATCCTAATCAAGAGGAAGGGTCCAACACCCAAGATCCGGAGAGAGTACATGTAGCTAGGCAATTAGAATAAAGTTATTTGAGGAAATTGAAGATGATCTTTGAAAGATAATATAAGAAAAATAGACATCAATTTTTGATCGCTTTCATTGATTGTATAAGTCTATTGAATAAAACTATTATGAATAAAGTTATTTGATTTATAATTTTTCTTATGATAGTGTTTGATTTACATAGACGGTACTTTAATGCTTTATTTATTTGCTATGTATGTGTATGAGATGTTTGATTTCGGTTTTATTACCTTGATATTCGATCTCATAATATGTTATGAACCCTTATGGTTTGGGTGACTTTTTGATTTAGCAGGATTAAGTTCTATCCCAAGTTGGTAGGATTTATCAAAGGACCATGAGGGGTTCCTGTAGAAACAATATATGAAAAAGTCACAATATGTTGAATCGGTTTTGGTTTAGCATAAAAGCATATGTGTTTCGACTGTTTTCAACTTTTGCTAGCAATTATTAAAACAGATTTTCAACATTTCTCTGGTAAAGGTTGGTTGTTGTTATTCTTTTGTTTTTGGCATGAAAATGACAACATGATGGTATTTCGATATCAATTCTCCCGGTAGAAGAAAGCGATGAAATCATGTTTGGAGAAGTTGGATGCGAAATTGAGGTAAAAATCTTCTTGTTAGTTAATTATTTTCCTGTTTTAAGAAAATCCTATTTTTATTTGGTATATATATTTCTTTTGTTTAAAAGAAATTGTTGGTACAATTGATGTGTTTATTCCATTATGAATGTATGGATGTGTGTGTGATTTCAATTGTTTCCGGTTAAGTAAAACTTTTGTTATCTTGCTTTGTTGTGTGATATCAATAGTTTAGGTTTTCAAAATTTGGTGCAATTGCGGTGCTTTAATGTTTATGTTAAATCAATTGCTTCCAGTTAAGTAAAACAATTGTTATTTTGCTTTATTGTGTAGTATCAATTGTTTAAGCTTACAAAATTTCGGTGCAATAGTGAAACTTTGGTTTATATATGTTGTTTTTATTGTATCCGGTTGAGGTGAATAATTACGCAAGTTGATTTATTGGTTTGTATGAATTATTTATTGCTTAACAAATGAATATGTTGATCGGACGAGTTGTTTAGTCCAATTCGATTCCGGATAAGCTAATCTAAGTTAATTCTGATCTTAGTTAGACTTATCAAAGTGGAGGTTTCGGTTATTCAAGTCTAGCCGAAAGCCTAAACAAGGAAATGCTAGTTAACTAACCTAGTATTTGGCTTGTTTGAAATCTAAAAGGTCTAAGTTATATGGATAATTAGAACCTGATGAAAAAAATGGAGTTTATCTTTGTTTTGGTCTTATCGAATAAAGCGGTTGTATTTATACAATCGTTTTAGCAAAGGAACTAAGTTGCTTAGTTGATTTTTGGTTTGCTAAACTTGTTGGGAAAATTTCTTCGGGCAATTGTTTCAATGATAACATATCAAAACGTAATTACTTGTAGTTTCGGTTTTCATATTGGTTATCAAAAATGGTGTGTAAAACCCTCGTGCTTGACTCAATAGGTTGCAAGTCTATTTTGAGATTTGTAAGATCCTTTTCGTGTTGTCCATTATTTGCTCTTTTCTTTGTCATTTTTGTGACAAATGGGGGGACAAATATATGGAGTAAACAAGTGATGCTGGTATCAATTTATGGTTCATTGGTTTAGGGAAGAGGACAATAGTGTTTGAACGTTTATCTAACGAATGAGGAAAAGCATAGACTAAGGGGGAGTAACATATCAAATGAATGGGATAACAAAGATGTATGGATTGAAAATCTACCTAGCTCACATTTAGCGGGAGTATAAGCTTTGTTATTATAGTGCAGCTGCTGTATTTTTTTTGAGGATTAAATGAATGCAGGTTATGTGCCGTGGATTCGGGAATCAAGTGTATGTGTAATGAACTATTGTAATTTTTTTATCCATATGATTGTAATAGTTTTGTCACTAAAATTGAAAAAGGGGGAGATTGTTAGAGCATTGCTCGGTTGAACCCACCAAGCATTGGTATGTCAAGTTTGGTTGTCATATTTTAGTGAAGCAAAACTCATTTAAGAGTCGCTTGATTTAAATGTACTAAAGTCAACTTCATATAGGTTAGCTTGAAAGTATTAAGGTGAGACATTACAAGTATTGCGAAGACTTGATGAAGTGAAGAAGTGCGGAGCTACAAAGACAACATCATCCTTCCACTTGAGGTGAGTGATATTTGACTTGAACTGTTTCATTCCCTAACATATCTTTCAAGGCGTGCATATTGAAAACATAAAACTGCGAAGCATGAACACTCTAGATAGACATAATATTAAGGAATACAATATGAAGTTTCTTGCTTAACCATTAAACTTTGTATATAAGACATCGACATAGTCGTATGAATGCTATTGTGATTATGTATGGGTATGAGGTGAGGATTTCATCCTAGGGAACAATGTTTACATGTGTTTTAAGGAAGTAAGTTCATGATATGTGTTGTAAACCGAAAAGGAAATCTCCAGGCATTATTGAGGCTGTTCTTCATTGCATATCTTATGAAAGACCAACATGTGTGATTAGTATAACCGCTCATGACTTGTTTGTTTTCTTGGTAAAACTATTCACATGAGGCCTGACTTATGTATTGGTATGACTTTTATTAGTGAAACCGATCTTAAGTAATCACCAGAGGTATGATCGGGTTGTGTATGTCTAAACTTATTACTGGTGTTTATGGGTGAAAATGGTTTATGCTGATTTCGGTAATTTCGGGTGTGTGGGTGAGAAACGAATTTAAACCCTAAACAATGTACTACAATGGAGTACTTTAGATTCGAGAGATCAATCTGTACAAGTCCGGCCTAAACCAAGAAATGGTCGTTCCAGACTTGCTTCGTCACAAAGTGGAGGAGAATGGGTTGGTTTTGGGGAGGGAAGCAAGGAAAGTGATGAGACCAGAATAGTTGATTCTGGAAAAGTAGTTGTGTTGCTACGACTTGTATCAGAAAAGTGGGAAGGCTAACAAATGGTAATCCAACAAGTATTTTTTGAGTGTTGTATGCTCCTGACTGAACTTGTTGTTCGGTGGAAATAAGTAAGACCTATTTATACAAGTCGAAGTGAAATGTACTCTGGCCACATTAAGGAATGGAAAAATGGGTAAGTAAATGGGAGGAGGTGGTAACGCATGGAATTGATGCTCCATAAAACCGTTAACGCATGGAATTGACCGTTAACACATGGAATTGATGTTCCATGTAACCGTTAACGCATGGAATTGATGTCCCATAAAAGAGCGTTTCACCATTAACTCCCTGTATTTACTAACCGCCTCACCCTTATGACACTTCCCTATGACGGGCGTAGTGTACGCCGCACGCTGTAAACCGCCAAACCAATACCCAAAGAGGATCCCCCAGTTTGTGATATGTATTGATGTCTCGAATGGTTTTGTGGAAAACATGTAGCATGTTGTTGTTACCTGGCAAGTCGAGCTTGGGAGACTTTTCAGCTTGGTGACCTTCGACGGTCGAGATTTTGCATCTTAAGAGGAAAGGTAACCATTGATCGTCGCACGCTTTCGTTTGTTGGTGGCCGCATAGGGAAGACTAGCATGGTGGCGCGGCTAGGTTAGTATGCCATTGGCATGGCATGGAGGCGCGGCTGGGTTGACATGCCATTGGCGTGGCATGGTAGGTTGGCATGCCGTTGGCATGGTTTGGAATGGTCAAACTTATGTTTTCGGTCCAAAGGTTACCATGCGTTGTCTGGTAACCTTGGATGGCTTTGATTTTCTCCTGGGATTAAAGTACGACCGTTGATTGTCACATGCCTTTATTTTGGTAGACGCGTAGGGAAGGCCAGCATGGTGGCGCGACTAGGTTGGCATGGCCAAACTTAGGTTTTCGGGCCAAAGGTTACCATGCGTTTTCTGGTAACCTTGGATGGCTAGGATTTATTCCTGGGATTGAAGGGCGACCATTGATTGTCACACACCTTCGTTTTTGTAGCCGCGTAGGGAGGGCCAGCATGGTGGCGCGGCTAGGTGTGTTTGGCATGGTGGGGCCAAGGGTTTGGCAAGCCGTTGGCACATGGAATGGCCAGTATGGTTAGGGACAAGGCGAGGTGCGGTTTAGCTTGGCATGTGGGGCCAAGGGTTTGGAAAGCCATTGGCACATGGTACGTCTAGCATGGATAGGGCCAAGGCGAGGTGCGGTTTGGCTTGGCATGTGGGGCCAAGGTTTTGCCAAGCCGTTGGCTAGGATCGTGACCAAGCTAGGATCGTGTCCAAGCTAGGTATTTTGGGTCAAAGGTTACCATGTGTTGTCTGGTAACTTTGGACAGCTAAGATTTGTATCTTAGATGGAAAGGTGGTCGTTGATTATTGCAGGCCTTTTTTTGGAAGCCAGCGTTGTGTATGGGGTGTTGGGACGGCAAGCATGGTTGGCATGCTTCAGCGCGGAGATGTGGCTGGCATGGTTTTCCATTGGAACAATGATGTGGCTAGCATGGTTGGCATGCCTTGGCGCGGTAGGTGTGGATGGCGTGGTTTTCCATTGGCTCAGGGGTGCGGCTAGTATAGTTGGCATGCCTTGGCACAGTAGGTGTGGTTTGCATCGTTTGCCATTGGCACAGGGGTGTGGATTGCATGGTTGGCATGCCTTGGCGCGATATGTATGGCTAGCATGGTCTGCCATTGGCACATGTGGCGTGGGAATTAGGGTTTTGGCCTGTCGAAACCCTAATTAGTAATTAATTAAAAAAGGTACCATGGTAATTTTCTCGCAGAAAAATTAAAGGGTTCAATAAATGTGCTTGGTTTGGACATTATTACTCAAGTTCTGTGATTTCAATGTCTGACTAGGGTTTTACGGTTTTACTCCTAAGCTAAAAACCACCATCAACATTAAGTTCCCTGCTTAGATCAGAATAGGTGCCTTGTTGTGAGGTAAGCATATGATAGTGACATACGAGGACGGAATCGAAACGTAGGACATGCAAGATGGTCAGGAAAGTCCGACTAACCTTTTTTCGAGAAGAAAGGAGAGTTCATGATCCCGTGTTTGGCGGCCTTATGTAAATTGTACTGGGGTGCAGACCGTGGAGTGGGGAGACGAAGATTTCTGGCTTGGCCTGGCCACGCATCACCTTGACTGGGTTTAGAGAATATCATGACGCTGTCTTGGCGAGTTGGTATCGGCGCGGCAAGTCAGGGCATGGACGGATTGGTATGATGGGGGTCGCGGCAATGGAGAAGGAGACTTGGCACGGTGCGGTCATGGTAAGTTATAACTTTGTGGGGCGATGCATGCATGGGCGGTTCGGCACAGTGGCGATTTGTCTTTGCGGGCACGATTTCCTTTTACTCGATTCCAATGGGAAATCCTTTCCCTCTTTCAAACATTAAAGTATCACACCCTCTTATCCTGCCTAGCTTTTATTGGGGTTTTGATGAGGCGTTTCATTTGAGGCTTATTTCCCGATCATGATTCCATCATGTTCCGCCTATTCATCTTGCGTTTCTCTTTCTTCCTTTAGGGTTTCCACAATATTTACGCCGGTGAAGTTGTGTTGTCTTCCCAGTTTTTCAACAAATATTTCTTCTCGTCAAGTCCAGCTTTCTTCATCATGTCGATCAGAAGTGAATTGTCCTCGAGCCGGTTAGGTTTTCCAGAGAAAGGCGCTAGGCTTGACTCTTGCAACAATTCCCCCATCTGAGTCATTCGGATCAAGAAGATCATACCGGTATGTTATTATTGATCAATCAATGTTTCTTTGTTTGCCGATGAATAACGAAAGTTTTTCTCCTGTGTAGAGATATCCCTTCGGAGTGTGCGTTACCATCATTGATGAAAATGATTTGGTTGCCCCTTTTTTTTCCAAGATCGATCCTACTAGTCGTCGCAGATCTGAAGAACGCCGACTTAGGAATTTATTGTCATGAGTATCCCAATGCAGGTTTGTCATTCGGAACCCGCATGATGTGTTTTTCCTATAACTACCGGAACGTCGGTGGGTTTCTGGTGCGGAAATAATTCGTAACTCTTTACACAAATATATGGAGGATATATGGTCATATTTCCACCAAGAATGTGGTGCAATATTGTTCGTTCGCTTTAGTTTTCATAGTGAATTGTCTCTTGCCGATGATTGTTGAAATGGAGAGTATGTCTATCTGTGCCGTCGCGGAAGAAACTATTCAAAAATGGGATAATATGGTGTCTACCATTGAATCTCTGAAGTTCAACGTTAGTTGGTTGCGACATCATCTTGAGATTGTGAAAGTCGACAGAGCCGGTATTCTTGCTGGCGTGGTCCCTGCTATGAAAGTTATTCTGAAAGTGAAGAAAGCTCTGGACATGGAGTCACAAAAGGTGGAAGAGTCAATCCAGAACTTGAAGAGTAGGACTGAAAGGTATCAAAGCCTGTTAAATATGATGCTTTCTAGGGATTACAATCTTTTGGATGGGCTTTTATGAGTTGTGTGGTTGTGAGATGTTTGGTTTTTTTCTGGGTTTTAAGCACACTTTTTTTTTTGTATTATTATTATTATTTTATTTTTGAAAGAACAAGAGAATTTTATTGATTTACTTCAATAAAATAAATGAAAGAAAAGACTTGATATCTGGTATATGGAAGAAAGTGGAAAGATGCCTGGCTATCCGTGCTTGTGATACGACTGAGTGAGGTGGTGGTCAGGCGTAGTATGCCTTAAGCCACTTTCCGTTGATGATCACTCCAGTTTTCCTCCGTCTTCTTTGATGACCTTGTAGTACCCATTGTTGTACGCTTTCGTGACTATATAAGGCCCTTCCCACTTTGCGGAGAATTTTGGTGTAGACGCGTCTTGCTGGATGTGTTTAGCAGCCTTCAGTACCAAATCTCCCACTTGAAAAACTCGAGGTTTCACGGTTTTTTTATACACTCTGGAAACCCTATTTATGTATGCTTGTGCGTGTTCTTCCGCCTTGGCCCTTCTGGAATCTACATTTCACAATCCTGTGACTCTGGCACTCAATGCTTCAGCTTCATTCCATCGAACTCCGCTTGCTTCGGCAATCCTAGCCGATGGGATTTTAACTTCCGCTGGGAGGATAGCATCTGCGCCGTAAACAAGAGAGTAGGGAGAGAACCCGGTGGAACTTCTTGGTGACGTCTGGTATGCCCAGAGTGCCATTGGCAGTTTCTCATGCTATTCCCGAGAGTTATCATGCATTGTACGACTGAGGATTCACATCAGGGATTTGTTGGTACTTTCATCCTTCCCGTTCCCTTGGGGGTAGTATACGGTGGAGAAGAATTGCTTAATTCCGTATTCCTCGAGTAACTCTCGTACTTTTTTGTTCATGAAGGGGGTTCCATTGTCGGTGATGATATGTTTAGGCATGCCAAAATGGCAGATGATGTACTCCTTAATGAATGTCGCGATTGTGGTTCCATTTGTCCCTCGTAAAGGCATGGCTTCGACCCATTTGGTGAAGTATTCGGTCACTTTTATTACGTACTCGTGATGTTTTGAGGATGTTGGATTGATCTTTCCAATGATGTCGAGTCCCCAGCTATGAAAGGGCCACGAACTGCTTATTGAATGTAGGGGAGTCGACGGTATATGGATAAGGTTTCCGGGGATCTGACATTTATTGCACCTCTGGACGAAAGCAGTTGCGTCATCCTCCATGGTTGGCCAGTAGTACTTCTCATGTATCTGGAGAAATAATTTCCTCTTTCCTTGATGTCCACCTTCGTGCATCTCTTTCAGCATGATTGGGATTTCTTCTTCGTTCAAACATCGCAGAAGACTTCCTCCAAAGCTTTTACGATATAAGATCCCATCGTGGAATACGAACCTCTTGGAACTTTGTTTTATCTTGGCTGCATCCTCCTTATCGGTGGGGAGTATGCCATCGCGAAGGGAATTGATGTATGGCTCTTTCCAGTCCCCAGCGTGACCAATATTGAAATTTTCTAGTTGATGCATGGGCGCTTGACAGTTGGAACAGGTTCTTTAAAGTAACCGAGCTTGGGCCTCCATTTCCGGCCAGTAGTAGCCAAGGCGTTGCAAACGGCGATAGAGTGTTATCACCAACGTCTGCCCGCAGATCTCATCATGGACGCGGTTGAGTTATTGTTATGCTTCTTCCTCTCTGAGATATCTTGACAAGGAGCCGTCTGGATTTCGATGATATAGCACCCCTCGGAGCATGAAGAAATCACGCAAGGTTTTGAGACTGACCTTTCCCTGAAAAATTAAGCTGTTAAGTTCTTGGATAATTGGTGTTCTCCAGTCTTCAGTTTCACCTTCTTTGGGTTGTGAAAGCCATGTTGAATCCACGGTTCGTATTTTTACTGTCATGGTTTCCTCAAGACCTTCAAATCGCAGTTTCGATGCTAGCGTGGCTAGGCAATCAGCGTGTTGGTGGTCATTGCGCTCAATATGGGTTATGGTTGCATCGGCAAAGTTGTTCAGCAGGTTTTGCGCCTCGGCTCTATATGGGTCTAAGGTTACTTATTTCAGTGCGTATACCCCATTTACCTGGTTGATAAGTAGTTTAGAGTACCCTCTTATTTCCAAACGCGTGGCTCCGGCTCATTTAGCCAAGGATAGCCCGATGAGAAAGGCTTCATAATCTGCTGAATTATTGGTGCAGATGAAGTCTAACTTGAAGGAGTGAGAGATACTTCACCAGCTGGGGATACTAGAACTACACCTGCTCCTCCCATACCGTTCTAAGGAGTAGTAGATCCGTCGAAAAATAGTAGCCATGCTTCTTCTTGGGTGAAAGAGATTTCCGGAAAGTCCCCAAGGAGGTCCTCGCGTAGCTTCATGGAATTTTCTCCCGGAAATGCCGCCAGTTAATCTGAAACTGCTTGTCCTTTGACGATTCTCAGGGAAACACATGTTATGTCGAACTCTGACATTTGGAGGATCCATTTTTCTGGCCTTCCTATCAGGGACGGTTTTTAGAGGAGGAACTCCATAGGATCGGATTTAGATATCAGCACCACTTTATTGGATAGTAGGTAATTCCTGAATTTCTGGATGGAGTGGATCAAAGCTAGGCACGCCTTTTATGCTTTGGGATACCTGAGTTCGGCATCTCTTAAAGTTCGACTGAAGTAGTATATGGGGTGTTCAATCCCTTCATCATCTTCTTGGGCGAGGAGATCTCCGATAGCAGTGTCGCTAAAAGCAGTATAGAGGTGTAGCGGTCTTCTTTACATGGGTGATTTCATGAGGCTGGGGAAGATAACGTTTGATGAATCTTCCGGAACGCCTTTTATTGTAGTATGGTCCAGACAAAGCTTGCTCCCTTCTTCAGTAAGGGGGTAAACGAAGCAACAAGTTGAGCCAATACGGGTATGAAGTGGCGAATGTAGTTTATTTTACCCATGAAACTCTGGGGGTTCTTTCACGCTTTGTGGTGGTGGCATCATGAGGATGGCTAGTGTTTTTACTGTGTCAACTTTAATCCATTCGGCGGTTACCTAGAAGCCTAGGAACTTCCCCGAGGAGACACCAAAAGCACAATTCAATGGATTCATCTTTAGTTTGTATTCGCGACATCTTTCGAATACATGTCGCAGGATTCCTGTGTGGGCTTCCCAGGTTTTTGACTTGACCACTATGTCATCTACATAATGTTCAACTTGCTTGTACATCATATCATGAAAAATGGTATTCATGGCGCGTTGGTATGTGGAGCCAGCGTTTTTCAAACGGAAGGGCATCACGGTGTAGTAAAAGTTTCCAAGAGGAGTTCGAAAAGCCGTCTTACTTGTGTTGTGTTCGTACATCTTTATTTGGTTGTAGCCGCTGTATCCATCCATGAAAAAGAACGTGCCATGGCCATTGGTAGCGTCTACTAGCATGTCAATATTGGGCATCGGAAAATCGTATTTAGGGAAATATTTGTTCAAATCACTAAAATCGACACATCATCTGATCTGGCCATTCTTCTTTTTTTACCGGGACTATGTTTGCCAACTAGGTGGGGTGGTGAATCGGTTTGATGAAGCTAGCCGCTAGTAGCTTTTGAATTTTTACCTTAATCTGTTCTTCCACATCATGCCGGAATTATCTTGGGGTCTGCTTTACTGGTTTGGATCCGGGTATCACGTGCAAATAATGAATGACCAGCTTCTCGTCCAAGCCGGGCATTTCTTCATACGTCCATGCGAATACATCTTGATATTCCTTAAGGAGGTCTACCAACTTTACACGTTCGTCTGTGCACATAGTCGAGCTTATGGAGATGGGTCACGAAGATTCTTCACTCCTAATATTAACAATCTCAAGCTCGTCCATGGTCGAGTTGGTCCCATCTTGTAGCTATCGTGGTGCATCAGGTATCTCCTCCTGTGGCTCGTTACTATGTTTACGTTCCATTGGGCGGAGAGACTGTATGGTAGTCTCCCCTGTTAATTTCTAACATCGGCGATGATATACGGTTTTCCCCTTTTCATCATGATCCATAATAAAAGCCCGTCCTCGCTTGGTATGAGTGTGAGGCGAATTCTGGCTCGGAGGATGGAGGTTGGCGTGTCTCTCCTTCGAGGGGATGATGTGGGACTGGGTTTCTCCGCGAAGCTGTCCAGAACCATCACCATCACCTTCTTCAATGGACGTCCACTTTGGTAGTAGAGTGTGGTCAGCCTTGTTGGCCGTGGCCTGAGGGTCCTTCCTTGGCTCAAAAATCTCCATGCCATATATTGGCGCGTAGGGAGATAATGATGCAGCGATACGAATGACTTATCCGTTTAGCATGGTTTTCAAGCACTGGTGGTACGTTGAAGGGATGATTTTGTTGTCGTGGAGCCATGGCCTTCCTAGTATCATGTGGTAATCTGGCTCTTTCTCGATTACTTCGAACTTCATTTTTGAATGGACGGGTCCTACTGATAAGTTCAAATTTATGTACCCATATATGCTGGTTTGGTTACCTTCGAAGTCAGTCATTGTGGTGGAATGTCATACGACTTCGTTCGGCCGTACCCTGGCCGTTCTGAGCGTTCTAAGGTAACAACATTGGAGGATGCTCCTATATCGATGAGAGCCTTTTTGAATTCCACATCCTTGATACGGGCCGTGACGTGTAGGGAACGGTTATGACCTTCCTCTGTCATCATGTCATCGTCGGTAAACGTAATATTGTTGATGGACAAATCTGGCATTTTTGCTGCTTCTAAGCGTGGAGGAGCCAATGGCACGCTTAATGCTATTCAGTTGATGGCGGTGAACGTTTCCATCCGTTGATCCTTTGAAATATGTAATAGTTCACAGAAGCTTTCTACCAGTGAGTTTGCTTCCTGGCCTACGGGTTTCTGTTTAGTAGTGAAGCTGTTGACTTAAGAGTGATTGTTCGGGACATTAGTCCCCAGTTCTGGAGTCTTCGGGGCAGGTGAACCGTTTAATTCTGCTGCCAGGTTGATGAGGAAGTCCAGTATGGCATTAATTGTATCTTTCATCATACCTATGTTCTTGGTGTGAATCTCCTGAACCCGTACCAGGTCAGTCAACCTTGGAATTCCTTCGTCGGTCGCATTGCTGGGCGTTGTGTTGGGGAGAAAAACATTATCGTTCTCCTGAGTGGAACTTTAGGAAACGGATTCATTCTTAAAACCAACCATCTTCCTAGGTTAGAAAAATGGATTCTGAAACAGATATTGGGACCGATAGATCAATCTCCCACTGTGGTCGCCAATTGTTTATGGGTGAAAATGGTTTATGCTGATTTCGGTAATTTCGGGCATGCGGGTGAGAAACGAATTTAAACCCTAAACAATGTACTGCAAGGGAGTACTTTAGATTCGAGAGATCAATCTATACAAGTCCGGCCAAAACCAAGAAATGGATGTTCCAGACTTGCTTCGGTCACAAATTGGAGGAGAATGGGTTGGTTTTGGGGAGGGAGGCAAGGAAAGTGATGAGACCAGAATAGTTGATTCTGGAAGAGTAGTTGTGTTGCTACGACTTGTATCAAAAAAGTGGGAAGGCTAACAAATGGCAAGCTAGCAAGTATTTTCTGAGTGTTGTATGCTCCTGACTGAACTTTTTGTTCGGTGGAAATAGGTAAGACCTATTTATACAAGTCGAAGTGAAACGTACTCTGGTCTCATTAAGGAATGGAAAAATGGGTAAGTAAATGGGAGGAGGTGGTAACGCATGGAATTGATGTTCCATAAAACCATTAACGCATGGAATTGATGTTTCATAAAACCGTTAACGCATGGAATTGATGTTCCATGTACCCATTAACGCATGGAATTGATGTCCCATAAAAGAGCGTTTCACCATTAACTCCCTGTATTTACTAACCACCTCACCCTTATGACACTTCCTTATGACGGGTGTAGTACCAGAATATCGTCACAATAACATTTTGACGAGATTAACAACATTTCTACGAGCGTCACAGCGAATTCTCCAACAACACTTTGCGAGTGTCACAAAATAATGACGGAATAGTTTACGATGGAAGAAACACAAAAAGAACACGATTAGTTGGCAATGGTTATAAAGATGGCGAAAATGAAGACCAATGATATGGCGATGAGATCGCAGAATAAATCCGTAATTAGAGGACAACTTATTTGTCACCTATTATTTAATTTACTATAAATAGAGATCCAATATATTGAGAAATGATGATGTATTTTTTAGAGTTGAGAAAGTTTTAGGAGAGAGAGATATTTTTCAGAGAGATTTTTAGAGAGAGAAATGTATTTTTCTTTATCATCTTCTTCCTTAAAACTAGATTTAGAACTCCATTAATGGAGATTATCAAATGTAAAATCAAATTTAAACTTTAACAATCATAGTAGAGAATCATGGATGTAGATCAAATTGATCGAACCATGTAAAAATCCGTGTGTCTATTTACGATTTTTAGAATTTTAAATATCAAATTAGTTTAGATTAAAAGATTATTATCAAGATATTACAAGGGGTGTGTTGTGGGAAATCCTGCAACTACATTTTGGCGCCGACTAAGGGGAGGAAGATAAAGAGAAATTAGCAATTATTGATGATGAATTCGATTGAATCTATGAGATACAGGGGAAAATATGGAAATTCTGGGAAAAGAACGATGAAGAACAGCTAACACAATTTAAGAGAAATGTTTACAGAGAAAGAGAAGCAGAAAAAATTGGGAAGCAGGAGCAGATTTGAAGAAATATTTATAGGAATAAAATAAAATGAATCGGCATCAATTAATTGTTTAAACAGGACACTTTCTTTTTTATCTCTTTAATCATATTTAATAATCTGGATCTGGGAGATTTTGAATTTTTAAACGACCACACTTTGTTTTCACAAAAATTGATGTTTAGTTGATATTTTGAGTTCAAAAGAGTTTTGATCATAAATTTACGTCCACAAACTTTGAATTTAATCATAATTTTGACAACTAATGTGAACATGATTTTTGTGATTGAAGTCAAAAATGAAAGAATAGATCATTACAAAAACATCGATTTTAATCACGATTTTGATTGTTTCATGAAAATATAATTTTGATCGTTTCTGCAAAGTATAGATTTACAAATGTTGTTTTCAGAATGCATTTCATGAAAATTAAAATCCTTGCGAGAATACAATCATTACACTTCCGCTGATATATTTAATTTATTGACTTGATTATTGTTACAGTGAAGAACAAGACACACAAAATGTTGGCAAGACAATTCGCAGGAGTCCTAGGAGCATATTCAAGCAAAAATGAGTTGGTGGCAAAGGAAAATTAATGAGAACGAAGAAAGGTGGAAATATAAGAAACCTGCGACATTTATAAAATGAAACTAAACCATATAAAGGAGTTAGCAGCGAAATAAAGAATAAGATTCAAGGGAGATTTCTGCGAGGTGCTCACTAATATTGTCTTTGCGGGTAGACTTTTCATTATTGTCTGCGATGATATTGCGGCAGAACTTAGCAACAGTAAACTTACAAGAGGAAAATTACTGCGAGGTGCTCGCTATTATTTTAGAGAAAATAGTGATGTCTTTAGAAGAAATCAACATAGTATGGCGAGAGGATCACTTTTGAAGAAACTATAAATGATTTGTGTGGGGAACCCATGGGAATAGGAAGAGAAGGAATGCTAAGCCAACGAAGGAGGAAACAGTTAACCAATGGTAAAAAAATTTAAAAGAGAAGGCTGCAGCAATAGGGGGGGCCGGTACATTTTTTATTGTACTGCATGACAGCAGGGAAATGTAAATAGAAGACAATCAATCAATGAAGCAGCTCGCCAGAATGTTAATTTATGAGGAGCCAAATTGCAGACCATCAACATCCCATCAGGAATAATTCTCATCCCTAAATAATTATCATAGAACTGTCCTTACTAAGTAGAAGAATCCACTAGTGACACTAAAAAGTTAAGTGGAACATGCCTATGCCATGATCATAACACCGTAACTTAGTTAATTGTTTTTATTAGTATGTATTTGGTTAGTTTAGTTTTGAAACATTTTCAAACAATTTCATGCTAGTATTGAAATTGATGCTAGGTAGGGTAGGAATATTCCCCAACAAGCCTTACTAGATAGGATCCACTTTATTATTTCTTTCATGTATACGTAATTACGGAGTATATGTTAATTCTTTTTGCAATAACCCTTTCATAAAATTATTATAAAAAGTAAATTTTTTAATTGAGTATAGGCTTTTGGCGATAGCCCATGTCATACGTAATTATATGTCAACTGACACTTTCCCATGAACTTTTTAATTGAGTTTTACTGTTGGTTTTTGGAGAACATCGCCAGTGCAACTTGGAGACCATCACTTCAGATGAATTTGCCAAAGTAAAATTATTATTATCAAGGACGTCATCGCAACTTCAAATCCGCGAGTAGCAACGCTAAAGAGTAAAGAAGGACAAAGAAGGCAACCAGTAGGACCAGCAGCGGAAAAAGAGACAAAGAAGTTTTCATGCAAGAGTGTCGCAGATGAAGGGAACCGTATTTTTATAGTGTGAAGAGATCATTTTCAATCAACAACATGACAAATAAATAAAAAAAAAATCCCAAAAGAGAATACAGGCAATGACAAAGAAATATGGAGGAGCAAAGGAGAAAGAAGAAAATGAGTTTTACAGTAAGAAATTACAGCTATAAAAAGACGCAGAGGGAAAAAAGAGTACAAACAGATCAACGTCACCAGCGATCTTCATCGCCAACATATGGTTAAGGCACTTGACATACTCAAACAATTGATTTAGCGAGCATCTCGCAAAAAGATGACAAGAACAGTAAAATAAGACAGATCCGGATTTTCATATTCAATAGATTGTTGAAGATGTAGTAGTTGCGAATTTCACAATATGATGCCCTTGTTTTATTCATCGCCAAATACTACTTGTACCATGCGTGGATAAAATGGGATTATCCAACTATATTTTTTGTTTCCAAAAAGTTAAGCCAAATTGCGAAGAAGTAGAGCGAAGTGTGATAAAAGAAAGAAAAGAAAAAAGGCAAGCACGAGATGTCAACAGATCTCATGGTTTTCTTTAAACTTGCTACGTGTGAAGATAAAAGACAGAACCAAATGATATCCATCTCTTAAATGGTATTTATATTTTCGCAAGTTTACCACACCAACACAAGTAGCAATTCGCGGATGACACAAGGAGCACATGGGTTTTCATAAAGTAATAAGTTTGCGAAAGTAAGTGAATCATTTCTGCGAGGAGGTACAACTAAGAAGATTCACTCCACTAGAGCAACATCAGCTCACAAGTGACGGAATTAAAAATCCAGGAAGTGGAAGGGGCGATATAAAAAAAATGCGAATCTTACCGTATTAACACAAATCGATGCCAGCACAGATGGTTCATGGAGCAATGTGAATATCCACCACGAGCAAGCAATAAAGTTGTCAAATTAAGGTGTAAAGAAGAAATGAATAGCAGGTCTTCTCGCAGAGAAAAGAGTTGACGATTATCTCGCCAAGAATGTTCACCCTGCAAAATTAGTGGCGAAAAATTCAGAAAAGAAAAGGAGAGTAATTTTCATTTTCTAACATTGCCTATGGGATGAGAACATAGTATAGAAGAGAGGAGTTCGAAATTATCATTTCCAGCAGCTAAATGACGATGGAAAGAGGAAAGCAATCTTGAATTATTAATGGAGAGAGAAGTGGAAGTACTGGCGAAATCAATTCGCGAACGTAAGCAATAAATTTGCGAAGATTGGACATCATATGTAATACGAAGATTGGTAGTGTAGTTTCTATCGAAAAGTAATAAATTTGTGAACGTCCGCAAGCAGGTTATCGCAAGTGACTATCACAAGCAAGTACTGGAGTTTCATATGATCAGAAGAAATATAAGAAGACGAAACAAGCAATGCAGCGATCCTCATCGCCATCAATTAAGAATTAGGAGGAGAGAAGATTCTTTATCACAAATCTATTAGTGATGGCGATTACGTAAAGAGTTTGGTGATGTTCTCGTCAGCATTGGAATTATATTATAAGACCAAGAAAATCAGGAGGTGCTTTATATATTTTGACGAGAGGGTGATGAACAAGAGAGTTGCTGTTTATTTCGCAAAGTCTCCTCGTAAAGAAAAAGTTGACGAGAATATCGCAAGTTAATTTCGCAGGAGAGGATTAGAACAGTTGGTATGATGCGAGAGTATACAAGAAGCAGGTCAAGAGTTCATTTCTTATTTCTTCTAATATCACGAGAAAATCAAATACTTCACGAGAATTGGTGACAACAAAGACAAATCGCCAAAAAGCTAAGTACCACTTCCTTGAATATTTTAAATTACAAAAAATGAAAATTTTTGATTTATATTATCGCCGGATTTCAAAGAACATTTCTAAGATTTTAATATTTCAAAAAATTTCAAAATTTTTTGATTCAATTTACCAAAAGTTATAAAAAATGAGATCATCGCAAAAATTTTAAAGATCGCAAAATTTTTCACAGATTTCAAAGATTACAATAAATGAAACTATCGCAAAAATTTCTAAGATTTCAAAAAAAATTGATTTCATTTCCAAAATAGCGATATCCTCGCAAGATTTCAAAGGATTATAGAAAATGGAATTATCGCAGAAATTTTCAAAAGATTTCTAAGATTACAGAAAACGAAATTATCGCCAAAATTTCCAAGATTTCAAATTTCCAAAATACGCGATACAATCGCAAGATTTCAAAGAAGATTTCAAAGATTTTTCTAGAATATTTCTTTTACAGAGAGAGAAATGAATATTTCTAAGAATATTTCTAAGATTTCAAAAGATTTTAAAGAATATTTTCAACTCACAGAAATGAGCAAAACAAATTTTTATCAGAGCTGCGAGTGTAATCGCGAGATTATTCAAGATTATATAAAGAATTGACAGAAATGAAAGAATGAAGAAACGCAAATACAATTTCATGAGATTTAAAGAATGGGACAAACCTTTATGGCGTGCACCTAGTTCACGAATACAATTTCGTAAGAGGAAAATGTAAGACCTACAAGCACGTTATAAGGGGGGTATCTCTTTACATGATTCAGCGATAAGGTTATACCGCTGCTGGAACCTGAGTCATGCAGATGTTGGGGTTAAAGAAAACCTATCCGGGAGAGAGATCTTGGATTTCCAGCTTTTTTATACCCTGGTTGGACGACCGAGGATCTCTTCCAAGAAGTACATAGTATGACCAAGGCGCCGAGGTACACGGTTTAGCCAAGGGTGCCCGGGATGGACGAACCTACCCTGGCCATCTTTGGTAAGTCTTGGCTTTGATGCACTTGGCCTGAAGAAAACCCCACTTAGGGTGCAGCCTTGTAATTATAAGCCATATAGGCATAAAGGATAAGAGGATGCGAAAATAGCTGGTTGTTGGAAAATCTGGATGGGAGGAGATAGTCTTGTATGGCCGATGTGCCCTCCTTGAAGGGGAAACCAGGGGGAAGATAAGGGCGGCACCCTCCATTAGGGAGCTGATAAGTGTCTTAAGACGGCAATGTCATGGGGCTCTAAGATCGCAAGATCATTTAGGCCTGTCATATTGTCGCGTAAATTATTCAGAGGCAAAAAGCCAAAAGAGAAAAAGTTAAGATGAGATCAATGGGTTTTTACATGAAAGTGTAAAGACGTCCTGCGATTTCATCGCAAGACGGCAATGTCATGAGACTTTGATCTCGCGAGAGAGCTTAGACTTGTCATATTGTCGCATAACAGGCCAAGAAGCCTCAAGAGAAAAGATAAGGCAAGATCAATGGGTCAATACATGCAAATGTAAAGACGTCCTGCGATTTTGTCGCAGAAAGAAAAATTGGCGAAATAAGACCTTTAATTAGGAATGCAAAATAAGACCAATAGAATAATCTCAAACATTAATTATTTTCTTGTAAGAATGCAGGAAAGATTTACTCATCGCAAAAGAGAAAGCAAGTACTATTTAGAATCTCTTAGAAATACTATTCAGAGTTTCTCAGAAGTATTATTCAGAATCTATCAAGAGGAATGTCTACAATCTCGTACCATTATTCACAATCTCGCCACTATTCATCGCCACTATTCACAGCATTATTTCAGAATCTCGCAGAAACATTCAGAAATTCGCAGAAAAATTGATAATTTCGCAGAAAAAAATCAGCAACTCGCAGAAACGTTCAGAAATTCGCAGAAACATTCATAGATTTTCAGATTAATTCAGCATATTGCAGACTATTCCAGAATTTTGCAGTGGAAATGATTATTTCGCAGAATATGATCATTTTATCAAATAAGGCAGAGGCAATTCGTTCATTTAGCATTTTCTCAGGGATTCTTCCTTCATAGATAAAGAACAGAGGCAACTGTGGATTACCAAGAAAACATTTTATGTTCTTTATCTACTCGCAAGAATCATTTCCAAAATTGACTAGGATTTTCACCAAAAATCCAGTAATAATTTCACGAGAACAGAGGCAATACTTATAACTTTCATTCAAAAATGGATACTTATTATATTTAGAGGATTGAGTACTTCTTATACTTCTTCAAGGATACTTCATACTTTACGTACTTCAAGGGATGATGCTTCTTATTTACTTCGCAAAACTTCAGAACTTCGCAAAAGAATAGAGGCAAGTATATACTTTTCAAGACCAGTATTATTTCGCTCGTTCCTTCATCAACAAAAATCAAAGACTACTACAACAACAACAAATTTTTTCTTAAAGATTACTTTCCAAGCAATATTCAAGAAAAAAGAGGCAAGATGTAGTACCAGAATATCGTCACAACAACATTTTGACAAGATTAACAACATTTCTGCGAGCGTCACATCGAATTCTCCAACAACACTTTGCGAGTGTCACAAAATAATGACGGAATAGTTTACGATGGAAGAAACACAAAAAGAACACGATTAGTTGGCAATGGTTATAAATATGGCGAAAATGAAGACCAATGATATGTCGATGAGATCGCAGAATAAATCCGTAATTAGAGGACAGCTTATTTGTCACCTATTATTTAATTTACTATAAATATAGATCCAATAGATTGAGAAATGATGATGTATTTTTAAGAGTTGAGAAAGTTTTAGGAGAGATAGATATTTTTCAGAGAGATTTTTAGAGAGAGAAAATGTATTTTTCTTTATCATCTTCTTCCTTAAAACTAGATTTAGAACTCCATTAATGGATATTATCAAATGTAAAATCAAATGTAAACTTTAACAATCATAGTAGAGAATCATGGATGTAGATCAAATTGATCGAACCATGTAAAAATCCGTGTGTCTATTTACGATTTTTAGAATTTTAAATATCAAATTAGTTTAGATTAAAAGATTATTATCAAGATATTACAAGGGGTGTGTTGTGGGAAATCCTGCAACTACAACGGTCATAGTGTACGTCGCATGCTGTAAACCGCCAAATCAATACCCAAAGAGGATCCCCCAGTTTGTGATATGTATTGATGTATCGAATGTTTTTGTGGAAAACATGTAGCATGTTGTTGTTACCTGGAAAGTCGAACTTGGGAGTTAAATACCACCATCAACAACTGGGAAGAGGGGAACCGATCTGATAGACGCATTTATGTGTCTATTTTGATCTCAATTATATGTATTGTTAGTGCTCAATTTCGTACTTATTCGGCTATTTATGTGTTTGTAAGTGTTTTTGGAGAAATAAGCTTTTGCGGCGAAATTGGCTCGAAAAGTGGAGTTTGCACACCCAAAGGATACTTACTATTCAGACTCTTAGTTTGTATAAGGGGCCTCTCAATTACTAAGGGGAACTGCACTGATACGTGGTATCCTAATTGCTATCTACAACCCACGGCTATTGGCACCCATGGATTGGATAAGGGGCGACCATCTTCTTCATTCAAATTTAGTTTTGGCGGGAGAAAATGGGCAGCGAAGTCTCATATTTAGGGTCCGGGATTTGGGTAGGAATTAAGGAGACTAAAGCGCTATATCTTGTGAATCTGGTGTGTAAGAACGAAACAAGGATGGTATGGTCATTCGAATTGGTAAAATTTATATGGATAACTCGATTGAAGGGAAAACAAGGGAATTAAATATTCTCGGGGTTTGATTGGATTTTCTAGAAGAGTATTGGATGTGTTTCTCATGGATTTCAACTCGGACACGGACTTCTTTAGGCATGTTAACTTTAAACAGGATTGGTAAGAGTTGGAACAGAAAAGGGAAGAAGATTTCTCTTCATCACGACAAATCAGGAAAGCAAAAATATATCAGAGTTTGGGTTTATATTTAGAATTTAAGTAAGGATTATGGGTACTCAGATTCTTATCTATGGAATCAAGGAAAGTTTTGCAGAGGATATACACGTAAAGAAGAGAAGAAAACTGAATTTTCCGTGGCTTGGAATAAGAGAAAATCGAAGTTATTTCGATTTTTTTTGGGACTCTGTTGTGTATTTATAACCTGGATTTTATCAACAGGAGAGTAGTCGAGACTTTGGGGTTGAGCAGAGGGGGCGTTTGAGCTGCAGGAGAAGTTGTAGAGAATATTCTCTGCTGGTGAAGAAGAAGACGAGCTGAAGAACATTGGACAGACGAGAACAGTCGCAGAGGCAGTCATATTCAAACAGCATAAAAGAAGTATCGATGTTCAACAATAATAGATCACATATATCATAAGCTTGTCGTTTTTTCTCTATAACGTTCAACACCCGTTGTAAGAGCTGTTTGTAACGCCATTACAGCGTTGCAAACTGTCTGATTTATTAGTTTTCTATTGTTTTTCACCTATTTGAGCTATGAACAATTATTTTGAGCACGTAAATAACATGAAGAGCTAAACCCCAAAACATGGGACGATGGAGGAAGCCTTAGTTTACAATTATTTGGTAACTATATTTGGTTCTTTTGACTTTTTGCATTATTTTTAGTTGATTTATGATTTTCACTAATTAGTTGTGATTTCGTTTGATGGTGTATGCTTAGACGTAAGACCTTTTGATATACCATTCTTGTGATTTACATCTAATATTATAGAAATCTACCTTGGCAAAGTAATAGAGTCCACAAAAGAGCTATAATTGTTAAGAGTCAATATATGAACCAATTAATTGTGATTAATGGTGGAATCCTGAGTCTCAGTATCTCTCGATAAAGTGACAATCTTGTCCATATTTCTTTGTTTTCATTTTTAAGTCTTAAATCAAACCTCAACGAGTCCGAGTGAACGACATCTTTCTTACCACTTTTTCTACCACAATTAAAATTAGGGCTGTCAATGGGTACCCATTACCCAGAACCGGACCCGGTAGAAACGGGTCCGGTTCTGGGTCCTATAGTTGGACCCATTAACAACTTTGGACCCGGCGGGTAATTACCCGATTGTACCCGAATCTAAACGGGTAATACCCGTCGGGTACCCGCGGGTAATGAGTACCCGGTTATGCATCATTTTATTCATCTTTTTATTAAAATTATAACTATTTTTTATATTTCGGGCTTTGATTTGTTTGGATTTTTCATTTTTCCTCAAATTTAAGCTTTATTTAGTACATAAATAAATATATAATAATAACATTTTATCAAAATAACTTAGATCCAAGCCAAAAATGGGAAAATATCAAGTTTTTGAAGTTTTTTTTATAGTTTTGTTAATACCCAACGGGTACCCGCAATTTTTAACGGGTCCGGTTCTGGGTCCACAAATTTAAGAATCGGACCCGGAACCAGACCCTACTTTTATAAGTCGGGTCCGAGTCCGGGCCTAGTGATACCCGGGAGGACCCGGACCCATTGACACCCCTAATTAAAATAACATCACGACCTAGTAAGAGGTGCATTGTATCACAAGGGGAACCGATCCTCGTATGAGGTGCAGCAAGGTTTATGGAAGAAAGGGGAACTGATCCTATGAACATGTTCAACAAGATTTTGGGAAGGGGGAACCGATCATATGGACATGTGCAGTGCATACAAGTTAGATACCAAATATATGTGGGGAACCGATCCTAGTACCTAGTCAGTCGTATCTTTGGTAAGCTAGTGTAACTATGCATAGTACTCATATGGAGGTTGAACCTAAACTTGTTTTGGTAGAACCGTAAACCCATGAGTTGTGATTGAGTGAAACTTTATCAATCACATAGTTCTTAAAAGTCAGATGAACCAATTCTAAACTTGTTTGGAAGTGTGGTAAATCGGTTTCAAGTGAGCAAGCATGGTAAAGACTTGCAAGAGTAAGAAGTCGTCACTCTTTGAACACGGTGCATTAATGCTTATTCTATTTTTTTCAAAGATATTCCTTAAGGGCTAAGAAGGAAGCAAATCCCAAGATCGAATTTAAATAAGTTAAGAATCTTTTTAATTAAGGGTTTTTAATTATATATGGAAAATACGAATTAGTAATGTGCATTTGCTAATTAAAGATTTTCCAAGGAGATTTCGATCATTATTTTTGGAAAGTGCATTCACATGAATTATGAAAACCGAATTTGGAGGAGTAATGAAAAATATCTTGAGAATATTTTCAGTTCTGGAAATTCCTTAGTGTCCAAACTTCCTTGTCTATAAATACTTTGAGTTTGCATTTCTAGCAAACTAATCCTGCATAACCTAGACTTACTCTTTTGTCTTTGTTACTGGTGAAGCCTCCTATCGGAGAGGAGAGTAATCTAATTAGGTGAAATCTCTTACGGCCGCTAAATTTAAAGTCTTCTTTGGGATTGAGAAGCTCTAGCGCGACCCGTTGGTGGGAAACTAGATATTGCGGTTTATCTTTAGTTTTCGTATTGATCTGATTAACTAACGGTGGTTGAACTTTGATTGCACCTAGTTTGTTTATGCTTGAGAATATTCTTTTCTGATATAACATTCACTCAAACTAGTTCAAGGTTTCGACATGGATCTTTAGACTGTTGTTAGATCTAAAGACGATCTTGTGATAATCCATTGTTAACAGACTCCGTTCTGTGTGTGATTGATCACAAGAGATTCAAGTGATTGTCTACAGGAGTTTATTGAAGATCTAAGAAGATTTGAAGACAAACAAGATATTGAATATTTCTACTTGGTGTTTTTATAATCTTTGGTGTGCACAATACTTGTTTGGGAAAAAGAGGATCCAATTAATAATCGGTTTATCCTTGTGGTAGATTGGATTGATTAATTGAGGAAGATCGGCATCAACACATATCACTTGGTTGAAGAGTGTTGTTGGCTTAATCTTAACAATTGCTTTTGGGCATTTGAACATAAGATAGATCTTGGAACCTGCCAAAGGAGTTTATGTTAAGATAAACAAGGGAACCTTTGCGCAACTCATATCACTTGGTTGAAAAGAGTTGATACCAAACAGATTTGTTGTTCCTTTACTGTTTGGAATACGAACCAAAGGAATTGGTCCAAGTACGTGACTTGTTTACAGGTTGGAGGCGTGGGAATACAGACGGAACTAGGTGAACTATAGGTTTAGTTGCTTGGTCTCAACTATACGAAGTTGTCTTATTTTGTATAGCGGCTTAATCCTGAGAGTATTCAATTCTGGACTAGGTCCCGGGGGTTTTCTGCATTTGCGATTTCCTCATTAACAAAATCTTGCTGTGTCATTTACTTTATATTTCTGCATTATAATTGTTTTATTATAATTAAAGTAAATTGCACAAATGTTAATTCCTATTTACTTGATACGTGAATCCCATTGAGTTTGGTTAAGTCCGAACCTTTGTATCAAGTAAACACACTTTGTTAGTGTATTGTCTCGATCTCGTATCCATAAACGATCACACAAAGTGTGAACCGATTTGTTGTATTGTCTTGACTCAGTCCATAGACAATCACTTTCAGGGAAAGGACTTATAGGAAGGAAAAGTAATAGCTTGATGTATATTTGGGGTACCATCGCATTTTCAATTGGTATCAGAGCAGGCAAACACGAAAAGATCTAACAATCTGTGTTTGGTGCGATCCATTCTATAAGATATGAGTCAAAATAAGAAAAGCAAAGCTAAACTTATGAAGAACTCAGTTAACGTGGGGCAAGATAATGAGAACTACATCTCAGAGAAGGCCAATAAAAACCGATCTCAAAAGTCTTTTCAAAAGACAAAGAAAAATTCTATGACTAAAGACTCAATTGCATATCAGGTTGCTGATCAAAAAGGGGTTAGTTCAAAACTCAAGAAACCTGATTTGGATTCAAGTCCAATTCATGAAAAATCATCTGGAAAGAGATTCGATTCACTAATATTCCCAAGTTTTGAATCTTGAAAGATGATGTGGAGATTTCTCAATCAAATCAAGAACCTTTCAGAAAAAGGAAAATTCATTGATAGTCTAGACGATGTCATAGAACTTATAGTTCAATTAAATGTAAGGATTTGTGAAGAAAACCAATTTACAGCTAGTCTCCAAAATAATCTGATCGATTGCCATGAACAGATAATAAACTTGTGCAACAAAGTTCATCTACATACTACAGAGTGTGAAACTCTTTCTTATTCGCTGAATCACTCACTTTTGAGGAATAAAATCTTTACTGAGGATTTTCTCACATGACAATGTCAAAAGATGTATCTAGAAAGGTGTTTAGAAATCTATTTCTAACAAGGAATGAACACCTTGAGGGGACATATTGAATGTCTAGAACAAGAGACATTGACAATGTGTCAAGTGGATGATCTTGACTACACAGTTTCTAGTTCAGAGAATATTCTATCCTGGGATTAGGAAATAATTAAAGAGATTGTATCTCGGAATAATCCTAATCAAGAGGAAGGGTCCAATACCCACGATCGGGAGAGAGTATCTTCAAAAAGGGTACTTGATGAGGTAAATCCTCATCCTAATACTTAAAACGCGTTAGAATGAGCATCCTTAATTTGCCCAATCTTCGGATGTAAGGAAGCACGTGTATCTGGGAAATTAGAATCCTAATAACATCTCTTATTCAACATAGAGACATTACACGATCTACCTTAAGAACGTTTGGTAATCTTATGAGTAGAAAGGTTGTGTTACAAAAACTCTTGTAAGAAGGTTTGTGGTGAAATATATCCCGTGGTATTATTTTCAAAAGATAATCCCTTTGAGAAAGTTGTGTATAACATATTAGATGCGAAAAAGCTTTTCAAATTAGATCAAAATTATTTATTTAAGGCTGATATCTATGTTTGGTATGTGTTAAAGGTATTTCATGTATAAATTCTCAGCGTGTCTGAAAAAAATATGCAAAAGGATGTATTATCAAACCTGATCCCAAGAAAATCTTCTGAAAGCTTTGAGTGGAATGACTTCTAAGGAAAAATTTCATCTTGATAATACCTTCAAGAAATCTGGTTGTGAAAATGCAGAAAAAGAAAAGGAGGATGTTACTAATCTCCTTGTCCAAAACAGTTTGGATGCCAAGATTGATATTATCAATCTTCGTCAGGTTCTCCTAAGTACCATAGAAACTCATCATAGATAGGCAACACTTCTGAGAACCGTTATCCGAAACCAAAGGAAGCTGATCAAACTTGGAATCGGTATTAGGGAGTTCTCTCGTGATATTAATCGAAAGGTTAATGCTCTAGCCTGTGAACATAATCAAGGTACTGTGTGTAGATTCCGAGATATTAGTCGAGATGCTATCGATGAAGATCCTGAAAAATTTGAGGAAATTGAAGATGATCTTTGAAAGATAAGATAAGAAAAATAGACATCAATTTTTGATCGCTTTCATTGATTGTATAAGTTTATTGAATAAAACTATTATGAATAAAGTTATTTGATTTATAATTTTTCTTGTGATAGTTTTTGATTTACATAGCCGGTACATTAATGCTTTATTTATTTGCTATGTATGTGTATGAGATGTTTGATTTCGGTTTTATTACCTTGATATTCGATCTCATAATATGTTGTGAACCCTTATGGTTTGGGTGACTTTTTGATTTTGTAGGTACTGAATATCGCAAGATAATAGTTCACGAGTATCGTAATAAATAAAGGAGAAAAGAGTTATAAAATGATACGATGATAGAAGTAGCGCGGGGAAATATGAAGTTTTGCGAAGATGAAATAATTTTGCGAGGATGAATTGCGATACTTCGCAATTCATATACAGCTGCATAAGTTTTACTATAAATAGGAGTTCAAATGTAAAATTCGGGAGGTTCTTTTAATGAGTGTAAGAAATTATCTTAGGAAAGAGAATAGAAAAAGTTGTAACTATTCTAGTTCCATTTTGATAATTCTATGTAATCAACTAAGAGAATTAATAAGAAAGTTATCATTCACCATCAAGAACTTCTTGAGTTTTTACTAATTCTATTGAGGGTGTAGTTGTAGATTATTCTGCAACTACATAATTGGCGCTAGAAACAAGGATTTGAAGAATTTCTGTACCAGAAAAATGACAAGAAGAAGAAACACATCAGAACCATTAACTGAAGTAAGAAGAAGTGTAAGACTCGCAGGAGGAGAAGCAAATATAACAGGAGAACCTAGTAGGAGAAGGAGTAATCGAAGAAATCAAGCTCAACAAATAATAGATCATGATCGAGTGAGTATACACACTTGGAGAACTGATACACCAGAAGAAGAAGATAGAGAACCACAAATCATAGAAAATGGGAGGTTGATGGGAGGAACAATTCTTGAAAGAGAAAGGGAGATGTTAGAAACATGGAGACAAGGAATCCAAGAAGAACGAATGATCGAAGCTGAAGAACGTGCCAATTTAACAAGACAAAATCAAGAATTGAGGATGGAAAATGAGATGCTACAAAGAAAGAAATCTCAAAGTGTTGCAAGATAAAATGTTAGAACAGAAAGAGAAGGACAAAATTCACCGA
Organism: Papaver bracteatum; assembly: GCA_023529315.1. Lineage (NCBI taxonomy): Eukaryota > Viridiplantae > Streptophyta > Magnoliopsida > Ranunculales > Papaveraceae > Papaver > Papaver bracteatum. The sequence goes on from JAJJWX010001315.1 coordinate 1,509,450, forward strand.
TAATCAATAATGAAAATAATATGCAAGAACAAGCGCAGAATCAAGGTGAAAGAAATCAAGAGAATCATTTCATTTTAATGCCAAACCACGAACAAAACATGGAGAATTTACGAACAAGGCCAAATCCTAGAGAAAACAATCAGAATCGAGAGGAAGAACATCAACTTATGGAAGAAACTGAGAGACAACAAGCAGTACATCAAAACAATCACGAGAATGGAGTAAGAAGATATGAAGAGGCTCGTAATAAACAAAATGTTGAGTATGAAAGAATTAAGAGAAGAATTGTAAATCAACAAACAGAAGTGGAGAGGAATGAACCAAACTCTCGAATCAGAGTACAAGCAAATCAAGAAGAAATAAATCACAGAAGGAGGAGAAATGAAGAAGAAGAAATTCCTGATATTCGCATGAGAAGAATGAGAAGAATAGAAAGGGAAGAACAAGAATTCCAAGATACTCTGCGACTGAACAATTATGATAATTTAGAAAGAAGATATTTGCAAAATTATGCAAATGAAAACATTAATGAAGAATATGATAGAATGCGAAGGATCTCAAGGGAGGAAGCGCAAGAACGTAGAAGAAGAGAAGCTGCATTAAAAAGACCAATGGATGAGAATTCTGAGGCAAATGCACGGATTTTTTGAGAATTAGCAGAAATGAGAGGGATGATAAACAATAGAAGAGGAGGAGATAGAAGGCAATTAGATGAAGCAATAGAAGAAGCTGCGAGGACTCCATTTGCTAGAGAAGTACAATTGGGAGGAATTCCACCAAAATGCAATTTGCCCACACTTACCAGTATCTTTGATGGGAATTCATGTGCTATTCAGCACATTAAAGCATACATAAGATGCATGTTACAATGGGAGAATCATGATGCTGTGTTATGCAAGTACTTCGCATCGAGTTTAATAGGGGAAGCTTTAAAGTGGTTCGAAGGACTCCCTAAGAACACTATTACGGCATTCAGTCATTTGCAAGCAACTTTCCTTGGAGCATATATCACAAATCACTCTTCACGGCTTGGTATTGAAGATGTATTTGATTTAAAACAAAGAGTGGGTGAAAGTTTGAAGCATTTGGTAAGACGATGGAAGACTATGTGCAGTGATATGGCAGGGCGCGTGGATGAGAGATTCTTGATTCTGTCCTTCATAAATGCGATGTTCGCAACTGAACAATTATATGTTCAAATCTTCAGAAGAAAGAATTCCATAATGATGACAGAGTTACGAGAATTTCAAGAAGAATACATTACACTAGAGGAAAAGCAAAACAGTATGGAATCATATCCAGTAGCAAACACTAGCAATCAAGATGGAGGAGAAAATTTACTTCCCAAAATAATCAATGTAGTAGCAGGTACTTCGCAAACATCCTCACAAACTTCTTTGCAAATTTCAGAAGAGAAGAAAATCAATGATAGCCATCCAAAAATGGTAGCAATGGGTAGTAGAGATCAAGAAGAGTATGATAGAGAGAGGAATTTCTATAATCGAATAGGAAATAACCAAATTCCAAGATTAGATCAACAACAAGAAAATTATGGGGGACAAAGGCAAAATTATTTTGGACAAGGGAACCAGAGACAAAATTATAACAACGGTCAAGGAGGTCAAAGAATGGTAAGGGAAGAGATAAAGTTGCCACCTTTGAATACAAGTGTAGAAAAGATATGGCAAGCAATTATCCTGGTAGAGCATATACCAACTCCATGGAACATGGGAAAGGAACCACCAATGGGTCCAAGAAGTCATGAATTTTGTTCATATCATCATTTTCATGGACATTCTACAAATAATTGCCATAATATCAAGAGGATAATCTTGCGAATGATTGATCAAGGAAAACTAAATCAATTTTTACTTAAGCAGACACAGTCGCAACAATTACCACAGGCTCCAGCCATAACTCACATGGAGAACACAACACAAGAAAAGGGAGAAGAAACCCTACATATAGAAGTGGGATCAAAAGCAAGGAATGTTTTCTGTAATTCCATTGTTCATTCATATAAAACCATAGAGGATTTTCATGATAATGTGTTAAGCAGGGTATATGCGAGGGATGGTGAAGGAAAGGAAGTAATGAACATCGCAAAAATTTCACGACTTGAAGATTGGCAGAAACGTGAAATTTCTTTTGAAGCCACTGAAATTCCAGAAGGTTGTGAAGCACATGATAATCCATTGGTAGTAATATTATCAATCTACATGAATATGGAAGAAAACGAAGATGATATGGAGGAAGAATCAATTGGTCTTAATAGGATTTTGATTGATACGGGAAGTTCTGTCAATATCCTCTTCTATTCTGCTTACAAAACTATGGGGGGAAAAGATGCAGATTTAATACCTTCTACTTACAGAATTTATGGTTTTAATGGAACTTCTAACAAGCCCAAAGGAGAAGTGAGCATGTGAATTCCATTAAGTGGAATGCGAACTGAAATTCTGTTTTGCGTTGTTGATGTCGAATCACCATATAATGCTTTGATAAGAAGACCATGGCTTCATGGAATTCTAGGCGTAGCTTCCACTCTACATCAGTGCATAAAATTTCCTCATATGAAGGGTATTGGAATTATCAAGGGTGATTGGACTGAGGGAAAGAAATGTTAAGATACAGAAGTAGAAGTTTGCGAAGGAAAAACTACTGAGAAGGAAAATTGGAGAAAAAGAGCAAAGGCTGTGAAAAGAAGTGAAAATTTAATGGCGGAGGATTAAGGCAAAAGATAATAAAATTACGATGATACTCATACAAGAAATTTACGATGATAATAAGGGGTTGTGATTTGCGAAGAAAGAAGAAGGAAAATAACAAAACAAGAAGGTAATCAGTATGTTTGCTCGTGGAAATGAGGTATGTTGCAAAACAAAATTTTTTATTTCGTGATAAATTTTACGAATATTGTTTGCTCGCAGGAAATTGGGAAAAGTTACGAATTTCAAAATTTATATTGCGATTAAACTTTCATTAATTTGTGAATAAAAGACCGCAATCTGTGATCATCCTCCAAAAAAGAAAGAGAGCCGCAGAAAATTTTATACAGGCAAACCTTTGTGGCGTACACCCTAGTTCGCGAAGCTATATTTCGTAAGAGGCAAAGTCCTAAAGTACGTCATTTAAGGGGGTACCTATAAACGTGGCTAAGGGTAACCGGAACACCACCAAGGGCCCTTAGTACATGGTAAAATTTTAGGGGTACAACCCAATAATGGGGTACCTATCCGGGTTAGACACCTTGGATTCTCACCTAATCTAGCGACATTACACAATATAAAATGCGGTGTAAGAGGATTTAGGTTGGGCGACTAAGGCATACTGTCTTTCCCAAGAAGTGAAGAAAACGATCAAGGCGCCGAGGTAACGGTTGAGTCAAGAGTGCCGGGTGAGGTTGAACCACATCTGCCATTTTTGACAAGTCTTGGCAAATGATGCACTTGGCCCAAAGATACCCCATAGGGTGCAACCTCGTAACTATAATCCCTATAGGCAAAAAGGATAAGAGGTTGCGATCAAAAGCTGGTTGTTGGCAGAACCGGATGGGAAGAGCTAACCTTGTATGGTCGATGTACGCTTCCTTGAAGGGGCAACCAGGGGGAAGATAAAGGGCAGCACCCTCCATTAGGGAGCTGATACGTGCTATAAGACGCAAATGTCACGAGGCTTCTTGTTTGCAAAAACATAAAGGCTTGTCATATTTGTGCAACAAATGAAGTTCTGCGAGCATTCTAAAAAAAAAAACAAAAACAAAAAAAAGAGAGAAGGAAAACATACAAAAAGAACTCGCAGAATGAAACAAAGAAGTTAAGATGAGATCAATAGGTTATTACATGAAAGTGTAAAAACGTCCTGCGATTTCATCGCAAGACGATAATTTCACGAGGTTGTATGTTCGCAAGAATGTTCAGGCTTGTCATATTATCGCAAATACAAAAATTTACTACAAAAGAGGTGGCAAAATAAGACCTTTACTTAGGAAGGCATGATAAGACCACATAAATTAATGAAATTCATTACATCAAAATAATTGAATAAATTATACAAGTATATACATTATGAAGATCTGAAAAGAAGACAGCTTCGTCGATATCATTGAAGAAATTTTACAAGAATATACATCATGAAGTTTTGAAGAGAAGACAGCTCTGTAAATATCATTGAAGAATTTTTACAAGAATTCCTATCAAAGAAGACAACATCATTGAAGAATTTTAACGAAGACTTAACAAAAGATGCGATTTTGATAGCAATCAAATACAGATAAGTTCATATTCGTAAAAGTTTACGAGAATTACATACTTCTTATACTTCTCCATATATTGAATATTTCTCCAAAAGTTGAATACTTCTTATAATTCTTCAAGAATATCTCATATTTATTATACTTCTTCAACGTATATTTCATTTGGTGAAGGTTAAGTAATCATTATACTTCGTCATATGTTACGTAATTATTCACAGATTGAATACTTCTTATATCTCTTCATTTGGTGAATTGAGTACTTATAATACTTCTTATATCTCTTCATTTGGTGGATCGAGTACTTCTAATACTTCTTATATCTCTTCATTTGACGGATTTAGTACTTCTAATACTTCTTCAAAAGTATTGTATATGTAGTATACTTATTAAGGATATTTCATATATTTTATTTCTTACACTTAAAAGGGAGGATTTCTTATTTACAATCGTAACAAGTTGAAACTTCGTAAGATAAATTGAGGCAGATATTCTAATACTTCCAACAATGTTTAATCATTTAAAGAGAAATAATAGGGGGAAAAGGAGATACTAAGCTTTATCTGTGAGTTATATATTATTTCTCTTCATATGATCAAATGGGGAAAATAAGGAAAACATTTAATTAAATAAAGGTTAAATTATCTTCGCAAAATATCAGATATACTTCTTAAGAAAGGTTAAATCATCTTCGCAAAATATCAGATGTACTTCTTAAAAAACAGAATTGTTCGCAAAAAAGAAAACCAACAAGTAACTAAGGAAGGAATTCAAAAGAAAGGAGGACGGGAGAGTCAATGATAAATTGAAAAAATAATGTTATCATGCTTCATCAACACTCTGTCTTTGGATCTTTAAGATGAGTAGGGTCATTAGCAGATTTCGACTTTTTGCGAGATATCATCCTTTGAAGAATATGCAACAGAACATCTCCTTGAGGAATAGATTCTTTCTCGTCATCAAGATCTTCATCATCACTCTCATAATCGAAATCAGTATCAGGCTCACGAGCAACTTCATCGTCAGATATTTTCAGAGGAGTAATTTTCACAGGAGGCAAGGCTCTTGATAAGAGAATGTTATTCGTAAAGACTTGAGCTTTCAGATGACTTTCACGAAGTATAGCTTTTTGATGGTTGGTATCTTTGATATCTTTGGAATAAGCAAGATAGTTGAATCTCCGAGTAGCACGGTCACGAGAGTTGATTAAGCGGGTAGAAAGCAAAGCATTTTTCTTACGAAGCTCGGAACATGAGGCTTCTAATCTAGCTTTCGCATTACGAAGGTTGTTCTCAGATTCTGCGAATAAAACAAAATTCAAAGGATAAAATTTGCGAGTATAACGAAATTTAAAGATATGCCAGAGGCAGTCAAATTTTAATGACTACCTTCTCTTTGCGAATTAAGAGATTGAGCTAAAGATAGACAACAGTTCTTCATCTGATTCATCGCATTATCAAAACCATCACCAACTAATCCTTTAAGCCGAGATTGAAGCTTTTGATCTTTAGAAATAAGAAATTTTTTATCCTTCGCAAGTTTGGCATTAAGACTTTTTAATGACGAATAATCTTCTTCAAGTTGATTCTTCTTAGTACTCAAGACTATATTCTTATTAATAAGGGAATTCTTCTCAATAACAAAAGAATTTCTTTCAGCATCTGAAGACTTCTTTAATTCCTCAAGTTCACCTTTCAACAAAGAAAGAAGATTTTCTTGATCGCAACATTTATTCTGAAGAGTTTTAATTCTTTGAAGAAACAATCATTGTATTCAAAAACGAACATTTCTCTTCTGATAAGGTTTTGTTATCTTCTAATAAGGTTTCTATTCTCAAATTAGCTTTAGTTAAGGAAGAAAAAAGTTGAGATATGTCATCATTCAAAAAATTTCGATCATATATTAGTTGAGTATTCTCTTGAAAAAGAGCGTCAGAGTTGTCAAGAGCACACGATTAAAGATTAGATAAATGGGATAATTGGTTTGAGAGGCTTTCATGCTTGGTTCGATACTCTGTTGCATCTGATTCATGGTGAAGTACCAATCTTCTACATTTCTGGATGGATTCTATAAAGGGGAATGGGTTTTAATGGATGTTTCAATCATATGAAAAATATAAGTAAATAAAAGGGAAAATATGAAGATAGTAATCATACCTTTCAATTCATCATTTCTTTTGCGAAGAATCGCGCAGTCGAGAGAATCATTTTGAAGATGATAATTTTCTTTATAGAGATCCTCGCATTTTGCTTGAGAAGATTTCAAAGATTGGCGAAGCAATTCAATTTCTTTTTCCAAGGATTGACGTGAAGAAGAAATGTCTGGATTGACGAAATTATTTAGCATTTCGCAAAACTCATATTGCGAACGAACATTAGTAGACTTCGCAGTATTGGTCAAAACCTCAGATAACATTCGGAAAGTTGAATAAATTCCATCTCTAATTTCCTGAGGAAGAGGAGAAGAATTTGAAGGAATAAGAGCAAGCTGCAAATTGTTTGGAGAAATAGCACTCAAAGGATTTGGGGACAAGATAGGTTTTTCAAGAGAAGAAGTTGAAGAAATATTTTGCGAGGGTTGTTTTTCAAGAGGAGAAGTTGAAGAAATATTTTGCGAGGGTTGATCTTGAAGAAGTGTTGATAAATTGACACTGATGGGAGATTTAAAGGTAGGTAATGGAGTAGAGGCAGGAGTGTGTGAAGAAGCATTTTCACGAGGAGGAGAGGAAAATTCCTTATCAACTTCAGGAAGGAAATCATCAATCAGAATTAATGGTGTGGGTTTAGTTATTCGAGATCTCTTACCAGGATTTGGTTTTTCGCCAACCTGCGAATCAAAATGTAGATTAAAAACTGAGGCAACAATATATTGTTCGGGAAAGAAGGCAAAGTATTTTAACTACCTTTTGATTCTCAGATTTTCTTCTTCGTGGATTAGGGCTTGAATTTTTTAGTTGAGGTTTCATCGAGGAGTTATTTTCTTTGAAATAAACCAAAATCAGATAACAAATTATACATAAATTAAAGAGGAGAACAAATGAAATGTGCGGAGATAGAAGGAAATTACCTTGGAGAACTCATGAAGATATAATAGAAGAAAAAATTACAGAGAAAACAGTAATGGAGAGTATGAACAGAAGATAAAATTGCAGAAGTAAGAAGAAGAAAAAAAAAGATAATATAAAGGAGTTATATAAGGGAATAACTAGAAAAGGACGGTTACAAAAGACGTGTCCAAATTTTAAAAGACTAAGTAACGGTTATGTTCTCACGATCATTTCTTCTTCGTAGAATTGACATGATAAGAGGCAAGATGTAGGTACTGAATATCGCAAGATAATAGTTCACGAGTATCGTAATAAATAAAGGAGAAAAGAGTTATAAAATGATACGATGATAGAAGTAGCGCGGGGAAATATGAAGTTTTGCGAAGATGAAATAATTTTGCGAGGATGAATTGCGATACTTCGCAATTCATATACAGCTGCATAAGTTTTACTATAAATAGGAATTCAAATGTAAAATTCGGGAGCTTCTTTTAATGAGTGTAAGAAATTATCTTAGGAAAGAGAATAGAAAAAGTTGTAACTATTCTAGTTCCATTTTGATAATTCTATGTAATCAACTAAGAGAATTAATAAGAAAGTTATCATTCACCATCAAGAACTTCTTGAGTTTTTACTAATTCTATTGAGGGTGTAGTTGTAGATTATTCTGCAACTACAGATTTAGCAGGATTAAGTTCTAGCCCAAGTTGGTAGGCTTTATCAAAGGATCATGAGGGGTTCCTGTAGAAACAATATGTGAAAAAGTCACAATATGTTGAATCGGTTTTGGTTTAGCATAAGGGAATATGTGTTTCGACGGTTTTCAACTTTTTCTTCCAATTGTTAAAACTGATTTTCAACCTTTCTATGGTAAAGGTTGGTTGTTGTTATTCTTTTGTTTTTTGCATGAGAATGACAACATGATGGTATTTCGATATCAATTCTCCCAGAAGAAGAAAGCGATGGAATCATATTTGGAGAAGTTGGATGCGAAATTGAGTTAACAATCTTGTTAATTGTTTTCCTGTTTTAAGAAACACCTATTTTTATTTGATATATATATTGCTTTTGCTTAAAAGAAATTGTTGGTACAATTGATGTGTTTATTCCATTATGAATGTATGGATGTGTGTGATTCAATTGTTTCTGGTTAAGTAAAACTTTTGTTATCTTGCTTTGTTGTGTGATATCAATAGTTTAGGCTTACAAAATTTGGTGCAATTGCGGTGCTTTAATTTCTATGTTAATTCAATTGCTTCCAGTTAAGTAAAATAATTGTTATTTTGCTTTATTGTGTAGTATCAATTGTTTAAGCTTACAAAATTTCGGTGCAATAATGAAACTTTGGTTTATATATGTTGTTTCTATTGTATCCGGTTGAGGTGAATAATTATGCAAGTTGATTTATTGGTTTGTATGAATTATTTATGGCTTAACGAATGAATATGTTGACGGGACGAGTTTTTTAGTCCAATTCGATTTTGGATAAGCTAATCTAAGTTAATTCTGATCTTAGTTAGACTTATCAAAATAGAGGTTTCAGTTATTCAAGTCTAGCCGAAAGCCTAAACAAGGAAATGCAAGTTAACTAACCTAGTATTTGGCTTGTTTGAAATCTAAAAGGTCTAAGTTATATGGATAATTAGAACCTGATGAGAAAAATGGAGTTTATCTTTGTTTTGGTCTTATCGAATGAAGCGGTTGTATTTATACAATCGGTTAAGCAAAGGAACTAAGTTTCTTAGTTGATTTTTGGTTTGCTAAACTAGTTGGAAAAAATGTTTTGGGAAATTATTTCCATGATAACATATCAAAATGTAATTACTTGTAGTTTTAGTTTTGGTATTGGTTATAAAAAATGGTGTGTAAAAACCTCGTGCTTGACTCAACAGGTTGCAAGTCTATTTTGAGATTTGTAAGATCCTTTTCGTGTTGTCCATTATTTGTTCTTTTCTTTGTCATTTTTGTGAAAAAAAGGGGGAGAAATATATGGAGAAAACAAGTGATGCTGGTATCAATTGATGGTTGATTGGTGTCACTAGGGAAGAGGACAATGGTGCTTGATCGTTTTTCTAACGAATGAGGAAAAGCATAGACTAAGGGGGAGTAACATATCATATGAATGGGATAACAAATATGTGTGGATTGAAAATCTACCTAGCTCACCTTTAGGGGGAGTATAAGCTTTGTTATTATAGTGCAGCTGCTGCATTTTTTTGAGGATTGAATGAATGCAGGTTATGTGACGTGGATTTGGGAATCAAGCGTATGTGTAATGAATTATTGTAATTTGTTTATCCATATGATTGTAAGAGTTTTGTCACTAAAATTTACAATGGGGGAGATTGTTAGAGCATTGCTCAGTTGAACCCACCAAGCGTTGGTATGTCAAGTTTGGTTGTCATATTTTAGTGAAGAAAAACTCATTTAAGAGTCGCTTGATTTAAATGTACTAGAGTCAACTTCGTATAGGTTAGCTTGAAAGTATTAGGGTGAGACATTACAAGTATTGCGAAGACTTGAAGAAGTGAAGAGATACAACGACAACATCATCCATACACTTGAGGTTAGTGATATATGACTTGAACTGTTTCATTCCCTAACTTATCTTTCAAGTCGTGCATATTAAAAACATAAAACTGCGAAGCATGAACACTCTAGATAGACATAGTATTAAGGAATACAATAAGAAGTTTCTTGCTCAACCATTAAACTTTGTATATAAGACATCGACATAATCGTATGAATGCTATTGTGATTATGTATGGGTATGAGGTGAGGATTTCATCCTAGGGAATAATGTTTACATGTGTTCTAAGGAAGTAAGTTCATGATATGTGTTGTGAACCGAAAAGGAAATCGCCAGGCGTTATTGGGGCTGTTCTTCATTGCATATCTTATGAACGACCAATATGTTTGATTAGTATAACCGCTCATGACTTGTTTGTGTTCTTGATAAAACTATTCACATGAGGCCTGACTTATGTATTGGTATGATTTTTATTAGTGAAACCGATCTTAAGTAATCACCTGGGGTATGATCGGGTTGTGTATGTCTGAACTTATTACTGGGAAGAGGGGAACCGATCCTAGTAAGAGGTGTAGTGCATCACAAGGGGAACAGATCCTTGTATGAGTGGTAGGCTCGGAAAGATACCTACTATTGTGTAAACTGCAAGTGCACAGTGTCGACAAGCAACACAGGGCAAGCACAGGTCGAACCACAGAGACTTGGAGAGTGTAGAAGTTGATTCTAAATCCTGATTCAGAGAGTAACCAAAAGGGGTTTGATTTTGTCGATACGACGATATGATTTTCAAGTGACTGAAATAATAAAAGTAAAAGATGCAAATAACAAGATATGTAAACAATGATATAATATGGATACTAGGGTATTCAAATCCACCAATAACCTATGATATGCATTCAACTTGTAATATTATTCTTGTCCTTATAGTAGATTCAAGTCTACCGTAAAACTAAGGTGTTTCTCCAATGGATAATTTAATCACAACTAAAGTATTTCTCCAAAGCATTTATTGTCTAATTAAGCACAACTAATCTAAAGATCAATATTTGGTTAAGCATGAGTTGTAGCATAATCAACATAGAGATATTCTAACTACAATGGACACATGGCATACATTGTGAGAGCAAGATGTTGAAAAACTTGGATTAAATTATATCTTTAAACAATTCTAAACTTTCAAGAACAAGATACAAGATATGAATACATACCAATGAGATTAGGGATTCATCTAAACCCTAGTAAATGAAATTAGAACATGAAGAACATTACAACAAAATTGAAATTTGATAAACTAACATGAACAAGCTATTCTTGGATGAGTTTTCAACACAACAACCCTCTCTAAAAAAGTCTCTCACACTTGGGATCCGAATTTCACTGTAGCAACCACTCAACAATTAAACAAAACATGTTTTCTTAATTGATGGATAGAATGGAATACAATGGGGGTGAGGTGGATGTTTTGGAAAGAATCCAATGGGGGTGAGGTGGATGTTTTGGAAAGAATCCAATGGGGGTGAGGTGGAAATGGATTTGGTTATTGGGTTTTGGATCATGGGTTTTGGATCATGGGTTGTTTAATCCCATGAATTTGTAAACAGGTTGCCACTGATGCGCGAGCGGGTTGCAACGCTTCCAACTTTCTTCTCTTTTGTATTCTCAATTCTTCCAAGCTTTATTTAGTACTTAAAAACACAAAATTAATTAATACAAATATTTATTCTTGAAGATGGTAAGAATGCAGAATTTGGGATAATATATGACTTTGAAGCGCGAAAGATGAGTTAAGTGCCAATGAAAATGTGTATGAATATGCAATATTTGGCACTCATCAAATACCCCCAAACCTGAATTTTACTTGTCCTCAAGTGAAACAGAAATCTAGAAATCCTAACTATACCACTGTCGCTGGTCTCTCGAATGCATTTAGCGTATGCACTAAGCCTTTAAACCCCTAGGTGTCCCTAGTGGACGAGTTGTAGTCTTGTGAGGGCCTACCAAAGATGTACCCACAAAACCTTCTCCAATTTCAGAGCATCTATAGAAATGTCTTCGTCTTGGGTCTTCAACTGTAGATGATGAACTTCGGAATTTCGTAGAACCATGAAAATTTGTAACAATATTTTTTTTTTTTTTAAGATGAATGCTTTGAAAGCAAACAATAAGAGTGATAAGACAAAAATTTGGTTAGCACAAAATACAACTTAACCGGTTCATGAAACAAGATTTAACAATATCTACTGGATTATATACAAAGATTCACCATACACTAGCAATCTAAAGAGTTGAGGATCAACCCAAAAGATGAAGTGCAGAAATTTTAACAATCTCACATAATTATGATATGATAGAAATGCAAGTGAGAAAGTAAAACAAAATGAGATACCCCCAAACCTAGATTTTTCAATAGTAATACTTTTGGGCACGAAATCTAACAATTGTAGGGGTTCATCACGCAGAAGGTCTAGCTCAAAATGGTCTTTTTTTGGGATGGGAAGAGAAACATCAATGCATTCCAGATATGACTTCTCATTAACAGGATATTTAGTGGACAAAAAGTCCAAAAGAAATTGAGATGCACATAACTCCAACCCTAGGTTTGGAACTGTCAACCACATCGATTCAACACACTTCAAAGGAACAATTCTTAGGTCCACTGCAAGACCATCAGTTGGTGACTTAATCAGGAGAGTAGGCACGTCTAAGTTGCTCATATGGATGAGATCAAGAGTACCATTATCATTAGTTACATTAACATCTCCTAAGTCATCAACAAGTGCTACATCATGCTCACATTCATAGAACAATTCATCAAGACCCAAATCAGTTTCATGATCATCCAAAGTTTTATTCTCATGCATAGACAAACCCAAAGAGACATCATGTTGTGACCTAGGTATAGAATCAGACACGTCAATTATATTTTCATGCATAAGATCATTAGTGTCGACAGGAGATTCAACATTTTCTAAGTCAGACACAAGAAATGTGTCATGATCTTGTTCATAGGACAATTCCACAGGCTCGAGATCAGTATCACATGTATATGGAACACTAGAAGAAACATCATTCATTAAGGTCGAGGCAGAGAAGCCTAATGTCTCTGAACCCAAAGGTTCGACAATATTTTCAGCAAAAACATGTTCTTCTAACATAACATCCTCATCATGAAAAATACATGAATGCAATGTCCTATTCAAAACCCTAGTGTCTCTATTCCAGTCATCTACCTCTAGATTAGGCTCATTTTCAACATTAGCAGCCTGAGTAGGGCTAAACACACTATTTTCAGAATGCAATTCATTAGGACTAACATTCATTTCACCTAAAATTCCTCCCTCTCCTCATTTAGTGCATCAAGGATTTGACTCATTTTGAGTTCTAAACACGCAAACCTTTGGTCAGTTAACATTTGATATTGCACAAGGTTTTGATTAAATTCTAAAATTTCATTATGTTGTTCAATTAAAGGAGAGTCATCAACAGTAGGAAATTCATAATCAATGCTATATGGTTTATCATGCAATACACTCCTAGAATTATTTTGTTCGATGAGATTTTCCTCCACAGATTGAGAAGTACAAAATTGTTCAACTTCCCACTGTGGTGGATGATACATGAGTGCAGGGTCATTAGGGTCTATAAAATACTGATCGCAACCTTCGAAAGGTTGATTATGGTCCCAATAACTATCAACTTTGTAATCTGTTGGCATTTCATATTTTGGATTTTCATGATATTCTCTAGATTGCCTAAAATCATGCAAAATATAGCAATTCTCAGCAGGATGGCCTAAGCCTCCACATAAGGTACAAGCATAGATTTCAGATTTCCTAGACGAATTATATGCGACAGATTCATACATTTGCATTTCTAAAGATGCAGTTCCAGCTTCTAACTGGTCCAAAAGTGATGATTGTGAGAGTTGGGCACTGTAAAGGTGTTCATTTTCACCCTGTGGTGGATGATACATGTGTGAGTGGTTACTAGGGTTCATGTATTGATGCTCAGTACTGTGAAAATGTCCATAATAATCCCTATAACTAGTGACATCATGGTCTGTTGGAGTTTCATAATGTGAAGCATGCCCGTAAGCAAGCTCTCTGATGGATTTGTTTCCATCCCCACCTGCAGACCAGAATCCTGACATGATCTCTAACTAGGACTAGGCTTGTTGCAGAGATTGGGATGTACATACTGAAAACAGACCAATATTTTTTTTTTCATTATTGGTTTTATTTATTTATTTATTTTTTCAAGCCCGTTCTCTAATTACCTCGGGCATACATTAGAAAAACAAAATAAAAGAAGAAAAATCATAAACGGAAGGGAAGTTCTATGCAACCGCAAACAAGGCTGACTCTACCACAGAAAACCTACTGATTTCTAGCAAACAAAAAGCATGATGGTTCCACTTAGATTGTTTTCTAGACCAGCTTCTAATCCTTCGAAAGGGAATTCGTTACAATCTGAGCAAACCCCTCTGGAGTCAATCTGAGTTTAAGTGAATTGAATAGAGGCGAGGGAAGCTGCTGGAGCTTTGATACCCAAGGCCTCCGCAATACAAGGCGGCACAGTCACGCATTCAACTCACAGAAACCGTCATGAACTTCGAAGTATGCTTAAAGAGTAACCAATATTTTTCAAATGACTTTCCTACTAAGCTCGTTACCTTATAGGTCTTGTTCTATTTCAAATTTTAAAGCTTAGGTTCGCGTATGTATCATTTTCCTAAGGCGGGCAAGAAGAGAACGGTGATGAAATCCGAACCCTTATCTTGTATGGCCAGTCCTTGCCCTTTACTAGGAAAATAAAGCAGCCGTATTCAATTCCTCAACATATATGCAAACGAAGGAATACAGTAACTCGCTAACAAGGGATTCGCGAGTGTTTCGACAAACTTACCTCCCGTTCCATACGGGGGATGAACCGTTGTTGTCGACTCGGGCCACGACTCCTATGTCATGAACGAACCCGAGGGGCCGAGGTGATATTGTAATCACCGTCCTTCTCTCGCAAAACAGTTGATATTTAATAATACCCTTCCGTAGGGTTTAAAAATAAAAATAAAAATAGAATGTCCAAGTCCAAAGTCCAAAATAAAGTGCAAAAGAAAAAGAAAATTACAAGAGTAGAGGAATCCTAATACAATCTAAAAATAAATAAAATAAACTTTTTTTTTTATTTAAAATAAAAACTTCTTTCGCTTCCTTTCCTTCGCATTTACAACAGCTACTCCGACACCTGTTGAGCTCAAAAGAGGTAGTTAGGGTTTCGAAGTTTTAAAGCAAAAGCAAAAAAAAAATTAAAAAAAATAACAAAAATAAGTGTAAAATTGACTGCTACAGTGATATGTGAACAGTAATATGTGAACAGTTCCAGGAGATGAAAAATGAACTACACCACTACCGATTCCCCGGCAACGGCGCCAAAAACTTGGTAGGCTCGGAAAGATACCTACTATTGTGTAAACTGCAAGTGCACAGTGTCGACAAGCAACACAGGGCAAGCACAGGTCGAACCACAGAGACTTGGAGAGTGTAGAAGTTGATTCTAAATCCTGATTCAGAGAGTAACCAAAAGGGGTTTGATTTTGTCGATACGACGATATGATTTTCAAGTGACTGAAATAATAAAAGTAAAAGATGCAAATAACAAGATATGTAAACAATGATATAATATGGATACTAGGGTATTCAAATCCACCAATAACCTATGATATGCATTCAACTTGTAATATTATTCTTGTCCTTATAGTAGATTCAAGTCTACCGTAAAACTAAGGTGTTTCTCCAATGGATAATTTAATCACAACTAAAGTATTTCTCCAAAGCATTAATTGTCTAATTAAGCACAACTAATCTAAAGATCAATATTTGGTTAAGCATGAGTTGTATCATAATCAACATAGAGATATTCTAACTACAATGGATACATGGCATACATTGTGAGAGCAAGATGTTGAAAAACTTGGATTAAATTATATCTTTAAACAATTCTAAATTTTCAAGAACAAGATACAAGATATGAATACATACCAATGAGATTAGGGCTTCATCTAAACCCTAGTAAATGAAATTAGAACATGAAGAACATTACAACAAAATTGAAATTTGATAAACTAACATGAACAAGCTATTCTTGGATGAGTTTTCAACACAACAACCCTCTCTAAAAAAGTCTCTCACACTTGGGATCCGAATTTCACTGTAGCAACCACTCAACAATTAAACAAAACATGTTTTCTTAATTGATGGATAGAATGGAATACAATGGGGGTGAGGTGGATGTTTTGGAAAGAATCCAATGGGGGTGAGGTGGAAATGGATTTGGGTATTGGGTTTTGGATCATGGGTTGTTTAATCCCATTAATTTGTAAACAGGTTGCCACTGATGCGCGAGCGGGTTGCAACGCTTCCAACTTTCTTCTCTTTTGTCTTCTCAATTCTTCCAAGCTTTATTTAGTACTTAAAAACACAAAATTAATTAATACAAATATTTATTCTTGAAGATGGTAAGAATGCAAAATTTGGGATAATATATGACTTTGAAGCGCGAAAGATGAGTTAAGTGCCAATGAAAAGGTGTATGAATATGCAATATTTGGCACTCATCAATGAGGTGCAGCAAGGTTTATGGAATAAAGGGGAACCGATCCTATAAACATGTGCAACAAGTTTTTGGGAAGGGGGAACCAATCCTATGGACATATGCAGTGCATACAAGTTAGATACCAAATATATATGGGGAACTGATCCTAGTACCTAGTCAGTCATATCTTTGGTAAGCTAGTGTAACTATGCACAGTACTCACATAGAGGTAGAACCGAAACTTGTTTTTGTAGAACCGTAAACCCATGAGTTGTGATTGAGTGGAACTTGATCAATCACATAGTTCTTGAAAGTCAGATGAACCAATTCTAACCTTGTTTGGAAGTGTGGTAAATCGGTTTCAAGTGAGCAAGCATGGTAAAGACTTGCAAGAGTAAGATGTCGTCACTCTTTGAATACGGTGCATTAATGCTTATTCTATTTTGTTCAAAGATATTCCTTAAAGGCTAAGAAGGAAGTAAATCCCAAGATCGAATTTAAATAAGTTAAGAATCTTTTTAATTAAGGGTTTTTAATTATATATGGAAAATAAGAATTAGTAATGTGCATTTGTTAATTAAAGATTTTCTAAGGAGATTTCGATCATTATTTTTGGCCAGTGCATTCACAGGAATTATGAAAACCGAATTTGGAGGAGTAATGAAAAATATCTTGAGAATATTTTTGGTTTTGGAAATTCCTTGGTGTCCAAACTTCCTTGTCTATAAATACTTTGAGTTTGCATTTCTAGCAAACTAATCCTGCGTAACCTAGACTTACTCTTTTTGTCTTTATTACTGGTGAAGCCGCCTATCAGAGAGGAGAGTAATCTAATTAGGTGAAATCTCTTATGGCCGCTCAATTTAAAGTCTTCTTTGGGATTGAGAAACTCTAGCGCGACCCGTTGGTGGGAAACTAGATATTGCGGTTTATCTTTAGTTTTCGTATTGATATGATTGACTAACGGTGGTTGAACTTTGATTGCACCTAGTTTGTTTATGCTTGAGAATCTTCTCTTATGATATAGGATTCACTCAAACTAGTTCAAGATTTCGACAGGGATCTTTAGACTATTGTTAGATCTAAAGAAGATCTTGTCATAATCCATTGTTAACAGACTTTTTTCTGTGTGTGATTTATCACAAGAGATTCAAGTGATTGTATGCAGGTGTTTATTGAAGATCTAAGAAGATTTGAAGACAAATAAGATATTGAAGATTTCTTACTTGGTGTGTTATAATCTTTGGTGTGCACAATACTTGTTTGGGAAAAAGAGGATCCAATTAATAATCGGTTTATCCTTGTGGTAGATTGGATTGATTAATTGAGAAATATCGGCATCAAAACATATCACTTGGTTGAAAAGTGTTGTTGGCTTAATCTTAACAATTTCTTTTGGGAATTTGAACATAAGATTGATCTTGGAACCTGGCAAAGGAGTTTATGTTAAGATAAACAAAGGAACCCATATCACTTGGTTGAAGAGAGTTGATACCAAACATATTTGTTGTCCCTTTACTGTTTGGATTATGAACCAAAGGAATTGGTCCAAGTATGTGACTTGTTTACAGGTTGGAGGAATGGGAATACAAAAGGAACTAGGTGAACTATAGGTTTAGTTGCTTGGTCTCAACTATACGAAGTTGTCTTATTTTGCATAGCGGCTTAATCCTGAGAGTATTCAATTCTGGACTAGGTCCTAGGGTTTTTCTGCATTTGCGGTTTCCTCGTTAACAAAATATTGTTGTGTTTACTTTATATTTCCACATTATAATTGTTTAATTATAATTAAAGTAAATTGCACAAATGTTAATTCCTATTTACTTGATACGTGAATCCTATTGAGTTTGGTTAAGTCCGAACCTTTGTATCAAGTAAACACACTTTGTTGTTGTATTGTCTCGATATCGTATCCATAGACGATCACACAAAGTGTGAACCGATTTGTTATATTGTCTCGACTCAGTCCATATACAATCACTTTTTTGGAAAGGACTTATAGGAAGGAAAAGTAAAAGCTTGAGGTATATTTGGGGTACCCTCGCATTTTCAGTTGTGTAGCCTCGCGAAGAGGGCATTTGATGCTTAGGCATCGTTATGCCATATTGTGGACCAAACAAGCATCACTTGGATGCATTTCGACAGAATAGCCTATACGGAATAGGCTATTTCCATTATTGCTTGGCCACGGCCATGCAAATGAGTTGTCTTAAGTTTCTGTCCCTTCGTGGATGAACTATGGTCTGTGCTTGACCCCTTTAGAGTAGGGAAGGGTACGTAGGTAGCCGCAATGAGTTGCAGCATTGCCGGTCCAGCACGTTGTCGCTCATATCATCTAATTTAGAGATGATTACGACACTTTGGCCTCTCATATCATCTAGCTCGGTAGCTCGACGCAAAAGATTATTGGGGCCATACTTGATAAGGCTAGTTTCATTCCATTCCTTGGATGCTCATACTTCCTATCAAGGCGTTAGACATAGGCTAAAAACCCGAGTGTCGTAATTTAGCTCAAAAGGAGTCCATTTTGATGGGAAATGACCCAAAGATCAAGACATGTCGATCTATAGATCCACATGGTCACCAAAATTTAGCCAAATTCCATCGTTTAGGGCCTCAAAAGGCCGTTTTTGCCGTATTAAGAAAGTTTTTATTTTCTTAACAAATCCTTTGCGGAACAAGGGTAAGTTGGAACGGTGTGGAAGCTTAAATAACTGCGTCTTTCTCCACGAGCATGCTTGAAAGGGAAAATAAACGTGCATTTTCCTAGCTCTAAGGCTCGGATCGTAGCTTCATCATGGCGTATCGGGGAAGTTACAGCATGTAGGCCAATGCACCAAAGGCGTAATTTTTCGGTTCGTCACAGTTGGCATCTGAGCAACTTCCGAGAAAACTCTAGGGACTGTGCGAAGTGGACTTGTCCACGAGTATTTTCCTTAGCATCCCACTTACAAGTGGCAACCTGGATGACCATCAGGGACGGTGGGTAAATGGTTATTGTTTCACATAGTACTGTGCTAATATCTTGTCATTTCGATGACACCTTTCAACTTGTGAACCTTAGGGATTCCTGGGTGGTAGTATGGGATACCATCTAGGATACCTGGTCGAGATATCCTTTTGGCACTGGCCAATTGCTATTTTTGGTATTGTTGTGGGAACTTTTGGAATCCAGGGCAAGCGGTATGGGACGGTTGCTCAGAAGGTCTAAATTATTGTTCACGATAACTTGAAGAAACCCGTGATTTCTGAGCATCTGATATGGGACTGTTGTTCAGGAATCCAAACCGAAGAGTTTGTCCATAATAGTTTTGTTTGGTTTCGGGGAAGAAATTCTTTAAAGGGGTGAATAGTGTAACACCCTGTGTTTTTAGCATGGCGCATGCTGAAAGATGCGTCATGGCCTAAGATTAAGCTTCATCCAAAGCTTCCATTGCGTAGGAAAAGGAACATTGGCCCTTGGCCAATGTGTTGGCAGTCATCGGGTTGGCCAGGGTGGTAAGGTGTGGCCTGGGGAGTTTATGAATGATTTTTGGTCCCCAAATTTAAGTTGTAAAAATGTCATTTTTACATATATAGGGAGGGGTAGTTGGTTGATGGTGCATATGCGGACTATGCAGCATATAAGCTTCATAGCTTAGCCAGAAGAGTATAAATGATGCCTAAGGCTCATTTATTGTTGTGTAGCCTCGCGAAGAGGGCATTTGATGCTTAGGCATCGTTATGCCATATTGCGGAACAAACATACATCACTTGGATGCATTTCGACGGAACAACCTATACGTACTAGGCCATTCACATTATTGCTTGGCCACGACCATGCAAACGAGTTGGCTTAAGTTTCCGTCCCTTCATGGATGAACTACGGTCTATGATTGATCCCTTTAGAGTAAGGAAGGGTACGTACGCAGCCGCAATGAGTTGCAGCATTACCGGTCCAGCATCTTGTCGCTCATGTCATCTATTTTAGATATGATTGCGACACTTTGGCCTCATATATCATCTGGCTCGGTAGCTCGACGCAAGAGATGATTGGGGCCATACTTGATGAGGCTAGTTTCATTCCATTTCTTGGATGCTCATACTATCAAGGCGTTAGACATAGGCTAAAAACCCGAGTGTCGTAGTTTAGCTCAAAAGGAGTCCATTTTGATGGGATACAGCCCAAAGATCAAGACATGTCAATCTATAGATCCACATGGTCACCAGAATTTAGCTAAATTCCATCATTTAGGGCCTCAAAAGGCCGTTTTTGCCGTATTAAGAAAGTTTTTATTTTCTTAACAAATCCTTTGCGTAACAAGGGTAAGTTGGAATGGTGTGGAAGCTTAAATAGATGCGTCATGCTCCACGAGCATGCTTCCATGGGAAAATGAACATGCATTTACCTAGCTCTAAGGCCCGGATCGTAGCTTCATCATGGCGCATCGAGGAAGTTACGGCCTGCGGGGAAATACGCCAAAGGCGTAATTTTTCATTCCGTTACAGTTGGTATCAGAGAAAGTTCCGAGAAAACTCTAGGAACTGTGGGGAGTGGACTTGTCCACGAGTATTTTCCTTTAATGGAAACTTAAAGTTGGAGAGTAGGCCCACTTTTTCACGGAAAGAGTTGCTAACTTCCATGCCAGTTACTTTATGAATCGAGTTGAGATTATTTTAAGTACTATGAGTTTTCCTGGCCTAAGTGGCACCCCACTTATGAGTGGATATCCGGAAGACCATCTGGGATGGTGGGTAAACAATGGGAATGATCATCCCCACACGTTGGCACTGGACAAGGGTGTGTTTTGTCTGGCCCGGCTAGTATCCCACTTACGAGTGGCAACCTGGATGACCGTCATGGACGGTGGGTAACTGGATATTGTTCCAAATAGTACTATTCTAAGATCTTGTCATTTCGATGACACCTTTCAACTTGTGAACCTTAGGAATTCCTGGGTGGTAGTATGGGATACCATCTAGGATACCTGGTCGAGATATCCTCTTGGCACTGGCCAATTATGATTCTTGGTATTGTTGTGGGAACTGTTGGATTCCCGGGCAGGCGGTATGGGATGGTTGCTTAGAAGGTCTAAATTGTTGTTCACAATAACTTGAAGAAACCCATGCTTTCTGAGCATCTGGTATGGGACTTTTTTTCAGGAATCCAAACAGAAAAGTTTGTCCACAATAGTTTTGTTTAGAATTTCGGGGACGAAAATATTTAAAGGGGTGAATAATATAACACCCCATGTTTTTAGCATGGCACATGCTGAAAGATGCGCCATGGCCTGAGATTAAGCTTCATCCAAAGCTTCTGTTACATAGGAAAAGGAACATTGGCCCTTGGCCAATGTGTTGGCAGCGGACGACCAACATGGCTGGACATCGGGTTTGCAGCGGACGACCAACATGGCTGGACATCGGGTTGGACAAGATGGTAAGGTGCGGCCATCATGGCCTGGGGAGTTGATGAATGATTTTTGGTCCCCCAATATAAGTTGTAAAAATGTCATTTTTCTTATATATGGAGGGGTAGTTGGTTGATGGTGCATATGCGGACTATGCACCATGTAAGCTTCATAGCTTATCCGGAAGAGTATAAATGATTATAAAGGCTCATTTATAGTTGTGTAGCCTCGAGAAGAGGGAATTTGATGCTTAGGCATCGTTATGCCATATTTCGGACCAAACATGCATCACTTGGATACATTTCGACGGAATAGGCCTATACGGACTAGGCCATTTCCATTATTGCTTGGCCAAGGCCATGCAAACGAGATGTCTTAAGTTTCTGTCCCTTCTTGTATGAACTATGGTCTATGCTTGATCCCTTTAGAGTAGGGAAGGGTACGTAGGAAGCCGCAAAGAGTTGCAGCATTGCCGGTCCATCACGTTGTCGCTCATATCATCTAATTTAGAGATGATTGCGACACTTTAGCCTCTCATATCATCTGGCTCGGTAGATCGACACAAGAGATGATTGGGGCCATACTTGATAATGCTAGTTTCATTTCATTCCTTGGATGCTCATACTTCCTATCAAGGCATTAGACATAGGCTAAAAACCCGAGTGTCGTAATTTAGTTCAAAATAAGTCTATTTTGATGGGAAATGGCCCAAATCTCAAGACATGTCGATCTATAGATCCACATGGTCACCAGAATTTAGCTAAATTACATCGTTTAGGGCCTCAAAAGGCCGTTTTTTCCGTATTAAGAAAGTTCTTATTTTCTTAACAAATCCTTTACGGAACAAGGGTAAGTTGGAACAGTGTGGAAGCTTAAATAGCTGCGTCATGATCCACGCACATGCTTGCAAGAGAAAATGAACGTTCATATGCCTAGCTCTAAGGACCGGATCGTAGCTTCATCATGGCGTATCGGGGAAGTTACGGTCTGCGGGGAAACGCGCCAAAGGCGTAATTTTTTGGTCCATCACAGTTGGTATCAGAGCAAGTTCCGAGAAAACTCTAGGGACTGTGCGGAGTGGAATTGTCCTCGAGTATTTTCCTTAATGGAAACTTAAAGTTAGAGAGTATGCCAACTTTTGCACGGAGATATTAGGTAACTTCCATGCCAGTTACTTTGTGAAATGAGTTGAGCTTGTTTAAGTACTATGAGTTTTCCTGGCTTAAGTGGCACCCCACTTATGAGTGGATATCCGGAGGACCGTTTGGGATGGTGGGTAGACAATGGCACTGATCATTCCCACATGTTGGCACTAGACAAGTGTGTGCGTTGTCAAGACCGGCTAGCATCCCACTTACGATTGGCAACCTGGATGACTGTCAGGGACGGTGGGTAACTAGATATTGTTCCACACAGTACTGCGCTAAGATCTTGTCATTTCGATGACACCTTTCAACTTGTGAACCTTAGGGATTCCTGGGTAGTAGTATGGGATACCATCTAGGATAGCTGGTCGAGATATCCTCTTGGCACTGGCCAATTGCGATTCTTGGTATTTTTGTGGGAACTTTTGGACTCCTGGGAAAGCGGTATGGGACGGTTGCTCAGAAGGTCTAAATTGTTGTTCACGATAAATTGAAGAAACCCGGGATTTCTGGGCATCTGGTATGGGGCTTTTGTTCAGGAATCCAAACCGAAGAGTTTTTCCACAATAGTTTTGTTTGGAATTTCGGGGACAAAATTCTTTAAATTGGTGAATAGTGTAACACCCCGTGTTTTTAGCATGGCGCATGCTAAAAGATGCGCCATGGCCTGATAATAAGCTTCATCCAAATCTTTCGTTTCTCAGGAAAAGGAACATTGGCCCTTAGCCAATGTGTTGGCAGTGGACGACCAATATGGATGGACATCGGGTTGGCAGCGGACGACCAACATGGATGGACATCGGGTTGGCCAGTTTTTTATGGGTAAAATCTATATCTGCTGGTTTTGGTAATTTTGGGTGTGTGGATGAGAGATGAATCTAAACCCTAAATAAATGCACAGCACGGGAGTTCTATTGATTCGAGAGATCAATCTGTACAATTCTGGACTAAACCAAGAAATGGCCATTCCGGACTTGCTTCGGTCACAAAGTGAAGGAGATGGGGTTGATCTTAAGGTGGGAAGCGAAGAAGGTGTTGAGATTGTGAAGGTGTTGTCTGTTTATGACTTGTATCAGAATATTGAACTGGATTGCAATAATATAAGCAATCAGCTCTGGTTTTTTCTGTATACTAATGACAACACTTGGTTTTCTGTGATTGTCTTGTTGTTGTTTGGAAAATAGGCAAAGGACCTATTTATACAAGTCATAGAGCGCAAACTCTCATCTCGTAGGAAGTGGAGGAAGTTGAGTGATGGAGTAGTGGGTCGTGTGGGTGATTGCACGATCACGTCTTAGCCCATTTCTCCCATCATCGCTAACCGTCCATGCTTTCCTTACACGTTCTTTTGATGGCGCGTTATACGCTACACGCTGTAAACCGCCAGACCAATACCCCAGTAAATATCCCCCAGTTTGTGACATGCTTGATGTATCTATTGTGTGGATCGTGGGACCCACATAAGGTAGCATATGGTGCTAGGTTAAATAACTAAGTTATTTGGGATATCGATATTTATAAAATATCGTGGGTATTCTTTGCATGTAATGCATTCAGCATGTATAAAGCATCGTTGTTTTAAGGCTTAACGGAGTAAGTCACGGATAGGCGTCTTAAAATAACATCATGTCCAACCATCTTCAAGTGACCGTTTGGAGACCGTATGATCGAGCCATGCTTTGGCCGATCACTTTTTGTGGAAGAGTGGTGGACGGTGATCATGGGGATACTTCATTAGTTTCTTAACTCCTAGCCAGGGCTGACCAACCAAGATGGTAGAGTTGGACGGACGAGATGATATATGAGTTCATCTGCGACCGTTGATGGAGATTTTATGGGTTTGAAGAGGTGTGCAAGCATCACTCTACAGCTTGACCGAAACCAAACATGGGAGGCTTTTTTTGCGGGACCGACCGAGCATGCATGTAGACGGCTTACTGGTGTACACGTTCGTACTTCACTGAGTCACTGTCCCATGAAGGTGCGATCTAGGACACTCATCTTGACTGGCAAAGAGGAGCGTCCGAGATCGATTTGCAACAGAAATCCCATGACGCAAAGGAGTTGGAAACCGCGCGACATGCCTACTTTGAGCGTGCGTTTTGAGACGTCCAGCCATGGTTAGCCTTGGTCGATTAGTCATGCGTGTAGATGGTCCCACGGTGATCATGTTGACATGCTCGGGACCTTTTAAGTCTACATCTACACCCTCCATCCAAGCTTGCGAAGATGGACGATCGTAATCGATTAGCGACACATGTAACATGCCGCAAACCCTAATTAGGTTTTTGTTATTATTCATGTCCATGCAACTTCACCCGATTGGTTTTGCATGTTAGGATCCTCCCTTGGGGAGGCCGATCGTGTGGGGCCCACATTGGGCAGGCGGTGAACATGCTGGTACCTGTTCCATGGCCATGGGTTTGATCTAAGCCATCCAAACATGCCGGTGAAGTTGGATGGTTGTGATCAAACTGCGATGCATAACTCTTTAAAGCATCACGCCGGCCTTATTTTGAGCAAACGTTTATTGCTTCAAGGCTTGCTCGTGAGAAGGTCGGTCAGGTAGGTAGGAATGGGGCCGCCGGTGTGCAAGACAAGCTTGTCCAACCGGTCATGGGATAATCCACGCCATCTGATCATGCCGTGGCTGATTTTGAGACTATCGTTGGCGGTCTTTGCTCATACGAGCTTCCTCCAAGCTCCTTCACAACCATCCATTTTCAGGCTGGCGTTCGGTGGCTTTTGGGAGGAATGATATGCACTCGACCGGCTAGGGAAAAAACGGGCCTGATGGTGGTCATTTCTGTGATAGCCTTCTCCTTCTAGGGTTCGTCTAGGATGGTTAAATCATGCGACCAACTTGCGTGGCCGTGATCATTTCTGGGACTAAGACTGATAGTCCAGATTCAAATATGCTCAATCGGGCTAGTATAACATACCGAGAGATGTATGCTCAATCGGGATAGTATAACACGCCGAGAGATGTAGCATGTACGAGTATTTTATACATGCCTCATTATTGACACTTGGAGGTATGTGTTACTCTACTGAGAGCAACACTCAATCTTCATGATGCACTAATAATGAGAGTTCTGCTGAGAATAGCACATGAAATACAAGGCCATTTATGCATTAATTAATAATGCTAAAATTCACAGGGTTTTTGGGATTGTTGCTACATGCTCCATCCTGGATAAATTTTGTATATTTAATTCACAAAACATTTGGGATTGTTGCTACATGCTCCATTCTAGGTGAATTAGTAAAGCGAAGAAGTATTCATCACTTATCAAATAGCCTTACTCTCTGTAGGATGTTAACGTATAAAATTTGGCTTTTACAATTTTAGCCCTAAACTAAAATCCACCATCAACATTAAGTCCCCTGCCTAGCACATGATGGTTACACTATTGTGGGGTAGGCATTAGATGGTGACATATACAACGTAAGAAGACGAGATAAAGGAAGCTTACCCAGAGGAGATTTGGCCGACTACTAGCGATTGTCCATGTAAACACGCGGCGTGTGTGTGGGAATTTGGTGGGGCCCGGCTTCCTTCCTTGGGTGTTCGAGCTAACAAAGGAATCCTTCTTCTGCCAGGACTCTTCAATTATTTGTATATAAAAAGAGGGTTAACTCTTATATTGCTTTTTACTCTTTTTTTTTGGCTCGTTTTAGCTTCACGTTTGTTGCTCAACGCTGCTGACAGCTGTTGTCGTTCGACCGTCTGTCATTTGCTCGTTCGCCAACGATAGGTACGTACTTCACCCATTGTCTCCATATTTGTTATATATTGTGGATGGAAACCCTAGCTCTTAGGTTATAACTTGAAAAATTTCATAGACACGATTCTTATGGATAAACCCATTCACTCCTATGCTTCATGCTTGTTCCACTCGAGTGTCAGCCTTGCCTGCTTCGATCGACCTTGCTATGCCTGCTTCGGTCTAGAACCTGCTCTGCTTGAACATGGGGTTGTTGTGCCTTCGACCAAATGTCTACTATGCCTGTTTCGATTGAGTTCAGCCTTGCCATGCCTGCTTTATGGGCCCGCAATGTGCTCATATTCTCTCATAGCCGAATATTGACACAATCGAGTCCTCAAGAAAGAGTCTAGTCCATTTCTTGGATTGGATGCGTTTCTTCCTTTTGCATGACACTTCCCTCAAATATTCGATAAGCATCCACTGATTTTTATCCCATATATGTAGCCTTTGCAGATGGTAAGTGAAGACTCTTTTTTTCTCTGGGATCTTGTCAACTTGTGAAATATAAAGAAGACGCTAAATCTTTTCCATTGCAGAATTACTTATTTCCTCTTTTCAAGTTATTTCTCCACAACTTGATCTAATCGATCATGATTTGATTATTTTTTTATGTCAACATAATCATAAATTCTTCTCGCAGAGTTTCATGGAGGCGTCCGGTAAGGACTAATGTGGCATCTCTCCCGAAAGAAGCTTCGAAGTGAATAAACCTGAGGTTGATGGTGCGTTCGAGGAGGTGATGGCTAAAATTGATGTTTCGCTTCGTGAGGATGATCATGCCATACGGGGCATGCTAATTCTGTATTTGCATGTCGCCTGAGAACGCACTCGAGATCTTCTGGATTTAATCGATAGAGAGGAAAAATGGAGGCTTGAGGAAGCATCACAACCACCGGTAAGCGCAAGAGCTGAGGGATTTGTTGCACGACTGAAAAGGAGAAGGGTTGAACATGAATGGCCTCCGAAGGAATATATGTGTGATTATTCGATCCGTGATGGTGTGATCATTCTCTATTCTGATACGGACGAGCCTGAGCTCCCAAAAGTTTCCAGCACGATCTCGAATGTTGCAGCGGCTCTTGAGGAAGATATGGAAGCTATCCCTGCTGAGGATGTTGTCAGAGCGGAAAACATTGCTACATAAATATCCGAAGTGGATACCGATATAGATCCGAAGGAAGAAGCAGTAGCGACCCACGATGATGATGTTGAAGCAGGCTTCAGCAGTTGGGAAGACACAATCGCTTTCCTTGATGACTAAACCTTCATGTTCCTTCTCTTTTCTTCTTTGAGTATTTTTGTGTATTTTTTGAACATCTTATCCTTGTACTCAGTGGCGGCTGAGTTCGAGGTATTCTTATTTTCTGCTTGCTTGTTCGAAAAAGGTTTTTATTTATGCCATTTTTGAGATAAATCTTTCATTAAGACTTCATCCGAGTCTTCTCAGGAGTATGGGTGTGCCTTCATATGATTGTATGTGATTCTTGTGATCAAAAATAATGTCATAATAAAATATCACGGACCTGTCTGCGCTCTTCTGGCGTAAGTCTGATCCCTGAAGTAGACTGCTCAAGGTGCTTTCCCTTTTTCTCTGAATACATTCTATTCCTCCAACGTTTCCCTATGGGTGTGAAATATTTCTTTTAGGTTCTCTGGTTTAATCTGGTGGGTGATGATGATGACTCAAGATTGACTCAGGATATTGTGTCATGCCCACGGGTAAAGAAATTTCTAAAAGAAAATAATACTTTGATTAATTGAGAAATTGGAACCATAGTAATTATGAATGTAAGTAGTGCAAGCATTTTGGAGGAATTACAAAAATTGCATGGAAAGGGAAATTGTTGGAGGAACCACCACGGGGAACGCTGCAGAAAAAGCACAACGTTTCTAGGTATTGTAGGGTTTAAGACATCATGAGTGGATCATCACGCCTTCAAGCTTGTCGGCGTTGATGATCTTGCAATAGCCGCCTAGAATGACATCTTTCACCAGGTATGGTTCATCATCCTTTGCTGCTGGTGAATCAGGTTGAGCGGTCATCTTCAATTCTACGTTTCCAACTTGAAATGTGGTCACCTTTACAACCATATCTCCAATTCAAAACGAGTTTGGACTTGGTGTAACTCCTTGATTCTGTGACACATTGTCTCTTAATGCTTCCAAGCTCTTAGGAAAATGCTTGAAAGGACCGGCACCACACTCACATCTCTTAGTGGCGGTTAGGTTGTTGATCGAAACAAGTCTCCGAGTCTCAGCAGGAAGAGGTTTTACTGTTTGTAAAAAAGGTTGTTCAATGAGACTTACTTGGTCCCAGAACCTTTTAAGGCATGAGTTTTGGCTTTCTCCAGGAAGTTGCGTCACATTTGCAAGTTGTTAATACGGCAACAAATAATCTTCAGGACTTGGCGGCACATTGGAGATTCTTTCAGGTACTGAAATCGGCAAAGGACACACTCCTAGTGATGCTTTGTTGTTATGTATCCACGGGCGTCCTAGGACCATGTCGTAATTCGAATACTCTTTTACTATGTAAATTTTATCCTGTGTTAGAGCATCACCGATTTTAACTTCAAGGTCGATGCATCCATAGGCGTCTCTGAATTCTCCTTCTGAGTCCCTGATCACGGTTGGGCTGCGAATAGCTTCCTGTTTTGAAATCTTCGCGGCTCTTAGAGTCTTGATGGTGATGATGTTGAACTCGGAATTTGCATCAATCAATGTGCAGTCGAACTCGGTATACTTCAAACGAGTGACGGTCAAGAGTCCCCAGTTCCCTTTGCTGGTTGCATCTTCCAAGAAAGACTGAGTTCTCGTTGTTTACCTTTCTGGATATAAGCGCCTACCTGAAACAATGCGGTTGAGGGATTCAAATTTGTATTGACGTTGTGCATTGGTGAAATACAAGATTTCACACAAATGTTCCATCATAGATTGTACAGTCTTATGAACAGAATCCTAGGAGATCATGCAGCTCATAATAGGAAGAGGATCCCTGTGAACACCTTCGTTCCCTAACTGGGGATCTCCTGCCTCCACTTTATCTCTGAAAATGTGTTTCAATTTGTGGCAATCCTAGGTCGGGTGATGGACGAACCTATGGTAAGGAAATATTTGGGATTCGCCATCTCTTCCTCGGTCGACGGACTTCTGATAGGAGGTAGATTGATCGCGTCATCTTGAATCCACGCTTCCAAGAGTTCTATGACTTTATTCATGGGAAAGGGGAAGTTGGGAACTGTGTCTCTGGATTCTTGTGCAAGAGCCTTGCCCGTTCCATTTCGAGATGAAGTCGTTGTCTGCGCGGTGCTGTACGCTTGGGCGGTTGTTCTGTTGCTGAAGCTTTTATTTTTCCTTCTTCGCCTTTCACGTTTACAGAAGTACTAGTGTTATAATGTTTGTTGATGATACGCCTGCTTCCTCGACTCTCACGTGTATCTTCATTTCGAACAACTCTGGTTCTTTCCAATAATGTCGGGGATGTTGTGGCCGATCTCTTAGCGGCTTCATGGAGCTCAGAAAAGGTTTGAAACCCCAAATTCTCCAACAAAGCACGGTATATGGGAATCATTCCGTTGATGCATAACTCCACCAACTGGCGTTGAGTGACATTCGGATCATGAAAATCTAATGCTTGGGTCCTGAACCTCTTAACGAAGTCGTTCGGATGTTCGTTGCTCCTTTGAAAGATTATTTCCAAGTCTGAAAAGGTGACCTGCTCAGACACGAAGAAATATTTCTTGTAGAAGGAACCGACCATTTCACTCCAATTGGATACACTGTTAGGTGCGATGTTGTTATACCAAGTGTATGCTCTCCCGGTAAGTGAATTCGAGAACTCTTTCAGGAGGAGAACATGATTGTATTCGTGTTCCCCTAAAGACTCCAAAAATCGAGAGACATGTTCACAAGCGTTACCAATACCATCATAAAAGGAGAATTGAGGAGAGGTGTAACCTCTTGGAAGGGAAATCCGTTGCACATCTTGAGGGTATGGGGGTTGATGCTGGTGCATGTCCGTTGGATTTCCTTTTCCCAGGTTTTGGAGGAGTCGCTCCAAGTCCTCACGCGTAATAAAGTTGGATGTCTGGTCCCTTCCTCTTGGGCGTTCAGGAGTGTCACGAGCTTCTTCATCCATATGGACCTGCGCCGGTGGAGTGTCCGCTCTGGGTGTATTGAACAGGTTCTTTGTCGGCTCCAGGGGCTGTCGCGATCCTTGTGGCAATCGCTTAGTTAAAGTTTTAAGAAAAGTAAGTACCTCCTTGTGAGTTGCAGCCGTATGCATTTGGGATCTAGCAAGAACTTCTTGCCTTTCCATCATATCCACAATGGTAATATGGGGTTATCCTTCTCTGGTTCCTACAGCCCCTCATCCTGACGGAGGAGTAGCAGTTTCCCTGGTGACGACTGGAGGCGTTATACTTGAAGAAATGTCGGGATTTGCGGCTGATCTGGCTCTGGTGATAGGAGGTGTCACACCTACTGGAATATCTCCTACTCCGCTGGTATTGGTGGTAGAGGAGACGGCTCCGCTGGATGTATTGATCACATTCTGCACGGCAACTCCACTGACTGGGACACCAATACCAAGAGTGTTGTCGGCGCTAGTTCCATCGGAATTGATCGCTGATCCTGACCTAAGTTCTACCATCTTGCAATTCGAACAGATTGGAATAAAATTGAAATTTGATCTTGAAACCGAGAGATTAATCTCCCACTATGGTCGCCAGTTGTTTACGGATAAAAACTATTTCTGCTGGTTTAGGTAATTTTGGGTGTGTGGATGAGAAATGAATCTAAATCCTAAATAAATGCACTGCACGGGAGTGCTTTTGATTCGAGAGATCAATCTGTACAATTCTGGCCAAAACCAAGAAATGGCCGTTCCAGACTTGCTTCGGTCACAAAGTGAAGGAGATGGGGTTGATCTTAGGGAGGAAAGCGAAGAAGGTGTTAATATTGTGAAGGTGTTGGATATTTATGACTTATATCAGAATATCGAACTAGCTTGCAATAATATAAGAAATCAGCTCTGGTGTTTTCTGGATACTTGTGAACCCGTAAATTACGATGGCATCTACAAGTTCACAAACAATGTTCGCACACATTAAAATTCATAGATCATATATAATATGCGTAAAGCGAAGTGAACATACCGATTCATCGACTCTGAGTCTTCGGACTCATCCTTGTCTATTCGTATGTTTATCACTAACAATGTTCGTATAGTAAAGTAAATAGAAACGGAAAATTAATGTAACTCTTATCATACAAAATACTGAATGTAGAGTGCGGAATGTAAGTGTTGAATGTAAATGATACGAGTATTTATGTGGTTCAGCACTAAGGCTTACATCCACGGGGTTGGGAGGATTTCATTATATGTAGATTGATTACAAATATAGTCAAATGACTTTGGAGTTTTAACTGAGGCTGCGGGATTAGGGAAACTACTTACTCTTCCTAATTCTCTCTCCTCTCCTTTTTTTTTTGAACTGACCTCCTCCTCTCTTAGTGAGGAGGGGTATTTATAGGGGTTCCGACATGGGGTCCACTTATGAAGGTCGTGGTATACTTATCGTCTTGTGCTTTGTGCCAGTACCTGGACCTCTTCGTCTATCACAATTCCCCCGTCGTTTTTTCCTCATAGCTGAAGAGTTACGGTCGTGTCTTCCTCTAGTTGGCTGACACATACACTGCCCAGGGTGTTTAATGCGGGTGGTTGAGTCGTCTGCATGCGCCAGACCACGGTCTCCAGCTCCTGTCATATCTATGTCAGTTAGCTCGGTCCTGGCTGTCGATCTGGGACCTCTCTCGAGATGGGATAAAGTGAGTCCGAGGGTGTTTTCAGTGATTCACAGCAATATTCTGTCTCGGTACTCCTTGATCCGGCTCCATTGGATCTGCTAGATGATGGCCTCTCCCTGATGATACACATTTCTTGGATGTAAGTACGTGGCATCGTCTCTTGATGCTCCGCGTCACATGTCTCCCACGTGTTTAACCGAGGACACGTGGCGAGTGGTGAAAATACGTGCATATAATTTTCCCCTTTTCTTCTGACTTAAGGCGTCAGTTGAAGTTAGAGGAAAACCGTCGCATATTCCCCACTCCTCCAATAACTTCCCCTAGATTTCAGGGCGCGTTTCCCATTATGAAATAATTTCTTGCAATAACTTCTCCTTGGGTGAAGGGACAGTTTCAATCTTCATTAATGTTTATAAGGGGGAAATAGAATTTGAAGCAAATTTCATTCTTTGTCGGTCCTTTATTCTTTTTCTCTGAAGTTTTCATTCTTCATTTTTGTTTGGATTCCATTAACTGCTACTGCTACCTTTAACTGTTGCTGCCTTTGTTTTGAATGCGACCCGTCCTTGATTTTCTGGGTTCGTCTGTTGCTGTTGTTCGTTTTTTTATGGCCGCGTTCTCCCGTCGTTTGAAGCTCTTGGTATAGGTAAGAGGTTGATCTTTGGTTTTGGTCCTGATTATTAGTTCGACTTCTGCTGCTGTGTTTTTGGATTTGTGATGAAGAACACAAAAAAGTATATTTACTTTCCCATGTTCTTTATCGCAAAGGTTACGAATTCATAGTTTGAAGAATTTCTCCCGGCGACGCAAGTCATCTAGGGTTTTTAGTCTTCTTTTTTTTTTATATCGGATATCCATGATGAACTCTATAAAATTTAGCTTTTTGATCTTTATGTGTGATTCTGCGGAACTTAAAACTTGTTTGTATGTCCCGCAGACATGGACGATCGTCAGCGGGTTCCTTATCAGACCCCGCCGTCTAGTCCTCACAGATCTCCTCCACTCAGAGACCCAGATATGTCTCTGCTAGTAGGCTCTAGGGCCTCGTAGGATGATCTTCGTTCTCAAAGGGTCTGTCCTCTTCGGGTCAGAGATATTCGTCTTCCAAGAAAGGAGATCCTCCGAGGGATCCCCCAGGCTCTAGGTATGCTTCTACCCGTGCTTCTTCTCGCCCATGTGACGAGTCTAAAAATACACAGGCTATTCCTCAAAACGAAGCTCTGGATGCTCCGCATCTTCATTCCATGGCTCCTCCGATGCCTCAGCAGAATCCTTTACCTCCTCCTCCAGCGATTCCTTCCAAAGGAAAGTATGTTAAGGGTACCGCCTCGAAGATTGAACCGTATAAGAATGTTCCTTTAAAAATTAAAGTCGCAGATACGAGTCCTTCGAAAGACTCCGTGCTATACCCTGCTTATGATGAAGACGCTGCACCGATTATACGAAGCGTCTCGGTTGGTAAGAAAAAGGTCACCTTCAAGCATATTTACGTGGAGATATTTAAGGAGAAGCATGAACTTCAAGCTTTTGAGGTCCGTTTCTATGCTCCCGATGATGATATCACTTACGATCTTATCTCGAGATATCAATTCGATGAGTTTCATCTGCTGACTACCATGGGGGCCTTCGAGGCGGGTCTTATGTTGCCTTTGTATAAGTCAGGTGATTTTTTTTACTATGACATATTGGCTGGTCGTGAGGGTTCTTCTACAAATACCCACAGTCGTTCTGTGTCACAGTCGACTGGGAATTATCTCCATGCTCTGAAGGAGTTCTACCTTCGGATCAAGGGAGAAACGATGATGACTTGTTATGTCCCCGATCCTGCTGACAGGGAGTGGTATACTCCCCAGAATTTTAATAATTCCTTCGGGGATTATATTAATAGTAGGAACCGTAAGCTGTGGAGTGTTGGTCTTCGTAATATTGCTGCTTCCCGTGGCGAGATGAGCGATGCCAAGTTGAAGTATGTTCTTGGCACTGAAGGGTCTGCTAACAAGAAGATTTTCCCTCCTCGTGAGAGGATTAAGCATGACCGTGACTACGAGTGGCATGCCACCGTTATTGAGATTATTTGTTTGTAGGCTTGGGGTTGGATTCCTGGCCCCCACGGATGGCGTCCTACTTCTAATAGTCTCCCTCGTGAGGTTACCCCTGCTCGTTATGGAGATTTATGCCCTTGGTGTCTGAACTTCGAGGGTATGAATTTTCCTTATGCCCTTGATGTCTTCGATGGTGATGAATATGAAAGTTCAGATGATGTTCTTCCTTCGAAGAGCACTGCGAATGTGAAGGTGCGGATCCTTCCTATATTTGCCCCTTTTTTCCTTGTGTTAAAAAAGACTTTTGAGAAAAGGGAAAAAAATGTTGATTTGCTTCCCTTATTGTTCTGTAGGTGACGAAGAAAAGAAAGATTGGTCCCAAGCGATCTTCTACCGTTGTTGTTGATGAGGCAGAGGTTCAGGAGGAGGTTACCATTCCTGCTAACGAAGACTTTGAGGAAGATGAGGACATTTCCTATGGAGAGGAACGTACTGACACTTCTTCCCCTACCCATGAAGATGGTGGTGGTGTTGATGGTATGAAGAGTACCCCTGGTGGTGAGGATGCTGAAAATGTTACCGCTGCTGGTGATGATGGTGGGGACAAGACTGCCCAAGACTGCTTTTTTGGCCGAGTCTATTCCGCAGGGGAGACCTTCGATGTGAATGCTGCCATGGGTCTTACTGAGGAGTTATCTTTTCTTTCCCTAAACGATGACTGGGACGTGCTGGACACCTCTGACAAGGGGAAAACTTCGGGTCGTACTGTTGTGGATGATGATACTGGGACCTTTGTTAATGATGTGGAGGGAGCAGGTAAGAAGGCAGCGGCTGGAAAGGTTCCTGTTGTTGGGGAATCTTCTACCGGGTCCCCTTCGGATGATTTTATGCAATCTTTGTTGCTGGAGGGTAACGACGCTGTTCTTGCTTGGTTGAAGAAGAAAAATTTGATGTTTGTCCAAAACCCTGCTCCCGTACTTATTGGGGAGAAGGATTCTGATGCCTACACTCGTCGGATGATGTAATTATCCGCCGAAGATCGGGTTGCAGAGGTGTGGGACAAGAATCTGAGGTCGCTGGAGGCTACCCTAGTGGTTGATCCTCCAGCCACCGTTGTTGATATGATTGCCGTAACTGATGGGTATCAGTATGGTTATCCTCACCAGCGGATGCTAGAGGTACGTCGTGTTTTTCATGTTTACATTTCTGTGGGTATTCTACGGTGCTCTGACGTGATGCCTTCTTTTCCGGAACATAGATAATGAGGAGCGAATACTGCAATCATAACTTGTACCAATTTTTTAAGGCCAAGTCTCTTCAGTTAGAGGGTAAGCTTCGTCACAGAGAGGGGGAGCTAGATGCGGCTGAGACGGTTATCTCTGCTAGAGATAGGGAGACAAGTGAGTTGAAGAACCGTCTTAAAGGGAAGGAACAACTGGGAAACGAAGAAAAGCGGCTTCGTCTGGAGCTTGCTATGGTGCGCAACGAGTTTGAGGGTATACGAAAAAATGCTTCATCTTTCACAGGTTTGCTTCCTTTATTCTTACTTAACGTTGGTTTCTTCTAGCAATTATTGTTCTGTCTGAGTATCCCCACCCTATCTTCAGTGGGTGGAGTCCCCGAGTTGATATGGCTTCGAAGTGAGAAAGAACGGCAGAAGAACCGTATTTCCGAGCTAGTATAGCAAATTAATATTGAGGCCGAAAAATGGGACGCCAAGGCCGAGGTATGGCGTCTGAGGCATACTCAGATAGTCGATATGCAAAATAAGTATAACGCGGATCGTCGTCTCTTTAATGGTATTTTGTTGTGGACTCGTGACAATCTTCGTGAAGCACGCGAACTTGCTTCATCTTTAATGGTCAAGATGAATCTTCTAGAGAAAGAGCTACGGCAGGCTCGTTCCTCTCATGATTCCGAAGTAAGAGAATATATGCAGCGCCTTGCCAAAGAAAGAGATTATGCTAGGGCCGAGGCCCGTGCCCTTAGCAAGGCCTTAGCCGCATCTCGGGCTAACGTAGCTCGCCAAGCCGAGTCTGAGAGAAACCTTGAAGTTAATATGTACATACTTAACAAAGGAATGGAGGAGATAAATAACGAAGTCAACCATCTTCGTCATTTGGATTCAATGAAGCAGGTAGAGTTAGATGCTAGTTAATTTGCTCTTTCCACTCTTCAAATGGATTATAAGAAAATTTCCGATGAGTATGACTTTCTTGACGAGGCTCGGGATGCGGTTGTTAATGAATATGAAATGGCTTCGGCTACAGTCGAAGGTATATGTTTGCTTTGTCGAGTGTTATTTTGCGCCTTGTAGTCCTAATTCTTCGTTTTCTTTTTCAGAGCTCCAGGGACAGCTTCTCGCTGCAAATGAAAAACTTGACAAAGCTCAATCTGAGTTAGGGAAGGCTCAAACTACCTTGGTGCACCAGGAGGGCCAGACCTCGTATTTCCAGGGCTTTGATATGTCTGACGAACATGCAGCTAGCTTGGCCTCATCGGAAGTGAGCCATCTGTCCACTATATTATCTCAGTCCGAAATACGAAACACCGCCATCACATACAAGGCTCGTTGTTAACTAGACGAGGAAACGAACAAGGTTTTGTCCAAGATAGAGCATGACCTCAGGATCGAGCATGACCTTGTCAAGGAATATCCCCGTCGTCCTAAACCTCCATCCCTGTCCAGTTCTTCGGGACTTCTTCAGGTGGGAGTGTACCTTCGTCATAGAGGGAAGACCTCACTGGTGGAGCTGAATTATCCAAGTAGATTCTTCTGTTAGTTATAGAAAGTTGATCTTTGTTGATTATAGAGTTTTCATGGTATCTGATTGATTTTTTTTTTCTGCTTATTTTGTCGAACTTGTAATCAACTTTCATGGAATGGATCAACGTTACTTTATATTTCTGCCCATGTCCCTATTTTAGCTGTGTTTTTTAATTAACCAAATGAGGTAGTGAAAATAAAGAACGAAGTGTTTGAGTGCGATGTCGAAGGTATGTACCTTCATGATCGTCTTGAGACCTGTCACCCCACTGGCTAATCCTTGGCCAGAGGATTCCCAGATGGTGGGGGTCGATTCAGGGTTCTAGGATATGGGGTGTTAATATTTACATGTCCCCATTACGTCGACCCGCTGACTGAAAATAGTTGGAGATCTATTTCTGCCGGATGTCTTCCCCATGGTCTTACACTTATAGACACTGATAGGGGAGTCCTGAGAGATCTTTCCAATATTGGTGTGTCGTTCTTGTGGCATATTTGTAGGTGTATTTACAAGTATTCATTCTTCTAATACGCTGCACTTTGTATTGTCTTAGGCTAATTGTTATCCAGTGATTTTCGCAAGAAAGTTTGTTTGATTGATTTGTTGAGGTATGCTATTCCTCGTCCAGAGATAGAGACATATTGATGAGATGCATCGTTTTCTTCTTCTGGTACTCTTCACGCAGTTGTAAGATTGCGCTGCTATCTATGGATGGTATGGCTTGAGATATTTAGCGTTCCATGGATGTCGGAGGACTTCCCCTTTTAGGTTGCGCATGTAATAAGATCTGTTTCCCGTGATATCTTGTATGACAAAAGGTCCTCCCCATGTTGGTGCCAACTTGCCCCATTTCTTTTCTCGTTGATATTGGGGTATGGTTCTCAGCACATATTGTCCTTCTACGAAATTTCTAAGTTTAACCTTTTTATTGTACTCCCTTGCTAATTTCCTTTGATAATTATCCATTTTTTGTAACGATGCTTCTCTCCTTTCCTCGAGGTCGTCGAGTTTTTCCCGCATCATGTCAGTTGTGAGGTTCTTTTCCCATGCTTCCGTCTTTGTGGTTGTCATGATGATCTCTGTGGGGATGAAAAATTCGGCTCCGTAGGTGAGTAGAAAGGGATATTACCCTGTGGCTGACCTCCGGGTTGTTCGGTACGCCCATAAGACGTTATGTAATTGTTCACACCATCGTCCCTTATGCTCGTCTAATTATTTTTTGAGAATGAGAGCGAGGGTCTTGTTTGTGGCCTCTGCTTGACCATTTCTTTGAGGGTATATTGGCGTTGATTTATTCTTCCTGATTTTGAAAGTATCAAATAGTAAATCGATGTTCTTGCCTTGTAGTTGCTTACCATTGTCAGAGACAATCTCTGCTGGGATTCTGAACCTGCAGATTATATTCTGGAATATGAATGTGAAGACATACGAGTCGCGGATTCTAGCTAGAGCTTTAGCTTCTACCCATTTTCTGAAATTATCCGTGGCCACTATAAAAAATATCCTTTTCCCAGATCCTTCGATCAAGGGTCCCACAATGTCTATGCCCCATTTTGAGAATGGCCAAGGACTATCTACTGAGTTTAGCATCGTTTCTGGTGAGTGGATTCTTCTAGCGAACCGCTGGCATTCTTCGCATCTTCACGACATCTTTGCAGCGTCTCGTATCATTATTGGCCAGTAATACCCTTGGGTCTTCGCCTTGTCGTCCAGGGATCTCATTCTGCTGTGATTTCCCGTGTCCCTTCGATGAATATCTTTTAGTACCAGGTGGCCTTCGATTTTGGATAGGCAGCATAGCAATGGTCCGAGGAAATAGTTTTTGTATAGGATCCCTCCCCTTAAGTTGCACCTTCCTGCTTTTGATTGTACCTTCCTGGACTGCTTTAGGTCTGTGGGCAGTGTTCCTTCTTTGAAAAAAGTGGTGGATATCAAACCTCCAGTCTTCTTCTTTGCTGAAATCTTCGTCTTCATCTGCTCTCGTCATGATGTCATCCTCTTGAAAGTAATCCTTGATGTATTATCATATATCATCGTCTACTACTTCCTCTCCCGTGTTGTCCTTTTGGCTTGCAGTGCAGAATTCTCGGGAGGAGACTGAGGGTTCGTAAACCCTGGTGATTTTGATTGCTCCAACATCTTCGTTTTTCAACATAGATGAGATATATGCCAAAGCATCTGCATGCCTGGGCTTTTTTCTGCTTAAGTGCCGGAATTTAATGTCTGGTATTTGATGTGCAAGTGTCTAGACCAATGTCATGTATGCTGACAAGGTTTCGTCATACACATTGTATTCTAGCTCTATTTGCCGGATGACTAGTTGCGAGTCACTAGTCAAGCGTACATTTGTTATACCCATTTCTATTATTAGACGTAGAGCATGTACAACAGCTTCGAATTCGACAATGTTGTTGGTATGCCCATTGAACTCTAACCTGAAGGCATGTATGATTCTATCCTCCGTGGGAGTAGTGATTACGATCCCAATGCCGGCTCCCTCTTTGTTCTTCGATCCATCAACGAAGACTTCCCATAGTATTTGGTTTGCCGGTTCGAGAATATCGATGGTATATTTGCTTCTGTTGCCCTCTGGTAATCCTGCTATGCTAAGCCCATCGATGAAGATTTCTTCATCGTTGTCTAGTGGTAGATCTTCCAGGAAGTTTGCTAGGACTTGAGCCTTCTGGGAATGTTGGAGCTCATGTATAATGCTGTATTGGTCGAGATAAGTGTTCCATTTCGCAATTTTTCCTGTCTTTCCTTCGCTTTTAAGGACAGCCTCTAGTGGGGATTTGCATGGAATGCGGATATAGTGGGTCAGGAAGTAGGTCCTTAGATTTTGGGTGGCCCATACTAATGCCAAGATGAGTTGTTCGATATTTGTGTAATTTCTTTCTGCTGTGTTGAGAGTTTTGCTGACGTAGTAGATGGGATGCTCTATCTTTGTGTTGGTTTTAACCAATACCGCGCTGACTGCATCATCCGTTGTTGCTATATACAAGGCCAAAACCTTGTCGGGATATTGGTTTTACAAGATGGGGATTTCAGCAAGGTATTCCTTGATTTCTCTGAAGGCTTCCTCGCACTCTGTTGTCCATTCAAACTTTCTCCCTTTTTTGAGGATGTTAAACCTCCCTAGTGCTGCTAGGGAGCCATTGAGTCTTTGGACTTCTTTCAGGTTCCTTGGAGATGGCATTCTTGCAATGGCCTGAATTTTGGCAGGGTCCACTTCGATGCCCCACTTTGTTACCAGGTATCCGAGGAATTTTCCTGAAGTGATGCCAAAAGTGCACTTCTCCGGGTTTACTTTCATGTTATGTTCCCTCATTGCCTGAAAGATATCCTTCAAATCTTGGTGGTGATATTTTCGAAGCTTTCTTTTGACTAGCATATCATCCACATAGACTTCCAAAGTATTCCTAATCCATGGCTTAAAG
This sequence comes from Papaver bracteatum, assembly GCA_023529315.1. Taxonomy (NCBI): domain Eukaryota; kingdom Viridiplantae; phylum Streptophyta; class Magnoliopsida; order Ranunculales; family Papaveraceae; genus Papaver; species Papaver bracteatum. Next base: position 1,550,229 of record JAJJWX010001315.1, read on the forward strand.
ATAGCGTCAACCATCCTTTGGTATGTTGCCCCTGCATTTCGGAGCCCGAAGGGCATTCTCACGTAGCAGTAGAGGCCGTGTGGGGTGTAGAATGCCGTATGTTGTTTATCTTCTTCTGACAAGAATACTTGTTTGTATCCAGAGTATCCGTCCATGAATGACATCTCTTTGTACCCTTCAACCGCTTCGACCATTTGGTCGATGCTTGGTAAAGGGTAGCTATCCTTGGGGCACGCTTTATTGAGGTTGGTGAAATCGATGCATATTCTTACCCTGCCATTATTTTTTAGGTACGATAACCATGTTTGAAATCCATGTTTGAAATCCATGTTGGATATTTGACTTCTTTGATGAATCCAGCTTCTAGTAGCTTACGAAGCTCCATTTCGACTGCTTTGTGGTATTCTGGGGCTACTTTTCGCACATTTTTCCTAAAAGGTGGTGTACCTGGCTTTATGCGATGCTCATGATGGATTGTCTGAGGGTCGATTCCTGGAATGTCCCCTAGTTTCCATGCGAAGACATCCGTGTAATCCATGAGCAATTTTATTAAGGATGCTCCATGCTCCTTATCCATTAGAGTTACGATCTTAACCATCCTCGGTTCTCTTTCAGTTCCTATATTTATTTATTTCACCACTTCTACAAGTGTAAATGTGGGTTTTGATTTCCCTAGGAGAAGAATATTCTTTGATTTCTATTTGGCGGGTTCCTCGTCTTCTTTTGTGACCGAGGTACTTGCCTCTGTGTTTCCAATTGTACTTCCCTTTGAAAGACTTTTTTAGGAGATTTCTTCCAGATAAGCATCGATGGCTCTTTCTTTCGTGGCTTCTTTATTTCGGGATCTTCGGTTCTTTCGATGCTCATCTTGTTCTTTGTTGATCTTGTTCTGCAGAGTTTGACATTCTCGCGCCGTGACTTGATCTCCTTTTATCTCCATTACCCCCTGGGGGGTTGGAAACCTAAGGTATTGGTGGTATGTAACATCCACTCCCTCGAGTTTATGCACCCATCTTCGGCCGATTATGGCATTGTATGGTGAGTGTGCGTCCACCACGTTGAACCGGGTGTCGAATTTCATTGGACCTGCGTCTACTTGCAAGACAATATCCCCTAAGGGCTTCGTGGACGCTCCATTGATCCGTAGATAGTATAGTATGAATATAATAGTTGTTCATCGATGAGTTCCATTCGTTTGAATGTATCATAAAATAGAACATTAACAGATCTTCCCCCATCGATGAGGATTTTCTTGATATTGCATCCTGCGATTGGTAGTGTGAGAACCAGGGGATCGTTGTGATCCTCCATATCTTCTTCTATATCGTTTGTGTAGAAGATCATGGGTGCGTCCATCCATTGTTCGTGCTCGTCCACTTCTTCCCCATCGATTTTGTATAGCTCACAATAGTCTTCAAACTGCTTCCTCCGTCTTTTACCTATCTGAGCTGTTAGGGATGGTCCTGCGGACTCAGAACATGAGATGGTGTTGAGGGTACGGTTTCCTTCAGGCAGCTGGACTTTCTTGCTTCGTTTGTCCTTATCTTCATCGCTCGTCCTCTGCACATATTGTTTGAGGTCTCCCTCATCTACCAATTTTTGAATCATTATCTTTAGATTCTTACATTTCTCTATTAGGTGGCCATTGAAACAATGATATTCACAGTATTCCTTGGATTTTTCTGATCTCGGGGGATGCTTCCCCTTTGACAATGGCCAATCGAGGTTCTCACGACCCTTGATTTCTTTCAAGATGCGCGAGTAACTAGCATTCATCTTTGTGTAGAATTTGTCTTCGAATTTTCGAATATCCCCTCGTCGATCGTCCATGCGCTCTCTTCTATCTTCACTGGGTTGTTCACCTGAGTTTCCCCTTCTCGGTCTGCTGGATTGTTCCACAGAGTATGCGTGGTGGACGCTGGGTCTGAGCTCTGCGATTTTCTCGTTGGATTTCTTCTAGCCCGGCATGCATTTCTATGATCACTCGAAGGTCTCCTTCAGTAGCAGGGACGGTGTCGTGGATCTCGACAAACAGGGGACTCATCCTATCGAGTCCCCACTTGTAGCAGTTGATGCTGACCATGGGGTCTACGTTTCCGATGGCTTGACAGATTTGGTGCCACCTGTCTATGTACTCTCTGATTTTTTCTTTTTAATTGACTGCTAGTGAGAAGAGTTTATCCATTACGGTGTATACAACTTTGTTATACATATAAGTTGTCAAGAACCTCTCGGTAAGTTAGTCGTATGAATTAATGGAATTTGGTGGCAATTTGTCGAACCAGGAGAGTGCGGATCCTTTCAAACTTGAATGGAAGTATCTGCACAATATGGTCTCATCATAATTCCATCGCGCTATCATTCGATTATAATAACAAAGATGGGCAGCGGGATCGCTTGATCCATCGTAGCATTTGAAGGTCGGAACTGGGAATTTATGAGAAATGAGAGCTTTGGCCAAGTGGTGTGTTAGGGGGGTAGTGCTTGGTTCCCTCATCACTTGCTCCAATCTCCCCCCCCCCTTTCCTAGATTTTAGCTGTTTGATCTCCGCCATCATCTCGGCGCGGAGATCTTCCATTGCACGCTGATGTTCTTCCTGAGCAGAGGGTCGTTCCAGCCGTGGGGTATCGCTGTCGAATTAGTCCGAGCTATGAGGGTTGTAATCTGGGTCGGATCTTCGACTTCCTCTCGTGTATCTTTGGTTTAATGGATCTGGGCGGTTGGCCACCACCATTCTTCGATCCTGGTTCGGTCTTGGTGCCATTGATCTAGCCTCATCGCGCTGGACTCCCATTTCCATGTTATGGGTAGATCTTTCTCTGAGTTGCTGATTTTCCTGAGCCAATAGAGATACCGCATCCGTGTATGTATTTTGATTCCTTCTCAACTCTTCTAGGTATACCCTCATCTGGGAAGAGTGATTTGATTCCTGATTAGGAGTCCTTTCCTGCACCTGCCCTCCAGCTGCTATCGTCTGATCTGCGTCGATGATTTGAATCAAGGGTTCAGGTGGATCTGTCTGCGGGTTTTGCTGCTCCGTTGGATGCTGAACATGTTGGTTCGTTATTAGGAGTGGTTAATTGACTTGGAGGGGCACGTTCAGTTCATTGGTGAGAGGCATCCCGTAGAGAGGTTGTTGTATCCCTGACTCTGCCATCCCTTCACGTTGTTCGTGCGGTCGGGTGGCAGCGGTCACTTTGGAGGCTCCTCCCTTGGATGCCCCGACCTTCGATGCTACGTCTTTGGCAGCCGCGGCCTTTAGAGCTTCCGTTGCAATAGCTCTGGCATCTAAAAGCCTCGATCTTTCTTCTCTATTCTGCGTATTGTCTATCGCTTTGAGATTTTCGCCCTTTTGCTTGCTCCTAGTCATTACTGGTGTCATCCTCGGTGTTTCTTTTGACGAGACCTTTGTTTTTCCTGTATCTTTGTTCTTCGCCATTTCTGATATTTTCTGAAAAGGTTATCGAGTACAAAAAATGAGCGGTTCAAGGGGAACCCGTTAGTAGAGTTTTGGAGATCAAATCCCGGAGGTGTGAAGAGATTATCCGGCTATTATTCCCCTTTTTATGGGTATCGGATCTCTTGATTGCCCCCGGTTTATTTCATAAGTTTGACCACAAGCATGTGTAGTTTTCAAAAGAAACGTAGACATGCTAAAAGGTATTTCGACGCAGATATATCTCAGCTAATATCTTTAAAATTGTTTGTAAGGTGTGGAACCTCTAATAAATGTATGAAATGAACATGGGTCAATCCATGAGTTTTATTTATTAAAACGCTTTTGAAGATGTAGATCTACTAAAATAGACGTGGATCTGTTCATATATTTTATTTTTCAAAGGCAAGAACTTAAAAATGATTACGAAGATGTAGATCTACAAAAATAGACGTGGATCTATCCATACGTTTTATTTTCCAAAGGCAAGAACTTAAAAGTGATTTTGAAGATGTAGATGTACCAAAATAGACGTGGATCTATCCATACGTTTTATTTCCCAAAGTCAAGAACTTAAAAATGATTTCGAAGATGTAGATATACAAAAATAGACGTGGATCTATCCATACGTTTTATTTTCCAAAGGCAAGAACTTAAAAATGATTTCGAAGATGTAGATCTACAAAAATAGACGTGGATCTATCCATACGTTTTATTTTCCAAAGGCAAGAACTTAAAAACGATTTTGAAGATGTAGATCTACTAGATAACGCGTGGGGAGACCCATAAATACGTTATCTTCAGGTGTTTTTTGTGAGTGTTAAAAAATAAAAAATGTTCTAAGCACCGCTATTTTCAGAGAGCGGCGCTCGGAACGGCCGGAGTGTTCAAATCACAGGATAAGATAAATATTTTACCGGGACACAGTCCCTGTTTCTAGCGCCAGATTGTGAACGTGTAAATTACGATGGCATCTACGAGTTCACAAACAATGTTCGCACACATTAAAATTCACAGATCAGATGTAATATGCGTAAAGCGAAGTGAACATACCGATTCATCTACTCTGAGTCTTCGGACTCGTCCTTGTCTATTCGTATGTTTATCACTAACAATGTTCGTATAGTAAAGTAAATAGAAACCGAAAAGTAATGTAAAGATTATCATACAAAATACTGAATGTAGAGTGCGGAATGTAAGTGCTGAATGTAAATGAGACGAATATTTGCGTGGTTCAGCACTAAGGCTTACATCCACGCGGTTGGTAGGATTTCATTATATGTAGATTGATTACAAATATAGTCAAATGACTTTGGAGTTTTAACTGAGGACGCGGGATTAGGGAAACTACTTACTCTTCCTAATTCTCTCTCATCTCCTTTATTTTCGAACCGACCTCCTCCTCTCTTAGTGAGGAGGGGTATTTATAGGGGTTCTGACATGGGGTCCACTGATAAAGGTCGTTGTATACTTATCGTCTTGTGCTTTTTGCCAGTACGCGGACCTCTTCGTCTTTCACAATGCCCCCGTCGTTTCTTCCTCATAGCCGAAGAGATACGGTCGTGTCTTCCTCTAGTTAGCTGACACGTACACTGCCCAGGGTGTTTAATGGGGGTGGTTGAGTCATCTGTATGCGCCAGACCACGGTCTCCTTCTCCTGTCATATCCGTGTCAGTTAGATCGGTCCTGGCCGTCGATCTGGGACCTCTCTCGAGATGGGATAAAGTTAGTTCGAGGGTGTTTTCAGTGCTTCGTAGCAACATTCTGTCTCGGTACTCCTTGATCAGGCTCCATTGGATCTGCTAGATGAGGGTCTCTCTCTGATGATACACGTTTCTTGGATGTAAGTACGTGGCATCGTCTCTTGATGTTCCGCGTCACATGTCTCCCACGTGTTTAATGCGGGTGGTTGAGTCGTCTGTATGCGCTATACCACGGTCTCCTTCTCCTATCATATCCGTGTCAGTTAGCTAGGTCCTGGCCGTCGATCTGGAACCTCTCTCGAGATGGGATAAAGTGAGTCTGAGGGTGTTTTCAGTGCTTCGCAGCAACATTCTGTCTCGGTACTCCTTGATCCGGCTCCATTGGATCTGCTAGATGAGGGCCCCTCCCTGATGATACACATTTCTTGGCTGTAAGTATGTGGCATCATCTCTTGATGCTCCGCGTCACATGTCTCCCACGTGTTTAACCGAGGACACGTGGCGAGTGGTGAAAATATGTGCATACAATACTAATGACAACACTTGGTTTTCTATGATTGTCTTGTTGTTGTTTGGAAAATAGGCAAAGGACCTATTTATACAAGTCATAGAGCACAAACCCCCATCTCATAGGAAGTGGAGGAAGTTGAGTGATGGAGTAGTGGGTCGTGTGGGTGATTGCACGATCACGTCTTAGCCCACTTCTCATATCATCGCTAACAGTCCATGCTTTCCTGACACGTTCTTGTGATGGCGTGTTGCACGCTGTAAACCGCCAGACCAATACCCCAGTAAGTATCCCCTAGTTTGTGACATGCTTAATGTCTCTATTGGGTGGATCGTGGGACCCACATAAGGTAGCATATGGTGCTAGGTTAAATAACTAAGTTATTTGGTATATCGATATTTATAAAATATCGTGTGTATTCTTTGCATGTAATGCATCAAATATATTCAGCGTGTATGAAGCATCGCTGTTTTAAGGCTTAACGGAGTAAGTCACGGATAAGCGTCTGTTGATGGTGGATTTTCATTTGAGGGTAAAATTGTAAAACCTAAAAATTATGCGCCAACATCTTGTAAAAGATAAGGCCATTAATGAGTAATGGATACTCCTTCACTTTATCAATTCACCTAGAATGGAGCATGTGGCAATAATCCCATTCTGTGAATAAAATACACGAAATTGATCCAGGTTGGAGCATGTAGCGACAATCCCATATACCCTGTGAATTTCTAGCATTATTAATTAATGCGCAACAGCCTTGTATTTCCTGTACTCATTATCAGTACGGCATGACGACTGAGTGTTGCTCTGCTGAGAGCAACACGAATCTCCAAGCATTATAATGAAAGCATGTACGAAATACCCGTACAGGATGAACTCTCGGTGTGTTATACTAGACCGATTGAGCCACTCTCGGTGTGTTATACTAGCCCAATTGAGCATCCGGACTGACCGTATCAGTCTGGATATGATCACGACCATCCAACTCCACCAGCATGATTGGATGGCCCAGATCGATTCCATAACCCCCAAGCAGGTATGGAATATTTGCCGAACCAACGCGGATCCCGCATGGTCGGCCTCCCCTTGGCCTAGCTTTCCAAAACGTCCAAACCATAGCAGTATAGATGGAAAACCCTAAATTAGGGTTTGCGGCACATTAAATGTGTCGCAAAATAGTCTCAACCATCCATCTTCGCAGGCATAGATGGAGGGTGCTGATATAGATTCAAAGGGAACGGAGTATGTCAACACAATCACAGTGGGCCCACCTACATACCTGACCAATTTTTCATGACCAACCATGGTTGGTCATTCCAAATCTTGCGCCTAAATGGAGCATGACGCACGGCCATGAAGCCAAAAATTAGGGTTTTGAATCATGAGCGTCCATTTTCTCCGGCACGAATGGAGGGTCCATGATCAGATCAAATCATGTCCGGTCATACCAACATGACCATCGTGGACCTATATGTCCCTTCACCTGATCGTCCAAGTCCGAACTTGGCAATATGCCTTAGTTCGCGCGCCTCTAACATGCATGGTCGCTCCTTCCAAACTGCAAACTAATTTCAACTGCTCGATTTTGCCGGACGAATTGAGCGGCTTAGATCATGTTTTCATGGGACGGTAAGGCATAGGCGTGAACATCATCCTGCCATCTACATGCTGGAGCCATCGGCCAAGACCGACCAAGCTTGGTCGTCTTGGAACGCCCGCCCGAAGCTGGTACGATATGCAGCTTTTGCGGCACTAATTTTCTATCGCAATTCGATCTCGACCACTCAACTTTGCTGGACGAATTGAGTGGCCCAGATCACGTTTCCATGGGGCGGTCAGGTATAGGCACCTACACCGTCGTGTCATCTACACACAAGTATGATCTTCCAACCTAAAATAATGTCCTAAGCTTGGATTCGATCAGGGAGAAGAGTGGTGCATGCGCACCTCCTTCAAAACCCTAATCTCACCAAGTGTCGCAGATAGTGTCTCAAAGATCATCTCATCCGTCCAACTTCACCATCTTGGTTATATAACCCTGGTCATGAGTTAATTGGTCAGTGTGGAGTCATGGTGATCGTTATCCACCACTCTACCACACCATGTGGTCGGCCAAGGGAGGACTTTCTTGCGCAACCTCCAAACCATCACATGAAGTCAGCTCAAACAGCGATGATTCATACATGCTGAATATACTCGATGAAGTACTTACATAATATACACACAATACTTCACAAGTATCAACTTCCTGAATAACGCAGTTATTCAATCTAGCATTACATGCTATTTTTGTGGGTCCCACAATCCACATACTCGAGACATCGGTCATGTCACAAACTGGGGGATACATACTGGGGTATTGGTCTGGCGGTTTACAGCGTGCAGCGCACAATGCGCCATCACAAGAACGTGTCAGGAAGTCATGGACGATTAGTGATGATGGTAGAAGTGGGAAAGCCTGGTCGTGTGACACCAACACACTACTCCACTACTCCATCACTCCACTTTCTCCACTTCCCATGAGATACGAGGGTTAGGCTAAAAGACTTGTATAAATAGGTTCTCCTCCCTATTTTGCAAAAAAGAACAAAACAAGTCCAGACAACATAGGCAAGTGTTGATACAATCATATTCAAACACAGGAACTGATAGCTTACATCATGTAAGCCAGTTCAGCTTTCTGATACAAGTCCTGCATAACCAACACCTTCACATTCTCAACACCTTCTTCGCTTCCCTCCCTAAGATCAACCCCATCTCCTTTACTTTTGTGACCGAAACAAGTCTGGAACGGCCATTTCTATGTTTAGGCCAGACTTGCACAGATTGATCTCTCGAATCTACAAGCACTCACCGCGCAGTACATTTGTTTAAGGTTTAGATTCATTCCTCATCCACAACCCAAATTACCAAAATTAGCAGGAATAGTTTTCACCCATAAACATCGTCTTAAAATAACATCATGTCCAACCATCTTCAAGTGACCATTTGGGGACCGTATGGTCGATCCATGCTTTCGACGATCACTCTATGTGGAAAAATGGAGGACGGTGATCATGGGGATGCTTCATTAGTTGCTTAACTCCTAGCTAGGGTTGACCAACCAAGATGGTAGAGTTGGACGGATGAGATGATATATGAGTTCATCTGCGATCGTTGATGGAGGTTTTAGGGTTTTGAAAAGGTGTGCAAGCATCACTCTTCAACTTGACCGAAACCAAACATGGGAGGCATTTTTGGTGGGACCGACCGAGCATGCATGTAGACGGCTTGCTGGTGTACACGTCCGTACCTCACTGTCCCATGAAGGTGCGATCTAGGCCACTCATCTTGGTCGGCAAAGAGGAGCGGCTAAGATCGATTTGCAACAGAAATCCCATGCCGCAAAGGAGTTGGAAACCTCGCGACAAGCATACTTTGAGCGCGCGTTTCAAGACGTCCGGCCATGGTTATCCTTGGTAGATCAGTCATGCATGGATATGGGCCCACGGTGATCATGTTGACATGCTCGGGACCTTTTAAGTCTACATCTACACCCTCCATCCAAGCTTGCGAAGATGGACGCTCGTGACCGATTAGCGACACATGTAACATGCCGCAAACCCTAATTAGGGTTTTTTATTATTCATGCCCATGCAACTTCACCCGATCGGTTTTGCATGTTAGGATACTCCCTTGGGGAGGACGATCGTGTGGGGCCCACATTGGGCAGGCGGTGAACATGGTGGTACATGTTCCACTGCCATAGGTTTGATCTAATCCATCCAAACATGTCGGTGAAGTTGGATGGTTGTGATCAAACTGTGACGCATAACCCTTTCAAGCATCACGCCGGCCTTGTTTTGAGCAAACATTTATTTCTCCAAGGCTTGCTCGTGAAAAGTTCAGTCAGGTAGGTAGGAAGGGGGTCGCCGGAGTGCAGGACAAGCTTGTCCGACCGGTCATGGGATAATACACGCCGTACGATCATGCCGGCGAAGTTGGACGACTATGGATGATTTTGAGACTGTCATTGGCGGTCTTTGCTCATACGAGCTTCACAACCATCCTTTTCCAGGCTGGCATTTGGTGGCTTTTGGGAGGCATGATATGCACTCGACCGGATAGGGAAAAAATGTACCCGCTGGTGGTCACTGCGGTTATAGCCTGCTCCTGCTAGGGTTCGTCTAGGCTGGTTAAATCATGCGGCCAACTTACGTGGCCGTGATCATTTCTTAGACTGACACAGATAGTCCAGATTCAAATATGCTCAATCGGGATAGTATAACACACCGAGAGATGTATGCTCAATCGGGGTAGTATAACACGCCGAGAGATGTATCATGTACGGGTATTTCGTGCATGCCTCATTATTGACACTTGGAGGTTCATGTTACTCTGCTGAGAGCAACACTCAGTCGTCATGTCGCGCCAATAATGAGAGTTCTGTTGAGAATAGCACAGGAAATACAAGGCCATTTATGTATTAATTAATAATGCTAAAATTCACAGGGTTTTGGGGATTGCTGCTACATGCTCCATCCTGGATGAATTTTGTGTATTTAATTCACAGAACATTTGGGATTGTTGCTACATGCTCCATTTTAGGTGAATTAATAAAGCGAAGAAGTATTTATCACTTATCAAATAGCCTTATCCTCTGTAGGATGTCAGCGTATAAAATTTCTCTTTTAAAATTTTGGCCCTGAACTAAATCCACCATCAACCACCAGGGTGGTAAGGTGCGGCCATCACGTCCTGGGGAGTTGATGAATTAGTTTTGGTCCCCCAATTTAAGTTGTAAAAATGTCATTTTTACATATATAGGGAGGGGTAGTTGGTTGATGGTGCATATGCGGACTATGCACCATGTAAGCTTCATATCTTAGCCAGAAGAGTATAAATGATGCCTAAGGCTCATTTATAGTTGTGTAGCCTCGCGAAGAGGTATTTTGATGCTTAGTCATCGTTATGCCATATTGCGGACCAAACATGCATCACTTGGATGAATTTCGGCGGAACGGCCTATACAGACTTGGCCATTTCCATTATTGCTTGGCCATGGCCATGCAAACGAGTTGGATTAAGTTTATGTCCCTTCTTGGATGAACTACGGTCTGTGCTTGATCCCTTTAGAGTATGGAAGGGTACGTAGGCAGCCGCAATGAGTTGCAGCATTGCCGGTCCAACATGTTGTCGCTCATATCATATAATTTAGAGATGATTGTGACACTTTGGCCTCTCATATTATCTGGCTCGGTAGCTCAATGCAAGAGATGATTGTGGCCATACTTGATGAGGCTAGTTGTATTCCATTCCTTGGATGCTCATACTTCCTATCAAGGCGTTCGACATAGGCTAAAAAACCGAGTCTCGTAATTTAGATCAAAAGGAGTCCATTTTGATGGGAAACGACCCAAAGATCAAGACATGTCGATCTATAGATGTACATGGTCACCAGAATTTAGCCAAATTCCATTATTAAGGCCTCAAAAGGTCATTTTTGCCGTATTAAGAAAGTTTTTATTTTCTTAACAAATCCTTTGCGGAAAAAGGGTAAGTTGGAACGGTGTGGAAGCTTAAATAGATGTGTCATGCTCCATGAGCATGCTTTCAAGGGAAAATGAACGTGCATTTTCCTAGCTCTAAGGCCCGGATCGTAGCTTCATCATGGCGCATCGGGGAAGTTACGGCATGTGGGGCAATGCGCCAAAGGCGTAATTTTTCGATCCGTCATAATTGGTATCTGAGAAAGTTCCGAGAAAACTCTAGGGACTGTGCGAAGTGGACTAGTCCACGAGTATTTTCCTTAATGAAAACTTAAAATTGGAGAGTAGGCCAACTTTTGCGCGGAAATAGTTAGTAACTTCCATGCAAGTTACTTTGTGAATCGAGTTGAGCTTGTTTAAGTACTGTGAGTTTGCCTGGCTTAAGTGGAACACTACTTACGAGTGGATATCCGGAAGACCGTCTGGGACGGTGCGTAGAAAATGGGACTGATCATCCCCACACGTTCTTACTAGCCAAGGGTGTGCGTTTTCTGGCCCAGCTAGCATCCCACTTAAGAGTGGCAACCTGGATGACCATCAGGGACAGTGGGTAAATGGATATTGGTCCACACAGTACTATGCTAAAATCTTGTCATTTCTATGACACCTTTCAACTTGTGAACCTTAAGGATTCCTGGGTGGTAGTATGGGATACCATCTAGGATACCTGGTCGAGATGTCCTCTTGGCACTGGCCAATTGCGATTCTTGGTATTATTGTGGGAACTTTTGGAATCCAGGGCAGGCGGTATGGGACGGTTGCTCATAAATCTAAATTGTTGTTCACGATAACTTGAAGAAACCCGTGATTTCTGAGCATCTGGCATGGGACTTTTGTTCAGGAATCCAAACCGAAGAGTTTGTCCACAATAGTTTTGTTTGGAATTTTGGGGACGAAATTCTTTAAAGGGGTGAATAGTGTAACACCCCGTGTTTTAGCATGGCGCATGCTGAAAGATGCGCCATGGCTTAAGATTAAGCTTTATCCAAAGCTTCTGTTGTATAAGAAAAGGAACATTGGCCCTTGGCCAATGTGTTAGCAGTGGACAGCCAACATGGCTGGATATCGGGTTGGCAGCGGACGGCCAACATGGCTGGATATCGAGTTGGCCAGGGTGGTAAGGTGCGGCCATCACGGCCTGGGGAGTTGATGGATGATTTTTGGTACCCCAATTTAAGTTATAAAAATTTTATTTTTACATATATAGGGAGGGGTAGTTGGTTGATGGTGCATATGCGGACTATGCACCATGTACGCTTCATAACTTAGCCGGAAGAGTATAAATGATGTCTTAGGCTCATTTATAGTTGTGTAGCCTCGCGAAGAGGGCATTTGATGCTTAGGCATCGTTATGCCATATTGCGGACCAAGCATGCATCACTTGGATGCATTTAGACCGAACGGCCTATACGGACTAGGCCATGTCCATTATCGCTTGACCACGCCATGCAAACGAGTTGGCTTAAGTTTCGGTCCCTTCGTGGATGAACTGCGGTATGTGCTTGATCCCTTTAGAGTAGGGAAGGGTACATAAGCAGCCGCAATGAGTTGCAACATTGCCGGTCCAGCACGTTATCACTCATATTATCTAATTTAGAGATAATTGCGATACTTTGGCCTCTCATATTATCATGCTCGGTAGCTCGACGCAAGAGATGATTGTGGCAATACTTGATGAGGCTAGTTGCGTTCCATTCCTTGGATGCTCATACTTCCTATCAAGGCGTTCGACATAGGCTAAAAACCCGAGTGTTGTAATTTAGCTCAAAAGCAGTCCATTTTGATGGGAAACGGCCCAAAGATCAAGACATGTTGTTCCACATGGTCACCAGAATTTAGCCAAATTCCATCGTTTGGGGCCTCAAAAGGCCGTTTTCGCCGTATTAAGAAAGTTTTTATTTTATTAACAAATCCTTTGCGGAACAAGGGTAAGTTGGAACGGTGTGGAAGATTAAATAGCTGCGTCATGCTCCACGAGCATGCTTACAAGGGCAAATGAACGTGTATTTTCCTAGCTCTAAGGCCCGGATCGTAGTTTAATCATGGCGCATCGGAGAAGTTACGGCCTGCGGGGGAACGCTCCAAAGGCGTAATTTTTCGGTATATCACAGCAATTATCTAGTTTCCCACCAACGGTACTCGTAGAGCTTCTTGATCCCACATAAGTCTTTAAATGAGCGGTCGTAAGAGATTTCGCCTAATTAGGGTATTTTCCTCTCCGAATAGACGGATCCACTAGTAACAACACAACAAGGTAGGTTTTCTGGCTCTTAGGATAGTTTTCTCAGAATGCAAACTTGGGTATTTATAGACCAAGGAAGTTTGGACACCAAGAAATTTCCAAAACAGAAATATTCTTAAGATATTATGCAATATATTTCCAAATCGGTTTTCAAAATTCCTAGAAATGCTCTGTCCAAAATAACCGAAATCCTACTAGAAAATATCCAATTAGTAAATGCACATTACCAATTTTAATTTTCCAGAGATATGCAATTTATTTGTTGGTAATTAAAAGCATATTAAATTAACAACCTTAATTTAAAGATTCTCAACTTATTTCGGTCTGGGATCTCCTTTAGTTATTAAGGAATCTCTTTGAACAATAAAAGATAAGAGTTATTGAACATGTTCAAAGTATGTCGACATCTTATTTCTTTGTAAATCCTTTTTCATATTTACAATCTTGGAACCGATTATACCACACTTCCAAACAAGTTTAGAACTGGTTCATCTGATTTCCAAGAACTATGTGATTGATCAAATATCAATACACTAATCATGGGTTTACGGTTCTACCAAACACAAGGATCGCTTCTACCTTAATATGGTTACTGGGACCGGTTACATCAGTTACTAAGATCGGTTACACCACTTACCAGGACCGGTTACACCAATTACAAGGATCGATTGCACACTCTTTTGTGATCGGTCACACCAATTACTAGGATCGATTACACTAATTACTAGGATCGGTCACACCAATTACAAATATAAATCATACCATCTTAGGTGATTACTTAGGATCAGTTATACTAATAAAATTCATACCAATACATAATTCAGGCATTGTGACTAGTTTTACCAAGATACATAACAAGTTATGATCGGTTCTACTAACTCACACATATTGGTAATCCAAAGATATGCAATGAATAACAATACCAATAAGCCTAGAGATTTCCCTTTCGATTCATAAAACAAGTTCATGAATGTACTTCCTTTAAACGAATGTAAACATTGTTTCCTAGGACAAAATATTCACCCATACCCATACACATAATCACAATAGCATTCATACGATTATGTCGCTGTCTTATATACGAAGTTCAAAAGATAAGCATTATACTTAGTATTCTAATTCCTTAACACTATGTCTACTAGAGTATAATCATTCACAGCTTCGCAATTATGTTTTCAATATAGCACGACTTGAAAGATACGTTGGGAATAAAACAGTTCAAGTCAAAATATTACTAACCTCAAGAGGAAGGATAATGTCGTCGTTGTAGCTTGTTACTTCTTCACATTCTTCAAGTATTCGAGTAATACTTGTATGTCTCATTATCCTAATTTTTCTAGCCTAACTTATATGAAGTTGTCTCTAGTACATAATCAAGCGACTCTTTAATTGAGTTTTGATTCACTAAAATATGACAACCAAACTTGACATACCAACGCTTGGTGGGTTCAACCGAGCTATGCTCTAACAAACTATTTTAATTCAAAATTAAAATTCAAAATTCAGAACTCCTTTTTTCTCCATCTTTTTACCAGCCCCTGAGAATAGCCTAACGAAATCAAAATCATATAATAAACTACTTTGGATCAATCATATTTGATTATTACATACTCATAAAAAAAAATCATATTTGATCAATATGTACATGGTTATATATTTATATGTACTAATCTAAGTTTTTCACTATCCCAGTTTCACCCAGCCTCCACTTCATACCACTTCATCTTCTCACCCACCAACCATTGCTTAGCTTGTTAGGCTTACAACTAGTATCATGTAATAATCGTTATCCAATAATATAATGATACTAAAAAATCTTTTTAATAACTATTTTAATTACAAACTAAAATTCAAAACTCCTTTTTCTCCTTCTTTTCACCAGCCACCGAGAATAGCCTAACAAAATCAAAATCATACAATAAACTACTTTGGATCAATCATATTTGATTATTACATACTCATAAAAAAAATCATACTTGATCAATATGTACATGGTTATTATATATTTATATGTATAAATCTGAGTTTTTCATTATCCCAGTTTCACCCAGCCTCCACTTCATACCACTTCATCTTCTCATGCACCAACCATTACAGAGATGAGCTTTAGCTCTTCTCCAATATACTCGAGTTACAACTCCTTTGATTCTATAATTCTATAATTCTTCTTTTCCCAACTATTTTAAACTTAATTCTTCTGTTTAAAATTTAAATATACGGTGATTACATCTCAATGATCTCATCCTAGACTTCAAATGGATGATATATAATCTTGTTATTTATTAAATTGAATGGTAAACTATGATTTAGATAATCGGGGGAAGAAAGTTTCTCGCGACAGAAAATATGAGACAACTAGACAAAACCTTGGTAAAAAAACACGTAGGTTGGAGATGAAATTTTTTATTTCCTTATATTTAAGAAAATTGGTTGCTGGATAAGATAAAGGATGTCTTCCCACATGTGAAGCTGATCACATGACCACTAGAGTAGCATTTTAACCTTGCAAATTTGGGGCCTAGTGTGATTATTTGGGGCCTACGACTATAAGACAAAAAAGAATATTTTGAAGTAAAATGGATAACCCCTTATCCAACTATTTTACTAAATGGCAAAACTACCCCTGATTAATTAGTGCTAATTTGGGTGTGTAGATGGTGGATTTTCAACAAAGGCTAAAATCGTAAACTCATGATTGTACGGACCGCCGGTTCAGTAATCTCATGTGAGTATTGAGACACGAGTCTCTCATCGAATTCTCAACGGAGAGTGCTTTCTCTCAGAGTACATGTAGATATGCAGTCAACATCTAGACAACGGCAGAATCTCATGAATACTGAATACTTTCAGTCATTTTTATATAGTATCACGGGATGAACGGCTCTACGGGGCAATATCGTCTTCAGGAACAAACAACGAGTTTAACCTGACTATATAAAGGATATGGCTTAACGGCAAGTCATGTCAGGATAATTAATGCTCCTATCGTAGTCAGTTTATTCTGCTAGGCATAGACCCATGAGGTTAATTATCCCTTCATTGCTCCGATTACGTGGTCGAATCAACGACGATCCCACAGAATGGAAATAAGATTGCTCCGATTCCGTGGTCAAATCAACGACAATCCCACGGAATGGCAATAAGATTGCTCTGATTCCGTGGTCGAATCAACGACGATCCCACGGAATGGCAATAAGATTGCTCCGATTCCGTGGTCGAATCAACGACGATCCCACGGAATGGAAATATCATTGCTCCGATCCCGTGGTCGAATCAACGATGATCCCACGGAATGGCAATAAGATTGCTCCGATTCCGTGGTCGAATCAACGACGATCCCACGGAATGGAAATATCATTGCTCCGATCCCGTGGTCGAATCAACGACGATCCCACGGAATGGCAATAAGATTGCTCCGATTTCGTGGTCGAATCAACGACGATCCCATGGAATAGAAATATCATTTCTCTTATTCCATGGTCGAATCAACGTCGATCCCATGGAATGGAAATGATCACCTCATTGTTCTGAGTTCATAGTCGAATCTTCTGCTGATCCTATGAATTAACAGTAAACATCTATCCATTTTATTACTCGTTTTATGAATTATTCTCCATCAAATTTCATGAATTGGTAATAAATAATTAACGGGCATCGGAGCTACCTTTGAGTAAGCCATGTTTCAAATGGTGCTAGTGTATTCAACGATGATGCATTAACAATCACCGCACGAACGAGTATTTCAAAATACGACGAAACGATGAACCTATGCAAAATAGGGAAGAAAATAATAAATAATTAAAAATATTTGACCAAGGCGCTGGGACACGGACACACGATCAACTCATCGTGTCATGGTCAGTTCCACGCTAAATCTATATTTTTAATACACTTTTATTATTTTTCATGATTTGATAAAATTCTCTCGTTTGATCAAATCTTCGTCTTGAGGAAATTCTTAGGATTCGTGGTACTTCTATGAGTCCGTCAAAAAATAATTAAGGAGAGTGTGTGGGGCGTGACCATTGGCCGACCGGCCATGCCTTGGTCCCAGCCGGCCCACACCTCACGGTCCTTATTATTTTATTATTATTATTTTTCTCTAATTTCATGAAAAACTCCTTGATTTCATGGTATTTTTCCTCAAAAAATTCCTTTAAATCATCAAAAATAATAATAAAATAAAATAAATTATGGAAACTCGTGGGACCGGGCCTTGCCCGGCCGGCCATGCCCTATCCGGTCCCACACGCCCTGTTTTATTTATTTCATTATTAATTATCTTATTTTTTTCCTTGATTTCATGGTATTTTTCTCAAAATTCCTTCAAATCATCAAAAAATACCCAAAAATTATTTAAAAAATTATTAAAATTCGTGGGATTGGGCCATGACCGGTCGGTCACACCTCCATGATCTCACACGGCCAAATTTTATTATTTTGATATTTTTCAAAGACCATGAACTCATGGAAACTCCTTCAATTCATGAAAACACTCTAAATTTATCAAATTTCTCAAAATTCATGAATCCTTCATAAAATCATCAAAATATGTAAAACTAAGGAAGAGACACCATGGGACCGTGGTCATAACTGGCCGACCGTGCTTTGGCCACCGGCGTCCCAGTCTCACAATTCCTTATTTTATAAATATTTTCCATCGTCTCATGGTGTTTCCTTCATCTCATGAAAACTCCTTGATTTTAACAAAACTCCTTCGTTTTATCGTGGGACCGGCCCCTTAAATCTTTCCTGAATTTTACTTTCGGGTTGTTTTCACCTCCCGAACGAGCTCAAAACCTAAAACCTCCCGCAATGGGAGATAGGAAATTCTTTTCCGTATGGAATGAATGGGCGGACCATCAAAATCCGAGTGTGTATGAGAATTCTACATCAATTCTAGTAAAGGACGTTAATTAGGGTTTGGGGGTTGCTCAAGCGACCAACAGTTGGTCACGTGATCACTGTGACCGGTCCACGCTTCATAATTCCCTCACTTTTCATTATTTTCCCTCGTCCGATGAAGTTTTTACGGTTTTATCAAAAAACTCTAATTTTGTCATATTTTCTCAAATGGTCGCTCAAACGTGCACCAGAAAATATCAAAATTCTCAAGACTGAGACGCAGACACCTTAGGGACACGAGCACATTATCTTGACCGACCAAGATTAGCTCTTCGGCTCACAGAGGCCAATCCCATCGATTTTCATAGTTTTGACCTAATTTGCACAATTGCTCGTATTAGGTCCAAAACTTCCAAACACTTTGGATTTTTCATGAAGTGACCATCAGACGGTCACAGGACAACCCATGGCCGGCTCCATGACTCTATGATTGGTCCATCACTCTCCCATAATTAATTAGGTTTTCACACCTAAGTCTCAGACGAGCATTTTGAATAATGATTGAACCATCATTTAATCATTCTTTCACCAACAAATCATGAACTCTTCGTGAATTCATCATATTTGCTCACGTGAGCATATGGATACTACATGGTTAATCCACGGTCTCATGTAGATGCTCCTCATTCGTCCCATGGTTAAAACTTCTGACCATGAATTGATCATCAATCAGTCAAATTAGGGTTTCTGAGTTCAATGACCATGCTTCCAGACTCTAACCTTAATAATTCTATGACGACCTCATGGTCATGAATTAATACTAATAATTCTAGGTGACCTCATGGTCATGAATTTTATTAATTATGCTAGGTTCAACGACCAGCACTTTAATTAATATTCTTGGCACACTGCCAATCATTCATGAGCAACACATGCTCAGACGGTCAAATATTCAAAAAATCATCACGAGAGCAACACTTGCTCAGATGATCAATATTTGCTCGAGTTAAGGAATATTGGTTCAACAATCCACCAATATTCAACAATCCATCAAATGAGCAATACTTGCTCACTTCATCGTAAGAATTATACCTCTGTCTCATGACACGTTCAATTTGTGAGTTTCAGAACATCTTGTTCGACTCAGCGATTACATGGACTCATTGTCCCATCAAACCACGAAGTCATCAATTGACTAACAAACCACGAGACGATCAATCGTGTCACTTGGGGGGATATCACTTAGGGTTTTGGTCTGGCGGTCTATGGCACGTGTATTCAAACACACGATGGAATGTGAGCAAGTCGTGCAATCAGTTGAAGGAATTCACGAGGTAGTGGGTGGAAGGTCGACCGAGTCTTTACACGTTGGACAACCGGTTTCGAACACGATTTCCACCTCTCCACTCCTTTATTCCACTAAATGTCACACTTCATGGGATCATGGTGTCTACAATTCCAGCAATATAAATAAGTTCCTAAATCAAGATTGAAGGCAGAGAATCAAAAACAGAACGAATACATAGAATACTCAGAGTAAGAATCTCACGTCTCTTCGACAACACGAGATCATCAAACTCATAAATTGAGAAATTTCTTCACAATCGTTCAACTTCAATCATTCAGAACTTATCATATTCAGAATTCACACACCCACAATCCTTGAATCACCATCGATTCCACACATTTCTCAGCTTCCCTCCTACATATCAACCCATCCTATTTTGTGACCGAATTTACTCTGGAACGGTCGTTGTCTCGATTTAGGCCGGAGTACTACAAATTGATCTCTCGAATCTAAGCACCCCCTTTACAGTGGTGCATCTATGTGAGGATTAAAATCTTGCTTGGTTCGAGGAACCCCCTCCGCCCGGTCGTCTCCTCAATCCCTTAAAAACCAGCAGATCATTTTTCCCCATCCACAGGGTGATTAAATGATGTTTAATCAAGTTAACCCTGAAATTAACTACCATTAATTCATCATCAGAACTTGAAAAAAAAAATTGAAAAACTTGATCCAGAATCGGTTGGTGTTAGTGCAGTTATAAACCGATTCTGGGTTGAGTTTTTTCAAAGGACGAATTAAACCCAGAATCGGGTTTTTTCAATACACACAAAAACCGATTGTGAGAATCGGTGTTTAGGTATGTCCAAATAGTCTGATTATACCTTACTTTCAGAAACAAAATATTCATTACATGGTTTAGGAAATTAGCTCATAACATATATAGGATTCAGTATGGGAATTCTAGAATTTGACACATCAAATGTTCGCCAATGAACCTCTGAGCATGTCGGTACAACGTCATATATTCTTTGTGGTGAATGAACTTAGTTTCCTCATTACAAATTTTCTAAAGCCCATTGAAACGTTCCAACTAAAAGTCAATGAATTCTCGTATGTTAGTATGCGAACTTCAACCGATGACATAAGTATAAATATTATCGGATTACTCACTTTTTCCCTAAGAGAAGCTTGTGGATGATGTTGATACACCATATTTGTAACTTTAACATACTATCGCATTGCAATTTTTATGTAGTTGAATTGAAATTCCAAGTCTCTCCATTTGCGGTTATTGGGATTACCTATACGCCCGTAAAAGAACTCATTAACTCTCTTCCAAAACATTGAATAAATTCCATTCGGACGTTCACTGAACGTATTAGCAAACGATTTAACGAGACACAAATCTTCATACGGTTCCCATTCCATTTTCTAGGCTAAGTGTGTGATGTGGGAGTGGCTCAAAGAGGTTGTCCTTATATAAATAAAGACTCAACGACTATTTTTTTCAAATTCAATTCACTTAATCGGATTTTAGGGATGTCCACATAAACCGATTGCGTCCTTGCAAAATCATATAATATATGCCTCTCAATAATCGGTTTTTCATATTGCACATGTAATCCGATTCTTGGCAAAAACAAGTTACAGAAAAGTTGCAACTTTGCCTTAGTAGAATCGAATTACATGTAATGCCCACATAGACCGATTCTGGAGATTGTCAAAATCTCCCACTTAACAATCGGTTTTTAATAATTCACTTTGTTGATGGTGGTTTTTAGATTAGGGTCAAAATTGTAAAACCTTGCATCTGATGTGACGTCACTCTATAAGGAAGTTGTGCCGTGAGTGCTAACCTCTCCACCAGCATATTTATTCAATATACTTACATGAAATTTATCCAGACTGGCGAATGTAGCAACCATCCCAAATGTTCTGTAAATTTCGGGGCCTCACCTATATTCACTTAATATAAGTTCCTTTTAATGCCTTTTATGCTATGTTCTTCGGCTAAACCCTTAATGTTGATATGGCATGATGATTTGTGTTCACTCGCAGCAGAGTAACACGAATTTCCAAGTATCAAGGATAAGGTCTTTGCATAAGGTATTCAATCAGAAAAAGCATGATGCTCTCTGGGAATGAACTTAAAAGAACTTTATGTCAACACATAGAATTCAATCAATTGACTTGACTAACTTGCATAAGTTAAGGTTTTGTGCCTCGCATAGTATATCATACCTTGCTTGTCCAAATTAAACCTAGGCGAACTAGGTAATTAATCCGCCGTGGATTAGCAGGTGCAAAACCTTGATCAGAATCAGAAAACAGGGAGCCGCAGAAGCAAAGAGAGGTGTGGACATGCCTTAGGCCAGATGGCACCACTTCCATTGGCCACGCCCTTCCTTAATTGTCCCTATTTCTCTCGACCAATCATGTTGCCTCAAATTATCCACGCGCTCATAAGTTATGGATGGACCCTTTCTTGCCGGCCCCACTTGCCATCGACCAATCAGGTCACTCTAAAGCCTCCACACACTCACCAGAAGTGTATCCATGCCCATGCTTGGCCGGCCCTCTTTTAATCAACCAATCAGGTCACTCTAAAGCCGCCATACTCTCACCAGAAGTGTAGCCGCGCCTTATGTTTTGCCACCCCCTTTTCTTGGCCAATCAAGTCGCTCTTAACTTGCCACCATAAATTAAAGGAAAAACGCACCCCGCCGCGCCACCATAACTAACTGGCAAGAAAAACGCGTCCTACCACAACAACATATTGATCAGCATGCCAACATGCCATTCTGCCGCGGTAGCATGCCACTTTAGCCTTGGCCACGCCGCTAAGCCCTAATTATTGCCACAACGTCAAAACCTAGACTTGGCCATGCTGCCAAGCCCTAATTCTTACCACGACGCCAAAACCTAGCCTTGGACACGTCGTCAAGCCCTAATTCTTACCACAACGCCATATCCTAGCCTTGGACACGCCACCAAGCCCCAACTTTGGCCACGGCGCCAAATTTTAACCTTGGCCACGCTGGCAAACCCTAATTCTTACCAAGGCGCCAAAACTTAGACTTGGCCATGCCGCCAAACCCTAATTCTTACCACGACGCCAAATCCTAGCCTTGGCCACACCGCCAAGCCCCAACTTTGGCCACTGCACCAAATGCTTACCTTGGCCACGTCGCCAAGCCCTAACTTTGTCCAAGGCGCCAAAACCTTGCCTTCGCCATGCCACCAAGCCCTAACTTTGGTCACAATGCAAAATTCTAGCCTTGGCCACGCCGCCAAGCCCTAAATTTGGCCACAAAGCCAAATCCTAAGTTTTGGCCATGCTACAACGCCACAGGGCCATGCCACAGCTACGCCACTGGAATGCCGATATGCCATGGCCACGCCAGGCGCCACTTTTCTATACAACGAGATATGGCCATGAGCAATGGCCATCCTTCCTCATGAGATGCAATCTCAACCATCCAAGTTCGCCACCAAAATGACAGACTTCTGGCAATTTTTAGGCGACCAGCCGCCTAAATATAGCGGCCATGGCTATGCCAGGCGCCACTTGCACCACCGTGACACTGTATTGCACAGGCCATGCCAGCCGTACTACATTACCACTGGCGTACACCAAAATGCTCATGGGCCATTATCAGGCGCCAACACAAGGTAGACATAATCAACGGCTACCCTCCCTCATGAGATGCAATCTCAGCCATCCAATTTCTCCACCGAACTGACGGACTTGCGGCAAGCCCCAGGCACCACTTTGCTACACAACAAAGATGTGGCCATAAACAATGGCTACCCTTCCTAATGAGATGTAATCTCAGACATTCAAGTTCGCCACCAAACTGACGGACTTGTGGCAAGTTTTAAGGGGCCGACCAAGGCAAGCCTAATAGCATCACATGTTATTTTCCTATGGAAAAGTCTCTTGACTTTGACTTTCCACACATAGCAACCTGCTACACGTTTTCCACGAAAACACTCGAGACATCAAATATGTCACAAACTGGGGGATACTCATCAGGGTATTGGTCTGGCGGTTTACAGCGTGCGGCGTGCAATGCGCCCGTTACAAGAAAGTGTCATGAAGTAGGACAATTAGTGGTGGTGAAAAGTAACGGTGCAAACCATTCATTACCTTCATCATGGAAGCGTAATAACTGACGGTTACACGAAATCACTTCCCTCATCATGGAAGCATAACGTCTAATGGTTACACGTTACTCTACTTTTCCACCACTCAATTGTTTTCACTTCCTACGAGACCAGGGTACGTTTCAATATGACTTGTATAAATAGGCTTTACCTATCTTTACCAAAAAACAAGTTTTTGGTCGGCAACACTACAGTATCTAGAAATCACCTAGTAGCTTTCCATTCGGCTAACCAGTTCTTCTTTCAGAAACCAGTCATAAACAACCACACCTTCAAAATCAACGATTTTGGTCTCAACACTTTCTTCGCTTCCCTCCCTAAGACCAACCCTTCTTCTTCACTTTATGACCGAAGCAAGCCTGGAACGGCCATTTCTTGGTTTAGTCCAGGATTTTACAGATTGATCACTCGAATCAAAAGTACTCCCGTGTAGTACATTATTTGGGGTTTAGATTCATTTCTCACCCACACACCCGAAATTACCAAAATCAGCAGAAACGGTTTTCACCCACAAAAAATTGGCAACCAGAGTGTGAGATTAATATCTCGGTTGCAACTTTAAACTCTCAATTCTATCATCCTACCAGTGAATGCAATACTTTAAAGTGCATTGTCCTAGAAAAGAAGGATTCATGAGAATTGCGTCTGGGGACAAGAGATTTTTTGCCTTGCTGCGGATAGACATAAAAAAGGTTCCACTGATAAACTGGGGACTTCTTGCGGTGACGAGGGCATCACATAAAGACTCAGATTTACTCTCTGATGACTCAGTTTTTGTGAAAGACACTAAAGCGAGTAAGTTTTGTCAGACGATGTTAACGTGATCTATTGTTTGGGTTTTTACATTTACAATGGAAGCCGATAACCCAATCACCTCAAGATTTCATATCATCCCATATTTTTCCCTTTCTCATGCAACATTCATGGTTTCACAATTTTCCCGAATGATTTTGCTACTTATATTCGCAATTAGGATTTTGACATATCAATTGATCAAAGGGCTATTATTCCAAAATAATCCAAAAACTCTTATAAGAAGCAATCATCTATCAATCCAAAAACCAGAAAATCAAACCATAAATTAGGCGTTTCTTTTTCCTTTCAAAAAAAAAAACCTGAGAAAAGGAAGTTCAGAAAATAAAAACATTTAAGGAAAATTTCCTAACAACGACTCGTTCTTCTTGGAGAAAACGTCCTTCATGTTTTGAAGAGCCGCCTGCTTCAGCTTCAACTCCTGGGATAACTTATTGACTTCTACCTCCTGTTGGTTGATCAAATCTGCGGAAGGACCATCAACCGCTTCAGCCTGCAGCCTTTGGATCTCGGAAAATCCCTCATAGAACCAGGAGACGTTAAACTCAAATTTTACACAATATCCCGATGGAATTCCAAGCTTTGACTATATCTCCATAAATAGTGTGTCTAGTCACACTGCACATGTCATGGATTGAAGATAAAGTTTCCTCCACACGCTTGACCAATGCAAAACGTATATCAACCCTCCTGGTCGTGGAAATATGCCCATGCTTCCTCCATATCTTGGTATATAGCTCTGAATACTTCACCGGCATGCTGAATCCCCCAATCAACACATGATCCTCAAAAAGAGTTTCAAATGGAGGATCGAAAACGATACCAGCAGCTGAATGCGCAACTAGCAAAGATTCTTTGGGAATAATCACGCCCGTTGCCACGATAGAATTTTACGCCATTAGAGACACCAAATCATCCTCACGCCGATCAACCTCTATCTCCATATTACCAGTCTATACGGTTTCCATGATTGGAGACACGGTTACATCTTTATCGTCATGAATTTCCATCTTAGTGTTATCTTCAGAAGCGGCTTCTTCCTGTAAATATCACCAATTGAATATTTATTCCACATAAATAAACAACCCAATGGGAAAACGCATGAGAAACTCACAAACTCATCGACGGGCCTACTGGGACTGGGGAAAGACCTGCTGCTTTGCTCTGAAGTACTTTGCCCATCACCGTCGGATCCTGAGTTTTCTTCTTCTTCGCCTTCCTTTTCACTGAAAAGAGGCTCAGTATCACCATATTTTTCTTCATAAGGTGCCATTTCTTGGCCACATGCAAGTCTAGTGAAGGTGTTTATTTTGCTAATACCCTGATTTAGAAAGGGAAAAGATTTTCAGTGGCAACAATTCAGAATATTTGTATAATACGTCTGAATCAGAAAGAAAATCATACATACTTGCATGTTGGAAGAACTGAAAGTCACTAGAGTTGTTGAATCCAAATACGATTGGAAGCCACTTGCACAATTTTTCGACCTTTGCTCCCTTTCCTGGGGACTGTCTGCATCCGAATTAGAGGATTTTCACTTACCCGAAGGAAGCTACTTCAACAATTTATGCTTTGCTAGAACCGCAGAGGAAGGTCTTCCACATGGATTTGTTACAACATCCTGCACGAACTAATGAATGGTGAGAAACTCACCTTTCCATAAGATATTATATTTGGGAGT
The DNA here is from genome assembly GCA_023529315.1 of Papaver bracteatum. NCBI lineage: Eukaryota > Viridiplantae > Streptophyta > Magnoliopsida > Ranunculales > Papaveraceae > Papaver > Papaver bracteatum. The sequence continues at coordinate 1,576,441 of JAJJWX010001315.1, forward strand.
CGTCACAGTTTTTCATTCTAAAAGCAAGAAGGGAAGGCTTTTATCCGATGCAAAGACGTTGTAATCAAGAATAGCGTATAATATTTCATCTGGAGTTGTCAGTGGGCGACGAAATGGGACTCCCTGATCAAAAACCATATGTTGAGCAGCCCTGTCAATGTTGTAAGAGACTACTCCACAAGATCCTCTGAAAAAAGATGGCAATACCCAGATACATAGCTTCGCAAGAACATAATTTCTCCAATGCTCATATTCTCGTCAGCAGAATGCAATATCATGTTTGGGGCGGGAGCAAAAGTGTTTGGTTGAACTATGGAGGTGTGGACTGGAGCCCAGGAACAAAAGTTAACTTCATGCACGTTGTCAAGAAAATAAATGAGCTTTGAGCCATGCCTTGGATGCCTATCCAACCAACGGAGTATCCTAGAGCCGCCATACGTATCAGGAAATGAGGTTTTCGGGTTAGGAGCATAATGTTTGAAATGCTCCCACAACCATTCTTGGAGAAAGGCGACATGGATATATGAGTCTACTTTCATATACACATTAAATATGTACATATGCGCTACCAAGTGATCCAGGTGGGTATACAAATATACAAGAAACAAACTGCCAATGGGAAGAACAATGCCTTTCGCTAGTCTGATAGCAAATTTGATGAGCTTCTGCCTTATCTCCTTCTTGCCAGAGTCATCATCAAAAATATCTCTGGATAGCAACGGAACTAAAAATGCAGCAACATGGAGTGTATCATCTAACACTCGATCCGACTCCGGCTCACCAGGGAACCACTCAGACACCTACCAATTATAGAAACACTTTTCCTCATAACTCTTTTGAACATATCATGTTTCTTTCATGACCAAAGAGACGTGTATTTATTATTGTTCCTCAGATAAGACAACATCAAGCTCCCCAATTATTTGAAGACTCAACAGAACGGCTACACTTTCCAAATAAATGGTCATCTCACCCCATCTACATATAGCTGTGTGAGTTTCCGGACACCATCTGGAGATGAAAGTAATCATGCCTGCAATGTCTTTTCTGATTTGAAGTGTTGCAGAAGCCATGATAGCATTCACAATATGCGCTCCAGTCAAATTAGCTCTTACATGATCTCATCTCATCACGAACTTCATCCATTTATCATAAGAGCGCAATGGACTCTGATATATTTTGAAGTCTATGGGAGAAGCTGGATACACTTTCTTCTAAAGGAAAAACCTCATTATACATCCTGGATAGACTGATCAGACTTCTCTATTATTTTCTGAATCAGTCAGAAGAGTTGGCATGAATTTGAGATGGGTCCTCATAACAATAGCAGACTTCGTAAAAAACTCATCGTATATGTTCGGCTTGGAGTTGTTAGCACTTCTCGATGCGGCGGCAAAACTGCTTTCATCTGATATCTTAATAAAATTCCCTTATACTGCTTTCACTTTCGAAGTAGCTACAACTGAGCAAAAATAAAGAAGAATTACTACTTTGGAGAAAAAAACATGCATGAAGGTTTTATCAAATTGGACGCAATAATCCAGGAACAACAACGAATTTTCTATGGAGAAGTTTTTACTTAGACTCATGCCATGATACTCACGGCCAAAGAATGGGGACTGATGCTTGCTCGATGAGATATGTGTGTTGTCGCGAAAAACATGCTATTGGCAGAAACTAGACAATGCCGCGGGAAACATGTGGAGCCGCGGGAAGTATGCTCTCGGCCTATTTACGCTTGGCCACAGGAATCGTGCTCATAGACAAAAGGAAACCCTACACCTAAGTTTTGATGGAGAAAAGATCAAACAAAGTTGTCCGTCTATACATGCTTACTTAACACAACAATTGGTTTCGTTGATGTGTCTAACGCTACCACAATACTACTAACATAAAGGAATCATTCATATTGAAGTGTTTTTACAAGTTCATGGAAGTCGCGCCTATGGATAGGGTTTACACCAACACGGAGGAGCAAACAAAGGGAGAGACGCTGGAATACATACCTGGAATATGCTCGCCTGTTGTGTTGCAACTGCTTTGCCGCTAACTCCAAGATGTGGGAATAAAACTGATGATACGGGATAAAGAAGATGGCAACACCTTTTATAGACATGATTGTTTGGAGTTTGAAAGGAGGAAGGTTTCCTATTTTGGTTACACATGGAAAGAGGTAACCAGACCCGCGCTGGAAAGGCTCCATGGCGCCAACAGGCCATGGCCAAGCTAGCGCCAAGAGTCCGCTCCTAGCCAGCGCCATCTCTGCATCATAGACAAACCTTAACCAGCGCCATCCTCTCCGCGTCCCATCCAGATTAGGGCCCTCCACTCCACAGCAGGCCAATAGTCCGCATCCTAGCTAGAGTCATCCACCTTTCCAGCGCCAATGCTTCACGCCATCAGCACCGTGGCCAAAACACCACACTAAACGCTCCGCGCCAATTCCCACCATTCCAAACTCACGCCATCATCTTGTGGCCGAACCAGCACCGATAGTCCACGCCTTAACTAGTAGTGCCACCGACCTAGCCGGCCGAAGATGCGTCATCTTAGCCATCCAAAGCAGCACCATCTCCACCAGCCAAGAAAGCGCCATCCTGACCGTTCTAAGAAAGCAGCGTTATCCATAATTCAAAGCCAAACATCGCCACCTTCACCATTCCAAGACAAGCGTTATCTCTATCATTTCTGCGACCTAGATGGCTCCATCTTCGCTGTTTTGTAGCCAAAGTTCCAAGTGATGTTTTCACCATTACGCGGACTGAAGCCAGTTTCCATCATTCCATGGACTGAAGCCAGGCGCTATCTCCATACGTTCCGTGACCTAGCCAGATGTGCCATCTTTTCCAATCAGAAGCCAAAGTTTCAGCACTGACGCCAACACATTATGGCCAAGTAAAAATTATGCAGTGCCGCCAACACAAGGATCACGAATACCTCATACCTTCTGCTAAAGGTTAGTCGAATTTCTGCGGAAATATCTTCACGTCTTGCCCTTTCAATTTTACTCTTGTCTGTCACCATCTTATGCTTACCCTGCAACAACGCTGCTGTTACGAGCTAAGTAGGGGACTTAATGTTGATGGTGGTTTTTAGCTTAGGGTCAAAATTGTAAAACCTTACATCTGATGTGACGTCACTCTGTAAGGAAACGGTGCCGTAAGTGCTAACTTCTCCACCATCATATTTATTAAGCCGTTCAATATACTTACATGAAATTTATCCAGACTAGGCGAATGTAGCAACCATCTCAGATGTTCTGTTAATTTCGGGGCTTCGCCTATATTCACTTAATATAAGTTCCTTTTAATGCCTCTTGTGCTATGTTCTCCGACTGAACCCTTAATGTTGATATGGCATGACGATTTGTGTTCACTCACAGCAGAGTAACATGAATTTCCAAGTATAAATGATAAGGTATTTGCTTAAGGTATTCAATCAGAAAAAGCATGCTTCTCTCTGGAAATGAACTTAAAAGAACTCTATGTCAACACATAGAATTAAATTAATTGACCTGACTAACTTGCAGAAGTTAGGGTTTTGTACCTCGCGCAGTATATTAGACCTTGCTTGTCGAAATTAAACCTAGGCGAACTAGTTAACTAATCCGCAGTGGATTAGCAGGTGCAAAACCTTTCTCAGAATCAGAAAACAGGAGCCGCAGCAGCAAAGGGAGGCGTGTGTCAGGACCCTGTTTTGGACTGCCAAGTTCAGTTAAGTTCCACCTGAGTTATGGGGGTCTAATAACAGCTAATTAATTATTATTATTAGTTGCTAAGTAGGATTAGTAGAGTGGTGCGTGAGTGGTACATGTGCACACCAAACCCCTCTTTTATATTCCCTTCTTGTTTGTAGAACTGATGATGAAAAATTAATCTAAGAAACTTTTCTTTTGTTCTTCAATCCTTAAGGATTTTCCCCTCTCTTGAGATAATTTGTAAGGCAAGTCCTTACAATTGGTATCAGAGCACTCTTTCCTGAGTGACCTAGCCATGAAGAATCGATAAAAAATCGTAGAATCATCCTCTAGGTTTGATATTTTAGAACAAGATCAATTTGAAGCCTGAAAAGTAGTATACTACGAATTATTCGATCTGAGAATGAAGTCTATCAATATACTCTTGGATAAGAACTTTCCCAATCGAGATTTAAATCTTCTACAGACAGAGTTTCTCATTTTTATCGCCGAGGAAAGGTTGGCATCACTACCAGAAGTTGGGGATCTTAAAGCTACGGGTATGGAGGAGGAGATTATCGTAGAAGAAGAGATAACTAAATTTAGTCAAAATTCTTCAAGTCCATCAGAGAAAGCTGGAGATTAATCTCTCAAATTCGAGTTTAATAATTCGACATTTTTGTTCGATGAAGAGAAAGACGATTCAACCACTGAGGCAGTAAGATTAATTCCTTCTAAAGTTTATGGATCCGGTGATATGGGTGAAATTCAGAAACGAGATTCAAGGTTCCTAGCCTAACAGGAAGGTAAACCCTTCATTTTTGAAAGTAAATTCCCTAGTGTCGAATTGGGTTTCATAGTGAGAAAGGTTCTGAAAATTGAGATGTATTCTATCTTATTCATATCTGAAATTACTTTACCTAGTTTTGATTCTGGCCGTGTGTTATTTGATCGTGGGAAATATCTTGAAGCAATTGAAAGGTATCCTTATTGTGTTAGAAGAAGTTCTAAGTTCAGTTTGGATATGCTTACTTCTTACTTGGTTAATTTTTATGAGTCAGTTCTAATGAATGATTATGATGGAAGATGTGTTAACGATATGATTTGTAAACATGGGCTTCGATTCAAATTGTTGTTTATGAATTCAATAGGAAATTTATCGGTTAAGGATGGTAGTACTGGTGATGGGGGTTATCTGTTTGGTAAAATGCTTCAATTGGGTACTGTATATCTCAAGAGAAAGAATATAAACACTCACCAAATGTCTAGTAAGAAGTCTTTTTACCTATGTTTTAACTTTTCTGGTGGAGTATTTGATCGTGGGAGAGATATTGAATTTATGGAAAGGTATTATTGTTTTGATGATGCTTATGAATCTTATTTTGATACAAATACTTTTTATGGGTGTTAAGTGCATATTTTGCATATAATTAGTGTCGAATCCATGCTAGTATTTGCTATATTTTCTTGTGAATTATTGTATATTACTCTTGTTTTTCTCTATTTGTGTTTTATTAGGTGAATCATCCAAAAGAAGTGAATTTGCACTTAATTGTGAAATAAAAGAAGTTAGCTAAAAGCGGAGAAAGGTCAAATACCAAGTGGAACTCGTTCGAACTTAGGATTGCATGCTATCATTTCGAAGAAGACGAAAATACGAAGCAAATGGCGAAAGAATGGAGTCGTTCCGACGTCTTATGAAGATTTTAAGGGCATTTGAAGCAAGCAAATTTACGCGCACAGAATTTATAAGGGGTAGCCAATCTGTTAAGGGGATGCCAAGATTCAAAAGCTACTAAAGGCACCTGGGTAATCTACTACTGGATGCCACCTTCTTCCTCTTTACTAAAGTACGTAAACATGCAGATGAATGATGATAACTCGAGGGATAACAGGGACGTATGTGGTGTTGTTCATGAAGCTGTTATAATGGGTTTAAAGGGGATATTGATCATGGTTGAACTCGATGGAAGTGGTTACCTGCGAAGGATGGAACTCGATAAGCAAAGAAGCTGGTGTTTTTCTCAAGTTTGAATAGGGAGGAGATTATGAAGGTGAAACTATACTGATGCTGCTGTTTAGAAATGGAGAAGTGGACTGATGGGCTGATCGCTAGTGTTGGCAGCTAAGTAACATGGCAGTGGCTGTGAAGAACCCGTATTATGGTTGCTTTCACTCGTGATGCTTGGCAGAGCTCGAACGGCAGTGATGGAGTTTTGGCTGTGACGTAAAAAGGAAGTGACACTGGACAGGGAATGAGTTTGAAGCTAGCTTTGATGCTTGACAGGGAAGAATATATGATGGTGCTGTGGATAATAACAGATGGAACTCGAGATGAGTGGTGATGTTTTTGCCATTAATGGTCAGCAATGAAGCTATGCAATTACGGTGTTTGAGAAGAAAGTGTTTCCGTGAAGGTTAACGGTGACAAAACTTGAAGCATGGACGTGCTTCCATTGCTGTCTTGTTTACGAGATGTTGCTGGGATGATGATGGCGACAGTAATATTGACGAGGAAGCTTGAGTTCGAGATACAGTGCAGAACGGGAGTTGTTGATGGGTTCTGTCGTGTTTGGAAGTAGTCATGATTCTTGGTAATAAAGATGAGGAAGGTGTTGCTGTCCTTGGATGTAGTTAGTTTCGATAACTGAAGTTGGAACTAATGATGATCACGTACGCCTGGAAGATGATCAGCTATTACTGTTATTATTGGCTGTAGATTTATGAACGAAGGACAATGGAAGTTGCTGCCAGTTGAGCTCGAGAGAACACGGGTTCGAGTTTCCGGGAGAGCAAACCATGGTAAATCCATCGTAAAACACAAGAGGAGTCACGATTGGAAAACCCAGCCGTGATTGAAAAGAATAAATTTGTTAAAACATCTAGGAGAACATAGGGATGGGATATCCCATCCGTAATGAAAGAAGCAAAATAGGCTGTCAGTCTCCTGAAACTGACAAGCCAAATGTAGCTGAGAAATTGGATTTGGGCTGGGCTTTACTGTTCATGTGAAGCCCATAAAGGCTGTTGGACGTGGTTATACGGATTTGGCATTCTTTTGGCTAGTTTTTGGCAAGTTTGGCACACTATTTCGACCGGGATTCGAGCACGGGCACAACTACAATTGGGACACCTATATAAGAGAACTTCTAATATTTTTGGACATCAATCTTTTAATCTTTAATCAAGTTTTGGAGAGAAGAACACAAGGGAGAAAAGCTAGGGTTTTGGAGCATTCTTCGTCACCGTAACTATTTCTTTACCATTTTACTATATGAAACTCATGGGTTTTGTTAGGAGGGATTTCCTGTTTAGTCCACTAAACCCGACCCGGTTTAGTGGCTAGTCCAGCCAAAACTTCTTCTTAATCGTTAGTCCAAAAAAGTTTAAATTCAAGTAGATTTACCTATATACCCCCGAACATTATAAGTTCGTTTTTACATTTAAATTCAAGTAGTAACTACTATACTAGTATTATTATGTAGTATAACATATGTAGTATGTAGTATACTAGTAGTAACTAGTACTAATAGTAATATGTTATGTATTGATACTACTACATATTGATATGTAGTACGTTATATATTGACACTACATATTGATATGTAGTATATGTTTGATATGTAGTATGTTATGTATTGATACTACTACATATTGATATGTAGTATATGTTTGATATGTATTACTTTATATATTGACACTACATATTGATATGTAGTACGTTATATATTGACACTACATATTGATATGTATTACGTTATATATTGATATGTAGTATGTTTGATATGTAGCATGTTATATATTGACCCTACATATTCATATGTAATACGTTATATATTGACACTACATATTGATATGTAGTACATTATATATTGACATGTAGTACATTATATATTGATACTACATATTAATATGTAGTATGTTATGTATTGATACTACATATCAAAAAATTGTTATGTATTGATACTACATATGTTACTACTAATATACTAGTTACTACTAGTATAACTATAACTAGTTATATACTAGTTATACTAGTTATAGTATAACTATAACTAGTTATATTACTAGTATAACTAGTATACTAGTTATAGTTATACTAGTTATATTACTAGTATAACTAGTATACTATACTAGTTATAACATATGTTACTATGTTACTACTAGTATAACTATAACTAGTTATATACTAGTATAACTAGTATACTAGTTATAGTATAACTATAACTAGTTAACTAGTATAACTAGTATAGTATAACTATTACTAGTTATAGTATAACTAGTATACTAGTTATAGTTATACTAGTTATATACTAGTTATAACATATAGCATATCAATATGTAGTATCAATATATAATGTACTACTTATCAATATATAACGTACTACATATCAATATTAATATGTATTATACTAGCTACTACTAGTATAATACATATTAATATTGATATGTAGTACGTTATATATTGATAAGTAGTACATTATATATTGATATGTAGTATGTTACGTATTGATACTACATATCAAAAAATTGTTATGTATTGATACTACATATGTTACTACTAGTATACTATACTAGTTACTACTAGTAGTTACAACTAGTATGGTACATATTAATATGTAGTATCACCAATTGATATTACTAGTATTTCGTAACATACTACTAGTAACATTTACATGTGGTGATACTAATTAGACCTAGAAGGGTGTTTTAGGCATTTCGAAAATACACTTTATAATCTCCACGAAGTTTTTGGACTAGAGAGTAAATAATCTAGTCCAAAAACATGTTTTTGGACTAGAGAGTAAATGTTTTTCATGGGTGGACTAGCCATCAACTGGGTCATGAAAAAGTGGACTAGCCAGTAATTCCTACTTTTGTTAGTACCATGAGTAGCTAAACTTCTTAGCGATTGGGGATGAATTCTAAGTTCTAGACACGATTTGAGTTATTATATAAATCTATTTTGAAGTTCTTCACATGATTATTGATTATTTATACTAATTAGACATTTATGATTAATTGATAGATTGTTTAGGTGGCCAACTGAATTAATTTGTTGATTCAATCAAATGCTAGTATTGAGTTAGGAGATAAGTAATAGTCGAATAATTCATACAAAAGTAGAGAACACAAGACCTTGCAGAGGGATTCTGCGTAGCGATTGTGTGTATAAACAACACTAGAAAGTGGACCTTGAGCCAAGAGTCTAACTACTAGGATCAATCTATAATTCACAAAAGATAAAGCATTCGGAGAAATTACACCTTGAGTGAGCTACTACTAGGTGGTTTAGACGAATAGAATCTGGTATTGGAGAGCTTCCGTACTCAGTGATATAAGGAATTTAGTTGATAGCACTTAGCTAGCTGTTATTCCACGGTTGGTAATAATCTTTGATTAATTGTATTAATGGATGAATATAATAACTTGATAACGGTTTAACAACGAAGAATGATTCCATGATCACATTTCTCTTTATTGCTTGCAACTTAATTATTTTTAATTGCTTTGATTTTATTTTGAATCTAAAACAAAAATCCCCCCATTGTGACACTTTTGATAACTAAACTCCCTGCTCTTTGTGGGAACGATCCTTACTTCCATTATATTACCAGTTAATTGTGTGGAAATAAGTAATTTAATTTGAGTGCACCTACGACACGCATCAATGGGCTTCTTCTTCAATCTGCGTACCAGTTAGATTTGTTGCTTGCGAATTGGATTGGGACTTTACTTGCTAATAAGGGAGAGCACTATGACTCTGTCAAGCTATCTGAGCAAGTGCCTGGTGGACATAGTTTTCATGGGAGTGAAGGTTTGGTGAGTTTTTTAATTATTAGTAGTGATTGTAATAAGCTCTTGAGAATCGAAGGAAGAAATACAGGGGTTGAAATATATGAAGAGAAAATGGTAACCGGGGAGAGGCTTGTAGTGGTTAATGCTACTTGCTGTTATCAACTACATAAGGGGGTTGACTTGCCAGCAAATAGTTTTCCCGCTCGAGTGATTATATTCCTCAGTTCAGTTGGTAAAGTATTTCAGCAAGCTAAGAATGATTGTTCTGTGCATAGGGAAGAAAAGGGAGAAGAATACGTGTGTTGTTACTGCTGTGTTCTTATTATTCTAGATGAAGTTAAAATGGTAATTATATACTTCCCCATGTTTGACCTTTTGTTTTTTTTATTATGCTCTACATGAATATGTGCGCTTCTATCGACCAATGTGTGGTTCTCTCATGTTGGAGTTCTTCACAAGGATGGTGGGAACTCAACCCATTCATATTGTGCTTCACATTCCAAATGTATTAATATGGGTAATAATGTTAAAATGAAAATTCAAGTTGTTTACATCTGAGTTGTGTTGTATGAGAAATGTTAGCAGGAATTATTGGAGCAAGTTGTTCTTAACAATCTTATGGATTAAAGGAAATAGGAGAGTAAAACAACTAATTCTCGATATTATACACGTCCCAATTATGTCGTTGGTAGTCTCCTTGCAATGGAAGTTGATACTAAATGGTGATGCTCATCTTGATTGTGTGCTGGTGAGAAATTTTGTATGGATCCTTGCTAAAATCATTGTGAAGATACAAGGTGCTTACTTTATCTCTAATGGAAAGATGACGGGATGTGTAGAAGGTATAGAAACTATATTGGGAAGGTTATTCTTGATTACAAGGGCAGCATGGCCAATACCATTTCAGAAGGTGTTTGTAGAAATGCATATCAAATTGGAATTTTGTGAAGGTTATGGACTTGTTTACTGTTTTGGAAAAAGCACAAGCAACTTCAGTTCAATGGTACCAATTATAGGAGGAACTACAACTAGGTATGAGCATAACACTACGCAACGAAATGGTCAGTCGATTTCTGGGTTAGGAGTTGAAGTACCTAAATACTTCACATGGGAAGTCTTTAGCCTTGAGGCTGAGTATTCACTCGTGGGGATTCAAATTCTACATGTGTTGGCGTGGCTTGAATTTTTGAGGTGGAAATTCAAGTTGCTTTCAACTATTTTATGGAGTACTGTAAGGATCGGTGGTACTATGTGTCTTTTCAGCAAGCTACCAGGAACTCCTAGATACATGAGTAGTTGTTGCTGGTTTTTTGATAGAGGGAGAATGCTTGAATCAAGGAATGGTATAATAGGCACATCAATATTTCTTGTGAAATATATAATTGTTAATCAATATGGATTACTGAGAAGGCATCTGTGTTGTTGGATAACATGCTTGAGGATGTTGTGTGGGGTATGAGCAGTGGTAAATATAATATTATTTTCCATGGAAATGAAGATTCTGCTTTGGTTGATCTTTACCATTGGTACTCCCTTATATCTCGACTAGTAAGAGCTAAATACAAAGTGGAGACGCTGAATCATCTCACTATATTTATAGTTAAGGAAGGGCATCCCAATGGGGACTTCCATCAGTGTATACAGAGATGCGAGATATGAATATGGTGGGCTTGTTTATCTTCGGTACTCCACAGAGCTTGTTGTTGGGGTTTCTCACAAGGAAGACATAAACTACTACTCAAGTTAGCATGCCTACAGTTTAGATGGAAGCTTTCTGTTCTCAAGGTTCGTGGTATAAAGTTTATTACGTTCACATCTTCTACTAAATTTGAGATGCAGTCGCTTCTATGCAACAGCTCTGTGTTCACCCGGTTAGGCTCATTTTTATATCCTTGAGGACAAGGATAATTTGAAGGAGTGGGATTTGTCAGGACCCTGCTTTGGCCTGCCAAGTTCAGTTAAGTGCCACCTGAGTTATGGGGGTCTAATAACACACTAGTGGAAAATGGGCAATCTGAGACATAATGAAATGACATAAATTAAATATGGCGATGTCACCACATACGGAAAGTGTCATTGACTAAAATCAAATTGTCGTTGTATTAAGACTTTTGTTGAATTCTACAACGACGCAGCTGGCTTACCCCAGACTAAAGTCAAACTGCCTTTCTATGAGGAATTTTGTTGACTTATACAACGACAACTCCAGAGTATCCTTTTTGTGATAATTGTATGGTTAGGATTTACTCTTTTTAATTATGGACGTCTGGAGATGAAACATCTCCCATTTTTGGATTTACCTTATCTATATTAAAGCAGAGAGAGAAAACCCCCTCGTTCTCCTCCTCTCATTATCTTTTCTATCTTCTCGCTCTCGTTTATCTCTTTTTATCTTGGAGTCTTCATGAATCCATGATTTGGTTTTAATCCTTATCAATCTCACTTCTTCTGTAGATCTTCTATTTCTCTACTAACTCCAAACAAAACCATATGTAAATCGATTTTGCGTTCTGATTTTGGTTTTGGGTTTTTTATCTTTTTTTCCCATCGGGTGTTTTTCTATTCTTTGCAGTCAACTCTATAGAATTTTTTAACCAAATCTAGGGTTTTATCTTTCTTCTACTTATCAATTAAAATTGGGGTTCGAATTTAGGGTTTGATTTTCCGATCTGATTTTGTGCAATGTTATGTGTATTTTTTCGATTTCTGAAGTTAGGGTACAAATGATAAAGTTTGGGTTTTAATTTGAGCATGATTAAGTAATTTTTGGTTTTGGATTTTAATGTTTTTATTATTTATGAACTGCAATTTTTTTATACGGGTATTCTTTATGTATTGGAGAGTATGAGGTGATTATTAGGTAATTTCTCTACTGGTTTGATTGCCGAAATGACGGCTTAACTATATCATCCCTAGCTGATCATTATCTCCATACTTTATTCTGCTTTTTTTATGTTGTCTTTCATTTGAACAAAACATCTTGTATGTTCTGTTTCTTCTAATTGTTGGGTGCTCGAGTGGTCCACGGCCATGTGACGAGGTTTGGTGGTTGAAGAAATAAGGAAAGATGGTGTTTTTCATGAATGCCAGGTCTGCTGCGGTCTACTAGTTTGGTGGTTTAATTTTTAGTTTGAAGTTGCTTGATGTCCTTATCTGTTTCCGTCAAATCGGAATTTCTTGCACGCATAATTAAATACGCAATGTGTTGTTAATCCATACCTGTTGTTGTTGAATTTTTGATATGAATGCTTGATTCTGGATTAATAAAATAGAAAGCTAATTTGAGTCAATAAAGCATGTCATGGTGTAACATATTTTGTCCTGAATACTGATGGTTTTAGATGAACTTCTTAGATCCTAAAGGTTTTTTATGTTTATCTTGCAGTTACACCTAATCCTTTGAATACAGTTGTGCAGCTGCGACCATCGATGAAGCATGTTATTCCTGGTGGTTTGAAGAACAAGAATAGTGTAGAAGCTATGGTAAAGTCTAAAAATATAACTTGAGGACCCATTCCCTCAAGGACACGAGTAAGATATGCTACTATTATTTCTGTTTCTCCTTACATAATACTCCAATTATTTAACTTCCACTTTCTCTGCAGGGGAACTTGGTGAAGCCGCTGAATGGACAGGATACCAAGGTTGATGATGTGAGCCATATTAGTATTTATTGAACTTAAAAATATCATTTCCTTACATATTTTGAAGATGTTAAAGTCACATATTAGTTTTTGTCCCTTTATAAATGCATTGTAATAAATCTATCTCGTTAATTTCTATTATCCACGATATTCTTTAGATACAGAGTACTTATGACAAGTACCAGTTATCCTGTTACTGAGTAGGTGCTTTTCCGAGTTAAAATTTTTTATGTACTAGTAGAAGTGTTAGTGCATTTTTTCTTGAAGTGTCAAAATGGGATTCTCAACCCAAAAAAGAGATTCACATGTTCAGGAAAATGCCACGTGCCTTCAAAACTACATTATCTCACATTAGACTGGTTGCTAGTAGTCACTAATGCTTTTAGCATTTAATTTAACATTAAGCAAGTGCCTTTATCAATGCATCCATGAGAAATGCTAGATCATGTTTGCATAGAAGATGGATTGTTTGTTTGATTAGTGTTTGATATAATATCTTGACATAAATCATACTTTTACTTGTAACTCTTATATTTAATCCTAGAAATGTGAGTTTGTTTCCCTAAGTTTTATTGCCCTGGATTTGCCACTAGTTTTTTTTTTGAATTTTATCAAGATTTTACTCTTAGAATCACTTTTTTACTAAGAGAATATCTGTGGGAAGGACTCAATTGAAGATAAGCAACAAATGACCCTTTTTTAGAAATCGTTGCAAAAGACGAGGTATTTCACGTGACATGTGAACTGGACTTAATTCAGATAAGTGTATTTCTGAGTGGGTACCTTAAATGAAATACTGTAACAATTTCGAAGTTGAATAATCAAATCCATGTAAAAACCAAATAGTGTCTCTAGATGTTTTCTCCATCCAATTCTTAGCTGCTTTTATACATAATGAATCACATTTGTTCCTCGTCACCCTGTTATGCCTTCACAAAAGTGTCGCCTCTTTTTCACTTTATTTTGTGATCTTACTACAGCAACATTTGGTGGTGGCCTGAGTATATACCTCTAGCTAATATACCCTTGTTCATGTTTTTTTTTCCGTCGGTTGTATCTTTGACAACATAAACCCAGTTTTTTTTTATTATAATGACACTAACTTGACTCCCCTAATACTTCTTGATGTCCCACAGACGCCCACAGAATAAGAATGCCCTTCTTTTGCATATTCTTTACTCCTTCGATGTTCTCGTACTGGATAGTTATTTTTCATGTTGGCAACTTATTGACCAGGACGTGTCTGTTTTTTTTTTGTTTTTTGATAGAACTGGGTACTTGGATTGCTAAGCCTGCAACTGCTACATGCCATCATTTGAGTCTTGTTTAGAGTACTGTACTCAATCTCGTTTGTGAACTGGGTGTTATATATAGCATTGAATATATATCTATTGTTTAAATACTTCTTTGTGTTTGAACCTTTCTTTACAAGAATCGCATATTGATCTATTTTACACATTATTGACCTTGCAGTTTACATGGTTGGACAGTGCCAAAGTTCTACAGAGATATTATTGTTTGGCCGCAGAAAGAGACCGGGGAACTTTGTTTAAAGATCTAACACCAGTCCAAAGGAAGTCCATTCCAGTCTTCTTATCCGTATGCATCTCAATAACCCTCCATGTGTGAGATTAAAGAGGCTAAGAGTTGATGCAAGAGACGATTTTTCATATACAGATGGTTTGTGGTGCTAATTAGGTATATCTTTTACTAGTGGCAAATGATTTATTGCAGAGGAGAAGCCACAGGATAGTGAGGTTTCATTCTTGGATAATGGAAATCAATGAAATTATATAGTTATGCGATAGCTGAGCTAAGCGACATCGAAGAGTGCTTGGAACCAGAAGAGTTGTGGATGTTGTAAGATTAAGTGATCAATAACATGTCCTTATTTCTCTAATTGTTTACTTATTTATCATATTGTCATTTCTACCTTCCACTATGTGTTGCCTTATAACTAGTATTTAATTCAGTCATCCTCTAACTGCTCATTATGTTTTTTATATAGATGGATGGTATCGATGAATCTGTACTGGATCATATGTCAATCCTGCTCTTTCTCAGGTAGAATTTGCAACTCATAATTTTTTGGAGTATGGTGAATCTTTGTTTCATGAAGTGTTTTTGGTTTTGATTTACTCATTTCCTAGGGTAACTTCTCCTGAAGCAGCCGACCAGATATGGTGACCTTCAAAAGGTTGATCCTAGAAAAGCTTGTGTTGTGAATATTCCGGTAACTGCTTCAAAGACCCATTAAGTTTTACTGATTGTTGGAAATCTGGATCTTGCTAGTGCACATCCTCTAATTTTTCAATACTTGGAAATTTCTATCACTCTTACAAGCTTCTTGGCCTTGAAACAGTCTTAACAGATCCATATTGAGTTGCATGTTGCTTTTTTCTGCAGGGTGGTATACCCAAACCCACTGAACCAGTCTTACATTTCAACCGATATGATTATAATAAGAAAAAGCTTCATGTTCCGCCATTATAATGACTCCTCTATTAATGATTTTTTTTTAATGTTGTGCAGAATAAATAAGTAACTGAAGCTATTCAGAAAGGTGTTTCTGCCTATGACTGCAAGATCATTGAAGGGTGCAAAATATCAATTACCGTGATTGTGAATTGTTAAAGGGCTTGAGAATTATTTCTTAAGCTACTGCATGTACCTACATTAGCAATTTGTAGAGGTGAATACCTTACCTTGACCAATAGAGTTTAAAGTTATGCTAGTTCTGTGTCTTGTGAACAAGGAAGCTGGTGCTTAGGTCATAATCATTGAAATTGGTTATAGAATCCTTGTAATTTAGGACTCGTGACACTTTTCTTTAGGAAATGAGTCCTTTTTGTATGATTATGAATTAAATTTAGAATTTTAATGAATGTAATCGACATTTTGTATGAAATGAATTATTATTTGCTTTCACCTGATTATTTTTTTTTTGAACAAGAGAGTTTCACCTGAATTTGATTTCTCATTTGAGTTTCAGTTTAGTGCTATTTGAGTCTGAATCAGAATTATTTCAGCCTAGTCAGAATTGCTGAAATCAGTCAGCTAGATCTGAGTTGTTTTTTTTATTTTAAAATAAATTAAATAAACGACGTAATACAGGTGTCGTGCGTAGCGGCATCTAGAAAGCATCGTAATTCAGAGGCAACTTGAAAGTGTCGTTCTAGAAAAAGACACTGAATCTACGGCAGTTTCAGCGGCAACTCGAAAGTGTCTTATTTCTCTCTAATACGACACTTTTCAACTATCTTAAAACGGATTTTTTCCACTAGTGACATCTAATTAATTATTATTATTAGTTGCTAAGTAGGATTAGTAGAGTGGTGCGTGAGTGGAACATGTGCACACCAAACCCCTCTTTTATATTCCCTTCTTGTTTGTAGAACTGATGATGAAAAATTAATCTAAGAAACTTTTCTTTTGTTCTTCAATCCTTAAGGATTTTCCCCTCTCTTGAGCTAATTTTTAAGGAAAGTCCTTACAGAGTGGCCATGCCTTAGGCCAACTGGCGCCACTTGCCATTGGCCAGGCCCCTTCCTAAACTGGCCCTATTTCTCTCGACCAATCGTGTTGCCTCAAATTAGCCACGCGCACATAAGTTGTGGCTAGGCCCATGCTTGCCGGCCCCACTTGCCATCGACCAATCAGGTCGCTATAAAGCCGACACACTCTCACCAGAAGTGTAGCCATGCCCATGCTTGGCCGACCCTCTTTTAATCGACCAATCAGGTCACTCTAAATCCGCCACACTCTCACCAGAAGTGTAGCCACGCCTAATGTTTGGCCGCCCCCGTTTCATGGCCAATCAAGTCGCTCTAAACTTCCCACCATACATTAAAGGCCAAGCGCACCCCGCCGCGCCACCATAACTAATTGGAAAGCCAAACGCATCTTACCACAACAACATATTGATCGGCATGCCAACATGCCATTCTGCCGCGGTAGCATGCCACTTTAGCCTTGGCCACGCCGCCAAGCCCTAATTATTTCCACGACGCCAAAACCTAGCCTTGGATACGCTGCAAGCCCTAATTCTTACCACGACGCCAAAACCTAGCCTTGGCCACGCAACCAAAGCCTAATTCTTACCACGACGCCAAATCCTAGCCTTGGCCATGCCGCCAAGCCCCAACTTTGGCCGTGGCGCCAAATTCTAACCTTACCCACGCAGCCAAGCCCTAATTCTTACCACGGTGCCAAAACCTAGCCTTGGCATGCCGATATGGTCGTAATCAATGGCGCCACTGGCATGCCGATATGGTCGTAATCAATGGCCATCCTTCCTCATGAGATGCAATCTCAACCATCCAAGTTCGCCACTGAACTGAAAGACTTGTGGAAAGTTTTAGGCGACCAGGCGCCACTTGCACCACCGTGCCACTAGCATGCACGAGCCATGCCAGCCATACTACATTACCACTGGCATGCATGAGCCATTATTAGGCGCCAACATAAGGTAGCCATAATCAACGACTACCCTCCCTTATGAGATGCAATCTCAGCCATCCAAGTTCGCCACCGAACTGACGGACTTGCGGCAAGCCCTAGGCAACCCGCTATGCCACAGCTACGGAAGGCGCCACTATGCTAATGGCGCCACTTTGCTATACAATAAATATGTGTCCATAATCAATGGCTACCCTTCCTCATGAGATGTAATCTCAGCCATTCAAGTTCGCCACCAAACTGACGGACTTGTGGCAAGTTTTAGGCGGCCGACCAAGGCAAGGATAATAGCATAACATGTTATTTTCCTATGGAAAAGTCTCTTGACTTTGACTTACCATACATAGCAACCTGTTACACATTTTCCACGAAAACACTTGATACATCAAACATGTCACAAACTGGGGGATACTCATAAGGGTATTGGTCTGGCGGTTTACAGCGCGCGGCGTGCAATGCGCCCGTCATAAGAAAGTGTCATGAAGTAGGATAATTAGTGGTGGTGAAAAGAAATGGTGTAAACAATTAATTACCTTCATCATGGAAGCATAATGACTGATGGTTACACGAATTCACTTCCCTCATCATGGAAGAATAATGTCTAACGGTTACACGTTACTCTACTCCTCCACCACTCATTCGTTTCCACTTCCTACGAGACTAGGGTATGTTTCAATATGACTTGTATAAATAGGCTTCTTCTATCTTCACCAAACAACAAGTTTTTGGTCGACAACACTATAGTATCTAGAAATCACCTGGTAGTTTTCTATTCGGCTAACCAGTTCTTCTTTCTGATTCAAGTCATAAACAACCACACCTTCAAAATCAACGATTTTGGTCTCAACACTATCTTCGCTTCCCTCCCTAAGACCAACCCTTCTCCTTAACTTTGTGACCGAAGTAAGCCTGGAACGACCATCTATCGAATCAAAAGTACTCCCGTGCAGTACATTATTTGGGGTTTAGATTCGTTTCTCACCCACATAACCGAAATTACCAAAATCAGTAGAAACGGTTTTCACCCACAAACACACTTGTAATTTGATTTTTGGCAAAGAAAGATACAGAAAAAATATCACTTTTCCTCACAGGAATCAGATTACATGGGATGCCCACATAAACCAATTCTTAAAGTTATCAAAACTCTGGATTATTTTTTTTTTCATAATCGAACTTTAAAAGTATCTGTATAAACCGATTTTGAACACCTAAAAACCTGATGAATGATATTTTCAGAATCGGTCTATGTGGTGCACCCTCAAAACCCGATTCTGAAATTGTACCCCTGGAGAACTGTCAGAATCGGATTTTATAAAGGTACATGTATACCGATTGTGACAAAAAAAACAGCCAGAGTCCTGCATTTTTTGCACACACACATTGTAGTTGGTTCTTTTGTCGCGTCTTAGACAAACACAAACAATTTTCAAAAGAAACCAGATTCAGTCATTCATAAACTAAGAATATAACCAAACATAATTCAACAATAATTTTAAGACATAAGTTTTAACTCCATAATTATCCATAATTAAAGACATAAGTTTGAAACCATTCATTCATGAGAATCCCCACCACGACCACATCCACGACCACCTCATCCTCGTTTAGCAGGTTGGGCGCTGCTCGATGCACCTTCAGAATTCCTTTTTGTGGTGACTTTCTTTCTCTTTTTCTTTGTCTTCTCCTCCACCGGTTACCCAAACTTTGCACTCGCTTCTACATCTTCGAGACTTTTCAATTCATCAATTAACTTTTTATTGGCCTTAAAAATTTTCCCTTCCCTAATTTCTAGCCTTGCTTGGGTTATTAAGTGCCCGACTCTTATTCTCTGTTTCCATTTTAAACAACAAAAATTCAAAAAATAATACTAAAACCATTAACAAAACCGTAATTGATTAATAATACGCACCAGGTATTCGAGAGATGTATATTTGTCCACTATCAGGGGTCTCTCATCTACTCATATCACTCAAGTATGTAAACTATTGAGGTACCACGGCATGTAACCTGGAATTACCTCATCATCTGTTCTCGATTGACCATCCATAGTTTGTCTGTTGAACCTTCTCTCTTCCCAATAATCACATGATGATAAATGGTCGTGAAAAATATCAATATCATTATCAAATGACTCGCTTTTTTTCTCATCGATTTTAAACTTCTTGTGCTCCTTTGGGATTTTTTGTATGTATCTGTATTGTCTTGCGATGCTCGTAGGGTTGTACATTACATATCCTCTTGGGTGAAACAAAGTCCCAAAATAACTTTGTTGCTTTGCTCACCCAACCATCTTTCCTTTTCCTTTGGACAAATCCTTCTTGTAAGGGTCAAAGACAACATATTTTGTCGTCAAGTTGTCCAGCTGGCATCTCAACTTCAGATAAACCACATCTTGGGACTTTTCCTTACCATTGTAGGTGTACATGTCCCCATAAAAGTGACCATCCCATTTATTGTTCTCAAATTCCCTTTCAACAAATATTGGAAAGTGCAAATATATCCATGCATGTAAAAAATATGTATTCCCTCCGATTTGGTTCCTTTCGGCCCTAAAATACTTTCTCAACTCGTTCAACGAGTGTGAAAAGATGGAAGTGCCCCAAGAGTATCCGTGAATCTTTTCAAATGGTTGCAACAGCTGAATAAAGTTGGCATTCACGTGGGAACCAGAAACGTCGGGAAAGATAACAGATCCCAGGATGTAGAGGACATACGCATTGGCCGTGGCGATGATACGTTCCTTGGTCGCCTCTTTTCCCTCTGCACGAAGTTTCTTTGTTCCCATGAAGAGGTCCCTCAACTTCGAGAGATGGAACATCCTCTGCTTTGCTTTTCCTACTAGCATTTGTGACTTGGTCATCTCCTCATCCCATTGGAACACATTCTTGGTGAATGCATAAATCTTGTCCCAGTCAAGCTCTTGTACGTAGTCTTCGTGCTTCATGGATTTACCATCTATGCTTATCTCGGTAATGAACTTCGCATCATTTGGAGTTAGCGTCATTTTGCCAAACGGAAGATGCAAAGTATCTGTTTCCCCGTAATATCTCTCGGCAAAGGAGGAACAAAGAGGTTTTTCATAACCAAGTACCAAATTTTCGACCGCAGGCAACAACCCCGTGGATTTGACTAGGTCGACTACTTAATACTTCTCCAATGGTCGATTCTGGTGCTTCCAGTACCCAATTCCTCATCATACTCACTAACGTTCTTGGCTTCATATGACGAACGACATCCTTGTGATCCTATAAAACAAAACAAATCCGATGAACAATAATCAAAACACTACAGGGATAATAAGTTTTATGTTACATAGCATAAGGTTTAGTTAGTTACTATGGTATAGCAGAATATAGAGGCCCAACTCTCTTTATACCCCCATAAAAACTTTCCTCTATCACTAGGTAACCCGTAAATAGTATCAGTAGGGCCACGAGGAAATATCTTCAGCGGGTCGGGCATGTAGCTTCATTTCTTCTTATTTGGACCATCATTCTTACCATCTTTCTTACCTTGTTCTTGAGTGTCTCTTCCTTGGACTTGTTCTTGAACTTCATCAGCTTCATCCTCACTTTCTTCTCCATCACCTTCTTTGCCACCACTTTCTTCTTCATTAACTTCCTCCTCGCCACTTTCTTCTTCAGCAACTTCTCTATCACCACCTCCTTCTTCAGTAGGTGTATCGGAATCAGATTCTTCTTGTGGTGGTTCTCCGCTTGAGGTGGTGGGTCATTGATGCATATTTCTTTGGCTTTACTCCCCGAGCCCCTTCGGTGGGAAGCATTAAAATTTTGACCACCCTCTCTACTAGGTCTCAAACTCGGAGGAGAATCAAAGTCATTTTTCCTCTTATATTTCTTTTAGGCTTGCTTTTGTTGCTTGCCCTTGTTTGGCCTGTAGAATATGGAGATAAGCGACAAACAACAATGGAATTGAATACATAATTTTGAATTCAAGGTATACAATCGGTTACTCGATACACAAATAAAGTCTGATTCCTAACATAACACATCGACAATCGGTTTATTTAAGTGCTCATGTAATCCGATTCTAACCAAAAAAAAAATAGATACGGAAAAATTGGGCATTTTCTCTTACAAGAATCGGTTTACTCGACACACATGTAAAATCTGATTCTAGCAGTACAATCAACAATTGGTTTTTATAAGTGCTCATGTAATCCGATTATGGGCTAAGCAGATAAAAATTCAAAGGCTACATAATCGGTTTTTGTGGACACATATGTAAGCAGATTCTAACAAAAATTTTTACAAAAAAACGGTTATCCCTACAGTAACTGAATCGGGCTATGTTGACATTAATATTGCCCGATTCTAGTTCAAATTTCTCGAACCAGAAAACACATGCAGCATAATCGGAGTATATGATCTATAACATCAACCGTTTCTAAACACAATATGTTCACAAGTACATTAACATCATCCGATTCTGGGAAACCGAAAAAAAAATTAATTTCAAATTTTTCGATTTTTGAGCGATTGCATGTTACTAAAACCTAGTTTAAAGGATTGGGTTGATAGAAAAGTACCTGATTCGACCCATTTCTTCCACTTGTGTGATAAAAGATGCTTCATCTTCCTCAACCGTTTTATTCATTTTGTTTCGAATCGCTTCAACAATTCCGGGATTATTCTAACTAGGAAATTTCCTATTAGTAGGATGCTTCACTCGCGTTGTTGGTTTCGACGACATTTTATAGAAAAAATAAGCGATTAATCGTTTCTGGATCGTCGATAATCGACGATGTTTTAGTTTAAAAAAAAAAAGAGGGAGAAGAAGAGGGGAGAATCGGTTTACAGAGAAGATGAAAATGAAATTGAATTTGGTTTTAAGTTTTATTATTAAGAGTTAATGGGGATAAATTGGTAGTATTAATATTTTTTATAGGGTAAATTGGTAGTTTATCAAATTTAGACACCATTTATCATTTCCTATTAGATAGATGAAGTAATTTACAGGCCTCAAATAACCACACTATGCCCAAAATTATCCAGGCATTTTAAAGGTGGGGACATATCTGTGAGACGGGTTGGATCCCATCATTTTTCTATCACTCGGGTTAGGATCCCACTGGTGTCCACCCTTTTTCAGTCACCTGGTAAATCTCGTGGTATACCAATCATTTTGACCGTGGATATTAATAGGGCCACGATCTTATATACAGGAACGGGTTATACAAAGGGACCCAAAATAAATAGTTTATTTCTTAAGTGATGTACGCAGGGTCAGGGACCCAAAAGTAACCACCGCGCACCACCATCTTCTTCGTAATCAATGGCCATCCTTCCTCATGAGATGCAATCTCAACCATCCAAGTTCTCCACTGAACTGAAAGACTTGTGGAAAGTTTTAGGCGACCAGGCGCCACTTGCACCACCGTGCCACTAGCATGCACGAGCCATGCCAGCCATACTACATTACCACTGGCATGCACGAGCCATTATCAGGCGCCAACATAAGGTAGCCATAATCAACGACTACCCTCCCTCATGAGATGCAATCTCAGCCATCCAAGTTCGCCACCGAACTGACGGACTTGCGGCAAGCCCTAGGCAACCCGCTACGCCACAGCTACGGAAGGCGCCACTATGCTAATGGCGCCACTTTGCTATACAATAAAGATGTGGCCATAATCAATGGCTACCCTTCCTCATGAGATGTAATCTCAGCCATTCAAGTTCGCCACCAAACTGACGGACTTGTGGCAAGTTTTAGGCGGCCGACCAAGGCAAGGATAATAGCATAACATGCTATTTTCCTATGGAAAAGTCTCTTGACTTTGACTTGCCATACATAGCAACCTGTTACACATTTTCCACGAAAAAACTTGATACATCAAACATGTCACAAACTGGGGGATACTCATAAGGGTATTGGTCTGGCGGTTTATAGCGTGCGGCGTGCAATGCGCCCGTTACAAGAAAGTGTCATGAAGTAGGATAATTAGTGGTGGTGAAAAGAAATGGTGTAAACAATTCATTACCTTCATCATGGAAGCATAATGACTGATGGTTACACGAATTCACTTCCCTCATCATGGAAGAATAATGTCTAACGGTTACACGTTACTCTACTCCTCCACCACTCATTCGTTTCCACTTCCTACGAGACTAGGGTATGTTTCAATATGACTTGTATAAATAGGCTTCTTCTATCTTCACCAAACAACAAGTTTTTGGTCGACAACACTATAGTATCTAGAAATCACCTGGTAGTTTTCTATTCGGCTAACCAGTTCTTCTTTCTGATTCAAGTCATAAACAACCACACCTTCAAAATCAACGATTTTGGTCTCAACACTATCTTCGCTTCCCTCCCTAAGACCAACCCTTCTCCTTAACTTTGTGACCGAAGTAATCCTGGAACGACCATCTATCGAATCAAAAGTACTCCCGTGCAGTACATTATTTGGGGTTTAGATTCGTTTCTCACCCACATACCCGAAATTACCAAAATCAGTAGAAACAGTTTTCACCCACAAACACACTTGTAATCTGATTTTTGGCAAAGAAAGATACAGAAAAAATATCACTTTTCCTCACAGGAATCAGATTACATGGGATGCCCACATAAACCAATTCTTAAGGTTATCAAAACTCTGGATTATTTTTTTTTTCATAATCGAACTTTAAAAGTATCTGTATAAACTGATTTTGAACACCTAAAAACCTGATGAATGATATTTTTAGAATCGGTCTATGTGGTGCACCCTCAAAACCCGATTCTGAAATTGTACCCCTGGAGAACTGTCAGAATCGGATTTTATAAAGGTACATGTATCCGATTGTGACAAAAAAAACAGCCAGAGTCCTGCATTTTTGCACACACACATTGTAGTTGGTTCTTTTGTCGCGTCTTAGACAAACACAAACAATTTTCAAAAGAAACCAGATTCAGTCATTCATAAACTAAGAATATAACCAAACATAATTCGACAATAATTTTAAGACATAAGTTTTAACTCCATAATTATCCATAATTAAAGACATAAGTTTGAAACCATTCATTCATGAGAATCCCCACCACGACCACATCCACGACCACCTCATCCTCGTTTAGCAGGTTGGGCGCTGCTCGATGCACCTTCAGAATTCCTTTTTGTGGTGACTTTCTTTCTCTTTTTCTTTGTCTTCTCCTCCACCGGTTACCCAAACTTTGCACTCGCTTCTACATCTTCGAGACTTTTCAATTCATCAATTAACTTTTTATTGGCCTTAAAATTTTTCCCTTCCCTAATTTCTAGCCTTGCTTGGGTTATTAAGTGCCCGACTCTTATTCTCTGTTTCCATTTTAAACAACAAAAATTCAACAAATAATACTAAAACCATTAACAAAACCGTAATTGATTAATAATACGCACCAGGTATTCGAGAGATGTATCTTTGTCCACTATCAGGGGTCTCTCATCTACTCATATCACTCAAGTATGTAAAATATTGAGGTACCACGGCATGTAACCTGGAATTACCTCATCATCTGTTCTCGATTGACCATCCATAGTTTGTCCGTTGAACCTTCTCTCTTCCCAATAATCACATGATGATAAAGGGTCGTGAAAAATCTCAATATCATTATCAAATGACTCGCTTTTTTTCTCATCGATTTTAAACTTCTTGTGCTCCTTTGGGATTTTTTGTATGTATCTGTATTGTCTTGCGATGCTCGTAGGGTTGTACATTACATATCCTCTTGGGTGAAACAAAGGCCCAAAATAACTTTGTTGATTTGCTCACCCAACCATCTTTCCTTTTCCTTTGGACAAATCCTTCTTGTAAGGGTCAAAGACAACATATTTTGTCGTCAAGTTGTCCAGCTGGCGTCTCAATTCAGATAAACCACATCTTGGGACTTTTCCTTACCATTGTAGGTGTACATGTCCCCATAAAAGTGACCATCCCATTTATTGTTCTCAAATTCCCTTTCAACAAATATTGGAAAGTGCAAATATATCCATGCATGTAAAAAATCCGTATTCCCTCCGATTTGGTTCCTTTCGGCCCTAAAATACTTTCTCAACTCGTTCAACGAGTGTGAAAAGATGGCAGTGCCCCAAGAGTATCCGTGAATCTTTTCAAATGGTTGCAACAGCTGAATAAAGTTGGCATTCACGTGGGAACCAGAAACATCTGGAAAGATAACATATCCCAGGATGTAGAGGACATACGCATTGGCCGTGGCGATGATACGTTCCTTGGTCGCCTCTTTTCCCTCTGCACGAAGTTTCTTTGTTCCCATGAAGAGGTCCCTCAACTTCGAGAGATGGAACATCCTCTGCTTTGCTTTTCCTACTAGCATTTGTGACTTGGTCATCTCCTCATCCCATTGGAACACATTCTTGGTGAATGCATAAATCTTGTCCCAGTCAAGCTCTTGTACGTAGTCTTCGTGCTTCATGGATTTACCATCTATGCTTATCTCGGTAATGAACTTCGCATCATTTGAAGTTAGCGTCATTTTGCCAAACGGAAGATGCAAAGTATCTGTTTCCCCGTAATATCTCTCGGCAAAGGAGGAACAAAGAGGTTTTTCGTAACCAAGTACCAAATTTTCGACCGCAGGCAACAACCCCGTGGATTTGACTAGGTCGACTACTTAATACTTCTCCAATGGTCGATTCTGGTGCTTCCAGTACCCAATTCCTCATCATACTCACTAACGTTCCTGGCTTCATATGACGAACGACATCCTTGTGATCCTATAAAACAAAACAAATCCGATGAACAATAATCAAAACATTACAGGGATAATAAGTTTTATGTTACATAGCATAAGGTTTAGTTAGTTACTATGGTATAGCAGAATATAGAGGCCCAACTCTCTTTATAACCCCATAAAAACTTTCCTCTATCACTAGGTAACCCGTAAATGGTATCAGTAGGGCCACGAGGAAACATCTTCAGCGGGTCGGGCATGTAGCTTCATTTCTTCTTATTTGGACCATCATTCTTACCATCTTTATTACCTTGTTCTTGAGTGTCTCTTCCTTGGACTTGTTCTTGAACTTCATCATCTTCATCCTCACTTTCTTCTCCATCACCTTCTTTGCCACCACTTTCTTCTTCATTAACTTCCTCCTCGCCACTTTCTTCTTCAGCAACTTCTCTATCACCACCTCCTTCTTCAGTAGGTGTATCGGAATCAGATTCTTCTTGTGTTGGTTCTCCACTTGAGGTGGTGGGTCATTGATGCAGATTGCTTTGGCTTTACTCCCCGAGCCCCTTCGGTGGGAAGCATTAAAATTTTGACCACCCTCTCTACGAGGTCTCAAACTCGGAGGAGAATCAAAGTCATTTTTCCTCTTATATTTCTTTTAGGCTTGATTTTGTTGCTTGCCCTTGTTTGGCCTGTAGAATATGGAGATAAGCGACAAACAACAATGGAATTGAATACATAATTTTGAATTCAAGGTATACAATCGGTTACTCGATACACAAATAAAGTCTGATTCCTAACATAACACATCGACAATCGGTTTATTTAAGTGCTCATGTAATCCGATTCTAACCAAAAAAAAAAATAGATACGGAAAAATTGGGCATTTTCTCTTACAAGAATCGGTTTACTCGACACACATGTAAAATCTGATTCTAGCAGTACAATCAACAATTGGTTTTTATAAGTGCTCATGTAATCCGATTATGGGCTAAGCAGATAAAAATTCAAAGGCTACATAATCGGTTTTTGTGGACACATATGTAAGAAGATTCTAACAAATTTTTTTACAAAAAAACGGTTATCCCTACAGTAACTGAATCGGGCTATGTTGACATTAATATTGCCCGATTCTAGTTCAAATTTCTCGAACCAGAAAACACATGCAGCATAATCGGAGTATATGATCAAGAACATCAACCGTTTCTAAACACAATATGTTCACAAGTACATTAACATCATCCGATTCTGGGAAACCGAAAAAAAAAAAAATTCAAATTTTTCGATTTTTGAGCGATTGCATGTTACTAAAACCTAGTTTAAAGGATTGGGTTGATAGAAAAGTACCTGATTCGACCCATTTCTTCCTCTTGTGTGATAAAAGATGCTTCATCTTCCTCAACCGTTTTATTCATTTTGTTTCGAATCGCTTCAACAATTCCGGGATTATTCTAACTAGGAAATTTCCTATTAGTAGGATGCTTCACTCGCGTTGTTGGTTTCGACGACATTTTATAGAAAAAATAAGCGATTAATCGTTTCTGGATCGTCGATAATCGACGATGTTTTAGTTTAAAAAAAAAAGAGGGAGAAGAATAGGGGAGAATCGGTTTACAGAGAAGATGAAAATGAAATTGAATTTGGTTTTAAGTTTTATTATTAAGAGTTAATGGGGATAAATTGGTAGTATTAATATTTTTTATAGGGTAAACTGGTAGTTTATCAAATTTAGACACCATTTATCATTTCCTATTAGATAGATGAAGTAATTTACAGGCCTCAAATAACCACACTAGGCTCAAAATTATCCAGGCAATTTAAAGGTGGGGACATATCTGTGAGACGGGTTGGATCCCATCATTTTTCTATCACTCGGGTTAGGATCCCACTGGTGTCCACCCTTTTTCAGTCACCTGGTAAATCTCGTGGTATACCAATCATTTTGACCATGGATATTAATAGGGCCACGATCTTATATACAGGAACGGGTTATACAAAGGGACCCAAAATAAAGAGTTTATTTTTTAAGTGATGTACGCAGGGTCAGGGACCCAAAAGTAACCACCGCGCACCACCCTCTTCTTCGCTTCCTCCAAATTTCTTTCATGTTCTGACCTTTACGCGACACCTAGGTTCAAATCTATAAATCTGCTAACAGATTGGTTTATGGATTGGTTTTATTTATAAATATGTAAGGCCAAACATTATGGTGCTTGGTATCCCTTCCATATCCCTCATATGTAGGGAAGGGATAGCATAAGGAAGGAAACCTCATTATGGTGCCCTCTTTTCCTTTCCCTACATGATATGGCTACTCAGTAGCCATATAAATAGTGTCAAACGGCTACTCAGTAGATGTTTTATAGGTTTAATTCATCATAACCTCGCTCGGATTTCTCATTTCTTCTTCTTCACTAGTTTTCCATCCTCTCAAACCCCTTTTATCCCTTTTCGATTTTCATATTGATTCATTGCGATTCGTTGGCTTAAACTAAAAGGGTTTCATCGTTATTCCAAGGTGAAACAAATCCATTCTTTAATTTCGAATTTCATCCAAAAAATTATCTAAGGTGAGTGATTCTAATTTTAGGGTTTCAAATTAATTTGTTATTTATTTTGATTCTGATTTTGATGAAATTGTTGTTTTTAGGTTGGTTAGGTTTGTAGTGTGAAATTCAATCAATCAATCAATAATATAATTAGACCATATATTTAGTGAAAAATCCATGATTAATTGTTGTGTGTCTTGATTTATGTTGAATGAAATGTTGGTAAACTACTATATCGATGTATAACATTAATTGACTTGTATTTTTGTATGGTATACACAGATTGATACCGTGTTTTTTGTTTGCAAAGGTACATAATGAGTCTAATGCGTGCTTATGTGAGAGTTAAATATGGATTTATGTGGCTAACTCTAGTGATGAAGAAGAGAAAGCTTTGCTAATGTTTACACAACTATGTTTGGATGAACGATTGTGTATTATTAGACAATCGGTACCTAGGGAGGTACAGACACGTAGTGTAATAATGCGTGATCGAGTGTGGCATGATGCCAAAATGATGAATGATTATTTTACGCCTGGAACTGGTTATACCTCAAGACAATCCAAACAACGTCTAGGCATGAGGAAAATTGCTTTAAGTTGATCCACAATGGCATCAACATCCAGTTGCAACCGGTACCATGGGGCATTCAAATCATATAAAATTAGTTGTCGTGATGAAATATTTATGCAAAAGTACGGCAGTTGATAGTGTTGATGATTACACTCATATGGGTGAAACTACAATATACATGTATCTAAAAAGATTTTTCCACACCATTTGCATGAATTTTGGAGAAATATATTTGCGTGAACCCACTCCTGAATATGTTCAAAGGTTGCTAACTGAGAATGCAGAAT
Source organism: Papaver bracteatum (assembly GCA_023529315.1). Classification (NCBI taxonomy): domain Eukaryota; kingdom Viridiplantae; phylum Streptophyta; class Magnoliopsida; order Ranunculales; family Papaveraceae; genus Papaver; species Papaver bracteatum. The sequence continues at coordinate 1,606,104 of JAJJWX010001315.1, forward strand.
GAGGTTTTCTTGGAATGCTTGGTAGTGTTGATTGTATGCAATGGCCAAACATGTTTGAAACTGACACCGAGGAGGTTGACTCTGCAGATTAATCTATACATGTAGAGGATGATCCAATTAATGCGGATGATGATCCTATTATTAATATTGAGCCTACTAGTGCATTACCTTTGTCTACTCAAATTGTGGAGGATGAGGCGCAGAAATTGAGTTGGGCAGCTGAGATGGAAAAGGAGGAGCGTGAAAAGAAGGAACAAGCTACGAGTAGGCTTAGGCCAAGAATTCCTGCGGTTACTAAATCTAAGGATGGTGGTATTCATAATAAGAAACCTGGCAAGGGTGGCGGAAATACCACTAAGGGTAAAGGCACCGGCAATACTGGGCAGGGTTCGAAGGAAGGTGGAGATAATACACAGGGTTCAGCAAGCCCTGATGATAATTTGGGTTCTTAATGCGGGTTTTCTATTGGAATGCTCAAGGCTTGGCTAAGGATGGTGCAAGGGCCAAGTTGACTGAGTTATATCACTTGCACAGTCCCGACATAATTTGCATTGCCGAGCCACATGTTCATTTTGCAAGGTACGTTTTGTTAGGAAGTTAAACTTATTTGATTTTTCTGAGGATGTTATTCATAATGAGGTGAATGGTGAAAGAGGCAATCTGTGGGTTCTATGGAGAAATTCTCTAACAAGGCCGGTGGTATTGTCTTCATCCAAGCAAGCTATTACTTTGGACTTTGCTGGGATTTATGTCTCGGTGGTTCATGCTTCTTACGCCTCAATGGTAAGAAGTAGTTTGTGGCGTCAATTAGGGTTGGGTTTTATATCTAATCCGTGGTTGGTGTTGGGATATTTTAATTGTGTTCTTCGTACGGAAGAAAAGAAAGGCGGCAAACCAATGCTGGATTTCTTCATGCATGAATTTAGAAATTGGATTTCGGATAATGGCCTGGTGGAAGCTGATTCGCTTGGTAAGAAATATACTTGGTGCAATCAACGAAAGGGTAATAAGCGTATTGTTTCTAAGCATGATAGGGATGTTGTTAATGAAGCATGGTGCGATAGATTTCCAAACTGGAGATGCAAAGCGCTTCTTAGACTTTGCTCGGATCACTCTCCTCTCATTGGATTTGCTTTTGAAAATTTGAGGCCGAGTAGAGCTCCCTTTAGACTTCAAAAAATGTGGCTTACTCATCCAACTTTTATGAGCTTGGTTGAGAATGTTTGGAACGTTCCCTTGGCAGGGGCGCCTCCTTTTGTTTTTATGTCTAAGCTGAAGCGTTTGAAGGAGGCCTTGAAGATTTGGAACCGTGAAGTTTTTAAAGACGTTCATGTTCGTTTGAAGCAGTTGGAGTTGATTTTGGAGGCTGAGAATGATCTTCTTGATTATGAACCGCATAATGAAGCCCAATTTATCAAAGTGGCGAATGCTAAAAAAGATGTGGATGAAGTGCGAAGTAATTTGGCAACAATGCTAAAGAAAAAGGCGAGGGTTTCCTGGTTGGAGGATGGGGATCAAAACACTCGTTTTTTCCATAATAGTATCCGCATGAGGAGGAGCCAGAACACTATCTCGGAGCTCAAAGTTTCTACTAACTCTACTTTGGTTTTGCATGATGATGTTACTGATTATATTGTCAATCATTACCATGACAAGTTCAACGGTGGTGGAGTTACAATTGATCCGAAGCTTTTTGATATCCAACATGAACGTATTTCTTCGGAGGAAAGTGATCACATGGATGTTGTACCAACTATTGATGAGGTTAAGGAAGCTGTTTTCGATCTTGGGGCAGATTCTGCGCCTGGCCCAGACAGTTTCACAGGTTCTTTTTATCGACACTGTTGGAACATTATTTCTGGTGATCTTTTTAAGGCCATTACTAATTGTTGGAACATGCGCAAAATTCCTAATGGCATTAATTCTAGTTTCATTGTTCTTATTCCTAAGAATAATAAATCGATGCTATTAAGGACTATCGTCCGATTGGTTACGAGCAATTTCTTCTTCAAGATCATCACCAAAATTTTGGCTACCAGACTGGGTATGGTTCTTAATAAGTTGATTTCTGAGGAACAAGTGGCTTTCATGAAAGGTCGTAATATTCATGAAAATATAGCTTTGGCGTCGGAGTTGATCAATGAGTTGAGCATCAAACGGAAGCATGGAAACGTGGGTTTGAAACTTGACATTGCTCAAGCTTTTGATACGGTAAGCTGGGATTTTATTGTTGAGGTTTTTCGGCAGTATGGCTTCTCTGAAGTTTGGTGTAATTGGATTCTTAGTATTCTCCAATCTGCTCGGATTTCAATTATGATTAATGGCAGCCCTGAAGGTTTTTTCAGCATCACAAGAGGTTTGAGACAGGGTGATCCTCTGTCACCTTTGATTTTTGTTCTTATTGAGGATGTTTTGAGCCGTAATATCTCTAAATTGTTTGCTTCAAAAAGAATGCAGCCTATGGTTTGCAAGAAGGGTGTTGCGCCCACTCACTTGCTCTTTTCAGATGACATTCTTATTTTCTGTAAAGGAAATTTTGAAAGTCTAAGTAGCCTAAAGGAGATGCTCGGCATGTACCAACTGGCCTCTGGCCAATGTGTGAGTTATGCCAAGAGTAAATTCTATTACGGAGGGGATAGGCGATTGCCATCAAGAATTTTATGGGTATGGAGCGAGGGTTATTTCCATACAAGTATTTGGGAGTTCAGTTGAAGCCGGGAATTGTTCGACATGTTCATGTTCGTCAAGTGGTAGAGAAGATTATGGACAAGCTGGCCGGGTGGAAGGGTAAGCTCTTATCTTTTCAAGCTAGGTTGGTTTTGGTTAAATCCGTTATTTCAAGCTTTGTTCTTCATTCCATGGCTGTTTACAAATGGCCATGTAATATGATTAAGCAAGCTGAGAAGGCCATTAGGAATTTTCTTTGGTCGGGTGATGCTGAGAAGCGTAAATATTTTACAGTTAAATATGATGACTTGTGCTGTCCAAGGCGTGAGGGGGGTTTAGGTTTGAAGAAACTGAATGATGTCAACAGGGCAATGCTTATGAAGCTGTGGATTTCTATCCGTGATTCTTCCAAAACTTGGGCGAAATTCTTGCGTGCTAAATACTTTAAAATCAATGGCAACTTAATTGATTACAAGTTGGGCTCCTCGGTCTTTCCAGGGGTGCGCTTGGTGTATAATTTTGTGCAGCGTCACACACGCTCGATTATAGGTAACGGTGCTAATACTTCCTTATTCTTTGATAATTGGTGTGGTGATTTTTCGATAGCGGAGAGGCTTGGTATTTCTTCCAAAGGACCAAATGATTTTAAAAAGAAGGTTAGTGATATTATTGTTGATGGTGCGTGGTATATTCCTCAAGCTACTAGAGATTTGATGATTAGTTGCAACATTGACATGGATAATTTGCCTATTATTGCTGGTGGGGAAGATTATAAAATTTGGGATCTTGATAAGAAAGGGTTGTTCTCGGTTAAATCAGCTAAGGAGGCCATTAGAACTCGTGTGGATTTACAGCCACATGCGGTTTTGTTTTCAAGAAGTGTTGTGCACCCAACATTGAGTGTACAATACTGGAAGATTTGGGCGAGTCAGTGTTGTGCTACGGACGACAATGTTATCAAGCAAACAAAAAGGTCTATGCCAACTATATGTCGCATTTGTAGAAAGGATGGTGAATCTATGCGTCACATAACATGGCAGTGTAGGTTTGCGAGGCGTATTTGGGCCTGGGCAGCGGGCATCTTCAAGTTGCAGCCTATGGAAGATCTTGTTGATTCCTATAAGGTTGCTAAGGGTCGTAGTAGGATGGTTAAGGACTTATGGCTAGTGTCTCATCTTGCAATCGCCACGGATCTTTGGAAGCTGAGGAACAAAATTTATTTTGAGGAGGCTAAGGTGGATTGGCTTGGTTTTAAAGGCCGGGTCTATCAATTGATTTATGATAATTCGATCCGCATGAAGGGCTACATGTACAACAAGGAAGATGATTTGCGTATTTTGAATTTTTTCAAGGTGGCGCATAGGGCTTGCCGAGTTTCTACTCCCTTGGAGATTACTTGGTGGCCTCCGAATCCAGATGAAATTTTAATCTGTTGTGATGGCGCGTCACTTGGCAACCTTGGCCAGGCAGGTTTCGGCGTCACTTTCCGTGGCTCTAATGCGGAAGTTCTAGGTAGCCTTTTGGTTGGCCTAGGTTGGAAAACAAATTTTTATGCTGAGGTTTGTGCTATTATTTATGGAGAGATGCTGGCAAAGCGCTGGAATATTAAAAATCTGTGTGTTCGATCGGATTCGAGGAGTTTCATTCAAGCTTTTGAGGATGGACAATTACCGTGGCAGCTTATGCAGAAGTGGAGAATGGCTAGATCTTTTTATGACAATATTAGATACATTCATAGCTATAGGGAAGTTAACTTTTCAGCTGATTCCTCGGCCAAACAAGCCTGTTTGTTGGCCGAGGATATCTTTGAGTTTTATGAGGAAGGCGGTGTCCACTAAAATTTATGAGTGGCCTGGTGAGGTTTATTTTCGCTTCAAATGAGTCTTCTTCTAGGGATGGCCTAACGGCTATGCTCTAGTAAGGCTCCCCCTGTACAGTTTTTTCGTTTTTTAATTCATATTGATTGAGTAAAAAAAGTATGCAATGGCCATGGAAGAATTATCTGGTAGCTTGGCAAGGAACTTACCGGGGTAAAGATAAACATAGTAGTTTGGTATTAGAGGCGGTGGCATCATATGATTTGTGGTTTTGGCATGCTTTTTTTGGGATGCCTGGATCAAACAACGATTTGAATGTGTTGGCATACTCACCCCTTTTTGATAACATGCTTAAGGGTGTAGCACCTCCATGCAATTATGTCATCAATGGTCCCCAATACCATATGGGTTATTTCTTAGCCGATGGTATCTATCCAAAGTTGGCTACAATTGTACAAGCTTTTAGTCAGACATTGGAAATTCCCGAGTATGTGAGATTTAACAAGTATCAAATGTCTAAAAGAATGGATGTCGAGCGTGATTTTAGAGCGCTTCGGGGTAAATTCATAATTGTCGGATCACCATGTAAGTATTGGTAACAATTTGACTTGAACCTAATTATGAAATATTATCTTATTTTGCACAACATGATTATCGAGCATGAACGTCGGGATACGGATTGGGGCAGAGTTGTTCATGTTCCGATTCCGGAACCTACCATTAATGTTCGTGTATTTATGTTATCTCTGAAAAACCTATAAATACACCTACAACTAAGAAATGATCTTGTCAAGCACATTGTTGCGCGTCCTGGTAGAGGAGGCCAGGCAGGGGACTTGTCTAATTTGGAGGGTTCAGATATGGAATACGTGGTACTTCCGTAATTAAAAGGAGATTATGAAGATACATACTTAGAAGAATAAGTAGTTCCTGGTCAAAACGAGGATGGAGCATTTGATTATTATGGAGATTACAATGATAAAATCCCAGATGACTTTGAACATACAGTTGAACATGTATATGAAGACGAATATGTGGGAGACAAATATGAACATGATGGAGATGACGATGAGGAGGATTATGACGATGACGAGGACGATGATACTAAGGATTCTGACGATAACGATGATGCGGGTATGTATGATGATGATATAGAGGCATATGATGTATTTCACTGTTGTGTCTTAAATTTTGATTGTTACATGCATATGTACTACATATTTTAAATTATTTTTGGGCTTCAATTATGTATGCAAATGAATACGTTTATATTTGATGGCATATGGTTTACAATTAGGATAATTCGTGAAATCATTTGAATCTCCTTGTACATTATATGGATATGTATACTTATCCGTGAAATCTCTTTGTACAGTGTATGTATATGTATACTGACCATGTATAAAGGTTCCATATTATCTTTACCAATGAACACATTAGTTCGACTAACTTTTTTCTCCATCTTCAAAAATAAACGCTTATTTTTGTCCAAGTTATTATCTACAATACTTTTTTCTCTTGGTGGGTTACAATCCGGAGGAAGACGAATTAATAGTTAGTTTATGGGTTGATGTTCATCTATCGAATGAAGAAGAAGATGAACAACTAAATAACATAAACCTTTTGGAGCAGTTGCTGCAAAGGTTGACTATACATAACGGGAATCCGAATGAACAAACGGTTAAGTATCTGAAAACAAGGTTAAAGATTATCACTTCAGACGTGATATTATATGTATCGACACAGAGATCCTTATATCTATGGAGGGCTCCAGTACCTTCAAAAATCGTAAGAAACTTACCGGTTACCTATCCAATAATTTTTTGTGTATGTGTACTGAACTGTTGAGTATTTTAATTATAAATTGATATTGCTTTGTTTTGTTGTAGGAGCAATTTTCTTTGGAGAGTTACGAAAAAAAGAAGGGGAAACCTTTTAGATTTTTTCACTGCTATGTGATTTTGAAAAACAGTTTCTCAGAGTATAACCCTCCGGCACCCCTTTGAAGATTCATCCTCTGAATCATCAGATGAAGAATAAAGAATTTAAATAATGATAGTTTTGTGGGTATATCTCTCTGTAAACCCTCACAAGACATAACTCGTCCAATATGGTCGCCTATTGTTTTAAATACTGGTTGCACGTGCTGAATGTAATCGTTAATCATATGAATATGAAAATAAATATTATTACTTATTATAGAAGCACATTACATCAATTGATATTCAAACTCTTGTTTAAACTAAAACATAACAACATTTATTCATCCCATGACACCGTTTCACATACAAGGCATTTCCAGTAACGTTTTCCATATGTTTTATTTGCACTTGATCGGTGCATTTCCATAAAGAAATTACAACCCTCAGTTTCACAGGGAATCCCCTTACTGCATTCAAACTCCACCTTTCCTTTTAGTTTGAAGTTCTTGCAGAGTTCGTCAACTTTTTCTTGTTTTATTGCATCCTTCATTGCATCCTCCAAACATTGTGCTTCTCCCGGACATTTAACATACTCACATTCCAAATACCTTATCTTCTCGGGTATCGACTCTTTTACCTTCCTAGTGTCGGTACAACCACGTTGGGGACAATATGTATATAGCCATGGGCATTGAAGAAAACTATGATTATCCGTGAAACAACATGGACAAACCTCTTTTGCTTCCACACATACTATTTGTTTTCCATTTCTACTCGAACTATTAGAATACATGATTGAGGTTTATATTTGAGAATGAATTGAGATTGTTGTTGGTTAGAAAAAAATTTCTATATTTATAGAAAGAAATATATAGCCGTTAGACACAAGTTCTAATAAATTGAGCCATTAGACATGAGTCTTATGAAATAGAGCCGTTGTGCACGAGTTCTAATAAATATGGCCATTGGGAACGATCCCTATATAAGGAAGATAACCCATTCTTCTTTGCAGAATCAATCTACCCATTATTCTTTGCACTATCAATCTTTGAGGTAAAAATCAAAGATAAACATCTATTCTTAGTATAAAATCAATCAGAAACTACCAACTCAGTCGAAGAGATTCTTAGGAGATACAAGCGAACCACTCAATCAATTACTGCAATGGAAAAAGAGATATGCAAAAGAGGAGACCAAGCTACTACGAATGCAACAACATTTTCATCACCTACAAAATCAAATAATGTGATGGATGAAGTGTTAAGCAAACGAAAATCCACAAAAGAAACCAAAGATTCATCATCGGCAGCGACAGAATACAAAGAAAAACTCAAGGCACAGAACGAGGTCAAGAACAATTCCAACTGAGGGCAAGGTTAAAGGATGTTGAAGAAGAGACATAATGAATTAGAAACTTTTACCTTCTCAAGTATGATTTTCCAGAAGATCCGAAAGATCATACTATATTTTGGATTCAAGTTGGTTGGGGTCTTTTCATTAAACCGACGGGCAAGGAACCACGCTTTAATTATGAACCATCCCACATTTTTTCAAGGAAAAATCATGTTAGGAAATTATGCATCAAGTATAATGAGTTTCTCGATAGGTACATAAGGTATAGGTCCGCTGCACAAGATACATATAAAGCCTAGAGAGGATAACGGTTTCATCATATCATAGTGGCATTGATCGTTGAATCTCACACCAAGAAAAATAATAACATGTAATGTATTCAGACGTATCGTGCACCATGTTAAGAAACGAGGGCAGAGCGATACATGCTTTTAATCGAGTGATCTGTTGTGATTTCTTTTTTAAGTTATTAATGAACATTAGTTCAAAGAAGTGATAATGAAGTTATTAATTCGAACATGAAAATTGTTTCGTTACAACACATTCAAACCTTTTATTAATTCAAACAACAATTGAAATTAATTTAGACAACACTTCTAAAATTAAGTTAATAAAAATACTAACTAGAAATTAAAGACAACCGTGTCAAACACGCACATGATTACCTTCTATCTGTTCCAATCAGTGGGTTGGATCAATGCCTTGGGCCCAGAAAGTTCATAGATGTAGTTTGTTATCGCCTTGGTATCCCTTTGTTTGCTGAGGATAGTTTATGCTCGTGCTGCAATAAACCAATGGATATTTTTGGAGATCATGCGCTTCACTGTACTAAAGATGTTGGAATTAAGTTTCGACATGATTTGGTTCGTGATGTAATTGCTGATATATGCTATAAGGTTGGTGTCCATGTGCGCAAAGAAGTTGATCTGGGTTTCATGTCTGATGACAACAAGGATTTACGACCGACAGACATTCTTGTTCTTAACTGGGTAAATGTCCAAGACGTGTGTATGGATGTTACAGGTGTCTCTCCCTTCGCTGGTGAGGGTGTTCGCACATTTATTCCAGGGCAAGCCATTTCAAGGGCAGTTTCGTGTAAGTGTACTAAGTACTTGGATGAATGTACCTCACATGGTTTTGGGTTGGGTGTTTTAGCTTTCACTACTCTAGGGGAGCTTGGTGAAGATATGATTTGTTTTTTTAAACGTTTGAAGAATTGTTTACTTAGTAATTATGTTGGTAGTGGTCCAGGTAGATTTATTTTTCATAGCTTGGGTGTTGCTATTCAGAAAGGGGTTGGTGCCCAGCTTGTAGCTCGGCTACCAACTAAAAGTGTAAAATCTTAATTATTATTAGAAAATAATTTAATTTATAAAAATAAAAACTAAACTCAATAAAAGATAAAACAACTAGAGATGGATTACATCATCATCTTCTGAATCTTCAACGCTGATTATATTCATCCCCTTCAAGATCTCCTTTTGATTGCGTCGATTATATTTTTTTTCGTTGGGAGCTAACCGATTAAGGTCCATAGACATTATTGCATTGTCTTGATCTAAATGCATTTGTTGTTGATGCATTTGAGTAGTCTGTTGTTGACGCTTTGGAAAATCGAGTTGATCTTTCATTTCATAACTCGATTGTTGAGTATACTCCCAAATTGTTTGGTATTGGGATTTTTGTTCCACTCTCATTTTTTCCTTCCTTGATCGTGTTTCCTTAAGATACTCCAAAATACTAGAACTTTGTTGATAGATCCTATCTTCTTCCATCTTAACCGAAGATGTTCCCTCATCACCTTCTCTAAATATACTTGCTCACGATCCTTCTTCTGTCTAGCTTGGATTTTGGCTTTTTTGTTCCTATAGGGCGTGCATTATACTTGTAATTCCAACGAGTCTCTCCATTAGGAAGAACTTTAGTATCATCTTCGACTGATACAAAGTCACGATGATTATTAAACAACTCATTGTTTTGGGACACAGTGAGTTCATAATTAAATCCATGGACTTTTTCTCTAAACAGTTCATAACATGTATTATACTTGAATGGTAGTCCTGTTTGAAACTGAAATTGCTCCTGACCTTCTTTTGTCTGAAAAATTATGTATGCAAAATTTAGTTTATTAAAAACATCACCAACTATATAGAAAAACTTAACAATAATAATAGAACTTACCAAATCTTCGTGGCTAGCACCGCTTTTGGATTGCCGATATATAGCGTTAAGAATGGACACGAATTCTCTGACATCTTTTTTTATTATTGCTTTCATCTTGGTTTTTAAGGCTGCCCAATTTCTTCCATTAGGATTGCCGTTGCGTTCGACAAAAAATTGGTGAATGCGTATCCAAAACATAGCGATTTTTTGTCCGAACACACAATTTCATCCATACTAACATAAATAAAGGCAGCAGTCCGTATAACAAAATTATTAACCATTTTGAATCAAACTAAAATATAAAAACTTGAGTAGTAGAAGATAAATATAAAAATCAAAGAAGTATAAAGAAGAAGAGAAATAAGAAATCAATTGATGTAAAGAAGAAGAAATAAGAAATCAATTGATTTGGTGTGAGAATTAGAGTGGTATTTATAGAGGATTTTGAAAAAATAACCGTTGGGATCCAACGGTGGAGAAAATAGAGCCGTTATTAATGATGGATGGTTAGGATCGGGTGTGAGAGAGGTGTAAACAAAAAAGGTCAAACAAATATTTTTACCTAAAGGGATACTCAGTATCCGTGTAAAAAGCTACGGCTACTGAGTAGCCGTATCAACGGTAATACGGCTACTCAGTATCCGTAAAGCGTAAAAAAATACGGTAGCTGAGTAGCCGTGTGATTTCGCTTCCCTACAAGGCGGATCAGATGTGATCCTCCTAGTAGGGAAAGTGAGGGATATTCCTACTCATATAGGAATATGGGAGACCATAGTGGATGGTTTTTGGGTTTTTTCCCAACATATGAGGGATATGGAAGGGATGAGGGAAACCATAGTGCTTGGTCTAATAGCAATAGAAAAGCAACAATTTAAGTTCAAAAATCAGGCATCTCTAGCATCAAACCCAAACTCAAACGTAATCTTTTTGTATAGTTAATATACATGATCCACATAACATATTTATAATTTTAGGGATCAAAATTCTAATAGAAAAAAAAATCAACCAAAATATCTAATAAGATTTATGTTTAGAAGATGCTCAAATTTTCAATCTGAAACATGACCTTTGTGGGTTTTGATTAGACCCTGTTGGAATATATTCCCCGTATGGAAGATATATCAAGGTAACCGTGAAGACCGAATAAGTGAGTGCAGCTTGTGCACGTAAATAAAGATACAGTCAAAGATTTCCTAGATAATTATGTAATTAATTTTCTTGTATATACGGAGAATGTATTCCAATAGACCCAGTAAAACAATGTTTTTGTTTCTCTTTACTAACAATTTATATATATTGGAATGTATGTACAAACACCACCAACTTCTTTATAAATCCATGGATGAATATGATTTTGCGCTTGTGTTGCACCTGATCTTTAGGAATTGGTTGCTTTGAATCCATGGATGAATGTAATAATGAGTTACTCCTTTTTGTGAAATCCAGCAATTTTAGGATTGAATGTATTAGTGATGCTAGGACTGTAATGTCATTAGTGGATATGTAATCTGATCATCACAACAATATTAACGAAGAAGAAGATGAAAGAATGGCTAATCTTCGTCTTCTCTCTTAACCTATTCTTCCGCCATTTGGGGAGGCCAGCGGTTTAGGAAATGTTTCAACTTTTTCCAAATGACTTGCTTTTTAGTCCATCTCAGCTGACAATAGTGATGGATACTCCTTCACTTTACTAATTCACCTAGAATGGAGCATGTAGTAACAATCCCATTCTGAGAATAAAATACACGAAATTCATCCAGGTTGGAGCATGTAGCAACAATCCCATATACCCAGTGAATTTACAGCATTATTAATTAATGCGCAACCAGCCTTGTATTTCCTGTACTCATTATCAGTGCGGCATGACGACTGAGTATTGCTCTCAGCAGAGCAACACGAATCTCCAAGCATTATAATGAAACATGTACGAAATACCCGTACATGCTGCAACTCTCGGTGTGTTATACTAGCCCGATTGAGCCACTCTCGGTGTGTTATTGTTGATGGTGGATTTTAGACAAGGGATAACATCGTAAAACCCCATGACCTAATATTGCCCGCAACACATTAACTGAGAGCATTTAATTCAGATGTAAATAATTAATAGGGGTATTTTTTCAAAATACCGGATTAGGGTTTTCGACACAGAACCCTAATCCCAAACCAAGCCGCATACTTCGCACCATGGCAACGACGCCAAAACCAAGCCGCATACTGCGCACCATGGCAACGACGCCAAAACCAAGTCGTATACTGTGCACCATGGAAACGACGCCAAAACCAAGCCGCATACTGCGCACCATGGCAACGACGCCAAAACCAAGCCGCATACTGCGCACCATGGCAACGATGCCAATACCAAACCACATACTGCACCCACAGGCAACCATGCCAAATTAAGCCGCTATGCCGTTTGGCACATGCCAAAAATAGCGCCCTAGGCTTGCAAACCGTGCAACTAGGTCAACTTGGCCGTGCGTGCCATTGGCACATGCCAACACGCACCAATAGCTAATTTCTAAACCGCAATGTCGTTTGGCACATACCAAAAATAGCGCCCTAGGCTTGCAAACCGTGCAACTAGGTCAACTTGGCCGTGCGTGCCATTGGCACATGACAACACGCACCACTAGCCAATTTCCAAGTCGATATGCCATTTGGCACATTCCAAAAATAGCGCCCTAGGCTTGCAAACCGTGCAACTAGGTCAACTAGGCCGTGCGTGCCATTGGCACATGCCAACACGCACCACTAGCCAATTTCTAAGCCGCTATGCCATTTGGCACATGCGAAAAATAGCGCCCTAGGCTTGCAAACCGTGCAACTAGGTCAACCTGGCCGTGCGTGCTATTGGCACATTCCAACACGCACCACTAGCCAATTTCTAAGCCGCTATGCCGTTTGGCACATGCCAAAAATAGCGCCCTAGGGTTGCAAACTGTGCAACTAGTTCAACTTGGCCGTGCGTGCCATTGGCACATGCAAACACGCACCACTAGCCAATTTCCCAAGTCGCTATACCGTTTGGCACATGCCACAAATAGGACTTTAGGCTTGCAAACCGTGCAACTAGGTCAACATGGCTGTGCGTGCCATTGGCACATGCCAAACACGCACCACTAGCCATTATCCAAACCGCTACCAAGCCCAAAACTCAAGGCCCAAGTGGCCGTGTGCCCCATTGGCACATGCCAACATACAAACCACTAGCCAGTTTCTATTCCAAGCCGCTATGCCATTGGTATATGCCAAAGTAGCGCCCGCAACTTGGACAAAGTGTCCGTGCGTGCCATTTGCACATGCTAACACGCAACCACTAGCCAATCCCCATTCCAAGTCGATATGCCATTGGCACATGCCAAAGTAGCGCCCGCAACTTGGCCAAAGTGGCCGTACGTGCCATTGGCACATGCCAAACACGTTACCACTAGCCACTTTTTATTCCAAGGAATTCCGCGCATGCCATTGGCACATGCCACATGCTCCACTAAGCGACTTTGGCATTTCCATCTGCACTCAAAGTGCAAATCGCGGCCAAGGCATTCTGCACATGCCAAATGCTCCACTAAGCGACTTTTGCATTGCCATCTGCACTCAAGGTACAACTCGCAGCCAAGGAATTCCGCACATGCCATTGGCACATGCCAAATGATCCACTAAGCGACTTTGGCATTGCCATCCACACTCAAAGTACAACTTGCGGCCAAGGCATTCCACACATGCCATTGGCACATGCCAAATGCTCCACTAAGCGACTTTGGCATTGCCATCCGCACTCAAAGTGAAACTTGCAGCCAAGGCATTCCGCACATGCCAAATGCTCCACTAAGCGACTTTGGCATTGCCATCCACACTTAAGGTACAACTCGCGACCAAGGCATTCCGCACATGCCATTGGCACATGCCAAATGCTCCACTAAGCGACTTTGGCATTGCCATCCGCACTCAAAGTGAAACTTGCGGCCAAGGCATTCCGCACATGCCAAATGCTCCACTAAGCGACTTTGGCATTGCCATCTGCACTTAAGGTACAACTCGCGGCCAAGGCTTTCCGCACATGCCAAATGCTCCACTAAGCGACTTTGGCATTGCCATCCACACTCAAAGTGAAACTCGTGGTCAAGACATCCCGCACATGCCATTAGCACATGCTTCAACGCTTCACTAGCAACTTTGACATGGCCACTTGCGCCCAACTCTCGAGACATCAACACAAACTGGGGGATGCTTTCTTGGGGTTTTGGTTTGGCGGTCACAACGTGCAGCGTACACTACGCTCGTAATAAAGCAAGGCGTGCAAGGAATGTTCACGGTCAATTAAATAAGGAAATTTATGGTGAAAACGTTTTTCACCATAAGGCCAACGGTTTCCACCTCCTTTGTTTTAATTGACACATTTACTCAATTCTTTAATGAGTCCAGGGTACGTTCAATCTCACTTGTATAAATAGGTTTCACCTATTCTGCCAAAACACACAAGTCTTGGTCAGGCAAAATCAACACTATCAGATAGCAACTTTGCAAGCTCTCTCAAAAGATTCCATCACTAGCAAGCTTCCACAAGCTTCTACACTTCTGATACAAGTCGAGATACTACCTAGCCATAACTCTCTGGTCTCATCACCCTTCTTCGCTATCCTCCCCAAATCAACCCTTCTCCTCCACTTTGTGACCGAAGCAAATATGGAACAGACATCTTCTTGATTTAGGCCAGAGTTGTACAGATTGATATCTCAAATCAAAAGTGCTCACTGCAGCACATTTGATTAACGGTTAAAACCAGTCTCTCCACCATCGAATTTACCAAATTTGGCAGAGGCGATTTTCTCCCATAAATAATTGGCGACCACAGCGGGAGTTTCAATCTCTCGGTTATAATATCTACTTCTAGAAATCGGTCTCGCGTATCGATACAAGCACCAATAGTAGAAACAACCAATCGGTTTGGAGATCTGCGACTCAACTACCAGACAACCCAATTTACAGCCATAAAAACTACACGGGAAACTGGGGACTCCGATTTGGGGGTTGGAGGCTTTTTCAGCAAAACTGTTACCAGCAACTGGGGACTTACTGGAAAAGTCACCGGCAAAACCACTTCTTATAGGCATATTTGCGACGAAAGATCCATACAGCAAGTAAGTCTAGCCCGGGCAAGATATCTGATCTGTTTTTTGGTTCTCAGTAAAACCATCATACCATTACTTTTTGTGTTATTGCTAGCACACACTTTCATAAAAACAATATTCCCTTCGCAAGGCATAATCAAAGTTATATATTAAAACCATTCATCCCAGAAAATAATCCAACATCTCAAAAAGCATCAACCAACTACCAAAATCAGTCAGACTCCGAAATCAAGCACCCAAAATGTTCCTCGAAATAAACAAAAGGGAATCCAAAAGAGAAATATTCAAGGGAAGTTGTCCAGCAGCGGTTTACTCTTCTTAGCAAGACGGTCCTTCGTATCTTCAATATCCTCTCTCTTCATAGCTAACACCTTGGATAACTCCTCAACTTCCGCTTCTTGTCGTGTGATCTCCTCCGCAGAAGGGATTTCGACTACTGTATCCTTCAATTTCCGAATCTCAACAAGATTTTCGACGAACCACAAAGCATTGAATTCCTTCTCCACACACACATCGCGGTGATGTTCCCAATTAGAAATAACGTCTTCAGAAAAGGTGTAGCCAGTCACCCCACACATGTCCTCAATAGAAGATAAAGCTTCTTCCAAACATTTAACCAACGCAATACGACTAGTGACCTTCCTTGTCGTATCCATGTGTCCATACTTCTTCCATACTTTGGTATACAACGCCTTATATTTGGCCAGCACGCTGAAACCGCCGACCAACACGTGACCTGGGTAAGGAACCAAGTACGGAGGATCGAAAATGGCGCCTGCAACCAGATCCACAATCTGCGAAGGGTTCCCTTCCGCATCTGCGCCAGCAATCAAAGAATCATTTCCCGGTCGAGCTGCATTCATGCTTTGTGATTGACCAACTTCTGTCTCCAATCCATCATCAGCGGTCACAGTCACTACAGGCGGATTTTCAACTTCCATCTCCGGGTCATCACTGACGGTTGTTGTCACTAAGGGCAAGTCTTCATGTGCCTCCACCTCAGATCCATCTCCTGAGTTAGATTTCTCCTACAAGATTTGAGTTAGACGTTTTCAAAAGGAGGAGGAATAAAAAGAGGCGCGAAACCTACCGAGCCACTTTCCGAAAGGGATCCAGCACTGCTATCGGAAGAATCACCTTCACTTTCCGAACTTTCTTCTTTCTCCGGTGCATCACCGTTGTGAGAAGGCTCAATATCGCCAGAATTACTCAAAGGAGTTACCGTCTCCTGACAGTGAGCAAGAGCAGCAAAAGCATTAATACTACCAAAGCCCTGGAAGAAACGAGACACATACCTTCAGTAGAAATTCACATATTTGGAAACAAACCAGCAAAGAGGCGACACATACCTGGTTATTGGAAGAACTAAAAGACACAAGGGCTGCAGGAGGATCCTTTAAAACCGTATGAAACCCACCAGCACGGTTTTTCGTCCTCTTCTCTTTCACTTGGGGACTTTCAGAATTACTAGACGACTTTCGCTTGAAATCTCTCAACATCGGATACTTCTTCAAGACTTCCGGGGGAGGTCTACCACGAACGTTCTCCACCGCGTCATCTACGAACTCGCGGATCATGAGACGCTCACGGCACCAGAACTCGTTGTAACTAAAGGTCATCAAGGGTGATCTTTTCGGTTGAAAGAAGGGATGACGGATACCTGGCCCAAGGAACTGGCATCGACGGCAGCACGTAATGAATTATCAGGAAGCTCCAGTCGGCAAGCAAGGGGAACCCCTTGATCGAAACCCATGTGACGAGCCGCGCGATCAATGTTGTACTCAACAATCTGGAAATCCCCTCTAAATAAAGACGGCATGTGACCGGGGATGCAACTTTGAATAAACAAGTTTTCACCAACGCTCAAGTCGTCATCTGAAGACAAAATCACATCCGAAGCAGAAGAAAAAGTGTCAATTTGAGTCACGGACCTATGAATTGGCTCCCACGGGGGAAAATTGATCTCGTGCGATTTATCAAGAAGGCTAACCAAGCTCACACCAACTCTTCGACGCTTATGTGCCCATCGAATAATTCGAGAGCCACCCCAACTCGCAGGAATCGTAGGCAACGGCTTTGGAGCATACTTTTCAAAATGCTCCCTTATCCACGCTTGCAGAAAAACGATGTGCACATACGCGTCCACTTTCATAAGACCATTCGAAACTCGCATATTCGTGATCAAGTAATCCAGATGCACATACAAGGAGCCGAGGAATAGCTTGCCAATGGGTAGAACTTCACCCTTCTCCAATTTCACGGCAATCGATAGCAACCCCAGTCTTAGCTCCTTCTTGCCAGAGTCATCGTCAAAAATTTCTCTAGACAACCAGAGAGCCAAAAATGCTGCAACATGGAGATCGTTGCTCTTCTGTTTAGACTCCAACTCTTACGGAAACCACTGAGATATCCACCAAATGTAAAGGCACCTTTCGTATTCTTTCCGGGCAGGATTTTTCGAATTCGCAGAAGAGTCTTTTCGGGCAAAGTCTCCCAACTTAGCAGCAAGGTCATCTCGCATCTTCTTCTCATCTTCTGACAATTGGATGTTAAGATTCCCGGTCACTGGAAGATTCATCAAGAGAGCCACACTATCCAAGGAGAAAGCTATTTCGCCCCATCTACAGATAATTGTGTGAGTGTCCGAGCACCACCTAGAGAGGAAAGCAACTAAGCCCGGGACATCTTTCCTAATATGGAGACTTACTGAAGCTCTGACGGCATTAATAATCCTCGCTCGAGTCAAGTTGAAATTTATATGCTCCTTATTCACCATAAATTCGACCCACACATCAAAAGAACGCAATGGGATTTGACACATCCTGAAATCAATACTGGAAGAATCACACACTCCTTTATGAAGACAAAACCGTATGGTATGCTCCGGCCGAACTGTGTGTGTCTTCTTTTCATTTTCACCATCAGTCAATAAAGTTGGGTTGAAGTCTGGAAGATTCCTCCGAGCAGGAGCAAATTTTTTGGTAAAGAACTCATCATCTATGTTTGGTTTCGAACTATCAACATCTTTCGATGAAACGGAGCCTTGTTCAGGTAACATCTTGTCGGTTTTCCTCGCTTAGCAACAAGATATCTGCACAAAACAAAATAGAGAAATTATGAAATTATCTCCCAAACACATAACCGCGCTCGACAAGAGAAAAATCCCTGACACATGGGAGAATAGTATTTTCTATGATTTCGAAATACATATGCAGTATCCTACTTCGGGTTCAAAATTATATGCGCAGTATATTTTCTGGGTTCAAGAGCATATACAGTATTTCTTTCGGGTTCATATGAAGCACATATACAGTATTCTTCTTCTGGATTCATATACAGTAATTCTTTCGGGTTCATATGAAGCACACATACAGTATTCTTCTTCGGGATTCATATACAGTAATTATTTCGGGTTTATATGAAGCACATATACAATATTCTTCTTCGGAATTCATATACAATAATTCTTTCGTGTTCATATGAAGCACGTATACAGTATTCTTCTTCGGGATTCATGTGCAGTAGTTTCTTGGGTTCAAGTGCATATACAGTATCCTACTTCATGTTCGAAATTACATGCGCAGTATATTTCTCGGGTTCAAATACATATACAGAATCTTTCTTCGGGTTCAAAATTATGCGCGCAGCATTCTCTACGGGTTCGAAATCATATGTGCAGTATTTTCTACGGAATCAAATCATATATATACAATATTCTTTACAAGAAGCACGCCAACCAATCATGTGCGTGATATCAACGCAAGATTTATAAAAGAAAAAACACCTAATGCTAGGGTTTTCACCTACAAAGGAAAACAAGAGAAGTATTAGAAGACACACCTGGATAGTCGGTTTCTCCTTTATCACTTTACCGCTAGCAAGAAAGAAGGAAGGAACAAAGCGCAAGGTAAAAGAAAAAACTCCATGTATATATATGCGCGCGGTTTCCACAATAAGGAAGGATTCCCCTTTTTTCTCCCAAAAGTTGTGCGTGTAAGGGAAGTTTGGGCCCACAAGGGCACCCAACTTCCCAATAGCCGCTCAAGCCTCCAATGCCAATGCCTTTCGAGCATGCCGGTCCCACCATGCGCCCTCCCCAAACTTGCGCTCAACGCCCAACTCTCCGGGCCAGCCCGCTCACTCTGCGCCGGTCCCACCGCACCAGCTTCTCAACTCGCGTCAGCAGCTCAATACTTCCCAGCTTCCAATTTGTGCCAACCTCCCGATTCGTGCAAAAATTCCAAGGACAAGGATTCCGAATCCAATTCGCATCTCAGAAAAAAATGTCAAATAAATCTCCTCACTTCTCTTTCAGATTTTGTCATGGCACCATATTATGCTTACCTCGCAACAAAGCTCATGTTCCGAGCTAAGCAGGGGACTTAATGTTGATGGTGGATTTTAGACAAGGGGTAAAATCGTAGAATCCTATGACTTAATGTTGCCCACAACACATTAACTGGGAGCATTTAATTCAGATATAAATAATTAATAGGGGTATTTTTTCAAAATACCGGATTAGGGTTTTCGACACAGAACCCTAATCCCAAACAAAGCCGCATACTGCGCACCATGGAAACGACGCCAAAACCAAGCCGCATACTGCGCACCATGGCAACGACGCCAAAACCAAGCCGCATACTGCGCACCATGGCGACGACGCCAAAAACAAACCACATACTGCACCCACAAGCAACCATGCCAAACTAAGCTACTATGCCGTTTGGCACATGCCAAAAATAGCGCCCTAGGCTTGCAAACCGTGCAACTAGGTAAACTTGGCCGTGCGTGCCATTGGCACATGCCAACACGCACCACTAGCCAATTTCTAAGCCGCTATGTCGTTTGGCACATGCCAAAAATAGCGCCCTAGGCTTGCAAACCGTGCAACTAGGTCAACTTGCCGTGCGTGCCATTGGCACATGCCAACACGCACCACTAGCCAATTTCCAAGTCGCTATGCCATCTGGCACGTGCCAAAAATAGCGCCCTAGGCTTGCAAACCGTGCAACTAGGTCAACTTGGCCGTGCGTGCCATTGGCACATGCCCACACGCACCACTAGCCAATTTCTAAGCCGCTATGCCGTTTGGCACATGCCAAAAATAGCGCCCTAGGCTTGCAAACTGTGCAACTATGTCAACTTGGCCGTGTGTGCGATTGGCACATGCCAACACGCACCACAAGCTAATTTCTAAGCCGCTATGCCGTTTGGAACATGCCAAAAATAGTGCCCTAGGCTTGCAAACCGTGCAACTAGGTCAACTTGGACGTGCATGCCATTGGCACATGCCAACACGCACCACTTGCCAATTTCCCAAGTCGCTATACCGTTTGGCACATGCCACAAATAGCGCCCTAGGCTTGCAAACCGTGCAACTAGGTCAACATGGCCGTGCGTGTCATTAGCACATGCCAAAAACGCACCACTAGCCATTTTCCAAACCGCTACCAAGCCCAAAACTCAAGGCCCAAGTGCAGTGTGCACCATTGGCACATGCCAACACACAAACCACTAACCACTTTCTATTCGAAGCCGCTATGCCATTGGTACATGCAAAAGTAGCGCCCCCAACTTGTCCAAAGTGGACGTGAGTGCCATTGGTACATGCAAACACGCAACCACTAGCCAATCCCCATTCCAAGTTACTATGCCATTGGCACATGCCAAAGTAGCGCCCGCAACTTGGCCAAAGTGGCAGTACGTGCCATTGGCACATGCCAAACACGTTACCACTAGCCACTTTCTATTCCAAGGAATTCCGCGCATGCCATTGGCACATGCCACATGCTCCACTAAGCGACTTTGGCATTTCCATCCGCACTCAAAGTGCAACTTGCGGCCAAGGGATTCCGCACATGCCAAATGCTCCACTAAGCGACTTTGGCATTGCCATCCCCACTCAAGGTACAACTCGCGGCTAAGGCATTCCACACATGTCATTGGCACATGCCAAATGCTCCACTAAGCGACTTTGGCATTGCCATCCGCAGTCAAAGTACAACTTGTGTCCAAGGCATTCCGCACATGCCATTGGGACATGCCAAATGCTCCACTAAGCGACTTTGGCATTGCCATCCGCACTCAAAGTGCAACTTGCGGCCAAGGAATTCCGCACATGCCATTGGAACATGCCAAATGATCCACTAAGTGACTTTGGCATTTCCATCCGCACTCAAGGTACAACTTACGGCCAAGGCATTCCGCACATTCCAAATGCTCCATTAAGCGATTTTGGCATTACTATCCGCACTCAAAGTACAACTCGCGGTCAAGACATCCCGCACATGCCATTGGCACATGCAATAACGCTTCACTAGCAACTTTGGAATTGACACTTGCGCCCAACTCTCGAGACATCAACTCAAACTGTGGGATGCTTTCTTGGGGTTTTGGTTTGGCGGTCACAGCGTCTCGCAATAAAGCAAGGCGTACAAGGAATGAATACCGTCAATTAAATAAGGAAATTTATGGTGAAAACGTTTTTCACCATAAGGCCAACTGTTTCCACCTCCTTTGTTTTAATTGACACATTTACTCAATTCCTTAATGAGGCCAGGGTACGTTCAATCTCACTTGTATAAATAGGTTTCACCTATTCTGCCAAAACACACAAATCTTGGTCAGGCAAAATACAACACTATCAGATAGCAACTTTGCAAGCTCTCTCAAAATCTTCCATCACTAGCAAGCTTCCGCAAGCTTCTACACTTCTGATACAAGTCGAGATACTACCTAGCCAGAACTCTCCGGTATCATCACCCTTCTTCGCTATCCTCCCCAAATCAACCTTTCTCCTCCACTTTGTGACCGAAGCATATCTGGAATGGCCATCTTCTTGGTTTAGGCCAGAGTTGTACAGATTGATATCTCGAATCAAAAGTGCTCATGTGCAGAACATTTGTTTAAGGGTTTAAACCAGTCTCTCCACCATCGAATTTACCAAATTCGGCAGAGGCGATTTTCTCCCATAAACAGTTATACTAGCCCGATTGAGCATCCAGACTGACCGTATCAATCTGGATATGATCACGACCATCCAACTCCACCAGCATGATTGGATGACCCAGATCGATTCCATAACCCCCAAGCAGGTATGGAATATCCGTTGCCGAACCAATGCGGGCCCCGCATGGTCGACCTCCCCAAAAGATTGGCCTAGCTTGCCAAAACGTCCAAACCATAGCAGTATGGACGGAAAACCCTAAATTAGGGTTTGCGACACATCACATGTGTCGCAAAACAGTCTCAACCATCCATCTTCGCAGGTATAGATGGAGGGTGTAAATGTAGATTCAAAGGGCCCAGATCATGTCAACACAATTACCTTGGGCCCGCCTACATACCTGACCGATCGGTCAGGACCAACCATGGTTGGTCACCCTGATTCGTACTCCCAAACAGAGCATGACGCACGCCCGTGAAACCCAAAATTAGGGTTTCTAAGCATCACGAGCATTCATCTTCTCCGGCACGAATGGAGGGTCCAAGATTAGATTAAGCAGGTCCGGTCATACCAACATGACCACCGTGGACCCATCTATCCCCTCACCTGATCGTCCAAGTCATACCATGCATGGTTATCCCAAATCGTCCGTCCAAACTAGCATGGTCACACTTCCCGACTGCAAACTAATCTCGACCACTCAAATTCGTCGGATAATTTGAGTGGCTTAGATCATGTTTCTGTGGGATGTCAGGGTATGGACGTGAACTCCAGCCTACCACCTACCCGCTGGGTCAATCGGCCAGGACCGACCAAGCCTGGTCGTCTTGGAATGCACGAATGAAGATGGCATGAGGAGCGGCTTTTGCGGCACCAGTTTTTTGTCGCAAATTGATCTCAACCACACAACTTCGCAGGACGAATTGAGTGGCCCAGATCACACTTTCGTGAGACAATGAGGTATGGGAACCTACACCGTCATGTCGTCTACACGCATGCATGATCGGCCTGGCCAAATTTGTGTCCCAATCTTGGATTTGACCAAGCTGAAAAGTGATACTTGCACACTTCTTCATAAACCCTAATTCAATCAACGGTCGCAGATGAGTGTCTCAAAGATCATCTCGTCCATCCAACTTCACCGGCTTAGTAACACAGCCCTGGTCAGGAGTTAATTGGTCAATGCGGAGTCATGGTGTTCACCATCCGTCACTCTACCACACTATGTGGTCGACCAAGGGAGGACTTGTTTGCGCAACCTCCAAACCATCACATGAAGTAGGGTGGACATGAGGTTATTTTGAGACTCTCAAACAGCGATGCTTCATACATGTTGAATATACTCGATGCAGTACCTGCATAGTATACACACGATACTTCACAAGTATCAATTTCCTAAATAAAGTAGCATTACATGCTACTTTATGTGGGTCCCACTATCCACACGTTCAAGACATCAATCATGTCACAAACTGGGGGATACATACTGGGGTATTGGTCTGGCGGTTTACAGCGTGCAGCGCACAATGCGCCATCATAAGAACGTGTCAGGAAGACATGGACAGTTAGTGATGATGGGAGAAGTGGGCAAGCCTGGTCATGTGACACCAACACACTACTCCACTACTCCATCACTCCACTTTCTCCACTTCCCACGAGATATGAAGGTTAGGCTAAAAGACTTGTATAAATAGGTTCTCCACCCTATTTTTCACAACAACAGAACAAGACGAGATAACATAGGCAAGTGTTGATACAATCGTATTCAAACATCGGAACTGATAGCTTACATCATGCAAGCCAGTTTAGCTTTCTGATACAAGTCATACATAGCCAACACCTTCACAATCTCAACACCTTCTTCGCTTCCCTCCCTAAGATCAACCCCATCTCCTTTACTTTGTGACTGAAACAAGTATGGAACGGCCATTTCTTGTTTTAGGCTGGACTTGCACAGATTGATCTCTCGAATCTACAAGCACTCACCGCGCAGTGCATTTGTTTAAGGTTTATATTCATTCCTCATCCACACCCCAAATTACCAAAATTGACATGAATAGTTTTCACCCATAAATAATTGGTGACCACAGTGGGAGGTTAATCTCTCGGTTATAAAGTCAATTTCTTTGAAATCCGATTCAATTTTATCAATTTCCAAAAGGGTAGATCTTAGAACCAATTCAATCAACGATTCATTTCAAGATGGTGGAACTCAGGTCTGGATCACAAATCAATTCTGATGGAGCTAATGTGGATAACACTCCCGATGTCGATGTACCTGTCACTGGAGCTGCCGTGGTCAATACATCTTGTGGAGCCGTCATCACCAGCGCCAGCGTAGCAGGAGATGTTCCATTAAGTGTAACACCTCCCATCACCAGGGCCAGAGAAGCCGCAAATCCTGGCATCTCCTCAAGTGTAACACCTCCGGTAGTCACCAGAGCAATCACTTCCACTCCTTCATTAGGACGAGGAGCCGGAGGGACGAGAAGCGGACCATCTCCCATTACCATTGCAGACTTGATGGAGAAGCAGTAAGTTCTTGCTAAGACTCAGATGGATATGGCCGCAACTCAGAAAGAGGTACTCATTTTTATTAAGACATTAATTGATCGATTGCCATAAGAGCTACGACAGCCCCTGGAGCCAACAAGGAACGCATTCAACGCACCGAAGAAGGTACTTCAGCGGTACGGACCTACATGGACCTGATCAAAGAAGCGACATCATATATGAGCAGTCATGTCATGGAGACTCCTACACTGGGGACTGATCCTCACAACGATCCTCCTCAAGTCAATAGTTTCACTATGAACCAGAGGTCGGTAGATCAGGAAGCGTTTTCTCTAGTGGAAAGTTTATGCGAACTTTTACACCTCTCAAAGAATCAGCACGCGGATATATTTTGCTGCAATCAACCAGAGGAAGGTTACAACCGTGACCTACATGTCCCCGCACGTATCAAGGATTCAGAGTTCAAGAAGGTCCTTATCGACACAGGAGCGTCTTCGAATGTGATTACTCTCAAGACTCTCAGGACATCCAAGGTTCTCCCAGGCAAGGTCGTACGGAAGCCTACCACAATGACGGACTTCGAGGAAAACCAAACCAGCACATACGGGAGAAGCTCCGCGGAAAGAATCAGACAAATTCGTTGCGTCCCACTCCCCACGTGGGCGTCAATTCAGGAGGAAGACCGGATTGCATCATTGATGGATAGTACCCACGATGCATCTTTGATGACGAAACATTCTTCTCCAGTGAAGCCACGACCCACGCTCACACGAAGAGGGAACGAACTTTTATGGCAAGTCGTGACCAGAAAGGGAAAACGGTATACTGACACTACCATTATCAATTAGCAGGGGAGACTGTTACCCAGTCTCTCCACCCAATGGAATGCTACAACAACTAGGAACCACAAGAACAAGTGCTAGATACTTCACAATAACTGCAAGATGGCACCAACTCCACAACTGATGAGATTGAAATCGTTGAGGAATCTCCTAGGCCTATCTCCATCATCTCGACCTTGTGTACAGATAAACACACGAAGCTCGTGGAACTTCTCAAAGTGTACCAGGACATATTCGATTGGATATATGAAGAAATGCCGGATTTAGATAAAAATTGGTCACCCATCATCTACATGTCATACCTGTATCAAAGTCGGTTAAACAGTTGCAGTTCATACACGAGGAATATGGATAGATCAGGTGCTGCATAGACTTCAGATACTTGAACAGGTGCTGCTCCAAAAGCGATCCTCCTCTACCTAACATCGACATGTTAGTAGATGCAACCAGCGGACATGGCATGTTCTCCTCCATGGATGGATGTAGCGGCTACAACCAGATAAGGATGTATGAGCATGATGCAAGTAAGATAGCTTTACGAACTCCTCTCAGAAAATTTTATTATACCATACTGCCATTTGGTTTAAAGAATGCCAGTGAAACGTATCAACGCTCTATGACGGCAATCTTCCACTGGAGCCGATACATCAAGGGAGCATCCTCAGAAAGATAGCGATGTCCACGCATCATACCGAGCAAGATCCGGGCAGTCACTCTATCAGACAGTGGCCGAGCAAGATCCGGGTGAGTCACTCTATCAGACAATGGTCGAACAAGATCCATGCGAGTCACTTTATCAGACAGTGGTACATGTTTATCATGCTATGTTGGAGAATCTGCGCTTTTGGTCATCCTCTGGAGCTATTGAACGATCATCTACAACAACATATGCCCTGATAGAAACAACCAGTCCTTTCGGTAATGAAGAGCCTCATAATGTTCATAGGGGCATATGTCTCACCAACAGGCGATACATCCTTCAGCCTTATGTAGGCAGTTCCCTGAGGCAGCAAGAGGAAAACCACCGAGATATAACATCTTGCACGTCTGCCAACTCCAACTCCAGTATCACATGCACGACTCCCACAATGATAAAACAACGTCCAAGATATTCCATATCTGGCTCGACAACAACCACTACGAATAAACCATGTAAACCACGCTTGGGGACTGAGGCTCGGCATGAAGTTTCTTCACCGTCGGTCAAGGACTTCTTCAACACGAGAGAGATGGTCAGTCAAGAAACATGGAATTCGCAAGGGTAAATCGAATTGAAGAGGAAGCCACTTCAACGCTCCCTCCAGCAAAAGCTGCTTCAATGGTCTATTCAAGAGCCACCTCAACGCTCTCTCCGGGACCCACGTTCGCTTCAGAATTCTTCTTCAACACTCTCTCCAGGATCCACCTCAACATTCGCACCAGAAGCCACTTTAACATCCTCTCGAGCCGTTTCAACACTCAAGCTACATTAAGAATCTGCGCGCTGGTCAAGTTATATTTGATTTAATTATTGCTCAACATACGTCTCATCCATCCTTCATGAGGGCCTAGCGGATCATGAGAAACCTTAAAGTCGATAGGAGAAGGGTTATCCTGTGGAACGGATATTTTCATATAGTTGAAAGGGCGCGGTGAACAACTCATCATCAATGTTCGGCATATCTTTGAAGCTGTCAACACCTCCTGACTTGGCACCAGCATTATCCCCAAAAGACATCTCAACAAGAGTTCTTTTCTCCATTATACAATAAAAGACAGGAGTCAATACTTGTATAAAAATGCGTGAGATGTGTAGTCACACATGACAAAACACACATTCACGTTGGAGTACATAAGGCTGGTATTGGGTCCAAACACTGGTGTTGATCAAGTCACAAGTCCTGTATTTCCCAAGTTTCAAGTCCGATGTTGATCAAGTCACAAGTCCGGTATTTCCCAAGTTTCAAGTTCGGTGTTGATCAAGTCATAAGTCTGGTATTTCCCAAGTTTCAAGTCTGGTGTTGATCAAGTCACAAGTCCGGTATTTCCCAAGTTTTAAGTCCGATGTTGATCAAGTCACAAGTCCGGTATTTCCCAAGTTTCAAGTTCGGTGTTGATCAATTCACAAGTCCGGTATTGCTCAAGTTTCAAGTCCGGTGTTGATCAAGTCACAAGTCCGGTATTGCTCAGGTTTCAAGTCTGGTATTGATCAAAGTCATGAGGCTGGTATTCGAATAAAACAGGCGCACGCAGCAGGGCCGGTTTTCAGTCAAAACACAGGATCGAAGTTCAGTCAGGAACACCGTGGGTCCCACTTGATCCCCAGATTGGTCGAAGCAGACACAACCGTCCCCAATCAAAGATCTCTCTCCAGAAGAAGGCGTTTCAGCTCCAACACTTCAACGCTCTCCCGGGCCAGCTCCATAAGCCGCTTCAATGCTTTCTGCAGGACTCACATTTACATTTGAGCACACAAGGTTCATTTTTTAAAACAAGCATGCTCGCATCGGGTCCCACGTTCGAGCGAAGCAAAAAGCAAGGCCGGTGTTTGGTCAAAGCATCAAGTCCGTTGTTTAGTCAAGTTAGCTGGGTCGGTGTTTGGTCGAAGTAGCAAGATGACACTCGAGCAAGCACAACAACCGTACGGTGAAAATAGGCACATGACATGTCCGGCGTTTGAAACATGTACATGGTGGTCCCGCGTTTAACTGAAGAAGGCACATCAGGCCCACGTTCGATCAAGCAGGCGCAGCAGCCTTACGAACGAAACATGCGTAACAGTCCATCAAAGAAGGCAAGACCGATATCATGCTAGGGGAACGCTCGCCTGGACGTCTCTTGAACGTGACATGCTCGAAGGACAGGATGACCCGTCTCTCCTGTTAACATCTAACTTTGTCTCATAAGTTTTTATCTTTAATTGTCACCATCATATGCCTATCCCACAATAGTGTAACCATTATGTGCTAGGCAGGGGACTTAATGTTGATGGTGGATTTTCATTTAAGCCTAAAATTGTAAAAGCCAAAAAATTATGCGCTAACATCTTGTAAAAGATAAAGCCATTAATAAGTGATGGATACTCCTTCACTTTACTAATTCACCTAGAATGGAGCATGTGGCAACAATCCCATTCTGTGAAAAAATTACACGAAATTCATCCAGGTTGGAGCATGTAGCAACAATCCCATATACCCTGTGAATTTACATCATTATTAATTAATGTGCAACCATCCTTGTATTTCCTGTACTCATTATCAGTGCGGCATGACGACTGAGTGTTGCTCTCAGCAGAGAAGCACGAATCTCCAAGCATTATAATGAAACATGTACGAAATACCCGTACAGTCTGCACTCTCGGTGTGTTATACTAGCCCGATAGAGCATCCGGACTGACCATATCAGTCTGGATATGATCACGACCATCCAACTCCACCAGCATGATTCGATGGCCCAGATCGATTCCATAACCCCCAAGCAGGTATGGAATATCCGTTGCCGAACCAATACGGGCCCCGCATTGTCGGCCTCCCCAAAAGATTGGCCTAGCTTTCCAAAACATCCAAACCATAGCAGTATGGATGGAAAACCCTAAATTAGGGTTTGCGGCACATCACATGTGTCGCAAAACAGTCTCAACCATCCCTCTTCGCAGGTATAGATGGAGGGTGTATATGTAGATTCAAAGGGCCCATAGCATGTCAACACAATCATCGTGGTCCCTCCTACATACCTGACCGATCGGTCAGGACCAACCATGGTTGGTCATCCTGATTCATACGCCCAAACAGAGCATGACGCATGGCCGTGAAACCCAAAATTAGGGTTTCTAAGCATCACGAGCGTTCATCTTCTCCGGCACGAATGGAGGGTCCAAGATTAAGCAGGTCCGGTCATACCAACATGACCACCGTGGACCCATATATCCCCTCACCTAATCGTCCAAGGCATACCATGCCTGGTTATCGCAAATCGTCCGTCCAAACTAGCGTGGTCACACTTCCCGACTGCAAACTAATCTCGACCACTCAAATTCGCCGGACGATTTGAGTGTCTTAGATCATATTTCTGTGGGATGTCAGGGTATGGACGTGAACTCTAGCCTACCACCTACACACTGGGTAAATCGGCCAGGACCTGCCAAGCCTGATCGTCTTGGAACGCGCGCATGAAGCTGGCATGAGGAGCGGATTTTGCGGCACCAGTTTTCTGTCGAAAATTGATCTCAACCACACAACTTCGCAGGATGAATTGAGAGGCCCAGATCACACTTTCGTGAGACAATGAGGTATGGGTGCCTACACCGTCATGTCGTCTACACGTATGCACGATCGTCCTGGACAAAGTTGTGTCCCAAGCTTGGATTCGACCAAGCTAAAAAGTGATACTTGCGCACTTCTTCATAAACCCTAATTTCATCAACGGTCGCAGATGAGTGTAACAAAGATCATATCGTCCGTCTAACTTCACCGGCTTAGTTACACAGCCCTGGTCAAGAGTTAATTGGTCTGTATGGAGTCATGGTGGTCACCATCCGTCACTCTACTACACTATGTGGTCGGCCAAGGGAGAACTTGTTTACGCAACCTCCAAACCATCACATGAAGTAGGCTAGACATGAGGTTATTTTGAGACTCTCAAATAGCGATACTTCATATAATTTAAATGTACTTTATGCAGTACCTGCATAGTATACACAAGATACTTCACAAGTATCAATTTCCTAAATAACGTAGCATTACATGCTACTTTATGTGGGTCCCATGATCCACACGTTCAAGACATCAATCATGTCACAAACTGGGGGATACATACTGGGGTATTGGTCTGGCGGTTTACAGCGTGCAGCGCACAACGCGACATCACAAGAACGTGTCCGGAAGACATGGACGGTTAGTGATGATGGGAGAAGTGGGCAAGCCTGGTCGTGTGACACCAACACACTACTCCACTAATCCATCACTCAACTTTTTCCACTTCCCACGAGATACGAAGGTTAGGCTAAAAGACTTGTATAAATAGGTTCTCCGCCCTATTTTTCACAACAACAGAACAAGACGAGATAACAGAGGCAAGTGTTGATACAATCGTATTCAAACACCGGAACTGATAGCTTACATCATGCAAGCCAGTTAAGCTTTCTAATACAAGTCAGACATAGCCAACACCTTCTTCGCTTTCCTCCCTAAGATCAACCCCATCTCCTTCACTTTGTGACCGAAACAAGTCTGGAACGACCATTTCTTGGTTTAGGCCGGACTTGCACAGATTGATCTCTCGAATCTACAAGCACTCACCGCGCAGTGCATTTGTTTAAGATTTAGATTCATTCCTCATCCACACCCAAAATTACCAAAATTGGAAGGAATAGTTTTCACTCATAAACACCCTAGAAAAACCTGGCATTTTTAGAGGCGACCCCAAAATAATTAGGGGTGACACAAAATGACAATAAAGGTCATCCAAGCGTAAATCTAAGCTACCCCTTATCTCCGATTTTTCGAAATGGCTAATATGCCCTATTATAATCGGTATCCAACACTACAATCATTAGGAAATATAGAATAAGTAGTTACCGATTAGTGTGTGGATATTTTGGCTAATATGCCATTTTACAATCGGTATCCAAAATAATAATAGGATGCAAACTCTTGTAATCGGTAGTCTGGGGTCTCTATATTAGTGTTTGGAATTTGTTTTTGAGTCATTGTGAGATATGTCCCTAACTTCCGATTGAGTGAGAGAAGAAGAAGAAGTGGGTATATGTTGCCAACTTCCGAAAACATGGATGGGTACGAAGAAGAACGTGAACTTGTTGAAGATCAAGGTTCGCTACCGTTTAGAGAAGACGATTTGGGGTATATGTTGAATGATCCAAACTTTTGTGGATATGAAACCCTAGACGACGCTTTCATGGAAGAAATTAGAGAATCACCCGAGATCGAAGCTAACGATGCATCAAGCATACATTTATTGTGTTAACTAACTCTAATACCCATGTTATGTGCGTTTATCTGTGTTTTAAACGAGAAAATTCGATTCATGCATGCCTTGAATGCCATGAACGACACATAATCGGTAGGTAATGGAGTACCATATCTACCGATTACAAGAAAATGCCTCCAAAATATCTATAATCGGACCTTATTTGATGTATAAAACTATCGATTTTGGGAAAAACCCAAATTGGAAGTTGTAATTTTTCATAATCGGTAGTTTTATACATTTACCTTACTACCGATTTTCAAAAGTCATCCCAAATACGAATTTCTCCCAAGAAGAAAAAAGTGTAATTCTTGATATTTCATAATCGGTTGTTTATTAAAGCATTTATCCTTCGATTATGGTAGTCGCCCAAAAAACAAAATTCTCCAAAAATGAAATATTCGTAATTCTTCATATTTCATAATCGGTTATTTAAGAATTAATTTATCCTCCGATTATGGTAGTCGCCCCGAAAACAAAATTCTCCAAAAATGAATTTTTCGTAATTCTTCATATTTCATAATCGGTAGTTTATTAATTCATTTATCCCCTGATTATGGTTGTCGCCTCTGAAAGAAAATAAATTTAAATTTTCGAAATTTACAACATATAATCGGTTATATTGTATTCACATTTATCTTCCGATTAGACTATAATCGGATATTTTGGAATGAATAATACTTCCGATTATTGAAGTTTTTATACAGAGCAATTGTACATTTTTCTATTTCGTTAATCGGTAGTTTATTGTCGTATATGACTACCGATGGATTGATAATCGGTAGATGATCTAATGTACTATCTACCGATTTAGTGTGTATTTCGACGCACGGCTAGTTTCCACTTTATGCAACGGTAATAAGAAATCATAATCAGAACACAAATACTCAAACTTTCCTACGAATACGTATAATCGGTTACTTAATATCAAATAAACCTCCGATTACACATCACATGATATTTTTTTCCCAGTCCTTCGTTCAAGTATCAATGCGGCTTCGAAATGTAAAAACGACTCTCCTCTCCATTTGGTATAAGCATCTTGTGCTGCATACATGTCGCTCTGCATACATGTCGCCTTTGTGCATATGAAGAAACTTGATGTACCTGGTGCACAATTTCAGAACATGATTCACCCTTGAACTAACGTGAGATGGTTCATAATTATAGTGTGGTTTCTTACCGTCCATCTTTCCAACGAAAGGACCCAACGAAACATTAATCTAAAATATAGTCTCACCCGGATGTTTTTCGGGTAGATATTTCACAATGTAATAATTTTTACCCATTCGGTCTCTTCCTCAACTTGTTTTAATCTTTCTATTTGATGGGACTGTTTTTTACCTCGTTTTTTTTGCCTCTTCTTCCTCCTTCGTTGAAATTAACGATGGCCTAGTTTTTTTTTGGTTGTTTGCGTCTTTTGTGTATCTCTTCTTTCATTGCTGCAATTGATGATGTTGCTCGCTTGCATCTCCTAAGTATATCTTCTTCGACTGATGATGGATTTGCCATTGAAAATGATTTTCACTTTAATTTTCATCTCAATAATTTCAGTGTGCTGCATAAATGATGGAAGTTTACCCTTCTTATATAGATGAGAGTTCTAACGGCTATTTTTTTCTTCAAAATGCAGACACAATCGAAAGGTAATTAATTTACAAAACTAGCGATTATTTTAATCGGTAACTAACGGATTTAAATGATGTTCAGATTATTAGTTTCCCCAAAACGAGATTATCTAAAATCCTTCATTTTATGAGTTTTGGATTTACGATAATTGGTAGATTATCTAACTTGTACACCTACCGATTATAAGTAGCCCCAGATTCAACCTTTGCCAAATTCCATAGGTTTTGAGGGTATAGACACAACAAAAACCATCCGGTTTGTGTTTTAGATGTAGGAATAATCGAAAGATAAATAGGTTACAAAAACCTCCAATTATTAACTGCCCCAAAGCGAGATTTTTCTAAAATCCTTCATTTTATGAGTTTTGAATTTACCATAATCGGAAGTTCAACGAGTTAACTTAACTTCCGATTATGGTGTTGTTTGGATACAAGAAAACAAAGTTTTCTTCACATACAATAATCGGAGACACAATATAAACAAACATTCGATTCTTATAATCGGAAGTTTAAGGAGTTAACATAGTTACTGATTATGGTGTTGTTTGGATACAGAAAAACTTAGTTTTCTTCACATACAATAATTGGTAGACAACTAATATAAACAAACATTCGATTCTTATAGTTTAAGGACTTAACTTAGTTACCAATTATGGTGTTGTTTGGATACAGAAAAACTTAGTTTTCTTCACATGCAATAATCGGTAGGCAACTAAATTAGTAATCTTCCGATTCTGAACTCAATTTCCAAAATATACAGAATCGGTAGATACATAATATAAATAGCACCCGATTCTGACAAAAAAATAAAAATCCCCAGAATCGGAAATTTTATGAGTGAATTTATCTTCCGATTGTGCTTCATAATTAAACAGTTTCATATCTCTGCATGTGATTCGCTTGCGATTCATCGTTAAATGCATAAAGATAGCAACAAAACCATTCATAATCCATAAAACTAACCGTTCACAAAACCATAAACATAATGTACTAACTTATAATCTGACTCAAACCTTAAAAACGATATAATCTGACATAAACTTTGAAATCTATAAAGTTAAAAAACATTAAGAGTTTGTCTAATTCTTCTTTATTTTGACTTTGCGACCTTTTCGACCTCCACTACTTGGAACACCATCATCATTGGTTTCATTATTTGAGACTTCAACTTGAGTGCTCGATGAGGCCCTCGCCCTTTTGGTCACCACCTTCTTTGGAGGTTTCTTGCCCTTTTCCCCGAACTGAGATGCATATTCTTCACAGTCAACGTTATCAATCAACTCTTGGTAATGTTTAATCTTCTCAATTGGCACCGGCTTTCCGGACTTTATGCAACTAGTGCACCATCTGGACAAAACCTTGAACCGTTCCCGCTGTTTTAATACATAGCATAACATCAAACGGTTATTACTCGGATTTTGACCCATAATATTAAACTAATTTAAGAAAACAATACGTACGAATCTATCATAACCCGGAGGTTTCTATTTGAGGATACTCTTATACGGGTGTTGATGGTGGTTTTTAGTATAGGGTTAAAATCGTAAAACACTAAATCCTAGCAGACATTTAAAACAAGCATTTACTAGGCGCATTAAATAAAATCCTTTAATGTGTCTCTAAATAATTACCAGGGTATATTTTTCAAATTAGGGTTAGACGAACCAATCCTTAATTCTCACGTGTGCCAATGGAAAATCATGCCAGCCACACCTAGCCCAAGTTAGCCGCACCATCCCAATCGCACCGTGTCATGGCCCTAGCTATGCTATCCACATCTCGTGTTCCAATAGCCCTATCTATGCTAGCCACATCTCGTGTGCCAATGGCAAACCATGCCAGCCACACCCAACCGCGCCAAAGCATGCCAACCATGCTAGCCTCACCCGTGTGCCAATGGAAAATCAAGCCAGCCACACCTAGCCCAAGTTAGACGCGCCATGCCAAGCGCACCGTGACATGTCCCTAGATATGCTAGCCACATCTCGTGTGCCAATGGAAAACCATGCCAGTCACACCCAACCGCGCCAAAGCATGCCAACCATGCTAGACTCACCCTTGTGCCAATGGCAAATCATGCCAGCCACATCTAGCCCAGTCTAGCCGCGCCATGCCTATCGCACTGTGCCATGGCCCTAGCTATGCTAGCCACATCTCATGTGCCAATGGAAAACCATGCTAGCCACACCCAAATGCGCCAAAGCATGTCAACCATGCTAGCCGCACTCGTGTGCCAATGGAAAATCATGCTAGCCACACCTAGACCAAGCTAGCCGCGCCATTCCAATCGCACCGTTCCATGGCCCTAGATGCTATCCTAGCCACATCTCGTGTGCCAATGGAAAACCATGCCAGCCATACCCAACCGCACCAAAGCATGCCAACCATGCTAGCCGCACCCTTGTGCCAATGGAAAATCATGCCAGCCACATCTAGCCCAAGCTAGCTGAGCAAATCGCACCGTGTCATGGACCTAGCTATGATAGCCACATCTCGTATGCCAATGGAAAACCATGCCAGCCACACCCAACCCCTCCAAAGAAGGCCAACCATTCTAGCCGCACTCGTGTGCCAATGGAAAATTATGCCAGCCACACCTAACCCAAGTTAGCCGCGACATGCCAATCGCACCGTACCATGGCCCTAGCTATGCTAGCCACATCTCGTGTGCCAATGGCAAACCATGCAAGCCACACCCAACAGCGCCAAAGCATGCCAACCATGCTAGCCGCACCCTTGTGCCAACGGAAAATCATGCCAGCCATATCTATCCCAAGCTAACCGCGTCATGCCAATTGCACCATGTCATGGCCCTAGCTATGCTAGCCACATCTCGTGTGCCAATGGCAAACCATGCTAGCCACACCCAACCGCGTTAAAGTATGCCAACCATGCTAGCTGCACCCGTGTGCCAATGGAAAATCATGCCAGCCACACCTAGCCCAAGTTAGCCGTGTCATGCCAATCGCACCGTGTCATGGCCCTAGCTATGCTAGACACATCTCATGTGCCAATGGCAAACCATGCCAACCACAACCAACCGCGCCAAAGTATTCCAACCATGCTATCCGCACCCTTGTGCCAATGGAAAATCATGCCAGCCACATCTAGCCGAAGCTAGCCGCGCCATGCCAATCGCACTCTTCCTTGGCCCTAGTTGTGTTAACCTCGCCATCATGTTGGCCTTCTCCTCATGACCACTAAAGTGAGGCGTGCAACAATCGACGGTTGCCCTTCAATCCCAGGAGCAAATCCTGGCCGCCCAAAGTCACCTCATGACTTTGGCCCGAAACCCTGGCTTGGTCACGCACCTAACCAAGACAGTCTCGCCATGCCTCGCCATGGCCCTCATGCCGCGCCACCCTGGTAGCGCTTTCCCTACGACTACTAAAGAGAAGGCATGCACCAATCAACAGTTTCCCTTCAATCCCAGGAGTAAATCATGTCCTCCCAAAGTCACCTCATAACTTTGGCCCAAAAACCCTAGCTTTGTCACACGCCTAACCAAAGCTATCTATGCCATGCGACCATGGAAAACCCTTGGCCCCATGTGCCAAACCACGCCAAGGCATGTCATACCTAGTTGCGTGAAGGCATGCCATGATAGCATGGCCATGCCGCCATCCCTCCTGAATTCTTCCTAAGTTTTTCTCTCGGGCTATTTTCTCATCCCGAGCGAGTTCAAAACCTAAATATCCCCGCGCTAGGAGATATGAATTTGTTTTTAGGTTGATTTGAGGGGCATACCGTCAAAATCCGAGTCTGTACTAGAATTGTACAACGATTCTAGTAAAGGGCACTAATTAGTGTTTCTAAAATAAAGGCGCGCATGGTCGGTTGTTAGCCGAGCAAAAATAATTTCACTTTCTTACTTCACTAAAATAAAAAATAGTATGCGATAAGAAAGAGTTTGTATCCACAGAGAGGCTTTTTGTTGTTATGCAACTTTCAGTTTCTTAGTAACCAATGAGAGGGGGGGGGGGTTGATATTTCAAAGCAATAGAATTGAAAGCAA
Source organism: Papaver bracteatum (assembly GCA_023529315.1). Classification (NCBI taxonomy): domain Eukaryota; kingdom Viridiplantae; phylum Streptophyta; class Magnoliopsida; order Ranunculales; family Papaveraceae; genus Papaver; species Papaver bracteatum. The sequence goes on from JAJJWX010001315.1 coordinate 1,643,067, forward strand.
AGTAAAAAATAAAAGTAATCAATAAGGAGAAAGTATTGGTCACGGGATAGTTTAATTCACAAACTTGAATTTTCAACAATGACTAGAATTGGAATTTTAATCTCTCATTTACTAAAAGTCCTAAAATATCTTGATCGCAAGAATATTCCTCTAATTCCCTGATTTCATCACAACCACATTAAAAGATGCATATGTGAATTCTTCCTAGAAAGCAACCTAAAGTGTAAAGGCACAATTAGATTTAACTCCCTAAAAGCAATGAGTTCTATGGAATAAGACGAATCAAGGCAATCAATATGTGTAAAATCACTAATTCGATTTAACCCAAGTTATGATTCATATGTGACTAGTAGGATATATCACTACAAGCACTACCCACAATTATGCTACTTAGAATCAGGGATAAACAACGTTTTCGTATTGAAAACCCTAATATAGCTCTAGATATGAATGCAATCGGATTGATTCCGGACTCAACCAAACAAACAATCAAATCATAAACAATATGAACCATGAATCATAAACAGTAAATTATTGAGATAAAACTAATTCATTGATTCAAATCTTATTTGTGAAATCCACTTTATATCCCATAACCAATAATAAATGTTTATCTACTCATAGTTTTTGGATTCAACATAATTTTCATCAAAAATAAAATGAAGAACATAAAAATAAACGAAAGCAAACCCTAATCGTTGCTCTCCTCCAAAACTCCAGTAGAATAAAGATATCCCCAAAAGAATAGAAACTTTTTCTTTTTATAGCTTTTCAACTTCCCCAAATTAGGTCATCAAAGCCCAAAGTCCAAATTCTCCAATAGTAAGATTCCACCAAGCCCATAAGTGAAGAAAAACCCATTTGAAAATATGTCCCAAAAATAAGTCGCCGGAAAAATGTGTTTCTCGCCGGAAGTTGTCTGGAATCCGGCGCCGGGACAAATCTCAGGTTACCGGAAAAGTCCACCCGGTCGCCGGTCAAATGAGTCAACTGAACCTAATAGGGTCAAACAGACCGAGTCAGGAGGCCGAATCAATATCAACTGACTGAGTTGCCAAGCCATAGTCTTGCACAACTTGAATTTGTGTTGCGCCTCTTCTCTGTCAGCCATGATGGATGTACATCTTCACAGCTGCAACTTCATTCAATCCTGCGTATTTCAGCTCCATAATCTCAAAGCAAGAGCACCAGCCATGACCAGCTAACAACAATAGATTTACATTTTCTCGAATCCTCCAAGAACTGCAATGCCATTTCACGGCAAGACAACCATACGCACATGCTCCGTGAATCTCACCACACTGCCCTGCCATTTATACATCATCAGCTGCATCATAACTCCATCAAAGACCCATTTTTACCAGAAATTACCACCAGTTTACAGATCCCCAGGACCATTTTTTAGCTCCCAGCTGAAAAAACAGCAGCATCTGAGCCAATCCATCCATCACCTGCATCTCTTAGCTCATATCCCACCTGCAACACCTCTCAATACACACTTTCCCTGCCACCAGTTTATCACCAACACAATACATTTACACCTGAAATCACCAGTTCCATGCCCTGACTGACAGCAGCAACATCCAGTCTTCTCAATTTCTCAGATTCACAACCACCATTCCTTCACTGAGTTTCTCAGGCTAACATAGACATCATAACTACCACCTGCAATACCTCAAACCCAATAATCTTAGTACCAACTTCACTTCCCATATGCCTTCAGTACCCACAATCAGCAGCAAAAGTTGCATCTACAGTTTATAGCTCTTCCATCTCTTTAATACCAATATCCCCAGCATCTCATCACCATATTTCCATTGGCACCAGCACCAGCTCCTGCAATTGCACATCAACAACAAAAATTAGTTCTTCAGCTGCAATTCATAATCACCACTTCTCTGAACTCCACTGTTCCATATCATTTCCACCAGAGCATCACCAACACTGACTCATTCTGCACTTGCCTCATCTGTAGCTGCTTGAGCCATAACTGTCATCCAACACAGACAAATTCCTTCTATCTCTGAACTAAACCATAGTTCACTGCCCTCACCCAAACTCAGTTCAATCTTCCATTTATATTCAAATCCCATCTCAACAACCACTATCAACACCTGAAGCTTATGCTTACCTGCAATTTCTTCCCTGAAGCTCCTGCAACTTTAGCTTCTCTCAAATCAACTCCATTTAAGCCCTGAACTTGAATGAACACAGCCATTTCCTCTTTTGCTCAACAGCAGATTCTATCAACAGCTCATTTTGTTCTTCTCATCATCATCAACCATTATAGTAGCAATCAGTCACAAACCCAATTTGTAATTTCCTTCCTGACTTTTACATCCATGAAAACAGCTTGAATCAAACCCATGTATTCAGTCAATGATATTCCACCACACAAATCAAACGCAAACCCTAAGTTTTCCTCTATTAGAGCAAAACCCATATCCAAATTCATCTTTTCTTCTCCAGATTTCCTCAAATTCACCAGATCCCAAAACCCTAACTTCTTTGTTCCACATCAACAGATTTAAACCTAACTTTGTTAATCATCAGCAGCAGCAGCTGTAATTCTCTTGTTCTCAAATTCAAAAAACCCTTATCAATCTCACTTATCTGAATTTTCACTCATTTTCTGATAGGCATAACCGCACTTATACTCTCTGAATTCCACACACAAATGATTGAGAAGAAGAATTTCTCTCACTATCAGGGTTTGGTAATGATAAAAATTACTATTGACACCCAGCATTAACAGATAAGCGACGTCGAGCTGCGATGCTCTTATTTCTAAACTTGCATTGGTGATGTAGACTGTCTCGTATCCTCCATTGTGCTCCCGATAGCGCTTGTCTGTGCAACGATAATTTTGCTATCCTAGTTCTGAACGCTTTCTTCTTCCTCGGATTCTACCACCAGCATCCGCCTCTTACTTCTCATATTCACTTCTACTCTTCAATATCTTTTCATCACTAAAGTTGTCGTGCTTTTCCGACAGAATTTGCATCACTAAAGCCGACATACTTTTCAGACAGAGATGAAGAAATAAAAGAAAATAATGAGAAATAGTTTGTCTCCAATAGCCATTGTACAAGAGATGAGGCTTTTGCGTTGTTTCTTCTTCTTTTGTTCCAAATGACTCCAAAGTACCTAAATACTCAAAAACAAACATAAGATACATAATTTACAAGAAAACTAGCAGAGAAAGCATAAACAATAGATAAATATAAATGTGTTTTAGACACCTATCAAATTCCCCCACACTTAGACTTTGCTAGTCCTCGAGCAAATCAAACAAAATAGTTATAAAACATACATACAACTCCGTCTCGTCGAGGCTACGGTTACTCTAAGCATAAATAACAATCCTTTGAACCCCTAGGTGTCCTTAGTGGACGAGTTTTAGTCTCGTGAAGGTTTACAAGAGGTCTTCCTACAAAACCTATATTTCCAACTCCGTCTATTTGTGACAAATCAATGAACGAATCCAAAGTGACTGCAGGAGGAGGTACCTTGAAAATTCAATTCATATATAAGTAAACAAATTTTTTCTTAGAAAGTTGAACAAACCACAATAGTCGGAATCTAACTAACCACAATCACAATGAAAAGATTAAGAAGATGGATAAAGAGGTAGATGTTGGCGAATATTAACAAGTGATCGGTGTTTCCCATATCTGTCTGAAGGTCACCGCCAAGATGAACCTATGCATCCTATTGGATTGAGCTACTGGTCTGAATTCTAGTGTCAACACACTGACATATACAAGGGAACCAGTGGTCAACAATTTTATTTCTACATCAACTCAACTGGCATATACAAGGGAACCAGGAGTGACTTTATTCAACAATAATAATATTTTTCTTTTTCACTTTTTTTTTTAACTAAAGGCATAAAATTTAACTATACAAACATATAAATGCTCCCCCACACTTAAACTTTACATTGTCCTCAATATAAAATTGAATCGTCCAAAGAAAGCTCAAGGTGGGAAATTCCGCAAATGATATGCAAAAACAAAGAAAATCAAGATAAAATGCTTAAAAATAAAAAGATAAAGATACAAAACCGGTGGGTTCCCTCCCACTTAGCGCTTGGTTTAAAGTCGTCAGCCCGACTTTCTCCTTGCTTTCTATGACTCCTCCAGAGGGAGTGCATCCACAAAATTGGCTCCTTCCACCACTTCGGAAGTGAAATTCTCATAATATGGTTTCAACCGGTGCCCATTAACTTTAAGTTCCTTGCCTGTAGCTATGCTACGAATTTCTACTGCACCATGAGAAAACACATTAGTAACAATGAAAGGTCCGATCCAACGTGACCTTTATTTACCCGGAAATAAATGCAAGCGAGAATTAAACAAAAGCACTTTCTGCCCAACACAAAATTATTTTCTAGAGATCATAGAATCATGAAATGCCTTCGTTTTCTCCTTATAAATGCGAGAGCTTTCAAATGCATCATTGCGAAGCTCTTAGAGCTCTTGGAGTTGTAGCTTCCTTTGCTTTCCAGCATCATCCATATCCATATTGCATTGCTTAATCGCCCAAAACGCTTTATGCTCAATCTCCACGGGTAAGTGACAAGGTTTACCATACACAAGCCTAAAAGGGGACATCCCAATAGGTGTCTTGTATGCGGTTCTATAATCCCACAAAACATCATTTAGCCGCATGCTCCAATCTTTCCTTGTTGGATTTACCATCTTTTATATAATGGATTTCACCTCCAGTTTGGAAACCTCGGCTTGTCCATTTGTTTGAGGATGATAAGGTGTTGCGATCTTGTGTGACACATTGTACTTTTTCAACAAGCTTTGTAAAATCCTGTTTTTGAAGTGAGAACCCCCATCGCTAATTATGGCTCTTGGAATTCCAAACCTTGCAAAAATGTTAGCTTGCACAAAATCTGAAACAACCTTGGAATCATTAGTAGGGGTGGCCTTATCTTCCACCCATTTAGAGACATAATCAACAACAAGTAAGATGTAAAAATTCCCATGAGAGTTGACAAAAGGACCCATAAAATCAATACCACATACATCAAAAACTTCAATAAATTGAATAAAAGTTTGTGGCATTTGATTTCGGGCACCTAGATTGCATGTTCTTTGGCACCTATCACAAGTTGTACAAAATGTGTATGCATCCTTAAACAAGGTTGGCCAATAGAAACCGCTTTCAAGTACCTTGTGAGCGGTTCTTTTACTTCCAAAATGTCCTCCGCAAGCATATGAGTGACAAAATGACAAGATAGAATTAAACTCAGATTCGGGAACGCACCTTCTTATTACTTGGTCGCTGCCATGTTTCCATAAGTATGAATCATCCCATATATATTGTTTCCCTAACCTCTTAAGTTTGTCTCTCTCAGCACGAGACAAGTTCCTTGGGATTTGTTTAGTTACCAAGTAATTCACAATATCTGCATACCATGGTTCTCCAAAGGTAATTGAGAATAGTTGCTCATCCGGGAAACTTTCACGCAATGGGATAGCTTCCTTGTCTACAGCAAGACGGCTCAAGTGATCCGCAACGGTGTTCTCAATTCCTTTCTTGTCTTTGATTTCAATATCAAACTCTTGCAAGAGTAAAATCCATCGTATGAGCCTCGGTTTCGCTTCTTTCTTCATTAGCAAGTACCTAAGTGTTGAATGGTCAGAAAAGACAACAACTTTTGTACCAATTAGATAAGAGAAATTTCTCCAGTGCAAATACAATAGCTAAAAACTCTTTTTCAGTGGTTGTGTAGTTTTGTTGGGCTTCATTTAACGTTCTAGAAGCATAATAAATGGCATGAGGTATTTTCCCCACACGCTGCCCAAGCACCGGACCAACCGCATAGTCACTTGCATCACACATGAGCTCAAAAGGCTTGCTCCAATCCGATGGTTTAATGATAGGGGATGAAATCAAAAGTTCTTTCAAATGATTGAATGCCGCCATACAGTTTTCATCAAAGTTAAAAACCATATCTTTTTGCAATAAATTGCAAAGTGGTGATGCTATCTTGGAAAAATATTTGATGAATCTACGATAAAAACCTGCATGTCCAAGAAAAGAGCGTATCTCCCTCACCGTAGTGGGAGGGGTTAGAGAACGAATAAGGTCTATCTTAGATTTATCAACTTCCAAGCCCTTAGAAGATATTATATGACCTAAAACTATTCCATGAGTTACCATGAAATGGCACTTCTCCCAATTTAGCACAAGGTTTGTTTCAACACATCGTTCAAAGATTAATGACAAGTTGTTCAAACAAAGGTCAAATGAATCACCAAAGACACTAAAGTCAATCATAAACACTTCAATGATGTTTTCAACATACTCGGAAAAGATACTTACCATACACCTTTGAAAGGTAGTTGGAGCATTGAACAAGCCAAGAGGCATCCTTCTATATGCAAAAGTACCGAAAGGACAAGTGAAAGTGGTTTTCTCTTGATCCTCTGGTTCTATCACAATCTGATTGTAACCTGAATAGCCATCAAGGAAGCAATAATAAGCATGTCCAGCTAAACGTTCAAGCATTTGATCAATAAAAGGCAATGGAAAATGATCATTCCTAGTGGTGGCATTCAATTTTCTATAATCTATACAAACCCTCCAACCGGTTTGCACACGAGTTGGGACAAGTTCTTTCTCATCATTCTCTACCACCGTTACACCTGATTTCTTTGGTACAACTTGTACCGGGCTCACCCACTTACTATCGAATATGGGGTAGATGACACCCACTTCCAAAAGCTTGAGTATCTCCGTTTTTACAACTTCCATCATGGGAGGGTTCAAACGACGTTGCGCTTCCCTTATAGGCTTTGCATCGTCCTCCAAACGAATCTTATGCATATAAATGGCAGGGCTTATACCCTTGATATCAGCAATTATCCATCCTATGGCCATCTTGTGCTTCCTTAGCACCCTTAGAAGTTTTTTCTCCTGTAATTCACTAAGCTCGTTAGAAATAATCACAGGTAACTCTTCATTTCCACCCAAGTACAAGTACTTTAAGTGATTTGGAAGAGGTTTCAATTCCAAATTTGGATATTTAACAATAGAAGGTAAAAGCTTTTCATCACTGCATGGTAAAGAAATAAAAGAGATATTATGAGTTTCTGGACATCCTTGTAGTGAGTTAAGATCACCAAGGTCTTCCTTGACTTCGTTACCACATTCTACTCCATCATCCATGGATGAAGTTAAAACAGTTTCCAAAGCATCATAACCATTCAATTCAAACAATTTTTGTGCTAATGCATCCATAACATCAACGGAGAAACAAGAGTGGACATCACTAGGATATCTCATCGTCTCGAAAATGTTGAAACATATTACTTCTCTGTCAAACTCCATAGTCAACGTTCCCTTGTCCACATCAATAATGGTTTTATCCGTTTTCATGAAAGGACGTCCAAGTAGCAATGGAAGAGACGAGTCCGGTGAACCTTCATCCATTTCTAACACACAAAAGTCAGCTGGAAATACAAGTTGATTAACCTGCACAAGAACATCCTCAACAATACCCATTGGGTAAACATTAGAGTGATCGGCTAATTGCAACACAATTTCAGCCTTTTTCAAAGGACCTAGATTAAGTGAATTATACATGGATGCCGGCATAACATTAACGGATGTACCTAATTCTAACATTGCTTTGTTAAAAGTGGTGTTACCAATTGTGACGGGAATGTCAAAGCTACCGGGATCCTTGCATTTCAGTGGGAGTTTGTGTTGTAAGATTGCCGAAGCATTCTCCCCCACACTTAGCACTTCATTGACTTTGAGACTTTGCTTGTTGGTACACAAGTCCTTCAACACTTTTGCATACATGGGAACTTTCTTGATAGCATCAATGAGCGGTATGTTTACATGAATCTTCTTAAGAACATCTAAAATCTCCTTTTCTAGTTCTGCCTTCTTAGAACTTGCAAATCTGTGAGGAAAAGGTATAGGAGGAACATGAGTAGAAACCGGAGTTTTAGAGTTAGGAATAGGTACCCCAGGTGTTTGGGGAATTTCATCCCTATTTTACTCCAAAACCGGCTCCTTTGGAGCTTCCTCTTCACCCAAATCAGCAACTTTGGGTTGCTCAAGTTGTGTACCACTTCTCAACATAATAGCATTGACACCCTCTTTTGGGTTAATGGGTTGAGAAGGGAGTCTTCCACTATTTGCTTTCAATTTGTTGATATCAATCGCCATGCAGCCCAATTTAGTCTTCAACTCCTTGATAGCACTCTTAGTTTCTTGTTGCCTTTCCTTGAACATGGTAGAAATACTTTGCATCGATATCAGAACCTTGGTTTTGCACCGATTGTTGTGGTTGCTGTTGCTGTTGAAATTGTTATTGTTGTGGTTGAAATTGCTGTTGTTGCGGTTGAAATCCACTCGGACGGTTGAAAGTAGGTTGTTGAACCGCACCTTGCTTGTTGGCATAGCTGAAATTTGGATGATCTCTCCATCCCGGATTGTAAGTGTTGGAATAGGGATCATACCGTCTTTGTGGGTTTGGAAAAACCGCATTAGCTTGCTCCAACTCTTCACCATACGAAGGTAATATAACCGCAACCATCTTTTGCATCATGTGATCCATATTGTCCATCCTTTGATCATGGTGTGATGATGATGAATCACTAACTTCGTGCACTCCCCTAACCATTGGTTCACCTCTTGTGTAAAATTATTGCGAGTTTGCAGCCATGCTTTCAATCAACTCGGCAGCTTGGGCCACCGTCTTGTTAACTAGTGCTCCACCACCCGCTGCATCAATAAGATATCTATCACTTGATTGAAGACCTTCGTAGAAGTATTGGATTATCATAGCATCGCTGAATTAATGGTGAGGACAGCTTGCCACTAATCTCTTGTATCGCTCCCAACATTCATACAAAGATTCTCCCGCATGTTGCTTTATTCCACAAATCTCTTTGCGAATTTGAGTAGCCTTTGACGCAAGAAAATACCTCTTTAGAAAGAGTTTCTTCAATCCGTTCCATGTAGTGACACTTCCGTATGGCAAACAATACAACCAATCCTTAGCGTTTTCCACCATAGAAAATGGAAAAACTTTCAACATTGCACCATCGGCTTCAGTCTCTGCTGGAAGCATGGCCTTAACAATGGTATGGAACTCCATGAGATGCTTGTTTGGGTCTTCATTCACCATGCCATGGAACTTTGGTAACTCTCTAAGCAACCCCGGCTTGATCTCGAAAGTTGAGTTTGTTTGGATACACCATTGTTGTGCATCAAGCCTATGAGAAGCCAAATCCTTGAGTGTCCGATTTGCGTCACCCATTGCTTCATGTTCTTCAACTAGTGGTTCTTCTACAAATGGAACCTCTTGTTCTCCTTCTAGTTGTAATTCTTCTTCCACTTCTAACTCTTGCTCTTCCGGTATGTCTTGACTTGGTTGGAGTATTGTGCCTCTTCGAGTAGCTAGCCCGCACCTTGGATAGTTCCAATCTTTAGAAGCCAGGGATTAGGTACCTGAAAACAATTCTCGCAAACAAGTAAGAAACAAGACAAGAAATCAAAAAGCAAGACAAAAGCAGAAATTGTAAAAAGAAACTAAAAACTTAATAACAAGTCGTTTGCCTCCCCGGCAGCGGCGCCAAAAATTTGGTCGGTTGTCAGCCGAGCAAAAATAATTTCACTTTCTTACTTCACTAAAATAAAAATAGTATGCGATAAGAAAGAGTTCGTATCCACATATAGGCTTTTTGTTGTTATGCAACTTTCAGTTTCTTAGTAACCAATAGGGGGGGTGATATTTCAAAGCAATAGAAATAAATTGAAAGCAAAGTAAAAATAAAGTAATCAATAAGGAGAAAGTATTGGTCACGGGATAGTTTCATTCACAAACTTGAATTTTCAACAATGACTAGAATTGGAATTTTAATCTCTCATTTACTAAAAGTCCTAGAATATCTTGATCGCAAGAATATTCCGCTAATTCCCTGATTTCATCACAATCACATTAAAAGATGCATATGTGAATTCTTCCTAGAAAGCAACCTAAAGTGTAAAAGAACAATTAGATTTAACTCCCTAAAAGCAATGATTTCTATGGAATAAGAAGAATCAAGGAAATCAAAATGTGTAAAAGCACTAATTCGATTTAACCCAAGTTATGATTCATATGTGACTAGTAGGATATATCACTACAAGCACTACCCACAATTATGATACTTAGAATCAGGGATAAACAATGTTTTCGTATTGAAAACCCTAATATAGCTCTAGATATGAATGCAATCGGATTGATTCCGGACTCAACCAAACAAACAATCAAATCATAAACAATATGAACCATGAATCATAAACAGTAAATTATTGAGACAAAACTAATTCATTGATTCAAATCTTATTTGTGAAATCCACTTTATATCACATAACCAATAATAAATGTTTAGCTACTCATAGTTTTTGGATTCAACATAATTATCATCAAAAATAAAATGAAGAACATAAAAATAAACGAAAGCAAACCCTAGTCGTTGCTCTCCTCCAAAACTCCAGTAGAATAAAGATATCTCCAAAAGAATAGAAACTTTTTCTTTTTATAGCTTTTGAATTTCCCCAAATTAGGTCTTCAAAGCCCAAAGTCCAAATGCTCCAATAGTAAGATTCCACCAAGCCCATAAGTGAAGAAAAACCCATTTGAAAATATGTCCCAAAAATAAGTCGTCGGAAAACTGTGTTTCTCGTCGGAAGTTGTCTGGAATCCGGCGCCGGGACAAATCTCAGGTGACCGGAAAAGTCCACCGGGTCGCCGGTCAAATGAGTCAACTGAACCTAATCGGGTCAAACAGACCGAGTCAGAAGGCCGAATCAGTATCAACTGGCTGAGTTGCCAAGCCATAGTCTTGCACAACTTGAATTTGTGTTGCGCCTCTTCTCTGTCAGCCATGATGGATGTGCATCTTCATAGCTGCAACTTCATTCAATCCTGCGTATTTCAGCTCCATAATCTCAAAGCAAGAGCACCAGCCATGACCAGCTAACAACAATAGATTTACATTTTCTCGAATTCGCCAAGAACTGCAATGCCATTTCACGGCAAGACAACCATACACACATGCTCCGTGAATCTCACCACACTGCCCTGCCATTTATACATCATCAGCTGGATCATAACTCTATCAAAGACCCATTTTTACCAGCAATTACCACCAGTTTACAGACCCCCAGGACCATTTTTTAGCTCCCAGCTGAAACAACAGCGGCATATGAGCCAATCCATCCATCACCTGCATCTCTTAGCTCATATCCCACCTGCAACACCTCTCAACACACACTTTCCCTGCCACCAGTTTATCACCAACACAATACAGCTACACCTGAAATCACCAGTTTCATGCCCTGACTAACAGCAGCAACAACCAGTCTTCTCAATTTCTCAGATTCACAACCACCATTCCTTCACTGAGTTTCTCAGGCTAACATAGACATCACAAATACCACCTGCAATACCTCAAACCCAATAATCTCAGTACCAACTTCACTTCCCATATGCCTTCAGTACCCAAAATCAGCAGCAACAGTTGCATCTACAGTTTATAGCTCATCCATCTCTTTAATACCGATATCCCCAGCATCTCATCACCATATTTCCATTGGCACCAGCACCAGCTCCTGCAATTGCACATCAACAACAAACATTAGTTCTTCATCTGCAATTCATAATCACCACATCTCTGAACTCCACTGTTCCATATCATTGCCACCAGAGCATCACTAACACTGACTCATTCTGCACTTGCCTCATCTGTAGCTGCTTGAGCCATAACTGCCATCCAACACAAATAGCTTCCTTCTATATCTGAACTAAACCATAGTTCATTGCCCTCACCCAAACTCAGTTCAATCTTCCATTTAGATTTAAATCCCATCTCAACAACCACTATCAACACCTGAAGCTTATGCTTACCTACAATTTCTTCCCTGAAGCTCCTGCAACTGTATCTTCTCTCAAATCAACTCCATTTAAGCCCTGAACTTGAATGAACATAGCCATTTCCTCTTTGGATCAACAACAGATTCTATCAACAGCTCATTTTGTTCTTCTCAGCATCATCAACCATTGCAGTAGCAATCAGTCACAAACCCAATTTGTAATTTCCTTCCTGACTTTTACATCCATGACAACAGCTTGAATCAAACCCATGTATTCAATCAATGATATTCCACCACACAAATCAAATGCAAACCCTAAGTTTTCCTCTATTAGAGCAAAACCCATATCCAAATTCATCTTTTCTTCTCCAGATTTCCTCAAATTCACCAGATCCCAAAACCCTAACTTCTTTGTTGCACATCAACAGATTTAAACCTAACTTTGTTAATCAGCAGCAGCAGCAGCTGTAATTCTCTTGTTCTCAAATTCAAAAAACCCTTATCAATCTCACTTATCTGAATTTTCACTCATTTTCTGATAAGCATAGCCGCACTTATACTCTCTAAATTCCACACACAAATGATTGAGAAGAAGAATTTCTCTCACTTTCAGGGTTTGGTAATGATAAAAATTATTATTGACACCCAGCATTAACAGATAAGGGCCGCCGAGCTGTGATGCCCTTATTTCTAAACTTGCATTGGTGATGTAGACTGTATCGTATCCTCCATTGTGATCCCGATAGCGCTTGTCTGTGCAACGATGATTCTGCTCTCCTTATTCTGAACGCTTTCTTCTTCCTCAGATTCTTCCACCAGCAGCCACCTATTACTTCTCATATTCACTTCTACTCTTCAATGTGTTTTCATCACTAAAGTTGTTGTGCTTTTCTGACAGAATTTGCATCACTAAAGCCGACATAATTTTCAGACAGAGATGAAGAAATAAAAGCAAATAATGAGAAATAGTTTGTCTCCAGTAGTCATTGCACAAGAGATGAGGCTTTTGCGCCGTTTCTTCTTCTTTTGTTCCAAATGACTCCAAAGTACCTAAATACTCAAAAACAAACATAAGATACATAATTTACAAGAAAACTAGCAGAGAAAGCATAAACAATAGATAAATATAAAGGTGTTTTAGACACCTATCAGCGCATCAATGTCTACTCTTCAATCCCAGGAGAAAATCCTGGCCTCCTAAAGTTCCCTCACGACTTTGGCCCAAAAACCTTAGCTTGGGAACGCACCTAGCCAAAGCTAGTCACACCATGCGCCCACGGCTACCCTTGGCCCCATGCGCCAAGCCAAACCGCACCTAGCCAAGCTAGCCGCACCAAGCCAAACACCCATGCCTTGGACCCAGCTATGCTAGTCACACTATGCCAAGCCAAGCGCCCCTTTCCTTGGCCCCATCCATGCCATACGCCCATGGAAGACCATTGGCCTCATGCATCAAGTCTAAACAATACCTTGGTCGTGCCTTCCCTACGCGACCACCAAAACAAAATCCATACAGCCATCAATGGCCAACCTTCAAATCCAGGAGCGAATCCTGGCCGTCTAAAGTCACCTCATGACTTTTGGGTCCAAAACCTAAGTTTGGCCACGCCATGCCGACGGCATGCCAACCTGGTCGCGCCACCACGATGACCCTCACTACCGAAACTAAGGTGCGCAACGCACCTCTCAAGATACAAAATCTCGACCATCAAAAGTCACCAGGCTAGCAAGTTCCCCGAACTCGACTTGCCAAGCTACAACAACATATTACATGTTCTCCAAGAACATTAGAGACACCAACACAAACTGGGGGATCTTTTTTGGGTATTGGTTTGGTGGTCTACAGCGTGCGGCGTACACTACGCCCCTCATAAGGAAGTGTCATAAGAGTGAGGCGCCTTGTAAATATGGGAGTTATGTGGGAAAATGTTCATGGGACATAAAGTCGTGAGTTAACAACCTTATGGAACATCAATTCCATAACGTTACCAGTTTCATGAAAATCAATTTCATGCGTTAACCACTTTATGGAATAATCAAGTTCATGCATACATTTACCACCTCCTCCCATTAACTCCACACTCCTTAATGAGACCAGGGTACGTTTCTATTACAACTTGTATAAATAGGTTTTACCTATTTCTATTTGACAACAAGTTCATTCGGACAAGACAATACTCAGAATACTTACTGGCTAGCTCTCCTACTTTTCTGAGAACAAGTTGTAGAAACCCAATTGCTCTCACAGAATCAACTATTCTGGTCTCACATTCTCCTTGCTTCCTAATGAGTGCCAAATATTGCATATTCATACACCTTTTCATTGGCACTTAACTCATCTTTCGCGCTTCAAAGTCATATATTATCCCAAATTCTGCATTTTTACCATTTTCAAGAATAAATATTTGTATTAATTAATTTTGTGTTTTTAAGTACTAAATAAAGCTTGGAAGAATTGAGAAGACAAAAGAGAAGAAAGTTGGAAGCGTTGCAACCCGCTCGCGCATCAATGGAAACCTGTTTACAAATTCATGGGATTAAACAACCCATGATCCAAAACCCAATACCCAAATCCATTTCCACCTCACCCCCATTGGATTCTTTCCAAAACATCCACCTCATCCCCATTGGATTCTTTCCAAAACATCCACCTCACCCCCATTGTATTCCATTTCATCCATAAATTAAAGAAAACATCCCCATTCTCTCACTCAATCACTCCCAATTTGTTTCCCACAACCAAATATATTCCATTCAATCCATCAATTAAGAAAACATGTTTTGTTGAGTGGATGCTTTCCAAATTTCGAATCCAAGTGCTTGAGGGAATTTTGTGTATAAATAAAGAGGGTTGTTATGTTGAAAAACCATCCAAGAATAGATTGTTCATGTTAGTTTATCAAATTTAAGTTTTGTTGTAATGTTCTTCATGTTCTAGTTTCATTTGCTAGGGTTTAAATGAAGCCGTGACTCATTGGTATGTATTCATATCTTGTATCTTGTTCTTGAAAGTTTAGAATTGTTTAAAGATATAATTTAATCCAAGTTTGTCAACATCTTGCTCTCACAATGTATGTCATGTATCCATTGTAGTTAGAATATCTCTATGTTGATTATGCTACAACTCATGCTTAACCAAATATTGATCCTCAGATTAGTTGTGCTTTAGTTAGACAGTTAATGCTTTGGAGAAATACTTTAGTTGTGATTAAATTATCCATTGGAGAAACACCTTAGATATACGGTAGACTTGAATCTGCTATAAGGACAAGAATAATATTACAAGTTGAATGCATATCATAGGTTAGTGGTGGATTTGAATACCCTAGTATCCATATTCTCAATATTTACACCTTGATTTAATTGCATATTTTAATTCAAATTACTTTCTGTTTAAGTCTTTGCCAATATCTCGTCGTATCGACAAAAACAAACCCCCTTTGGTTACTCTCTGAATCAGTTCTTAGTAAGGATTTAGAATAAACTTCTACACTCTCCAAGTCTCTGTGGTTCGACCTGTGCTTGCCCTGTGTTGCTTGTCGACACTGTGCACTTGCAGTATACACAATAGTAGGTATCTTTCCAAGCCTACCAAGTTTTTGGCGCCGTTGTCGAGGACTCGGTTGCGGTGTTGTCCAAGTTTCTATCTCATATCACTGTTCATAATTCATCTCCTGGAACTGTTCAATTTTACTGTAGCAACGCAACTATTCATAGTCAATTTTACAATTAATATTGATATTTTTTTTATTTTTGCTTTTGCTTTCAAACTTCGAAACCCTAACTACCTCTTTTGAGCTCAACAGGTGCCTGAGTAGCTGTTGTAAAGGCGAAGGAAAGGAAGCGGAAGAAGTTTTTATTTTAAAAAAAAAAAAAAAAGAGAGTTTATTTTATTTATTTATTTTTAGATTGTATTAGGATTTCTCTATTTGTGTAATTTTCTATTTCTTTTGCATTTTATCTTTTAGGACTTTGGACTTGGACATTCTTGTATTTTTTTTTTTAAACCCTACGGAAGGGTCGTATTAAATATCAAACTGTTTGCAGAGAAGGACGGTGATTACAATATCACCTCGGCCCCTCGGGTTCGTTCATGACATAGGAGTCGTGGCCCGAGTCGACAACAACGGTTCATCCCCCGTATGGAACGGGAGGTAAGTTTGTCGAAACACTCGTGAATCCCCTGTTAGCGAGTTACTGTATTACTTCGTTTGCATACATGTTGAGGATTTGAATACGGCTGTTTTAATTTCCTAGTAAAGGGCAAGGACTGGCCATATAAGTAAGAGTTCGGATTTCATCACCGTTCTCTTCTTGCCTGCCTTAGGAAAACGATACCTACGCGAACCTAAGCTTTAAAATTTTGAATAGAACAAGACCTATAAGGTAACGAGCTTAGTAGGAAAGTCATTTGAAAAATATTGGTTACTCTTTAAGCATACTTCGAACTTCATGACGGTTTCTGTAAATTGAATGCGTGACTGCGCCGCCTTGTAATACGGTGAGGCCTTGGGTATCAAAGCTCTAGCAGCTTCCCTCGCCTCTATTCAATTTACTTAAACTAGGATTGATTCCAGAGGAGTTTGCTCAGATTGTAACGAATTCCATTTCGAAGGATTAGAAGCTGGTCTAGAAAACAATCTAAGTAGAGCCATCATGCTTTTTGTTTGCTAGAAATCAGTAGGTTTACTGTGGTGGAGTCATACTTGTTTGTGATTTCATAGAACTTCCCTTCTAGGTGAATGGTTAACATGCTTAATATGCTAGCTAGGCTATGATTGTGTCTTTTAGAGACCAAACAAACCGACTAGTTAGAATCAGTCAAGAAGAGTTAGTTGAAATACATAGTTCTGAGATAGACAGTCCCGACCCATCCGAAACAATGGGAGAACCAGTCCGTAGTCTAAAGGACTACATGTACCCAACGAGGACAACCCAGTCCTCATGCATTGTCTTACCAGCTGTTGTTGGACAATTTGAGCTAAAGGCGAGTATCCTAAATATGTTGCCTAAATTTAAAGGGGTTGAAGCTGAAAATCTTTACCACCATGTGAGAGAGTTCGAGGAAATTTGTGGGACTCTTCGGATCAACCAAATGACGGATGAGGACCTCAAACTAAGACTTTTTCCGTTTTCTTTACAAGAAAAGGCCAAGACTTGGCTGTGTGCTCAACAACCACAGTCATTTCATACGTGGGATGCTCTTACGAAAGAGTTCTTCAAAAAGTTCTTCCCAAACCATAAGACTACGACAATTCGTCAAAGTCTGAATAGTTTTGTGCAATTAGAGGAAGAAACTTTGGCAAAATATTTGGAGAGATTCAATGAATTATTGCTCCAATGTCCTCACCATGGTTTTGAAAAATGGAGACTTGTGAAAATTTTGTATGAAGGCTTAGATGTCAAAAACCGAACTACAGTTGAGACCATGTGCAATGGTCAATTTATTGAAAAAACTGCTGATGAGTCTTGGAATTTCTTAATCGAAGTCGCTGAAAAGACTCAGCAGTGGGAATCCCCCCGTGAACCAAATAGGATTACCCCGGCATCTAATGTTCATAGAATTGACTCTGACTTCGAAGGAAGTGCAAAGATGGCATCCTTGGCCAGGAGAATAGAAAAGCTAGAACTAGAAAAGAATGGAAAAACTAATATCCCTACTCTCCGTAGTCAAATTGAAATGGCCACTTGTGCCGCATGCCATAGTTCAGACCATCTAGTGGACACTTGTCCAGACCTCCATGCATTTCAAGAGTCTAAAACCGAGCAAGCCAATGTTTTGTACCAAAGGCAAGAGAACAACCCATATTCTCAGACCTACAACCCAGGGTGGAGAAATAACCCTAACCTTTCATGGTCTAAAGGGCCCGTCCAAGGGGGAACATCAAATAATAACCAAGGATACCCTTATCCTAGAAACCCCCAAGTGCAACCACATGTGCAGTACCCTGTAGAGAAAAAGCCTAGCTTCGAAGAAAGTTTCGGTTTGTTGACCCAAAATTTAGTACAACTCCAAAAAACCACAGACCAACGTTTTACAAGTCTAGAACTTAAAATGGGTCAAATTTGTGAAGCATTGAATGAAAGAGACAAAGGAAAACTCCCTAGTCAGCCCCAACAAAATCCAAAAAATGTATATCAGGCAGAAAATTCAACTCGAAATGAGGCCTCCCATAATCAAGTAAATGTTGTCACCACCCTTCGTAGTGGTAAAGTTGTTGAAAACAATGTAGGTGTACTGAGTCGAGTGAGTCTACATCAGACTCACCAGTGCATAAAATCCCACAGAAAACACCTAGTGTTGAAGACAAATCTGAGCAACATAAGAATTCCCATAATTCTAATGTCTCTGCACTATCTCATGTACCTGTTGATCCATTCCCACAAAGATTGGTGCAGCAAAAAGAGAGTATACAGTACAACGAGATTTTGGAAATGTTCAAACGAGTTAACATCAACATCCCATTTCTTGATGAAATCAAGCAAGTCCCTGCTTATGCTAAATTCCTTAAGGATCTGTGCACACAAAAGCGAAATCTTCATGTGCATAAGCGTGCTTTTCTCACTGAGCAAGTGAGTGCAATCATTCAAAGCAACACACCTCCTAAGTTTAAAGACCCAGGTAGTCCAACTATCACATGCAAAATAGGTGACCAAACGGTTAAGAAGGCGTTGCTATACTTAGGGGAAAGTGTGAATCTATTACCATATTCGGTATATGTGCAATTAGGTCTTGGAGAGTTGAAGGCAACACCTATAACTCTGCAATTGGCGGAAAGATCCGTCAAAGTGCCACGTGGTGTGGTAGAAGATTTTTTGATTAAGGTTGATAAGTTTTATTTTCCTGTGGACTTCATCGTCTTAGATACTCAACCTGTGCAAAACCCTGACAGTCACATTCCTGTCATTTTGGGACGTCCCTTCTTAGCGACGTCCAATGCAATCATTAACTGCCGTAAGAGGGTGCTGAAGTTGTCATTTGGTAATATGATTGTGGAGTTGAATGTTTTCAATACTATCCAACAACATTTAGATCTTGATGATGATAATTATGTGCATGAAATTAACATGATTGAAAGTTTGATTCAGGATTCGTTGTCTAGTAGCATGTCTGTTGACCCTTTGGATGCTTGTTTGAATAATTTTGACCTGGATTTGTTTGATGATGAATACATAAGTGAAGTGAATACTTTGCTTGAATCCACACCACTTATGGACACGTCTAAGTGTAAAGCTAGAGTGGAACCACTTCCAGTCTTGGAATCCAAGTTTGTTTCCTCTCTTATTAAACCACCAAAGCTCGAACTGAAACCATTGCCTGATACTCTTAAATATGCATTTTTGGGACCTTCTAATACTTTGCCTGTAATCATTTCATCTGCCTTAGATACAGAACAGGAAAGTAAACTTTTAGAAGTACTTAAGGAGCATAAAGAAGCCTTAGGATGGACCATCTCGGACCTTAAAGGCATAAGTCCCACTGATTGCATGTATCATATAAACCTTGAGGACAATGCTAAACCATCTAGGGAGATGCAAAGGCGTCTCAATCCTAACATGAAAGAGGTTGTTAAGAGTGAGATTATAAAGCTTCTTGATGCGGGTATCATCTACCCAATCTCAGATAGCAAATGGGTTAGCCCCATTCAGGTTGTGCCGAAAAATTCAGGAGTTACTGTAGTTCAAAACGATAAAGATGAGTTAATCACTACTCGAGTAACCACAAGGTGGCGAGTTTGCATTGATTATAGGAAGTTGAATGCAGTTACAAGGAAAGATCACTTCCCTCTTCCATTCATAGATCAAATGCTTGAACGATTGTCTGGGCGTAAATTCTATTGTTTCTTGGATGGTTTTTCTGGTTACAACCAGATTCATATTTCACCCGAAGATCAGGAAAAGACTACATTTACATGTCCATTTGGAACGTTTTCCTATCGTCGTATGCCCTTTGGGTTGTGCAACGCACCTGCTACATTTCAGCGTTGTATGATGAGCATTTTTTATGATATGATAGATAACTTCCTTGAGATCTTTATGGATGATTTCTCTGTGTTTGGATCATCTTTTGATGAATGTTTGAACCATCTCACTCGCGTGCTGATTAGATATAAAGAGAAAGATTTGGTTTTAAATTGGGAGAAATGTCATTTTATGGTGAACTCGGGCATAGTTCTAGGACACATCATCTCTGAAAAAGGCATTGAAGTAGACAAATCCAAAGTCGACCTCATTCAAAACTTGCCGCAACCTCGCTCTGTGAGGGAGGTTAGATAATTTTTAGGCCATGCTGGTTTCTACCGTAGATTCATTAAAGATTTCAGTAAGATCTCAAGACCACTGTGTAATCTACTCAGTAAAGATGTTGCATTTGTGTTTGATAATGCTTGTGTGCATGCTTGGGAAGAGCTCAAAACTCTTCTAACTTCAGCCCCTATAGTCTGACCTCCTGATTGGAAATTGCCATTTGAAATCATGTGTGACGCATCTGATTTTGTTGTTGGAGCTGTCTTAGGTCAGCGAGTTGACAAACACCCCTATGTGATCTACTATGCTAGTAAGACACTGAATGAGGCTCAAATGAATTATTTAACAACCGAAAAAGATCTGCTAGATGTTGTGTTTGCATTAGATAAGTTTAGATCTTATTTGATAGGATCTAAAATCATCATTTATATTGACCATGCCGCATTAAGATATCTTTTATCTAAAAAAGATGCTAAGGCTCGTCTAATTCGATGGATACTCTTGTTACAAGAGTTCCACCTCAAAATTCGAGATAAAAAAGGGTCAGAGAATGTTGTTGCTGATCACTTATCTAGGTTGAATTTCGAATCCGCTGATGAATCGGAGATTATTAGGGAATCTTTCCCTGATGAACAGATGATGCTGGTTTCTGAAATGCCATGGTTTGCCGACATCGTGAACTACCTTGCTATAGGTAGGATGCCACTTCATTGGTCTCAACAAGACCGGTCTAAATTCTTGGCTGAAGTGAAACATTTCCTATGGGATGACCCATATCTGTTCAAATACTGCCCTGACCAAATCATTAGGAAATGTGTCACCAATTCTGAACAAAGGGATGTCATCTGTTTTTGTCATGATCAAGCATGTGGAGGACACTTTAGTGCAAAGAAAACTGATGCAAAGATCTTGCAGAGTGGTTTTTACTGGCCAACATTGTTTAAGGATAGCCATGCCTTCTGTGTTTCTTGTGACCGGTGCCAGAAATTGGGAAGTATATCAAAACGAAACATGATGCCCTTACAACCCATTTTGATTGTTGAGCTATTTGATGTATGGGGCATTGATTTCATGGGTCCATTTCCTAGCTCTGAAGGAAAGTTGTACATTCTTGTTGCTGTTGACTATGTTTATAAGTGGGTAGAAGCAATTGCAACCAAAACTAATGACCACAAGGTGGTACTTTCGTTCTTAAAGGAAAGCATATTTTCTCGATTTGGCACCCCTAGAGCTATAATCAGTGACGGTGGTTCACATTTCTGCAATAGGCCTTTTGAGTCCTTAGTCCGTAAGTATGGCATAACTCATAAAGTTGCAACCCCATATCATCCACATACCAGTGGCCAGGTAGAGGTTTCAAATAGGGAGATTAAGCACATTCTAGAAAAGACGGTTAGACCGTCTAGAAAAGATTGGTCTTTAAGATTGAATGATGCTTTACGGGCCTATAGAACTGCATAAAATACCCCCATTGGTATGTACCCTTACAGACTTGTGTACGGTAAATCTTGTCATCTCCCTGTAGAGTTAGAACATCGTGCATATTGGGCTGTAAAGAAACTGAACTTTGATCTAGATAAAGCTGGCACCCAAAGGAAGCTTCAACTCAATGAGTTGGAAGAGTTAAGAAATGATGCATATGATAATGCAAAAATGTACAAACAAAGAATGAAGGTGTTCCATGACAAACGCATTTTGCGCAAGTCATTCACTCCAGGCCAGAAAGTTCTATTGTATAACTCACGACTGCACCTTTTTCCAGGAAAATTACGTTCTAAATGGACAGGCCCGTTTGTGGTGCGAACAATTTTCCCCCATGGGGCTGTAGAACTAGAAGATGTAACAACCAAGAATGTCTTCAAGGTCAATGGGCAGAGACTGAAGCCGTTCCTTGAACCAATCCCACCTGAGATTGAAACAACTCATCTTGCTGATCCGATCTATGTGGACTAAAAGGTTCACCCCTTGTACATACCACAGATATCTTCCCTGCTGGTTGCTTTGGACATACTCTACTGTCTCTGGTTTGGCATCTGGTAATCTCTTTCCTTTGAATCTGTTTTGTTCTCATAGTTTGTTGTGGTTTCTGTTATCTTTTGAAACATTGAGGACAATGTTAGATTTAGGTTTGGGGGAGTATTTGCATATGGGGTTTTGTAGTCTTTTGCATCTTTTATGACCAGCTGTGTAGCGGGTCTTTTGTAGGATCCTTTGTAGTCTTTTGCTTTTTTTGAGTCTTTTGTTGTTATTTTTTTATGACCAGCTGTGGAGCGGGTCTTTTGTAGGATCCTTTGTAGTCTTTTGCATTTATTTATTTTTTGAGTCTTTTGTTGTTATCTTTTATGACCAGCTGTGTAGCGGGTCTTTTGTAGGATCCTTTGTAGTCTTTTGCATATTTTTTTTGTCTTCTATGACCAGCTGTGGAGCGGGTCTTTTGTAGTGTGTTATCTGATGACCAGCTGTGTAGCGGGTCACTAATAAAAAAAAAAAAAAAAAAATATGATTAGCTGTGTAGCGGGTCTCAAAAAAAAAAAAAAAAATAATAGGTTACAAATTTTCATGGTTCTACGAAATTCCGAAGTTCATCATCTACAGTTGAAGACCGAAGACGAAGACATTTCTATGGATGCTCTGAAATTGGAGAAGGTTTTGTGGGTACATCTTTGGTAGGCCCTCACGAGACTAAAACTCGTCCACTAGGGACACCTAGGGGTTTAAAGGCTTAGTGCATACGCTAAATGCATTCGAGAGACCAGCGACAGTGGTATAGTTAGGATTTCTATATTTCTGTTTCACTTGAAGACAAGTAAAATTCAGGTTTGGGGGTATTTGATGAGTGCCAAATATTGCATATTCATACACCTTTTCATTGGCACTTAACTCATTTTTCGCGCTTCAAAGTCATATATTATCCCAAATTCTGCATTTTTACCATTTTCAAGAATAAATATTTGTATTAATTAATTTTGTGTTTTTAAGTACTAAATAAAGCTTGGAAGAATTGAGAAGACAAAAGAGAAGAAAGTTGGAAGTGTTGAAACCCGCTCGCGCATCAATGGCAACCTGTTTACAAATTCATTGGATTAAACAACCCATGATCCAAAACCCATGATCCAAAACCCATGATCCAAAACCCAAGACCCAAATCCATTTCCACCTCACCCCCATTGGATTCTTTCCAAAACATCCACCTCATCCCCATTGGATTCTTTCCAAAAAATCCACCTCACCCCCATTGTATTCCATTTCATCCATCAATTAAAGAAAACATCCCCATTCTCTCACTCAAACACTCCCAATTTGTTTCCCACAACCAAATATATTCCATTCAATCCATCAATTAAGAAAACATGTTTTGTTGAGTGGATTCTTTCCAAATTTCGAATCCAAGTGCTTGAGGGAATTTTGTGTATAAATAGAGAGGGTTGTTGTGTTGAAAAACCATCCAAGAATAGCTTGTTCATGTTAGTTTATCAAATTTAAGTTTTGTTGTAATGTTCTTCATGTTCTAGTTTCATTTGCTAGGGTTTAAATGAAGCCGTAACTCATTGGTATGTATTCATATCTTGTATCTTGTTCTTGAAAGTTTAGAATTGTTTAAAGATATAATTTAATCCAAGTTTGTCAACATCTTACTCTCACAATGTATGCCATGTATCCATTGTAGTTAGAATATCTCTATGTTGATTATGCTACAACTCATGCTTAACCAAATATTGATCCTTAGATTAGTTGTGCTTTAATTAGACAGTTAATGCTTTGGAGAAATACTTTAGTTGTGATTAAATTATCCATTGGAGAAACACCTTAGATATACGGTAGACTTGAATCTGCTATAAGGACAAGAATAATATTACAAGTTGAATGCATATCATAGGTTAGTGGTGGATTTGAATACCCTAGTATCCATATTCTCAATATTTACACCTTGATTTAATTGCATATTTTAATTCAAATTACTTTCTGTTTAAGTCTTTGCCAATATCTCGTCGTATCGACAAAAACAAACCCCCTTTGGTTACTCTCTGAATCAGTTCTTAGTAAGGATTTATAATAAACTTCTACACTCTCCAAGTCTCTGTGGTTCGACCTGTGCTTGCCCTGTGTTGCTTGTCGACACTGTGCACTTGCAGTATACACAATAGTAGGTATCTTTCCAAGCCTACCAAGTTTTTGGCGCCGTTGTCGGGGACTCGGTTGCGGTGTTGTTCAAGTTTCTATCTCCTATCACTGTTCATAATTCATCTCCTGGAACTGTTCAATTTTACTGTAGCAACGCAACTATTCACAGTCAATTTTACAATTAATATTGATTTTTTATTTATTTTTGCTTTTGCTTTCAAACTTCGAAACCCTAACTACCTCTTTTGAGCTCAACAGGTGCCTGAGTAGCTGTTGTAAAGGCGAAGGAAAGGAAGCGGAAGAAGTTTTTATTTAAAAAATAAAAAAAGAAAGAGTTTATTTTATTTATTTATTTTTAGATTGTATTAGGATTTCTCTATTTGTGTAATTTTCTATTTCTTTTGCATTTTATCCTTTAGGACTTTGGACTTGGACATTCTTGTATTTTTATTTTTAAACCCTACGGAAGGGTCGTATTAAATATCAAACTGTTTGCAGAGAAGGACGGTGATTACAATATCACCTCGGCCCCTCGGGTTCGTTCATGGCATAGGAGTCGTGGCCCGAGTCGACAACAACGGTTCATCCCCCGTATGGAACGGGAGGTAAGTTTGTCGAAACACTCGTGAATCCCCTGTTAGCGAGTTACTGTATTCCTTCGTTTGCATACATGTTGAGGATTTGAATACGGCTGTTTTAATTTCCTAGTAAAGGGCAAGGACTGGCCATATAAGATAAGAGTTCGGATTTCATCACCGTTCTCTTCTTGCCTGCCTTAGGAAAACGATACCTACGCGAACCTAAGCTTTAAAATTTTGAATAGAACAAGACCTATAAGGTAACGAGCTTAGTAGGAAAGTCATTTGAAAAATATTGGTTACTCTTTAAGCATACTTTGAAGTTCATGACGGTTTCTGTAAATTGAATGCGTGACTGTGCCGCCTTGTAATACGGTGAGGCCTTGGGTATCAAAGCTCTAGCAGCTTCCCTCGCCTCTATTCAATTTACTTAAACTCGGATTGATTCCAGAGGAGTTTGCTCAGATTGTAACGAATTCCATTTCGAAGGATTAGAAGCTGGTCTAGAAAACAATCTAAGTAGAGCCATCATGCTTTTTGTTTGCTAGAAATCAGTAGGTTTACTGTGGTGGAGTCATCCTTGTTTGTGATTTCATAGAACTTCCCTTCTAGGTGAATGGTTAACATGCTTAATATGCTAGCTAGGCTATGATTGTGTCTTTTAGAGACCAAACAAACCGACTAGTTAGAATCAGTCAAGAAGAGTTAGTTGAAATACATAGTTCTGAGACAGACATTCCAAACCCATCCGAAACAATGGGAGAACCAGTCCGTAGTCTAAAGGACTACATGTACCCAACGAGGACAACCCAGTCCTCGTGCATTGTCTTACCAGCTGTTGTTGGACAATTTGAGCTAAAGGCGAGTATCCTAAATATGTTGCCTAAATTTAAAGGGGTTGAAGCTGAAAATCCCTACCACCATGTGAGAGAGTTCAAGGAAATTTGTGGGACTCTTCGGATCAACCAAATGACGGATGAGGACCTCAAACTAAGACTTTTCCCGCTTTCTTTACAAGAAAAGGCCAAGACTTGGCTGTGTGCTCAACAACCACAGTCATTTCATACGTGGGATGCTCTTACGAAAGAGTTCTTCAAAAAGTTCTTCCCAAACCATAAGACTACGACAATTCGTCAAAGTCTGAATAGTTTTGTACAATTAGAGGAGGAAACTTTGGCAAAATATTTGGAGAGATTCAATGAATTATTGCTCCAATGTCCTCACCATGGTTTTGAAAAATGGAGACTTGTGAAAATTTTGTATGAAGGCTTAGATGTCAAAAACCGAACTACAGTTGAGACCATGTGCAATGGTCAATTTATTAAAAAAACTGCTGATGAGTCTTGGAATTTCTTAATCGAAGTCGCTGAAAAGACTCAGCAGTGGGAATCCCCCCGTGAACCAAATAGGATTACCCCGGCATCTAATGTTCATAGAATTGACTCTGACTTCGAAGGAAGTGCAAATATGGCATCCTTGGCCAGGAGAATAGAAAAGCTAGAACTAGAAAAGAATGGAAAAACTAATATCCCTACTCTCCGTAGTCAAATTGAAATGGCCACTTGTGCCGCATGCCATAGTTCAGACCATCTAGTGGACACTTGTCCAGACCTCCATGCATTTCAAGAGTCTAAAACCGAGCAAGCCAATGTTTTGTACCAAAGGCAAGAGAACAACCCATATTCTCAGACCTACAACCCAGGGTGGAGAAATAACCCTAACCTTTCATGGTCTAAAGGGCCCGTCCAAGGGGGAACATCAAATAATAACCAAGGATACCCTTATCCTAGAAACCCCCAAGTGCAACCACATGTGCAGTACCCTGTAGAGAAAAAGCCTAGCTTCGAAGAAAGTTTCGGTTTGTTGACCCAAAATTTGGTACAACTCCAAAAGTCCACAGACCAACGTTTTACAAGTCTAGAACTTAAAATGGGTCAAATTTGTGAAGCATTGAATGAAAGAGACAAAGGAAAACTCCCTAGTCAGCCCCAACAAAATCCAAAAAATGTATATCAGGCAGAAAATTCAACTCGAAATGAGGCCTCCCATAATCAAGTAAATGTTGTCACCACCCTTCGTAGTGGTAAAGTTGTTGAAAACAATGTAGGTGTACCACAGTCGAGTGAGTCTACATCAGACTCACCAGTGCATAAAATCCCACAGAAAACACCTAGTGTTGAAGACAAATCTGAGCAACATAAGAATTCCCATAATTCTAATGTCTCTGCACTATCTCATGTACTTGTTGCTCCATTCCCACAAAGATTGGTGCAGCAAAAAAGAGAGTATACAGTACAACGAGATTTTGGAAATGTTCAAACGAGTTAACATCAACATCCCATTTCTTGATGAAATCAAGCAAGTCCCTGCTTATGCTAAATTCCTTAAGGATCTGTGCACACAAAAGCGAAAGCTTCATGTGCATAAGCGTGCTTTTCTCACTGAGCAAGTGAGTGCAATCATTCAAAGCAACACACCTCCTAAGTTTAAAGACCCAGGTAGTCCAACTATCACATGCAAAATAGGTGACCAAACGGTTAAGAAGGCGTTGCTATACTTAGGGGCAAGTGTGAATCTATTACCATATTCGGTATATGTGCAATTAGGTCTTGGAGAGTTGAAGGCAACACCTATAACTCTGCAATTGGCGGACAGATCCGTCAAAGTGCCACGTGGTGTGGTATAAGATGTTTTGATTAAGGTTGATAAGTTTTATTTTCCTGTGGACTTCATCGTCTTAGATACTCAACCTGTGCAAAACCCTGACAGTCACATTCCTATCATTTTGGGACGTCCCTTCTTAGCGACGTCCAATGCAATCATTAACTGCCGTAATAGGGTGCTGAAGTTGTCATTTGGTAATATGATTGTGGAGTTGAATGTTTTCAATACTATCCAACAACATTTAGATCTTGATGATGATAATTATGTGCATGAAATTAACATGATTGAAAGTTTGATTCAGGATTCGTTGTCTAGTAGCATGTCTGTTGACCCTTTGGATGCTTGTTTGAATAATTTTGACCTGGATTTGTTTGATGATGAATACATAAGTGAAGTGAATACTTTGATTGAATCCACACCACTTATGGACACGTCTAAGTGGAAAGCTAGAGTGGAACCACTTCCAGTCTTGGAATCCAAGTCTGTTTCCTCTCTTGTTGAGCCACCAAAGCTCGAACTGAAACCATTGCCTGATACTCTTAAATATGCATTTTTGGGACCTTCTAATACTTTGCCTGTAATCATTTCATCTTCCTTAGATACAGAACAGGAAAGTAAACTTTTAGAAGTACTTAAGGAGCATAAAGAAGCCTTAGGATGGACCATCTCGGACCTTAAAGGCATAAGTCCCACTGATTGCATGTATCATATAAACCTTGAGGACAATGCTAAACCATCTAGGGAGATGCAAAGGCGTCTCAATCCTAACATGAAAGAGGTTGTTAAGAGTGAGATTATAAAGCTTCTTGATGCGGGTATCATCTACCCAATCTCAGATAGCAAATGGGTTAGCCCCATTCAGGTTGTCTTGAAAAAGTCGAGTTACTGTAGTTCAAAACGATAAAGATGAGTTAATCACTACTCGAGTAACCACAAGGTGGCGAGTTTGCATTGATTATAGGAAGTTGAATGCAGTTACAAGGAAAGATCACTTCCCTCTTCCATTCATAGATCAAATGCTTGAACGATTGTCTGGGCGTAAATTCTATTGTTTCTTGGATGGTTTTTCTGGTTACAACCAGATTCATATTTCACCCGAAGATCAGGAAAAGACTACATTTACATGTCCATTTGGAACATTTGCCTATCGTCGTATGCCCTTTGGGTTGTGCAACGCACCTGCTACATTTCAGCGTTGTATGATGAGCATTTTTTATGATATGATAGATAACTTCTTTGAGATCTTTATGGATGATTTCTCTGTGTTTGGATCATCTTTTGATGAATGTTTGAACCATCTCACTCGCGTGCTGATTATATGTAAAGAGAAAGATTTGGTTTTAAATTGGGAGAAATGTCATTTTATGGTGAACTCGGGCATAGTTCTAGGACACATCATCTCTGAAAAAGGCATTGAAGTAGACAAATCCAAAGTCGACCTCATTCAAAACTTGCCGCAACCTCGCTCTGTGAGGGAGGTTAGATCATTTTTAGGCCATGATGGCTTCTACCGTAGATTCATTAAAGATTTCAGTAAGATCTCAAGACCACTGTGTAATCTACTCAGTAAAGATGTTGCATTTGTGTTTGATAATGCTTGTGTGCATGCTTGGGAAGAGCTCAAAACTCTTCTAACTTCAGCCCCTATAGTCTGACCTCCTGATTGGAAATTTCCATTTGAAATCATGTGTGACGCATATGATTTTGTTGTTGGAGCTGTCTTAGGTCAGCGAGTTGACAAACACCCCTATGTGATCTACTATGCTAGTAAGACACTGAATGAGGCTCAAATGAATTATTTAACAACCGAAAAAGATCTGCTAGATGTTGTGTTTGCATTAGATAAGTTTAGATCTTATTTGATAGGATCTAAAATCATCATTTATATTGACCATGCCGCATTAAGATATCTTTTATCTAAAAAAGATGCTAAGGCTCGTCTAATTCGATGGATACTCTTGTTACAAGAGTTCCACCTCAAAATTTGTAGTCTTTTGCATCTTTTATGACCAGCTGTGTAGCGGGTCTTTTGTAGGATCCTTTGTAGTCTTTTGCTTTTTTTGAGTCTTTTGTTGTTATTTTTTTTATGACCAGCTGTGGAGCGGGTCTTTTGTAGGATCCTTTGTAGTCTTTTGCATTTATTTATTTTTTGAGTCTTTTGTTGTTATCTTTTATGACCAGATGTGTAGCGGGTCTTTTGTAGGATCCTTTGTAGTCTTTTGCATATTTTTTTTGTCTTCTATGACCAGCTGTGGATCGGGTCTTTTGTAGTGTGTTATCTGATGACCAGCTGTGTAGCGGGTCACTAATAAAAAAATAAATAAAAAAAAGATGATTAGCTGTGTAGCGGGTCTAAAAAAAAAAAAATAGGTTACAAATTTTCATGGTTCTACGAAATTCCGAAGTTCATCATCTACAGTTGAAGACCGAAGACGAAGACATTTCTATGGATGCTCTGAAATTGGAGAAGGTTTTGTGGGTACATCTTTGGTAGGCCCTCATGAGACTAAAACTCGTCCACTAGGGACACCTAGGGGTTTAAAGGCTTAGTGCATACGCTAAATGCATTCGAGAGACCAGCGACAGTGGTATAGTTAGGATTTCAAGATTTCTGTTTCACTTGAAGACAAGTAAAATTCAGGTTTGGGGGTATTTGATGAGTGCCAAATATTGCATATTCATACACCTTTTCATTGGCACTTAACTCATCTTTCGCGCTTCAAAGTCATATATTATCCCAAATTCTGCATTTTTACCATTTTCAAGAATAAATATTTGTATTAATTAATTTTGTGTTTTTAAGTACTAAATAAAGCTTGTAAGAATTGAGAAGACAAAAGAGAAGAAAGTTGGAAGCGTTGAAACCCGCTCGCGCATCAATGGCAACCTGTTTACAAATTCATGGGATTAAACAACCCATGATCCAAAACCCAAGATCCAAAACCCATGATCCAAAACCCAAGACCCAAATCCATTTCCACCTCACCCCCATTGGATTCTTTCCAAAACATCCACCTCATCCCCATTGGATTCTTTCCAAAACATCCACCTCACCCCCATTGTATTCCATTTCATCCATCAATTAAAGAAAACATCCCCATTCTCTCACTCAATCACTCCCAATTTGTTTCCCACAACCAAATATATTCCATTCAATCCATCAATTAAGAAAACATGTTTTGTTGAGTGGATGCTTTCCAAATTTCGAATCCAAGTGCTTGAGGGAATTTTGTGTATAAATAGAGAGGGTTGTTGTGTTGAAAAACCATCCAAGAATAGCTTGTTCATGTTAGTTTATCAAATTTAAGTTTTGTTGTAATGTTCTTCATGTTCTAGTTTCATTTGCTAGGGTTTAAATGAAGCCGTAACTCATTGGTATGTATTCATATCTTGTATCTTGTTCTTGAAAGTTTAGAATTGTTTAAAGATATAATTTAATCCAAGTTTGTCAACATCTTGCTCTCACAATGTATGCCATGTATCCATTGTAGTTAGAATATCTCTATGTTGATTATGCTACAACTCATGCTTAACAAAATATTGATCCTCAGATTAGTTGTGCTTTAGTTAGACAGTTAATGCTTTGGAGAAATACTTTAGTTGTGATTAAATTATCCATTGGAGAAACACCTTAGATATACGGTAGACTTGAATCTGCTATAAGGACAAGAATAATATTACAAGTTGAATGCATATCATAGGTTAGTGGTGGATTTGAATACCCTAGTATCCATATTCTCAATATTTACACCTTGATTTAATTGCATATTTTAATTCAAATTACTTTCTGTTTAAGTCTTTGCCAATATCTCGTCGTATCGACAAAAACAAACCCCCTTTGGTTACTCTCTGAATCAGTTCTTAGTAAGGATTTAGAATAAACTTCTACACTCTCCAAGTCTCTGTGGTTCGACCTGTGCTTGCCCTGTGTTGCTTGTCGACACTGTGCACTTGAAGTATACACAATAGTAGGTATCTTTCCAAGCCTACCACTTCCCTCCCCAAAACCAACCTATTCTCCTCCTCTTTGTGACCGAAGCAAGTCTGGAACGGCCATTTCTTGGTTTAGGCCGGACTTGTACAGATTGATCTCTCGAATCTAAAGTACTCCCTTGCAGTACATTGTCTAGGGTTTAAATTATTTCTCAGTTTCACACCCGCAATTACCAAAACCAGCAGAAACTATTTTCACCTATAAACAATTGGCGACCACAGCGGGAGGATTGATCTATCGGTTACAAGGTCAATTATCAATTGTCGACCTCGTTCTTCAACCCAGACATCAAAACGGTAGAGGATGGCGATTCACTTCGGCTCAGTCATTTGATGACTCGATTATCAATCATGACACGACAAGGGATGGCTGGGGACTTCCCAGGGGTTAGAAGCAAAACGGTCCGCACAGGGATTGATGGCTCAGTCATTAGACAACTCATCAACGATTCGGAACACTAGGGACTTCCCTTAGCCATGTTTTTCTAAAAACTTGGTCCTACGCCCGAAAAGTTTATTTTCATCAAAAGACCTGAGAAACCGAGTAAGTCTTATTCTGACAAAATACGTGGTCTGCTCTTTCAAGTTTTGATAAAACCTATAACCATGTTTTATCCCATGTCATCTACCAACACACGGTTCCAGGGCCTACCTGGGACGTGTGCGTCACTTTCATTCATAGCCATTTCAATTCTAAACATTTATCCAAAAATATATAATCAAAAATTGTCAAGGTAAATTTTTTCCATCAACCCAAGAAAACCAGAAAATCAAAATCAAAACCGCAATCTCGGTGTCTCTTTTGCCTTTCAAAAAAAAAACCTAAAGGTAAGAGGTGAAGAAGATAGACATTCAAGGAAAGTTTTCCAACAACGGCTTGCTTCTCTTGGAGAAGGCCTCCTTTGTGCTCCGGAGAGCCGCCCTTTTCAATTTCAATTGCCGGCACAATTTCTTGAATTCTGCTTCCTGCTTCTTCACCATGTCCGCGGATGGACCTTCGACTGTTTCTCCCAGCAACCTTTCAACATCAGAGAGACCTTCAACAAACCAAGGAATGTTGAATTCGAA
Source organism: Papaver bracteatum (assembly GCA_023529315.1). Taxonomy (NCBI): domain Eukaryota; kingdom Viridiplantae; phylum Streptophyta; class Magnoliopsida; order Ranunculales; family Papaveraceae; genus Papaver; species Papaver bracteatum. The sequence goes on from JAJJWX010001315.1 coordinate 1,675,634, forward strand.
GACCATGCACATGTCATGATGGAACTTCCAACTCGAGATTACATCCTCAGAAACTGTATGACCAGTCACGTTGCACATCTCATCAATCGAAGGCAAGGCCTCCTCCACACGCTTGACCAACGCATGTCGACTAGTGATTTTCTTAGTCATGGCGATATGACCATAGATCTCCCAGATCTTGGTGTATAACATCACATATCTAGCTGGCACGCTGAAGCTTCTGATTAGCACATGGCCTGGGAAATGGACCAAGTATGGAGGGTCAAAGATGGCGCCTGCAACTGGATCATCAACCGGTGGGGGATCCCTAACTACAATCTCACCCCCCGAAGTGCTTTCCTCCATCTGAGTCACGGAGGCACCTCCGGGACGATGGATCTCCATAACCAAGACACTAGCTGGCACGGTTTCAGCAATGGGAACTGTAGATACGCCTTTACCCTGATGGTTCTCTTCTTCAAGATCATCTTCGGGAGCGGTCCCCTCATTTTTAAAAAATAATAATATATGTTTTAGTCCTACTGAAGAAAATATATATATATATATATATATAGAGGGGACTCGCCGATTTGGTTTCAGACTGACTAGAAGAAGATTCATCACTGCTGTCGGAAGAACTACTCCCGCCATCTCCGGACTCTGAACTTTCATCCTTCTCGGATTCCTCTCCGGCATGAGTAGGCTCAGCATCGCTGCCTTTTGTCTCAAAAGGCGTCGTTTTCTGACTATGTGCAAGTTTAGCAAAGGCGTTCACACTGCTGATACCCTGGGCAAGGCTCAAGGACATACACTCAAGAATGGGATAGGGACATATGTAATTCGACTAAGTAAGGAAGAAAATTTATACGTACTCGCATATTGGGAGAGCTAAAAGTAGGGAGAGCCTCCAGACCTGACTGAAAACCACCAGCACGATTCTTAGACCTTTGCTCCTTTGCTTGGAGACTGTCCACGACCAGACCGACGGGTTTCCTTTTGGTTAAAAAAGTATCTCTCAACAACGGATGTTTTCCTAAAATCTCGGCAGAGGGCCTACCACGAGAAATCTCCACTACGGCTTTCACAAATCCCTGGATGATGAGGAATTCACTCTGCCAGAACGCATTATATTTGGAGGTTGTTGATGGATTCCTTTCCACGAGCAGGAAATGGAGACTTTTACCTGGCGCAAGAGAACCAGCATCAAGAACAGTCGACAACAGGACTTCTGGAATGACCAACTGACGAACAAGCGGGACCCCCTGATCAAAACCCATATGCCGAGTCGCTCTATCGATGTTGTAAGAGGTTGCTTTGCAAGACCCTCGGAAGAAAGAGGGCATGTGACCAGGCGCACAACTCTGCATGAACACCATCTTTCCGACACTCAGGTCCTCTTTATCAGAAGTCAAAGACATGTTTGGAGCAGGAGCAAAGGTACTAACCTGAGTTATGGACCCATGCACTGGAGCCCATGGACGAAAATTAACTGCATGCGAGCTATCAAGAGGTTCGACCAGGTTCGAACCAGTCTTGGGATGCATGTTCAACAGCGCAGTATCCTCGAGCCACCCCAAGACTTGGGAAGTACAGCCAACGGTTTCGGGGCATACTGCTCGAATGCTCCCACAACCATGCCTGGAGAAAGGCGGCATGAACATACGAATCCACTTTCATATGACCGTTCGAGGCGTGCATGTCCAAAACCAGCTGGTCCAGGTGTGCATACAGAGGACCAAGAAACAAACCACCGAGGGGGAGAACAACACCTTTTCCCAATCTTATGGAAAACTTAATAAGTCCATGTCTTATCTCTTTCTTTCCTGAGCCGTCATCAAAAATATCTCTGGATAGCCAAAGAGCCAAGAACGCCGCAATATGAAGTGTACTGTTCTTATGGTTCGAATCTAATGCGTCAGGAAACAACTGAGACACCCACCAGTCAAAGAAGAACTTTGTCTCATTTTCCTTCCGAACAAATCCTTTTGATTTCGCGACCAAGGCGTCATGCAGCTCCTCTTCATCTGCGGACAACTTAACGTCAAGGTTTCCAACTACGGGAAGATTCAGCAGTACATCCACGCTTTCCAAGGAAATAGTCATTTCACCCCATCTACATATGGCCGTATGGGTGTCCGGACACCATCTGGAAACAAAAGTGACCAAACCTGGAATATCTTTCCTAATCTGAAGCACTACGGAAGCCGCAACAACGTCAATGATTTGCGCCTTGGCCAAATTAGTTCTTACATGATCTTGGCGCATCATGAACCGCATCCATTTCTCGAAGGAACGCAATGGACTCACTGGGGCCCTAAAATCGATAAAAGAAGCAGAATACTCTCCCATATGAAGACGAAACCGTATCACATTTTCGGGAGAAACCGAACGATCCACTCCCTCACTCTCCAGGCCAGTCTGAAGTAGCGGCACATGCTTAAGAGGACTCCTCCTAGCGGAGATTATCGTGAAAGATTCATCAACCACGTTCGGCTTGGAGTTACCAACATCTTTCGAGGAACTCTCCCCAAGTGACATTATGATGAATATTTTTCTCAAACAACTACAATGGAGCAATGCAAAGGGACGTTATTACAGAAGGTGCACAAAGTTTATTTTCACCCAAGATGCAAGCCAATTTGTTTCAAGACCGTACCCTATGGAATAGAATTCTTGTCCAACCGAGGAGGAATGACCCACAAGGGAAACCGTACACACGGCCATACCAAAACGAGGAGCAACCCCTAAAAATCTAGGGTTTCGTGAGAAGACAGAGCCATTGCTATTACGTACCTACCTTGCAAGGGCGGTCAACATTACTATGGTACTCGTGCCTAGGTGCCACGCCAAGCCAGGACAAAAAATACCTATGATTCACGCAAATATTTCTACAGGGTCGTAAAAAGGTGCGCCTACACCTGGGGTTTACACAACAACAAAAAAAAAGAGAAAAAGAAGAAAAGCAAAGAAAAGTGTTTGAAGACATACCTAGGATTTGCTCGTCCGCTCCACTTTACTATTGTCGCGCCACTGGGAAGAATGAATAACAAAAAAAAAAAAAAAAAAAAAAAAAAAAAAAGGAGCCGGTCCTCATTTTACATGGACATGATATGTGGGAGTTTGAGGAAAGGGAGGATTTCCTATTTTGAGCCAAGAAGGAAAAAGAGGAAACCGGTCTCGCGCCCAAGACCTCCCACGCCATTGTTGTGGCCCCCTGCCAAAGCCGCACAGTGCCAGACCGCGCCTCGCCTCTCCATAAGTCCAAACCGCGCCTCACTTTACCACGGCCTAGGCCAAACCCTCGCTCCATCACTACGGCCCCCATCACGCCTAGTCGCTCCTGCGTACTCCACCACGCCATTACCGTGGTCCAAGCCATCCACCTGCTCCGCCCTCCAGGACCGTACCCCCTTTGTCGTGGAAAGGACTACCAACATGGAAAGTCGAAGTCCTCTCTACCACTTAAAAGGTTAGTCGGATTCTCCTAATCGTCTTTGCAATTGTCTGTCACCATAATATGCTTACCCCGCAACAAGGCACCTGTTTCGAGCTAAGCATGGGACTTAATGTTGATGGTGGTTTTTAGTATAGGGTTAAAATCATAAAACACTAAACCCTAGCAGACATTTAAAACAAGCATTTACTAGGCACATTAAATAAAATCCTTTAATGTGTCTCTAAATAATTACTAGGGTTACAGGGTATATTTTTCAAATTAGGGTTAGACGAACCAAGCCCTAATTTTCACGTATGCCAATAGCAAATAATGTCAGCCACACCTAGCCCAAGTTAGCCGCGCCAGGCAAATCGCACTGTGCCATGTCCCTAGCTATGCTAGCCACATCTCGTGTGCCAATGGCAAACCATGCCAGCCACACCCAACCGCGCCAAAGCATGCCAACCATGCTAGCCGCACCCGTGTTCCAATGGCAAATCATGCCATCCACACCTAGCCCAAGTTATCCGCGCCATGCCAATCGTACCATGACATGGCCCTAGCTATGCTAGCCACATCTCGTGTGCTAATGGCAAACCATGCCAGCCACACCCAACCACGCCAAATCATGCCAACTATGCTAGCCGCACCCTTGTGCCAATGGAAAATCATGTCAGCCACATCTAGCCCAAGCTAGCCGCGCCATGCCAATCGCACTGTGCCATGGCCCTAACTATGCTAGACACATCTCGTGTGCCAATGGCAAACCATGCCAGCCACACCCAACCGCGCCAAATCATGCTAGACGTACCCGTGTGCCAATGGAAAATCATGCCAGCCACACCTAGCCCAAGTTAGTCGCGCCATGCCAATCGCACCGTGCCATGGCCCTAGCTATGCTAGCCACATCTCGTGTGCAAATGGCAAACCATGCCGGTCACACCAAACCGCGCCAAAGCATGCCAACCATGCTAGCCGCACCCTTGTGCCAATGGCAAATCATGCCAGCCACATCTAGCCCAAGCTAGCCGCGCCATGCCAATCGCACCGTGCCATGTCCCTAGCTATGCTAGCCACATCTCGTGTGCCAATGGAAAACCATGCCAGCTACACCCAACTGTGCCAAAGCATGCCAACCATGCTATCCGCACCCGTGTGCCAATAGAAAATCATGCCAGCCACACCTAGCCCAAGGTAGCCGCGCCATGCCAATCACACTGTGCCATGGCCCTAGCAATGCTATCCACATCTCGTGTGCCAATGGAAAACCATGCCAGCCACACCCAACTGTGCCAAAGCATGCCAACCATGTTATCCGCACCCTTGTGCCAATGGAAAATCATTCCAGCCACATCTAGCCCAAGCTAGACGCGCCATGCCAATCGCACCGTGCCATGGCCCTAGCTATGCTAGCCACATCTCGTGTGCCAATGGCAAACCATGCCAGCCACACCCAACCGCGCCAAAGCATTCCAACCATGCAAGCCGCACTCTTGTGCCAATGGAAAATCATTCCAGCCACACCTAGCCCAAGTTAGTCGCGCCATGCTAATCGCACCGTGCCATGACCCTAGATATGCTAGCCACATCTCGTGTGCTAATGGAAAACCATGCTATTCATACCCAACCGCGCCAAAGAATGCCAACCATGCTAGCCGCACCCTTGTGCCAATGGCAAATCATGCTAGCCACATCTAGCCTAAGATAGCTGCACCATGCCAATCGCACTCTGCCCTGGCTCTATCTATGCTAACCGCGCCATCATTTTGGCCTTCTCCTCGCGACCGCTAAAGTGAAGGAGTGCAACAATCGACGGTTGCCCTTCAATCCCAGGAGAAAATCCTGGCCGCCCAAAGTCACCTCATGACTTTGGCCCCTAAACCCTGGCTTGGTCATTCACCTAACCAAGCCAGTCGCGCCATGGCCATCATGCCGCGCCACCCTGCTGGCTTTTTCCCCACATCTACTAAAGAGAAGGCATGCACCAATCAACGGTTGCCCTTCAATCCTAGGAGCAAATCCTGGCCGCCCAAAGTCACCTCATAACTTTGGCCCAAAAACCCTAGCTTGTTCACACGCCTAACCAAAGCTAGCTATGCCATGCGACCATGGAAAACCCTTTGCCCCATGTGCCAAACCACGCCAAGGGATGCCATCCCAACCTAGTTGCGCCAAGACATGCCATGATAGCCTGGCCATGCCGCCATCCCTCCTGAATTCTTCCTAAGTTTCGCTCTCGGGCTTTTTTCTCCTCCCAAGCGATTTCAAAACCTAAATATCCTCGCGAGAGGAGATATGAAATTCTTTTCCAGTTGATTTGAGGGGAGGACCGTCAAAATACGAGTCCGTAATAGAATTCTACAATGATTTTAGTGAAGGACGCTAATTAGGGTTTCTAAAACAAAGGCGTGCATCAATGGCTACTCTTCAATCCCAGGAGCAAATCCTGGCCGCCTAAAGTCCCCTCACGACTTTGGCCCCAAAACCTTAGCTTGAGAATGCACCTAGACCAAGCTAGTCACGCCATGCGCCCACGGCTACCCTTGGCCCTACGCGCCAAGCCAAACTGCACCTAGCCAAGCTAGCCGCACCAAGTCAAACACCCATGCCTTGGCCCCAGCTATGCTAGTCAAACTATTCCAAGACAAGCGCCCCTTGCCTTGGCCACAACCATGAAATACGCCCATGGAATATCATTGGCCTCACGTGCCAAGTCTAAACAACACCTTGGTCGCGCCTTCCCTACGCGGCCACCAAAAAAAAGGCATACGTCCATCAATGGCCAACCTTCAAACCCAGGAGCGAATCCTGGCCGTCTAAAGTCACCTCATGACTTTTGGGTCCAAAACCTAAGTTTGGCCACGCCAAACCGCGCCATGCCGATGGCATGCCAACCTGGTCGCGCTACCACGATGGCCCTCACTACCGAAACTAAGGCGCGCAACGCACCTCTCAAGATATAAAATATCGACCATCGAAGGTCACCATGCTAGCAGGTTCCCCGAACTCGACTTTCCAAGCCACAACAACGTATTATATGTTCTCCAAGAACATTCGAGACATCAACACAAACTGGGGGATCTTTTTTGGGTATTGGTTTGGTGGTCTACAGCGTGCGGCGTACACTACGCACCTCATAAGGAAGTGTCATAAGAGTGAGGCGCCTTGTAAATATGGGAGTTATGTGGGAAAACTTTCATGGGACATAAAGCCGTGAGTTAACAACCTTATGGAACATCAATTCCATAACGTTACCAGTTTCATGAAAATCAATTTCATGCGTTAACCACTTTATGGAATAATCAAGTCCATGCATACAGTTACCACCTCCTCCCATTTACTTCTCACTCCTTAATGAGACCAGGGTACGTTTTTTCTACAACTTGTATAAATAGGTTTTACCTATTTCTATTTGACAACAAGTTCATTCGGACAAGACAATACTCAGAATACTTACTGGCTATCTCTCCTCGTAAGCTCTCCCACTTTTCTGAAAACAAGTTGTAGAAACCCAATTGCTCTCCCAGAATTAACTATTCTGGTCTCACACTCTCCTTGCTTCCCTCCCCAAAACCAACCCATTATCCTCCTCTTTGTGACGGAAGCAAGTCTGGAACGGCCATTTCTTGGTTTAGGCCGGACTTGTACATATTGATCTCTCGAATCTAAAGTACTCCCTTGCAGTACATTGTTTAGGGTTTAAATTGTTTCTCACTTTCACACCCGCAATTACCAAAACCAGCAGAAACTATTTTCACCTATAAACAACGGGGTTGTGGGCTTTTCTTTAAGATCACATATTACACGAAGATGAGGAACTTTCCGGTACCTATCCATATAGTTGGGGGAAGTTTCAAAACCTTTGTTGGCTGGTCTTCCTAAGTTGATCAAGTAATACATCCTTTTATCCCAATGAAAGTTAACGGATGGTTTACCCGAGTAAAACACCGTGATACAATCTTTAACAGACTTGCACTGTTCCAGATCTAATGCGAAATTTTCATTCATTTCCTCCTTTGGTATACCTTGTACATAAACGTGTTGTCGCATCACCCTTGAGGCATTGTACATCACATATCCCGTGGGATGCCACAACGGTCCAAAATAAAGGGCCAAATAGGAATGACCTACTATATGTCCACTAGCTCTGTCTTCCTTGTATGGATCAAAGCATACGTCTTAGGCTTTCAGTGAGTCCAAAATCTCCCTCAAACAAATTAATTGCTGCTCCTTTTTCCTATAATGGTTGTCATCGAAGACGTACTTTTTTATTCTAGGGTCACCTTTTTTCCACGCCGGGTTTTTAATGGCCAATTGCAAGATAGGGAAGTGGTCTTAGATCCATGTATATATTGTAATTTTTGCAACTATAAGGAAACTGATTCTTCAATGGTAGAAAAATTAAAAAATAACTAAGTATGTATAGTTAATAAAAATACCTGTAGTAGACTCAGATTCCAGGCAATTTGGCTAATTCCAAGCCTCGACGTATTTATCAACTCTTTCATCAACACGCATGGCATGCCGTGCCCCAAGAGTACCCATGCAATTTATTGAGAGGATGTAGAAGTTGTAAAAGGTTGGCGTCGACCCGATTGCCACTGGTATTGGGGAAAATGACACATCCCAATACATATAGGAGATATGCGGTGGCCGTGTGGTTCACTTTCTCATCAGTTAAAGTTCATTTCTCTTCTTTTTCCTTGGTGCCCTTGAACATATCTATTAGAGTACCCATGTTGAACTGTCTAGTTATATAACCCATGCATCTACGGATCTCAGTTTTTGATGTTTCTGCATCCTAACCAAAACATTTATTAGTTACATCATAAAGTTTGTCCCACTCCAATTGCTTTGTGTGCTCAGACCTGACACCTTTTCCATGGGTCAGCGAGTCTAAGAATCTGCACAACATCATCTGGGGTAATTTTCATCTCCCCAAACGGCATATGGAAGGTGTCGTTCTCAGGATAAAGTATCTCCAAAAACGCCGATATAGCCACCCGGTCATGTTCCAACATAGAGTTCTTGACATCATTAGCCAACCCCGAATTTCCAATAATTGTCTTGAACCTTTAACATTCATCGGATAAAGGTCAATCCAGCATTTTAGTTGGTGCAGCGGTGGGTTTGAGTAAACGAACTGTATCAGTTAGATACTATTAAAACACGACAAGTTCAATTTTTTTTAGAATAACCAAAACCTATAACCCTTAATACTATTACCAACAAAAAGATAATATGTAAATAAAATGGATACGATTATTACCTCGGTTTCATATATTTCTTTGGCTCAGGAGTATCAAATAATAATTGTCCTCCATCCTGCGGTAGCCCAAGGATTACACCTTCTGGAATATCCTTCACCTTCAGTTCTTTTGGGACAAGGTGTTTCGCTTTCTTTCGAGGAGGATTTTTCTTTTCCGCTTCTCCTTCTTCTTGCCCACCGCTAGGTTGTCATACTTCTGGTACTCTAGCTTCTGCTGTTCTGGTTGACTTTCATCTTGTGATTGTGGAGCACTTGGTTCTACAACTTCTTAAACGGGAGTTTGTTTAAGACCCTCTTGAACTGGTACTGATTGTGGGGCAGTTGGTTGAACACCTTCTTGACGGCCTTGTTGAGTTCTATCTTGAGAACTTGAAGTGGATTTAGTTGTCCTAGCTCTCCTGGCACTAGCTGTCAAGTTCTTACGCCTTTCCATCCTTACATTATCTAAGACAATTGCATCTTATTCTTTTTTACATCGCATATCCCTAAACAAAAAAATAAAGTACAATAGGTTCGTAAACATATGTTAGCAAACTATACTGTATATACAATCGGAAGTTTTTTCTACCGATTTTTTTTATCCAATCTAAAATATCTATCATAATCGGAAGATATATTTCAACACTCTCTTCCGAATACACATAATCGAAGCAAAATTAAAGTCTATCTTGCCGAATAAACAACAATCAGAAGCCATACAAAACAAATTTCTACCGAATATGCATCATTTTGTGTCCAAAAAATACTAAACTTGTTTAGTCTAAGAAATCAGAAGCTGATTACAAAACATATTATCTGATTACTACGTCTCTATAACTTGTAGTTCCATAGTTTATTCGGTAAGCAAAATCACATTTAACTTCCGATTATGGTTAGATTAGGGCTCAGTAATAAACAAGGTTACACAATCGGTAGGAAACCTAAAAATTTATAACTCGAATATGACCACCGTTCTTGTGAAATGAAAAATTCGACCACAATCGGAAGTTAAAAACAATAACCAACCTACCGATTCTGTGTAATAATCGAAAACCCTAAAAAAATATATTCATGGATTCATCTAATTGAAGCAATAAAAAAAAAGGGTAGAATCTTACCTAGTCGGGGCCATTTTAAGTTGCTTGAGAGTTTGTCTATCAGAATTATCTATATCAGGGACTTCATCTTCTTCATCTTCTTCGTGTTCTTCGCGTTCTTCGTGTTCTTTAGTGAGAATCTCTTTATTACGGGCATGCAGTCCAATGTTTGGATCGACACCATGAACAACGTTTTTGGTTCGAGCTTTCATACGTTCCTTATCTTTCATCTTTATAGAGAATAATCGACGATGATTCGATTCGACGATTAACGATAACGATGTATTGAAGCGGAGTTGGACGAGGGAAAAAAATTTCCCTCTCTGCAATCAGAGGACAAGTGGAGAGAAGAGGAGTTGAAGGTGAAGTTCAAAAGAAAAGAAAAGAAAAGAAATGAAATTAGGTTTAAATTGGCTTTGTCGGTCAAAGGATATAATCGGTAGTTAATGGCCATTTCTTTTCTACCGATTTTTACAGTTGCCCCAAATTTCAAATAACCAAAATTCTAAAGTTTTCGAATTTCTCGACTTCCCTAATCGGTAGTTTATACATTTTATTTTCTTCCAATTTTATAGTATCCCCAAATTTTATAATAGCAAAATTCTAAAGATTTCGAATTTCTATACTTTAACAATCGGTAATTTACTAAGGTTCATGTTTCTACCGATTCTAATAGAAGCGAGATACGCATTTGGCACAAATATATATATCAATTGGTAGTATGTTTGCGTTACATAACTCCCAATTGCGTTACATAACTCCCAATTGCGTTACATAACTCCCAATTTGCGTTATATATCAATTGGTAGTATGTTTGTGTTACATAACTCCCAATTTAGTATTAAAAATCAGACACAAAATAACTTCCGATTATGAAAGGGCATTATCGTATTCTACTGAACTTTAGGACATCCCTTAACGTTGTATATGGGTTGGGAATAAAAAAATCTCCCTAATTATTTTGGGGTCGCCCCTAAAAATGCTAGGTAGAAAAATATCAGAAAGAAAATAAATAGTTCGTCGGGAATTGAACTGGTTGGGATACTTGTCAAACATATGCTCTGACCATTTACCAATTCTCTTAGTTACAGATCCTAATTCTAACCAAGGGAAAAGACCATATAGGTATTATAAGTGTTGGTTTAGAGACCCAGCTTCTCATGAGGTTATTAAAACTGCCTATGATTTAGAAGTGAGGGGCTCACCTGCTTATAAGTTTACAAACAAATTAAGAATGTCAAGTTTGGTTTGAAAAAATACAATACTGAACAATTTGGCAATATTGATAATAGAGTGAGAGAGTTAGAATATGAACTTCATACTCTCAACTGTCAACCTACAAACACTCAAATTGCTGAATCCATTAAGAATGTTGAAAGCTCTCTTGAACATTGGCAAAAAATCCAAGAAGATTTCCATGCCCAAAAATCCAGACAGGATTACATTAAGAGTCATGATAGAAATACCAACTATTATCATACATATGCTAATAGAAGGAAGCATTTCAATCACATTTCTGCTCTAAACTTAGTAATGTGCAATGGTATAGTGATAGGAATAACCTTGAAGACCTTTTAATATCTCATTTCAATGGCATTAGTACTACTACTAATCCACTGCCTAATAGATATTTTTTGAATTGTATTGAACCTTGCATTAGTGATTTGGACAATGGTCTCTTATTGAGTCCTATCACTATTGAGGAAGTGAAAACCACTATCAATCAAATGAATTCATGGAGTGCACCAGGGCCTGATGGATTCCCACCAGGCTTTTATAAACAAAATATGGATCTTTTGATAAATGATGTGTGGATAATGGTTAAGAATTTCTTTGAATCCAAATATATCCTCAAAGAAATGAACCACGCTTTCCTTAGTCTAATTCCAAAGACAAATAGCCCTTCTACCCCTGCAGATTTTAGACCAATCTCTCTTTGTAACACAAGTTACAAAATAATATCTAAAATCATTGTAAACAGGATGAAACCATTGCTAGGTAAGATCATTTCACCATTCCAGGCTGCATATGTTCCTAATAGACATATTCATTACAATGTGGTGATTTCCCTTGATTTGGTTCATACCATGAAAAGGAAAAAGGGTAGAAATGGATATATGGGTCTTAAATTAGACATGTCGAAAGCATTCGACATAGTTGAGTGGTCTTTTTTGCTTAATGTCCTTAAAAGATTAGGGTTTTCTAATGCCTGGTGTGAGCTTATCAATCAATGCATTAGCACAACCAATATCTCTATTATGCTTAATTATACTCATTGTTCTTCTTTAAACCTTCTAGAGGTTTACGGCAAGGAGACACTCTGTCTCCTTACCTTTTCATCATCTGTATGGAGTCTTTTTCTCGATACCTCTCTTGTGCTGAATCTATCGGCCTCATTCATGGGATTAAGGTCACTAAAGATGCTCCTAGCATCTCTCATCTGTTCTTTGCAGATGATTGCCTTATATGTAGCAATGCATCTCATAATGAAGATGAGTGTTTATTATCCCTTATTCATGATTTCAGTGCTTGTTCTGGTCAGGTCATTAATATACAAAAATCTGGATGCTTCTTTAGTAAGAATGCAGTCCAGATTTTTGTGTATCTCTCATTAGGCAGCTCAACATTAGGAAAATTGATATTAACGAAAAATACCTTGGTATTCCTCTTTTCATAGGAAGATCAAAGAGTGTAGCTTTCGCTCACCTAGCTGATCACTTTGATAAACGAGCTGCTAAATGGAAAGGTAAAAATATGACACAATATGGAAGATCAATTATGGTCAATCATGTTATAAAAACCTCCCCTATTTACCAAATGAATACTTTTCTTCTTCCGGATGATGTTCTGTGTAAGATGGAAAAGTCTCAAAGAGACTTTTGGTGGGGTAAAAACCAACCAGGTGGTAGTTATCCCATTGCTTGGGAAAATATTTGTTGTCACAAACTTCAAGGAGGTATAGGTTTTAAAAACCTAAGTCAATTCAATTTGGCTATGTTAGCCAAAACTGCTTGGAATCTCATCCATAACTCAAATGATTTATGGGCTATTACTCTTAAATGTAAGTATTTTCGGCATGTGCATGCTCTTCATCACCCTGTACCCAAGGATTCATCTTGGGTTTGGAAATGTATTTGCAAAGGTTGAAAAATCATTAGGGATCATTGCTTCTGGGAAGTTAAGAAAGGAGATAAAATTCTAGCATTCACTGATAATTGGATTGATAAAGCCAGTGAAACTTTATGCCATGCTTATCCTAACCCCAACCTCAAAGTCTCAGACCTTATCATATATGACATTAAACAGTGGAACATGGAACTGATTTAGTGTTTTTTTCACTCAGGAAAATTGTCAAAAAATTAGAGACACTAGGTTACCTTTGACATGGGAGGATAGATTAATATGGCCTCACACAAAATCTGGAATTTTTTCTGTGAAGACAGCTTATAGAATCCTTTCTAGCCAGAATAGGGAGCAACAATCTACCCAACAGACTAAAGTTTATAAAGACCTGTGGAATACTCCTGTTTTACCTAAAGTTCAGTTGTTTCCGTGGAAATGCATAAGCAATATTCTCCCTACTAAATCTAGAGTGTTTAGGTTTAATACAAAACATGATAATCTTTGTGTTTTATGTGGTGACAACATAATTGAAACTGCTGAACATCTCTTCTTACATTATTCTTTCTCTAAAGCTGTCTGGGCTCTAATTCCTAATGGAAGTTTGGTCTTGTAAGACTCTAGTGCTGGTATAGATATTCACACTTGGATATGTAAGTGGATCTCCTCTTGTAAAGACAAATCTATGATGTGCTAAATTCTTACTACTGCATGGACTATTTGGAGAGACAGGTGCTTCAAAACTTTTCAAGGGAAATCTCTAAATGCTACTACAACTACTTCTTATGCAATAAAACTTGCAGAAGAAACAATTCAGTCAGTTACCACTACCTATAATCCCACAATTATCCAAGCTGTTCCATTACAACTTAATTATGTGGTTCTTCCTTCTAATTGTATTATGATGTATTGTGATGCTTCCTATATCGAGATCTCTAATAAAATTGGTATTGGCATCTACTTGGTTGATGAAACATGGAACTATAGAGGATGCAAAACGATTACAGGGATAGCCAGGGACTCGGAAGAAGCGGAGAGTCTTGCAATTCTTGCTGCTGCTAATTGGGCAAGGAGTCTGAATTTTGAAGCAACATGCATCAATAGTGATGCGAAAAATTCAGCTTCTTACTTTAAAAAACAGCCAGACTAGCTGGTTCAGTAACACTATCTTAGAGGATAGTATTTTTATCTTAAACAATTTTAGCTTTTGCTGCCAAGCATTGTAGGCAGCACAATAGTTCAGGCGAATGCCTGGGTACAATTCCATCTTTCCTATCGAGTCTTTAAAACTCTATTTTGGGTTTAATATATCTCTTTTTCCTAGCCAAAAAAAACAAGGGAACATTATCTATATACCCCTACTATGAGACCCCTTGCAAAAATGCCCTTATGAACTTTACAAATACCCCTAAACATAATACATTACTAAAATACCCTCATTTATATAGTATATATACAAAACCACTAACCACTATTTAAAAACAAAGGAGGTGAAAAAAAAAAAAACTACATCTAATGTCGCCAACTACCACTGCGCACCGCCAACCACCACCGACCGCCGTCGCCGACCACCACCGCATCCACCGACCGCCGCCGCCAACCACCACCACCGTCCGCCGCCGCCGCCAACAACCACCACCACCGACCGCCGCCAACCACCACCACAGACCACCACCGCCGCCAACCACTGCCACCGTTGTCCACCACCGCCACCAATCACACCGCCGCCACCAATAACCACCACCACCACCGCCGTCAACTACCATCACAGCCGCCAACCACCGCCACCGACGACCACCACTACCATGTGGAGTCAACTTGCTGAAGTTGTGTCCATATAGGAGGCAACTAGCTCAAGTTGTCTTCAATAAATAATGTCCACATCGGAGGCAACTAGCTCAAGTTGCCTCCAAATGTGAAGGCAACTAGCTCAAGTTGTCCTCAAAAGTGAAGGCAACTAGCACAAAGTTGTCCTCAAAAGTGTACATGAATAAGTTGCAAAACAAAATGGAGGGAACTAGCTCAAGTTGTCTTCAAATGTGAAGGCAACTAGATCAAGTTGTCCTCAAAAGTGAAGGCAACTAGCACAAAGTTGTCTTCAAAAGTGAAAACAACTAGCCCAAGTTGTCTCCAAATATGGAGGCAACTAGCTCAAGTTGTCTTCAAATGTGGAGGCAACTAGCTCAAAGTTTCTTTCAAAAGTGAAAGAAACTAGCCATAGTTGTGTCCATATCTAGAAGCAACTTGTTCAAGTTGTATCCAAGTATGGAGGCAACTAGCACAAGTTGACTCAAAAAAAATAAAGTATATGAACCTGGCATGAACTAGCTTTAATAACCACCTGAAAAATTCAATTTAACCATACTTATTTTATTTCAACACAACATAAATTAATCCAACCCAAGAACTTATTTTACTTAAAACATAATATACCAGATTGCATACCCTAAATATCTACACATTTACTTCAACAGAACATGTGTAAATCCTAAAAAAATAACTTACACATACAAAACTTCGAGAGAAAAAAAAGAACACTAAAGATATATATAAAGAAAGTAAAGTTATATTTCAATAGCTTCAAACCTTAACTGTACCAACCCATTACGACATCCAAGAAATTCAACTCCCCAGCCTATAGATTGAGCTAGGCTCATGTCATAACCAGATTCCTCACATGTAAATGATAATGGATCATAACTTAAGGGATGTATATTATGACAATTATGAACCATCACACTAAATATGTCCGTTTCAACATCATGCTGGTATAGTGTTTTAAAAAATTCAGGCCGTTTTAATAAATTGTTTGTGCCACTCATTGTTCACGCACCTGACTAGCTAGCGCAGTTGAATTCATAGGAAAACGAATAAGGATTTCTGATAGGATATTTCTTGACTCTTGGCAAGTTCACCATTCCTGCACATCAGATCAAATATATTTCAGCAATATACATGCTAAAAGGAGAGGAATGACTTCCGCAAGCTCAAATACATACCTGCTGCTGAAAGGAAAGGGATGACTTCTGCAATCTGCATAAAGTTCTTACAGAAGAGACAAATGCGACTCACGAATTCATTAAATCAAATGCAGCAAGTTCTTCTCATTATGCCAAGTTATCATCTACCGCAAGAGACTACTATTAACAAAAAAAAAGTCATTCATTTCATGTTCTAACTAAGATATTTTATAGATGAGAAGACTTAACTCTTCTCTGAGTTACCCTCCAACTGTCTCTTTAGCTGCATAGAGAAATCATTATTCCAATCTCTCCTTCCTCATTGTCTTCACAATCTGCTAATTACCGAGCATAGATACTCAGATGACAGTATAAAGGAACAATACATTCTTCTCTCAGCATTCAGCTCCTACCTAAAGCAACAAACATATTATACGTCCCTCATTAGACATAAGTCACTCCAAATAGCTTAAAAAACATCGTAGAATTGCACGAATCTTAGAAATGAGTCTCATACTAAGCCAACAATCGCTTTAATCACCCACTCCTACACAAACATAAACTGTACAATCACAGGACATCAACAAATAAGTATATTCACTCATGAGTTTTCGATATTTTGACACGACTCAAAAATACTACTACCCCGTGATGCTCCACACCAAGATGGCAGTTCAAATGAATGTCATTCAGTTTCAGTCCAAGCTTTTCGGGGGGTTATTTAGATTGGTATTTCATACATATTAACAACAAAATACCCAAATTTTACAAAACAATTACCAGTTCATATCTTAATGCAATATCCCTAAAGAAACCTTGATTACCATCAATAACAATCTCCATTAAAAATGACAAAAATCCAATCCTTCATTGACAAACTCATTGAAACTAAACACACACACACCTAAAACAAAATTGGGACAAAAATCAAAACCTAAAACAAAATGATAAAGATACATAGAAGCAGAAACCATATCTAACAGCTTATATTATAAGAAAATTTTAAATTTTCTTACCTAATATTGAGAAATCGAATCCGAAAATGATATCTCTCGTGATTGGAGCTTGATTTCGGTGATGATAACGATGGTAATAAGAAGATATTGTTGTTTTGGTAGTAGTGGTGGTGGATTTGGTAAAATTGATTTTTCGTTGTGGTGGAGACGGTGATGGTGGCGATGGAGATCGTGTTGGTGGAGTTCGTTTTGATCATTGAACCCCATCAAATTTAGAACAAAACCATCAAATTCAACGCAACCTTCTTCTCAACTCTTCTTAAATCTCGTAAATCCATCAACCAAATCAATCGCAAACAACTTCCCATCTCTCGAACTCGGATCCAATACTAGCATCTCAATTTCGTCCCTGTTTTGACAAAACATAAGATCCCATCTCGCAATAATTCAACCATTATTAATCGGCGTCTCCATCGTCAAAATCAAAATCTATACTTACCGTAAAACCGAAACCAAAATCGAAAACCTAAAACTATATCTCAATCGCTTTAATTTTCATTTGATGTAGAGATTAAAAGCAGATCTCGACGATGTTTATGAAGTTTCATTTCCAGATTTGGTTGAAGTCGAGAACCTAAATCTCGATTTCTAGATCTGTTGAAAATGAAACATTCAAAATGCAAAAGATTTGCTGATGGTAGTGGAGGCGATGTAGATGGTGACGGTGGTGTGAGAGATGGTGGTGGTGGGAGAGATGCAGATGGTGGTGGTAGCAGTTTAAGTCGAGGAATAATGAAGTGAACGAAGGTGGAAGGTTAAAACAGGAAGTCAACAAATTGAGATTTTGTTTTAGACTTGTTTTTTACCCCTGGAGGGTGTTTGTGCAAAGTCCATGGATAGTAGAAGCATAAATAACATTCCCACAAAAAACAAAACATACGTTTCAGGGGAAAATTATCAAGTACATCCGACTCCAGAGTAAAACCAACCATAAAGTTCATCTCCACCGTCAGTTTGATGATTTCAACTGGGACCCATATAATATTATGAAGTTTAGAATATTTTTCGAATATATCAAAGAATTATTCGCTTTGAATAATAAAAGCGAGTGACGCCATAAAGGAGTGGGAGATAAATGTTTGGTTAAACCAAACAACGCCACGTGTGACACAACCTGGCAGCTAGCCAGTGCATCTTGCAATCTCAGACGGAACTCCCCCTCTCTCTACGGGAAAAATTGGCGGTTTTATTTACTCACTCTTCACCGCTTTCCTTCTCTCCCTAAAACAACAAAATTGTCGTTCTCTCTCTGCAATTCTCTGATCCTCAATTTCGATCTCTCAAAAAAAGTAAATAAATCCCTACAATCAAATCCTTTAAAAATAAAATAAAAATTTTTATATTCGCAATTTTCTAATCCTCAAAAGTAATACTCTATCTATCTAATTCCCACTCTTTTCCCAATCTATCGGAGATAAATGGGAATTTAGGGTTTTCTCAGTGAGAAATTTAGGGTTTGATGATTCGTTCAATGGAAGGAGGGTATCGATTGGTTTGGTTTATACGGTTTTTTAGATATTTACATGGAAGAGATTTCTTCTAAACTCCTTCTATCTCATGTGTAATCAAGGATTCGGTTTGCCATCATCGTCAACAACAGCAACGACATCCGAGACGCTAATGGATACTCCGGCCAATATAATACCTTCATCACCAGAAGAACAACAGAAACTGAAGATGTTATGTAGTTTTGGTGGAAGTATATTACCAAGACCGCAAGATGGTAAATTAAGATACGTAGGAGGGGAAACAAGAATTGTAAGTTTAAATAGAGATATAAGTTATGAAGAATTGTTATTAAAAATGAAAGATTTCTTCGAATTAGCTAATTTAATCAAGTATCAACAACCAGATGAAGATCTTGATGCTTTAGTATCAGTTGTTAATGATGATGATGTTACTAATATGATGGAGGAATATGATAAACTTGGTTCTGGTGATGGCTTTACTCGTCTGAGGATATTTCTATTCAATTCTACTGCTATTACTGATAATAATCACCATCATCAGTTTAATGATTCTTTATCTGCTTCATTAGCTCATTTTGAAACAACAGGGTCTACAGTTGATGATAGAGGAGAGACTGAAAGAAGGTACGTTGATGCCTTAAATAGTTTAAATGATAGTCCTGAGCATCATCAGTTTAGAAGACAACAATCACCTGATTCACCACCAGCTCCACCACCGCCTCTTGTTGTTGGTAATAATCACGATCAGTATTTTAATCAAGGGAATTTGGATTTTGGAATTCATAGTAATAATAATAATCAGCAGAGGAATTGTGAAGTTAATTCTTTACAATTTAATAACTTGAGACAACTTACGATTCCTCGGCAAGGACAACAACAGCTCGAGACTCCATGGAGTCCTGGTTATTTTTCTCCAAGGTATCCTGGTTCTCCGTCGTCTAGTCGTTATCGTATGCAATATGGGGAAGTGTTACCAGAACAACAGATGGGTCCTCCACAATATGAACACCACCAATCTCCATTCCTTGAAAATGTTGTATGGCTTCCGCCAGGAGCTGTACCAGTTGACAAGGGTGGTTTTCCAGGGAATTTGAGCAGTGCCCAAAGTGTTACAGACGGAGGACATAGTAGTATCTGTGATAATTGCAGAGTGACTTTTCAAAGGGGGCAGAATTTGCCTGAATCTGCTCGTTATACTGATTCGCGCTGGAAGCAACAACCGCATTTGGAGCCGCCACCAAGTATGGGAAATGAATATCATCAGTTTGCCAATCCTTGTGTCCAGTGTAAGCATAGTAGGGAGGGTTATGTAATTAATTCTGACGGAAGGTTGGATCATGGGGTTTACCCTAGAGAGCACAATGATCCACAGTCTTTCTATAACGATGCTCACAGTCACGAGAGAGGATGGGCAATGCACCACCAAATGAGTAACCGTGGAGACGAACCAAGAGCACATATATCTGGAACTGGAAGGATGAATGAACACTATTTAGTAGATGGTTCTGGTATGAATCTCCCTCCTTTACATGGTAATAGTGGTGATGGACATCAGATGCCTTCCACTTGTGTCAGCCATGAAGATCCACGGTACATTCGAGTAGGACCGAAATTGGGAAACGAGGGGTTTCATGAACAGTCTCTGAGTGGTGTTAGGCCGCAAATTCATATTCCCACCCCTGAAGATCGTGGGGTCAGGTACGGGAACGTACCTGCTGTTTATGGAGCTGATAATCTTTATCAAGTATCACATGCGCCTGCACCAGTTCCAGTGCCGGCACCAGTGCTCGCATCTTCACCAGCACCAGCTTTGTGGATAAAGGTGCGAAACCAGATGCATAGTGTATCATCTTATGAAGCCCTGAATATGTTATCGCAAGGCAATGGCTCTGGATATGTTAGGGGTGTGCAGGAGAGCAGTCCTAGCTTTCATAATGGGTTGGACAGTCCAAACCCTTGGGCTGGGAATCAACAACAGACATTTGGCTTTGATGGATCTGCAGCCCCACCTGCAGAATTTGTCCATGGTTATGCTTCAAAGTTGAATATGAACACAATTGGTCAAGATAATCTACATCCATTTACTGCCGACCTTGTTTGTCCTGCACCTGATAGGTTGGAGTTAGCTAATCCAGCCGAACCTGTACTCCAGGTGTATTCTCCTTCAGCTGCAAGTGAAGGTAGAATTCTTTCTGCAACTGTTTCAGCGCATAGCCATTGTCTCCCAAATGTTACTGGTACTTCTGGACCAGTATCTCCAGAGGAGAAAAGCTCTCCTGAAGGGGGTCCTGGAACGACCTCTTTCAGCAAGGCCGAAAACTTGGATACTCAAAATAACTCTTCTCCTGGCAGAAGTGATGTGAATAAGAAAGGAGAGGCAGGTATGGATTCAAAGGATCTGTTGACTTATACGCTAGAGAGTGTCGAGAATATGAAACTTGGCGAAACTTACGACTCCAATCCAATTGATCCCAAGGAGCTCTCTATTAAACGTTTGAGTTTTTTACCTGAGTTGATTGCATCAGTGAAAAAGGCTGCATTAGAAGGCATGGAGGAGGTGAAAGCTAGAGTGGAAGGAGAAGTTGTGGGTGATTTGGATTCTTCAGCGAAGGAAGCTGCTTCTAAAGAACATGTATCTGATGTGAGATATTTTTTATTATTTATTATTTTTTTAGATTCCTTGCATGCCTGCCATATTATATTCAAGTAACTCTGATTTTCGTGTTTGTTGCATAGAATATGCATGATGTGGAGGTTGACTCTGACAGCGAGCACAAAAACATTTCCAAGATCGAGCCAACAAAGGCCGAGGAAGAAGCCTTGGCTAGAGGGTTACAGGTACTTGTTTTTTCGTCTTATCTTTGTGAATACGACCACTTGAATGTGAATAGATTTTTTGTCCATCATCTCAATATTCCTTTTCTTCGTTTGTAGACGATAAGAAATGATGACCTTGAGGAAATTCGTGAATTGGGTTCTGGAACTTATGGTGCTGTTTTTCACGGGAAATGGAAAGGTTCCGATGTAGCTGTCAAACGAATAAAGGCTAGTTGCTTTGCAGGGAGGCCGTCTGAGAGAGAACGTTTGGTTGTTTCTCTATCCTGTTTACTTATTTATCCATTATGTGACTTGCGAATCATTTCCTAATAGCTTTTCCACCTCAAGTGTAGAACTGTAGTATGGCTCTTTAAGACGTCATTGGTCACTTCTAGTAATGTACTGTAAATAAATTTCTGAACTCTGGCCAGTGTCTATGGTGCCTCTTGGTTCAAGCACAAGGCATTATCTCTTGATTACATCATACGTACTCAAAAGTATGAGACAATTGAAGTTGTACTGGTCAATCAACTTGGCCGATCAGGTTGTTTATGTTTCTATACACCTTTTGTCAAGGGTATTCTCAATGGGAGCCATCTTTTGGCAGGGTCAACTCTTTTCAATCTGGGTAATCTAATTTTGTGACTTGGGAACTAGGCGAGTTTGCATACCTTGCACGTGCCACGGTTAGAAATGTACCATGGTGACCATGTAATATGCTCTAGTTCATTTCCGTCTACGTGCTTCGTTTCTGTATGGGCCCCTGATTGATAGTATACATTTTTAGAAACGGTAGTTGTTTTTAGAGTCAATGCGCAAAACTTTTCCTATTTATTCATTGTCTTCTATGACGTCTTCTACATCTTCATTTTAAATCTATTTCATGTGCTCGAATGAACTTAGTAAAATGTTTAACTTATGGAAAGCAAGAATTTGTAGAGTAAGCTATCATGGACATTAAATGTCACAAAACTTATTTTGTTTAATAGATTGCTGATTTCTGGAAGGAGGCCTTGATTCTCAGTTCATTGCATCATCCGAACGTTGTTTCGTTTTATGGTATAGTTCGTGACGGTCCCGACGGATCTCTAGCTACTGTAACTGAGTTCATGATTAATGGATCTTTGAAACAATTTATACAGAAGAAAGACAGGTATATTACTTTCTTGATTAACAATGGTTTGTCCCTTCACTCTCTTCTTTCCAGGTTTGTAAGATGATGGATTTCGAATGCCTAGTTCTGACCTTTCATTGCTACCATGCAGAACTATTGATCGTCGCAAGAGGCTCATTATAGCTATGGATGCCGCGTTTGGGATGGAGTACTTGCATGCAAAGAACATTGTTCATTTTGATTTGAAGTGTGAGAATCTTCTAGTCAATATGAGAGATCCTCATAGACCTGTTTGCAAGGTATGATTGTGAAATATGTCTCTCTTGTTTCCTATGAGACTGAAGTACACGTGTTTAGAACTTCAGCTATCATGTAGGTTTATCATGTATGGTAATTAAATTTATCTTCTGTTTTTTGATTTGTACTTGAAAAACTTGAAGATTAATCTCTGTAATATGGGGTAAAGATGTAGACACATGTCAGGCCATCAGTAGGCAGGTTGGTAATACTACTGATACTTTGTTACAAGATATATGAGTCTTCATAATCCACATTCGGTTAGTTTGGTCCGCATTTCTCGCTCAGTAGTGTCAAGGGAAGGAGCTTCAAACTAGAAAGGAATGTGATCCCCTCATGTGGTAGGTATGACAAGGAAATAATACCCAAAATTTCCAGGAAAAAGGAAATTTGCTATGGCCTGGGTTTCTTGTATGCAAGAGTTTTCTTATATTTAAGAGTCTGTTCAAACTTCAAGCTTTTAACAGTTTAACCTGACCGCAACTAAGCCGTCCACTAAATTATCTTCCGAACTGGTTAAGCTGAATTCCCTCCTCTTTAAGTAATCATACTTTCTTGCTCATGCCCCTCACTCTTCTTACTGCTGTGTGTTTGAGCCTTCATAGATTTCTGGTATTCTCAATACATACTACTCCCTCCGTCCAAGTTATATAGGCAGAGAAGTGATTTTTGCTTGTCCAACTAGATAGGCGGAGTTCATATTTCTATGTTATTTCTGATATATATGCCCTTATTAATGTTGCATGAATATCACCACAATCAACTTGATGTTTCTGGTATTAGGAATGTAACAAGGGGTAAACAAGAAACGAGAGAACCTAGATTTTTTCTTAATCTAAGATATTTGGGTTCTCCGCCTATATAACTTGGACGGAGGGAGTATTATGTAGCCACGTGTTGTGGCATGTATCTATTATTTCGTCTTGAAATTTTGGTTACAAGCTTGCCTTGCATCATAGCCTTAAAATTTTAAACACTTGTTCATGTATACTCAACAGAATCACTCTCAGCAGGCATAGAGCTTTTCCTTCTATGAACTCTAAATATTCTTTATTTCAGATTGGTGATTTGGGCTTATCAAAAGTAAAGCAACAAACATTGGTGTCAGGAGGTGTTCGGGGAACGCTTCCATGGATGGCACCTGAACTTCTTAGTGGGAAAAGCAACATGGTAACTGAGAAGGTATGGAATGTATCGTATGTGCAATGTGTTGTTTTGTTCTTTCTCTGATTCTATCTTTGCCTTTCTAGTCTTTTTTACATTTTATGTCATTTTGTTCTGTTTGTAGATTGATGTGTACTCATTTGGAATCGTCATGTGGGAATTACTTACGGGCGAGGAACCATATGCGGATATGCATTGTGCTTCTCTTATTGGTAGGCACAGCTGTTTAACCTCTTCATTGTGTTTTTATCAGAAATAAAAAAGTTCCTGTTCATTCGGGATTTAGTTATATCCAGAAACTTTAAATATAAATGTTATGGGATTGTGGAGGTGGTTTCTCTGTAATTGCTTCTGTGCAGTTCATACATGCGCGTTGATTTAGTTACCTTCAATCATCAAATATTGTGTCTTTGGATTTAAGTTTGATCGCTTAGTAATCTATCCATCGTTAGCGTGCCTTGGAACATGCAGCCAGAAATCTAATTTAGCTGAAAGTTTTGTTTGAAAAGATCCAAGTGTTAAAGGCGCACAGGCGGTTGTTTGTTTGGTATCTCAAATTTAGTGCTCCAGATTTAAATTTTTAATTCACTTCATGCTATTATCCTAGTTTGTTATTCTAGATTAGGATGGCCAAGGGCTTTAAGGATATTCTCCCACCACATACTTAATTCTTGGATTAATTCATTATGCCGTGAACTGTTCTAGCCCCATAAAATGATTGTTGCAAACAGATGATACACACAGAGTGCCCATACAAGGATTAGTGATGTTACTGGTGATCCTCCTCGCTAAGTGAGCCATTTGATCATCTCCATATAAAAGTACCAAAATCTCGTCCACTAGCTTTGTTATTCTTATTCTCGGCGTATTAAATCACAAAGTGGTATAACATAAAAAAAAGTATCGGGTTAGATGGTTAGTCATGTGGAGTGAGGATCTAATTACTCATCAATGAATAAGCAGGCTGAGACATGACTATATTTTTGCGAACCCGGGATTTGGAAATAAACGAACCACCAATATTGGTTCTAATTGTAGTGTAATGTGTTGCTAGTTAACATAAAAAAAAAGTATCGGGTTAGATGGTTAGTAATGTGGAGTGAGGATCTAATTACTCATCAATGAATAAGCAGGCTGAGACATGACTATATTTTTGCGAACCCGGGATTTGGAGATAAACGGACCACCAATATTGGTTCTAATTGTAGTGTAATGTGTTGCTAGTCCATATTTGAGGGATTATCTGATTAACTTGGATATTAAATGACTGCACTTAATTGTTTGATTAGTATTTCAACCAGTTAAATGCAGCTTATTACATGTACTATTTTGTATGGTTACAGTTACAAGATTGGTTGTTTTTGTCTCTTTTTGCTTGTTTTTCAGGGGGGATTGTTCATAATTCGTTGCGTCCTGAGATTCCATCGTGGTGTGATCCTGAGTGGAAAGCTTTGATGGAAACTTGTTGGGCTTCTGAACCGGGGGAGAGGCCATCTTTCTCTGAGATTTCTCAGAGGCTGAGGAAAATGTCTGCTGCAATCAATGTGAAGTGATTCATATCCTGAATCTCTGAAATCTTTTGTACCTGCCATGTATATCTACCTGATTGATGACGAAAAAGGAAAAACAATGTATATAGGTCCGTGCAGTGTCAAGGTCACTTACTATTTTAAGAAGTACACAGGCTTATAGTTACAATATACTATTTCTGCAGCTAAGTGTAGTAGTGTACTGCTAAGTGATCCTTTGTACCACAGCTATACGAGGTGTATTTTTTCTTGCTAGATTTTTCCATAAATTATTCAACCAAGATTGGAATACACAGTAGACAACTATACACAGAGGAGAGCTCCGAATGCTTATAATAGAATGTGAGTGGTCCTGTCTCTTACAGTTTATTTGTTTCCTGTATTATTTGGATTCATGTCATACTTATTAACACCACATGCCTTTGGATACGCTGATGGGGATAGTCAATCGTACGTTCTTGTTGATGATTCTCTCATCATGTAAAACATCGACACAATAAGACCCAGATCATACTGTACCTTTATGAAAGTTGGTTGAAAATTTTGATCCTATAGTGGTATACCGAACTACAAGGAGCTGCTTTATTTAATAGATTTATGACTTGTCTGTTGGAACTTAGTCGTAGACCCTAAGTAAAAAAGTAGGCAATAAGATTTAAGCTGATCAAAAGCCAGTTCCCATGACTTGTTTCTGATGCCTGAATTTGATGGCTGATGCTGATGCTGAGCTAAGTTAATTATTTTAAGATTCGAATTCTAGTTACAAGCATCTGAAAATCTTTAAAACTGTTTTACAACAACCTTAGCACAACTGGTCTACAAAGTGAAGCCACTAGATCATAATAGTTCCCCTATGGTCATGTATATCATCATATCAGAATTCAAGGTTATTTGATCTTTGGTTTATAGAGTTTTCCTCTTAATCTAAGTGTTGTATATTCAATTTTTTCTTGTGCAGGTTCCTACTATTTCTGTTGCGAATGGAGCAGTTGTATAAAACTTTTAGATGCTGGTGATTTCTATCTACCGATTGGCGCTGTAGAATTACTGGTATGCAAGGTGTAATTACGAACTTGTGGTTACAGTGTTTTGAAGTTCTATTTTAAATTGCAATAATGCATTAGGTTATGCATTTAGGGTACTCTGCTTAGAACTCGGAACCCTAAATTTTGTTATGATTTTCTTTCTTTTTTTTGGTCTTCTGGTATATGTTTATGAAACGTATACACAGCGGAGGACAGCTTATTTTCCGTGTTGCGACTCATTATTTTCAGGCAGATGTATAAAATCGTTAAAAAACAGAAGAAAAATACTATTATTATTTTGTAAGTAATTTGCAACTTTCCTCGGAGGTCCTGCCGCTGCAGGGACGCCTTGTTTGTGGTCAAGCTTTTTATCCCTTCTTCTACCATGGATTCTCTTAGGATTGTGTGGTTTCATTATCCATCCCTTCACAAGTGGCATAGGCCAGCCAAGAGGGACTGTATGGGTGCCTCCACTCAGGCCGAGATGATACAAGGACCTGTATTTCTGAATTTAACTTTTAGCGTTCATTTTATGTGTTCCATACCTAGACATATCAGTAGCGGCTTGTGTTGCAAGTTTTTAGGAGTTGGGTTTGCTTGCAAAGATTAATGTCTTGTTTTGTGCAACCTCTTTGAAAATGACTGAAATATGCAGAATACAAGAAAACAAGAGCGCACAGTTAACATCATGTTGGATTTCCTGAGCCAGACGTCCCTTTATGAAGTTTTTGTAGTTGGGTTCAGAGATCCAGCAGGGCATTACTTTTTGCCCTTCTATGTTTCTTAAGGCAACAGAGTAACGCTAGGATGTTAGGTGAAATTCGAGGATTGGGGATTTTGGATGAGCATTTCTTCAGGTGTCTTTTCATATTGTATAATCTGTACTGTCTTTTCATGTCATGTCTAGATAGGATCAGTAGTTTGCTGAGCGGAAGCTAGGAAATACTGGCCTTCTGGTGGTTACATAGTGGGGATTCTTCCATGTTGTTCTGTTTATTTTACTATTTTGATACGTGAAGTTCTAGTAGATGCCTATGCTAATTTTTGTTTGTTTGTTCCTTTGATAAGTGAACTGTAAATAAATTAGAAGGGAAAATTACATTAGCAGGATTTTGTTGAATATTCCCATGAAGGTTGCCATTTGCCAAGCCCTATTCAAATAGTCCTAAGACTAAGTCTTATGGGGTGCTAATCTAGCACCTAGATTAGCAGTCCACGTTAGCAAGCAAAATTGCCTAAGTCTTATGGGGGTGCTATCCTAGCATGCTAGTCGCGGAATGAAAACAGCGCATTGAACTGAACCATTCCGCGTAAGATGATTTCGCGGAACAATCTCGCGCTTGACCAGTCAACAGAGTCAACGCGCGGAATCATTCCGCGCAACGCGCTGGACCATTCCGCGATGAGAAATCGATAACTCAACAGAAGCTCGATCTTCTTCTTCTTCCCATTTCATTTTTTTCTCCCCAAAAAGGTCCGAAAATGCATGTGAGAGAACAGAATTTCCAGGGAGTTTCGTATCAAATCATTGGAAGGGTTTGATCATTATCGCGATTGGAATCATTTGAGACTAGTTTGGAGCGAAACCGTCTACTAAATTTGTTTGGGTAAGATTTTGAAACTTTAGGTTTTTTTTTTTTTTTTTCTTCGGATTATCATGATTTTTTGATGAAATTGATATGATTATATGATTGTTATTTGTTATTTAGATGTTTTAGATGAAATTTTTAGTATTGTTAGATGAAATTTTTAGTATTGTATGATTTAATTTGAATTTTTTTGAATGAAATTTGATATTGGTGAACTTTGTGAATGAAATTTGATATTGAAATTTGTTTTGATTTCTGATTTGGGGGTTGTTAGTTTGCTTAATTAGTATTGAATCTGATTTGGGGGTTGTATTGTTTCTTTGAAGATCATTTTGTTTAATTAGTATTTTGATGAAGCTAAATTTGTATAATTCGTATGATTATGATGAAATGATAAAATGTGGTTGATATAATTGTGAATTTGTATGATTATGATGAAAATGATAAAATGTGGTTGATTCTTTTTTTTCTTTTGTTATTGATTGTAGTATGGATATGGAAGGTTGTAGTATGAATATGGAACAACATTTAGATGCTTTGGAAATAGTTTCGGCAAAGGAAGATAGGCATGTATCTAATAATTTGAGTGATAGCCGAAGTATAAATTTTAGAGGCAGTTTTAATGAGGTTGAAACATTATACAACATTGTAGTGAAAGATAATCCGATAGCGCAAAGGTACTGTGATAATTGTGGGTTTTCTTCTGTCTTTGAGTTTAACTTTTCCAATGCGGATAGAGGTTTATTTGAAGCCATAGCTGAGAGATGGCGGATAAAAACCAGGAGCTTCCATTTTAGACAATTTGAGCTTGGCCTCCTTCCTTTAGATTGGTATATGTTAATTGGAATTCCCATTGGCGACCCTACAAAGAATCAAGTAGTTATGCCGGTATTGGGTGATCTAACAATTGCTGCTTTGGATGATTTGTACTTTCAAGATATCAAAGTACTTGGTAACTGGAACAGTAAGAATAATGCAATATCCCTAGGTATCTTGAGAACCTACATTAAAAGTAGAGAAAACACCAACAATGTTGAATGTGCAAATGTATTGACAAGAGCATTCTTTCTTTGGTGTTTTGGTCATTTTCTTATTGCGGGTTCTAGTGGAAGAGTAGATAAACGCTGGGTTTTATTGCTGGATAATTTGGATAAAGTTGGGGAATATGACTGGGGTTTAGCTTCCCTAGGTAACACTTACAAGTTTCTTGATGGATGGTCAGAGAATGAGAAGGATTTATCTGGCATGGTTATGGTACTTGAGTATTGGTACTATTATTACTTCCGCAACATGCAACCTTTGCTTTGTCAGACACCTTCCGGAGAACACCGTGATCTTTTCCCAAATATTAGTCTCTTCAAGAAGACTAACATTAAATCAAGGAAGAGAGGCCAAAGAGGAGGCCAAAATGATACGAAGAAACACTCAGTGTCCACTGCAAGATCACAAATTGACACTAGAACCAGTGCATTATGTATTTGGCAACCATGGCTAGGTAGTGAGTATTCTGAGGGAGAACATTATGAATATGTTATGCAGTTATCCAGAGTTAGAGTTGTATTTTATGACCTAGAAAAAAACTACAAAAGAGTTGGTTGTTATTTGGCTGAACGATTCCAGAGGAAGATAGATGGTGTGATTATATATAGTTCCAGAAAATCCTCCAGATTTGGATAGAGTTGGAGACAGGGAGATTGTAGGTGTATGCGCCGAACATTATTTGGAAGTTACTGAGGATCAATATAATAGGTGGTGGAAGACGCATAGTATTGGAGCTTATATCACTGAGTCATACCATTCGCAGAATACCGATGAGATAGCAGTGGGTAGCCAAGCTGTTCCTATACATTTGTTACCTAGTTATCCGCCTTCTAATCTGATGCCACAGACCTATACTTATGGCACACAGAATGAGCCCCTGTCACAGTTGCCGGAGATATATTTCACTTTACCATTCATCAATGCAGCTAGTGTTAAAGAGCGAGTAGAAGTTCCAAGGCAACGTTGTCCGTATAACTTTTCTGCGATGGGTTTGACAATGGCAAGTTCACTCACATTTGTTTGCATTTTCATTTTAATTTTCTTGAATGCATCACTAAACCTATCTAATTTATGCTTGTAGGATCAGTGCTTCAGTTTTATGTCACAACAATTTGAATTCTACAGTGGAGCTCATCAAGTAGTACCAAGGGAGACATCGCGCATTTATGCCTCAAGTTCATGTTCCTCATCCGGCAGATCTTCTTCTTCAATACCATCTGCATATTCCTCACAACCAATCAATCAAGAAGATCTCACATTGGGTGGTTCATTTAATCAATGGACTTCAACTCAAGGATGTTACCATCCTAGTCATGAAGATGGAGCGACTACCTCACAACAACCAACCAACCAACCAAGGAAATGAATTTACCGATGCGTTGATGTTTGATACCGAACCTAACATTGTTTATGAAACTCAATTCAACCAACCAACCCGTCGCTACTTTGAGTGAATAAAAGTACTTGTAGTATTTTATGAAATTATTTGGATTGTTGTTTCTTTTTTATGGAGATTTTATGAAATTATTTGGATTGTTGTTTCTTTTTTATGGAGTGTGTATGAAAACATATGAAATTATTTGGATTTTATTTATTTTATGGAGTGTTCATGAAATTTTGTTATATTAGGTACATTATGCAAGGAGCCTTGAGAAGAATTTTGTTCCGTCTTCCAGATGATGAATATGATAATTTTGAAATTTGAATGTTCTAGCAGTGGCTACGCTTTTGGAGTCAGAGAGGAGGCAAGGGCTACATTAACCCATCCCAAATAAAGTAAAGGAACGTCAGGTGGTGCACAGAAACCGTGTAGATGCCGATGCAAGGATGATGCATCAATACTTCAACTTCAGGTGTACTTATGGGCCAAAAAAGTTCAAAGGTCGGTTTGCTCTACCTCGTCCACTTTTTCTGAGAATTTTAGAGCAAGTTTGTGATTTTGACCATGATTTTCGTCAAAAAACCGATGCTTGCGGTATTCCTGGTCATTCTCCATATATGAAAATTATTTCCGTTATGAAACATTTTGCCAAAGGAATTGCACCAGATTCTCTAAATGATTACACACAAATGGCAGCTAGCACTGTCTACTTTTATGCTAAGAAGTTTATGGATGCAATTATTTGGATCTATAATGGTCGATACATGCGTCAACCTACCGCTCAAGATACTGAGAGGATTTTGGCAGAGAATGAAGCTCGTGGGTTTCCTGGGATGCTTGGTAGTGTGGATTGTTTTCATTGGGCATGGAGAGCATGTCCTGTGGATCAGGCAGGATCCCACGTGGGCTATAAGTCAATTCCCACGATTGTTCTGCAGGCGGTAGCTACATATGATAGATGGATATGGCATGCGTATTTTGGGTTGGGTGGACAGAATAATGATTGTAATGTCTTGCATGCTTCGTGTTTGTTCGATAGAGAACTTAATGGTGTAGCACCTCCTTGTCATTATCAAATCAATGGAAGAAACTACAATACGGGGTACTACCTAGGAGATGGGGCATATCCCATGTATGGTTGTCTTGTGCAAGCATACAAACCCGCATCAAACAATTCGGAAAGTCTTTTCAATCGATATCAAGAAGCAAAACGGAAAGACATTGAACGTGCATTTGGTGTTCTAAAGGCTAAGTTTGGTATTATATTGAAACCATGTCGTTATTATAAAAAATCGGATATGAAGGCAATTATGAGGAGGTGCTTGATAATGCATAATATGTGTGTTGAAATGGAATATCGCGATGAGGAATGGGGGAAGATCACGGGACAAGAACCTCAACCGCCAATTCAAGGAAGTGTAAGGCTACCTCCTTAAGTATTGTACAACCCGGCGCGTTGGGGGGAACTTCGCGAAGAACTCACTACGCACATTTGGCTACGACATGGAGATGGGTTGAGAGATGGAGATGTTCCGGGTATAGTGATGGATGATGCATTTCCGGAAGTTCATGAGGGTACAACCTACGTGGACACCGATGACGACCAATATGACCCTCAAGAAGATGAAGCATTTTATGAGAATGGAGTGTAAATTTGCAACCGTTCATATTTCAATCAAGCACGTTTTCATTAAGTAGACAATTTAACTAGTTCTTGTAATATTTAACTAGAACTCCATAATACTTCTTCATGCACGATTACAATTACATTACATATTTAACTAGAACTTCGTAAATACGTTTTCACATTTAACTAGAACTTCATAAATACTTCTTCATGCATATCCTTCATAACCAAACATCTCCAAAGCGGTGACATGAATGAACGGCATTCCATATTCCGTTTGGTATAAATTCATAGCATCTTCACGATTACCATTTGATGCCCTTAATGAAATGAGAAAACGCTTGCAATAACTCTTGATGATTGATAACCGAGTTTGTAGTTGTTTTTTACTTCTTTAATTACCATTGATTCTCACAAATTCTTCAACAAGTTGTACCCAAAAGGAGTTGGTTGTTTGAGACTTGTCGAGAGGATTTGTGTTAATCATGTAAAAACTTCTCACCAAGTCATTGTCTTCGTCAATTGAGAATGCAACCATGCTTGAAATTTAAATTAAAAATTTAGGAGTAGAAGAAGAGAGTGAAACGAAATATGAGTTTGGGGTGGGGATTTTGAGTTTACATATTGAGTTTATATAGAGAAGAAGTGATATGAGTTTGGGCTGCACAATGTAGCGTTACGATCGCGCAGAATTATCCCGCGCATCACTCTACCAGCCGTTAGATCAAAAACTAGTCGTTTCTCTCAACGGCTAGTTTTTGATCTAACGGCTGGTAGAGTGATGCGCGGGATGATTCCGCGCAACACGCGGGATAATTACGCGCCACACACGGGACAATTAAGCGCTAATCTTCTCAGCCATCAGATCAAGATGACCGTTGCATTTTCAACGCTTCAGATTTAATGCCCGTTTAAAACCTCAACAGTTGTGTTTTCAGGCTTCCCTATAAATTGAGAGCCACTTCTCCTTCATCCCTCACACCAAAATCAATTGATTCTCTTTTTCATTGATTTTCTTCTTCTTCTTCTTCTTCTTCTTCTTCTTCTTCTTCTTCTTCTATTTTGTTCATACAAAATATGGCACACTTTCATACAAAAGAGGATGAAGCACTAATTATCTCTTGGATTATAGCAAGTAACGATCCGATTAGAGGAAAAGATCAAAACAAAACTCAACTTTGGAAGAGAATTATGCAAGAGTTCGTCAAAAGATGGCCGGAAGGTACGAATAGGGATAAAAATTCATTGCAATCAAGGTGTAACACGTTGAGAAGTGAAGTGAGGAAATATGTTTCATTCGTAAGACCTTACTTCCGCAATAAACCTTCGGGATTGCAACCTCCAGATTATGTAAGTACCGTTAAAAAAATTGATATTTTTTTTTCTTCCAAATATATTTCATTCATTCATAAGACACTAATACATTTTTTTTTCATTTTTTTCCACAGTACCACGAAGGAGCACAAAATTATAAAGCAGCAGTCGGCAAACATTTTACACATGATTCGGTTTTCCAGCTCCTGAAGACCTATCAACCGGATTACAATCCAGAGTTGAATAATGATGTTGGACCTAGCCAAGCAACTCAACCTAGTCAAGCAACTCAACCTAGCCAAGCAACTCAACCTAGTCAAGCAACTCAACCTAGTACTTCAGCTCCAGAAACTACGGATGAAGATTTGGAGGATATGGCAACGTTTGGAAGCTCACAATCAACCCAGGATTCTGATACCTCAGACATATCGCGTAGAAGACGCTATTTCGAACAAACAGATGATGTTAGAAGTGGCAGAAGAGATAAGGCAAAGAAAAAGGCTCGTGAGGCTAAATAATCGGTGAGAGCGGATGATAAAATGGACAAGCTCATACATCTTCTTGAAAATGCACAAGCACAAAGGGTGGCAAAGTATGAAACCGAAGAAGCGTTCCTTAAGAAAGATTTGGAAAACAATATAATCTTGGCACAAACCCAACAAAGGGAATCCGACTTGAAGATCCTACGCCAAAATTTGAATGAAGTACAACCTTGGGAGATACCCCTTTACAAGAAATGGAAGAATGAAATTTTGGTTCGTAATGGCTTTGATCCAATCCTCTAAATTATGAGTGATATTGTAGTTATTAGAAGTTCATTTTCAAGTTTGAATTAGAAATAGGATTTCAATTTCAATGTACTTTTTAAATTTTTAGAAGTAAGATTTTAATTTTAATGTACTTTTTGAATTTTTAGAAGTAGGATTTTAATTTCAAAAAACATTGTAACATTGTTTTGCAATGTAATCAAAAAATTTCTTAGTTTGCCAAATTTTAAGATTTTGAAACAAACAATCGTTGGAACAAATAGTCAAACTTTTCAAAATTCAAAATTTGAAAACATAACTGTGTGGTGGTGTAACATGAGTGTGAGAAAACAAATAATGAAAACTGTATAAAATTTAATTACTGAACGAGTGAAAAGTAAAAAAAAAAAAAAAAGGTCAAGCGCGGAATGATGCTGGCGCCAACCATTTGCGCGTAATGGAAACGCGCTACGTTCTTCTTATTTGGACAATTCCGCGCAGATGCTTGGAATATTCTTATCGTTATTTGTTTAGTTCGCGAAAGTCACTTTTTCAGTATTGAATCGTTCTAACGTATCAATCTAGCATACTAGTTCACATGCGAGCAACTGGTAGGAAAGAGAACTAGTGTTAACTTTTTTGTCACACTTTTTTTTTGAATTGTCACACTTATGTGCTAATCTAGCACCTCCAATCTAGCCCATAAGACTTAGTCTAAATAAGGTTATCAGGCCTACTCAAATAGTCCTAAATGAGGTTACCCAGGCCTACTCAAGTAGTCTTAAAAAAAACGATTTTTTTGGGAACCATGGTTTTATTAGGCAACCTCCTTATACTTATAAGGGATGTCTTAAAGTTATACAATTACATATTTAACCTTTACTTTAATTTAAATTAAAATTACCATAATAACTATATAAATCTAATCATATATATCTAATTTTAAATGAATCATTAACTAAAATCAAAATCAAAAATAGAGATAGCATGGGCATAAAAAAAATTAGTTTTGAAAAAAAAAAAATCTTCTCTTCTTCTTCTTCTTCTTCTTCTTCTCTCTTTTCTTGACGTTATTCGTTCGATTGAAAAACCCATCACTTTTAATTCGTTTTTTATTGAGAAAAAGTAGAAATTATCAAAATATGGTTTAAATGGAAGTTACAGTGGCATGTTCGGTTAGGAATAGTTTAAAAAAAACTAGTTTGCTAACCGAACATTCTGAAACCAAGAACACTTCGGTTATCACGAATTAAGTTTTCTTAACCGAACTCAGAGTTCGGTTGGTTCGCATATCAATATGTTGCCAACCGAACCCTTCTATGAAAATCAATATGTTGAGTTCGGTTGGTTCGCAAAAAAGGCTAATACTATTTTCTAACCGAACTTTACCAATATTACATAAAGAAAAATCCAATGTGACCGAACTGTGCTATTTTTCCCTCTATGTTGAGTTTTGATTTAACCGAACTTTGCCCACTATGTTCGGTTGGTTCGCAAAGAAGGCTAAAACTATTTTCTAACCGAACTTTACCAATATTACAAAAATAATAATAATTCCAATGTAACCCAACTGTGCTATTTTTCCCACTATGTTGAGTTTGAATTTAACCGAACTTGTCCCACTATGTTCGGTTTGTTCGTAAAAAACCTTGATAAACCGAACTCCTCACTAATTGCGTGTAGTTCAGTTAGATATTGGTTGATATGAAGTTTGCGAAACAACCGAACTTTGTACACTTGGTAAAATCTTAATCAACGCGAAGTTCGGTTAGATATAGGTTAAAAATCAACCGAACTTCTAGACCCTAAAGTTCGGCAACATTTCGGCAAACCGAACATCCTATAAACAAAGTTCGGTAACCTGCATGTTAACCGAACGACTAAAAACCTCCATTAAGAGCGAGTTCGGTAACCTGCGTGTTTGGAAAAAGTAACCGAACTACACTTTCAGATGTGTTCCATTACCCGTTCTTCACATAAGGTAACCGAACAAGCCCAAATCTACTTAAAAAATTTACATTTTTTTGAAATTTTGGATCAATTCAACCAACATCATCTAAGTTTGAAGCATACCTGGGTACCCAAATACTCTTCCTCCGGTTGTGGTTGGTAAAATCCATGTTTTTCTTCTTCATCTTCTCTAACTTTACTCTCTCAATAATTCTACTTCTTTAAAAAAAAAAACCCATCTGATTTTTTAATCTCACTAATTATCTTTAACTTAATCATTTCACTAATCATTAGGCTAAATATAATAACACCAACTAATCATTACCCAAAATTAATCAGGATGGTAATTTAGGTATTAATACAATATCTAGATAAGGGGTGACCTAGATTTACTTCTAATGTATACCCAAAATAAAACAATGGTCCCAAAAAATGGCTGGTCCCCAAAAAATGATTCAAATAAAACTAGGAGGGTTGGATTTGAGTTTACTCTTGCATATATATATATATATTTTTTTGATGAGGCTAGTTTGTCTGTGTGTTGTTTGTTTTGAACCAAATATCTATTCTCTTGCATTGAATCCATGAATCATGATAGATATAATAGCCTCCATATTTTAAGAGTTTTGAGCTGCTGGATTTGCTATGGTGGTTCACATTTAAAATTAGAATGATTTTTTGGGAACTACTCTATTGCTGCAGGGTATGGTTCCCCCATTTTACTAGGTTATTTAGAAGTAATTTGAAACACTTTATATTTTTCCCTAATGGCCAAAGTACCCTTTCTAAACTAAGGGTAAAATAATTAGTAATTAATGTTTATTAATGATATTGTGTTATTGAGAGAGAAGAAGAGTCCCCACCCCACCCCGGGTGGTTCGATTTGAAATGGGTGATTCGAATGACAGCTCCTCCGAATTCGAACCTTCAACTCTTACAGGAAAGTATGTATTCGTTAATCTTCATAACGATCTGGAAATGAGTGATTCGTTAGATGGTGAGTGTATTTTTTTCCCAATCTCGATTTCAATCTCACTGTAACGATTTTTACGAGTTAGAGGAAGAGGATCATGTGTTGAATACTCAGGTATACTTCAAAATTAGTTTTTGTTGCCTGGATTGGCTAGAATTTCCTAAAAATAAGAACTTTTATTGTTGGATTTCAACTAGGTCAAATACGTCTGGCTACCTGATTTGAAGGTCATCTAGCCGAGATTATCTTCCAATGTAGGCCGACTATTGTTTCCGAAAAACAGGTGGTCGAATTTAGCTCTATCCAAGCAACTCTACGATGAGAAGCAACTAGATAGTTTGTTCGATCTTTAAGTTTATCATAATAAACTGATTATTTAGATCACAGAGAATCAAATGCGCACGAAGAATCACAAAGATCAGAAACCATAAACATAAAAGTCTTCAAGTCTTCAATCTTCGAAGTAGCCGCTGCACAAACAACTTGATTCCTACTAATGGTCAACACACACTGAATAGAGTATGTTAACATTGATTAATCGAAAGTTCTATCTACAAATCTTGAATCACTAGATCTGTAATTGTCAATCCTCAAACAAACTTGAGTGGCCTTATATCAGAAGAGAAAGAGTATATAATAAACAAGTTTGATAGATCAAGGATCAAGTTTGATAGAGTATAAATCAAATCAATTAATCAAAAAATGAAAATAACAATACGATTTGGTTTCTCACTAGTGGTACTACTGAACGTTTATTCATTCCAAAAAATACTTTAAACGAAGCCATGGAAGGGACTTCACCTGATTAGATTACCATCTTCTATCGACGAGTTGGCTTTGAAAATGAGAGGGTACAAGTACACCACCAACGTTTTTGTTCGACAACCTGTATAGACAAAGCCTAATACAATCACAAGTAGGTCAAAGCAAATACCCCTTAATAAGATTGTATATAGATTTTCTCTCTTTCTCTTAATCAATCAATATGTATAGACCAAAGGTTCAATAAACCTAATTGTACAGAATAGTTCGTGGAATGATCTCAAAAATATATATCAAAGATCAATCTAGTCGTACCGAATTAAGAGGATCTGAATTCTAACAAGTATGAAAATTGCAATCCATCTTTTAAGATATGAATTCAACAAGAACGAGTCTTATTTTTTTTATCTCAAATAATAAGGACTTAAAATATCTAGATTGATTCACACACTACTTGTGTTATCCCTATTATAAAGACTAGATTAGTAGCACAAGTTTTTTTTTAAACCATTTTTTCGATTTGGTGTCCCCCCATGGCGATGTGTTTTTATATTTAATGTTCCCCTGCTGTCTCAATGCATTAAATAAGTGGAAAAAATAGGAAATATGTGATATGGTAGGTACTCGACTTTCGAATTGAATTTGGACTTCCATAGAATTCCAAATACGGTAAGTTAAGTTTTCCTTTTGAGCTTGTAATTTTTAAACCAATCATACTTTGCCAAGTGTCCTCACCAAAACGCTCGCTTCACAAAACTTAAAAAAGGCTTATTTCGGCCAATATGAAGCGAGGGTTTCCTCACCGTTCAACATGAGATCTTTAATGGTAATATATTTTCTTATTTAGAAAGTTTAATGTACTCTAATTAATTATTTATTATAGGCTAAAATAAGAAATTTGTCATTGTAATTTAAATATAAAATAATACTATATCACTTATGATATGCAATGATAGAAGAAAAGGATATTGTATTAAAAATATATAAATTTAATACCAAAATTTAAACTTTTTTAACAAAAAACTATTTCCAAAATAGTGGCATGTCCGGCCCGATCTGGCCTGGTATAAAAATCGGGCTATGGGTGGACTTTGGGTAGAAAATTATCTACTTTTAGCCGGCCTGCCCGACCTGATTTTTTTTACAGGCTCGCAAATATTAAGCCTGGCATGCCCGACCTGTCTTAGTTTTTGGTCTGGGCGGCTTGGCCTTCCCGAATTTACACCCCTACATGAAACTCCTCCATTTGAGCAAAAAACCTGTTTTTTCCATATTTTCTCAAATATTGCTCAAACCATGAAAAAGCCAAAAAGTCCCATGGTCACATGACCGACTATTCACGAAAAATATTAAAATAATATTATTTTAATATTCTCAAAATATTGATCAAACGAGCAAAGTTTTACTTTATCATTCGAGCAAAATCAAGAATTTCAGTCAAAGATCAAACTCTTCTGAAAATCCAAAATATTGCTCAAACACACACTAGAAAATACCAAAACTATCAGTACTGAGACACAAATATTATGATGACTCGGTCATGCTTGTTGACCGACCAAGGCCGGCCTTAAGGCTTGCAAGGAGCCGGTCCCACACATCTTTATAATATTGACCTAATTTGCTCAATTGCTCATATTGGGTCCAAACTCTTTCCAACCAATTTGGAATTTGTACAAACGACCATCAGCTGGTCCCACGACCATCAAGGGACGGTCTCATGCCCTCTTGGTCGGTCCCTCACTTCTCCATAATTAGGTTTAATTACCTAATGCTCATACGAGCACTATTTTAATAAATGATTAAACCAACATATAATCATACTTTCACCAACTGGTCAACAAAAGACTTTGGTGCATGCTCACACGAGCACCTGGACAATACATGGCCATCCATAATACCATGTAGCCGGTCCCTCTTTCACACAATTTATTTTCAGTAAATCACCAACTGATCAGGAATCGATCAAAATTAGGGTTTCGAACAAATCATGATTTTGAGCGAGTTTAAATACTAATAATTTTATGATTGATCCAGCAATCAACATCTTAATTAATTATATAATATTCGGTACATATACCAATATTTTAATTAATATTTTATTTGGTCATGCTACCAATAATTCATCAAACGAGCAATATTCGCACAGACGAGCAATATTTACTCAAACTATCATCTTGTTGATTCAAGAACTATACGTCTCAACATACATGTTCAATCCATGAATCACTGAGCATTCGTCAATCATGCTCAATTCAACAAAACTTAGACTCATTGTCTAATCAAGTCAAGTCATTAATCAAATACACGTCTACTTTGTAGACTCCACGTTCTTGAGACATCAATCACGTCACATGGGGGATATCAATTAAGGTTTTTGTCTGGCGGCCTACATCACGTGTGTTCATCCACAATGAGAAACGTGAGTTAGTTGTGCAAGCGGTTGATGGATTTAGCAAAGTAGTGGGCGGACGATCAATCAAGTCTCCACACGACATGGAACTGATTTTACCATGATCTCCCACTTCCCAACTCTTTCACTCAAGAAACCGTCACACTTACTGGGATCAATGTGTTTAGTAATCTGATAATATAAATAAGTTCTGAATCGATGACTAAAAACAACATTCATCTACACACAATTTCTCTCGATCAAAACTTATCTACACATACTTGCAGAAACCTTCAACACATCCACAATCCTTGATCATCATTGATCCCACAATTCTCAGCTTCCCTTCTACAAATCAACCCATCTTCCTTTTTGTGACCGAATTGACTCTGGAATGGCCATTGACTTGGTTTAGGACGGAGTCCTACAGATTGATCTCTCGAAATCAAAGCACTCCCGTGTAGTGCATCTGTGTAAGGTTAAGCAGTTTGATCAGTTGAGGAGTCTCGTCCGAACGATCATCTCTTCACTTTCCCAAAAACCAGCCAATCTTTTTTCCCCATATACAGATTGGCGACCACATTGGGAGATTAATCTCTCGGTTGCAATGTCAAACTTTCGCAAAATGGTTGATCTTAGGCCAGGTTCAGTTACAAATTCTAACACAAACATAGCTAACACTAGCAATAGTGGTGGCACACCCAAAACTACTACTGTTTCCAACATTGGTGTTGGTGATACCACTCCTCCTCAAACCAACATTGGAGACCATCCCATGTTCGGCCTCTCTCCCCAAGAAATCATAGAAAATCTTCCTACCATAGCTGATCTCACGAAGGTGCAAGAGACTCTCCCTAAAAATCAGATTGACATGGCTACCACTCAGAAAGAGTTGTGTAATTATATCAAAACTTTCACTGACAAGATGTCAAACAAAGCTCGGGAAAAGAAAAAAAAGCCAAAGAAACATCTCTGGCTGCTGATTCTGAAGTCACTCTAATCCATGTAGTAGATGATGATGAAGTCCACAAGGCTGCCGATAACCCACCAACGAAGGAACCTGCAGGCTTCATCACTCATGAAGACCTGGAACTCTTTATGGAGGATCGAGGAAAAGACAAAATATCATCTGTTCACCATCATCAACCTCTATATCCTGCTGCTACGCAAAGAATTACTCTTTCGGGCTATACCTCTCCAACTTTCACACTGTACAATAGAACTGGGAATGCTCGAGAACATGTCTCACGATTCCTGGAAGCACTAGGTGAACACGAACACAAACATGTCGTCCATCTGAAGGAATTCTCGAAATCCCTGACAGGCCGAGCATACACATGGTACAACATCATTGAACCAGGGAGCATCGCTATTTGGGGAGAGATGGTTAACGCTTTCTACCGGAAGTACTTCTTCATCTCAGAGTAGGTTACTCTCCCTGACTTAGGAATAATGTCTCAGAAGAACAATGAACATCCGAACGATTATGTCAAGAGATTCAAAGTCCAAGCTTTGGATTGTCATGACTCGAATGTCACTAAATAACAACTGGTGTACTTGTGCATCAACGGAATAATCCGATCTACAGAGCCTTGCTGGAAAATCTCCGGTTCCAGAATTTCTTAGAGAGCTTCATGAAGCATCCAAGCAATCAACAACTACTTCTCCGGCCTTACTGGAAATAACAAGAGCCACAAAAGTCGAGAAACCGCGAGAAACTCGAAGCAGTGCCAATCACTTGATCAACAAGAAGTACAATTTTCAAATTTCCATGAATGTTACAGAAGGGATCAAGAGAAAACCTGAAGCGCAACAACATAAAAACGCTTCTCCAACATCCCAAGCTCATCCGAAAGCGCAAAGAAAGGATAACCAATCTTGCACAAACCTCGACCCGGCATCAATAAACGGAGAAATGATCAAATGGGGACTCAAACTTCCCTCTTCCCACTGAAGAAGTGATTGAGTTACTGGAAGTCTGGTTCAAGATGATGCAATCAAATTGCAGTTCATCAAAGAGAGCCAACTGAAGAAAAAATGGAGAATCCTAGGTACTGTCACCTTCATAGATTCATCAATCATCCAACAAGTAACTGCAATATTTTGAAGCATATCTTCATAGAGAAGGTTGATCCATAATATCTTCGACTGGGGGGCTGAAGGAGTACACACGAATACTCTCCTAATCAGAACCTTTACACTCTCTGAACAACCAGTCAAAGAAGCATTCCAATCGTTGATCGAGCATATCTGTGAAATTTCTCTATATGTCTAAGGCATAAAGGAAAGACATGTTCACATCACTGAATTACATTGTGTCAGACGTCTGCCCATCCCAGAAATATTACTCGAACCTTCATCCACATACAATGAGATGCACGACTGGGGACTGCTTACCACAGTATATATCAGAGGAAATGAATTCGGAAGATGTTGATCGATGATGACACTGCTATCAACATCATTCCACTGAAAACCCTCAGAGTCGCAGGCATCACTCGACAAGAAGCTACTCGTGATCCCATCTAAATCAGACACCTTCAAGAAACGCTTTAAAATACTTATGGCTACATCACTCTCAAAGTGAACATAAGTTCAACCAGGACAGAAACCAAGTTTCATATAATCAGGAAGATCCAGGATATGACATGTTCTTCAGACGAGCGTGGATCCATGCTAAAAATATGGATACTAATAAAGCTCCTTTGGTATTACATCTCTTCAACGAAGAAAGTTCTGATCCAGAAGATTTGGTAGACATCCCATCATCAGAGCACTTGGAGGAATTTCAAACTTTGACGAGGTTGAAGCAAGAACATGCAAAAGATGTTTAGACATTCATCAAGAGGTTTCGCACTCAAGCAAGTCTCATTCCTTCCATGTCTATGTCATTTATTTCCTCACATGCTATCCTAGCATGTGGACTTCTGCTAACAACTCTGTAAGACGTTATGAATGGTAACTTCACCGCATTAGTATTTTACCAGGTGGTTGAATAT
Source organism: Papaver bracteatum (assembly GCA_023529315.1). Taxonomy (NCBI): domain Eukaryota; kingdom Viridiplantae; phylum Streptophyta; class Magnoliopsida; order Ranunculales; family Papaveraceae; genus Papaver; species Papaver bracteatum. The sequence goes on from JAJJWX010001315.1 coordinate 1,718,676, forward strand.
GATATTTCTCCGAATCGAGCACTGAGACGTTCGTTACTGAGATAATGTCCAAGCATGGCAAAGAATACTTTGGGCGTTTATCCATAGCCTTGCAGGAGTGTCCATGTGTTCCACAAAATCATAAAGCTTTGATATCTGCACAAGTGTTAAATCCTACTACCGGAACGAAAGGGATGCCGAATCAACAGAAGATACTCAGGGTCGAGACGATCAAACCTAAGATATTCAATGCTTAAGGAATACACGCTTCAACGCTCAAGCATCTAAGAAGCCTTTAAATTGTACCCCCAATCAAAGAGTACACCTTCAGTAAAGCGCATATGGCACAAATATCTCGATGATGACACACTGATTCAACAACAACACGATCAAAGTGTAACTGAACTACAATCGATAAGTCTTCATTATCCCATTATAAGACTTCTGAAGCATATGCAATATCATTTATCCATGGATGGCACAAACTCCTTCAACATACACTAGGGACTTGATCTTACTGGAAAGATCGATTAAAATCTATTTATTGCAACCTGATGTGATTCGATGAAAATTCATCAACATGACCTATCTACATTACAAACCCCTACACGACTGGAGAACTTCCTCTCTTCACCGATCGCATTCAGAATGAAGATTGCTGCTGCTATCTGTCGCAATAACATCAATTCCCTAACAAAACCACTTCACAGTAAAGTCATAATATTCAGGAGAATTTTTGGGTTGAACTCCCTGTACACCTTCATCTTAAGAATTCTCAACCCATAAACTAGTTCGTGAATGTAAAGGCTCACTAGATGGAGGAGAAAAGACTATCTCGATAATCATGGCTCTAGCCTTTTGGTCTCTGGAGCAACTCCAACCATAGTATCAACATCAACAAGGATATGTGGAGGAGCTCCATTAATGGTCTCAACATCAACAAGAATTTATGGATATAATTCAATCGTGATCTCAGCATCAACAACAGTCTCAGGCACACCATCTGGATTCATCAACTGTCTATTCTCTGAAGCATTACTCGATGGATCGTATTTCTTCCAGACCTAATGATTCATATCAAGATGTGTATACATGAAAACATGTTAACATGAATGACTTCCCAAAGCTTGCACGACATGCGGGAACAAGCCAAAGTCTTCTACAAGATGTTCTCATCGCTTCTACAAAGGAGATAAAACACATTTCAGGCCATGGGTTTACAAAAATGTACCAATGGGTGAGGAATGGGACAATGCTTCCTCAACAAAATATGTTCGTCTATGCATCTTCTACAACATACCAAAAGGTCTCATTAATTGTACATACGAGCTGAAAGATATGGCCTTTACTGTCAGGTCTATGAAATTTGAAAATTTTATACAGGATTACAAATTAAAAATGTGCACGATTCATTGGATAACCTCTACAACTCCAAATTGAGTGATTCTTTTTTCATAAGATAAATCAGTCTCTTAGTTTTAAAATTTGGGGTCAAGCATCGAATTCTGACGTCGTATGAGGTTCCTACAACTTCCAGAGCATACAACATGCAAGCATCGATTCTTAGACGGGATTCGTAACTTCCACAGTCGATCGGTGTCCACCAGATATTTCCACTAAGTTCTTTATCTCCAATTCAAATTACGATGTCATTTTCTTATTCCAGAATGGGCCTCTTCAATTCTTTTAGGTTTATGCTCTACTTCGGGGAAAGATTCACCCGACCTCTATTTGCACATAAAGGGCGATCAGTTTCACAGTCCAAGAGTCGTGGCGCCGGACTCTCATCTGCTAATATCATAAAAAGAATGCTACCTCCGGGACATGCAACCATGGTCATTACATCATCCACTCTTGAGAGAAACCTCAGTTATGGTCCCGTGACCAGGGTTTTAGAAGTGATGTTTCTACGACTGACAGGAAAAAAAAAATGGTACTGCAAGCACCAGGATCATGTATCAACCAAGAGTTAATATTTCAAATTAATCAATGACATTGAAATCCTTCATCAAGCATTCGAGACACAAGTAAATGGTTCAAAGACACAGCATGGGTGTTTTACAACAAGCTCGTCTAAGACGATTTTACACTGTCATGCACAAAGAAGCGATTTGGGATCAATTAGTGAAGAATCTAGGGATGGGTCGTATGGATGTCTTCTACAACATATCCAAAACTCACATCAATTGGAGGAACGAGCAAAAAGATGTGGCCAAAATTCTGGACTACATGACAGCTGAAAATTTTCTGAAAACCTCCTGGAAGTTTACTGTTTCGTTGATTTCGTCCCTTAAACGTACTCAAAAGCCGAAAATATTCTTTGAAAAAGCTTGAAAATTTTCTGAGGATGAAGAAACATGGGTAGATCACAAAATTCCGACATCGGATGAAGATTCTACAACATTTTCAATGAAGACCTAACTTCTGAATTTTCTGATGATGAATTATGATGACATTCTTCATTCATCCATGTCATGAGCTACACCTTCAATGCAAAACTTCATATTCAGCCGATATTTTCACTTACTGAAGTCGGCGGTGCTTCTGCTGATGAGATATGAGCTTTTCATCTTCAACTCTTTTCTTATGTTATATTTCATCACGTCCCTGCTTTCCCTCCGCATCTGCTAATACCAAGAAAGCATATATATTAGAATGGATGACTCCCATGATCTAGAGACATACAATGTGTCAGCTTTCCAGCGTCTCTGAAAGGTTGATTCACCTCGACATGAGCATCTGCAGAAGTCTTCATCTTTGATTTGATATTTTTGGAGCATTTCCCGGAAGAACCAGGAAAGTGGTTGTAACCAGAAGTCACCACAATTGAGGTGAAAGACACTGAGTCATGGATATACCAATAATAAACGCGTAATAAAAATGTTAACAATCCAACTCTTACCTATTTAAAATTTCACTGGCTGTAGTGATTATAACTTCAGAATTTTGAAAACTTGCTCGTTCCCTCAAACCTGCAAAGACGAGCAAAATTCATTATTCAAAATCATGAATTGATTTTCATAAAACCGTGAATAACCCACGTGAATTTTAACATCCACTGGTTTTTCAAAAATTGAACAGACATCCATTCTACAATTGTGAAAACTCACATACAGACATTATTTCACCATGTATAATTGTCTACTTTCGACAGTTGTTCAAAAACAAAACATTGATTTTACAAATTTAACGTGAAACTCACATAAATTTGAAATATATATATTCTTTGCTCCCTCGCGCGAATATTCGTCTTTGAAACGAGAGTAAATTTTCAAATATTTCTGAAAGCTCGAAGATAAAGAAAAATCATGAAACCTCATAATTTTTTTTATTATTAACAGATGCACGTCTATTAGAAAAAAAAAAAAAAATTTCTCACGTACGAGCATCCACCTTTGAAACGAGAGTTTATTCCATTTTGTGAAGTCTCATATATTTAAAACATAAATATTTTGGTTTTCGTGAAAACTCATAGACAAAATTTTTATCATTAGACTCAGGTCTATTTTGTTTGTTTCTTAAACTAACAAACAAGCGAACGTCTGTTCCTAAAATAAGGATTTCCTTTTTGGGTTCGGGCCCGTAAAAGCTAAACCGACCAAAATTGGACCTCTGATCATTCAAATCAGCAGTTCTCCATCTCCCCGTGCTCACGAGATGACACTCTATCATACTGTCAGGGTCCTTACCTGGTTATTTTCTCGTACATGACACCATTGGAGCAAATCGGGATTCTGAAAATATATTATACGACTGAGTTCAACTGCTTGTCTCGTCAACTGGAAAATCACAATCTAATGCTTACTGCAGAACATGACTGTCCCTCACTAAGCAGGGTACTTAATATTGATGGTGGATTTTCGACAAAGGTCAAAATCATAAAATCATGATACTGCATGTTTCTGACCCGACTTCAGGAACGCATGTGACGATTCATATTTTACGATCCGTGAACCGTTTCACGATCTCTGACTGAGTGAGCGTTCTTCTCAGAGCCATGATGAACATGTTTCTTGAAAGGCCTCCAGGATGAGCGTTCGATGCTGCATATTTCATCATGACCTCTATGTAAAAAAAAGATTGGGCGGTTCTCTAGACATAATTGTTTGTTAGAGGGCTTAACGCCTTCAGGACATTGGCGATACTCGTTGTTCCATGAATACATAGATATATCCACCTATACATAGAATAATGATTGGGCGGTTCTGTAGGATTAGAATATCGCAACAACAACGTTCATTTGAAACCTTCATCTACAACGTTGCGAAACCATCGCAGACAAATAACAAAGATGACATAACAAGTGACATCAGCTCAAACATGATAAAAGTGTGAAGATCTTGCGAAACTTAGAGAGTTTGCGAAGACTAACATCAAAAGATTGCGAGAACATCGCAAGTCAGATCCGAAGTTAAAGGACAGATTAGCTGTCATCCACTATGTAGTTCCCTATATAAAGAGTTGAACATGCATAAAGGGAGGGATCTTTTTTGAGTGTTGAGTAAGTCATTAGGAGAGAGAAAGTCCAGAGCAATTGTTAATTTCTTAGTTTCATTTCTTTCCTTTCTTGTAAATTTTTTGAGATTAATCAATAAAGATTGTGATTGTTCATCTAAAAATGATTTGATTGTATGAATTCTTGTGAGGGGTATAGTGTAGGATTTCCTATAACTACATATTGGCGCTAGAAACATGGACTGAACCTTGTTTTTAGTGTGAAAATTAGTATTGTGATTTGAAATAATTTGGAATAGTTGGTGAGAAGTTTCCGATAATTTTCAACAATTCATTGAGATTGAAGAGATGGCTAGAAGAAAAAATGCTTCAAGACAACCAACAACTGTTAGAAGGAGTAAGAGACTTGTTGGAGAAAGAAGAAACGAAACCGGAGAACCATCAAGAATGAATACAAGAAATGATGGAGAAAATAAAATTCAACAACTAATTCAGCATACACCAGCGCAAAATAGAACTATGGATTATGATAGAGTGAGTGTACACACCTGACGATCAGATTCAGCGGAAGAAATGGAAGAGGAGCAACAATTAAGAAATGGAAGACAAGAAGAGAGAAATCAGGAAGCAATTGGAGGAATAATTCATGGAAATGAAGAGATTGAAGCGTTAGAGGCATTGAGACAAAGAATACATGAAGAGAGGAGGTTAGAAGCAGAAGAACGCGCAAATTTGACAAGGCAAAACCATGAGTTGAGAATGGAAAACATGAGATTACAGAATAGGAGGTCAAGAAGTACTACAAGATCAAGTTCAAGACCAATTAGAAGTGAAGTAAGACGAAATTCATCTACAGAAAATATTGGAGAAAGAGATCGAGAAGAAATGCAAAATCCAAATGAAGAGCTCTGCGGAAGGAGAGAAATAATTGAAGATCGTTACATCCCACCAGGCGAAATTCTCCAAAATTGACAAAATAACAGGAATCAGGAGAATGGGCGACGTCAGGAGCGAAATAATCAAGACGACGAATAAAATCAGTTAGAAGGAAAGAAAATATTACATGGGATAGAGATTCAAATAAATCAACATGTAATTAAAGGTGAAATCGAGAGACATTATGCTGAGCAAGCACGTTTAGCTTGCGAAAGGGAAATATTGAGAGCAGAGGTGGAAGAACAAGAGTTCCAAGAGGCAATTCGCCAGAACAATCATGACAATCGAGAAAGAAGGCAAGAACAAAACCGTAATAATGGTAATATCAATGAATAATATGATAGGGTACAAAGAAGAGCTGATAGGAAACGAAAGAGAATTGATAAGAAATGAACAAAATCGCAGAAGAGAAAATGAGAGATATAATGGTGTACGAATTCATGAAAGAAAATATCGCAGAGAAAGACAAGAAAAAAATGATGAAGAAGAAAATCAAAATTTCGCAACACAACAGGCAAGAACGCAGGAGAAGAGAATCATAATTAAAAAGACCAATGGGATTAGCGCTCGGGGTAAATGAACAAATCTTAAGAGAACTGGCAGAAATGAGAGGAATGCTAAATAACAGGAGAGAAGGAGGTAGGAGACAATTGGATGAAGCCATAGAAGAAGCTACGAAAACTCAGTTCTCACAAGAAGTACAATTAGGAGGAATACTACCAAAGTGCAGTTTGCCTGCATTAACCGGAATCTTTGACGGAACAACTTGCGCAATTCAACACATTAAAGCTTATGTGAGATGTATGTTACAGTGGGAGAATCATGATGCTGTGTTGTGCAAGTATTTCGCATCAAGTCTAATAGGAGAGGCGCAAAAGTGGTTCGAATGTTTACCCAGGAATACTATAACATCTTTCAACCATTTGCGGACTAAATTCTTAGGGGCGTATATAACTAACAACTCCTCGCGACCATGCATTGAAGATGTATTTGGTTTAAAACAAAGAATTGGCGAAATTTTGAAGCACCTAACAATAATATGAAAGAAAATGTGTAGCGAAATGGCTGGACGTGTGGATGAGAGATATCTCATTTTATTATTCATTAACGCAATTTTCGCAACCAATCTATTATACATTCAAATTTTCAGAATCAAGAATACAATCACTGAGTTGCGTGAACTGCAGGAGGAGTATATTTTCCTTGAATAAAAACAAAATGAAATGGAATCATATCCAATTGAGAATACAAGCTCAGCAGCAGTGAATGCAAGTTTGCTACCAAAATTGATAAACACAGTGGCAAGCACTTCGCAGGTCCAACAAGAAAAGAGTATGGAAAATAGTCAGCAGAAAATAATAGCTATGGGAAGTCGTGACGAAGAAGAATTTGAGAGAGAAAGAAACTTCTATAGTCGAGGTGGAAACAACAAGATCCAAAGACTTGATCATCCGCAGGAAAATTGTGGAGGACAAATACAAAATTATCATAGAGGATCAGGAAGTCAAAAAATGATATGGGAAGAGATAATATGCCACCTTTGAATACTAGTGTTGAAAAAATTTGGGAAGCTATTATTTTGATGGAGAACATACCAGCGCCCTGGAACATGGGAAAAGAACCACTTCCAAATCACAGAAGTCAAGAATTTTGCTCTTACCATCATTTTCATGGACATTCCACAAATGACTGCAAGAACATAAAGAGAATCATTCTCAGAATGATAGACCAGGGAAAACTAAATCATTTCCTAATAGGGCACCCTCAATCTCAACTCTTACCACCACCACCAGAAATTCGCAGAGTAAATGCAACAAAAGGAGGAGAAACATTTGTCATAGAAGTTGGAGCGAAAGCAAAGAATCTGTTTTGTAACTCCATTGTACATTCGTACCAAACAATCGAAGATTTCCATGACAATGTCCTAAACAGAGTTTTAGCAAGAGATGCGGATGGGAAAGAAATAATGAATATTGCGAAATATTTGCCATTAGAAGAGTGGCAAAAGCAGATTATTTCTTTCACTGCACAAGAAGTACCTGAGCCTGGCGAAATGCATGACAATCCATTAGTGGTGAGACTAGAGATAAATCCAAAACAAAGAGAAGATGAAGAGCAAAGGGAGGGATCTTTTTCGAGTATTGAGTAAGTCATTAGGAGAGGAAAGTCCAGAGAAATTGTTAATTTATTAGTTTCATTTCTTTCCTTTCTTGTAAAATTTGTGAGATTAATCAATAAAGATTGTTCATCTAAAAATAATTTGATTGTATGAATTCTTGTGAGGGGTGTAGTATAGGATTTCCTGCAACTACAGGTTCTCTAGACATAATTGTTTTTTAGAGAGGGCTTAATGCCTTCAGGACGTCGGAGATACTCATTGTTCCCAGACTATGTAGAGAGACCGCGTATAGATTCAAGCGGCTCTCTAGACATAATTGTTTGATAGAGGGCTTAACGCCTTCAGGACGTCGACGCTGCACGTTGTTCCATGACTATGCACTCTTCAGAACAAGTATGATGCTTCAACTATCTCATATCTCTATTCTGCAAATAGATTAATTCTACCGTGACATTCTTCCACTGAATTCATAGAAAATAATCTATTATATCTTATTACTCCGTTCCCTGAATCCCCCAGCTGGGTTCATGGATTAGTAATAGATAACAATTTTACCTCATTACTCTGTTCCTTGAATTCCCCGACTAGATTTCATGTATTAGTAATAGATACTCAATTCATTTTATTACTCCTTTTCATGAATCATTCTCCGTTGAATTTCATGAATTAGTAATAATTACTCAACAATCGGGCATCTGGACTATCACCGAGTAAGCCCCAAGAAAATAGTGCAGTGTACTCAACGATGATGCCCGGCCTGGTGCCCTTCCTGAAAACCTTCTTTATGCCATCAATCATTTAGTATCCTCTTAAAAAGACTTAGAAGTTACCTTTATAATTGTCAATTGTGTATTTAGAAAAACAAAATATATAGTTGTTTTTACTTATAATGAACCTTTTCAAAACATTAATGGTAATATATTTTCTAATTTAGAAAGATTAATTTACTCTAATTAATTATTTATTATAGGCTAAAATAAGAAATTTGTCATTGTTATTTAAATATAAAATAATACTATATCACTTATGATATGCAATATTAGAAAGAAAAGGATATTGTATTAAAAATACACAAAATTGGCTAAAAAGACCAAAACCAACAATTCCTGAGTGAAAAAGACATATAGATTTTGATACTATTTAAATGGACAAAAATATAAAAACAATCAGGATGTAACCAGTTTCATCCTACCCATTTTCAAATACTTTTTCTTATTTTTAATTTACATCAGGATGCATCCAGTTTCATCCTCGCTATTTTTTAAATTTAATCCTGAATGAATCCAGTTTCATCCTTGCTATTTTTTTGTGTCCATTTCACCCATAATTTTTTTTACTCGTCCATTAAAACCATGTTTTAAAAATATTTGGACAAATGACCCATTTCTGTTAAATATAAATAAATTTAATACCAAAATTTGATAAGATTTTCAAAATTTATTTTTAAATACAAGCGAAGAAAAATTCTCACATAGCAGGCAAGCGAGCAACAAGCTGCGCCGCAAGCCCTTTTTGAATTGCAAAGCCTATCCTTTTAGAAAAAAACTCTCTCGAACCCGGGGTCATGACATTACTGTGCATGACCTTATGGACTCTCTTGAGGAGTCCAACCGCCTCTGGAGCCAAGAAACCAAAAGTGTCAAAAGCAAAGGGGATAAGAGCTTGCTTTCTCATGCTTCGCTATCTTACCTGAAATTTAAACTTTTATAACAAAAAAATATTTTCAAAATAGTGGCATGTCCGGCCCGATCTGGCCTAATATAAAAAGCGGGATATGGGCGGACTTTGGGTAGCAAATTATCTACTTTTACCCGGCCTTCCCGGACTGAATTTTTTTACGGGCACGCAAATATTAAGCCTGGCCTGCCCGTCCTGTTTTAGTTTTTGGTCTGGGCGGCCTGGCCTGCCCGAATTTACACCCCTACATGAAACTCCTCTGTTTGAGCAAAAAACCTGGGTTTTCCATATTTTCTCAAATATTGCTCAAACCATGAAAAAACCAAAAAGTCCCATGGTCACATGACCGACTAGTCACGAAAAATATTAAAATATTATTATTTTAATATTCTCAAAATATTGATCAAACGAGCAAAGTTTTACTTACTCATTCGAGCAAAATCAAGAATTTGATTCAAAGATCAAACTCATCTGAAAATCCAAAATATTGCTCAAACGCACACCAGAAAATACCAAAACTCCCAGTACTGAGACACGGACATTATGGTGACACGTGCATGCTTCCTTGACCGACCAAGGCCGGCCCTATGGCTTGCAAGGAGCCGGTCCCACACATCTTTATAATTTTGACCTAATTTGTTCAATTGCTCATATTGGGTCCAAACTCTTTCCAACCAACTTGGAATTTGCTCAAACGACCATCAATGGTCCCACGACCATCAAGGGCCGGTCTCATGCCCTCTTGGTCGGTCTCTCACTTGTTAAGTGCGTATTTTGCATATATTTAGTGTCGAATCCATGCTAGTAATTGCTATATATTCTTGCAAATTATTGTATATTACTCTTGTTTTCTTTTATTTATGTTTTGCTAGGTGAATCGTCCAAAAGAAGCGAATCGGCACTTAATTGTACAATAAAAGAAGTTAGCCGCAAGTGGAGAAGGCCCAAAAACCAAGTGGAACGCGATCATATATACAATTTCTTGTTCTCATCTTGAAGAGGACGAAAAGACGAAGCAAATGGCGAAAGAATGAGCTCATTCCGACATCGTATGAAGAAGATATAGGCGAAATAAGAAATTAGGCTTATCAGTTCCCCAGAACTGACAGCTTACCAAGAATGGAGCAAAATATCACTAAAGGCACCCTGCAGATTACTCAGGGCACTTCATCTCCACTTTCTATATACAGGAGTATGTGTGGGTTTTGGACGAAGTTGCGGTTACCAGAGTTGGAGTTTGAAGACGGAGTTGCTGTTGGTGGTTCTTACTGGCCAGTGACTGATGGGAGAAGGTCTGCTGCTGATTAAAATATGATCATGGACGTGAGCTCGAGAGCAAAACAGGGAGAACCATGGTTGGCATAAAAAATGACGAGCTCGAGATGAAGACAGCTCGTGATGATGGAGATTGGCAGTGATGCTGAGAGGAAGGTATGGTTAGCTATTGCCGATATGATGAGTTGGATACGTGCCACTCATTGCTGCCCTTAACAGGGGACTGAGCATATCTCGGTGGTTGATCAATGGTGATGAGACAATCAGGGCCGTCTCTGACATTTAGATGACCCTGTGCGAAATAACTCAGAACGTCCTGTTACGTTTTTTTTTATCTACCGTATAACATCGAAATGAAATAATTTTTGGAGCACAACCGAAGAACAACATTAATAAGTCGAGAATTCTCCATCAAAAATGAAAAAAAAACGCATTTTAACTACTGTTTAAGAAGAAAAATTTTAAAAATGAGCTATATCCATGTACTCGACCAAAATTTCCCGCCCTCTAAAATTTCCCGCCCTGGGCTGGAGCCCAGGATGCCCCCTCAGAACCGGGCCTGGAGACAATGATGCTAATGGCAGTGAGAAGAAGTTCGTTTGCTGACAATCTCAGAGAGGGAATGAAGAGTTTATTGGTGGAGTTTCGGACAGAGATGGACGGATGGTTGCTGTGGTGTACTTACTGTCGATGGAGAGAGCTATATGCTGGAAATGGTAATAAAAATAATGGATTGTGAGGGGAGATCTAGTTGGACAGGAAGCAGTTGCTGCTGCTACATTGGAGCTGCAGTTTGGCAGCGGTAAAACAGATCAAAGAAGAAGACCAGTTTGTTGTTGCCAGTAACGGTGGTGATCGTGATGTTGACTTTATTGAAGCTGACTGCGATGAGCTGTTGAGTTAAAGGACAGTCGAGCTGGGGTTCTTAATGGTGCATGTCCGGTGATGGGAAGTTGGAGTAAAAGCTGACGCTAATGACTTATGAGAACTCAGATGAAGAATGGAGTTTGAGTTGAGCTGAGTTCGAGATGAACTCGAAAGTCGAGCTTGACAGTGATCGGGATATATGGATCATGGCTGGAAACAATGGAGATAGTGAAGCTCAGTTAACCACAGGAGACATAGGTTCATGGAAGTTGATGATTTGTAATGTTCTCGGAAGATAAAAATGATTGCAGCTCGAATGGAGCTGTTGTTTCGCTGTTGGTGGAGTTAGAGAAGCCGAGAAACTAAAAACTTATAGGAGATGTTTCGTATGGGAAGTCCTAGCCGTGATTAAAAACAAGAAAATTGTGAAAACATACAGGAGAACTTACGTATGGGAAATCCTGGACGTAATCGAAAAGAAGAAATATGAGAAAGTATCCAGGAGAATATACGTCTGCAAAATCCTGGCCGTTATGGAAGAAGACACAAATAGGCTGTCAGTTCCAGCGATTAAGTGGGCCGGGCTTTATGCAGAGTTTGCTTGCTACTTCCGTGACCCATTGGCTGTGGGTGTTATTTCACACGAATTTGGCTAAGTTTTGGAAGATTTTGGCAAGTTTAGAAACCTATTCGACCGGGATTTCGAGACACGGGCGCAACTACAACTTGGGTACTATATAAGAGACCCTTCTAATATTTTTAGAGAATATCTTTAATATTTTATTAAGCTTTTGGAGAGGAGAACTCAAGGAAGAAAAGCTAGGGTTTGAAGCTATTTCCATCACTGTAACTATTTCTCTACCATTTTATCATATGGAATTCATGAGTTTTGTTAGTACCATCAGTAGCTAAACTTCTTAGTGATTGGGGATGAATTCTAAGTTCTAATATATGATTCAATTTAGCATATAAATCTATTTTAACTCTTCACGTGATTATTGTTTGTTTTTACAATAATTAATTTTATGTTTGATTTATAAATTGTTTAGGTGGCCAACTGAACTAGTTTATTAGTTAACCTAATGCTAGTAGAGAATTAGGATATCCATAATTGTTGAATAATTCTCTACACAAATAGAAATTGTGAAACCTTGCAGATGGATTCTGTGGAGCAATCACAAGTAAAAACATCACTAGAAAGTGAACCTTGCGCTAAGAGTTCAACTACTAGGATTGACCTAAATTCACAAAATATAAAGCATTCGACCAAATTAAACTTAGAGTGCACTACTTCTAGGTGGTTTAGAGAATAAAATCTAGCATTCGAGCGCTTCGGTGTCTAGTGACTTCAGGAATTTTGAGGATAGCACTGCGCTAGCTTCTTTCCTACGGTTGATAATAATCTGTGAATGATAAAGAATAGATGAATATGCTACTTTGATGACTATTTAGTAACGAAGAAGGATTCCCTGATCATATTTCTCTTCATTGCTTGCAACTTAATTACTTTTCAATTGCTTTATTTATTTCGTTTCAAAATCCAAAACAATCCCCCTTTTTGTGACACTTTTGACAACTAAAACCCCCTGCTCTTCGTGGGAACGAACCTTATTTACTGCTATATTTTTCATTAGTAAAGTAGAAGATAAGTGAATTAATTTGTGCATCTACAACACGAATCAAATTTTGGCGCCGCTGCCGGGGAGCAGTCGACAGCTTTAGTTGTTTCTTTAATTTTGTTTTATTTTAGATTTTGTTTTTAGATTTTTCTCTTTAGTTTTTAACTTTGTTTTCTAGATTTTTGTTTTAGGTACTTAATATATGGCATCGAAGAATTGGAATTACCAGAGGTGCGGAATTCAAACTCGCAAGGGAACGGTACTACATGCACGCCCAAAGTTGCAAGAAGAACCTTCTACATCAACAATGGTAAGCGGTACAAATAATATACCACCTCCACCTCCGGAGAGGAAGTTAGGAGAGTTGAAATCTCCATGCTTAGATTCGCAACCATTGTGCATTACAATCACTAACCCAGTGGAGCTGAAGTAGAATCTATTTCATCATCTCCCGAAGTTCAAGGGACATCCTGGTGAAGATCCGAACCGTCATCTTCAAGTATTTCAACACAAGATGATAAGTCTAAGACAAGGAGTCGAAGACAGAGATATGGCTATGCTACAAGCTTTCCCGTTCTCATTGATAGACTTAGCAGAAGAATGGTTGTATTGTCTTCCTCCAGGGAGTGTTACAACATGGAATGACATGAAAAAGCTATTTATGGAGAAATATTTTCCTGCTTCCAAAGCGGCATCCGTTCGTAAGGAGATTAGTGGCATTCTACAGATGTCTGGGGAGTCTTTATATGAATATTGGGAGAGGTATAAGAAGTTGCTGGAAAGCTTCCCACACCATAATATATCCTCAACACTTATCATTCAATACTTCTACGAAGGATTACATCCAGAACAGAGGAATTTGATTGATGTAGCAGCCGGTGGTTCACTCACTGAGAAGACAATCTCGCAAGCAACTAGTCTGATTGAGAGTATGGCCTCAAATGCTCAACAGTTTTATTCAAGACATGACTCGAATATTAGAAGGGTTAGCGAGATAGGGGAGTCTTCGAATACAGAGCACCGTTTAAGTACAATTGAGAAGGCGATTCATCGCATAGCTTCTTTAGTAGCTCCACCATATGAAGAAGAGGCCGAGGTTAATGATTTATTCCCTAATCCTAGGCCAAGGTATGATCCATATTCTAATACTTACAATCCAGGTTGGAAAGATCATCCTAATTTCAGTTATGCCAACAAGCAAGCTGCAACTCCTAATCCTTATGCGAGGCAAGGTGGTTTTCAACAAAAATTTCAGCCACAACCTCAACAACAGAATCAAAGCTCTAGTTTAGAAGAGATGATGAAAGCTATGATGCTAAAGCAAGATAAAGTGTCCAAAGAGCGAAAGACGATATTTCAACAAAACCTACTATATCAACAAAAGAATGATGCTGCCGTTAAAGACTTGCAAGTACAGATTGGGCAATTGGAAACCGATATGAATTCACTAAAAGCACAAGCATCAACAAAATTGCCATCACAACCTTTTGTGAATCCAAGAGAGCATCTCAATGCAATGACTTTAAGAAGTGGGAAACAAATGGAAGAGCCAAAGCAACAAGAATTGGTTAATAACGATATAGAAAAGGAAGTAGAGGAGGAAACCGTCCCAAAGGAAAAGCCAACATCAACCGGCCAACCTAAGGACACGGTTCCCACATTTACCACACCACCTCCTTTCCCTAGTCATTTTGCCAAATCAAAGAAGCAAGCTCAAGATAAGAAGATCATGGATATTTTCAGCAAGATACAAATTATTGAGATGAATAATATAGCAGTAAATAAGGATCGTGTCTTAGGTGCACAAATTTGAGCGTGCTTTGATTGATTTAGGAGCATCCATAAGTGTTATGTCAGCCGATGTTTAAGATTCTTTGAATCTTGGACCTTTAAAAGAGGCAAAGATTACTATTCAATTGGCAAACAAGTCCAATATATATCCCAAGGGAGTCGTGGAGGATGTGTTAGTTCAAGTGAATTAGTTGATCTTTTCGGTTGATTTCTACATTGTGGATATGCATAATGGAGATAATTGTTCATCTAATTAGTTACTTCTTGGGAGACCGTTTATGAAAACTGCAAAGACGAAGATTGATGTGGACAATGGTACACTCACTATGGAATTTGATAAGGATATCATTCGCTTCAACATATTTGAGGCAATGCGTTATCCTAGTGATGTGCACCCTGCTTTCTCTGTTGATGTTATTGATTCGTTAGCACAACAAATGTTTGATTTGATCAATGAAGATGAACTTAGAGTTGTGTTACGAAATAACATTGATTTGGACGTTCATGGGAAATCGAATTTGGATGTCGACTTAGTCAAAGAGCTAGTGGATATGTGTGGTGCTTTAACATCATTACAAGAATCTCGAACGAGTAATATCTCTTATATTTATTTACCCGTAACTAATGAGGTTCCTTTACCTTATGTTGTGCAGGCACCCAAACTAGAATTGAAGCCTCTTCCCGATCACTTAAAGTATGCATATTTGGGTGATAAATAGGAGCTTCCGGTGATGCAAAGAATCTCACTGCCATACAAGAAGAACTTATACTTCGGGTTCTGAAGGAGCACAAAACGGCCATTAGTTGGACAATTACTGACATTAAAGGCATTAGTCCATCAATGTGCATGCATAGAATCCTTATGGAAGATGATAGCAAGCTAGTACGTGATGCTCAGCGTAGGCTTAATCCCCCAATGATGGAGGTTGTGAAGAAAGAGATCCTAAAATTGATAAGTGTGGGGGTAATTTACCCAATTTCTGACAGCAAATGGGTTAGTTCGGTACAAGTGGTGCCTAAGAAATCGGGTGTCACTGTTGTTAGAAATCAAGATGATGAACTTATTCCTACAAGAGTTCAAACAGGATGGCGAGTATGCATAAACTACAAAAAGATCAATTCGGCTACCCGCAAGGATCACTTTCCTTTGCCTTTCATTGATCAGATGTTAGAGAGGTTAGCGGGACATTATTATTATTGATTTTTGGATGGTTATTCGGGATACAATCAAATTTTTATTGCACCGGAGGATCAAGAGAAGACAACTTTTACTTGTCCTTTTGGTACATTTGCATATAGAAGAATGCCATTTGGTCTTTGCAATGCGCCTGCCACTTTTCAGAGATGTATGGTTAGTATATTTTCCGATTATGTGGAAAACATCATTGAGGTATTTATGGACGACTTTAGTGTTTATGGTGATTCATTTGATATCTGTTTAAATAATCTTGAACTTGTTCTTAAAATATGCATAGACACTAATCTTGTTTTAAATTGGGAGAAATGCCACTTTATGGTAAACCATGGTATCGTGCTAGGTCACGTCATGTCCTCTCAAGGGCTCGAAGTTGACAAAACAAAGATAGACCTAAAAAGAAACTTACAATACCCCACTTCGGTGAGGGAGATTCGCTCGTTTCTTGGTCATGCAGTGTTTTACAGGCGGTTTATCAAAGATTTCTCCAAAATATCAATGCCGATGTGCAAATTGTTACAAAAAGAGGTTTCTTTTGACTTCAACAAGGAGTGTAAATAAGCCTTTAACAAGTTTAAAGAATTGTTGACAACTACACTGATTATCAAGTCATCGGATTGGAGTTTGCCATTTGAATTGATGTGTGATGTAAGTGACTACGCAGTTGGAGATGTTTTGGGTCAAAGAGTGGACAAGCTTTCCCATGTGATTTATTATGCATCTAGGACCCTAAGATGCAAAAATCAACTATTATACCACCTAGAAAGAGTTATTGGCTATAGTGTTTGCACTAGAAAAATTTAGATCATATTTGGTGGGTGCAAAAGTGGTTGTATATTCGGATCACGCAACACTTAGGTACCTACTGAAGAAGAAAGAAGCTAAGCCAAGGATTATACGGTGGATATTGTTGTTGCAAGAATTTGATTATGAAATTAAAGATAAGAGAGGTGTTGAAAATACTGTTGCTGATCATCTTAGTAGACTTGTTGTTTTCGAAGAAGAACTTCCTTTACAAGATCGTTTTCCAGACGAACAACTGTTCTCAATTGAAGATTCAATACCTTGGTACGTTGATACAGTGAACTACTTGGTTACAAGGAAAGTACCTAGTACGATGTCTACTTTTCAAAAGCTTAAGCTTAAGAAGATAGCCAAGCAGTATGTGTGGGATGAGCCCTACTTGTGGAAATATGGTTCAGATCAAATTATCCGCAGGTGCGTACCTAACTCTGAATTTTAATCCATCCTTAATTTTTGTCATACTTATGCATGTGGAGGTCACTTCGGTTCTAAACATACCGCTCTCAAAGTCCTTGAGAGTGGATTTTATTGGCCTACCTTGTTTGAGGATGCATATAATTTTTGTAAATCTTGTGATAGATGTCAATAAACGGGCAATCTTGGTGCTCGAAATCAAATGCCACTCGCACCAATTATCACTGTTGAGATATTTGATGTGTGGGGAATTGATTTTATGGGTCCTTTTTTCAATTCAAATGGAAAATTTTATATACTTCTTGCTGTGGATTATGTTTCAAAATGGGTGGAAGCTAAAGCCACCCCTACTAATGATTCTCAAGTTGTTTGTGAGTTTGTGAAGGAATATATTTTCTCTAGACATGGTACACCAAGAGTGGTTATCAGTGATGGAGGCTCGAACTTCAAGAAATCCTTCCATGCTCTCCTGAAGAAGTACAACATTACACACAAGATTGGTACGCCGTATCACCCACAAACTAGTGGGCAAGATGAAATTTCAAATCGTGAGATTAAGTCCATCCTTGAGAAAACCGTTAACACTACACGGAAGGATTGGAGTTATAGACTCAATGATGCACTTTGGGCATATAGAACGGCGTATAAAACACCGATTGGTATGTCTCCATATCGGTTGGTGTATGGAAAAGCTTGTCATCTTCCGGTTGAACTTGAACATAAGGCTTATTGGGCGATAAAGATGTGCAACAAGTATTATGACAATGCGGGGAAACATAGAAAGTTACAACTTAATGATCTAGAGGAGATACGTAATGATGCTTACGAGAGTGCTCAAATTTACAAGGAGAAGACTTAACTTTTCCATGACAAGATGATTTATAGAAAGAGTTTTGTTGTGGGCCAAAAAGTTCTTCTATTTAATTCTCGTCTTAAGTTATTTTCCGGTAAGCTAAGGTCACGTTGGAGTGGACCTTTTTTTGTTACTAATGTTTTTCCTTATGGTGCAGTTGAAGTTACTAGTCTCACGAAAGGGACAATATTCAAAGTAAACGGCCATAGATTAAAGCCATATTATGAAAACTTCCCTACGGAGAATGTGGACGTGATTGAGCTTCGTGATTTACTCCCTCTGGAGGAGTAGTTTGAAGAATGACAAGTCGGGCTGAGGACTTAAAACTAAGCGCTAAATGGGAGGCAACCCATCGGTTTTGTATCTCTATCTTTTGTATTTTATTTTTCTTAGCTTTTCATATCATATTTGCATCCCCATGTTTAATTCAGAGTGCGCGTGTTTCAGCCCAGAGACCATAACTGTCAGACCATTTATCGAAACACTGTGCCCTTTTGACATTTCGTAGAAAACACATAGATGAACAACCTTTGTGAAATGGAGTTTTTCCAAATTCCTTACCAATTTTCACGGTCTTTGCGTTTTAGCTTCTGTTACGTCAGAATTCAGAACTTTCGGTTTTACACATTGAGGACAATGTGAAATTTAAGTGTGGGGGAGTATTTTGCATATAGATTTTTCAATTTCTTTGTATATATTTGAATAAAACTCTAACTTTTAGAGATTTTAGAGTCACTAGCATACTTCTAGGTATGTTTACATAGAGATTCTGACCGACATAACTGAACTTGGAAGTGTGAGGGAACAACATTCGGATTTCTTACGAATTGGAGTGTTAAATAATGAATTTAATCATGCCGCTGATGCAAATTAGGTGACGGGAGAAATGCATTATTAGAGTTGCTGATCAATCATTAGTGGAGACTACCCATTTTCATATCAACCAAGGCACTAGACCAAATTTTCTTTGTAGCTGACTAAAGAGATTTCTTTTGAGTGTGTGTCACCGTACGTTAATTCCGGGTAGAATGGTGAGCTACCCAACCTCCCACCAATAGAAGCACTATTTTCATATCTTGAGTGCTAATTTTGTCAATCATGAGGGTGACATCTATAAACTAAAACCACCTTCTTGTAGTTTGATTTGCAGTTAGCACCATTCTCTCTCTCACCAACAACAGATCCATAAAAACACCATCATCATCAACAAGGGAGAGACATTAAAATTCTACAAGGGAAGTTGAAGACGTTTGAGGTTTACAAGCAACAATACAAGGAAGAGCGAAATTTCAATTTCAAGTAAAGCAACATATACATGAGCATATTTTTATATACATATTGAAGACTTACACACAAGAAGCCTAATTTATATTCAAGTATGAAGACTTATTTACAAGAGCGAAGAAAATCAAAAGATGAGAGTTATTGAAGCTTATGATACGAAGACAATACAAGTTGTGAAGATCAAAGTGGTAAAGTACTTCTTTCATGGCCATGTTAATTTTATTTCAGTTTTATTGTTTTAGTTGCAATCTCTCTTTAAAAAAAAAAAAAAAAAACGAAAAAAGAAAAATAAAATAGAAAAAGAAAAAAATATATACAAAGAGATTTGCATTTAGGTTGTTATTTGTTCAATAAGGCCATGTGGAAGAAAAATATATAAAAAAGTTTCAAGCAACAAGGAAATTGAGGAAAAGAGTACAAATTGTCGAAGTTCTACAAGTTCAAGAGTTTATCATCAGCAGTTGAAGACCGAAGACGAAGACCAAGAAGATGAAGAAGACAATCCGAAGGAAGACGTTTCTATTGGATGCTATGAGAGTGGTGCTTTCATCATTACAATCGGATGTTAAGGTGGTAAGTACTCTCATCCATGCTATAGTGGTTGATTTCCTATCTTAGAGATCAGAAAAATATCTTTATTTTCCACGATTTTGTGGAGTCTCCAGAAATAATTCGGAAGGTTTCCTTCCCACCATTCAATGTGTGTAGGATTCTCTCTTCATTCCTACCTATACACATGTGAGACCCATAAAAAATCCATCTTATTGAGTGCAATTATCATAAAATCCTTTTAAGTGAGGCAGAAGTCGAGGTGAAATGCTTATTGATCGCTCTCAAACACGTATTCTCTCATTATGGTGTGGTTATTTCCCACTCAATATTAAAGAATGAATATGTTGTTTGGTATTTCTAACTTCTTATTACTAGCATGCAGAAACTCTATGTCCTCATAGCTCTTTGGATGCTTAGGAAGCTGGAACGCTTTGAAGTTGGAGGAGGTTTTGTGGGTATATCTCTCGTAAGCCCTCATGAGACTATAACTCGTCAACTAGGGATACCTAGGGGTTTAAAGGCATATTATTCATGGTAAGAGTAACCGTATCCTCGGCGACATGGAGTTGTTGTATTGTAGATAATTTGCTCGAGGACTAGCAAAAGCCAAGTGTGGGGGAATTTGTTAAGTGCATATTTTGCATATATTTAGTGTCGAATCCATGCTAGTAATTGCTATATATTCTTGTAAATTATTGTATATTACTCTTGTTTTCTTTTATTTATGTTTTGCTAGGTGAATCGTCCAAAAGAAGCGAATCGGCACTTAATTGTGCAATACAAGAAGTTATCCGTAAGAGGAGAAGGCCCAAAGGCCAAGTGGAACGGGATCAAATATACAAGTTCTTGTTCTCATCTTGAAGAGGACGGAAGGACGAAGCAAATGGCGAAAGAATGAGCTCATTCCGACATCGTATGAAGAAGATATAGGCGAAATAAGAAATTAGGCTTGTCAGTTCCCTAGTTTCATCAGGATGCATCCAGTTTCATCCTACCCATTTTCAAATACTTTTTCTTATTTTTAATTTACATCAGGATGCATCCAGTTTCATCCTCGCTATTTTTTAAATTTAATCCTGAATGAATCCAGTTTCATCCTTGCTATTTTTTTGTGTCCATTTCACCCATAATTTTTTTTACTCGTCCATTAAAACCATGTTTTAAAAATATTTGGACAAATGACCCATTTCTGTTAAATATAAATAAATTTAATACCAAAATTTGATAAGATTTTCAAAATTTATTTTTAAATACAAGCGAAGAAAAATTCTCACATAGCGAGCAAGCGAGCAACAAGCTTTGCATAAGCCCTTTTGAATTGCAAAGCCTATCCTTTTAGAAAAAAACTCTCTCGAACCCGGGGTCATGACATTACTGTGCATGACCTTATGGACTCTCTTGAGGAGTCCAACCGCCTCTGGAGCCAAGAAACCAAAAGTGTCAAAAGCAAAGGGGATAAGAGCTTGCTTTCTCATGCTTCGCTATCTTACCTGAAATTTAAACTTTTATAACAAAAAAATATTTTCAAAATAGTGGCATGTCCGGCCCGATCTGGCCTAATATAAAAAGCGGGATATGGGCGGACTTTGGGTAGCAAATTATCTACTTTTACCCGGCCTTCTCGGACTGAATTTTTTTACGGGCACGCAAATATTAAGCCTGGCCTGCCCGTCCTGTTTTAGTTTTTGGTCTGGGCGGCCTGGCCTGCCCGAATTTACACCCCTACATGAAACTCCTCTGTTTGAGCAAAAAACCTGGGTTTTCCATATTTTCTCAAATATTGCTCAAACCATGAAAAAACCAAAAAGTCCCATGGTCACATGACCGACTAGTCACGAAAAATATTAAAATATTATTATTTTAATATTCTCAAAATATTGATCAAACGAGCAAAGTTTTACTTACTCATTCGAGCAAAATCAAGAATTTGATTCAAAGATCAAACTCATCTGAAAATCCAAAATATTGCTCAAACGCACACCAGAAAATACCAAAACTCCCAGTACTGAGACACGGACATTATGGTGACACGTGCATGCTTCCTTGACCGACCAAGGCCGGCCCTATGGCTTGCAAGGAGCCGGTCCCACACATCTTTATAATTTTGACCTAATTTGTTCAATTGCTCATATTGGGTCCAAACTCTTTCCAACCAACTTGGAATTTGCTCAAACGACCATCAGCTGGTCCCACGACCATCAAGGGCCGGTCTCATGCCCTCTTGGTCGGTCTCTCACTTGTTAAGTGCGTATTTTGCATATATTTAGTGTCGAATCCATGCTAGTAATTGCTATATATTCTTGCAAATTATTGTATATTACTCTTGTTTTCTTTTATTTATGTTTTGCTAGGTGAATCGTCCAAAAGAAGCGAATCGGCACTTAATTGTACAATAAAAGAAGTTAGCCGCAAGTGGAGAAGGCCCAAAAACCAAGTGGAACGCGATCATATATACAATTTCTTGTTCTCATCTTGAAGAGGACGAAAAGACGAAGCAAATGGCGAAAGAATGAGCTCATTCCGACATCGTATGAAGAAGATATAGGCGAAATAAGAAATTAGGCTTATCAGTTCCCCAGAACTGACAGCTTACCAAGAATGGAGCAAAATATCACTAAAGGCACCCTTCAGATTACTCAAGGCACTTTATCTTCACTTTCTATACATAGGAGTATGTGTGGGTTTTGGACGAAGTTGTTGTTACCGGAGTTGGAGTTTGAAGACGGAGTTGTTGTTGGTGGTTCTTACTGGCCAGTGACTGATGGGAGAAGGTCTGCTGCTGATTAAAATATGATGATGGACGTGAGCTCGAGAGCAAAACAGGGAGAACCATGGTTGGAAGAAATAATGACGAGCTCGAGATGAAGATGGAGCATAACATGCAGCTCGTGATGATGAAGATTGGCAGTGACGCTGAGAGGAAGGTATGGTTAGCTGTTGCCGATATGATGAGTTGGATACGTGCCACTCATTGCTGCCCTTAACAGGGGACCTAGTATATCTTGGTGGTTTATCAATAATGGTTGTTGTTACATCGGTGATGAGACAATGATGCTAATGGCAGTGAGAAGAAATTCGTTTGCTGTCAATCTCAGAGAGGGAATGAAGAGTTTACTGGTAAAATTTCAGACAGAGATGGACGGATGGTTTATGTGGTGTAGTTACTGCCGATGGAGAGAGTTGTATGCTGGAAATGGTAATAAAAATAATGGATTGTGAGGGGAGATCTAGTTGGACAGGAAGCAGTTGCTGCTACTATATTGGAGCTACAGTTTGGCAGCGGGAAAATAAATTAAAGAAGAAGACCAGTTTGTTGTTGCCAGTAATGGTGGTGATCGTGATGATGGCTTTATTGAAGCTGACTGCGATGAGCTGTTGAGTTGAAGGACAGTCGAACTGGGGTTCATAATGGTGCATGTCCGGTGATGGAAAGTTGGAGTAAAATCTGACGCTGATCACTTATGAGAACTCAGATGAAGAATAGAGTTTGAGTTGGGCTGAGTTCGCGATGAACTCGAAAGTCGAGCTTGACAGTGATCGGGATATATGGATCATGGCTTAAAACAATGGAGATAGTGAAGCTCAGTTAACCACAGGAGACAGAGGTTCATGGAAGTTGATGATTTGTAATGTTCTCGGAAGATAAGAATGATTGCAGCTCGAATGGAGCTGTTGGTGGAGTTAGAGAAGCCGAGAAACTAAAAACTTATAGGAGATATTTCGTATGGGAAGTCCTGGCCGTGATTAAAAAAAAGAAAATTGTGAAAACATCCAGGAGAACTTAGTATGGGAATCCTGGACGTAATCGAAAAGAAGAAATATGAGAAAGTATCCAGGAGAATATATGTCTACAAAATCCTGGCCGTTATGGAAGAAGACACAAATAAGCTGTCAGTTCCAGCGAACTGACAAGCCAAAGATTAAGTGGGCCGGGCTTTATGCATAGTTTGTTTGCTACTTCCGTGACCCATTGGCTGTGGGTGTTATTTCACACGAATTTGGCTAAGTTTTGGAAGATTTTGGCAAGTTTAGAAACCTATTCGACCGGGATTTCGAGACACGGGCGCAACTACAACTTGGGTACTATATAAGAGACCCTTCTAATATTTTTGGGAGAATATCTTTAATATTTTATCAAGCTTTTGGAGAGGAGAACTCAAGGAAGAAAAGCTAGGGTTTGGAGTTATTTCCATCACAATAACTATTTCTCTACTATTTTATCATATGCAACTCATGGGTTTTGTTAGTACCATTAGTAGCTAAACTTCTTAGTGATTGGGGATGAATTCTAAGTTCTAATATATGATTCAATTTAGCATATAAATCTATTTTAACTTTTCACATGATTGTTGTTTGTTTTTACAATAATTAATTTTGTGTTTGATTAATAAATTGTTTAGGTGGCCAACTGAACTAGTTTATTAGTTAACCTAATGCTAGTAGAGAATTAGGATATCCGTAATTGTTGAATAATTCTCTACACAAGTAGAAATGGCGAAACCTTGCAGAGGGATTTTGTGGAGCAATCACAAGTAAAAACATCACTTGAAAGTGAACCTTGCGCTAAGAGTTCAACTACTAGGATTGACCTAAATTCACAAAATATAAAGCGTTCGACCAAATTACACTTAGAGTGCACTACTTCTAGGTGGTTTAGAGAATAGAATCTGGCATTCGAGCACTTCGGTGTCTAGTGACTTCAGGAATTTTGAGGATAGCACTGCGCTAGCTGCTTTTCTACGGTTGATAATAATCTGTGAATGATAAAGAATAGACAAATATGCTACTTTGATGACTAATTAGTAACGAAGAAGGATTCCCTGATCATATTTCTCTCCATTGCTTGCAACTTAATTACTTTTCAATTGCTTTATTTATTTCGTCTCAAAATCCAAAACAATCCCCCTTTTTGTGACACTTTTGACAACTAAAACTCCCTGCTATTCATGGGAACGAACCTTATTTACTGCTATATAATTCATTAGTAAAGTAGAAGATAAGTGAATTAATTTGTGCACCTACGACACGCATCATCACTTTTCCATAATTATATTTTATTACCTAATGCTCAGACGAGCACTATTTTAATAAATGATTTAACCAGCATATAATCATCCTTTCACTAACTGGTCAACAAAAGACTTTGGTGCATGCTCACACGAGCACCTGGATAATACATGGTCGTCCATCATCCCATGTAGCCGGTCCCTCTTTCACTCAATTAATTTTTAATAAACCACCAACTGATCAGGAATCGATCAAAATTAGGGTTTCGAACAAATCATGATTTTGAGCGAGTTTAAATACTAATAATTTTATGATTGATCCAAAAATCAACATCTTAATTAGTTATATAATATTCGGTCCAGTTACCAATATTTAATTAATATTTTATTTGGTCATGCTACCAATAATTTATCAAACGAGCAATATTTACTCAAACTATCATCTTATTGATTCAAGAACTATATGTCTCAACAGACACGTTCAATCCATGAATCACTGAGCATTCTTCAATCATGATCAATTCAACAAAACTTAGACACACTGTCTAATCAAGTCAAGTCAACTACTGACTAATCAAATACACGTCTGTTTTGCAGACTCCACATTCGTGAGACATCAATCACGTCACATGGTGGATATCAATTAGGGTTTTGGTCTGGTGGCCTACAGCACGTGTGTTCATCCACAATGAGAAACGTGAGTAAGTTGTGCAAGCGGTTGAGGGAGTTAGCAAAGTAGTGGGTGGACGATCAATCAAGTTTCACCACGACCAAGGTAGTTAATATCGCGTATCAGTATCATATCGGTCGGGTCCTATACACCTATACATATGATAATATCTGTTTTTACAGGAGATACATCATTTAATATAGAATTTCAAATAATTATAAAACCATAGTAAAAAATAATAAGAATCATACACATATCTCAAATTTCCAAAATACAAGGTGGTTTATTAGAGCTTCTCCAATTGTCATTGTGTGTGTTTCCTATGTGGCAACACAAATAAGAATCCTCAATCTATTTTTCCTTAAAATTAGGTAGAGAAAAAAATCCATCTCCAACAGTATTGCATGTAACATCTTATTTTAATTAGTATAAATTTTATTTTCCATAATTAAGGTTTTATTAGAGCTAAAAATAGTTAGTTAATATATTAAAGTCAATTCAATTAAGTAAAAGCTGAAAATGTCTACCCAAAGTCATCTATACATTGGTTTAATACATCATGGTTGGAGAATGATTTTAGAAAAATGGATGTGTATCCTAGGTGGATTTTGACATTTATCTCCACACACATGCCATTGGAGAAGCTTTTAGCCAATGTTGTGATTGTTGTCCCATTATGCCAGAAAATCTTTTTTGTTATCCTTCATATTTATCTTTTATGTTTCTCTGCCTTGCAATCAAAATATGGTTTCCATATTATATCCTACCATATAGTCATTGATTTTATATATTATAGATATATTATGTATTTTTACCTTCTCCAATTGACATTGTACTTGTTTGTAAAGACTAGATATGCATGTTGATAAAAAAAATTCTTCACGAAACCGATATTATCGGTGTACAAGTAAAACTGATATATCGGTCTGTACCGGACTGTACAACCGATAATATCATTTCGTCTTTGTATCACCGATATTTTAGATATCGTATAAGTATTTTCCGATATCCGATAAAAACCTGTAATATCAGCCTGTACAACCGATATTGACTACCTTGCACACGACATGGAACTGATTTTACCACGATCTTCCACTTCCCTACTATTCTGACAATATAAATAAGTCCTGAATCGATGACTGAAAACAACATTCGTCTACACACAATTTCTCTCGATCGAAACTTATTTACACATACTTGCGGAAACCTTCAACACATCCACAATCCTTGATCATCATTGATCCCACAATTCTCAGCTTCCCTCCTACAGATTAACCCATCTCCCTCTTTGTGACCGAATTGACTCTGGAATGGCCATTGTCTTGGTTTAGTCCGGAGTCCTAAAGATTGATCTCTCGAGCTCAAAGCACTCTCGTGCAGTGCATATGTGTGAGGTTAAGAAGTTTTCTCGGTTGAGGAGTGTCGTCCGAACGATCATCTCTTCACTTTCCTAAAAAAACTAGCTAATTGTTTTTCCCATATACAGATTGGCGACCACAGTGGGAGATTAATCTCTCGGTTGCAATCTCAAACTTTCAAAAAATGGTTGATCTTAGGCCAGGTTCAATTACAAATCCTAACACAAACAACTTTAGCACTAGCAACAATGGTGGTACTCCCCAAACTACTCATGTTTCCAACATCGGTGCTGGTGATACCGCTCCTCCTCAAACCAACATTAGAGACCATCCCCTGTTCGGACGCTCTCCCCAAGAAATCAGAGAAAGTCTGCCAACCATAGATGATCTCATGAAGGTGCAGGAGACTCTCGCTAAAAATCAGATTGCCATGGCTACCACTCAGAAATAGCTATGCAATTATCTCAAAACTCTCACTGACAAGATGTCAGAGAAAGTTCAGGAGAAAAAAAAAATCTCTGGATGCAGATCCTGAAGTCACTCTAATCCATGTTGTAAACGATGACGAAGTCCACAAGGCTTCCGATAACCCACCAACGAAGGAACCTACATGATTCATCACTCATGAAGACCTGGAACGCTTTATGGAGGATCGAGAAAAAGACAAAACGTCATTTGTTCACCATCATCAACCTCTATATCCTGCTGCTACGGAAAGAATTACTCTTTCGGGCTATACATATCCAATGTTCACACTGTACAACAGAACAGGGAACGCTCGAGAACATGTCTCTCGATTCCTGGAAGCACTAGGTGAACACGAACACAACCATGTTGTCCGTCTGAAGGAATTCTCGAAATCCCTGACAGTATGAGCATACACATGGTACAACAACATTGAACCATGGAGCATTTCTAGTTGGGGAGAGATGGTTTACGCTTTCTACCAGAAGTACTTCTTCATCTCAGATAAGATTACTCTCCCAAACTTAGGAATAATATCTCAGAAGAACAATGAACATCCGAACGATTATGTGAAGAAGTTCATAGTCCAAGCTTTGGATTGTAATGACTCGAATGTCGCTGAACAATAACTGTTAGACTTGTGTATCAACAGAATGATCCCGGTCTATAGAGCCTTGCTGAAAAATCTCCGATTCCAAACTTTCTTAGAGCTTCATGAAGCAGCCAAGCGATCAACAACTACTGCTCTGGCCTTACTGGAAAAAATAAGAGCCAACTTTCGATGAATGTTGCAGAAGGGAGCAAGAGAAAAGACGAAGTGCAGCAACATAAGAACGCTTCTTCAACATCCCAATCTCCTCCGAAAGCGTAAAAAAAGGATAACCAATCTTGCACAAACCTCGACCCAACATCAACGAATGGGGAAATGATCAAGCGGGGACTCAAACTTCCCTCTTATCACTGAAGAAGTGATCGATTTACTAGAAGTCCGGTTCAAGATGATGCAATCAAATTTCAGTTCATCAGAGAGAGCTAACTGAAGAAAAAATGGAGAATCCTAGGTACCGTCACCTTCATAGAGTCATCAATCATCCAACAAGTAGCTGCAATATTTTGAAGCATATCTTCATACATAAGGTTGATCCACAATAACTTCGACTGGGGGCTGAAGGAGTACACAAGAATCGTCTCCCAATCAGAACCTTTACACTCTCTGAACAACCAGTCAAAGAAGCAGTTCAATCATTGATCGAGCATATCTGTGAAATTTATCTATTTGTCTAAGGCACAAAGGAAAGACATGTTCACAATACCGAATTACATTGTGTCAGACGTCTTCCCATCCTGAAAATACTCCTCGAACCTTCATCCACAGACAAGGAGATGCACGACTGGGGACTTCTTACCACAGTACATCTCATAGGAAATGAATTCGGAAGGTGTTGATCGATGATGACACTTCCATCAACATCATTCCACTAAAAACCCTCAGAGTCGCAGGCATCACTCGACAAGAAGATACTCGTGATCCCATATGAATCAGAGACCTTGAAGGAACGCTCGGAAATACTTATGGCTACATCACTCTCAAAGTGAACATAAGTTCAACCAGGACAGAAACCAAGTTTCACATAATCAGGAAGATCCAGGATATGAAATGTTCTTCAGACGAGCGTGGATCCACACTGAAAATATGGCTACTAATAAAGCGCCTTTGGTTGCAATCTCTCCAACGAAGAAAGTTCTGATCAAGAATATTTGGCAGACATCCCATCATCATGGCACTTGGAGGAATTTCAAATTTTGACGAGGTTGAAGCAAGAACTTGCAAAAGATGTATAGACATTCATCAAGAGGTTCTGTACTCAGGAAAGTCTCATTCCTTCCATGTATATGTCATTATTTCCTCACATGTTATCCTAGCATGGGGACTTCTGCCAGAAACTCTGCAAGATGTTATGAATAGTAGCTTCACCGCATTAGTATTTTACCAAGTGGTTGAATCGGACATTTCTCCGAATCGAACACTGAGACTTTCGTTACTAAGATAATTTCCAAGCATGAGAATACTTTGGGCGTTTCTCCATAGCCTTGCAGGAGTGTCCATGTGTTCTAAAAAATCATAACGCTTTGATGTATGCACAAGTGTTGAATCCCACTACCGCAACGAAAGGGATGTTGAATCAACAGAAGATACTCAGGGCTGAGATGATCAAACCTAACATATTATATGCTTAAGGAGTACACGCTTCAAAGTTCAAGCATATAAGAAGCCTTCAAATTGTACCCCCAATCAAAGAGTACAACTTCAGTAAAAGCGCATCTGGCTTCAACACAAATATCTCGACGATGACACACTGATTCAAGAATAGCACGATCAAAGCGTAACTGAATTACAATCGATAAATCTTCATTATCACATGATAATACTTCTGAAACAGATGCAACATCATTCATCCATGGTTTGCACAAACTCCTTCAACATACACTGGGGACTTAATCTTACTGGAAATATCGATTCAAATCTATTTATTGCAACCTGATATGATTCGATGAAACTTTATCAACGAGACCTCTCTACATTACAAACCCCTGCACGACTGAAGAACTTCCTCTCTTCACCGATCGCATTCCAAATGAAGACTGCTGCTGCTATCTGCCACAACAACATCAATTCCCTGATAAAACCACTTCACGGTAAAGTCATAATGTTCATGAGAATTTGGGTTGAACTCCCAATACACCTTCATCTTAAGAATGCTCAACCCATCAACTAGTTAGTGAATGTAAAGGCTCACTGAATGGAGTAGCAAACACTATATCGATAATCATGGTTCTATCCTTTTGGTCTTTGGAGAAACTCCAACCATAGTATCGGCATCAACAAGAATTTCTGGAGAGAATTCAATCGTGATCTCAACATCAACAGCAGTCTCAGGCGCAACATCCGGCTTCATCAACTGTCTATTCTCCGAAGTGTTACTCGATGGATCGTATTTCTTCCAAACCTAATGATTCATATCAAGATGTGTAGACATGAAAACATGTTAACATGAATGAATTCCCAAAGCTTGCACGACATACGTGAAAAAGCCAAAGTCTTCTACAAGATGTTCTCATCGCCTCTACAAAGGAGATAAAACACATTTCAGGCCATGGGTTTACAAAAACGTACCAATGGGTGAGGAATGGGATAGTACTTCCTCAAAAAAATATGTTCGTCTATGTCTCTTCTACAACATACCAAAAGAGCGCGTCAATCGGGCATACAAGCTGAAAGATATGGCCTTTACTGTCAGGTCTATGAAATCTGAAAAATTTGTACGGGATTACAAATTACAAATGTGCACACTTCGTTGGATGACCTCTACAACTCCAAATTGAGTGATTCTTTTCTCATGTTATAACTCAATCTCTTAGCTTTAAAATTTTGGGTCAAGCATTGAATTCCGACGTCGTATGAGGTTCCTACAACTTCCAGAGCATACAACATGCAAGCAATGATTCTTAGACGGGATTCATCACTTCCACAGTCGATCGGTGTCCACCAGGTCTTTCCACTAAGTTCTTCATTTTCATCTCCAATTCAAATTACGATGTCATTTTCTTATTTCGGAATGGGCCTCTTCAATTCTTTTAGGTTTATGCTCTACTCCTGGGAAAGATTCACCCAACCTCTATTTGCACATAAAGGGCGATCAGTTTCACAGTCCAAGACCCATGGCGCCGGACTCTCATGTGCTAATCATTCATCATAAAAAGAATGCTACCTCCGGGACATGCAACCATGGTCATTACATCATCCCCTCTTAAAAGCAACCTCAGTTATGGTCCCGTGACTAGGGTTTCAGAAGTGATGTTTCTACGACTAATAGAAACCAAAAATGGTACTGCAAGTACCATGCTCATGTATCAACCATGACTTTGGAGAAAATCTCTTTATCAATAAAATCATGGCCAGTAGCAGTTACTTCAACAAGAACAATGAGTTTATCAAAGAATCCTCTTGTTCTTACTCTTCTGAGAGTAGAGTAATCATCTTCATGGTTAGCCTCAGAGTATAGAAATTTCTTCTTATGTTCCATAGATCAACCTCAATCATGCTCAGCATTTCCAAATTGCTATTAATGAAGTTACTTACTCTTAATGTTTTAAAACAAATATTACTGCACATCTTCCCTATGAAACACCATTTTCAATCTAGTTTTTGTTTAGGCTGTACCTTGTCAGTGTTAAGGAAAACTTTTGGGAACAAATATTCATGAATATCCATGGAAGATTTCATTTTATCAACCAGGCTATCAATGCTATTGGGGTTGGAAAGGAGGAGGCCATGATGAGAAGGTTGAAAGGTGGGTAAAGGTTACTGTTAGAATAACAAGTGAGAAAGATGTATACAATTTTTTTTTTGGGAATATGCAGCTTTAATTTGAAAAAATTTCATGGGAGTGTAGTAGTACAAGTAAGGTTTAGGTTGGTTTAAAATATGTTTGTTGCTGCATCCAATGGCTTGATTCCAACTATAACCTTTTGAAGTGTTATTCACATGCGTGGACGTTGACCTGTGCCTGGGATGTTGGCTGATGGATAATGGTACTTGGAAAGTATCCTTGTGACACATGTTAGAGGAGGAATATAAATGATAATAATTAAACTGCTTTCCTTGGGTTGTGAGGTCATTGTTACTATGGGTCATAATTAAACATGGAAAATCGTTCAGGTGAGAGAAAGCGTGGAGAGTACGTACCTTAGACTTAAGATTCTTTTGTTGTTGACTACTTCTGGGTTTCGGGTTAATTGGGTATCCAGATTTTATAAACCATTAAGTTGAGTCGCCAAAGTAATTAGTTTTATTGGGATCATGCCATCGGCATGGTTACTCCAAGAGGTATAGCAGTTGCATGGCTCGTGATGTTTAGGCATGCCAAGTGTTGACAACTGCTTAATATAGGAATTTAAAATTAGCTTATAGGAATAATGATGGTCTTTGTAGTCTAATGACTTGACTGAGAGGGGTTGCGTCTGTTTAATGTGCCGAATATATGGGAAGGTGTAAGAGTAAAGTGGGGCAGTTACTCTTGACGGTAGAAATTTGAAGGTTGTTGCTTTACTAATGAATATAAAATTCATTTGAAGAACCAACTCTTCAGTTTCTTATTCCCCTTCTCTTGAGAAGAAGAAAAAAACTAGAGAGAAAGATTTGTTTCTACCAGAGAGATCAAGAAATCATGCCTCGAGTTCTTTACAGTGAGGGAGAGATTGTTGAGGAGATACCATAAATCTTGGAGGAGCATATACCTTGAGTTGGTACAATCCCAATTATCCCATTTCCAGTTTTCCTTATGGGATTTCTTTCCCAAATGGCCGAGAAGAAATCAATTATACCCGCAATTTCATCTGGAATTGGGAGAAGTTGCGGTATAATTGAAGAGTAAAGATGGAGCAGATGTTTGATCAGATTCCACCAGGGCAAGCAAATATTATTGTGCATCATAAATCCAACATTCCAAATCCAACTCAGGAAATTTGAGTAAATTGGTTGAAATGTGTATAACTTAAAATCATGGATAAGATTTATGTTTAGAGAGTGTATTATGGTTTTTTGGAGCATCATGCAGGAGATAGAGTCCCAGCACGAATAATATTTCAGGATAACATTTATGAAGAGTGGGAAAGTAACAGTGGTGGTGTTGGTGGTAGTAGTGGAGGGGTAGTGTTTCAGAATAGTGTGCAGGAGGTTGAAAGTGGTAGCGGGTCCAGTAGATGAAAGTGGTAGCGTGTAGATGAAGGGTTGGTCGTTTATGCTATACATCCACGGATTGGCCAGTTTGTGGTAAATGAAGGTGTTGTGCTTGTTGGGGATTGCTACATTGTTACAGGGACTGTTCGTCAAGGATTCTTTGCCAATATGATGCCATCACCTGTTAGGGCAGAAATTCGTAGGAATGCTACAATTCCCATTCCTCATCAAGCAGTTGTCTTTCCTAAACTTGACATGTTGTGTCCAGTGGTTGGTCGAATCGCAGCTGAAGTGGCTATAGTATCAAATGCAGGATATGGAGAGGTGAATCCACCCCCCATTGGTCCAGTCTCAGCGCCAGCACCAATGGGGACTGAACCTACATATGAACCAGTAACACCTGCACCTGCAAGAGAAAGAAGAGGACGAGAGACTGGTTATACCTTAAATCTCAACAAGTTAAGATAGGTTCTACCTTGTCATCTTATATTGGTCATTCAAATTCAATAAAGAACCCGATCAATCATGATTTCATTTCGATTATGAAACAAGTTCATATATGTACTTCCTTTAAACAAATATTATAAAACATTGTTTCCTATGGTGAAATCATATCATATCTTACACATAATCAAGTAACTATATACAAAGATTATGTTGATGTCGAATTTACGAAGTTCCAAAAGATAAGCGTTTATACTTCGTAATTAAATAAGTTCCTTGACACTTTGATCATAATGATATGACCAAGTCTAACCACTAGAATATTATATATATATATACAGCTTTGCATGTTATGTTTTCAATATAATCCAATGATGCGTGTCGTAACCACAACAAATTATTAAAAATATTTCCCACTAATTAAATAATAATATAGCGGTAGTAAGAGATCGTTCCCACGAAGAGCAGTGTAATTGATATGTTATTTAATTCAGCAAAAAAAATAAAAGACAAGGGGGATTGTTGATTAAAGTAAAATAAAAAGAAAACAATAAGATGAAAAGATGATTAGGAGTCATTCGCCGTTACCAAACGTTGACTTGCATAGTATACTCGTTTACCTTTCGTAAGAATCATATATCACCAACCGTAGAATAGCAGCTAGCTCAGTGTTATCCCCAAAACTCCTTTTACCACGTATACAGAAGCTCTCCAATATCAGATTCTATCCAACCGAACCACCAAGTAGTAGCTCACACAAGGTGTAATCCAACTGAACTCTTTAGGCTTTGTGAATTAGGTTGATCCCAGTAGTTAAACTCTTAGCTCAAGGTTCACTTGCTGATGTTGTCTTCACTCGAAATTGCTCCACAGAATCCCTCTGTAAGGTCTCGCGATTTCTACTTGTGTAGAGAGTTGTTTGACTATTACAGTTATCTCCTAACTTCTACTAGAATTAAAATGATCAAAAGATTAATCCAATTGTACACTTGAATAATCTAGAAACCAATCATAAACCCTAAATATAGAAAAGACAATTGATAATATGATAAAAACTTCGAATAAACTTGTATAATAATTAAGCTTCACGCCCTGAACTTTGAATTCATCCTAATCAAATAAAATTTAGCCTCTCATGTTACACCGTTTCATGGTTTCCCCCTAAATGGGTAAACCCTAAAATATGAATAAATAACAAAAGTGTATTATGAGATGTGTAGAGATATATCTAAATTAGGTCAAGAAGTGCTTCGTATATACTCTCCAAATTGTAGAAGTGCCCGTTCAAATCCCATGCAAAGCAGTTGCCAAAAATCACCCAAACTTCCGAAAGCAGTTCACGG
The DNA here is from genome assembly GCA_023529315.1 of Papaver bracteatum. Lineage (NCBI taxonomy): Eukaryota > Viridiplantae > Streptophyta > Magnoliopsida > Ranunculales > Papaveraceae > Papaver > Papaver bracteatum. The sequence goes on from JAJJWX010001315.1 coordinate 1,753,522, forward strand.
CCAAAGCTTGTCGTGAAACCTATAGTCAAGTGGGATTGCGCAGATGGCAGAGGCCCGATCCAATTCTTAATAGCTCAGCTGTCAGTTCCGTAGAACTGACATTATATCCTTCAATATTCCCACGGACAAATACCCATCTGTGAGCGAAAATTTCTGCTGGATTTGGTTTCTCCCGTCAGAATCACGGATACTCATCTAGCCGTGAGTTTTATAGTTCCCTGAACTTTCACTTTTTACCTTCGTATTTTCACGACAACTCTCGCCTCCGAGAGAAATAAATTCCCCTGGATTTTTCTGTTTCTCCGGTCAGCTTCACTTATACCAGGCCCTCCGCGAACACTCTTAACTCCCAGCTCCGTGAAAAATACAACTCCCTGAGTTGTTTTACTTCATCTGTCATGCCAATATCAAAGCAAACTTCCACCGATATGCCTGAATATCTCGAGATCTTCTTCATTGACAATGGAAGTAGCCATCAACCATACTCAGCTCTCATCGTCATTGATGCATCAATGGAACAGAGCTTCATATCACCACATATATCTTCTCTATAATCCAACTCCATCTCTGCCATCATAGCCAAGATCCATCCATAGTCCAACTCCATGAAAAGATCTTTGCACTTATATTTTGTCTCCAACGTCATCACTGCCAACGGTAGCGGAAACTAAGCTCCACTACATACTTCTTCATTTGTTTTGCTCAAACCTCAACCAACTCCATCGAGCAGACTCAGCAGCATCAGTTCCACCAGTGACCAACCCTTGTCATCACTGCCGATAGCAGCAAACCATCACTGAGTAGTATCGGAAATAACAGTGGCCAATAATGGCAGCAAACTCGAGCTCCGTCTCGGCATCATCCTCATCGTCGTTCCTGAGCTCCAACCAAAGTTTCATGAAACTATCTCGTCAACATTACATCATGCTCTTCCCTGACCTTTCCATGATCTACTCGAACTGAACTCCACCACCATTTAACAACAACAACTCAGCTCTCTTCTCATTCTTTATAAAACTCGTCCATACACTTTCATATCTTCCATCCTTGTTTTGTCTTCAAACTCTCGCTGCCAGAACTGAACTGCATTACCACAGTCAACTGCCAATGGCAGCAGCATACTCCATCTCTTCCATCAGCACAGTTCGACTTCAGATCCCTCCTTCATCCAGCTCATGTTCTTCTCCATCTCTGGCATTAATCACCAGCAGCAGAGAACCATCATCAACTCCTAGTGTTACTCGAGCTTTCTTTCCCTTGGATGCAACTACAGTCTTCATCACAAGACCAGCTGATGTTCACAGCAGCCAACTCCATCGGAAACCCAATGATCTTCCCAAGCTCCCATAAAAAACCGAGCATACCAATAATATCAGTAGCTTTTCCTTCCATCGATCCCTGTTGTCTCGAAGTTCTTCCATTCATCACGAAACCACAGCAAACTCCATCGACAGCTGAACTACCAACTGGTCGAGCATAAATATAACAGGAATGATAACTTCCCTGAACTGGTATTACTGGTTGCTAACAATAAAGGTGTCTTTAACTTCCAATTCAACTGTCAGTCTTAGGAGACTGACAATAGAATTCCTATTACATGGCTGCCCTGAGTAGAAAATCGGGTGCCTTTAACAATTCTGTGCAGTCTCACTCTTTTGCAACTTCGACTCTCTTCAAATCCTTGCAACTTCTTCATACGACGTCGGAACGACTCCGTTCTTTCACCGTTGGCTTCGTATTTTCGTCCTCTTCGAGTTGATATCAAGGACTCCTAAGTTCGAACGAGTTCCACTTGGTCTTTGGACTTTCTCCGCTTTTAGCTAAGTTTTTTTATTGCACAACCACGTGCCAATTCGCTTCTTTTGGATGATTCACCTAGAAAAACACAAATAAGAGAAAACAAACGTAATATACAATAATTTGCAAGAATATATAGCAGTTACTAGCATGGATTCGACACTAAAAATATGCACTTAACATCTAACATGAAAGATAAGTTACGCATGGAAACAAGATCAAGTCAATATTACTAACCTGAAGTGGAAGGATGATGTCCTCGTTATAGTCGTGACTTCTTCACATTCTTCAAGTCTTCGAAGTAATACTTGTACGTCTCAACATTCCTAGACTTTCTCGTCTAACCTAAATGAAGTTGACTCTAGTAGTTAATCAAGTGACTCTATATGAGTTGCGATACTAAAATATGACAACCAAAATTGACATACCAATGCTTGGTGGGTTCAACCGAGCTATGCTCTAACAGAAGGCTCTAGGTAGCTTTGAATTCAAGCTAGGGTTGCTTGAAATTTAAGAAAACACTTTATCATTTTAGATGGAATTATTATTAGGAATTCATGTAAGCATGCGAGATGTATGCCTTGAAATAACACAAAAGAATATGCACAATGATCCAAGATTCTAGAACTGTGCTCAATGATGGTTCACAGTTGCTCAAATACAAGCACATAATAGTGTTCAACAACACTCAAGACTTAATCAATAACCCACATAAACAAAGTGATTTAGTGAATAATATTTTCTTAGGAGAGTCTGTGAGAGTTGTAGCAAAGTCGAACAAAATCATATAGAATAGCTTGTGTACTTATGCTAATACTGGAACTGGACAGGTTTGCAAACCTCTGACATTTCGCGAAGTCAGGGAACAAGGGTTTGCGAACCGGGTTTACAAAATTGACAATTCGCGAAATTCATCCACAAGGGTTTGCAAACCTTGGTAGTTCATGAAAGTCACATGGTATTGTTCTGCAAACCGGGTTCGCGAACCTACCTTATTTGAACTCTGATGTAATGGGTCTGAAAATTGGGTTCGCAAACCTATACAGTTTACAGAATTCAAACTGACTTTGGAAAACATACAAGTATGTATACCTAGCATCAAGCAGTTCGTTTTCTCTCATTATAAACTCGAAATATTCTCCAAAGACATAGACAATATACATTGTTGCTTGGGCAATTCCAAATGATCAACTTGAAACATAAATAGTTTATGAATAATAAATTGTTTTAACAAAGATTGCTAAGGATCAATAAACATCCATTGCTTGAATCATATTTCAAGAGATAACCAAGACAAGCTTGAACTCGAAATTTATTCTTTGCGATATTAATCTACTAAAATCATACGACATAGTCTCATAAGATAGAATGGTAAATGCCATGAGTAAATAGGATATGTTAGTATTCACATACCTCTTTGTTAATAAAGTTCTCTCAAATATCTTCGTTTGTTCTTTAGTCTTTAATCTTCGAGGGTTATTCGGTTTTATATGATACTAGCATACTCTAATCGTAATCCAAAACTTGACTTTAGTAGACTAGAAATTAATATATAGTTTTGTACATCTAACACTGACAACAAGATTTAAATGTAAAAACTTGTGAGTTTGACCGACCGATGCTCTAACAGGCTCCCACACAATCAATCAAGTAATGTTTTTAAGGAATTAGCCTGTAATACAAGCTCCACCATTTATAGTGTTATGACAACTTATTTGTAAAACAAGGTACAATTTACACCTCTATATAATAATATCCTAGGGACCATAAGAAAATATTCTTACACTATACGGTGAAAAAATCATGAAAATTTGTTGTACATGTGCCTAGGAAAAATACATAAATACGCACAACAAACATCAAATTGTACCTAGGAAATACAAATACTAGTAAAATTTTGTTTAATGTCGCATGTATGAATATATGAAGTTTAATATATAACACAATCCACACAATCCACACAAAACTCAACCACGGTACGAAAATTAACAAACGAAATCATATGATCAAAGATATTTGTACGAGTCATGCAAAAAACACATCATACCCGCTTAAAAGTAAAATGATCTTGGAAAACGATTATAATAATCTCTTTATATTAAACTTTAAACTTTGATGTATGATCTATTTATATTACAATGTTATTAATTTAGAATCTCATTTTATACATGAGGGTGTTTCCAGCATTTAAAAAAAAAAGACTCTACCTTCACTTCGGATTTCTCCAGAAATAAACACCGACTGAGACAAAAACATGGAACCCCACTTTTCCATGCTACCATCCAAATGCTAAGCACACTGATTGGGACCATCCGATTATCTTTGAAATACCCGTACATGTATGGACCCGAGATTAATAGTTTTTGTCCAAAGACATGAAAAAGGACCACCGGTTAAACCACTTAAAATGGTGGACCATTTATTAACAGGGGGTTAGTCAATTGAGATTTGTAAAGATGTTGAAAGAATTTTAGAGTCTTTCGAAAGCTCTTGTCAGTCAATAGGGAGTTTTTGAAAATCTCAAGTATTATGAAAATCTCAAGTGTTAGAGCATAACTCGGTTGAACCCACCAAGTGATGGTATGTCAAGTTTGGTTATCGTATTTTAGTGAAGCAAAACTCATTTAAATAGTCGCTTGATTATGTACTAGAGTCAACTTCGTATAGGTTAGCTTGAAAGTATTAGGATATGAGACATTACAAGTATTACGTGACGACTTGAATAATGTGAAGAATTACGGAGCTACAACGAAAATATCATCCTTCTACTTGAGGTTAGTAATATTTGACTTGAACTGTTTCATTCCCTAACGTATCTTTCAAGTCGTGCATATTCAAAACATAACTGTAAATCTATGAATGATTATACTCTAGTTAGACGTAGTATTAATGAATACAATACTAAGTATAACACTTATCTTTTTAACTTCGTATATAAGACATCGACATAATCGTTTGAATGCTATTGTGATTATGTATGGGTATGAGGTGAATATTTCATCCTAGGAAACAATGTTTTACATTCGTTTAAAGGAAGTAAATTCATGAACTTGATTTGTGAATCTAAAGGGAAATCGCTAGTCTTATTGGTATGGTTATTCATTGCATATATTTTGAACTACCAATATATGTGATTAGTATAACGGCTCATGAATTATTTATGTTATTGATAACAGTATTCACAAGGCCTGACTTTTGTATGGGTATGACTTTTATTAGTGAAACCGATTTAAGTAATCACCTGAGATGGTATGATCGATTTAGTGTTATTGGTATGACCAACTCTAGGCAAAGGGGAACCAATCCTAGTAAGAGGTGTAACCGATCACAAGAGGGGAATCGATCCTTGTATGAGGTGCAGCAAGTTTCTAGATATTTGGAACTGATCCTATGAACATGTGCAACACGTTTTTAGACATATGGACATGTGCAACAAATACAAGTTAGATACCATATATATGTGGGAACCGATCCTAGTACCTATTCAACCGAATTTTGGAAATCTAGTGTGACTAATTCCAGTACCCACATGGAGGTAAAACCGAAACTTGTTTTAGTAGAACCGTGAAAGCCATGTTTGGTGATTTGATAGGATAATCAATCACATAGTTCTTGGAAGTCAGATGAACCAATTCTGAACTTGTTTGGAAGTGTGGAAAATTGATTCCATGAGTGTAAGTATGAAAAAGGACTTATAAAGTAAAGATGTCGCCATACTTTGAACATGTGCAGTAACACTTATGTTTTATTGTTCAAAGATGTTCCTTAATAGCTAAAGGAGAATCCCGGATTGAAAATAAATTAAGAATCTTTTAATTAAAGTTGTTAGATTTGCTTATCTTTAGAAAATAAAAATTAGTGATGTGCATTTACCAGTTGGAGATTTTCTAAGATATTTTCAGTCATTATTTGGACAAAGCATTTCTAGGAATTATGGAAACCGAATTTGGAAATATTTCGCATATCTTGAGAATATTTTCTGTTTTGGAAATTCCTTGGTGTCCAAACTTCCTTGGTCTATAAATATCAAAGTTTGCATTTCGAGATAACTAATCCTCAGAACCAGCAAAACTACCTAGTTATGTTGTTACTGGTGGAGCCGCCTATTTGGAGAGGAAAGTAAACTAATTAGGCGAAATCTCTTACGGCCCCTCAGTTTAAAGACTTCTTTGGGATTGAGAAGATCTATTAGTACTGTTGGTGGGAAACTAGATAATTTTGGTTTATTATTAGTTTTCGATTGATTTGATTGACTAATGGTTGTTGAACTTTGATTGCACCTAGTTTATTTATGCTTGAGAATCTTCTCTTCTGATATAAGATTCACTCAAACTAGATCGAAGTTTCTAAGGGGATCTTTAGATTGTTTGTAGATCTAAAGACGTCTTGTGATAATCCATTGTTAACATACTCCGTTCTGTGTGTGATTGATCAAAAGAGATTCAAGTTGATTGTGTGCAGGTGTTTAATGAAGATCTAAGAAGATTTTAAGACAAAGAAGACTTTGAAGATTTCTGATTTGGGTTCATAATATTTGGTGTGCACAATACTTGTTTCGGGTAAAGAGGATCCAACTATAATCGGTTTATCCTTGTGGTAGATTGGATTGATTAGTTGAGTAGATCAACATCGATACAATTCTTTGTGATTAAAAGTATTGATTGCAAAATCATGACAATTACTTTGGTAGTTGTTATTGGATGGATCTAAGGACCTAACAAAGGAGTTTATTGGGATAAACGGAAAAGCCTTTTGTCGAACTCATATCACTTGGTTGAAAAGAGTTTTTACTGAACAGATTTGTTGTTCCTTTATAGTTTAGAATACGAACCAAAGGAATTGTTCCAAGTGCGTGACTTATTAACAAGTTGGAGGCGCAGGGATACAGACGAAACTATGTGAACTATAGGTTTAGTTGTTTGGTCTCAACTATATGAAGTTGGTTTTATTTTGTATAGCGGCTTAATCCTGAGAGTATTCAATTCTGGACAAGGTCCCTAGGGTTTTCTTCATTTGCGGTCTCCTCGTTAACAAAGTCTCGTTGTGTCTTTTACTTTTCTATTTCCATAATTATAATTGTTTTTATTATAATTAGAAGTAAAATACATAAACGTTAATTCCTATTTATTTGATAGTAATCCTATTGTGTTTGGTTAAGTCTGAATCATTTATCAAGTAAACATACTTCGTTTTTATATTGTCTCGATCTCGTATCCATAAATGATCACACAAAGTATGAATCGATTTGTTGTATTGTCTCGACTCAGTCCATAGACAATCACTTTTGTGGAAAGGACTTATAGGTAGAAAAGTTTTAGATTGAGGTTTATTTGGGTACCCTCGTCTTTTCAATTGGTATTAGAGTAGGCAAACACTAAAATATCTAAAAATATGTGTTTGGTGCGATCCAACCTATAAGAATGAACTCGAGTTCTCATGAATCGACTTCAATTAACGTACCACCAAGATTTTACGGAACAAACTATCTATGGTGGAAATCTTCTATGAGATTTATTATTCAATCAGGAGACTTTAATACATGGCTATTAGTCGTCAATGGTTATATTCGTCCAAAGATAAAAAATTCAGAAATTGAGTTTAAACGCTTAGTAGATTTTTCAAACGAAGAAAAGGCTCTTGCAAAGCATATTTCAGATGGGTTGAATGCTATAATACATGATGTAAGTCGTGATCTATAACATCATGTATCAACATGTCAAACTTAAAAAAAATCTTGAGATAATCTTCAGATCGTATTCGAAGGAAACACTTCAGAGAAAGAAGATAGGCTTCAAACTCTTACGTCCGATTGGGAAAACCTTAGAATGGATGACAACGATACTTTTGAAGAGTTTCATCTTAAACTCTCTGAGATAATTAATGCTTCTTTCTCCCTTAGAAAGAATATTTCTGAAAAAGATATAGTGTGCAAAATTCTTAGATCGTTGCCACCTAGATACGATTTTAAGAAGCATCCAATCATAAAAGCAAATGATCTTTCAACTCTCTCACGAAGTATACTTGTTGGAAAGTTAAAGATCTTTGATCATGAATCACAGTCTATTCAAACAAAAGGAATCGCTTTTAAAGCTGCAAAAGTTCTGAAAACTCCAATGGAGAGGAATAGACAAATGGATGATTCAGATGAACAGATTGCAGAAAACTCAGATGATGAAATTATATAATCATTATAATTGATTACTAAACAGTTTTGAGATCTCTTAAAGAAACGAAATAAGATATTCATAAAGGATACTCATCGATCTTCTCGTCCACATGATCGGGTTCCTTCCAAAAAGGATCATGACGAAGATGATGAATATCAGTCGCAATGCTTTAAGTGTAAAGGGTTTGTTCATATTGCTAAACATTGTCCCAATCTTAATAAATACACTGAAAGCAAGTCTCTAGATGTAACTCTATGTGAGAGCTCTGATTCATATGATTCTGAAGAATAGGAAACATCTAATATTGCATTAGTTGTCAGTCTTATTCCTTTCTCCTCCATTAGTGATTTACCCATTTTAAAAATGGACATGTCTTCCAATGTTATTAAATCATCTAATGGTGAAGGGAAAAATAAGACAAGATGCAAAAACTGTATCAAAAACAGAATTGCTAAAAGTTGCATAGGCAACTCAAGTGAAGCTCAAGATAGTTCGTTAGTTCGAGGTAACATGGGGAGAATTTCTCATACGATACAGATCAAGAACACTCTGGTTGCTCGAAATTCCATAATGAGAGAAAATCTCATACTAATACCACTTGATCGGAATTAGAATTCTTTCCTCACCATGTGTGCCAAATTTTGTGTGAGGAAGAAGAAAAATCAAGGCACTTATGTGTAGATTATGGAAATAAAATCTAGTATTTGAAAATATTTAAGATTTTCGTATTTATAGGAATATTATATTTTCGAAAGTATTAAAAATATAAAAAGATCAGTCTCATTCTTTGGTCATTCCTTATCCGAACCATGAGTCTGGATCCAACATCTTCTCTTAGTAAGATGCTAGATCAGAAAGATCAACTTAAGAATAAGTCTGCATCTTCTCTTGATATTAAGAGTAAAATCAAAAAGAGAGATTGGCTTAGGAAGAAGGAAATAGAGAATATGTTGAAGAAAGATCAGTGTATTGAAGCTTCGACACACTTCTGTGTTCAATCAAAGACAGAATTACATGCTCTTGCAGAAACCTTCACGAAATTTTTCCACCTGCAAGAAATTATGGTCAAGCAATAAGGTTTTCTACTTGAAGAAATTCAAAAGCTGAAGACTGAAAGTAATAATCTGCCTTCATTTAGCACTGATATGAAGGAGAAATTTGAAAAGAAAATAGACATCCGTTTTTGATTTCTTTGATTAATTGTTTTAGGTCTATTTTATGAATAAAACTATCTTATTATGAATAAAATTATTTGGTTAATAATTTTTCTTGTGATAGTTTTCGATTACATAGCCTGTGCTTGAATGCTTTATCTTATTGCTATGTATGATTATGTGATGTTTGATTTCGGTTTTCATATCCTTGATATTCGATCTCATATGTTGTGAACCCTTATGGTTTAGGTGAATTTTTGGTTTAGCAGGATTAAGTTCTAGCCCATGTTGGTAGGCTTTATCAAAGGATCATGAGGGGTTCTGATTGAAACAATATGTGAAAAAGTCACAATATGTTGAATCATTTGGTTTAGCATAAAAGCATATGTGTTTCGGGGTTTTCAACCTTTCTCTGGTAAAGATTGGTTTTTGTTATTCTTTTGTCTTGCATAAGGATGACAACATAATGATATTTCTGTAGGAGTAGAATCTCGCAGCATTATTATGCTTGTGAATAATTAACGACGCAACAAATGATAGCTTGCGAAATTATGGAGAGAAAAGACATCTTGCGAGCAAGGCTGCGAAGACTCGCATGACATATTTTAGATCCGAAATTGCGGGACAACACAACTGTCATCTTTTATGTAAAATCATATAAATAGCCATTTAGGCATAAGAGAAAGAGAGGGTTCTTTTGGAAAATAGATTTTGGAGAGACATTTGAAGTTAGAATTTTATAAAAGAAAGAGAGAGACTTATTTTCTGGAGGATATTCTTCACCAAAAATCTAGAGCTCCAAATATTCATTAATGGAGTCTCAAGAGAAACACAAATTATCAATCTTGTTGGCGATCTCCTCGCAGAAAGTAAACAATCTTCAAGGGATATGTGATGACCAAAAGCATTCTCTCCGCTCTCTTAAAAATAAACTTGACGAAGTAACTGAATCATCTGCCGCTGAAATAGACAAACTTATCAAGGGTAGACTAACTCTTAGTTTGAATGCTAGCAAGCTTCGAGATGAATATTCCCAATTAAAGGAATCTCATTCCTCATTGTCAAAAGAAAATTCATATTTACGCACAAAAGAAGAGAACATGAAATCTCGTATAAAAGGCATGGTTGGAGACAAATTTGATGATGCTATGAATCAATGGGAGAACTGCCTATTTTCATTAATCCAAAACTTAACTTCGCAAAAAGAAGGTAGTCAATTATGATTGCCTCACTTGTTGATTTCCCTTGTCACGATTTATGTTATATTTCTATAACCTTTCATTATTTTGTTGCTCGCAGAATCTGAAAAAGGCCTTCATTCTATTGTCACCAATCTTACTAAGGAGCTGGACAATGTTCGCAAAGAAAACAAGACTCTTCTTCTCAACCTTTTAGAAACTCGTGATAAAGTAGAAAGAAGACTTGATTATCTTGAGTATTTCAAGAATATAGAGATCAGAAATCGTGACAAAGGTTTCCTTCGCCAAGTTCATCTTAGTGCTGAAGTTCTTGTGAGTGAAATTTTGATCTCCAACTCTCTTTCTCCTGTATCCGTTCCACCTCTAAAAGTTGACGATGATGAATTCCCTCTTCCTATGGACAAAGATTTAGAATATCCGTCTTCTGAAGGAGATGTTGAAGAAGACGCTGAAGACGAAGATTATCAAGGAAAAGAAGAAAACCCTCTTAAAGAAGGAGAAGATCGTAACAAAAAGAACTCTGGCGACGATGTTCGCGGTGAAGGAAATATTGGTGATGATAACAATCCTGATAATTCCAAATATGGCGAGACTACCGCTTGAAGCTTGAGTGCTATTTTTAATTTGTTTTTTCTTCTTCTCTCTCGCAAATGATATAACCCTTTTTGAACTATAATATTCTCAAGAAACTTAATGAAATCCTACATATTTATTCCCTTGCTTGCCTCCTCATTAAATTTCTTGAGACTTGTTGAATTCAACTTGTTTCTTGTGATAAAGAAATCTTCCCTGCATGCTTACCAAAGAAGAATTAATTTTTGAGATTATTCTATTGGTCTTATCATACCTTCCTAATTAAAGGTCTTACTTTGCCAATTTTTTCTTTTTGTGACAAAATCGCAGGACGTCTTTACACTTTCATGTATTGACCCATTGATCTTGTCTTATCTGTATTTCTTTATTATATTGCGACAATATGACGAGTCTAAGTTTTCTCGCAAAAAAAAAGCCTCGTGACATTGCCGTCTTGCGATGAAATCGCAGGACGTCTTCACATTTGCATGTAAAAACCCCTTGATCTCATCTTAACTTTTTTCTCTTTTGGCTTTTTGCCTCTGTATAATTTACGCGACAATATAACAGGCCTAAATGATCTTAGAGCCCCATGACATTGCCGTCTTAAGACACTTATCAGCTCCCTAATGGAGGGTGCCGCCCTTATCTTCCCCCTGGTTGCCCATTCAAGGAGGGCACATCGGCCATACAAGACTAGCTCCTCCCATCCAGATTTACCAACAACCAGTTGTTTTCGTAGCCTCTTGTCCTTTATGCCTATATGGCTTATAGTTACAAGACTGCACCCTAGGTGGGGTTTTCTTCAGTCCAAGTGCATTGTATCCAAGACTTACCAAAGATGGCCAGGGTAGGTTCGTCCGTCCCGGGAACCCTTGGCTAAACCGTGTACCTCGGAGCCTTGGTCATACTCTGTACTTCTTGGAAGAGACTCTCAGTCGTCCAACCAGGGTATAACCTTATAAAGTTGGAAATCCAAGATCTCTCTCCCGGATAGGTTTTCTTTAACCCCTACATCTGTATGACTCAGCTTCCAGTAGCGGTATAACCTTATCCCTGAATCATATAAAGAGATACCCCCTTTATAACGTGCTTGTAAGTCTTACATTTGACTCTTACGAAATTGTACTCGCGAACTAAGTTGCACCCCATAAAGGTTTGTCCCATTCTCTTAATCTCTGCGAAATTTCATTCGCGTTTCTCGCGATATTTCTCACGTAATCTTTAAAATAAAAATAGTCAATGATAATAACCTTTAGTTATGCCAATATTTCTTACCTTACAGCATTTTTCACTGATAATATCTTTTCAAAAATAGTCTATTCCATGGTCTATCAAGTCGTTGGCCAACATCTCTTCCTTCAGGATCCATTAATTTGTATGCCCCATTTCTAATTATTTCTTTAATTAAGTAAGGTCCGTCCCAATTTTTCGCCAATTTTCCACCATTCTCTCGCTGATATCTCGGTGTCTCTCGCAGAACTAAATCACCAATTTGGAATTCTCGTTTTTTGACACGTTTGTTGTATTCGCGAGCTAACCTTCGCTGGTAGTTTTCCATATCTTTGTAGAGTCTTCTCCCTTTTTTCTTCCAATTCATCTAGTTTATGTAAAATCATACCAGCACTTAAATTCCTTTCCCACGCTTCTCTTTTTGTTGTAGGAATAGTAACTTCTGTTGGTAATACAGCTTCAACCCCATATGTTAAACAAAAGGGTGACATTCCAGTAGCCTCTCTTCTAGTGGTGTTGTAGGCCCATATTGCATTATGTACTTGCTCACACCATGATTTGTGATACCCTTCTAATTTCTTCTTCAGAATATCTACGATCGTTTTATTAGTTGCCTCAGCTTGACCATTTGCTTGTGGGTATAAAGGAGTATATTTTCCACATTTTATCTTAAATGCATTGAGTAGTAATTCTATGTTTTGTCCTTCAAACTGTTTTCCATTATCAGACATCAACTGTGCTGGTATTCCAAATCTGCATATGATATTCTCGAATATGAATGTGAAAATATCTTTATCACGAATATGTTGTACTGCTTTTACTTCTCCCCATTTTGTGAAATAATCTGTAGCCACAATGAGGTATCTCCTTTGTCCAGATCCAGGCACAAATGGTCCCACAATATCTAATCCCCATTTTCCGAAGGGCCATACACTTGTTGAGGATGATAGTGGTGCTCCTGGTGCATGTATCTTTTTTCCAAATCGCTGACATTCTTCACAACGCCTTGAATGTTGTTTCGCATCTTCATGCATGTAAGGCCAGTAATATCCTTGCATCTTCGTTCTATATGCCAAAGATCTGCCTCTGCTATGATTACCAGCATCTCCACTGTGTAGCATTTTTAACACCTTTTCTCCTTCTTCCCTTGTCAAACATCTTAGCGATGGTCCATTAAAAGATCTGCGATATAACACTCTGTCTCTTAACTCATAATTAGTTGCCCTGCTTCTTAGCTTATGTGCCTCCAGTCTATTTCTTGGAGTTTCTCCTTTCGCCAAATAAGCAAGAAGTTCCGCTCGCCAATCTTTGTTTCTCTCTTTTGCTTCTATTTCGCCATTTTATACAATCATCACATCTTTCTCTCCTTCTTCGTCAATTTCGACGGAATTCCCATCCACATCTTCGTCTTCTTTATTTACTGAAGGTAATAAGAGTGTTTGAATTTTTATGCATATCGAAAGTGGGTTTGTCATCATGCTGGATATGAAAGAAAAAGCGTCCGCAAGCCGGTTATCTTTCCTTGATATGTGCCTCCATTTTATCTTTGGAATTCTCGCAGATAATTCTTCCACGAGTCTCTTGTATTTATTTAAAGAAGGTTCATTTGTTATATATTCTCCAGTTATTTGACGAATAACCAATTGAGAATCGCTTGTAATTCTAGCATTTTCCAACTTCATTTCTATTGCAAATTTCAAAGCGTGGATAACAGCCTCATACTCTGTCTCATTATTGGTGGATGTAAATTCTAACCTGAATGAGAAAGATGTTTTTTCTCCTTCTGGTGAAATAAAAACAACTCCAATCCCATTTCCTTCTCCATTAGATGATCCATCCACTAATATCTCCCATCTATTGGGTTCTGTCAATAATTCTTTTGGATCTCCATGTTCTTCTTCTGCCTCCATCATTTCTTCCACAGCTTCGTCATTTTCCAAAGGAAATTCAACTAAGAAATTTGCGATGACTTGGGATTTTGGCGAGGATAGAATTTCATATTTGATATCGAAATGTCCCACTTGTGCATTCCATCTTTCTACTCTTCCTGATCTTTTTGAATTCTTCATTACTGATTCAATTGGCACTTTTGTTAACACCTTGACCTTATGTACTTGAAAGTAAATGCGAAGCTTGAAAGTTGCATGTACCAATGCTAGGATTAACTTCTCAATCTTTGAATAATTTTTCTATTTGAATTGAATGTTTTACTAATATAGTAAATTGGCTTCTCTATCCCAAAGATCTACTCGCAGCAATACCGCACTTAGCGCATATGCCGTTGTCGCGAGATAAATTAATAACTCTTCTCCTGGTTCAGCTTTCGTAAAATGGTTATATCCATTAAATGCTCTTTTATTCCCGAAAGGCCTTCTCACATTCATCTGTCCATCTGAATTTTGTTCCCCTTTTGAGTATATCGAAAAAATGCTTGCATTTATCAGAGGATCGCGAAATGAATCTTCCTAACGAGGCTAACAGCCCATTCAATTTGTGCACATCTTTTACTGTAGCTGGTGTGGGCATATCGTGAATCGCTTGCACTTTTTCTGGATCAACTTGTATTCCTTCCTTTGATACAATATACCCCAGAAACTTTCCTGAAGTCACTCCAAAAGTACACTTGTCAGGATTTACTTTGATATTAAATTGCCGCATTTGTTCAAAAATCTCCTTCAAGTCTTGTACATGATCTTCAGCTTCCTTGCTCTTGATCAACATATCATCTACATATACCTCCAGTGTTTTGTGGATCCACTTTGCAAATACTTTCTCCACCATTCTTTGGTATGTTGCACCATCATTTCGTAATCCAAAGGGCATTTTTGTATAACAATATAATCCTCTTGGAGCAAAAAAATGCAGTATGTTCTTGATCTTCTTCAACGAGAGGGATTTGGTTGTATCCTTTATACCCATCTAACGAAGATATTCTTGCATTTCCCGCTGCTGACTCAACCATTTGAGGAATATCTGGTAGTGGAAAACTATCTTTAGGACAAGCCTTATTTAAATCAGTAAAATCTATGCAAATTCTTATTCCTTTATTCTTCTTTGGGACCACCACCATATTTGCAATCCACTCTGGATACTTTGCTTGCCTTATTATTCCTGCATCAAGCATCTTCTATAATTCTTCTTCTATCTGAGAATGGTATGTTGTTGCGTTTTTTCTTATTCTCTGCTTGAACGGCTTTACATTTTTGTTGATTTCTAATCTATGACATGCTACCGATGGATCTATCCCTGGCATTTCATCCATGCTCCACGCGAAAATGTCTTTGTATTCTCGCAAAAGATTTATAGTTATTTCTTCCTCGTCTATCTCCATTCTAGTCCCAATTTTCAATATTTTAGGTTCTTCTTCACTCCCAACATTTATTTCTTTTGTTGGTTCAAATTGCTTGATGTAAGCGGCTTCGGTCTTGGTGTTTTTATGATTCTCGCACGTTCATCTCCTTCTCGCGAAAATTCATTGGGTATCCCTTTTCCCTCTTTTTCTCTTATCATGTAAATTTTAAATTCTTCTTCTTTTCTTGTTTCTCTCATCAATTTCTGCGAGCTTTTCGCTGCTTAGGACGCTCTTCACAATTTTTTACTTCAATTTGATAGCATGTCTTCGCAAGATCTGTATCTCCTTTAATTTCCCCAATTCCGCTAGGCATACAGAATTTGATGCGTTGATGTAAGGTTGACGCTACAGCTTTAATTGTGTGTATCCATGGTCTTCCCAATATCATGTTGTATGGGGATTCCATATCCACCACGCATAGTGTTACTTGTGTTTCAATTTCTCCAAGTGGTAATCGTACTATTATTTCTCCTCTTGGTTTTGTTATATATTTTCCGAAACCATGAATATGATATGAGGAAATAGACATATCTTCATCTTTATACCCCATTTTCTTAAAAGCATGATAGAACATTATATCCACAAAACTTCCTATGTCAACTAGAGTTCTATTTATAGCCCATTTTTCTACAGATTTTATTGACTTTTCCTTCTTTATTGGTATCATGGGTACCGTAATCACCAAAGGAGATGTATGATCTAGATTTTCTTCTAAAACTTATGTTCTTTGTAAATGTAATTTCTCGCTTTTCCCAATTCTTTAATAATGGCGTTTTCTCTACCATCATAATTTTTCTTCCTTCAAAATCACGTTTATGTATCCTCCCTTAATATTTTCATGAAATTTATCGATCATTTCTCTTGACACTAATTCATACTTCAATTTCCTACAATTTTCTTTAATTCTAATCATTTTTCTTCTGAATGTTTCACCAATCTTCTTCAAAGTTTCCTTGATCTTGAATAATTCCTGTCTTCTTTTATACCTTTTCTTCGATTTTGCTAATTCAACGTTCCCCTTAGTCGGCGCCAAAATGTAGTAGCAGGATTTCCCACACTACACCCCTATTAAGATCCTATAAAAATCTAAGTGAAACTAGTTGAAGATTAAAGAATTAAACGACACTTTTATTATTTAGATCTCAGAAATGTTTACAGAAAATATTCAAACTCAGAATTACAACTTTCTTTTCTGGAGTTTCTCTCTCCTCAAGGTTTTCTCAACTCTAAAAAATACATCATCCCCATCTGGACTTACTTGAACCCTTTATATAGGAAATTACATTGTGGGTGACTAAGTTTTCCCTTCTTTCGGATATATTCTGCGATCTCATCGTGGTATTTACAATATTAATCTTCGCCAACTTTTTTAATCCTCGTGAAATAACACTCTCATAGCATGTCTCTTCAATCGTCAGTTATTATGATGCTTCCTCGTGACGCTCGCCAAATGTTGCTGAAGAATCCTCACGACACTCTCGTGAATAATGTCATTTATACTTATAGGAATATTTGACCTTCTCGTGAAAGCGTTGTTCTTATTATGAGAATATCGTTGTGGTGATATTCTGGTACTACAAGCGATATACTCGCAAGATTTCTAAAATTTATAAGATTTCAAAACATTTCAAAGATTTTTTAGATTGGTGAAAAGCGATACAATCGCAAGATGCAAAAATGAATTCATCGTAAAAATTTAAAGATCTCAAATTTTTTCAAAGACTTCAAAGTTACAAAAAACAAAGAAAATTAAGTTTATATATTTCTATAGAACAGTTTTGATTTAAAGACGCGATATGATTATTTCTCATATTTCTTCAAGGATTGAAACAAAAAGGTAATCAGTATATTTGTTCGCAACGTATAACAAAATGTATTTTGAAAAACAAGAAAATGAAATGAGGCATTTCGCAACATGAAAAATTTGTGATGAGTTTTTACGAATAAAAACGATTTATTGCGATCATCTTTCATTAAACAAAGACGCAAAAATTTATTTGCGATCAGCTTTCATAAAAAAAAGACGCAAAGTGTGATCAGCTTTCAAAAAAAGAAAGAAAGCCGCAGAAATTTTACACAGGAAAACCTTTGTGGCGTACACCCTAGTTCGCGAAGCAACATTTCGCAAGAGGCAAAGTCCTAAAGTGCGTCATTTAAGGGGGTACCTATAAGCATGGCTTAGGGGAAACGGAACACCACCACGGAACCTGAGTACATGGACATTACGGGGTACATAACCCAAAAACGGGGTACCTATCCGGGTAAGACACCTTGGATTCTCAACCTAATCTTGCGATGTAACATGATTTAGGTTGGGCGACTAAGGCATATTGTCTCTCCCAAGAAGTGCAGAAAACGATCAAGGCGCCGAGGTACACGGTTGAGTCAAGAGTGTCGGATGGGTTTGAAGCACATCTTCCATTCTTGACAAGTCTTGGAAAATGATGCACTTGGCCCAAAGATACCCCATAGGGTGCAACCTCATAACTATACGCCCTATAGGAAAAAAGGATAAGAGGTTGCGAACAAAGATGGTTATTGGAAAAACCGGATGGGAAGAGCTAACCTTGTATGGTCGATGTACGCTTCCTTGAAGGGGAAACCAAGGGGAAGATAAAGGGCAGCACCCTCTATTAGGGAGATGATACGTGCTATAAGACGCAAATGTCACGAGGCTTTTTGTTCGAAAGAACGTAAAGGCTTGTCATATTTGTGCAACAATCGTGTTTCTGCGAGCCTTCTAAAAAAAAAAAAAAAAAAAGAACTCGCAGAACATAATAAAGAAGTTAAGATGAGATCAATGGGTTTTTGCATGAAAGTGTAAAGACGTCCTGCGATTTCATCGCCAGACGACAATGTCATGGGACTTTATTCTCGTGAGGGGATTTAGACCTGTCATATTATCGCAGAAAATTCAAAGAAAAATGGATAAGGCAAGATCAATGGGTCAATACATGAAAATGTAAAGACGTCCTGTGATTTTGTCGCAAAAAGAAAGAAACGTGGCTAAATAAGACCTTTAACTAGGAAGGCAAAATAAGACCACAAGAGAATACACAAATAAACTTGCGAAGATGATTATATGTAAGCAAACAAGCTTGCGAACATATATACTGAAATGAAATTGAGATTATGCATCTTTAATATTTTAATTATATTATATCATGCGAGACTAATAGTGCAGGAATAAAACAATGAGATACAACGATCCAGGAAAATGAGGCACAAGTGAATTAACTTGCGAGAATAAAGAGAAATGCTCATACTAGAGAAAAAGTCAGAGAAAGGGAGAATAGAGGCAATTTAAAGCTACATCAATTTTACCGCGGCAAAATGAGCTAAGTAACACAAACATTAGCTAATACATTGCAATAGATAAGCATTCTCATCATACAAGCATCATAGTCGCATCATAAAAGCATTGCATAAGCATTTCATGGCATAAACATCGCATACACATCTCATAACAACATCATCACATAAGCATTATATTCGCACAAGTAATTTACATAACTTTCTGAGAATATTGAACTTCGCAAAAATATTCGTAAATTCGCAACACTATTATGCAACACTATTTCAGGGAACATTATTAGAATATCATGAGAATACTTCATAATTTCACAGAGAACTTTACAAATTCGCAGAGAACTTTACAAATTCGCAGAATTACTCAGAATTTTAAAGAATGTGTCAGAATCTCGCAGAAGTATTCAGAAACTAGCAGGAATATTCAGAAATTAGCCAGATTATTCATAACCTCGCAGACACATTCAGAATCTCACAGGAGATGTGATCATTTCGCAGAATGTGATTATTTTTTAAAGAAAGATTATCGCATGAGGCAGAGGCAAGATAAGAATAAGGAAACAATTCATTCATTCAACATTTTCTCAAGGATTTTACCCTCACAGATAAAGAACAGAGGCAACTATAGGTACTAAGAAAATATTTTATGTTCTTTATCTTCTCAGCAAGAATCCTCACCAAAAATGGAATAATAATTTCGCATGAATAGAGGCAATACTTATCACTCTTATTCAAGGACGAATACTTCTTACATTTAGAGGATTGAGTACTTCTTATACTTCTTCAAGGATATTTTATATTTCTTATACTTCATCAAGGATATTTCATACTTCTTATACTTCAAGGGGGAGACTTCTTATTTACTTCGCAACATTCCGGGACTTCGCAAAAGAATAGAGGCAAGTATATACTTTTAAAGTCCAGTATTTTTTCGCTTGTTTCTTCATCAACAAAGATTAAAGACTACTCCAACAACTACAACAACTACAACAACTAGTTTTTTCCTGAAGATCGCTCTTCAAGCAATATTCAAGAAAAAAAGGCAAAATGTAGGAGTAGAATCTCGCAGCATTATTATGCTTGCGAATAATTAACGACGCAACAAATGATAGCTTGCGAAATTGTGGAGAGAAAAGACATCTTGCGAGCAAGGCTGCGAAGACTTGCATGACATATTTTAGATCCGAAATTGCGGGACAACACAAATTTCATCTTTTATGTAAAATCATATAAATAGCCATTTAGGCATAAGAGAAAGAGAGGGTTCTTTTGGAAAATAGATTTTGGAGAGACATTTAAAGTTAGAATTTTATAAAAGAAAGAGAGAGACTTATTTTCTGGAGGATCTTCTTCCCCAAAAATCTAGAGCTCCAAATATTCATTAATGGAGTCTCAATTGTAAAATCATGTAATTACATACAATCACTAGTGAAGAACCATGG
The DNA here is from genome assembly GCA_023529315.1 of Papaver bracteatum. Classification (NCBI taxonomy): domain Eukaryota; kingdom Viridiplantae; phylum Streptophyta; class Magnoliopsida; order Ranunculales; family Papaveraceae; genus Papaver; species Papaver bracteatum. The sequence goes on from JAJJWX010001315.1 coordinate 1,773,748, forward strand.
ATGTAGATCACAATGATCGAACCATGTAAAAATCCTTGTGTCTCTTTTACAATTTTAGTACTTTAATCTTCATTTTCATATCAAATAAATTAGATCATCAAATCAAATTAATGGAACCTCATGAGGGTGTAGTTGTGGGATTTCCTGCAACTACAATTTCGGTATCAATTCTCCCTGGAAAGAATATACAAACATTATTGGAGAAGTGGATGAGAAATTTGAGGTAACGAGTTTGTTAGTTAATCATTTTCCTGTTTAAGAAAAGCCTGATTTTATTGCGTATATTTATTGCTTTTGCTTAACAAAATTTCGGTACAATTGATGTTTTATTCCATTGCTTGTGTATGGATGTGTGTGTGATTCAATTGTCTCTGTTTAATAAAAACTATTGTTACCTTGCTTTATTTTTTGGTATCAATCGTTTAGGCTTACAAAATTTAGGTGCAATTGCGGTGCTTTAATGTCTATGTTGTTTCAATTGCTTCCGGTTGAGGTAAATAATTATACATGTTGATTTATTTGGTGTTAGATCATTGCTCGGTCGAACTCGCATGCGTTGCTATCTCAAGCATGTTTGTCAATGTTAGTGATCAAAACTATAAGTCTTGATTTCTAGTCTACTATAGCTAAGGTCTCGGACTAGGATAGAAAGTGTAGTTGAGCTCAAGAACTCCATGGCAATCATCATACAAGATGAAGGACTACTCAAGGAACTGGTGGATCTTCATCGACTAAAAGGTATGTGGAGACTTGAATTTATCTATCACTCAAAAGTCTATTAATCTCTTATCTTGAGACAAAAGTCATTTTGCTACATAGACTTAGATTATACACATTTGGTATTTCGAGCCGAGTTTACCTCGCCTATCTATTTCTCTAAATATATGTTGGTAAAGCTTTCGCTTGAGCCAAGTTAATCTTTACCTAGTGACGAAAGTCATGTTATGTTTCAATTACAATGGAAATTGCTCTGACGAAAAATAGTTTGTGAACAACAACTATATAACGCCCTCTGAGAATGTTTCAATGATTGAAATGAGAGTTTAGAAAATATAACCATTGAAGGATATAATCATTGTTGTGGAAACACATATATGTATAAGTTCTTATTTCTTGAACCAAAGTTTGCGAACTTTGTTGATCAACTGAAATCGGTGTATTGCGTGAGCTCAATCCGCGAACTCAGCATACAAACTCAGTCCATGAACTGACAAAGTTCTCGAACCCGAGAATTTTTGCTGGAGTTTGTGAAATCCATCCGGAAACTTAACTCCGCGAACCCAGTCTGCTAACTTGAGTAGGTTATGTCTAAAAACGATGTTTGTGAACTTATATTTATAAACTAAGGAATGCAATTGAAAACCGTGGCTATATAGTTCATGTCAAATCGTTTTTTCTTCCATCGTGTCTTGTGTAGTACATGAGATTTCCTTGCAATTTAACAACTCTCTAACTAGTTATGGTGAATAAGAATATGGTTGATATGAAAGTGATCATATGGATAACTATTTGGTTAACTATTGTTGAACCAACTAATGTACAAGTTTGGGTATGGTTACACAAACCTAGAAACGTGCATTTCATGTGTGTATAAAAAGTTATGTATTCGATCTAACAGTTGATAAATATTAGCTTGAATCTAATAAGGTTTTCATCTAACATTGAATATTGAATGCTTTGTTACCAAGCTAACATTGATTGCAAACCCTGATTTGAAAGACTATATAAGTGAGAACTCTAGCAACTGGGAAACCTAATCCCCACACATTCTATGTGATACTAGTTATGCTAAGCTGGAGTCGATTCTCCTTTAACCTTTGGTTTCTTCTTCTAAACCAGGTTAACGACTTAAAGACTTCATTGGGATTGTGAAGCCAGGCCGATACTACTTTCTTGTAGTTGTGTGATTTGATCTTGTTGTTTCTATGGTACGAGTACAATTGTAATATTTGGCTGGAGATTTATATCTTCGATAGGCAAGATAAAAAGTAGTCACAAACATCTTCGTCTCATCGTTTGTGATTCCACAATATCTTTTTTCGCTGCGTCGATTAAGACTATTGTGAGGTGATTGATAATACTAGGCTGTTCTTCGGGAATATAAGTCTGGTTTATCAATTGGTTCCTATTCACCTTGATTTATCAAAAGACATAACAAAAATCGTAGGTATATTCGTGGGAGAAGGATTTATCTATTGCCATAGACTTTTCAGTGTGATACAGATTTGTTTATTAAAGTATTCGATTTTGGGTCGTAGCAACTCTTAGTTGTGGGTGAGATCAGCTAAGGGAATCAATTATGTAGTATCCTGCTGGGATCAGAGATGTATGAGCATAACTGTACCTTGGATCAATGTGAGATTGGTTGGGGTTCAACTATAGTCCAGACCGAAGATAGTTTGGAATAGGCTAGTGTCTATAGCAGCTTAATACAGTGCATGTTCAATCTGGACTAGGTCCCGTGGTTTTTCTGCATTTGCGGTTTCCTCGTTAACAGAATTCTGGTGTATGTGTTATTTATTTTCCGCATTATATTTGTGATATAATTGAAATAATACAGGTTATGCGTTGTTCAATCAATTAGAATATCTGACCTTTTGGTTATTTATTTTAATTGATTGACACTTGGATATTAGTATTTGGTACCATCCAAGTTATCTTTCTTGTATTTAATCGAGACTCGCAGTTTGCTTGAGTAAGATTTAAATCGAGAGATAGAGATATAAACTGTAGCTCCCCCTAAGCTAGCAGCTGACTAATCCAACAAATTAACTAAATAAAGAGGCACTAAAATCTAAAACACGCACTTAAGCATTCAATTAAGAAATGCGATACAGAAATTAACCCAAAGCTAACCCCGCTCAGAAACATATATACAAGATCTTCTCTCAAATGATACATATATAATAGTCAATTGGTTTTTTAAATAAAATATACAACATAATAAATATAACAGAAGTTAATCAACTAGCGAAGTCAACCCATGAAGCCTTCGTTGCGCAACCCTGATCTGTCACAGAAACTGAAGTGGGAATAATTAACATTTAACTACTAAGTAATCATAGGCAAGTGTTGGGAAACAATACATGTTTTTCTGAAACATTAAACAATGACTAAGTCACTGAAATAATCATACATGTATATGGAACAAACTCCTTCGTCAAACAATGTACTAATATGGTTGTAAATTCCTAACCAGAAATTCACACCTATTTAGCCATGGATGCCACCAAGACCATGGTGACCAACTCTAAATAATAAAAGCTGAATTAAAGTAGATATAAATGTGAAGGAGCGTATCCTATATACCACAAGCGGAAATTCTCATTTCCCATAACAATTCATATTGACAACAAAACAATACAAGTCCTTTCCAAATCATGGAAAGATTCACAGAATCAACAGGATTATCATAATGCATTTTAAACAAAGCATGAAATGCACGGACAGACAATGCATGAGTTTGTTAAGCATGAAATACTTAGTTTAATTTTATTAAGCCCTAATCTTGTAAATATAATTTTGCTTTCACGAAAAGATTGATATAACAGATTTTATTTATTCAGATTGAATCGGTAATATAGTATATCTTGTTACATATTGGCGTTAGTAATTTAATATGATTTAAATTTTGAGTCTGCATAAATTTTTTTAATATGTTTTAATAGTCTTTAGATTTTGGGTATTAATAATAAGTATCTATTTCACATGCAATTTTATTATCCTTTAATTTTAATTTTGTTCTAAGTATTCAAATATTATAATTACCACTTCATGTATATAATTTAGTAATTTAGTGAATCATTTATTAGACTAAAGATAATCTAGGTGTAAGATTGTTAACAATTTTAGTGTTTACTCTGTGCTTATATGAGTTCACGTTCTTTTATTCCTACTTAATAAGTCTTTCTTATCTATTTGGTTTAAAAGCAAAACATATAATTCTAATTATTATTTTTAATAGTTAATTTTCCAAAATTTAACCGTAAATAAACACTAACAATTTTCCATCCTAATCATGTTTTTGTCGCTATATATTTATAAATAAAATATAATTTAAGTTATGCTCAATATAATACTAATCTAAATTCTAATAGTTTAAGTTCGTCACACTAATTTTTTCCATTTTAAAAGATGATTGCATTTATTTATGAAGAAGGGTCCTATCAATTTACGAATTTATTTTCTTTTAATTCTAATATTACACTAAGTATCTGAATACTGTTATTATTACTTCATATATATTTGTTTCATTTAAATATTTACTGGATTATTCGTTAATTTAAAGATAATTTCAATATAAGATTATTAACAAGTTGAGTCTTTTTATTGTATACATTATGTCCTCGCTTTCTTAATTCTAACGCTTAATAAGTATCTTATTAAATTTCTAATTCAAACACCATTTTATCATTAGTTTAATTTGCATAGATAAGCGTTATTAATTTCCATGACTATTTAATCATGATTTTTTTTTATCGGTATATATCTTTATTGAAAATTTAGTTAAGTGTAACATGATATTAATTGATAATTGCTAACAAATTTTATTCAAATTGTTTTCATTACTTTTATTATCATTTATAGTTACTGTTATAATATATTTTATTGTTAACATTGATGGTTGAAATATTATCCTAACTACTCTTACAAATATTATTAAGTCCAAAAATATTATTATTATTATTGCTTATTATTAAATAAATAAGAATCAAAATCAATATTATAAGAGATGGTGGGTAGCCTAGCAACAAGCTGGGCACCAACACCTTTCTGAATAACGATCCCTAGCCTATGAAAAAGAGAATTGCCCATCTTAAAATTAGCATCGCGTCTTGCCATGCAATTTCTTAGTCTTTTCAGAAAAATTAGAAAATCCGTACCAAGCTCACCAAAAGTGGAGAAGGCCAACACACCAAACCCATAACCGAGTGAAGTACAAACATCTAAGTATTTTTTGTTCTTACGAGTGGTTGATGCAGAGATGGCATGACCAGGTATGAAGCTACGGGTTTGAGCACTAGTGAAAGGAGAGACCCCTGTGACATCAAGACAAACATCTCTGCCATCTTCCCAATTATAAACCATGATATTCGCTGGTCGAAATTCTTTATTGTTGATGATGCCCAAAGAAACCTCCTTCCTAGCTACAATGCCGGCTCTACATATAAGGCAAGGTGCTTAATATTTATATATGTGACTTTCAAGATTTATCAATAAACCTGTTCTCTACATTTTTAGTATTATTTTGTGTACTTGTTCATACTTTTTAGATTAATTATTCTCAAGTCTTTATTAGCTAAAGTTATTGGTGTACCCTACAATTATTATTTCATTACACAAACAACCAAATAAACAAGTCAATCAATCAAATAATTATTTTAATTATTGATAGATTTTAATGATTAAGTTTTATCTCACAACCCAACCCAGTTATAAACTAATCTAGTTTACTAACTGGCACTGGCTAATTCTAACTATTCCCATTTAAGATCTAGTAGTAAGCTCTGATACCAACTTTGTAGCGCCCCCTAAGCTAGCAGCTGACTAGTCCAACAAATTAACTAAATAAAGAGGCACTAAAATCTAAAACATGCACTTAAGCATTCAATTAAGAAATGCGATACATAACTTAACCCACAGCTAACCCCGCTCAGAAACATATATACAAGATCTTCTCTCAAATGATACATATATAATAGTCAATTGGTTTTTTAAATAAAATATACAACATAATAAATATAACAGAAGTTAATCAACTAGCGAAGTCAACCCATGAAGCTTTCGCTGCGCAACCCTGATCTGTCACAGAAACTGAAGTGAGAATAATTAACATTTAACTACTAAGTAATCATAGGCAAGTGTTGGAAAACAATACATGTTTTTCCGAAACATTAAACAGTGACTAAGTCACTGAAATAATCATACATGTATATGGAACAAACTCCTTCGTCAAACAATGTACTAATATGGTTGTAAATTCCTAACCGGCAATTCACACCTATTTAGCTATGGATTCCACCAAGACCATGGTGACCAACTCTAAATAATAAAAGCTGAATTAAAGTAGATATAAATGTGCAGGAGCGTATCCTATATACCACAAGAGGAAATTCTCATTTCCCATAACAATTCATATTGACAACAAAACAATACAAGTCCTTTCCAAATCGTGGAAAGATTCACAGAATCAATAGGATTATCGTAATGCATTTTAAACAAAGCATGAAATGCATGGACAGACAATGCATGAGTTTGTTAAGCATAAACTTTTATAAAAGCAACAATAACGATTACAAAAGAGTTAAATGCATTCCCACACCTTTTTATGACAAGCCACGCCTATCTCGAGATCCACGATCCACTGGTTTGTCCTTTGAATTGGTCGTTGTTAATACTAACTGTTAATCAAAGAAGCATTCTAAGAATCTAGCCAAAAAGGCTCACACATGAATCATACAAGTCTATCTAATGATTCTAGGCCCATTTAAGGTTCTACACCTTTTATTTATCTATCTTTAGCAAATATAATGTTTATTAATTCAATTAGATTAGTTTTATAGTCCGTTAACTAAGTCTTAAGAATATCTACAACTTTGTAGAAGAATCCAAAGGTTAATTCGGACCACAAAATGTCCAAAACATCTAATTAAGAAAACTGCCCTAAGCCCAAGCCCACCAAAGTAAACTAACAGTCACTAACGGTCGAACTAACGGTCAAGGGTCAACTAACAGTCAACGTCCAAGGTCGGGTCAAAGTCCAGGGTCAAATAGTCAAAGTCTAAAGTATAAATCGGTCAATTGAGTCAAATACGACTCAACAGAGTCGGCTCGGTCAAAGTCTACTGAGTCAGATCTGGTTAACTCAGTCAGACACACTAAAACAGATCACCTGAAATCGAGAATCGTTAGCTAGACGGTGTGTCTGAATCACTTAAGCTTGTTGGTTCTGTGAAACTAACAGTTTAAATACTATCTTACAACTTTACAACAGTACATTGAATTCACCAAGACTTCATAATTAAACACAGATACAAACTTAGCATTACCTGCAAACGCAGTAGCTAGCTTCCAATGAGAAGATTCATTTCAACATAAGCTAATTCAGATTCATCTTCTTATCTATACTTCAACAATACATTCAGTTCAATAAAATATTATAATCCAATATACAATTGTAATTTAAGCTTTACCTGCCATTCCAGTACTAAGCCATACTCTTCTTACATACACCGCTACATCTTCACTCTCTATTCCATTTTCACTAGCTTCTCAGACTTACACCGCAACCACATTCGCTTATTCAGTTCACCACAACCCAATACATCTCCCTCAATTACTAACACCTGCAACACCAAATATATTTAAACAATACCTTGTTCCCCATTACATCACTATCCCATTCCACCTGCACTATGACACACTTGCAAATTTCTCTTACAATTCGTACTTCATAGCCTCACTTCTTCCATAGCTTCAATAGTATCATCACTTACTTTCATTATCTTTTGAAGCTCAGCACAATTCAAGACAGTTACCTCCAACTCCATCTGAAACACATCAACAAGTTCAACACACCAGTTTTAATCTCTAACTACAGCTGCAAATTCCATTTTAACACACATCCATACTTCAATTAAGACCACCTCTATCATAACCTATAGTTCCACCTGCAGCTATCATAGTTCAGAATCAATTCCATTCACAACACCTACAATCCCAATACACATACAACCACCATAATCAATACCGCGACCTCCATTCATTTAATATTAACTGATACTCCAAGGTCCTAACAATTATCTAACCTAATTTCAAATACACATTCAATCTGCATTCTACCATATCTATCTCATACACTGAATGATTCTTATTTCAGTTAAACCAGCCATCCAATTCACTGGACTTCAGTTGCTTCCACCATTACCATCCAACAACCTACCACCTGCCTCAAACATCTTCATCAACAATGCAACACTAAATCCATTTCTGCAACATCAATTTAGTCATAACCATAACTAATTCCAATTCTTAATTCAAACATCAAGCATATATACTCATCTATTATAACTGAACTGAGCTAAATCATCTCAGGGAATAATTACCTCAAATGGTTCCATAAAAGCCAATTCTTCTTTACTTTGATTCAACTCAGCAACACCATTTCACCTACAATTACAACAACTGCCAAGACAGCAACAATAACCCAGCTTCCATAGCTCAACCACTTCTGAAGTTCATATTCAATTCTCCACTAATTTAACTCCAACATCCTTATTCATAGAATTCCATTCCTAATTAAACTCACAGAAACCTTTCTTAACAGGAGAATCAAATCCATGTTCTTCATCTGCTGCAATCCAACATATGGTTCAGAACTTCAAACCTTAACTTCTCAGATTACTTCAAGACTACTTCATATTATCAGTTGAACGAAAACCCTTACTTCAATTAACTAAACCCATATCAAATTTCTTTTTATTCATCTCTAATCGAATTCTAAACAATCTTATAACAAACCCTAATTCTTTGATTCATCTCTGAAACAACTTCAAAACTGGAATTAAACCTTAACCATAGATTTTTCATCAACCCGCAGCCCTATTCTTCGTCTTTTAAGTCTTCAGACAATTAATCAAAACTATAAACCCTAACTTCGATTAACAGCAACACCCTTATCATCATCCTCTTGTGCTCAATCAACCATAACACCACCACCTTCGACCCCAAACAGACAAGCTAACGATATTTCTATGAAACTTTCACGCAAAAGGCCTCAAATCTCTGAGAGTGAGATTGAGATCGACATAGAGGGGAAAAGGAGAAACAGAGAAGAAGAAGAAGAAGAAGAAGAAGAAGAAGAAGAAGAAGAAGAAGAAGAAGAAGAAGAAGAAAGAAACAAAGAAAGAAGAAGAACAGAGATGAATGAATTCTTCTCGATTGGATTTGGAGATAAGGCCGACCGAAATGTTAAAGACACACAAGAAACTGATAAGGGAAGCCAGGCGGTTTAAGGCAAAGTGATTAATTTTCCCTTCATACAAAACTGATAATATCTTCTTCGTCCGATGTCCGAATGACACGCTCGAGTAGTCCGTTCCGCATAACTTTTCGAATTCTATCTAACAGTACTAGTTTTGTATCTAGATCATTGTTAGATTAATTTCTAATAATTAACGTTTGAGTTAAACTAATCGAGTTATTATCGGTTAACACGTCTCTTGACTGGTCTAATAGCGTTGACGAGCTTGAGGGTCCTTGCATTCTCCCCACCTTATAACATTTTCGTCCTCGAAAATCGAACCATCCTTCTGGTCTTCAAAACTCCCCACCTTAAAGAATACTCCCATCTCTTGTCTAAGCGCAAACAACATAAAACAACTCACAACCTATATGGCTTTCTACAACTAAAATCTAAAATTTGTAGCTCTAGGTTCAACTACACTGATTTAGATTCTATCAAATAGGGAAGTCTAAGTTTCTTACATGAAAATTTTCTACACTAATTTCTAAGTCAATAACTTACTGGTTCTAAGTACTTTTAGAAGATATTCAATAATAAAGTTTCTCATTAAAATTTGGGATCTATTAGTTCACTAATAGAAGCAAGTCTCCCTTCAATGCCTAATGATACAAGAATGCAGTTGCCCTGTCTAGGTTCGCGATGCCTTTCAATGCCTACCTACGTAACAAGTATCACCCGAACACATCAGAATTACCAACCTCACTATTCCCCAGTGCTGGATTAACTAAGTATTAATTCTAATTAATCCTTAACTTTTATCTTAACTTGTGTAACTCTGATAAATTTACTTCATAAAATATATATAAATAATTTACATCATTTTAAGTAATTTATTCATCAAAATTTGATTAATTAAATACTAACTTATTATGACTAATCAATCTCTAAATTCATTGTAACTAATTTAGCTTAAAATTTCTACTTCATAAATTATATAAATAGGTTACATCATTTTTAGCAATTTAATCATCAACATTTATTTGATTTGATTTGATTTATTTATTCTATCTATATAGCAATCCAATTTCGATTTTACGTTAATTTATAATATCTAATATTTTTAACTTTGCTATGATATCATATATAAATTTTAGATTCATGAACTGTTTACGAATAACTTAATTTTATAACAATTATCCAAATGTTACGTTATTATTTTATTTTCAACATATTATTTCCAATATATCTATTGTTTATTTCATTATATGACTTGATATAAATAATTAACTGCTAACAATTTTTCACGGTTATTTGGTATTAATATTTTATTATTATTATTACATCTATTTATTTTTAGTTCTCAGACCGATAAAATTTAATCGTAGTTAAATCATAATGTCAAGTTTAAATTTTATTATTAATACTAGACTTGATTTAGTCAAACTTTATCTCCTTCAATTTATATTATTGTTAAATAACCCTTAAATTGTACTATTAATAAAAATTATATTTTGCTATTACTATCCACTAATTATTATTCAAATGACATTTACAATAACTCAAAATTTTATAGCAATGAGTAAAATATAATGTTATTAATTACTTATCTTATCAAAAATTATTGTCTTAAATATATTATCATTTTCATTATTGTTTTATCAAATTTTCTTATTTGATTACTAGTGTAACTAACATACAATTAAAATAATTATTTAGTAATGATACTTATTACTTAGTTTAATTTTATTAAGCCCTAATCTTGTAAATATAATTTTGCTTTCACGAAAAGATTGATATAACATATTTTCTTTATTCAGATTGAATCAGTAATATAGTATATCTTGTTACATATTGGCGTTAGTAATTTAATATGATTTAAATTTTGAGTCTGCATAATTTTTTTTAATATGTTTTAATAGTCTTTAGATTTTAGGTATTAATAATAAGTATCTATTTCACATGCAATTTTATTCTCCTTTAATTTTAATTTTGTTTTAAGTATTCAAATATTATAATTATCACTGCATGTATATAATTTAGTAATTTAGTGAATCATTTATTAGACTAAAGATAATCTAGGTGTAAGATTGTTAACAATTTTAGTGTTTACTCTGTGCTTATATGAGTTCACGTTCTTTTATTCCTACTTAATAAGTCTTACTTATCTATCTGGTTTAAACGAAAAACATATAATTCTTAATTATTATTTTTAATAGTTACTTTTCCAAAATTTAACCTAAATAAACACTAACAATTTTCCATTCTAATCATGTTTTTGTCGCTATATATTTATAAATAGAATGTTAATTTAAGTTATGCTCAATATAATACTAATTTAAATTCTAATAGTTTAAGTTCGTCACACTAATTTTTCCATTTTAAAAGATGATTGCATTTATTTATGAAGAAGGGTCCTATCAATTTACGAATTTATTTTCTTTTAATTCTAATATTATAATAAGTATCCGAATACTATTATTATTACTTCATATATATTTGTTTCATTTTAAAGATTTACTGGATTATTCGTTAATTTAAATATAATTTCAATATAAGATTAACAAGTTGAGTCTTTTTATTGTATACATTATGTCCTCGCTTTCTTAATTCTAACGCTTAATAAGTATCTTATTAAATTTCTAATTCAAACACCATTTTATCATTAGTTTAATTTACATAGATAAGCGTTATTAATTTCCGTAACTATTTAATCATGATTTTTTTTTATTTAGTTAAGTATAACATGATATTAATTGATAATTGCTAAAAAAATTTATTAAAATTGTTTTCATTACTTTTATTATCATTTATAGTTACTGTTATAATATATTTTATTATTAACATTGATGGTTGAAATATTATCCTAACTACTCTTACAAATATTATTAAGTCCAAAAATATTATTAACATTTATGTGATTATATACTATCGACCCTACATATAAGGCAATGTGCTTAATATTTATATATGTGACTTTCAAGATTTATCAATAAACCTGTTCTCTACATTTTTAGTATTATTTTGTGTACTTGTTCATACTTTTTAGATTAATTATTCTCAAGTCTTTATTAGCTAAAGTTATTGGTGTACCCTACAATTATTATTTCATTACACAAACAACCAAATAAACAAGTCAATCAATCAAATAATTATTTTAATTATTGATAGCTTTTAATGATTAAGATTTAACTCACAACCCAACCCAGTTATAAACTAATCTAGTTTACTAACTGGCACTGGCTCATTCTAACTATTCCCATTTAAGATCTAGTAGTAAGCTCTGATACCAACTTTGTAGCGCCCCCTAAGCTAGCAGCTGACTAGTCCAAAAAATTAACTAAATAAAGAGTCACTAAAATCTAAAACATGCACTTAAGCATTCAATTAAGAAATGTGATACAGAACTTAACCCAAAGCTAACCCCGCTCAGAAACATATATACAAAATCTTCTCTCAAATGATACATATATAATAGTCAATTGGTTTTTTAAATAAAATATACAACATAATAAATATAACAGAAGTTAATCAACTAGCGAAGTCAACCCATGAAGATTTTGTTGCGCAACCCTGATCTGTCACAGAAACTGAAGTGGGAATAATTAACATTTAACTACTAAGTAATCATAGGCAAGTGTTGGGAAACAATACATGTTTTTCTGAAACATTAAACAATGACTAAGTCACTGAAATAATCATACATGTATATGAAACAAACTCATTCGTCAAACAATGTACTAATATGGTTGTAAATTCCTAACCGGCAATTCACACCTATTTAGCCATGGATGCCACCAAGACCATGGTGACCAACTCTAAATAATAAAAGCTGAATTAAAGTAGATATGAATGTGAAGGAGCGTATCCTATATACCACAAGCGGAAATTCTCATTTCCCATAACAATTCATATTGACAACAAAACAATACAAGTCCTTTCCAAATCGTGGAAAGATTCACAAAATCAACAGGATTATCATAATGCATTTTAAACAAAGCATGAAATGCACGGACAGACAATGCATGAGTTTCTTAAGCATGAAATACTTAGTTTAATTTTATTAAGCCCTAATCTTGTAAATATAATTTTGCTTTCACGAAAAGATTGATATAACATATTTTATTTATTCAGATTGAATCGGTAATATAGTATATCTTGTTACATATTGGCGTTAGTAATTTAATATGATTTAAATTTTGAGTCTGCATAAATTTTTTTAATATGTTTTAATAGTCTTTAGATTTTGGGTATTAATAATAAGTATCTATTTCACATGCAATTTTATTCTCCTTTAATTTTAATTTTGTTCTAAGTATTCAAATATTATAATTACCACTTCATGTATATAATTTAGTAATTTAGTGAATCATTTATTAGACTAAAGATAATCTAGGTGTAAGATTGTTAACAATTTTAGTGTTTACTCTGTGCTTATATGAGTTCACGTTCTTTTATTCCTACTTAATAAGTCTTACTTATTTATTTGGTTTAAACGCAAAACATATAATTCTAATTATTATATTTAATAGTTAATTTTCCAAAATTTAACCGTAAATAAACACTAACAATTTTCCATCCTAATCATGTTTTTGTCGCTATATATTTATAAATAAAATATTAATTTAAGTTATGCTCAGTATAATACTAATTTAAATTCTAATAGTTTAAGTTCGTCACACTAATTTTTCCATTTTAAAAGATGATTGCATTTATTTATGAAGAAGGGTCCTATCAATTTACGAATTTATTTTCTTTTAATTCTAATATTATACTAAGTATCCGAATACTATTATTATTACTTCATATATATTTGTTTCATTTTAAAGATTTACTGGATTATTCGTTAATTTAAAGATAATTTCAATATAAGATTATTAACAAGTTGAGTCTTTTTATTGTATACATTATGTCCTCGCTTTCTTAATTCTAACGCTTAATAAGTATCTTATTAAATTTCTAATTCAAACACCATTTTATCATTAGTTTAATTTACATAGATAAGCGTTATTAATTTCCGTAACTATTTAATCATGATTTTTTTTTATCGGTATATATCTTTATTGAAAATTTAGTTAAGTGTAACATGATATTAATTGATAATTGCTAACAAATTTTATTAAAATTGTTTTCATTACTTTTATTATCATTTATAGTTACTGTTATAATATATTTTATTGTTAACATTGATGGTTGAAATATTATCCTAACAACTCTTACAAATATTATTAAGTCCAAAAATATTATTATTATTATTACTTATTATTAAATAAATAAGAATCAAAATCAATATTACAAGAGATGGTGGGTAGCCTAGCAACAAGCTGGGCACCAACACCTTTCTGAAGAACGATCCCTAGCCTATGAAAAAGAGAATTGCCCATCTTAAAATTAGCATCGTGTCTTGCCATGCAATTTCTTAGTCTTTTCAGAAAAATTAGAAAATCCGTACCAAGCTCACCAAAAGTGGAGAAGGCCAACACACCAAACCCATAACTGAGTGAAGTACAAACATCTAAGTATTTTTTGTTCTTACGAGTGGTTGATGCAGAGATGGCATGACCAGGTATGAAGCTACGGGTTTGAGCACTAGTGAAAGGAGAGACCCCTGTGATATCAAGACAAACATCTCTGCCATCTTCCCAATTATAAACCATGATATCCGCTGGTCGAAATTCTTTATTGTTGATGATGCCCAAAGAAACCTCCTTCCTAGCTATAATGCCGGCTCTACATATAAGGCAAGGTGCTTAATATTTATATATGTGACTTTCAAGATTTATCAATAAACCTGTTCTCTACGTTTTTAGTATTATTTTGTGTACTTGTTCATACTTTTTAGATTAATTATTCTCAAGTCTTTATTAGCTAAAGTTATTGGTGTACCCTACAATTATTATTTCATTACACAAACAACCAAATAAACAAGTCAATCAATCAAATAATTATTTTAATTATTGATAGCTTTTAATGATTAATTTTTATCTCACAACCCAACCCAGTTCTAAACTAATCTAGTTTACTAACTAGCACTGGCTAATTCTAACTATTCCCATTTAAGATCTAGTAGTAAGCTCTGATACCAACTTTGTAGCGCCCCCTAAGCTAGCAGCTGACTAATCCAACAAATTAACTAAATAAATAGGCACTAAAATCTAAAACATGCACTTAAGCATTCAATTAAGAAATGCGATACAGAACTTAACCCAAAGCTAACCCCGCTCAGAAACATATATACAAGATATTCTCTCAAATGATACATATATAATAGTCAATTGGTTTTTTAAATAAAATATACAACATAATAAATATAATAGAAGTTAATCAACTAGCGAAGTCAACCCATGAAGCTTTCGCTGCGCAACCCTGATCTGTCACAGAAACTGAAGTGAGAATAATTAACATTTAACTACTAAGTAATCATAGGCAAGTGTTGGAAAACAATACATGTTTTTCCGAAACATTAAACAAGGACTGAGTCACTAAAATAATCATACATGTATATGGAACAAACTCCTTCGTCAAACAATGTACTAATATGGTTGTAAATTCCTAACCGGGAATTCACACCTATTTAGATATGGATGCCACCAAGACCATGGTGACCAACTCTAAATAATAAAATCTGAATTAAAGTAGATATAAATGTGAAGGAGCGTATCCTATATACCACAAGCGGAAATTCTCATTTCCCATAACAATTCATATTGACAACAAAACAATACAAGTCCTTTCCAAATCGTGAAAAGATTCACAGAATCAACAGGATTATCATAATGCATTTTAAACAAAGCATGAAATTCATGGACAGACAATGCATGAGTTTGTTAAGCATAAACTTTTATAAAAGCAACAATAATGATTACAAAAGATTCAAATGCATTCCCACACCTTTTGATGACAAGCCACGCCTATCTCGAGATCCACGATCCACTGGTTCGTCCTTTGAATTGGTCGTTGTTAATACTAACTGTTAATCAAAGAAGCATTCTAAGAATCTAGCCAAAAAGGGTCACACATGAATCATACAAGTTTATCTAATGATTCTAGGCCCATTTAAGGTTCTACACCTTTTATTTATCTATCTTTAGCAAATCTAATGTTTATTAATTCAATTAGATTAGTTTTATAGTCCGTTAACTAAGTCTTAAGAATATCTACAACTTTGTAGAAGAAGCCAAAGGTTAATTCGGACCACAAAAGGTCCAAAACATCTAATTAAGAAAACTGCCCTAAGCCCAAGCCCACAAAAATCAACTAACAGTCACTAACAGTCGAACTAACAGTCAAGGGTCAACTAACAGTCAACGTCCAAGGTCGGGTCAAAGTCCAGGGTCAAATAGTCAAAGTCTAAAGTCTAAATCGGTCAATTGAGTCAAATACGACTCAACAGAGTCGGCTCGGTCAAAGTCTACTGAGTCAGACCTGGTTAACTCAGTCAGACACACTAAAACAGATCAGCTAAGTCTGAGAATCAGTTAGCTAGATAGCTGACAGGTCTGAATCACTTAAGCTTGTTGGTTATATGAAACTAACAGTTTAAATACTATCTTACAACATTACAACAGTACATTGAATTCACCAAGACTTCATAATTAAACACAGATACAAACTTAGCATTACCTGCAAACGCAGTAGCAAGCTTCCAATGAGAAGATTCATTTCAACATAAGCTAATTCAGATTCATCTTCTTATCTACACTTCAACAATACATTCAGTTCAATAGAATCTTATAATCCAATATACAATTGTAATTTAAGCTTTACCTGCCATTGCAGTACTAAGCCATACTCTTCCTACATACACCGCTACATCTTCACTCTCTATTCCATTGTCACTACCTTCTCAAACTTACACCGCAACCACATTCCATTATTCAGTTCACCACAACCCAATACATCTCCCTCAATTACTAACACCTGCAACACCAAATATATTTAAACAATACCTTCTTCCCCATTACATCACTATCCCATTCCACCTACACTATGACACACTTGAAAATTTCTCTTACAATTTGTACTTCATAGCCTCACTTCTTCCATAGCTTCAATAGTATCATCACTTACTTTCATTATCTTTTGAAGCTCAACACAATTCAAGACAGTTACCTCCAACTCCATCTGAAACACATCAACTAGTTCAACACACCAGTTTCAATCTCTAAATACAGCTGCAAATTCCATTTTAACACACATCCATACTTCAGTTAATACCACCTCTATCATAACCTACAGTTCCACACGCAGCTATCATAGTTCAGAACCAATTCCATTCACAACACCTACAATCCCAACACACATACAACCACCATAATCAAAACCGCCACCTCCATTCATTTAATATTAACTAATACTCCAAGGTCCTAACAATCATCTAACCTAATTTCAAATACACATTCAATCTGCATTCTACCATATCTATCCCATACACTGAATGCTTCTTGTTTTAGTTAAACCAGCCATCCAATTCACTGGACTTCAGTTGCTTCCACCATTACGATCCAACAACCTACCACCTGCCTCAAACATCTTCATCAACAATGCAACACTAAATCCATTTTTGCAACATCAATTTAGTCATAACCATAACTATTTCCAATTATTAATTCAAATATAAAGTATATATACTCATTAATTAAAACTGAACTGAGCTAAATAATCTCAGGGAATAATTACCTCAAATGGTTCCATGGAAGCCAATTCTTCTTTACTTTGATTCAACTCAGCAACACCATTTCACACACCTGCAATTACAACAACTGCCAAGACAGCAACAATAACCCAGCTTCCATAGCTCAACCACTTCTGAAGTTCATATTCAATTCTCCACTAATTTAACTCCAACATCCTTATTCATAAAATTCCATTCCCAATTAAACTCACAGAAACCTTTCTTAACAAGAGAATCAAATCCATGTTCTTCATCTGCTGCTATTCAACATCTGGTTCAGAACTTCAAACCTTAACTTCTCAGATTACTTCAAGACTACTTCAGATTATCAGTTAAACGAAAACCCTTACTTCAATTAACTAAACCCATCTCAAATTTCTTCTTATTCATCTCTAATCGAATTCTAAACAATCTTATAACAAACCCTAATTCTTTGATTCATCTCTAAAACAACTTCAGAACTGGAAATAAACCTTAACCCTAGCCTTTTCATCAACCCGCAGCCCTATTCTTCGTCTTCTAAGTCTTCAAACAATTAATCAAAACTATAAACCCTAACTTCGATTAACAGCAACACCCTTATCATCATCCTCTTGTGCTCAATCAACCATAGAACCACCACATTCGACCCCAAACAGACAAGCTAACGAGATTTCTATGAAACTTTCACGCAAAAGGCCTCAAATCTCTGAGAGTGAGATTGAGATCGACATAGAGGAGAAAAGGAGAAACAGAGAAGAAGAAGTAGAAGAAGAAGAAGAATAAAAATAAAGAAGAAGAAGAAGAACAGAGATGAATGAATTCTTCTCGATTGGTTTTGGAGATAAGGCCGACCGAAATGTTAAAGACACCCAATAAACTGATAAGGGAAGCCAGGCGGTTTAAGGAAAAGTGACTAATTTTCCCTTCATACAAAACTGATAATATCTTGTTCGTCCGAATGACACGCTCGAGTAGTCCGTTCCGCATAACTTTTCGAATTCTATCTAACGGTACTAGTTTTGTATCTAGATCGTTGTTAGATTAATTTATAATAATTAACGTTTGAGTTAAACTAATCGAGTTATTATCGGTTAACACGTCTCTTGACTGGTCTAATAGCATTGACGAGCTTGAGGGTCCTTACATAAACTCTTTGATATACTTTTTTATTGATTGAGTCTAACTGTCTCGTTGATTCTCTAGAAAGTATATTGGAGTTTGTCCATATAGATTTCTAAGCGAAATATTGGGTGTGGTTTTTAGACCCCCATTTTTTCGATTGGTATCAGAGCAGGCAAACACGTTTAATACCTAAAAAGTCTGTGTTTGTGGAAATCTGACTCTATGGACATGAGTAGTATCTCTGATAAACGCGTCACCAGAAATAAAAATCTTGTCCCATTTATTTCTATTAAAGAGAAAGATTCTTCAATCTCAATGATAGATGAACCGGGTGTTCAATCAATACAGGAAGGCTCCGACATGTGTTCTTCCAATTAACCTTCAAAAGAGTCTATCTCTCTAAATGAAAGGGAAACAGCTAAAGAGAGTGAATTGATTCTAAAACTTGCTAGAATCCAAGCTGATAGATTTAATCGGTTAAAACATTATGTTGAAGTTCTTCTCGGTGTAATAAGAGACTGCAATTTTAAAGAAAATACTGAAGATCATTCTTCAAGTATGACTTTTGAGGCTAGTCTCAAAAGAGATGCCTTGGAAATTGAACATCGCTTGAATAAAATCTTTATTCAAGGATGCTCTAAGCAGTCTAATATACCAAGTACTTCTGCTACAACTTAAAACGTTCCAGCTTTAAGAAGTAAAATCGGAATCCCTTCAATTCAGAAAGAATGTGTCTGAAATCCCCATTAAAGGATGTTCCACATCACATGGAAGGAAGAAATTTTCTAACGAGGATGTTAAGACTACTTTGTATAATCACTCTTGTGATCAGAAAGTATGCCTCTTTTGCAATGCAAAATGCTCAGCTAAACAAAAGAGAAACTCTAGGTTGAATAAAAACTCCTTGGTTCAACTTCAACACACCTTAGACTTAATTCTCAAAGGTGTAACTGACATTCGTATGTCTAAACCAGTTGGTTTTCGTACTTACCCTGTGTATGTTACTAGGAAGGTCAGTTCAATTAGTTCCTCAAATGATCTGAAGCAGAACAGAAGTCTTAACAAGAATCGTCTAAGGAAAGATCAAGTCGTTTCGTCAAGAAAAATTGTCACTCTTGATGTAAATAAAATTCCAGGACAAAGAAGAAAAATTGATGATATGAGAAATAACCCGATGGAGATAATTAAAGGATATAAGGAATTTGTCGACAGATTGTCATCCTCCTCAGGTCAAGATTCTTCTGGTAAGAACTCAAACTATGTCTTGTATTTTGATGATAGTAAGTTTTATGATAATATCTCAAATCAAAAGGGATTCCTCTCAAAATTAAGAAGGAAAAAGAGACTTGATCGTAAACACAATTCTTTTAATGAGCTTAGAGCTCATACTTGTGCTAATTAATCACAAGGGTTAAAGAACTTACTCATATAAATCTTGTTGAGTAAGATGTGTTAGTTAATCAGGTATACTAATGGAAAAATTATTTTTGTTTAGTTAAGCTATTTTCTTATCGTCCATAGCTAAACTTTTATTAAAGATTTTTGTTTTGTTTTGTCTTATTCCTTGTGGGGTGTATTCGAATGTGTACACGAGTTACCATCTCGAGTTAACAGTTGAAAAACCCTAAAAAATCTTCCTCCCTAAGAAACCTTTAAATACCAAACCTCTGGGTCACGTTTACGTACTCTAGGTTATTTTGTTTTATCAAGAAATGTCTTCCTCTTCACGAGCGTGTGGTTTTTCTAGAGGCTTTCTTGCTAAAGGTATTGGTTTTGAGTCAAAAAAAAGGAAGAAGAGAACCCTTGATCAAGATGATCATCCCAATACCTCATCTTACTATGCTTACTCACATGAGGATATTGAGAATGGAGATATGATCTCTGCTGAAGTGGTTCATGACTTTCTTAAATATTACAAAGAAGAAAAAATGTAACTTGATGGCACCTTGAAAAGTTTTGATGTGTTAAAAACTGAGTAGGAAAAGGTTACATCTGACTTTGATGTCATGAAAACATAAATTAAAGACCTTCCAAATGAAGAAATATTTTCTAAAGTTGCAGTAGATGCTGTCGATCACAAGATTCAACGATCTCAAGACTCATGAGGATCCAGAACTATCTATATGACTTCAGTTCGTTTTCAGCTTTGGCATTGAAGTGTTTTCGGTTTAGTCTATTTTGATTTAGTTTGCCTAGTAAATCTCCATATTTTATTTTTGTTTAGAAGAATAACTATAGGTTGGAATAGCCATTATTGTGATTACACATAGCTATGTCCAACGATTTCATCTTCATGTTTTTAGGTTTATTTTTTAAAATTCTAAAACTGTTTGGAAGATGATTATTGCAGTATTAATCTTTATGGTTTCATATATTGCAAATTTTTTTATGGGATATGTGTGTTTGCGTCCGTGAACTTGATTGTCCCATACCTTGTCAAAAGTAAAGTCGTTCATGAGTTGATATGCATATATTGATAAAAGAATGAATTGACTTTTGACAAATACAAAAGTTAAGCCTATTATGTCAATTTTTGATGGAAGATAGGTTAAAATATTTTGTTTTCAAGGATTATGTCTATTGTATGTCATTGTGAAAATGGTGATGGAAAATATAATGAATCCTTGTGTATTCCGCAGTAATTGATCTTCCCTGATCTATTTTTATGTATTACTGTGAGGCTCCGTAATGTGTCTTATGTTGAGCACTAAACAACCAAGTTGATTATTTTTATGATTAGCTTTGTTGTTGTTCCGTAAGGTACTTTATGTCGAGCATTTTGAACTAAAATAATTATTCTGTTTGGTTATTTAGTTATGACTCCGTAATTTTTCTTATATTTGAGCATTTTTGACTAGGTTGATTATTTTCATGATTAACTTAGTCATTGATCCATAGATGTTCTTATGTCGAGTATGACCAATTAAATTGATTACTTTTGTGATTAGTTTAGTTGTGTATTTCGATTAGATTAATTATGGGTTTTCTTGTGATTAATCTAATTGATTTTTTTAAGTCTCCATAGGTTTACTTATGTTGAGCATGATCGATTAAGTTAATCATGGGTTCTCTTATGGTTAAATTAATTGAATATTTTGGATTCAAATTCATACTTGTATGTGATTTGTTATGTCCAAAGAAATCCTTATTTTCTTTTGAAATTAAGGTCGCTCTTGTTGTTCTTTCGGGAATGACATTTTATGGGGGAGAGTTCTTAATTGAACTTGTGCTTAATTGCCAAATCTTTGTAGGGAGTGCGGATGTGGAATATTATAGGGGTTATCTTATATCTTTATAGACTCCTTGATGAATGCATTTAGCTTCGGCTTTATGATTACATCTAAATAAGATAATATATGCTTTATTTTGGTCATGAAATGTCTCGTTTGGAAATTTCATTAGGATCCTGTTCTTGTACCTTTGCCAATTTTATTGACAAAAAAGGGGAAAATTAATATGTAGTTCACACTACAAATACATATGGTTTTCGGATCATTATGTAAGGGGGAGTGGTTTCCATGTGAGATGGAGTATTGACTAAGGGGGAGTGACATATCACCATAGTATTGTTATTAAAGTTGTGATGCAATTGGACTTTGACGCTGTGTAATGATACTATGACACTGTATAACAATGATTGAGAACTCTTGTTTTCTCGTTGTTATAGTTACGAATTCTCAACAACGATGATGCTAAACTTACAAGCTTTGGGATCATTGGAGTACTTGGAAGTGACGAAGATTTCGAGTAATGTTGAAGATTAGGCATGTGGAATAGGAGCTACAAAGTTTATTTATATATTTGTATTCCATATGTATTGATAGTTTTGTCACTAAAATTGACAAAGGGGGAGATTGTCAGAGCATTGCTCGGTCATACTCGCATGTGTTTCTATCTCAAGCATGTTTTTCAATGTTAGTGATCAAAACTATAAGTCTTGATTTCTAGTCTACTATAGCTAAGGTCTAGGAATAGGATATAAAGTGTAGTTGAGCTCAAGAACTCCATGGCAATCATCATATAAGACGAAAGACTACTCAAGGAACTGGTGGATCTTCATCGACTAAAAGTTATGTGGAGACTTGAACTTATATATCACTCAAAAGTCTATTTATCTCCTATCTTGAGACAAAAGTCGTTTTGCTATATAGACTTAGATTATACACATTTGGTATTTCGAGCTGAGTTTACCTCGCCTATCTATTTCTCGAAATATGTGTTGGTAAAGCTTTCACTTTAGCCAAGTTCATCTTTACCTAGTGACGAAAGTCATGTTAAGTTTCAATCACTTTGAAAATTTCTCTGACGAAAAATGGTTTGTGAATAACAACTATATAACGTACTCTGAGAATGTTTCAATGATTGAAATGAGAGTTTAGACTATATAACCATTGGAGGATATAAGCATTGTTGTGGATACACATACATGTATAAGTCCTTATTGCTTGAACCAAAGTTTGCGAACTTTTTTGATCAAGTGTGTTAGAGCATTGCTCGGTTGAACCCACCAAGCGTTGGTATGTCAAGTTTGGTTGTCATATTTTAGTGAATCAAAACTCATTAAAGAGTCGCTTGATTCAAATATACTAGACTCAACTTCGTATAGGTTAGCTTGAAAGTATTAGGGTGAGACATTACAAGTATTGCGAAGACTTTAAGAAGTGAAGAAAAACGAAGCTAGAACCACAACATCATCCTTCCACTCGAGGTTAGTGATATTTGACTTGAACTGTTTCATTCCCTAACGTAACTTTCAAGTCGTGCATATTGAAAACATAAAACTGCGAAGCATGACACTCTAGATAGACATAGTATTAAGGAATACAATATAAAGTTTCTTGCTTAACCATTAAACTTTGAATATAAGACATCGACATAATCGTATGAATGCTATTGTGATTATGTATGGGTATGAGGTGAGGATTTCATCCTAGGGAACAATTTTTACATGTGTTCTAAGGAAGTAAGTTCATGATATATGTTGTGAACCGAAAAGGAAATCGCCAGGCGTTATTGGGGCTGTTCTTCATTACATGAACGACCAATATGTATGATTCGTATAACCACTCATGACTTGTTTGTGTTCTTGGTAAAACTATTCACATGAGGCCTGACTTATGTATTGGTATGACTTTTATTAGTGAAACCGATCTTAAGTAATCACCTGGGGTATGATCGGGTTGTGAGTGTACGAACTTATTCTTGGGAGAAGGGGAACCGATCCTAGTAAAGAGGTACAGTGCATCACAAGGGGAACCGATCCTTGTATGTGGTGCAACAAGGTTTATGGAAGAAAGGGGAACCGATCCTATGAACATGTGCAACACGTTTTTGGGAAGGGGGAACCGATCCTATGGACATGTGCAGTGCATACAAATTAGATACCAAATATATATGGGGAACCGATCCTAGTACCTAGTCAGCTGTATCTTTGGTAAGATAGTGTAACTATACACAGTACTCACATGGAGGTAGAACAGAAACTTGTTTTAGTAGAACCGTAAACCCATGAGTTGTTATTGAGTGTTACTTGATCAATCACGTAGTTCTTGAAAGTCAGATGAACCAATTCTAAACTTGTTTGGAAGTGTGGTAAATCGGTTTCAAGTGAGCAAGTATGAAAAAGGACTTGCAAGAGTAAGATGTCGACACACTTTGAACACGGTGCATTAATGCTTAATCTATATTGTTCAAAGATATTCCTTAAAGGCTAAGAAGGAAGTAAATCCCAAGATCGAATTTAAATAAGTTAAGAATCTTTTTAATTAAGGGTTTTTAATTATATATGGAAAATAAGAATTAGTAATGTGCATTTGCTAATTAAATATTTTCTAAGGAGATTTCGATCATTATTTTTGGACAGTGCATTCACATGAATTATGAAAACCGAATTTGGTGGAGTAATGAAAAATATCTTGAGAATATTTTCGGTTTTGGAAATTCCTTGGTGTCCAAACTTCCTTGTCTATAAATACTTTGAGTTTGCATTTCTAGCAAACTAATCCTGTGTGACATAGACTTCCTTTTTTGTGGTGAATCCGCCTATCGGAGAGGAGTAATCTAATAAGGTGAAATCTCTTACGACCGCTCAATTTAAAGTCTTTTTTGGGATTGAGAAGCTCTAGCGCGATCCGTTGGATGGAAACTAGATATTGCGGTTTATATTTAGTTTTCATATTGATTTGATTGACTAACGGAGGTTGAACTTTGATAGCACCTAGTTTGTTTATGCTTGAGAATCTTCTCTTCTGATATAATATTCACTCAAACTAGTTCAAAGTTTCGACAGGGATCTTTAGACTGTTGTTAGATCTAAAGACGATCTTGTGATAATCTATTGTTAACAGACTCCGTTTTTTATGTGATTGATCACAAGAGATTCAAGTAGTTATGTGCAGGTGTTTATTGAACATCTAAGAATATTTGAAGACAAAGAAGATATTGAAGATTTATGATTTGGTTTTTATAATCTTTGGTGTGCACAATACTTGTTTGGGAAAAAGAGGATCCAACTATAATTGATTTATCCTTTTGGATATTTTGATATAATAGTTGAGGAAGATCGGCATCAATACGTTTCCTTGTGATTAAAGGCAGTGATTGGCTTAATCTTAACGATTGCCTTTAGGTAATTGAACATAAGATAGATATTGGAACCTGGAAAATGATCTTATGTTAAGATAAACAAGAGAACCTTTGCGTAACTCATATCACTTGGTTGAAGAGAGTTGATACCAAACAGATTTTTTGTTCCTTTACTGTTTGGAATACGAACCAAAGGAATTGGTGCAAGTACGTGACTTGTTTACAGGTTGGAGGTGTGGGAATACAGACGGAACTAGGTGAACTATAGGTTTAGTTGCTTGGTCTCAACTATACGAAGTTGGTTTATTTTGTATAGCGGCATAATCCTGAGAGTATTCAATTCTGGACTAGGTCCCGGGCTTTTTCTTCCTTTACGGTTTCCTCGTTAATAAAATCTTGCTGTGTCATTTACTTTATGTTTCCGCATTATAATTTTTCTATTATAATAAGTGTAAATTGCACAAACATTAATTCATATTTACTTGATACGTGAATCCTATAGAGTTTGGTTAAGTCCGAACTTTTGTATCAAGTAAACACACTTTGTTGTCGTATTGTCTCAATCTCGTATCCATAGACGATCACACAAAGTGTGAACCGATTTTTTGTATTGTCTCGACTCAGTCTATAGATAATCACTTTATGGGAAAGAACTTATAGGATGTAAAAGTAATAACTTGAGGTATAGTTGGGGTACCCTCGCCTTTTCAATTGGTATCAGAGCAGTCAAACACGAAAAGATCTAACAATCTTTGTTTGGTGCGATCCATCCTATAAGATATGAGTCAAATAATAAAAGCAAAGATAAACTTATGAAGAACTCAGTTAATGTAGGGCAAGATAATGAGAACGTCATCTCAGAGAAGGCCAGTAAAAACCGGTCTCAAAAGTCTTTTCGAAAGGCAAAGAAAAATTATATGTCTAAAGACTCAATTGCATATCAGGTTGCTGATCAGAAAAGTTTGAGTTTAAAACTCAAGAAACCTGATATGGATTCAAGTCCAATTTGTAGTGAAAAATCACCTGAAAAGAGATTCGATTCTCTCATATGTCCAAGCTCTGAATCTGGTAAGATGATGAGGAGATTTTTCAAACAAATCGAGAACCTTTCAGAAAAGGGAAAATCCATTGATAGTCTAGATGATGTCATAGAACTTATAGTTCAATTGAATGTAATGATTTATGAAGAAAAGCGATATACAGTCAGTCTTCAAAACAATCTGATTGATTACGAGGAACAAAAATTGAACTTGTGTAACAAAGTTCATCTGCAGACTACAGAGTGTGAAAATATTACTCAGTTTTCGGAACACTCACAAATGAGGAATAAGATCTTGATTGAAGATCTTCTTACAAGAACATGCCAAAAGGTTCATCTAGACAAGTATTTAGAAAATTACTTCCAACAAGAAATGAATACCTTGAGGGAACATATAGAATATCTAGAACAAGAGACATTAGCAATCTGTCGAATGGATAATCTTGATCACATAGGTTCTAGTTCGAGAATATTCCATCCTGGGCTAAGGATATACTTGAAGAGATTGCATCTCGAAATAATCCTAATCATGAGGAAGAGTTCAACACCCAAGATCGGGAGAAAGTATCTTCAAAAAGGGGACTTGATGAGGTAAATCCTCATCCTAATTCTTAAAACGCATTAGAATGTGCATCCTTACTTTGCCCAATCTTCGGATGTAAGGAAGCACATTAGATGGGCAAGTAGAATCCTAATAACATATCTTATTCAACATAGAGACGTTACATGATCTATCTTAAGAACGTTTGATAATCTTATAAGTAGAAATGTTGTGTTACAACAACTCATGTAAGAAGGATTGTGGTAATAAATATCCCGTGGTATTATTTTCGAAGATAATCTCTTTGAGAAAGTTGTGTGTAACACATTAGATGCGAAAAGCTTTTCAAATATGATCAGAATTATTTATGTAAGGATGATATCTATGTTTGGTATGTGTTAAAGGTATTTCAAGTATAAGTTCTCAGCGTGTCTGAAAAAGTATACAAAAGGATGTATTCTCAAACCGTATCTCAAGCAAATCTTCTGAAAGCTTTGAGTGGAATGACTTCTAAGGAAACATTTCATCTTGGTAATACCTTCAAGAAATCTGGTTGTGAAGATGCAGAAAAAGAAAAGGAAGATGTTACTAATATCCTTGTCCAAAACAGTTTGGATGCCAAGATTGATATTATCAATCTTCGCCAGGTTCTCCTCAGTACCATAGAAACTCATCATAGACAGGCAGCACTTCTGAGAACTGTTATTCGTAACCAAAGAAAGCTGATCAAACTTGGAATCGGCAATAGGGAGTTCTCTCGTAATATTAATTGAAAGGTTAATGCTCTATCCTGTGAACATATTCAATGTATTGTGTGTAGAATCCGAGATATCAGTCGAGATGTTGTTGATGAAGATCCTGAAAAATTTGAGGAAATGGAAGATGATCTTTGGAAAATAATATTAGAGAAATAGACATCAATTTTTGATCTCTTTCATTGATTGTACAAGTCTATTGAATAAAAACTATTAAATTAAAGTTATTTGATTTATAATTTTTCTGGTGATAGTTTTTGATTTACATAGCCGGTACTTTAATGCTTTATTTTATTTTTTATGTATGTGTATGAGATGTTTGATTTCGGTTTTACTACCTTGATATTTGATCTCATAATATGTTGTGAACCTTTATGGTTTGGATGACTTTTTGATTTAGCAGGATTAAGTTCTAGCGCATGTTGGTAGGCTTTATCAAAGGATCGTGAGGGGTTCCTGTAGAAACAATATGTGAAAAAGTCACAATATGTTGAATCGGTTTTGGTTTAGCACATGTGTTTCGAAGGTTTTCTACTTTTGCTTGCAATTGTTAAAACCGATTTTTAAACTTTCTATGGTAAAGGTTGGTTGTTGTTATTCTTTTTTTTTTGATATGAGAACGACAACATAACAGTATTTCGATATCAGAAAACGATACGATCATATTTGGAGAAGTTGGATGCGAAATTGAGGTAACAATCTTGTTAGTTAATTATTTTCCTGTTTTAAGAAAAGCATATTTTTATTTGATATATATATATATATATAATGCTTTTGCTTAAAAAAAAATAGTTGGTACAATTGATTTGTTTATTCCATTATGTATGTGTGGATGTTTGTGTGATTCAATTATTTTCGGTTAAGTAAAAATTTTGTTATCTTGCTTTGTTGTGTGATATCAATAGTTTAGGCTTACGAAATTTGGTGCAATTGCGGTGCTTTAATGTTTATGTTAATTCAATTGCTTCCAGTTAAGTAAAACAATTGTTATATTGCTTTATTGTGTAGTATCAATTGTTTAGGCTTACAAAATTTCGGTGCAATAATGAAGCCTTGATAAATATATGTTATTTCTATTGTATCCGGTTGAGGTGAATAATTATGCAAGTTGATTTATTGTTTTGTATGAATTATTTATGGCTTAACGAATGAATGTGTTGGCGGGACGAGTTGTTTAGTCCAATTCAATTCCGGATAAGATAAAATAAGTTAATTCTGATCTTAGTTAGACTTATCAAAGTGGAGGTTTCGGTTATTCAAGTCTATCCGAAAGCATAAACAAAGAAATGCTAACTAACTAACTAACCTAGTATTTGGCTTGTTTAAAATCTAAAGGTCTAAGTTATATGGATAATTAAAACATGATGAGAAAAATGGAGTTTATCTTTGTTTTGGTCTTGTCGAATGAAGCAGTTGTATTTATACAATCGGTTTAGCAAAGTAACTAAGTTGCTTAGTTGATTTTTGGTTTGCTAAACTAGTTGGGAAAATTGCTTCGGGCAATTATTTCCATGATAACATATCAAAACATAACTACTTTGTAGTTTCGGTTTTGATATTGGTTAGAAAAAATGGTATGTGGTGCTTGACTCAACATGTTGCAAGTTATTTTTGAGATTTGTAAGATCATTTTAGTGTTGTCCTTTATTTTTCGTTTCTTTGTAATTTTTGAGACAAAAAGGGGGAGAAATATATGGAGTAAACAGGTGATACTAGTATCAATTTTATGGTTGATTGGTGTCACTATGGAAGAGGACAATGGTGCTTGAACGTTTATCTAACGAATGAGGAAAAGCACTGACTAAGGGGGAGTAACATATCATATGATTGGGATAACAAAGACGTGCGGATTGAAAATCTACCTATCTCACCTTTAGGGGGAGTATGAGCTTTGTTATTATAATGCAGCTACTGCATTTTTGAGGATTAAATGAATGCAGGTTATGTGCTGTTGGATTCGGGAATCAAGCGTATGTGTAGTAAATTCTTGTAATTTGTTTATCCATATGATTATAAGAGTTTTGTCACTAAAATTGACAAAGGGGGAGATTGTTAGAGAATTGCTCGGTTGAACCCACCAAGTGTTGGTATGTCAAGTTTGGTTGTCATATTTTTGTGAACCAAAACTCATTTTAGAGTCGCTTGATTTAAATGTACTAGAGTCAACTTCGTATTGGTTAGCATGAAAGTATTAGGGTGAGACATTATAAGTATTTCGAAGACTTGAAGAAGTGAAGAAGAACGGAGCTACAACCACAACATCATCCTTCCACTTGAGTCTAGTGATATTTGACTTGAACTGTTTCATTCCCTAATGTATCTTTCAAGTCGTGCATATTGAAAACATAAAACTGCGAAGCATGAACACTCTAGATATACATCGTATTAAGGAATACAATATAAAGTTTCTTGCTTAACCATTAAACTTTGTATATAAGACATCGACATAATCGTTGTGATTATGTATGGGTATGAGGTGAGGATTTCATCCTAGGGAACAATGTTTACATGTGTTCTAAGGAAGTAAGTTCATGATATGTGTTGTGAACCGAAAAGGAAATCTCCAGGCGTTATTGGGGTTGTTCTTCATTGCATGAACGACCAATATGTGTGATTAGTATAACCACTCATGACATGTTTGTGTTCTTGCTGAAACTATTCACATGAGGCCTGACTTATGTATTGGTATGAATTTTATTAGTGAAACCGATCTTAAGTAATCACTTGGGGTATGATCGGGTTGTGAGTGTTTGAACTTATTCGGTTTTGGAAATTCCTTGGTGTCCAAACTTCCTTGTCTATAAATACTTTGAGTTTGCATTTCTAGAAAACTAATCATGCGTGACATAGACTTCCTCTTTTGTCTTTGTTACTGGTGAATCCGTTTATCAGAGTGGAGTAATCTAATTAGGTAAAATCTCTTACGACCGCTCAATTTAAAGTCTTCTTTGGGATTGAGAAGCTCTAGCGCGACCCGTCAGTTGGAAACTAGATATTGCAGTTTATCTTTAGTTTTCATATTGATTTGATTGACTAACGGAGGTTGAACGTTGATTGCACCTACTTTGTTTATGATTGAGAATCTTCTCTTCTGATATAAGATTCACTCAAACTAGTTCAAGGTTTTGACAGGGATCTTTAGACTGTTGTTAGATCTAAATACGATCTTGTGATAATCCATTATTAACAGACTCCGTTATGTATGTGATTGATCACAAAAGATTCAAGTAGTTATGTGTAGGTGTTTATTGAAGATCTAAGAAGATTTGAAGACAAAGAAGATATTGAAGATTTCTGACTTGGTTTTTATAATATTTGGTGTGTACAATACTTGTTTGGGAAAAAGAGGATCCGACTATAATTGATTTATCCTTTTGGATATTTTGATAGAATAGTTGAGGAAGATCAACATCAATACGTTTCCTTGTGATTAAAGGTACTGATTGGCTTAATCTTAACGATTGTCTTTGGGTAATTGAACATAAGATAGATCTTGGAACCTGGCAAATGAGCTTATGTTAAGATAAACAAGAGAACCTTTACGTAACTCATATCACTTGGTTGAATAGAGTTGATACCAAACAGATTTGTTGTTCCTTTATTGTTTGGAATACGAACCAAAGGAATTGGTGCAAGTACGTGACTTGTTTACAGGTTGGAGATGTGGGAATACAGACGGAACTAGGTGAACTATAGGTTTAGTTGCTTGGTCTCAACTATACGAAGTTGGTTTATTTTGTATAGCGGCTTAATCCTGAGAGTATTCAATTCTGGACTAGGTCCCGGGCTTTTTCTGCGTTTGCGGTTTCCTCATTAACAAAATCTTGCTGTGTCATTTAATTTATGTTTCCGCATTATAATTTTTCTATTATAATTAAAGTAAATTGCACAAACGTTAATTCCTATTTATTGATACGTGAATCCTATAGAGTTTGGTTAATTCCGAACCTTTGTATCAAGTAAATTGTTGTCGTATTTTCTCGATCTCGTATCCATAGACGATCACACAAAGTGTGAACTGATTTTTTGTATTGTCTCGACTCAGTCTATAGATAATCACTTTCGAGGAAAGGACTTATAGGAAGGAAAAGTTATAGCTTGAGGTATAGTTAGGGTACCCTCGCCTTTTCAATTGGTATCAGAGCAGGCAAACACGAAAAGATCTAAAAATCTGTGTTTGGTGCGATCCATCCTATAAGATATGAGTCAAATAATAAAAGCAAAGCTTAACTTATGAAGAACTCAGTTAACGTAGGGAAAGATAGTGAGAACGTCATCTCATAGAAGGCCAGTAAAAACCGGTCTCAAAAGTCTTTTCGAAAGACAAAGAAAAAGTCTATGACTAAAGACTCAATTGCATATCAGGTTGCTGATCAGAAAATTTTGAGTTTAAAACTCAAGAAACCTGACATGGATTCAAGTCCAATTTGTAGTGAAAAACATCTGCAAAGAGATTAGATTCTCTCATATGTCCAAGCTCTGAATCTGGTAAGATGATGAGGAGATTTTTCAAACAAATCGAGAACCTTTCAGAAAAGGGAAAATCCATTGATAGTCTCGATGATGTCATAGAACTTATAGTTCAATTGAATGTAAGGATTTATGAAGAAAAACGATATTCAGTCAGTCTTAAAAACAATCTGATTGATTGCGAGGAAATTTTTTTTACCTTGTTTAACAAAGTTCATCTGCAGACTACATAGTGTAAAAATATTACTCAGTTGCCGGAACACTCACAAATGAGGAATAAGATATTGATTGAAGATCTTCTGACAAGAACATGCCAAAAGGTACATCTAGACAAGTGTTTAGAAAATTACTTCCAACAAGGAATATATACCTTGAGGAATGAATACCTTGAATAAGGAGTCTAACAAGGAGGGAGATAATGCAAAAAAGGCACACAATATTCAGAAGAATATCATCCCAAATATAGTAGTTAATCCGGATACAAGGGTTAATCCGGGTTTGAATATTCCTTTAGTTTCTGAGAAAGCTAATGGTTTGGTCGGAGTCACTCAATCAGGTAGCAATGAGGCCACTACAGCTGCTGGCAATGATACTTTTCAATCCCAAGCTGAAGAAGCTATAAATGGTTTAGTCGTAGTCACTGTGCCGGGTAATAATGAGACTCTCTCAGTTTTGGATACCCATGATGGTGCGATTATGGATAAATCTCATGAAAATGTTATTAATCCTAAGGATGATGAAAATCTACTCTCTCATCATCTGTATGATGCGGATGACAATGTAAGTGTGGAGACAATTGCTTATGATGAGGATACCTTAGTGCCTCCTTTTGAAGAATTTCTTACAAAGTCTCAGAAAAAACGTATTCGTGTAAAAGCAAAAAAGGAAGCGGTGACATCATCTTAGACTCAACCTAAACCTTGGAAAATGCGACCAAGGAATGCTGCAAATTATTCTCAATGAGAGTTTTATATTGGAACTTGCGTGGTTTCGGTATCGCAGACACGCAATTAATTTTCTCCAATCATTGCCGTAAATATTCTCCAGATTTGGTTTTTATTGCAGAACCCTGGATTGAGTTTCATTCTATTCCTAATAACTTTTGGGCAAATCTAAATTTAAAGCTAGTTCAAATAAATGATAGAGGAAGATAACGGTCGAATTTATGGTGCCTTTGTGCAAGACAAACTAATGTAAATGTTATTTATAACTTCAGGCAGTATATTTTCTATGAAGCAAGTGTGGGGGATATGAAGTTTTACATCAGTGGTGTTTATGCTTCAACTAATTACTTGACTCGTAGAGATATGTGGATGGAGTTGTCTAACTTAATTGTTGGCAGGCCAGGTTCTTGGTGCATCATTGGGGATTTTAATGCGGTGTTAGGTGCTCATGAAAAATCAAGTGGTCCGCCTCCTTTAAAAGATTCTTGTGAAGATTTTTTGGCTTTCACTGAATCTAATGATCTCCACCATCTTGACACCAGGGGCGCCTCTTTTACCTGGACTAATATTCAGAAAGGTAAGCATCATACTGAGCTTCGTTTAGATAGAGTACTGTGAAATGAACAGTGGCTACTTTCTTGGGACTCTTCGGTTTGTAGAACAATTACTAGACTCAAATCTGATCATTTTCCTTTACTGTTTGAGGCACGGAAAGGGGATAATACTTTTGCTTCCTCTTTCAAATTTCAAAGTACCTGGTTAAACAATCCGATTTTGAGAGAGGTCATTTACAATGCTTGGAAAAAATAATTCTCTGGCTGTTCTATGTTTATTCTTATTCAAAAGTTAAAACACCTTAAAAGTGTTCTAAAAACTTGGAATAAAGATGTATTTGGTGACATTCAGAAAAATGTTAACACGGCTACTCAGGCTCTTGATCTGATATAGCAAAGAATTATGGAGGATGGTTTTTTTTATGATCTTCATTTACATGAATTAGAAGCTTCGAATAAGCTTGTTGAGGCTCTAAAAGTTCAGAAGGATTTCTGGCGAGACAAGTCTAGACTCCAATGGTTCAAAGATGGTGATGTTTGTACCAAGGTTTTTCACACTTATGCGAAAATTAGAACTGCTACAAACAAGCTTACTCATCTTA
Source organism: Papaver bracteatum (assembly GCA_023529315.1). Classification (NCBI taxonomy): domain Eukaryota; kingdom Viridiplantae; phylum Streptophyta; class Magnoliopsida; order Ranunculales; family Papaveraceae; genus Papaver; species Papaver bracteatum. The sequence goes on from JAJJWX010001315.1 coordinate 1,807,978, forward strand.
AAGTGAATGGGGACATTCTGGTCTCACACGAGGACATCACTACCCATGTACTGACTTACTTCCAGAATTTATGCTGGTGACACGGTAACTCATTCTTCTGAATTTATATCTCGTAATATTAGTCGTACTGTTAGCTAAGATGATAATATTTCTTTGACTGCTCTGCCGGATGAGTTGGAAATTAAAGCAGCTCTGGATAGTATGAATGCTAATGGCTCTCCTGACCCTGATGGCTTCAGTGGGATTTTCTTTACTTCCTTTTGGGACATTGTGGGATTAGACGTGATAAATTATGTGCAGTATTTCTTTCAAGCTGGGTGGCTAATTCCAAACGCCAATCCTAGACATATTATTATAATTCCTAAGGAGACGGGTGCCGATGTCATTGAGAAGTTTCGTCATATTGCTCTGGGAAACTTTTACTTCAAAATAATTAGTAAGATCATTGCTAATCATCTCAGTCCTATAGCTTCTAAAATTATTTCTCCTGAACAGCATGCGTTCCTTGAAAATAGAAGCATTTTTGATTGGATTGGTATTACTTCTGAGGCCATAAATATGCTTGATTACAAATTTTTTGGTGGAAACTTGGCGCTGAAGTTTGATATTAAAAAAGCCTTCGATACTTTAAATTGGGAATTCCTTCTCAAATCTTTAGCAGGTTTTGGTTTCTGTGACAAGTTTGTAGACTGGATTCATGTTATCCTGGACTCAGCTAAACTCTCTATTGTTGTTAATGGTAAAGCTATAGGTTATTTTGGCTGCACTAGAGGAGTTCGCCAAGGAGATCCTCTGTCTCCCATCTTATTTTTCTTGGCTGAAGATGTTTTGATTTGCGATTGCTAATTCTTTTAATAAATGTTTGGTCCATCATGTTGCTTCTTCTAGGGCCTTGATTACTCCCTCCCATGTGTTATATGCGGATGATATCATGGTTTTTTGTAGAGGTACAAAGAAGGATGTTCAAGGTCTTATGGATATCTTTGAGGAGTATGGTAGAAATTCTGGTCATGTTATTATTGCAGAGAAATCTAAAATTTATGCTAGTAAACATATCTTAACCAAAGATTCTCATATAGCTGCAGCGCACCACATTCCAATAGGTTCTTTGCCTTTTCGATACCTTGGAATTCCAATTTTTCAAGGTAAGCCTAAGCATTCTCATCTTAAGGAGATTTTGGATACAATCAAGCTTAAGTTTGCTAATTGGAAGGGTAAATCTCTATCCTTGATGGGTAGAGTAGAGCTTGTAAAAATAGTACTAGCCATCTCAGCTCTATACATCTTCATATTTACAAATGGCCAACCTCATGCATAAAAACTGTGGAGAAGTGGATTCGCAATTTTGTGTGGTCTGGTTACATTAATGTAATCCATCACAACTCGGTAGCTTGGGATAACATCTGCCTTCTCGTTAATGAGGGTGGTCTAGGTATCAAATCCTTGACGAGTCTTAACAAGGCAGCGCTCATGAAGATGACTTGGAGAATAATGATGCAACAATCAGTTTTTTGTAATTTCATTCGCGCTCGCTTCAAGGGTTCGGCTTACAGGAAATCTTCGGTTTGGCATGGCTTTAAGACACAGTGGTGCATCATACAAAACAATCGGGTTTGGCTGGTAGGGGATGCAAGCAATATCGACTTCTGGAATGACATTTGGTGCAACAATTTAGATTACTCTATTGCAGACCATTTGGAGTTAGATAACTCAAATCTTCACAACTGTGTCGCGGATTTTATTATTGATGGGAAGTGGAGTTTTCCATCCTACATGCCTGATTTAAATAGTCACACTAAGCAGTTGATAATGGAAACGCCGTTTGCTCCTCAGATCGTGGATAAACAGGTCTGGCGGTTGAGTAAAGATGGAAGTATTTCCATGAAAGATTCCTATGATTTCCATAGACCAGGAGTTTATGAAAATGTGGATTTGAAAGATCTTTGGTCGGTCAAAATTCCTCCGAGACGAGCTTGCATTGTTTGGAAGCTATTACACAACAGGATTGCCACTGACGATAACGTGAGGTTTCAATATATTCAGACAGCCAACTGCTGCAATCTCTGTGCCACTCCGAACTGTAATGAAACTCAAAACCACCTCTTTTTTGGCTGTGCTTTTTATAACTCTCTTTGGAGCTGGACCATGCAGGTGTTCAATCACCAGCTTGTCTGCACTGATGCTAGTGCGATGTTCAACTCAGTTAGAGATTTTTCTGGTTGTACTCAAACCAAAAAGTTTCTCTGGGGAGCTGTAATCAGCTGCATTTGGCTTATTTGGTTCTGCAGAAACAAACTCAGGTTCGACCACTGTATCACTACTCCTAATCAGGCTATGATGCATTTGAAAAGTATGATTATAGAGTCTAGCAAACACAGTGGTGGTTACTCGTTCTACACAGCCCCTGACAAGATTATTCTTGACTTTTTGGGGATCAAGAGAAATCCTCCTAAGTGTCCTATAGCGATTCAAGTGAAATGGAAAGCGCCTCCCAATGGTTGGATTAAGGCCAATGCTTACGGCTGCTCGCTGGGAAATCCAGGTCCTTCGGGCTATGGGGTTGTGTTTTGTGACTCCAATAATTTGACTAGAGGTTGCTTAGCTCAAGGTCTAGGTATTACCAATTCAATCTATGCGGAACTTTGGGGTGCCATTTATGCTTTTAGATTGGCACAGTCAAGAGGCATTCAAAAATTATGGCTAGAGTGTGACTATACTTTTGTTTTAATCGCAATTAAGAACCCTGATTTAGTTCCTTGGTCTCTTTACACTCACTGGTGCAATCGTATGAAGTTTATCTCCTCTATACAATTTTTTTGCTCTCATATGTACCGTAAAGGAAACTTTGTGGCGGATGCCCTGGCAAAACATGGAGCAACGACGGCCTCTCACTGGTGGAATGATCCTCCAATATTTATTAGACGTGCTCTTAGCATTGATATCTCTGTACTCCCTTTATATCGTTTTATCAATATGTAATCTTGTGGTAGCTTATTTGTTTCTTTTTTCTGTTTCTTCTCTTGTTGGATGTAAGGTCTAGCCCCCCCTCTTTTCTTCTTATTTGTTTTAATAATATTATCCCAGTGTGCGTGTGCCATGGGTAGCTTCCTTAAAAAAAAAAATAATACCTTGAGGGAACATATAGAATGTCTAGAATAAGAGACATTAGCAATCTGTCGAATGGCTAATCTTTATCACTCAGGTTCTAGTTCGAGAACATTCCATCATGGGCTCAGGATATACTTGAAGAGATTGCATCTCTAAATAATCCTAATCAAGAGGAAGAGTTCAACACCCAAGATCGGGAGAAAGTATCTTCAAAAAGGGGACTTGATGAGTTAAATCCCCATCCTAATTCTTAAAACGCATTAGAATGTGCATCCTTACTTTTCCCAATCTTTGGATGTAAGGAAGCACATTAGCTGGGCAAGTAGAATCCTAATAACATCTCTTATTCAACATAGAGACATTACATGATCTACCTTAAGAACGTTAGATAATCTTATGAGTAGAAAGGTTGTGTTACAACAACTCGTGTAAGAAGGATTATGGTAAGAAATATCCATTGGTATTATTTTCGAAGATAATATCTTTGAGAAAGTTGTGTGTAACACATTAGATGCAAAAATATTTTCAAATCTGATCAGAATTATTTATGTAAGGCTGATATCTATGTTTGGTATGTGTTAAATATATTTCAAGTATAAGTTTTCAGTGTGTCTGAAAAATTATACAAAAGGATGTATTCTCAAACGAGATCTCAAGCAAATATTCTGAAAGCTTTTAGTGGAACGACTTCTAAGGAAATATTTCATCTTGATAATACCTTCAATAAATATGGTTGTGAAGATGCAGAAAAAGAAAAGGAAGATGTTACTAATCTTCTTGTCCAAAACATTTTGGATGCCAAGATTGATATTATCAATCTTCGTCAGGTTCTCCTCAGTACCATAGAAACTCATCATAGACATGCAGAACTTCTGAGAACTGTTATTCGTAACCAAATAAATCTGATCAAACTTGGAATCGGCAATAGGGAGTTCTCTCGTAATATTAATCGAAAGGTTAATGCTTTAGCATGTTAATATAATCAAGGTACTGTGTGTAGAATCCGAGATATCAGTCGATATGTTGTTGATGAAGATCCTAAAAATATTGAGGAAATTGAAGATGATCTTTGAAAAATAAGATTAGAAAAATAGACATCAATTTTTGATCTCTTTCATTGATTGTATAAGTCTATTGAATAAAAACTATTATGAATAAAGTTATTTGATTTATAATTTTTCTTGTGATAGTTTTTGATTTACATAGCCGGTACTTTAATGCTTTATTTTATTTGTTATGTATGTGTATGAGATGTTTGATTTCGTTTTTACTACCTTGATATTTGATCTCATAATATGTTGTGAACCCTTATGGTTTGGATGACTTTTTTATTTAGCAGGATTAAGTTCTAGCCCATGTTGGTAGGATTTATCAAAGGATCATGAGGGGTTCCTGTAGAAACAATATGTGAAAAAGTCACAATATGTTGAATCGGTTTTGGTTTAGCATAAAAGCATATGTGTTTCGACGATTTTCAACTTTTGTTTATGCTTGGGAATCTTCTCTTCTGATATAAGATTCACTCAAACTATTTCAAGGTTTCGACATGGATCTTTAGACTGTTGTTAGATCTAAAGACGATCTTGTGATAATCCATTGTTAACAGACTCTGTTTTGTATGTGATTGATCACAAGAGATTCAAGTAGTTGTGTGCAGGTGTTTATTGAAGATCTAAGAAGATTTGAAGACAAAGAAGATATTGAAGATTTCTGACTTGCCTTTTATAATCTTTGGTGTGCACAATACTTGTTTAGGAAAAATCGGATCCGACTATAATTGATTTATCCTTTTGGGTATTTTGTTAGAATAGTTGAGGAAGATCAACATCCATACGTTTCCTTGTGATTAAAGGTAGTGATTGGCTTAATCTTAACGATTTCATTTGGGTGATTGAACATAAGATAGATCAACTTGGAAAATGAGTTTATGTAAAGATAAACAAGGGAACCTTTGCGCAACTCATATCACTTGGTTGAAGAGAGTTGATACCAAACATATTTGTTGTTCCTTTACTATTTGGAATACGAACCAAAGGAATTGGTCCAAGTACGTGACTTGTTTACAGGTTGGAGGCGTGGGAATATAGACGGAACTAGGTGAACTATAGGTTTAGTTTCTTGGTCTCATCTATACGAAGTTGGTTTATTTTGTATAACGGCTTAATTCTAAGAGTATTCAATTCTGGACTAGGTCCCGGGGTTTTTCTGCATTTGTTGTTTCCTCGTTAACAAAATCTTGTTGTGTCATTTACTTTATATTTCCGCATTATAATTGTTTAATTATAATTAAAGTAAATATCAAAAACGTTAATTCATGTTTACTTGATACGTGAATCCTATAGAGTTTGGTTAAGTCTAAACCTTTATATCAAGTAAACACTCTTTGTTGTCGTATTGTCTCGATATCGTATCCATAGACGATCACACAAAGTGTGAACCGATTTTTTGTATTGTCTAGACTCAGTCTATAGATAATCACTTTCGATGAAAGGACTTATAGGAAGGAAAAGTTATAGCTTGAGGTATAGTTAGGGTACCCTCGCCTTTTAAATTGGTATCAGAGCAGGCAAACACGAAAATATCTAACAATATGTGTTTGGTGCGATCCATCCTATAAGATATGAGTCAAATAATAAAAGCAAATCTAAACTTATGAAGAACTCGGTTAACGTAGGGAAAGATAATGAGAACGTCATCTCAGAGAAGGCCAGTAAAAACCGGTCTCAAAAGTTTTTTCGAAAGACAAAGAAAAATTCTATGACTAAAGACTCAATTGCATATCAGGTTGCTGATCAGAAAATTTTGAGTTTAAAAATCAAGAAACCTGATATGGATTCAAGTCCAAATTTTAGTGAAAAATCAGCTGAAAAGAGATTCGATTCTCCCATATGTCCAAGATCTGAATCTGGTAAGATGGTAAGGAGATTTTTTAAACAAATCGAGAACCTTTCAGAAAAGGGAAAATCCATTGATAGTCTAGATGATGTCATAGAACTTATAGTTCAATTGAATGTAAGGATATATGAAGAAAAGTGATATACAGTCAGTCTTCAAAATAATATGATTGATTGCGAGGAACAAAAATTGAACTTGTTTAACAAAGTTCATCTGCAGACTACAGAGTGTAAAAATATTACTCAATTTCCGGAACACTCACAAATGAGGAATAAGATCTTGATTGAAGATCTTCTTACAAGAACATGCCAAAAGGTACATCTAGACAAGTGTTTAGAAAATTACTTCCAACAAGGAATGAATACCTTGAATAAGGAGTCTAACAAGGAGGGAGGTAATGCAAAAAAGGCACACAATATTCAGAAGAAGATCATCCCAAATATAGTAGTTGGGGGTACAAGGGTTAATCCGGATTTGAATATTCCTTTAGTTTCTGAGAAAGCTACTGGTTTGTTGTATTGTCTCGACTCAGTCCATAGACAATCACTTTCGGGGAAAGGACTTATAGGAAGGAAAAGTAATAGCTTGAGTATAGTTGGGGTACCCTCGCCTTTTCAAAGTGAAACGAGAGATGTGCTGAGCTAAGTACGCGAACTTTGTCCGTGAACCCAGTCCGCGAACTGGCGAAGTTCTCAAACCCAAGAATTTATGCTGGAGTTTGTGAACTCCATCCGGGAACTTAAGTCCGCGGAACCAGTCTGCGAACTTGAGTAGGTTATGTCTAAAAACAACGTTTGTGAACTTATATTTATAAACTAAGGAATGCAATTGCAAACCGTGGATATATAGTTCATGAACCGATTCGAGTGAATCAAATCATTTTTGCTTCAATTGTGTCTTGTGTAGTACATGATATTTCCTTGCAATTGAACAACTCTCTAACTAGTTCATTTGTGTCATTTGAACTAGTTATGGTGAAGAGAATATGGTTGATATGAAAGTGATCATATGGCTGACCATTTGGTCAACTATTGTTGAACCAACTAATGTACAAGTTTGGGTACGATTACACAAACCTAAAAACGTGCATTTCTTGTGTGTATAACAAGCTAAGTTTTCAATCTAACGGTTGATAAATATTATCTTAAATCTAATCAGGTTTTCATCTAACGGTGAATATTGAATGCTTTGTTACCAACCTAACATTGATTGCAAACCCTGATTTGAAAGACTATATGAGGGAGAACTCTAGCAACTGGGAAAGCTAATCCCCACACATTCTGTGTGATACTAGTTGTGCTAATCTAGAGTCGATTCTCCTTTAACCTTTAGTTTCTTCTTCTAAACCAGGTTAACGACTTAAATACTTCATTGGGATTGTGAAGCCAAACCGATACTACTTTCTTAAAGTTGTGTAATCTGATCTTGTTGTTTTTATAGTACGAGTACAATTGTAATAATTGGCTTGAGATTTCTATCTCCGATAGGCAAGATAAAAAGTTGTCACAAACATCTTCGTCTCATCGTTTGTGATTCTACAATATCTTTTTTCGCTGCGTCGATAAAGATTATTGTGAGGTGATTTATAATACTAGGATGTTCTTCGGGAATATAAGTCTGGTTTATCAATTGGTTCATGTTCACCTTGATTTATCAAAGGACGGAATAAAACTCGTAGGTATATTCGTGGGAGACGGATTTATCTATTACTGTAGACTTTTCTGTGTGATACAGATTTGTTTATTAAAGTCTTCGACTTTAGGTCGTAGAAACTCTTAGTTGTGGGTGAGATCAGCTAAGGGAATCAAGTACGTAGTTTCCTGCTGGGATCAGAGTCATAGGGGCATAAATGTACCTTGGACCAGTGTGAGATTGGTTGGGGTTTAACTATAGTCCAAACCGAAGTTAGTTTGGAGTAGTTTAGTGTCTGTAGCGGCTTAATACAATGTATGTTCAATCTAGACTAGGTCCCGGGGTTTTTCTGCATTTACGGGTTCCTCGTTAAAAAATTCTGGTATTTGTGTTATTTCTTTTCCGCATTATATTTGTTATATAATTGAAATAATACAGGTTGAGCATTGTTCAACCAATTAGAATATCCAACCTTTTGGTTGTTGATTTAAATTGACTGAAACTTGGATATTGGTCTTTGGTACCATCCAAGTTATCTCTCTTGTATTTAATCGAGTCTCGCAGTTTGCTTGAGTAAGATTTAAATCGAGAGATAGAGATATAAACTCTTTGATATACTTTTCTATTGATTGAGTATAACTGTCTAGTTGATTATCTAGAAAGTATATTGGAGTTTGTCCATACAGATTGCTAAGCGAAATATTGGGTGTGGTTGTTAGACCCCTGATTTTTCATTTGGTTTGTATGAATTGTTTATGGATAAACAAAAAAAAAGGTTTCTGGATGAATTGTTTAGTCCAATTCGATTCCGGATAAGAGAAACTAAGTTAATTCTGATCTTAGTTAGACTTATCAAAGTGGAGGTTTTTGTTATTCAAGTCTAATTGAATTCCTTAACAAGAAATGCTAGTTAACTAACCTAGTACTTGTCTTGTTTAAAAGTGAAAGGTCTAAGTTATATGGATAATTAGAACATGATGAGAAAAATAGAGTTATCTTTATTTTGGTCTTATCGAACAAGCGATTGTATTTATACAATCAGTTTAGCAAAGGAACTAAGGTGCTTAGTCATTTTTGGTTTGCTAAAATATTAGAGAAAATTGCTTCGGGCGAGCATTGCTCAGTCAAACTCGCATGCGTTGCTATATCAAGCATGTTTCTTAATGTTAGTGATCAAAACTATAGAGTCTTGATTTCTAGTCTACTATAGCTAAGGTCTCGGACTAGGATAGAAAGTGTAGTTGAGCTCAAGAACTCCATGGAAATTATCATACAAGACGAAGGACTACTCAAGGAACTAGTGGATCTTCATCGACTAAAAGGTATGTGGAGACTTGAACTTATCTATCACTCAAAAGTCTATCTACTCTATATCCTATTGTGAGACAAAAGTCATTTTACTATATAGACTAAAGATATACACATGTGACATTTTGAGCTGAGTATATCTCGCTTATCTATTTCTCGAAATGTGTGTTGGTAAAGCTTTCTCTTTAGCCAAGTTCATCTTTGCCTAGTGATGAAAGTCATGTTATGTTTCAATCACTTTGGAAATTGCTCTGACAAAAACTAGTTTGTGAATAACAACTATATGACGTCCTCTGAGAATGTTTTAATGATTGAAATGAGAGTTTAGACAATATAACCACTGGGCATATAAACATTGTTGTGGTAAAACATATATGTATAAGTCCTTATCACTTGAATCGAAGTTTGCGAACTTTGTTGATCAAGTGAAAATCGGAACTTGAGCAGTCAACCCAGTAGGCGAACTCAGTCCGCAAACGTGCGTAGTTCTCGAACCCGAGAATTTCTGCTGGAGTTGTAGCTCAGTTTCAGTTTGTGAACTCAGTCCGTGAACTGACGGAAGTTCTCGAACACGAGAATTTCTGCTGGAGTTTGTGAACTCCAACCAGTTACTTGAGTCCGCGAACTTGAGTGGTTATGTCTAAAAAGGATATTCGTGAACTTATTTAAATTATCTAAGGAATTTTATTGTAAACCGTGGATTTATAGTTCATGAATTGATTCGAGTGAATCACATCGTTTTTGCTTCAATTGTGTCTTGTGTAGTACATAAGATCTGATAGCAATTGAACAACTCTCTAACTAGTTCATTTGAGTCATTTGGACTAGTTATGGTGAAGAAGAATATGGGTGATATGGAAGTTATCATTTGTCTAACCATTTGGTTGACTAATATTGAACCAACTATTGTACGCATTTTGGTACGGTTACACAAACCTAAAATCGTCAATTACATGTGTGTATGGAAAGCTAAGTTTTCGATCTAACAGTTGAGAGATATTAGCTTGTATCTAATCAGGTTTTCATCTAACGGTGAATATTGAATGCTTTGTTACTAAGCTAACATTGATTGCAAACATGATTTGAAAGACTATATATGGGAGAACTCTAGAAACTGGGAAACCTAATCACCACACATTCTGTGTGATACTAGTTTTCTAAGCTAGACTCGATTCTCCTTTAACCTTTGGTTTTCTTCTTCTAAAACCAGGTTAACGACTTTAAGACTTCATTGGGATTGTGAAGCCGGACCGATACTACTTTTCTTGTAGTTGTGTGATCTGATCTTGTTGTTTCTACCATACGAGTACAATTGTAATAATTGGCTTGAGATTTGTATCTTTTTTCGTTGCGTCGATTAAGACTATTGTGAGGTGATTGAGAAAATTGAGTTGTTTTTCGGGAATATAAGTCTGGTTTTATTGATTGGTTCCTGTTCACCTTGATTTATCAAAATATGGAACAAAACTCATAGGTTTATTCGTGGGAGACGAATTTATCTATCTTGTAGATTTTTCTGTGTGAGACAGATTTGTTTGCTAAATTCTTCGACTTTGGGTCGCAGCAACTCTTGGTTGTGGGTAAAATCATCTAAGGGAATCACGTGCGCAGTATCCTACTGGGATCAGAGGCGTAGGAGCATAATTGTACCTTGGATCAGTGTGAGATTGATTGGGGTTCAACTACAGTCCAGACCGAAGTTAATTTGGAGTAGGCTAGTGTCTGTAGCGGCTTAATACAGTGTATGTTTAATATGGACTAGATCCCGGGGTTTTTCTGCATTTGCGGTTTCCTCGTTAACAAAATTCTGGTGTCTGTGTTATTTCTTTTCCGCATTATATTTGTTATATAATTGAAATAATACAGGTTGTGCATTGTTCAATCAATTAGAATATCCGACCTTATTGGTTGTTGATTTAAATTGATTGACACTTGGATATTGGTTTTTTTTACCATCCAAGTTATCTCTCTTTGATTAGACTCGTGAATCACATTTGCTTGAGTAAATCAAACTGAGAGATTGAGATAATAACTCTTTGAGATATTTTCTATTTTATTGAGTCTAGTTGATTCTCTAGAAAACAACTCGGAGTTGTCCATACAGATTGCTAATCAAAATATTGGGTGAGGTTGTTAGACCCCCGCTTTTTCAATTGGTATCATAGCAGGCAAACACGTTCAAGACCTCATAAGTCTGTGTTTGTAGCGATCTGACTCTATGGACAGAGGTGTTATATCAATAAACGTACCACCAGTCTTCTATGACACTAATTACTTATGGTGAAAAATTTCTATACGCGCTTTTCTTCAAGCACGTGATTTCCAATCATGGGTATATATTGTTAATGGCTATAATGCTCCCGTTGAGGTAGTTGGAGATGTAAAAGTTCCAAAGAATATTGCGGAATACACTCCTGCAGAGGTTCTTTCTGCAAAGCAAAACTCCGACGGTTTGAATGCAATCATACATGCGATTACCCCAAATCTTCAGCACCATGTGTCTAATTGCACTAAATCGCAAGAATATTAGGATATCTTAGCAACCGTATTTGAAGGAAATACCAGTGAAAAGGAAGCTAGGATTCAAAACCTTAGTCCCGATTGGGAAAACCTTCGTATGGCAAATGAAGAAACATTTGATGAGTTTAATCACAAAATGTCTAAAATTGTTAATGCATCTTTTGCATTGGGTAAGACTATTCCTGAAAAGGACATTGTGATGAAAATTCTCAGATCACTGCCATCTAGATACGATGCTAAGAAGCATGCCATCATTGAAGGAAATAACCTAGATAATCTCTCTAGAAACACGCTAGTTGGAAAGTTTAAGATCTTTGATCATGAACATTCATCCAAATCTAAGGATGTTGCGTTCAAAGCACTAAAGGACACTAAATTACTTGATAAGAGTAAAAAAGTGTATATCTCTGAAGATGATCACTTTGAGACAGACTCATCAGATTAAGATCTTGACAAATCAGTCTCGATGATCACAAGACAGACGGTTCTCCAGAGATAAGCCGAAGGCATCAGTCAAACCTCATAATCGTGTTCCTCCTAAAAACTGGGATATTGTTGAAACTGATGATGAGGATATGCCTCAGTGCTTTAAGTGTAAGCGATTTGGTCATTTTGCAAACGAGTGTCCAAATCGTAGAAAATACACTGGGAACAAAGGTCTTGTAGCAACTCTTGATGAAATGTATGATAGATATGACTCTAATAAAGATGGGAAATCAAGTGTTGTACTTCTTGGTGAAGATATTGATTTTGATAATTGTAGCAATACACATATCAATTTTGATATTCTTTCAGAAGATAATCCAACCATTCTGGAAGAAAAAGTTGACTATTTTATTGGAAACTCTGTTTATAATGTTTCAGGATCCACTATGTGACTAACTGCTTGCACATTTCAGAAGCCTGATTACTATCCAAGTGTGGCGTGATCGTATTGAACATTAAAAGGTCATGAACTCTCAAAGTGTTACAACTTTAAACACAAGCAAAGACACGTCAACAAACTTCAACGAATAGCAAATCATCTAGCAAGAAGGCTTAAACTTGCTCAGAATACCGCATAGGTATGTAAGATTTTATCTTCGTCTAAGAAGTTAGTTTCCAAGGAAAAATCAAGTCCATTTGAGAAGAAAGTATGGTCAAACTGTTTTGATAGATAGAAGCCTGTGGATTTTCCACAAGAGGAAATTGGTGGAAAAATTATAGTACACCACAACGCAACCTGATTATGTTGTTCTTAAAATCTTGTCTCATGTGCCTGATCAAAAGATACAATGATTGTGTACCTTTCAGGCTTTAGGAAAAGTTTTTTTCTTCTTTCTTTTCTTAGAATTATTTTCCTTTTGTCTATCAAACAGAAGAAAGGGTACTATCGACAATTCTTCTCTTTATAGGGATAAGAGTTGATCGTCCACGAACCTTTTTTAGGTTTCGAACCCTACATTCCTTTTCCTTCTCTAAAAACCTCTCTTTATCTTAAGACTACTTGTTGATCTAATTGTGAATTCCTCTCACAAACCCATACGCTTATGGACACTCCAAGAATGATGTCTTCTGATGAAAAAGAATGTAATGTGATTGTTAAGCCATCAATTATGAAGGAAAAAGAAAAATCTACATTGCCTCCAACCTTGAAAAGAAAAAAAAGGAATATGAGGAAGCCAAGAGCTGTTCCTTCAAATTCTCAGAAGTTTTCTTATGTTCTTGAAGTGTTGAATGAGCTGCGAAAGGAGATTCAAAAAATAAAGGCTTTTGTGTATAAGACTCATGAGATTCAGAAGGCCCTGGTTCGACAACAACAACCAAGAAGGTTCATCGATATAAACTCTTTTCTTAATGAACCTTATGTTCCCATGGTTGTTGACGACAATGAGTTCAGGGAGGATAATGAATTCTTCAAAGGTCTTAATGTCTAGTAAATCTTCTATTATTTCTCTTTTGTTTAGAAGAATAACTAGTGTTTTGGAATAGCCATTATTGTGATTACACATAGCTATATCCAATGATTTTCATCTTCTTGTTTTTAGATTTTTTGGTTGTTGATGGTGGATTTTAGTTCAGGGCTAAAGTTGTAAAACTGAATTTTTGTGTATCCATCCTGCAAAAGATAAGGCCATTTGATAAGCGATGAATACTTCTTCGCTTTATTAATTTACCTAGAATGGAGCATGTAGCAACAATCCCCAAGTATTATGTGAATTTTAGCATTATTTATTAATGCATGAAACGCCTTGTATTTCATGTGTTGTTCTTAGCAGAACTCTTATTGTTAGTGCGGAATGATGACTGATTATTACTCTCAGCAGAGTAGCATGAATATCCAAGTACCAACAATGAGGCATGCACAAAATACCCGTACAGGCTACACTATTCTATAACAAAGAGAATCATCTCTCGGAGTGTTATACTAGCCCGATTGAGTATCCGGACTGACCATATCAGTCTCAGAAACGATCACAACCATCCAAATTCACCAGCATGATTGGATGGCCCAGATAAAATCCATAACCCTCAAGCAGGTATTGGAGTATTCACCACCGACCCAATGCGGGGCCCGCATGGTCGGCCTCCCCAAGAGGAAAGCATAGCTTACCAGTTCGTCCATCCATGGCAGCGTGGATGTGAAACCCTAAAACTAGGGTTACAACACATTACATGTGTCGCAAATCGATCGCAAACGTCCATCTTCGCAGGCATAGATGGAGGGTGCACATGTAGATTCAAAGGGGCCATAGCATGTCAACACAAACACCGTTGGCCCGCCTACATACCTGACCGATTGGTCAAGACAAACTATGTTTGGTCTTCACAATTTGTGTTCCCAAACAACACGTGATACACGGCCGGCAAAACCCTAATTGTGGTTTGTGGCATCATCCATGTGTTGCAAAATCATCTCAAGAGTTCATCTTCGCAGGCTTGAATGGAAGGCAAAGATGAAACTTCAGGGGAGGCCGAACATACTAGCATGACCACCGTGGGCCCGGCTTCATGTCCGACTGATCGGCCAAAGCCGGCCTTGGTCAGGCACCTCGGTTCGTGTGCCCGAAAGTGGTGTATCACGCTGCCTTAACAAATCCTTTGCGACATAGGATTTTTGTTGAAATCTAATCTCGACCACTCGTCTTTGCCGGCCAAATCAACTGGTCTAGATTGGACCTTTATGAATCAAGAAAGCATGGGTGTAAACACCAGCGTTCCACCTCCTTGCAAGACCGATCGGTCCCTCCAGAAACGCTCTCTAACCTTGAATTCGTTCGAGCTGAAAGTGGAAGCTTGCGTACCTCCCAAACCCTAATCCAACGGTCGCAGATTAGGGTCGCAAGCCATCTCATCCTTCCAACTTCGCTAGCTTGGAAGGATAGCCTAGAATGGGAGTTAGGATACAAGTGAGATATCACCGTGATCATCGTCCGCCACTCTTCCACATAATGTGATCGGCTAAGGCATGGCTCGCCCATGCAGCCTCCAAACGGTCACTCGAAGTAGGCATGGCATGATGCTCAACAACGATGCTTCATACCGATGAATACATTCGATGCATAACTTGCATAGATTACACTCGATACTTCACAAGTATTGACTTTCTAAATAACTTAGTTATTTAACCTAGCATCACATGCTACCTTCTGTGGGTCCTGATAGACACATTTTTGTGTCTGAATTGTCCTCGATGTCTCTATTGTTAGTCTCGATTTTTGTACTTATTATGGTGTTTTTATGTTTGTGTAGGTGTTTTCGGAGGAATACACTTGCGTGGAATAAGTTGCTCAAAAAGTGCTATTTGGACCCCCGTAGAAAAGTACTAAAGGCACCCTCAATTTGGATAAGGGTCATCCCAGGGAAATCCATCTGCTAAAGGAACCAGCATTTTCGTTAAGGGCTTCCTTCTTCTTCACCGTTCAAAAAATAGAAAAAATTGGCGGGAAACTCGGATTCAAGTTTTTTTTCACCTGCGTATTTGCTGTTTTGATCTTGGAGAGATTCTCTCGAGATTTTCTCACTGATTTGGTTTGGTAATGACCTGTTGAATCAAAACAGGGATGGTAACGTGTTTGGTGACGTGAAAATTAGAAGATTCTATCATATCTCGTACAGCAGGGAGGATATTTTATTTACGGGATAATTTTCTTTATTTGGAAGGACTGCATGTGTATTTAGGGAGTTTGATTACTTCTGGGATGTTTATTCGACGTGTTTAGAGTTTTTCAACATAAGAAAACACGTGATAATCTCCAACAGACGCGTGATGAAGGTGAAATTGGAAATTATTTCCGAGAATGGCAGAGGGGAATTAATGAGGATTATGCGAAGTTATTAGCGAGTATTTTTGATTATGTAGAGTATATAAAGGGCTCTGTGGGTTATGAGAAGGTTATGGAGAGTTATGGGTAAGAAGATAACAGAGAATCATAGTTGCAGAGCTTGTCTCTGCTGCTGCCATTGAAAGAGAGGACGAAGAACAAAAGACCACCAGACGCAGTCGTTTTTCCAATAGTAATAACGACAATCAGGAAAGGGTTGTATCTCTACAGTGTTAGCGACACAGAGCTTGTATCGTTCTTTGTAACAGCGTTGTATTTGTAACACGAGGTTCTGTAACGCCCATTCACCGTTGCAAACCTCTGTTTTATTACTTTTCATCCTTGTAAGCACATTTTTGAGCAATGAAATCATACTTTGAGCGTGTTTCCAATATGATGATCTAGACCCCATCACTGGGACGACGGATGAAGACGAATTTCATACATGGGTAAAATTATTTAATTCTTTTTATGACTTTTGCACTATTTTAAATTGATTTATGATTCGATAAAATTAGTTGTGATTCAATTAGATAGGTTATGCTTTGTTTAGATAATCTATGCTTAGGGGATACAATTAATGTTTTGAGGATCTACTTTGGCAAAATAAGAGTCCATGTTTTTATTTGTTGAGCGATAATTGTTAAAAGAATTAATTTTTGATCTTTTTTGTTGTGAGTTTGGCTGAATCCTGAGTCCCAGCACATCTCTTCATCTTGTGACAATTTTTGTATATATTTTTATCTTATTTTGGTTTATTAAATCCTAAAATCATCTCATCAAGTCCGAGTGAATGACAACCTTTTCTTACCACTTTCTACAACATTATTAATTCACATCAGGTCCCACGATCCACACTCGAGACACCAATCATGTCACAAATTGGGGGATACATACTAGGGTATTGGTCTGGCAGTTTATGGCGTGCAGCGTACAACGCGCCATCACAAGAACGTGTCAGGAAGACATGGGCGGTTAGTGATGATGGGATAAGTGGGCAAGACTAATCGTGTGACACTAACACACAACTCCACTACTCCATCACTCCACTTCCTCAACTTCCTACGAGAGACGTAAATGAGGCTCAAATGACTTGTATAAATAGGTTCTCCTCCCTATTTCCAATACATAACACAACACAGAAACAAAGTGTTACTACAAAAACATATTCAAACACCCAGATCCTGCTTGCGTTAATTGTAAGCCTTATCACATTTCTGTTACAAGTCATAAACAAGCCTACACCTTCACAATCTTAACACCTTCTTCACTTCCCTCCCTAAGATCAACCCCATATCCTTCACTTTGTGACCGAAACAAGTCTGGAACGGCCATTTCTTGGTTTAGGCCAGAATTGTATAGATTGATCTCTCGAATCAAAAGCACTCCCGTGCAGTGCATTTGTTTAGGGTTTATATTCATTTTTCATCCACACACCCCAAATTACCAAAACCAGCAGAAGTAGTTCTTACTCATAAACAATTGGCGACCACAGTGGGAGATTAATCTCTCGGTTGTAAAGTCAATTTCTTCAATACTCAATCCCATTGGTTTATTTCAAAATGGTTGGTCTTAGGACTCAACAAACAATTTAGAATTTTGGTCGAAGTTCTTCCAACGAAGATGCTCCTCCTTCCAACGGTATGTATGACGGCGCGGTTGGAAGAATCCCAACATTGATCGAGTTAGTACGAGTACAGGAGATTCACTCAAGGAACATAGACCTGATCAAGGAGACAATAAATGGTATACTCGTTCTCCTCATCAAGATGACATCAGATATGGGCGGTTCTCCTGTCATGGATATTTCTGCACTTGGGAATGATCCTCGCAATGATCCTCCTCAAATCAACAGTTTCACCATGAACCAGAGGCCGATGGACCAAGAATCCGTTTCTCTAGTGGAAAGTTTGTGCGAACTTTTACACCTCTCGAAGAACCAGTGGGAGGAGAGTTTGTTGCAATCAACCAGATAGCCTTGGACGTACAGTTAACTCATTTACGCCCAGAAGCCTCCAAAACGCTGGATATGTTTGTGAATAATGTTACATTTACAGAAGAAGACATGATTGCGGAAGAAGGTCACAACCGGGCCCTGCACGTTACTGCACGCATCAAGGATTTAGAATTCAAGAGAGACCTCATCGACTTAGGAGCTTCTTCGAATGTGATTACACTCAAGACACTCAAGACGACCAAGGTTCGCCTATGCAAGATCATACGGCAGCCTACCACGATGACAGAATTTGAGGGAAACCAAACCAACACATACGGGTATGTCAATCTGAATTTTTCTGTAGGACCCGTCCAATCTAAAGTGAAATTCGAATTCATAGAAAAGGAGCCGGAATACCAAATGATATTGGGGATACCATGGCTTCATGACAATAGAATTGTTCCTTCAACATATCACCAGTGCTTGAAGACTAATATGAATGAAGAAGTCGTTCGTATTCCTGCATCGTTCTCTCCTTATGCGCCAATTTGTGGTGTAGAATTGTTTGAGTCGAAGGTAACTCTGCGAGAAGGATCAGGGAAAGTTCATTGCATACCACTCCCTACGTGGGCGTCAATCCAGGATGAAGACCGACTTGCATCGTTGAAGGCTAAGCCCCAAGATATGTCAGAACATCCTTCTTCGTCTGGTGAAGCTACAACTCATGTTCACACTAAAAGAGAGCGAACTTTTGTGGCAAGCCATGATCAGAAGGGAAAGACCTTATACTGACGCCGCTGTTAGCAATTAGCCGGGGAGGCTACTGCACAGCCTCTCCGCCTAATGGAATGCTACAACAACGAAGAGACACATGAAGAGGTTTTGGATGCTCCACGACAGCTGCAGGACGGCAAAAACTCCACGACCAACGAACTCGAAGTTGTTAATATCGGGAGTGAAGAATTCCTCGGGCCTATCTCCATCAGCTCAACCCTGTCCACAGATGAACGCACGAAACTTGTGCAACTTCTCAAGGAATACCAAGACATATTCGCTTGGACGTATGAAGAAATGCCAAATTTAGATGAAAAATTGGTCACCCATCACCTACATGTCATACCTGGATCCAAGCCGGTCAAGCAGTCTCCAAGACAATTTAGGCACGAAGTGGAAGAGCAGATCAAGACTGAGATACAGAAGCTGCTAGCCGCTGCCTTCATTAAACCCATTCATCACCCAACCTGGTTGGCTAATGTGGTTCTAGTAAAAAATAAAAATGGGCAGATCAGATGCTGCGTGGATTTCAAAGACTTGAACAAATCTTGCCCCAAAAATGATTTTCCTCTACCTAACATCGACATGTTAGTGGATGCAACTAGCGGGCACGGCATGTTCTCCTCCGTGTATGGATACAGCGGGTACAATCAAATAAGAATGTACCAGCATGACGCAAGTAAGACAGCTTTTCGAACTCCTATCGAATTTTTTTATTATACAGTAATGTCATTTGGTTTGAAGAACGCCGGTGCGACCTATCAACGCGCTATGGCGGAAATATTCCACGACATGATACACAATCAAGTTGAAGACTATGTGGATGGTATAGTAGTAAAATCGAGGGCTCGATCGGATCACACAGGATTCCTACGGCAAGTGTTCGAAAGGTTCCGTGAGTACAAATTGAAGATGAATCCATTGAAATGCGCTTTCGGTATTTCTTCAGGAAAATTTCTGGGATTCCAGGTAACCGCTAAGGGAATCGAGGTAGACCCATCCAAGACTCAAGCTATCCTCACGATGCCGCCTCCACGAACTGTGAAGGAACTCCAAATCTTCATGGGCAAGGTGAACTACATTCGATATTTCATACCCGGCTTGGACCAGCTCGTTGCTTCATTCACTCCCTTGCTGAAGAAGGGAGCAAGCTTCATCTAGACCACACTACAACAGGAAGCATTTCAGAAGATTCAACGGATGTTGTCGTCTCCAGCGGTCATGAAGTCCCTTGTCCAAGGGAAACCACTGTGTCTCTACACATCCTTCAATGATATTTTCGTAGGAGCTTTACTCGCACAGGAGGACGATGAAGGAGTCGAACATCCCATATACTATTTCAGTCGAGTACTAAGAGATGCTGAGCTCATATATCCCAAAGCGGAGAAGGCGTGCCTAGCCCTAATTCATTCCATTCAGAAGTTCAGACATTACATGTTGTCCAACAAGGTAGTACTCATATCTAAATCTGACCCGGCGAAGTTTTTACTTTCAAAGCCGGTCTTGATGGGAAAGACGACCAAGTGGCTTCTCCAAATGTCGGAGCTAGACATAAAGTGCATATCACCGAGAGATATCAAAGGACAAGCCGTTGCTGATTTACTAGCAGCGTTCCCTGGATAAGGCACCACTTCATTACACGAGGATCTTCCCGGAGGATTTCCATAGATCTCCGTTGTCGAAAGAGAGGTGTGGCTACTGTATTTCGATGACTCCTCCACTCCTAGCAATAGCACTGGAGGAGAAGGCGTGGTCCTAGTATCTCCAACTGGCGAAATCTTTTCACATTCTTTCAAGTTGGACTTTCAGTATACCAACAACTCAGCGGAGTATGAAGCCTTTCTCATAGGATTGTCAATAGCCAAGCAAGCAGGGGACACTCACCTAGAGATAAGAGGTGACTCTAAATTACTGGTTAATCA
The DNA here is from genome assembly GCA_023529315.1 of Papaver bracteatum. Lineage (NCBI taxonomy): Eukaryota > Viridiplantae > Streptophyta > Magnoliopsida > Ranunculales > Papaveraceae > Papaver > Papaver bracteatum. Next base: position 1,828,377 of record JAJJWX010001315.1, read on the forward strand.
GATAAACGGAGTATATACATTGAAGGAGGAAACACTGGCCCCGTACCGATCAGAAGCGCAAAGGCTGTTGAACAACTTTGCATATGCAACCATCACCCATGTTAGTCGCAGCAACAATAGACATGCCGATTGTTTATCCACATTGGCGTCCAAAATTGCAGTTTGAAGGTTTAGAAGAGACTCTAATGGTAATAAGGAGGACGGTGGAATCAACATGGCTCTCACAACGTGAAGACATCGAGACCTGTGATTGGCGAACTCCTATCATTCAAGAACTCAGCAGATCGCTTTCTCAAGGAAAGGTCAGTCTCAAAAATATGCAGAGCTATTTCATGCTTCATAGTATGCTATATCATCGAAACCCGGATGGTTCCCTATCGAGATATCTCGGAGATGAAGAGGCGCAGTTACAGCTTAACTGCGTTCATGCTGAAACCTGTGGACAAATGTTGGTGGTAATGCTCTACCGTTGTCTTCAACTCCTAGGCTATTATTGGCCAGAAATGGAAGCTCAATCTCGTTTACTCCATAAGTCTTGCACCAATTTCCAAGTGCCGCCACATCAATTGGAGGTTTTCAACGTAAGACATGCTGGGGACTGGAGAGAACCGTACATTAGTTATCTCCGTGATGAAGTAACTCCTTCCAATCCAAGGGATGCTGTCAAGATGAAACAAAAGGCGAAGCAATTCGTGTTTCATGAGGGGATCCGATATCGTAAAAGCTTTGGAGGCGATTTATTACGGTGTCTGGCTAAATAAGAGATTTCGACTATGTTTAAAGAAATGCACGAAGGGGAACATCAGGGGAAGAGGAAACTATTTCTCCAGATACACGAGAAGTACTATTGGCCGACCATGGAGGATGATGCAGCTTCATTCATTCAACACTGCCACGAGTGTCAAATTCATGGGAACCTCGTTCACGCACCTTCCACTCCTTTACACTCGATAAGCAGTCCATGGCCCTTTTATAGCTGGGGACTTCACATTATTAGGAGGATTAGTTCGTCATCGTCGAAGCAGCATGAGTTTATCATAACCGCGACGGAGTATTTCACCAAGTGGGTTAAATCCATCCCTCTACTGGGAACTACAGGAGAAATAATTGCCTCCTTCATTAAAGAATACATCATTTGTCGGTTTGGTGTACCCAAGCATATCATCACCGACAATGGCACTCCCTTTGCAAACAAACAGGTACGAGAGCTGCTTGAAGAATATGGAATTAAACATGCCTTCTCCACCATCTACTATCCTCAAGGAAATGGACAAGCTGAGAGCACCAACAAGACACTGATCCGGATTCTCAGTCGAACAGTGTATGACAACCCCATGGAATGGGACGAACAGCTGCCTATGGCACTTTGGGCGTATCGTACGACACCTAGAAGTTCCGTTGGGGTTTCTCCATATTCACTTGTTTACGGTGCGGATGCAGTTCTCCCAGCAGAAATTAGGATTCTTTCAGCTAGGATTGCAGCAGCAAGTGGGGTCCACTGGAGCGAGGCTGAAGCATTTAACTCAAGAATTGCTGAGTTAGACACTCTAGAGTCCAAAAGAAGCAAGGCAGAGGAGCGCGCTCAGGTGTACAGAAACAGGATCTCCAGGGCGTATGACAAGACTGTAAGGCCACGTGCTTTTGGAATAGGAGAATGGGTCTTGAAGATAGCCAAGCACATTCAGCAAGACATGTTTCCACCAAATGTCTCTCTGAAGTGGGAAGGTCCCTATGTGATTACCAAGGCTTACAGTACCGGCTACTACAAGATCATTAAGGTAGATGGAGGAAAGTTAGAAACAGTCATTAATGGAAATGGATCAAGGCATACCATGCCTGATCATTGTCCCGCAACTATCCCACGACATGACAATGCAGGCATTTTCATTGCACATTTGAATTGCCAATTTATACAAAAAAAAATGTATTAATAAAAAAAACTACATCCATTTGCCAATGCAATCAAGAATGTTCGAAAGGAAAATTGACAATAATGGAACATAGCCTAGAAGAGGCCGTCCAGCAGATTATAGTTCCTTGAAAACATCATCTTCAACCTAGCGTGATACCTCTCTGTCCTATCCTTGAAGTTTTGAACTGCCTGCTCCACCTCCTTTGATTCCTCAGCCAGAGCCTTCTCCTCCTCCAAGATAGCTTTAGAAACAGGAACAACATTCACGAGGATAACAGCTCGATCAGACTTGATGATATCAAGACGTTGCCGCAACCAGCCCACATTGAACTCCATGGATTCGCAGGTAGATACCATGATCTCCCACTTTTCCAGATTTGATTCAGTAAAGTTGCGAATGGAAATATTCTCCATCTCAGCAATCATGGGAAGAAGGCAGTTTACCGTAGTAACCAGAGCATATGAGAAGTGCCGAACTACATTCTTGGTTGCGATATGGCCATACTTTTTCCACACCTTTGTGTACAGAGGTACAAACTCCTTCCGTATTAAGAATCCACCAACACCTCGGTAGCTGGAAGACATGCATTTCATGTGTACATCGAATGAAAGACCCGCATTGGGGTATTCGTAAGATTAGATACCCAGATCAGCATATTCAAGATCTACAGCGGCAGGCGTGTTCGATTTTGAAGGAAAAGGACTGTTTAAGTCATCATCATCGATAACCTTCACACATGTTCCCATGGGGTATCTCTACAAAAGAAAGAATCATTCACTTGATCATCATGAATAACAAGCAACTTTGCGGAGAAGAAAAGGAAAAGAGAGACAAACCGGTATGACCTTCTTGACTTGGAGAACACGATCAGGGGATTCATCATGAGGCCCAGACGCAGATCGTGCACGCTTAACATAGGATCCTGGGTGGTATGAAGAATATGATCCACTATTGTTCGACATGATGAGGAAACAAAGTTTCTGCCAGAGAACCTTATTGTGAAATTGTAAAAAAGTGGTTCAAAATCTTCACGCACGCATATATGCTGAAGAAACCCTGAAGGAAGAGTAAAGCGGCTGCGGTGAATCCTACATGATATATGAGGATTCAACACCGACCAAGTCATACGTTCTTTCAAACCCTAATCAGAGATTAGGAGAGCAACTAAATATGCTAGAGCAGTGTGAAAACACCCACATCGGGGAATCCCAGTAGAAGAAGAATTATATTCCTGGCTCAAACGCCTAAGGGAGGAAGCCGGTCCCACCAAGGCCCGTGGTCGCTCATGCATGGAGTATTTCCCACGATTGGTCAGAGTCTCTCCAGGTAGACTGTAGTAGCATGAAATCCCACACTACACCCCTCACAAGAATTCATACAATCAAATCATTTTTAGATCAACAATCACAATTTTTATTGATTAATCTCACAAATTTTACAAGATGAAAAGGAAATGAAGCTAAAGAATAAACAACCTCTCTGGACTTTCTCTCTCCTAATGACTAGCTCAACACTAGAAAAAGATCTCTCTCTCCTTACGCCTGTTCAACTCTTTATATAGGGAATTACATAGTGGATGACAGCTAATCTGTCCTTTATTTTAGGATCTGACTTGTGATATTCTCGCAAGAATTCTATTGTTAATCATCGCAGAGTCATCACACTTTTCTCAACTTTCTCTCATCGTCACCTGTTACATCATTCTTCAAATCATTCTGCGACGCTCTCAAAGTATTGTTGATCAAATTTTGCAAATGTGTCCTTCTTGTGATATTTTGATCCTACATCTTGCCTCTTCTCAATTCTTCTCTGCGAAGGAGAGAATTTCATGAGAAACTATTCTTCAAAATGCCGCAACCGTTCATCTTTTCATATTCTTCTGTATTGACACGATTTTGTATTTTGCATGAATTTTTTTACACGTATCTTTTCTTCAATCCATCTCTTAACACGTCTTTTTCAACCGCTAATTTTTAACCGCTCACGTCTACTCCTCGCATTAAATGCACTTATCTTCTCAAGAATTTCTATACTCTATATATATTCTTCTTATTCCTCTCTTTTCTTCTTTTTACTTTCCCTCTTATTTTCTCTGCAACTTCACTTCATTGTTCTTCCGAAACTTCCGCCCCTGCTACTGTAATTTTTCTTGATTCTTCTTCTTTCAATTTTTATTTTCCTCTTCATTCTCATACTAAAAATGCCTCCAGCTGGTCGTAAGAATGAAGTTGCTCTTGAAGAAGTTCGAAAGGAATTTCTAACCAAAGGTTTTACTTTATCTCCCATTCCTGGTCAAAACCCTAAATCTAAACTTTCTATTAGTTTATTTTCTGATCATCCTTGAAATCATGAAAAGATCATAGTCTCGCTGGTCTTCCTATTCCCCTTTATGATCCTGAACTTCCCTTATTCTATGAAATTCTTTCTCATGCGAAATTCTCACGAGCAGTATATAAATTGATTGGAGACTGCATTCGCTTAATGCTTGAGTTTGCGAATCGTGGTGCTGGTAAGGGATCTCTTTACCCCTCAAAAGTTAAGAATCCCAAGTTTGATGATGTTTCGATTATTCCTGCGAAGTATACCGCAGAAAATTTCTTTGCGAATTATGAGATAATTCCCATGAAAAGAGATAGCACTTGCTGGGGCGTTCGTTTGAAAAAGAAAGATGATGTTGCTGATGACAAGATACTAATGCAAGACATTGATTGGAATCCCGAAAAAAATACAACTCCACGTCATTCTAACGATGATAATTGGTGTGTCTTCCCTTTAATCCTAAAGGGTCCATACATCTCCGGATCTCATGTTTTACCTGCGAATCTCGCAGTATACCAACCGTGGGTATTTACATGGCCTGAGAGAGAAGCAGAGGTATATTTCCACTTTTTTTTTGCTTGAATTGTTGTTCTTTTTATTCTTACGTATAATTTTGTTGACCACTCCAATGTTTTCACTTGAGAAATTATCAGATTGAAAGGTTGAAAGTAAGTTATAGCAAGACTAGGAAAGCCATCACTTTATCAGCTCTTTGATCATTCACAGATGAAGTAAGAAATGTTTTTTTATGATTCTTCACAATATATTGTTGCCTCTATTTCTTATCTTTATCTGTGTGTGTAGGTTATCGCTGAAGTGGAAGAACCTGTTAAAGTTTTGAAGATTAGGGGTAAAGGCAAGAACATTTCTCGCAAAGATAAATCCGCTGCCCCTCCTTCAAAGAAACGAAAATCCCAATCTAGCAAAAATTCTAGTGATCATAGCGATGATGATGATGATGTTTCTTCTGCGAAGGAAGCTTCACAACCTGAGTCTTCTATGGCTCAATTGTCCAGTATTTTTTCTAACTCTTGGCAAGGAATTGGTGATACTTTTCTTACCAATGCCTTCCAATCCATAGCTACTATTTGCGATGTTCCCCTCTTAGAGAATAATTAATCTCTTCGCGGGGTTTCAAGATATATATCTCCAAGTTTCTTACATTCACTCAATAACTTGGTAAATTTTCATACTTATATTTATCTTCTTTCTATTTTTGTCTTGAGTTCTTAATTTATTCTGAAAATTCGCTGCATTATTTCGCAGGCTAGGAAAACTTCTTATGTTGTTACCGCAGATTTGGAAAAAGGCGTGCGGCCTTTGAAAATAAGTATCTTGAACTTAGCAAGAAGAATGAGAAATTGGAAGCTGAAACTGTTAGTCTTCGCGAGAAGAACAACCAATTGGAATCTGAGACTGCTGATCTTCGCAAAAAGAACAACCAACTGGAATCTGAGACTGATGTCTAAAAGAATAAAATCTCTGGTCTTCAAGATGCCAATGATCAACTCTATGGTATAGAACTTTTTCCTTCTTTTTCTTTATTTCGTTTTCTCATTACCCTTTCTTATATGGTTCACCATTTCGCAGACTTTTATGGTCTTTCTGATGAGGCTATTCTTCTTCATACATTTCCCAATCTTATGGATGATGACACCCTTCTTAACCACCTTAACGATTCTTTAAATGACTAAATGATGAATCAACTCTCTTTCCATAGATGAACTTATATCCAAAATTCATCTCTTAAAAATTGAACATAGATCCAGTTTGGGATTAGCCAATAAGTTTAAACGTTTTTATGTTGACTCAAAAGAATAAATTAACAAATTAAGAACTATGATTAGTAGTCTTACTGATGATAAAGACCGTATCGCTAAGCAAGGTGCTCAATCTTTAGCGGATTTCCACAAGACTCTTGTTGAAGTTCAAGTTGAAAGAGATAGACTTATCCGCGAAAATGCTACTCTTATTGAGAGGGGAAATCAAGTTCGCTCCCGCCTTCTTATAAATCATGATGATGAGTTTGCTTAGGATGTGAGAGTTCCAGATAACGCCAGAAATAACTTAGGTGTAGATGTTAGTCTTCAAGCTGAGCAAACGGCCTTGATTAGAGATATGATTTCTAACAGAGAAGGTTGTTACCTGTTCTTCCTTACTTAATTGTTTGTTTTTCATGAACTTCCTTCAAATTGTTGATTTACTGTTATATTTTTGCAGAAGCTGAAGATAGATATCCCAAGAGGATTGAAGAACTTGAGAATGAGAAAGCGAAGCTCGCGAAAGATTTATCTTCTCGCAATGATAAATGTTCAAGATTGAAGACTCAAATGAAGATCACTATTGCGAATTTTCAGAATGATGCAATTTCTTTCCGTAATGATACTATCAAGGAGATCTATGATGACAACAAGATTCCTCACTCCAAGTATCCTTGTCTCTTAGACAAAGTTCCAGAGAATGTTCCTAGAGTTAAAGAACTGCTAGGTCAAACTCTCATGCGTTGTTATCTCAAGCATGTTTGTCAATCTTAGTGATCAAAACTATAAAGTCTTGATTTCTAGTCTACTATAGCTAAGGTCTTGGACAAGGACAGAAAGTGTAGTTGAGCTCAAGAACTCCATGGCAATCATCATAAAATGCGAAGGACTACTCAAGGAACCAGTGGATCTTTATCGACTAAAAGTTATGTGGAGACTTGAACTTATCTATCATTCAAAAGTCTATCTACCTTATCTCCTATCAAGAGACAAAAGTCGTTTTATCTATATAGACTAAAGATATGCACATGTGACATTTCGAGCTGAGTATATCTTGCTTATCTATTTCTCAAAATGGGTGTTGGTAAAGCTTTCGCTTTAGCCAAGTTCATCTTTGCCTAGTGACGAAAGTCATGTTATGTTTCGATCACTTTGGAAATTGCTCTGACAAAAACTAGTTTGTGAATAACAACTATATGACGTCCTCTGAGAAATTTTCAATGATTGAAATGAGAGTTTAGACCATATAACCATTGGGGGATATAAACATTATTGTGGCAACACATATATGTATAAGTCCTTAACACTTGAACTGAAGTTTGTGAACTTTGTTGATTAAGTGGAACCGGAACGTGGGAAGCAACTCAGTCCGTGAACCCAATCCACGAACTGGCGTAGTTCTCGAACCCGAGAATTTCTGCTGAAGTTGTAGCTTATGTGCAGTCCGCGAACCCAGTCCGCGAACTGACAGAAGCTCTCGAACCCGAGAATCTCTTGTGGAGTTTATAACTTCAACCGGTTAGATTGAATCCGCAAACTCAAGAGGTTATGTCTGAAAACGTTGTTCGTGAACTTATTTTAAATTACTAAGGAATGCTTTTGCAAACCATGGCTTTATAGTTTATGAGTAATGATTCGAGTGAATCACATCATTTTCGATTCAATTGTGTCTCTCGTAGTACTTGACATCTCATTGCAATTGAACAACTCTCTAACTAGTTCATTTGAGTCATTTGGACTAGTTATGGTGAAGAAGAATATGATTGATATGAAAGTTATCATTTGGATAACCATTTGGTTGACTAATATTGAACCAACCATTGTACACATTTGGGTACGGTTATACGAACTCAAAACGTCAAGTACATGTGTGTATGGCAAGCTAAGTTTTCGATCTAACGGTTGAGAGATATTAGCTTGTATCTAATCAGGTTTTCATCTAACGGTGAATATTGAATGCTTTGTTACTAAGCTAACATTGATTGAAAACCATGATTTGAAAGACTATATAAGGGATAACTCTTGCTACTGGAAAAACTAATCCCGACACAATTTTCTTGTGTGATACTAGTTTTCTCCAAGCTAGAGTCGATCTCCATTAACCCTTGAGTTTTCTCTCTAAACTCGGGTTGACGACTTAAATACTTCATTGGGATTGTGAAGCTAGACCGATACTACTTTTCTTGTAGTTGTGTGATCTGATATTTCTCTTTCTATCGTACGAGTACAATTGTAATAATTGGCTTGAGATTTCTATCTCCGATAGGCAAGATAAAAGTAGTCACAAACATCTTCGTCTCATTATTTGTGATTCCTCAATAATCTTCTTCGCTGCGTCGATTAAGTTTATTGTGAGGTGATTGATGAAACTGAGCTATTCTTCGGGAATATAAGTCTGGTTTTATCGATTGGTTCCTATTCACCTTGATTTATCAAAAGACGGAACAAAACTCATAGGTTTATTCGTGGGAGACGGATTTATCTATTATCTGTAGACTTTTCTATGTGAGACAGATTTGTTTGCTAAAGTCTTCGACTTTGGGTCGTAGCAACTCTTGGTTGTGGGTGAGATCAGCTAAGGGAATCAAGTGCGCAGTATCCTGCTGGGATCAGAGCCGTAGGAGCATAACTTTACCTTGGATCAGTGTGAGATTGGTTGGGGTTCAACTACAGTCCAGACCAAAGTTAATTTTGAGTAGGCTAGTGTCTGTGGCAGCTTAATACAATGTATGTTTAATCTGGACTAGGTCCCGGGGTTTTTCTGCATTTTTGGTTTCCTCGTTCACAAAATTCGGGTGTCTGTGTTATTTCTATTCCGCATTATATTTTGTTATATAATTTAAATAATACAGGTTGTGTGTTGTTCAATCGATTAGAATATCCGACCTTATTGGTAGTTGATTTAAATCGATTGATACTTGGATATTGGTCTTTGGTACCATCCAAGTTATCTATCTTTGATTAGGCTCGCGAATCATATTTGCTTGAGTAAATCAAATCAAATCAAATCGAGAGATTGAAATAATAACTCCTTGAGATATTTTCTATTGATTGAGTCTTGTTGATTCTCTAGAAAACAACTCGGATTTGTCCATACAGATTTCTAATCGAAATATTGGGTGAGGTTATTAGACCCCCGCATTTTCAATTGGTATCAGAGCAGGCAAACACGTTAAAGACCTTACAAGTCTGTGTTTGTAGCGACCTGACTCTATGGACATGAGTAGTATCTCTGATAAACGCGTCACCAGAAATTAAGAATTTGTCCTGTCAAAGTTTATTAAAGAGAAAGATTCTTTAATCTCAACTTTAGACAAACACTGTGTTAAAAACAGACAGGCAGATATTGACATGCATCATTCCGATGCCCTTCGAAAGAGTTACTTCTCTAAATGAACGGGAAACAGCTGAAGAGAGTGAGTTGATTCTAAATCTTATTTGAATTCAAGCTGATAGATTTAATCGGTTTAAAAAACATGTCAATAATCTTCTTGGTGTAATTAAAAACTGCAAAATCAAGGAAAATACTGAAGACGGTTCTTCATGTATGACTCTTGAAGCAAGCCTCATAAAGGATGCTTTTGAAATAAAAAGTCGCTTGAATAAACTCTCCATTCAAGGATGCTCTAGGAAGTCTAATACATCAATTATTTCTGCTACGACACTAGATGATCCAGAAGAAAAAATAGAGTCCCTTCCAAGCAAGGATCAAGGAAATCTCACATCACATGGAAGGAAGAAATCTCATGACGAGAATGTTAAGACTAAACTAACTAATCACGTTTGTGATCAGAAAGTATGTCACTTTTTCGAAGCAAAAGGTTCTGTTAAACTGAAAGGAAACTCTAAGTTGAATAAATACTTTATTGTTCAACTTCAACGCACCTTAGATTTAATCCTCAAATGTGTAACTGACATTCGTATGTCGAAACCCATTGGTTTTCATATGAACCCTGTGTATGCTACCAGGAAAGTCTGTTCAATGAGTTCCTCAAATATTATGAAGCAAAACAAAGTTCTTAATAAGAATCGTCTGAGGAAATACCAAGCTGTTTTTTCTGAAAATGACGTGTTTGTTTATTTGAGAAAAATTCCAGGAGAAAGAAGGAAGAATGATGATATGAGAAATGACCTGATAAAGATAATTCAACGCTACAAAGAAATCGTCAACAAGTTTTCTTCCTCCTCAAGTCAAGACTCTTCTGGTAACAATCTAAACTACGTCTCGTGCTTTGATGATAGTAAGTTTTATGATAATTTCTCAAATCAAAAGGAGTCTCTCTCAAGATTCAGAAGGAAAAAGAGACTTGATCATAGACACAATTCCTTAGATGAGCTCAAAGCTCATACTTGTGCTAATTAATCACAAGGTTAGGAACTTGCTCATAAAAAATCCTGCTGATCAAGATGTGTAAAAATTAGGTGTACTTTGGCAATTTGCATGTTGCCTAATTAAGCTCTACTCTTATCGTTTATAGATAAACTGGTGTCTGCAGACTATATTTCCTAAAAGTATTTACAATGTCCTTGGTTGTCTCTTTTATTTTTTGTTTTTTTACGTGGTGTAATGTGTTCGGATGCATACACAAGTTACCATATCGAGTTCACAGTTTGAAAACCCTAAAAGTCATTCCTTCAAACAAAACCTTTAAATAGCCGACCTATTGAGTTACATATGTCATGTACGCATACTCTAGGTTTTTCTGGGTTATAAAGAATGTCCTCCTCCTCATCTTTCTATGGTGGTTTTGCAAAAGGATTTCTTGTAAAAGGTTTTGGTCTTGAATCAAAAGGAAGAAAGAAAATAACTCTTGTGGAAGATAGAACACCTAATGCCTCATGCTTTTATGCTTACTCACATCAAGATGTCAAGAATGAGGATATGGTCTCTGCTGAAGTGGTTCATGACTATCTAAGGTACTTCGATAAAGCGACACTGCAACTTGTTGATACAATGAAGGATCTTGATATGGTTAGAAGTGAGTTGAAAAATATTACTACTGACCTTGGTCTCATGAAGACACATGTTAAAGAACTTATCAACAAGGATATATTCTTGGAAAAAGCAGTTGATGTGAATCACAAGCTCAAGGATATCGAAACCCATGAAACTGTCAAACATGAACTTTAGTTTGTGATCGGGTTCTACTATACATTTGATCTTATTATGTCTAGTAAATATTCTATTTTTTCTGTTTTATTTAGAAGAATAACAAGTGTTTTGGAATAGCCATGTTCGTGATTACACATAGCTATATCCAATGATTTCATCTTCTTGTCTTTAGATTTTTTGGTTTAAAAAGTCTAAGTTTGTTTGGAAGATGATGGTTGCAGTATTAGTCTTTATGGTTTTATATATTGCAATATTTTGATGGCATTTGTATGTTTACGTCCGTGAACTTGATTGTCCCATATTTTGTCAAAAGTAAAGTCGTTCACGTATTGGTATGCAAATATATTGATAAAGGAATGAATGGATTTTTGGCAAAACACAAAAGTTAAGCCTATATTGTCAATCTTTGTTGTAAGATAGGTTAAAATCTTTTGTGATTCAAGGATAAAGTCTATTATGTCACTTTGTGATGGAAAAATAGAATAGGTCCTTGTTTTTGTTATCCACGGTATAGAGCTGAATTGTTCCATATTATTATGTATTACCGTGAAGGTTCCATCTTGTATCTCTTGTTGAGCACTATACGACTAAGTCTATTTCTTATTGGCTCGGTGGGTTGTTCCATGAAGATGCAAAATGTTAAGCATTAAGAACTAAATTAATAAACTTGTGTGGTTATTTAGTTTGTATTCCATGAGTTCTCTCATGTTGAGTACTTGTACGGTTAAGGTTGTCATTTTCTATGATAATATTAGTCAGGGTTCCATAATCTCTTATGTTGAGCCCAAATGAACTAAATCAATCATCTTGTGTGATTATTTAGTTAGCACTCCATATATTTTTCTCATGTCGAGTATGGATAATTGAATTGATTACTTTGTGATTAGTATAATTGTGTAATCCGGTTAGAATATTTATGGGTTCACTTGTGAATAATCTAATCGATGAATTAAGCCTCCATAAGTTTACTTGTCTTGAGCATATTTAGTCAAATTAATCATGGTTAACTTTGGTTAATATGATTGAATATTTTAGATTCCAAATTAATACTTGTATGTAATTTGTTGAGTCTAAAGAAATCATTCTTTTCTCTTTAAAAAAAGGTCGCTCTTGTTGTTCCCTTGGGAATGACATCTAATGGGGGAGAGTTCTTTTGAACTTGCGCTTAATTTCCAAATATTTGTGGGGAGTGCGGCTGTGGAATTTTTAGGGGTTATCTTGTATTTTTATAAACTCCTTGATGAATGCATTTAGCCTCATCTTTATGATTGCATCTAAACAAGATGATAGAACATTTACCTTTGGTCATGAAATATCTCTTACGGAAATTTTATTAGGATCCCGTTCTTGTACCTTTGCCAGTTTTATTGACAAAAAGGGGGAGAATTAATTGTAGTTCACATTACAAATACATATGGTTCTTCAGATCATTATGTAAGGAGGAGTGGTTTCCATGTGAGATGGAGTATTGACTAAGGGGGAGTGAAGTATCACCATAGTATTGTTGTTGAAGTTGTGATACAATTGGAATTTGACGCTGTGTAATAATACTATGACACTGCATAACAATGATTGAGAACCAATGCTTTTCTCATTGTTATAGCTACGGATTTTCAACAACGATGATACTAAACTTACAACCTTTGGGATCATTGGACTACTTGGAAGTGACGAAGATTTTGAGTATTATTGAAGATTAGGCATGTGGAATAGGTGCTACAAAGTTTATTTATATATTTTTTGTATTCCATATGTATTAATAGTTTTTCCACTAAAATTGACAAATGGGGAGATTGTTAGAGCATTTCTCGGTCAAACTCGCATGCGTTGCTATCTCAAGCATGTTTTTCAATCTTAGTAATTAAAAGTATAAAGTCTTGATTTCTAGTCTACTATATCTAAGGTCTCGGACTAGGATAGAAAGTGTAGTTGAGCTTAGATATAGTACAAGACGAAGGAGAACTCATCATACAAGACGAAGGAGAACTCAAGGAACCAGTGGATCTTCATCGACTAAAAGGTATGTGGAGACTTGAACTTATCTATCACTCAAAAGTCTATCTATTGTATCTCTTATCTTGAGACAAAAGTCATTTTATCTATATAGACTAAAGATATGCACATGTGACATTTCTAGCTGAGTATATCTCGCTTATTCATTTCTAGAAATGGGTGTTGGTAAAGATTTCGCTTTAGCCAAGTTCATCTTTTCCTAGTGACGAAAGTCATGTTATGTTTCAATCACTTTGGAAATTGCTCTGACGAAAACTAGTTTGTAAATAACAACTATATGACGTCCTCTGAGATTGTTTCAATGATTGAAATGAGAGTTTAGACTATATAACCATTGGGGGATATAAACATTGTTGTGGAAACACGTATATGTATAAGTCCTTAACACTTGAACAGAAGTTTGTGAACTTTGTTGACCAAGTGGAAGCATAAAGTGAGCAGCAACTCAGTCCGTGAACCCAGTCCGCGGACTGGCGTAGTTCGAATTTCTGCTGAAGTTGTAGCTTATGTGCACTCCGCGAACTGACAGAAGCTCTCGAACCCGAGAATTTTTGCTGGAGTTATAACTTCAACCGGCTAGCTTGAGTCCGCGAACTCAAGAGGTTATGTCTGAAAACGTTGTTCGTGAACTTATTCTAAATTACTTAGGAATGCTTTTGCAAACCGTGGCTTTATAGTTCATGATTAATAATTCGAGTGAATCACATCATTTTTGATTCAATTGTGTCTCTAATATTACTTGATATCTCATAGCAATTGAACAACTCTCTAACTAGTTCATTTGAGTCATTTGGACTAGTTATGGTGAAGAAGAATATGGTTGATATGAAAGTTATCATTTGGCTAACCATTTGGTTGACTAATATTGAACCAACCATTGTATACGTTTGGGTACGGTTATACGAACTCAAAACGTCAAGTACATGTGTGTATGGAAAGCTAAGTTTTCGATCTAACGGTTGAGATATATTAGCTTGTATCTAATCAGGTTTTCATCTAACGATAAATATTAAATGCTTTGATACAAAGCTAACATTGATTTCAAACCCTGATTTGAAAGACTATATAAGGGGAACTCTTGCTACTGGAAAAACTAATCCCCACACACTTTTCTTGTGTGATACTAGTTTTCTCCAAGATAGAGTCGATCTCCGTTAACCCTTGAGTTTTCTCTCTAAACTCGAGTTAACGACTTAAAGACTTCATTGGGATTGTGAAGCCAGACCGATACTACTTTTCTTGTAGTTGTGTGATCTGATCTTTCTCTTCTATCGTAAGAGTACAATTGTAATAATTGGCTTAAGATTTCTATCTCCGATAGGCAAGATAAAAGTAATCACAAACATCTTCGTATCATTGTTTGTGATTCCTCAATAATATTCTTCGCAGTGTCGATTAAGTTTATTTGAGGTGATTGATGAAACTGAGCTGTTCTTCGGGAATATAAGTCTGGTTTTACCGATTGGTTCCTATTCACCTTGATTTATCAAAAGACGGAACAAAACTCATAGGTTTATTCGTGGGAGACGGATTTATCTATTATATATAGACTTTTCTGTGTGAGACAGATTTGTTTGCTAAAGTCGTCGACTTTGGGTCGTAGCAACTATTGGTTGTGGGTGAGATCAGCTAAGGGAATCAAGTGCGCAGTATCCTGGTGGGATCATAGGCCTAGGAGCATAACTGTATTTTGGATCAGTGTGAGATTGGTTGGCGTTCAACTACAGTCCAGAACGAAGTTAATTTGGAGTAGGCTAGTGTCTGTAGCGGCTTAATACAGTGTATGTTTAATCTGGACTAGGTCCCGGGGTTTTTCTGCTTTTGCGGTTTCCTCGTTAACAAAATTCTGGTGTCTGTGTTATTTCTATTCCGCATTATATTTTGTTATATAATTGAAATATTACAGGTTGTGCGTTGTTCAATCGATTAGAATATCCGACCTTATTGGTTGTTGATTTAAATCAATTGATACTTGGATATTGGTTTTTGGTACCATCCAAGTTATCTCTCTTTGATTAGGCTCGCGAATCATATTTGCTTGAGTAAATCAAATCGAGAGATTGAGATAATAACTCCTTGAGATATTTTCTATTGATTGAGTCTTGTTGATTCTCTAGAAAACAACTTGAAGTTGTCTATACAGATTGTTAATCGAAATATTGGGTGAGGTTGTTAGACCCCCGCATTTTCACCTAGTTTGGTCATCTTTGATAGTGAATCTGATGAAGAGACGGAGTCTGAAGAAAATGAAGAGGAGAAGTCTGATGAAGAATCTGATGGAGAAGAAAATTCTGGTGAAGAACTTGATGATGATAATGAAGAAACAAGCAAAAAATAGTTTTCGCTTCCTTGTGCTTTCTTGTTCAATTTTTTGTAAAACTTGTATATTTTCTCTTGATCTTTCATTCTTGTATACTTGTAATCTATCACTGCGAATTTCTCCAGTCTTCAATACAAGCTCTATTTCTTTTGTTCTTTCTTGCATGTGTTAGAAAAAAATTCTCTCTTGCAATATGACTATCCAAAATACAATTAACTTTTTATGCGCAAATCTATCATGTGAAAACAAATAACATTTAATTTATTCTATGCATTCCCATATTTGCCTCTGTTATTTGTATTCAGATGAGTGATTGAGAATGTTACCTTTGTTTAGTAAGATAATTTGCGATAAAATCGCAATTTTCTCTGCATAATCTCGCAATCATAAATTTTAAGATTGCATTCTTTCTTGTATTCTGATGTGGTCTTATTTTTCCTTTCTAAGTAAAGGTCTTATTTTGCCATCTTTTTTCCATTGCGACAAGATCGCAGGACGTCTCCTCACTTTCATGTAGAAACCCATTGATCTTGACTTAACTTTTTGTTCTTTTGTAATTTTTGCTGCGACAATATGACAGGCCTAAATTTTCTTGCAAAATTAAAGCCCCATGACATTGCCGTCTTGCGACGAAATCGCAGGACGTTTCTACACTTTCATGTAGGAACCCATTGATCTCGTCTTAACTTCTCTTTTGTATTATTGCCTCTTCAGGACTGTTGCACAAATATGAAAAGTCTTAATACTCCCGTGAGTAAAAAGCCTCATGACATTTGCGTCTTAAGACACTTATCAGCTCCCTAATGGAGGGTGACGCCCTTATCTTCCCCATGGTTTCCCTTTCAAGGAGACGTACTTCTGCCATACAAGACTAGCTCCTCCCATCCAGTCTTAACAACAACCAGTTGTGTTCGCATCCTCTTATCCCTTTTGCCTATATGGCTTATGGTTACGAGACCGCACCCTAAGTGGGGTTTTCTTCGGGCCGAGTGCATCATAGCCAATACTTGCCAAGAATGGCCAGGGTAGTTTCATACTCCCCGGGCACTCTTGGATCAACCATGTACCTCGGAGCCTTGGTCATACTCTGCACCCCTTAGGAGAGCTCTTATTACCTTAGTCGCCAAACTCAAGTCATATGCTCAAGTCGAGAATCCAAGGTGTCTCTCCTGGATGGGATTTCATTAACCCCAAATCTCCATGACTCAGGTTCTAGTAGCGGTGTAACCTTATCGCTGAGCCATGCAACAGATAACCCCTTATATGACGTACTTTAGGTCTTACATTTGCCACTTGCGAAATTTTATTCGCGAACTAGGGTGTACACCATAAAGGTTCGTCCCATTTTAAGGATTATTCTTTTGCATTTCAGCTCTGTTGTAATTTCTCAATCTCATTTTTATCATTAAGTAAAATACATTTTTGAATTTTTTTGCAAAAATCAATCATACATATTTTTCTTTTTACTCAATATTTCTTTCATTTCACAGTTTTAAATTTTTACCTTTACTGTTCTCTGCCTCTGCGAGATTGTTAGCTACTTTCTCACCTTCTGCGAGATTTTATCCGCTTGTTGTTTTCAGCAAGTTCTGACTTCGCAATATCCCTTCTTCTCTTTGCTCTATTGTGTCAACCATCAACCTCTCACGTTTTTGTCTTTGCTTAATGTTATATTTCCAATTCTCCTTCTTGGTAGCTCTTTCCTCGCAGGACTCAATATCAATCTCATAACATTTCTTACCCTCTAGCCAATCTCCTTTTATGACTCCAATACCATTAGGATGAGGAAACTTGATGCATTGGTGGAAGGTTCATGCCACGCCTAGAATCTCATCTAGACAAGGTCGGCCAATTAAAGCGTTATATGGCGATTCTACATTAACTACACAGAATATGATCTTAGAGGATATCCCCTTTAATGGAATTACAATAGTGATTTCCCCTTTAGGCTTATTGGCAGTACCATAAAACCATAGATTTTATAAGTTCAAGGTATTAGATCCTCATCTCTACCTCCCATAGTCTTATAATTATGATAGAACAAGATATCCACAGAAATTCCCGTGTCAATTAAGACTCTATTAATTGCCCATGTATCTTCAGCTTCATCCTCATCATCATCTTCATCCCCCTTTCCATATTCTTTTGGTTTTGGGTTTATGTCTAATCTTACCACTAATGGATTGTCATGCATTTTTCCAGGCTCAGGTACTTCTTGTGTAGTGAAATAAATTGTCTGCTTTTGCCACTCTTCTAATGGAGAAGCTTTCGCAATATTCATTATTTCTCTCCCATCAATATCTCTTGCGAAAACTCTGCTTAGAACATTGTCATGGAAATCTTCGATTGTCTAGTATGAATGTACAATAGAATTAAAAATTAGATTTATTAACTTCGCTCCAACTTCTATGACAAATGTTTCTCCTCCTTTTGTTGTGTTTACCCTGCGAATTTCTGGCGGTGGTGGTAAGAGTTGAGATTGAGGGTGCCCTATAAGAAAATGATTTAGCTTTCCCTGGTCTATCATCCTGAGAATGATTCTCTTTATATTTATGTAGTCATTTGTAGAATGTCCATGAAAGTGATGATAAGAGAAAAATTCTTGGCTCCTGCTATTTGGAAGCGGTTATTTTCCCATGTTCCATGGTGTTGGTATATTCTCCATTAAAATTATTGCTTCCCAAATTTTTTCCACACTAGTATTCAAAGGCGACATCTTGATATCCTCCCATATCATTTTTTTGACTTCCTGATCCTCTCTGATAATTTTTTCTTTGTCCTCCATAACTGTCCTGCGGCTGATCAAGTCTTTGTATTTTTTTATTTCCACCTCGACTATAGAAGTTTATTTCTTTCTCAAATTCTTCTTGGTCACGGCTTTCCATTGCTACTATTTTCTGCTGATTATTCTCCATACTATTTTCTTGTTGGACCCGCGAAGTGCTCGCCACTGCATTTATCAACTTTGATAGAAAACTTGCATTTGCTGCTGCTAAGCTTGTATTCGTAATGGGATATGATTCCATTTCATTCTGTTTTTCTTCAAGGGCAATATACTCCTCCTGCAGCTCCCGTAATTCAGTCACTGTGATTGTATTCTTGATTCTAAAAATTTGATTACAATAGATTGGTTGCGAACATTGCGTTAATGAATGATAAGATGAGATATCTCTCATCAACGAGTCCAGCCATTTCACTACACATTGTCTTCCATCTTATGGTTAGATGCTTAAAACTTTCACCAATTCTCTATTTTAATCCAAATACATCTTCAATGCCGGGTCGCGAAGAGTTGTTACTTATGTATGGCCCTAAGAATGTAGTCTGCAAATGGTTGAAAGATTTTATCGTATTCTTGGGCAAACCTTCAAACCACTTCAGCGCCTCCCCTATTAAGATGGATGCGAAATACTTGCACAATACATCATCATGATTTTCCCACTGTAGCATACACCTTACATACTCCTTGATGTGTTGATTTGTGCATGTTGTTCCGTCGAAAATACTAGTTAATGCAGGAAGATTTCACTTTGGGGGTATTCCTCCTAATTTTACTTCTTGTGTGAATGGAATTTTCGCAGCTTCTTCTATAGCTTCATCCAATTGTATCCTACCTCCTTCTCTCCTATTATTCAGCATTCCTCTCATTTCTGCCAATTCTCTTAAGATTTGTTCATTTACCCCGGTCGCTGATCCCATTGGTCTCTTTAATTCTGCTTCTCTTCTCCTGCGTTCTTGCCTATTTTGTGTTGCGAAATTTTGATTTTCTTCCCTATCATTTTCTTCTTGTCTTTATCTGCGATCTTCTCTTTCATTTCTTTCATGAATTCGCACACCATTATATCTCTCATTTTATCTTCTGCGATTTTGCTCACTCCTTATCAACTCTCTTTGTTGTCTTTCGATTCTCCTTTGTATTCTATCATATTCTTCATTGATATTACCATTGTTGCGGTTTTTCTCGTGTCTTTTTTCTCGATTGTCATGGTTGTTCTGACGTATTGCTTCTTGGGGTTCTCTTTCCTCCATTTCTGCTCTCAATCTCTCTCTCTCTCGCAGGCTAAACATGCTTGTTCAGCATAATGTCTCTCAGTTTCTTTTTCAATTACTTGCTCATTTCTGCGATTTTCTCTCCCATGTAATATTCTTCTTCCTTCTTCTTGGTTTTATTCTGTAGTTGCAGAATAATCTATAACTACACCCTCAATAGAATTAGTAAAAACTCAAGAAGTTCTTGATGGTGAATGATAACTTTCTTATTAATTCTCTTAGTTGATTACATATAGTTATCAAAATGGAACTAGAATAGTTATAACTTTTTCTATTCTTTTTCCTAAGATAATTTCTTACACTCATTAAAAGAACCTCCCGAATTTTACATTTGAACTCCTATTTATAGTAAAACTTATGCAGCTGTATATGAATTGCGAAGTATCGCAATTCATCCTCGCAAAACTTCATATTTCTCCGCGCTACTTCTATCATCGTATCATTTTATAACTATTTTCTCCTTTATTTATTATGATACTCGTGAACTATTATCTTGCGATATTCAGTACCTACATCTTGCCTCTTCTCATGTCAATTCTACGAAGAAGAAATGATCGTGAGAACATAACCGTTACTTAGTCTTTTAGAATTTGGACACGTCTTTTGTAACCGTCCTTTTCTAGTTATTCCCTTATATAACTCCTTTATATTCTCTTCCTTTTCTTCTTCTTACTTATGCAATTTTATCTTCTGTTCATACTCTCCATTACTGTTTTCTCTGCAATTTTTTCTTCTATTATATCTTCATGAGTTCTCCAAGGTAATTTCCTTCTATCTCCGCGCATTTCATTTGTTCTCCTCTTTAATTTTCTGTATAATTTGTTATCTGATTTTGGTTTATTTCAGCAAAATAACTCCTCAGATGAAACCTCAACTAAAAAAATTCAAGCCCTAATCCACGAAGAAGAAAATCTGAGAATCAAAAGGTAGTTAAAATACTTTGCCTTCTTTCCTGAACAATATATTGTTGCCTCAGTTTTTAATCTACATTTTGATTCGCAGGTTGGCGAAAAACCAAACCCTGGTAAGAGATCTCGAGTAACTAAACCCACACCATTAATTCCGATTGATGATTTCCTTCCTGAAGTTTATAAGGAATTTTCCTCTCCTCCTCGTGAAAATGCTTCTTCACACACTCCTGCCTCTACTCCATTACCTACCTTTCAATCTCCCATCAGTGTCAATTTATCAACACTTCTTCAAGATCAACCCTCGCAAAATATTTCTTCAACTTCTTCTCTTGAAAAACCTATCTTGTCCCCAAATCCTTTGAGTGCTATTTCTCCAAACAATTTGCAGCTTGCTCTTATTCCTTCAAATTCTTCTCCTCTTTCACAGGAAATTCGAGATGGAATTTATTCAACTTTCCGAATGTTATCTGAGGTTTTGACCAATACTGCGAAGTATACTAATGTTCGTTCGCAATATAAGTTTTGCGAAGTGCTAAATAATTTCGTCAATCTATACATTTCTTCTTCACGTCAATCCTTGGAAAACGAAATTGAATTGCTTCGCCAATCTTTGAAATCTTCTCAAGCAGAATGCGAGGATCTCCGTAAAGAAAATTATCATCTTCAAAATGATTCTCTCGACTGCGCGATTCTTCGCAAAAGAAATGATGAATTGAAAGGTATGATTACTATCTTCATATTTTCCCTTTTATTTACTTATATTCTTCATATGCTTGAAACATCCATTAAAACCCATTCCCCTTTATAGAATTCATCCAGAAATGTAGAAGATTGGTACTTCACCATGAATCAGATGCAACAGAATATCGAACCAAGCATGAAAGCCTCTCAAACCAATTCTCCCATTTATCTAATCTTTACTCGTGTGCTCTTGACAACTCTGACGCTCTTTTTCAAGAGAATACTCAACTAATATATGATCGAAATTTTTTGAATGATGACATATCTCAACTTTTTTCTTCCTTAACTAAAGCTAATTTGAGAATAGAAACCTTATTAGAAGAGAACAAAACCTTATCAGAAGAGAAATGTTCGTTTTTGAATACAATGATTGTTTCTTCGCAAGAATTAAAAACTCTTCAGAATAAATGTTGCGATCAAGAAAATCTTCTTTCTTTGTTGAAAGGTGAACTTGAGGAATTAAAGAAGTCTTCAGATCTTTGAAAGAAATTCTTTTGTTATTGAGAAGAATTCCCTTATTAATAAGAATATAGTCTTGAGTACTAAGAAGAATCAACTTGAAGAAGATTATTCGTCATTAAAAAGTCTTAATGCCAAACTTGCGAAGGATAAAAATTTTCTTCTTTCTAAAGATCAAAAGCTTCAATCTCGACTTAAAGGATTAGTTGGTGATGGTTTTGATAATGCGATGAATCAGATGAAGAACTGTTGTCTATCTTTAGCTCAATCTCTTACTTCGCAAAGAGAAGGTAGTCATTAAAATTTGACTGCCTCTGGTATATCTTTAAATTTCATTATACTCGCAAATTTTATCCTTTGAATTTTGTTTTATTCGCAGAATCTGAGAACAACCTTCGTAATGCGAAAGCTGGATTAGAAGCCTCCTGTTCCGAGCTTCGTAAGAAAAATGATTTTCTTTCTACCCGCTTAATCAACTCTCGTGATCGTGCTACTCGGAGATTCAACTATCTTGCTTATTCCAAAGATATCGAAGATACCAACCATCAAAAAGTTATACTTCGTGAAAGTCATCTAAAAGCTCAAGTCTTTACGAATAACATTCTCTTATCAAGAGCCTTGCCTCCTGTGAAAATTACTCCTCTGAAGATATCTGACGATGAAGTTGCTCGTGAGCCTGATAGTGATTTCGATTATGAGAGTGATGATGAAGATCTTGATGACGAGAAAGAATCTATTCCTCAAGGAGATGTTCTGTTGCATATTCTTCAAAGGATGATATCTCGCAAAAGTCGAAAAGTCGCTAATGACCCTACTCATCTTAAAGATCCAAAGACAGCAGTGTTGATGAAGCATGATAACATTCTTTTTTCAATTTATCATTGACTCTCCTGTCCTCCTTTCTTTTGAATTACTTCCCTTAGTTACTGTTGGTTTTCTTTTTGTGAACAATTCTGTTTTTTAAGAAGTACATCTGATATTTTGCGAAGATGATTTAACCTTTCTTAAGAAGTATATCTGATATTTTGCGAAGATAATTTAACCTTTCTTTAATTAAATGTTTTCCTTATTTTGCCCCATTTGATCATATGAAGAGAAATAATATATAACTCACAGATAAAGCTTAGTATCTCCTTTTCCCCCTATTATTTCTCTTTAAATGATTAAACATTGTTGGAAGTATTAGAATATTTGCCTCAATTTATCTTACGAAGTTTCAACTTGTTACGATTGTAAATAAGAAATCCTCCCTTTTAAGTATAAGAAATAAAATATATGAAATATCCTTAATAAGTATACTACATATACAATACCTTTGAAGAAGTATTAGAAGTACTAAATCCGTCAAATGAAGAGATATAAGAAGTATTAGAAGTACTCGATCCACCAAATGAAGAGATATAAGAAGTATTAGAAGTACTCAATTCACCAAATGAAGAGATATAAGAAGTATTTAATCTGTGAATAATTACGTAACATATGACGAAGTATAATGATTACTTAACCTTCACCAAATGAAATATCCGTTGAAGAAGTATAATAAATATGAGATATTCTTGAAGAATTATAAGAAGTATTCAACTTTTGGAGAAATATTCAATATATGGAGAAGTATAAGAAGTATGTAATTCTCGTAAACTTTTACGAATATGAACTTATCTGTATTTGATTGTTATCAAAATCGCATCTTTTGTTAAGTCTTCGTTAAAATTCTTCAATGATGTTGTCTTCTTTGATAGGACTTCTTGTAAAAATTCTTTAATGATATTGACAGAGCTGTCTTCTTAGGGCTGGCAATGGATAACCGATATCCGGTATCCATTTCCGATTATTTGAAATCCTATAGGATTTTATCCGTTATATCGGATACCGGATATCCGGATCCGATAACTTATCGGATATTTCCTCTTAACCTATCGGAATCGGATCGGGCTCTATCCGATTGGTTAATATCCGATATCCGATAAGGTAGGGGTTAACGGATAAAAATCCTATAGGATAAGGTCATACATTAACGGTTTACTAGTAGTGACAATTGAAACAATGTTGCAATGGAAGGTTATCGGGCAATAAACAATGTTTAGTCGTCACATTGTCTTTAGCATTAGAGTAGTAGCAAGGTTCAAGTTAAAATGGTGTTACGTTTATGGTCAAAAAACTGAAGAAACGTCCATAATGATAAGGTCATATATTAACGGATATTAACGGATAAAAATCCGATATCCGATAGCTTAACCTTAACCTTATCGGATTGGAATTTTTGGTATCCGCCGGATATTATCGGATACCGGATATCCGATAATCCTTAACCTTAACCTTATCGGATTTGCCAATATCCGCCGGATATCTATCCGTTGCCACCCCTATGTCTTCTCTTCAAAACTTCATGATGTATATTCTTGTATAATTTCTTGAATGATATCGACGATGCTGTCTTCTTTTCAGATCTTCATAATGTATATACTTGTATAATTTCTTCAATGATTTTGATGTAATGAATTTCATTAATTTCTGTGGTCTTATCATGCCTTCCTAAGTAAAGGTCTTATTTTGCCACCTCTTTTGTAGTAAATTTTTGTATTTGCGATAATATGACAAGCCTGAACATTCTTGCGAACATACAACCTCGTGACATTATCGTCTTGCGATGAAATCGCAGGACGTTTTTTACACTTTCATGTAATAACCCATTGATCTCATCTTAACTTTTTTTTTTTTTTTTTTAGAATGCTCGCAGAACTTCATTTGTTGCACAAATATGACAAGCCTTTATGTTTTCGCAAACAAGAAGCCTCGTGACATTTGCATCTTATAGCACGTATCAGCTCCCTAATGGAGGGTGCTTCCGTTTATCTTCCCCCTGGTTGCCCCTTCAAGGAAGTGTACATCGACCATACAAGGTTAGATCTTCCCATCCGGTTCTACCAACAACCAACTTTTGATCGCAACCTCTTATCCTTTTTGCCTATAGGGCTTATAGTTACGAGGTTGCACCCTATGGGGTATCTTTGGGCCAAGTGCATCATTTGCCAAGACTTTTCAAAAATGGCAGATGTGGTTCAACCTCTCCCGGCACTCTTGACTCAACCGTGTACCTCGGCGCCTTGATCGTTTTCTTCACTTCTTGGGAAAGACAGTATGCCTTAGTCACCCAACCTAAATCCTCTTACACCGCATTTTATATTGTGTAATGTCGCTAGATTAGGTGAGAATACAAGGTGTCTAACCCGGATAGGTACCCCATTATTGGGTTGTACCCCTAAAATTTTACCATGTACTAAGGGCCCTTGGTGGTGTTCCGGTTACCCTTAGCCACGTTTATAGGTACCCCCTTAAATGACGTACTTTAGGACTTTGCCTCTTTTAAATATAGCTTCGCGAACTAGGGTGTACGCCACAAAGGTTTGCATGTATAAAATTTTTTGCGGCTCTCTTTCTTTTTTGGAGGCTGATCACAGATTGCGGTCTTTTATTCGCAAATTAATGAAAGTTTAATCGCAATATAAATTTTGAAACTCGTAACTTTTCCCAATTTCCTGCGAGCAAACAATATTCGTAAAAATTTTCATGAGTTTTATGGATAATACCTTTTCAAATATAGTCTGTTCCAAGGTCTACCAAGCCTCAAACCCATGTATCTCCCTTCTGGATCCATCAGCCGATAAGCTCCGCTTCCTACAACTTCTTTAATAACATATGGTCCATCCCATTTTGGTGCTAATTTTCCTCCATTTTGTTTTTGATATCGAGGTGTTTCTCGCATGACCAAATCACCTGGTTTATATTCACGTTCAATGACTCTCTTGTTGTATTCTCGAGCTAATCGTTCCTGATAAATCTTCATATGGTGCAACACCTTTTCTTTTTTTTCTTCCAAATCATCCAATTCACTTAATATTACTCCCGCACTTAAATTTCTTTCCCAAGCTTCTTTCTTTGTTGTCGGAATTACAACCTCGTGGGTATACGCTTCTACTCCATATGTTAGACAATAAGGAGACATTCCAGTTGCTTCTCTTCTAGTTGTATTGTATGCCCAAACTGCGCTAGGTACTTGCTCGCACCATCCTTTGAGATGTCCTTCTAATTTCTTTTTGATTGTATCTGCGATTGTTTTATTTGTTGCTTCGCCTGTCCATTAGCTTGTGGATATAACGGGGTTGACTTCCCACATTTTATCCTAAAAGCACTGAGTAACATCTCTATGTTCTGCCCCTCAAATTGTTTTCCATTATCAGATACTAGTTGTGCTGGAACCCCGTACCTGCAAATGAGGTTCTCAAATATGAATGTAAAAACATCTTTATCACGAATATGATGTACTGCTTTTACTTCTGCGAGATTCGTGAAATAATCTGTTGCAACTATCAAGTATCGCCTTTGTCCAGATCCAGGTATAAATGGTCCAACAATATCCAACCCCCCATTTACCAAAAGTCCAGCAGCTTGTTGAAGAAGTTAATGTGGCCCCTGGTGCATGAATTATTTTACCATGTCGTTGACATTCCTTGCATCTTCGTACGAACAATTTTGCGTCTGTATGCATATAAGGCCAGTAATATCCTTGTATCTTTGCTCTATATGCTAGATATCTTCCCCCACTATGATTGCCAGCTTCTCCTCCATGTAACATCTTCAATATTTTTTCTCCTTCTTCAGCGAGTTAAGCACACGAGAGGTGGTCCATTGAAAGATTTTCTATATAAAATTCCTTCTCGCAAATCATAGTTTGTTGCACGACTCTTTAATTTATGTGCTTCTAGTCTGTTCCTGGATATTTCTCCTGTTGCGAGATATGCATGAATTTCTTTTCTCCAATCTGCGATGTTGTTTGATAACTCTCTTTCTACTTCCATCGCAACAGCTTCCTCAATTTCTTTCTCTTTGTCCACTGATGGGTGTTGAATTGTCTGTATTTGGATATTTCTTGTATTTGGATTTGTCATCATGCTTGGAATAAATGCAAAAGCATCTGCGAGACGGTTATATTTTCTAGATATATGTCTCCATTTTAATTTTGGTATCTTCGCAGATAATTCCTCAACGAGTTTCTTGTATTTCTTTAAAGAAGATTCATTTGTGGTATATTCGCCTTTAATTTGACAAATCACTAACTGCGAATCACTTGTTATCCTTATACTTTCAAGCTTCTTTTCTATTGCGATCTTTTATGCATGCACTACAGCTTCGTACTCAGTTTCATTGTTCGTGGATGCAAATTCTAGTCTGAATGAGAATGATGTTCTTTCTCCTTCTGGTGAAATCAACACGACTCCAATTCCATTTCCCTCATTATTGGATGATCCATCCACTAGAATTTCCCATCTATCTGGTTCTGTTAACAAGTCTTTTGGATTTCCAAATTCTTCTTCAACATCCATCATTTCCTCTACTGCTTCATCTTCTTCCAAAGGAAATTCTGCCAAAAAATCTGCGACGACTTGTGATTTTTGCGATGACAATACTTCGTATTTTATCTTGTAATGGTTTACTTGTGCATTCCACCTTTCTATTCTTCCTGACCTTTTTGTGTTCTTCATGATTGATTCAATTGGGACTTTGGTTACCACTTTTATCACATGTGCTTGAAAGTATATTCGTAACTTGAATGATGCATAAACCAGGGCTAAGATTAACTTCTCCATTTTAGAATAATTCTTCTATGCTGCATTAAAGGTTTTACTAATGTAGTAAATGGGCCTTTCTACTCCTGTGTCTGCTCACAACAGAACTGCACTTAGAGCATATGGAGTTGTTGCGAGGTATACCAATAATTCTTCGTCTCTCTCTGGTTTCTGTAGTATAGATGTATTTGCGAGGTATTCTTTGATTCCTTGAAAAGCTTTTTCACATTCATCAGTCCACTTGAATTTTGCTCCCTTCTTAAGTATGTTGAAAAAATGCTTGCACTTATCTGACATTTGCGAAATAAATCTTCCAAGTGAAGCCAAGAGTCCATTTAGCTTTTGTACTTATTTTACCGTTGCAGGTGTTGGCATGTCACGAACTGCTTGGACCTTTTCTGGATCAACTTGTATTCCCTCCTTTGATACTATGTATCCCAAGAACTTTCCAGACGAAACCCCAATTATACATTTCTCAGGATTTAATTTGATGTTGAACTTTCTCATTTGCTCAAATATTTCCTTCAAATCTTGTACATGATCTTTAGCTTCCTTGCTTTTTATCAACATATCATCTTCATATACCTCCAAAGTTTTATGTATCCACTTCGCGAACACTTTTTCAACCATACGTTGATATGTAGCACCCGCATTCCGCAAACCAAATGGCATCTTCAGATAACAATACAAACCCCTTGGAGCAAAAAAAAGGCAGTATGTTCTTGATCTTCTTCTGCGAGTGATATTTGATTATACCCTTTATATCCATCAAGTGAAGTGACTCTATCATGACCTGCAGCTGATTCCACCATTTGTGGTATATCTGGTAATGGAAAACCGTCTTTGGGACATGCCTTGTTTAGATCAGTGAAATCTATGCAAATTCTTATTCCTTTATTCTTTTTCGGAACAATGACCATATTCGCAATCCATTCTGGATATTTTGCTTCCCTTATGATCCCTGCATCCAACATCTTTTGTAATTCTTATTCTATATGTACATGATAATTTTGTGATATCTTCCTTATTCTTTGTTTGAATGGTCTTACATTTTTATCTATGTTCAATCTATGACACGCCACTGATGGATCAATTCCTGGTATCTCATCTACACTTCCTGCGAAGATATCTTTATATTCTCGCAAAATATCAATAGTTCTTTTTTCTTCTTCTTCAGCCATCTTAGTTCCAATTCGCAAGAATAAAGGCTCCTCTTTACTTCCAATATTTATTTCTTTAGTTGGTTCAGCTACAACATAGCTTGGACTTTGCTCCCCCATAGGTGTTGGTTCTTTGATTATTTTTGTTGGTTCCCCTTCTTTTTCTGGAATCTCATTTGGTATACCTCTCCCTTCCTTTGCTCTTATTGTATACACTCGGAATTCTTCTTCCTTTTTTGTTTCCTTCGCAAGTTTCCTATGAAGCTGTTTCTTTCTTGCTCTTCCTCCGCATTGCGTTACTTCAATTTGATAACAAAATTTTGCACTATCAAGATCTCCTTTTATTTCTTGTATTCCATTTGGTGTAGGAAATTTGATTCTCTGATGTAATGTTGAAGCAACAGCTTTTATCGCATGAATCCACGGCCTTCCTATCAGCATGTTATATGGAGATTCCATATCTATCACACACAAGATTACATGTGTTTCGATTTCTCCTAGTAATATTCGCAGCGCGATTTCCCCTTTATATTTTGTTGTAGATTTTCCTAATCCATGAATAAGACATTTTGAATTTTTGATTTCTTCATCTTTAATTCCCATCCCCTTAAGTACATGATAGAATATGATATTAACAGAACTCCCTGTATCAACCAAAATTCGGTTTAATTTCCATTTTTCTACAGCTTTCTTATCTTCTAGCATGATCGGAATTGTGATCACCAATGGTGAAGTGTGGTTCAAGTATTCATTTGGAATTTCTGCTGCTGAAAATGTGATTTTCCGCTTTTCCCATTCTTCTAAAGTTGTTATCTTTTCTTCCTCCATGATCTTTCTTCCTCTACAATCTCGCTTGTATATTTTTCCCTTCATATTACTATGAAATTCATCAATCATTGTCTTTGTGATCATATTACATTCTTCTTTTTTGCAATCTCCATCTACTGACTTCATTTGATCTTCAAATTTTCCACAATTCCCTCAAATTTAGGCTACCACAATTCTCAAGCCCCTGTTTCTAGCGCCAATTATGTAGTTACAGAATAATCTACAACTACACCCTCAATAAAATTAGTAAAAACTCAAGAAGTTCTTGATGGTGAATGATAAATTTCTTATTAATTCTCTTAGTTGATTGCATAGAATTATCAAAATGGAACTAGAATAGTTACAACTTTTTCTATTCTCTTTCCTAAGATAATTTCTTACACTCATTAAAAGAACCTCCCGAATTTTACATTTGAACTCCTATTTATAGTAAAACTTATGCAGTTGTATATGAATTGCGAAGTATCGCAATTCATCCTCGCAAAATTATTTCATCCTCGAAAAACTTCATATTTCTCCGCGCTACTTCTATCATCGTATCATTTTATAACTCTTTTCTCCTTTATTTATTACGATACTCGTGAACTATTATCTTGCGATATTCAGTACCTACATCTTCATCACCTTGGTTATTCCTTTCTTAACGCTGCATGTTTTGAGGAATTTCGCCATGTGGAATGTATCGATCTTCAATCATTTCTCTATTTTTGCGACGTTCTTCATCTGGATTTTGCACCTCCTGCCGAATATTTCCATCAACGTTTTCTACAAGTGAGTTTCGTGTTTCTTCCCTTCTGATTGATCTTGAACTTGATCTTGTAGTGCTTCTTGACCTTCTATTTTTTTAGTCCCATATTCTCCATTCTCAACTCATGATTATGCCTTGTCAAATTATCACGTTCTTCTGCTTCTATTCTCCTTTCTTCGTGTATTCTTTGTCTCAATGCTTCTAATGCTTCAATCTCTTCATTTCCATGAATTATACCTCCAACTGCTTCTTGATCCTCCTCTACTCATCTATCGTTTCTCAATTGTCGTTCTTCCTCCGTTTCATCTGCTGAATTTGACTGCCATGTGTGTACACTCACTCTATCATAATCCATAGCTCTGTTTTGCGTTGGTGTATGTTGAATTTGATTTTCTCCATCATTTCTTGTATTCATTCTTGTTGGTTCTCCAGTTTCGTTTCTTCTTTCTCCAGCAAGTCTCTTACTCCTTCTCACAGTTGTTGGTTGTCTTGAAGCATTTCTTCTTCTAGCCATCTCTATAATCTTAATGAATTGTTGAAAATTATATGAAACTTTTCGCCAACTACTCCAAATTCTTTCAAATCACAATATTAATCTTCACACTATCAACAAGTAATCCCTGTTTCTAGCGCCAATATGTAGTAGCAGGAAATCCCACACTACACCCCTCACAAGAATTCATACAATCAAATCATTTTTAGATCAACAATCACAATTTTTATTGATTAATCTCATAAATTTTACAAGATGAAAAGGAAATGAAGCTAAAGAATAAACAACCGCTCTGGACTTTCTCTCTCCTAATGACTTGCTCAACACTCGAAAAAGATCTCTCTCTCCTTATGCATGTTCAACTCTTTATATAGGGAATTACATAGTGGATGACAGCTAATTTTTCCTTTATTTTAGGATCTGACTTACGATATTCTCGCAAGAATTCTATTGTTAATCTTCGCAAATACTCTAATCATTGCAGAGTCATCACACTTTTCTCATTTTTATGCCATTGTCACATGTTACGTCATTCTTCAAATCATTCTGCGACGCTCGCAAAGTGTTGTTGATCAAATTTCGCAAATGTGTCCTTCTTGTGATATTATGATCCTACATAGACTTCCCTCATCTCGTCTTCTTATGTTATATATGTCACCATCTCATGCCTACCACACAATAGTGTAATCATCATGTGCTAGGTAGGGGACTTAATGTTGATGGTGGATTTTAGTTCAGGGCTAAAGTTGTAAAATCGAATTTTTGTGCAGCCATCATGCAGAGGATAAGGCCATTTGATAAGCGATGAATACTTCTCCGCTTTATTAATTCACCTAGAATGGAGCATGTAGCAACAATCCCCAAGTATTCTGTGAATTTTAGCATTATTTATTAATGCATGAAACACCTTGTATTTCCTGTGCTGTTCTTAGTAGAACTCTTATTGTTAGTGCGGCATGATGACTGATTGTTACTCTCAGCAGAGTAGCATGAATATCCAAGTACCAGCAATGAGGCATGCACGAAATACCCGTACAGGCTACACCATTCTCTAACAAAGAGAATCATCTCTCAAAGTGTTATACTAGCCCGATTGAGTATCCAGACTGACCATATCAGTCTCAGAAATGATCACAACCATCCAACTTCACCAGCATGATTGGATGGCCTAGATCGAATCCATAACCCTCAAGCAGGTATTGGAGTAATCACCACCGACCTAATACGGGGCCTGCATGGTCGGCCTCCCTAAGAGGGAAGAATATCTTACCAGTTCGTCCAGCCATAGTAGCGTGGACGTGAAACCCTAAAACTAGGGTTACGTCACATTACAAGTGTCGCAAATATATCGCAAACGTCCATCTTCGCAAGCATAGATGGAGGGTGTAGATCTAGATTCAAAGTGCCCAGAGCATGTCAACACAAACACCGTTGGCCCTCCTACATACCTGACCGATCGGTCAAGACCAACTATGTTTGGTCTTCATAATTCGTGTGCCCAAACAAGACGTGATACACGGCCGACAAAACCCTAATTGGGGTTTGCGGTATCATCCATGTGTTGCAAAATCATCTCAAGCGTTCATCTTCGCAGGCTTGAATGGAAGGCAAAAATGAAACTTCAGGGGAGGCCTAACATGCTAGCATGACCACCATGGGCCCGGCTTCATGTCCGACCGATCGGCCAAAGCCGGCCTTGGTCAGGTGCCTCGGTTTGCGTGACCGAAAGTGGTATATCACGCTGCCTTGACAAATCCTTTGTGACATAGGATTTTTTTTGAAATCTAATCTCGACCACTCGTCTATGCCGGCCAAATTGAGTGGTCTAGATTGGAACTTTGCGAGTCAAGCAAGCATGGGCATAAACACCAGCATGCCACCTCCTTGCAAGACTAATTGGTCCCTCCAGAAACGCTCCCTAAGCTTGAATTCGTTCGAGCTGAAAGTGACAGCTTGCGTACCTCCCAAAACCTAATCCAACTTTCGCAGATTAGGGTCGCAAGCCATCTCATCCGTCCAACTTCGCTAGCTTGGACGGATAGCCTAGAATGAGAGTTATGCGACTAGTGAGATATCACCGTGATCACCATCCGCCACTCTTCCACATAATGTAATCGGCTAAGGCATGGCTCGCCCATGCAGCCTCCAAACGGTCACTCGAAGTAGGCAGGGCATGATGCTCAACATCGATGCTTCATACATGCTGAATACATTCGATGCATAACTTGCATAGATTACACTCGATACTTCACAAGTATCAACTTTCTAAATAACTTAGTTATTTAACCTAGCATCACATGCTACCTTATGTGGGTCCCACGATCCACACTCGAGACATCAATCATGTCACAAACTGGGGGATACATACTGGGGTATTGGTCTGGCGGTTTACGGCGTGCAGCGTGCAACGCGCCATCACAAGAACATGTCAGGAAGACATAGACGGTTAGTGATGATGGGAGAAGTGGGCAAGACTAATCGTGTGACACTAACACACAACTCCACTACTCCATCACTCCACTTCCTCCACTTCCTACGAGAGAAGTGAATGAGGCTCAAATGACTTGTATAAATAGGTTATCCTCCCTATTTCCAATACAGAACACGACACAAAAACCAAATGTTAATACAAAAACGTATTCAAATACCCAGAGCCTGCTTGTGTTAATTGTAATCTTGCTTACCTTTTTGTTACAAGTCATAAACAAGCCTACACCTTCACAATCTGAACACCTTCTTCGCTTCCCTCCCTAGGATCAACCCCATCTACTTCACTTTGTGATCGAAACAAGTCTGGAACGACCTCCCGTGCAGTGCATTTGTTTAAGGTTTAGATTCATTTCCCATCCACACACCCCAAATTACCAGAACCAGCATAAGTAGTTTTTACCCATAAACATTGGTTTAAAAATTCTAAGTTTGTTTGGAAGATGATGATTGCAATATTAATCTTTATGGTTTTATATATTGCAATATTTTGATGTGATATGTTGTTTACGTCCGTGAACTTGATTGTCCCATATTTTGTCAAAAGTAAAGTCGTTCGTGAATTGATATGCAAATATTGATAAAAGGATGAATAGACTTTTGACAAACACAAAGGTTAAGCCTATATTGTCAATTTATTGATCTAATATATGTTAAAATCTTTTTTGATTCAAGGATTATGTCTATTGTATGTCATTGTGCAAATGGTAATAGAAACATATAATGAATCCTTGTGTTATCCACGGTACAGATCCTTATTGATCCATTTTTTATGTATTACCGTGAAGGCTCCATTGTGTATCTTATGTTGAGCACGATACGACTAAGTCGATTCCTTATTGGCATGGTTGGTTGTTCCATGAGATGCTATATGTTGAGCATTAAGAACTAAATTAATCAACTTGTGTGGTTATTTAGTTTGTATTTCATAAGTTTTCTTATGTTGAGTACATGTACGGTTAAGGTTGTCATATCTTATGATAATCTTAGTCGGGGTTCCATAATATCTTATGTTGAGCCCAAATGAACTAAATCAATCATCTAGTATGGTTATTTAGTTATCACTCCGTAAGTTCTTCTCATGTTGAGCATAATTGACTTGGATGGTTATTTTTATGATTAACTTAGTCATTTCTCCATAGATATTCTTATGTCGATAATGGCCAATTAAACTGATTACTCTTGTAATTAGTTTGGTTGAGTTTGACAATTATATTATTTCGAAGTTTTCTTATGATCAATCTAATTGATTTTTAAAGTCTCCATAAGTTTACTTGTGATGAGCATATTTAGTCAAACTAAACTTGGTTCACTTTGGTTAATTTGATTGAATATTTCTTGTTGGATTCCAAATTCATACTTGTATGCAATTTGTTGAGTCTAAAGAAATCCTTCTTTTATTTTGAAATTAAGGTCGCTCTTGTTGTTCCTTAGGGAATGACATATTGTGGGGGAGAGTTCTTTTGAACTTGTGCTTAATTGCCAAATATTTGTGGGGAGTACGGCTGTGGAATTTTATAGGGGTTATCTTGCGTCTTTATAAACTCCTTGATGAATTCATTTAGCTTCGTATTTATGATTGCATCTAAACAAGATGATATACATTTACCTTTGGTCATGAAATGTCTCTTACGGAAATTTCATTAGGATCTCGTTCTTGTACCTTTGCCAATTTTATTGACAAAAAGGGGGAGAATTAATATGTAGTCCACACTAAAAATACATATGGTTTTCGGATCAGTATGTAAGGGGGAGTGGTTTCCATGTGAGATGGAGTATTGACTAAGGGGGAGTGAAGTATCACCATAGTATTGTTATTGAAGTTGTTGGACTTTGACGTTGTGTAATAATACTATGACACTGAATAACAATGATCGAGAACTGATGCTTTTCTCATTGTTATAGCTACGGATTTTCAACAACGATGATGCTAAACTTACAACCTTTGGGATCATTAGACTACTTGGAAGTGATGAAGATTTCGAGTATTGTTGAAGATTAGACATGTGGAATAGGAGCTACAAAGTTTATTTATA
The DNA here is from genome assembly GCA_023529315.1 of Papaver bracteatum. Taxonomy (NCBI): domain Eukaryota; kingdom Viridiplantae; phylum Streptophyta; class Magnoliopsida; order Ranunculales; family Papaveraceae; genus Papaver; species Papaver bracteatum. The sequence goes on from JAJJWX010001315.1 coordinate 1,863,352, forward strand.
TATTTTTTGTATTCCATATGTATTAATAATTTTGCCACTAAAATTGAAAAATGGGGAGATTGTTAGAGCATTGCTCGGTCGAACTCGCATGCGTTTCTATATCAAGCATGTTTGTCAATGTTAGTGATCAAAACTATAAAGTATTAATTTCTAGTCTACTATAGCTAAGGTCTCAGACTAGGATAGAAAGTGTAGTTGAGCTCAAGAACTCTATGGCAATCATCATACAAGATGAAGGATAACTCAAGGAACCAGTGGATCTTCATCGACTAAAAGGTATGTGGAGACTTGAACTTATCTATCACTCAAAAGTCTATCTACTTTATCTCCTATCTTGAGACAAAAGTCGTTTTACTATATAGACTAATGATATACACATGTGACATTTCGAGCTGAGTATATATCGCTTATCTATTTCTCGAAATATGTGTTGGTAAAGCTTTCACTTTATCTAAGTTCATCTTTGCCTAGTGATGAAAGTCATGTTATGTTTCAATCACTTTGGAAATTGCTCTGACGAAAACTAGTTTGTGAATAACAACTATATGACATCCTCTGAGAATGTTTCAAAGAGTGTTTAGACAATATAACCACTGGGGGATATAAACATTGTCGTGGTAATACATATATGTATAATTCCTTAGCACTTGAACCGGAGTTTGCGAACTTTGTTGATCAAGTGAAAACCGGAACTTGATCAGTCAACCCAGTCCGCGAACTCAGTCCGTGAACGTGCGTAGTTCTCGAACCCGAGAATTTATGCTGGAGTTGTAGCTCGGTTTCAGTCCACGAACTAATGGAAGTTCTAGAACCCGAGAATTTCTGCTGGAGTTTGTGAACTCCAACCGGTTACTTGAGTTCGCGAACTTGAGTGGTTATGTCTAAAAATGATGTCTGTGAACTTATTTAAATTATCTAAGGAATGCTATTGCAAACCGTGGCTTTATAGTTCATGAATTGATTCGAGTGAATCACATCGTTTTTGCTTCAATTGTTTCTTGTGTAGTACATAAGATCTCATAGCAATTGAACAACTCTCTAACTAGTTCATTTGAGTCATTTGGACTAGTTATGGTGAAGAAGAATATGGTTGATATGGAAGTTATCATTTGGCTAACCATTTGGTTGACTAATATTGAAACAACTATTGTACACGTTTGGGTACAGTTACATAAACCCAAAATCGTCAGTGCATGTGTGTATGGCAAGCTAAGTTTTCGATCTAACGGTTGAGAGATATTAGCTTGTATCTAATCAGGTTTTCATCTAACGGTGAATATTGAATGCTTTGTTACTAAGCTAACATTGGTTGCAAACCCTGATTTGAAAGACTATATAAGGGAGAACTCTAGCAACTGGGAAACCTAATCCCCACATATTCTGTGTGATACTAGTTTGATAAGCTAGAGTCGATTCTCCTTTAACCTTTGGTTTTCTTCTTCTAAAACCAGGCTAACGACTTAAAGACTTCATTGGGATTGTGAAGCCAGACCGATACTACTTTTCTTGTAGTTGTGTGATCTGATCTTGCTCTTTATATCGTACGAGTACAATTTTAATAATTGGATTGAGATTTTTATCTTTGATAGGCAATATATAAAAGTAATCACAAACATCTTCGTCTCATCGTTTGTGATTTCACAATATCTTTTTTCGCTGCGTCGATTAAGACTATTGTGAGGTGATTGATAAAACTGAGCTTTTCTTCGAGAATATAAGTATGGTTTTATTGATTGGTTCCTGTTCACCTTGATTTATCAAAAGACGGAAAAAAAAACCCATAGGTTTATTCGTGGGAGACGAATTTATCTATCTTGTAGACTTTTCTGTGTGAGACAGATTTGTTTGATAAATTCTTCGACTTTGGGTCGTAAAAACTCTTGTTTGTGGGTGAGATCAGCTAAGGGAATCAAATGTGCAGTATCCTACTGGGATCAGAGGCGTAGGAGCATAACTGTACCTTGGACAGTGTGAGATTGATTGGGGTTCAACTACATTCCAGACCGAAGTTAATTTGGAGTAGGCTAGTATCTGTAGCGTCTTAATACAGTGTATTTTTAATATGGACTAGGTCCCGGGGTTTTTCTGCATTTGCGGTTTCCTCGTTAACAAAATTCTGGTGTCTGTGTTATTTCTTTTCCGCATTATATTCTTATATAATTGAAATAATACAGGTTGTACGTTGTTCAATCAATTAGAATATATGACCTTATTGGTTGTTGATTTAAATTGATTGACACTTGGATATTGGTTTTTGGTACCATCCAATTTATGTCTCTTTGATTAGACTCGCGAATCACATTTGCTTGAGTAAATCAAATTGAGAGATTGAGGTAATAACTCTTTGAGATAGTTTCGATTTGATTGAGTCTAGTTGAGTCTCTAGAAAACAACTCGGAGTTGTACATACAGATTGCTAATCGAAATATTGGGTGAGGTTGTTAGACCCCCGCTTTTTCAGTTTCCTTGGTAACATATCAAAACAAAATTACTTTTTAGTTTCAGTTTTGATATTGGTTATCAAAAATGGTGTGTGGAACCCTCGTGCTTAACTTTTATAGGTTTGCAAGTCTTGTGAGATTTATAAGATCATTTCGGTTTGTCCTTATTTGCTCGTATCTTTCTCATTTTGTGACAAAAAGGAGGAGAAATATATGGAGTAAACAAGTGATACTGGTATTGATTTATATTGATTAATATCACTAAGGGAAAGGACAATGGTGCTTAAATATTTTATCTAACGAAAAAGTAAAGCATAGACTAAGGGGGAGTAGCATATCATATGATAATGGGAATACAAAGATGTACGGATTGAAAAATCTACCTATCTTACCTCTAGGGGGAGTATTAGCTTTGTTATTATAATGTCAACAACGGTATTTATAGATTGAATGTATATAGGTTATTGTGTTGTTGCATTTGGGAATCAAGCGTATGTGTAATGAATTCTTGTAATTTATTTATCCATATGATGTAAGAGTTTTTTCACTAAAATTGACAAAGGGGGAGATTGTTAGAGCATAGCTCGGTTGAACCCACCAAGTGTTGGTATGTCAAGTTTGGTTGTCATATTTTAGTGAATCAAAACTCATTTAAAGAGTCGCTTGATTATGTACTATTGTAAACTATGTATAGGTTAGCTTGAAAGTATTAGGATATGAGACATTACAAGTATTACGTGAAGACTTGAAGAATGTGAAGAAGTACGGAGCTACAACGACAACATCATCCTTCCACTTCAGATTAGTAATATTTGACTTGAAATGTTTCATTCCCTAACGTATCTTTCAAGTCGTGCATATTGAAAACATAACTGCAAAGCTATGAATGATTATACTCTAGTTAGACGTAGTATTACGGAATACAATAGGAAGTATATCACTTATCTTTTGAACTTCGTATATAAGACATCGAAATAATCATTTGAATGTTATTGTGATTATGTATGGGTATGAGGTGAATATTTCATCCTAGGAAATAATGTTTTACATTCGTTTAAAAGAAGTAAATTCATGAACTTGTTTTGTGAATCGAAAGGAAAATCGCTAGGCTTATTGGTATTGTTATTCATTGCATATCTTTTGAACTACCAATATGTGTGATTAGTATAACCGCTCATGACTTTTTTATGTTCTTGGTAAACATATTCACAAGGCTTGACTTTTGTATTGGTATGACTTTTATTAGTGAAACCGATCTTAAGTAATCACCTGAGATAGTATGATCGATTTAGTGTTATTAGTATGACCAACTCTAGGCAAAGGGGAACCGATCCTAGTAAGAGGTGCAACCGATCACAAGAGGGGAATCGATCCTTGTATGAGGTGCAGCAAGTTTCTAGATGTTGGGAACCGATCCTATGAACATGTGCAACATGGTTTTAGACATTGGGATCTGATCCTATGGACATGTGCAAAAAATACAAGTTAGATACCCTATATATATGTGGGAACCGATCTTAGTACCTAGTCAACCTAATTTTGGAAAGCTAGTGTGACTAATTCCAGTAACCACATAGAGGTAGAAACGAAACTTGTTTTGGTAGAACCGTGAAATCCATATTTGGTGATTTGATAGGATAATCAGTCACATAGTTCATGGAAGTTAGATGAACCAATTTTAAACTTGTTTAGAAGTGTGGCAAATCGATTCCAAGAGTGTAAGTATGAAAGAAGATGTAGGACCAGAATATCGCTACAATTATGTTCACGAGATATTAACGACATTTCTGCGAGCGTCACAGCGAATTCTCCAACAAAACTTTGCGAGTGTCACAAAATAATGACATAACAGTTGACGATGGAAGAAACACAGAAAGAACATGATATTAACTGGCGATGGTTACAATGCTTGCGAAAAGGAATATTATAGCTACTACGATAATATTGCGAATGATATTCGAAATTAGAGGACAGCTTAGTTGTCACCCATTATATAGTTTCCTATAAATAGAGATCCAATAGATTCGGGAAAGGATGATGTATTTTTGAGAGTTGAGAGAGTCTTGAGGAGAGAGACAATTTTAGGAGAGAGAGAAATATTTTGCAGGGAGATTTTTAGAGAGAGAAGAGGTATTTTTCTTTATCATCTTCTTCCCCAAAACTAGATCTAGGACTCCATTAATGGAGATTATCAATGTAAATCAAATGTAAAATTAAACAATCATAGTGAAGAATCATGGATGTAGATCAAATTGATCAAACCATGTAAAAATTCGTGTGTCTATTTACAATTTTTAGAATTTTAATCATACTTTTAATATCAAATTAGCTTAGATCAAGAGATTATTATCAAGATATTACAAGGGGTGTGTTGTGGGAAATCCTGCAACTACATTTTGGCGCTAGAAACACTACCAGCTTGTTGGATTGAAGAAGATAAAGTGAAATTAACAATTGTTAATGATGAATTCGATTGGATCTATGAGATACAGGGGAAAATATGGAAATTTTGGGAAAAGAACGATGAAGAACAGCCAACACAATTTAAGAGAAATGTTTAGAGAGAAAGAGAAGCAGAAAAAATTGGGAAGCAGGAGCAGATTCGAAGAAATCTTTATAGGAATGAAATAAAATGAATCGGAATCAATTAATTGTTTAAACAGGACAAATTCTTTCTTATCTCTTTAATCATATTTTAATAATTTGGATCTGGCAAATTTTGAATTTTTTAACTATCACACTTTGTTTTTAACAAAAATTGCTATTTAGTTGATATTTTGAATTCAAAAGAGTTTTGATCATAAATTTACGTCCATAAACCTTGAATTTAATCATAATTTTGACAACTAATGTGCACATGATTTTTGTGATTGAAGTTACAGATGAAGGAATCAAAAGATCCAGTGAAATTTCTCTTTTGCGATAAGATGCATCCACCAACTTATCAACATACAACGTCAGCGAATAAATGGATTAAATCAACACCAACATTTTAACAGAAAATTTAGATTCCAACGGAGGAAAAAGCACAAAGGACAAAGACAGTACAGTGGATAAAGGAAGAAGACTAATGATTTATTCACCGAGTATTTCATCAACAATCGCGAAGAAATCAAATAAAGTTACACCAACAAATAATTCTACACGAAGAACCCACTCTCATTTATATTAGAAAGTTAAAATTTACAAAGAAACAACACCAATCTCTAAAGAATACTGTTGGCGATGAGAGGAAGAGTTCAAAGTAGTAATCATTTCAGCAAAATTTAGAAGGTATACAATGGTCAAATTATACTACGAGCATCGCATGAGTATTTATGTTAATCGTGGAGAAAATACAAGAATTATAGTCAGGGCAAAGAAGAATCGAAGCGAAGACAAGAAGTTGCATTAACAGGTCGAGACACATCTCAACAAAAAAGAATATCGTTGCCAATATAAGAAGGTACAGTGCATCTTTATTACTTCGTGACAGTTCCAATTGTCAACCATTCTAGAGAAGGAAAATAATATTGCAAGAGATAGAAGAAAAAAGGATGATAGAGAGAGCAGACACATCAAAATTGAGTGGGGTAGCATCGTTGGCAGTGACAAGAACGAGCTTGCTCGTGAAATAAGAAGTTCACTTCGCAAATCCATGTCACCGCAACAATAAAATTAGTGGAACATCAGCGATGGGGACATCCACCAAATCAAGGAGAAGAAGGTGTGGCCAACCGCATAGCACCAAAAGTATTTTTAATTCTAGATATAGACTACCAAACAAAATGACGAATATCTAGTACTAATCAAAAGGTTTAAACAGTTTACTAAACACAAGGGCCAATTTCGTTAACAACAGAAGGAACAGTTCACTAAACCTGTGCATGAATAAAAAGAAAATACAAAGGGCGATAACAACAGAATAATTATATGAATCTTACAAGATCGTAGAAGAAAACCAATTGGTCATTGGCCAAGATTACAAGTACAAGATCGAAGAAGAAAACCAGCACAGATGGTCAAGAGCTAAGAGAAGGAGTTTGGTGCCACAAGATCGATTCTCATCGTACACATTTTTTAACATTAATTTAACACAGCGGGATGCATGATCGAATAATGGAATTATTCACACAAGAAACCAAACTTGCGACAGCCCACCAGTCCATGTTTAAATGAAGTCAATTTTCAGCATTTTATATTCTTTCGCAAACAAGAGTAGAAAATTAGCTCCACACGGAAATTTCTCAAACAGTAAAAAATGATTATCATTTTATAGATTATAATTTTTGTAGATGATTTTTTATTCACAAACAGAAGCTGTAACAATTGGTTAGCAGCGAGAATAAGAAGCTTAATATCGCAAGATCGAGTCTCACCGCAGCAATGTTTTTTCACGATTTTTCTAAAAAGTTGCTTGACGAGAAGATAATAATAGTAAGATGACGATGGTATAACTTTCTATCGCAAACAGAAGCTAGCACAAATGGTCAATAGCGAAGTTAAGAAGTTAAGGATCGAAGGTTCGAATCCATCGCCAAGCATATTTTTTCTTTTTACTCATTTTTGAACTTCAAGGAGCGAAGAAATGGAGTAATATATCAGAACTAGGCCTTTCTTTCGCAAGCAACAAGTAGCCCAAACGGTTAAAGAAGGAGTATGCAAACTAGAAGACTTGGGTTCGAATCTCCCTCCTCGCACATAAATTTTTGCGAGGCAAAGAAAAGAGTTGACGATTATATCGCCAAGAATGAAGAAAGTTGACGAGAATTTATCATTGGTATGGTGCAAGAGGCAGATCAAGAGTTTATTTCTCATTTCTTCTCATTTCACAAGCAACTCAAATAATTCGCGAGAAACGGCAGCAACACAAAATCGCAAGAAATCTAAGTACCATTTCCTTGAATATTTTACTTACAGAAAACGAAATTTTATGATTTATTTTCCAAAAAGCGATACTATCGCAATATTTCAAAGAACATTTCTAAGATTTCTGAAAATGTAGTTGAAAATTACTAAAGATTTCTAACATTTCAAAAGATTTCAAAAATGTTTTATTTAATTTTCCAAAAGCGATATAATCGCAAGATTTCTAAAATTTCTAAGATCTCAAAAAAAATAAAAAAAAATTGATTTAATTTACAAAAAATGACACAATCGCAAGATTTCAAAGATTACAAAAAATGAAATTATCGCAAAAAATTTACAGATCTCCAAAATTTTCAAAGATTTCCAAGATTACAGAAAACGAAATCATCGCAAGAATTTCTAAAAATTTCAAAATTTAAGATTTACAAAGAGCGATACAATCGCAAGATTTCTCTAGAATATTTCTTTTACAGAAAAATATTTTTGATTTAACAACGCGATACTATCGCAAGATTTCAAAGAGTATTTCTAAGATTTCAAAAGATTTTAAAGAATATTTACTTCAAATATGATTATGAGAAATGAAAGAAGAAATTGACAGAATTGAAAGAATGAAGAAATGCGAGCATCATCGCAACAAAGGCGAATAAAATTTCGCAGAGACATAAGAATGGGACGAACCTTTATGGCGTGCACCCTAGTTCGCGAATAAAATTTCGGAAGAGGCAAATGTAAGACCTAATAGCGCGTCATATAAGGGGGTATCTCTTGACATGATTCAGCGATAAGGTTATACATTCTTTGGAACTTGAGTCATGCAGATGTTGGGGTTAAAGAAAACCTATCCGGGAGAGAGATCTTGTATTTCCAACAATATAAGGTTATACCCTGGTTGGACGACCGAGAATCTATTCCAAGAAGTGCAAAGTATGACCAAGGCGCCGAGGTACACGGTTGAGACAAGAGTGCCCGGGGCGTACGAAACTCCCTTGCCATTCTTGGTAAGTCTTGGCTATGATGCACTTGGCCTGAAGAAAACCCCACTTAGGGTGCAGTCTTGTAACTATAAGCCATATAGGCATAAAGGACAATATGCTGCGAAAACAACTGGTTGTTGGTAAATCTGGATGGGAGGAGCTAGTCTTGTATGGCCGATGTGCCCTCCTTGAAGGGGAAACCAGGGAGAAGATAAGGGCGTCACCCTCCATTAGGGAGCTGATAAGTGTCTTAAGACGGCAATGTCATGGGGCTTTATGATCGCAAGAACATTTAGGCCTTTCATATTGTCGCGTGACGAAAATTATACAGAGTCAACAAGCCATAAGAGAGAAAAGTTAAGATGAGATCAATGGGTTTTTACATGAAAATGTAAAGACGTCCTGCGATTTTATCGCATGACGACAATGTCATGGGACTTTATTCTCGCGAGGGGATTTAGATCTGTCATATTGTCGCAGAAAATTCAAAGAAAAATGGATAAGCCAAGATCAATGGGTTTTTACATGCAAATGTAGAGACGTCCTGCGATTTTGTCGCAAAAAGAAAAATTGGCAAAATAAGACCTTTAATTAGGAAGGAAAAATAAGACCAATAGAATAATTTCAAACTTAATTATTTTCTTTTAAGAATGCAGGAAAGATTTGTTCATCGCAAGAGAGATAACAAGTACTATTTAGAATCTCTCAGAAATACTATTCAGAATCTCTCAGAAGTATTGTTCAGAATTTCTCAGAAATATTATTCAGTGTCTCTCAAGAGGATTGTCTATAATCTCGCAGCACTATTCATCGCGGAACTATTTAGCACTATTCATCGCGATACTATTTATAATTTCGCAGAAACATTCAGAAATTTGCAAATTCATTCAGCATCTCGCAGACTATTTCAGAATTTCACAAGAGAAGTCATTATTTCGCAGAATGAGGCAGAGGCAATTCGTTCATTTAATATTTTCTCAAGGATTCTTCCTTCATAGATAAAGAACAGAGGCAACTATGGATTACCAAGAAGACATTTTATGTTCTTTATCTTCTCGGCAAGAATCATTTCCAAAATGGACAAGAATTTTCACCAGAAATGAAGTGATAATTTCGCATGAACAGAGGCAATACTTATGATTTTCATTCAAGGAAGGATACTTCTTATATTTTGAGGATTGAGTACTTCTTATATTTCTTCAAGGATACTTCATACTTCGAATACTTTAAGAGTTAATACTTCTTATTTACTTAGCAAAGATATGGAACTTCACAAAAGAATAGAGGCAAGTACGTACTTTTCAAGTCTAGTATTATTTCGCTCGTTCCTTCATCAACAAAGATCAAAGACTACTACAACAACAGATTTTTTCTTCAAGATTACTTTTCAAGCAATATTCCAAAAAAAAGAGGCAAGATGTAGGACCAGAATATCGCTACAATTATGTTCACGAGATATTAACGACATTTCTGCGAGCGTCACAACGAATTATCCAACAACACTTTGCGAGTATCACAAAATAATGACATAACAGTTGACGATGGAAGAAACACAGAAAGAACATGATTAACTGGCGATGGTTACAATGCTTGCGAGAAGGAATATTATAGCTACTGCGATAATATCGCGAATGATATTTGAAATTAGAGGACAGCTTAGTTGTCACCCATTATATAGTTTCCTATAAATAGAGATCCAATAGATTCAGGAAATGATGATGTATTTTTGAGAGTTGAAAGAGTCTTGAGGAGAGAGAAAATTTTAGGAGAGAGAAATATTTTGCAGGGAGATTTTTAGAGAGAGAAGAGGTATTTTTCTTTATCATCTTCTTCCCCAAAACTAGATCTAGGACTCCATTAATGGAGATTATCAATGTAAATCAAATGTAAAATTAAACAATCATAGTGAAGAATCATAGATGTAGATCAAATTGATCGAACCATGTAAAAATCCGTGTGTCTATTTACAATTTTAATCATACTTTTAATATCAAATTAGTTTAGATCAAGAGATTATTATCAAGATATTACAAGGGGTGTGTTGTGGGAAATCCTGCAACTACAGAAGACTTACAAATTGAAGATGTCGACATACTTTGAACATGTGCATTAATGCTTATATTTTATTGTTCAAAGATATTTCTTAATAGCTAAAGGAGAATCCCGGATCAAAAATAAATTAAGAATCTTTTAATTAAGGTTGTTATTTTTGCAATATCTTTAGAAAATAAAAATTAGTAATGTGCATTTACTAGTTGGAGATTTTCTAAGAGATTTTCGGTCATTATTTGGACAAAGCATTTCCAGGAATTATGGAAACCAAATTTGGAAATATATTGCATATCTTGAGAATTTTTTCGGTTTTGAAAATTCCTTGGTGTCAAAAACTTCCTTGGTCTATAAATATCAAAGTTTGCATTTCGAGCAAACTAATCCTCAGAGCCAGCAAAACTACCTAGTTGTGTTATTACTGGTGAGCCGCCTATTCGGAGAGGAAAGTAACCTAATTAGGCGAAATTTCTTACGGCCGCTCAGTTTAAAGACTTCTTTGGGATTGAGAAGCTCTATTAGTACCGTTGGTGGGAAACTAGATAATTTCAGTTTATTATTAGTTTTCGATTGATTTGATTGACTATCGGTTGTTGAACTTTGATTGCACCTAGTTTGTTTATGCTTGAGAATCTTCTCTTCTGATATAAGATTCACTCAAACTAGATCGAAGTTTCGACGGGGATCTTTAGACTGTTTGTAGATCTAAAGACGTCTTGTGATAATCCATTGTTAACGGAATCCGTTCCGTGTGTGATTGATCACAAGAGATTCAAGTTGATTGTGTGCAGGTGTTTATTGAAGATCTAAGAAGATTTGAAGACAAAGAAGACTTTGAATATTTCTGATTTGGGTTCAGTGTGCACAATACTTGTTTCGGGTAAAGCGGATCCAACTATAATCGGTTTATCCTTGTGGTAGATTGGATTGATTAGTTATAGATCGGCATCAATACAATTCTTTGTGATTAAAAGTATTGATTGCAAAATCTTGACAATTACTTTGGTAGTTGTTATTGGATTGATCTAAGGACCTCACAAAGGAGTTTATTGGGATAAACGGAAGAGCCTTTTGTTGAACTCATATCACTTGGTTGAAAAGAGTTGTTACCGAACATATTTGTTGTTCCTTTACTGTTTGAAATACGAACCAAAGGAATTGTTCCAAGTGCGTGAATTATTAACAAGCTGGAGGCTCATGGATACAGGCGGAACTAGTTGAACTATAGGTTTAGTTGTTTGGTCTCAACTATACGAAGTTGATCTGATTTTGTATAGCGACTTAATCCTAAGAGTATTTAGTAGGACTAAAAGACCTATAATATTAAACTACAAGCGCACAATGTCTATAACATAGATAACGGCAAATACAGATCGATCCCACAGGAAGTTGTTTCGGTGATAGTAAACGTCTAAGTTTTACTTTTACTAATCTAGAGACGAAAGAGTTTGTCGATATGACTGGATATGAATGATTACACCACACAAACAAGATTGAAATGCAATTAGAAGGCACCAGGGCAATCGAATCCACTGCTCAACCTGCACTAGATAATTCAGTTATGGATATTTCTATTGTCCTTTCAACGGTGAAGATTCGAGTCTGCCACATATACAAGGTGATCTGAAGATGGATAATTTATCACAACTAAAGTATTCATCCTAAGCATTAATTGTCTGATTAAAGCACAACTAATCAAAAGATAAATCAATTCATTTAAACATGAGTTGCAACACAACAACATAGAATTGTTCCAACTACCTAGGTTGCATGACAAACAAGGTGAAAGTAATATGTTGAAGCACAAAGATTAAATCTATCCTTAAGAAGTTAAGCACAACAAGAACAATTTCATAACCAAAATTATCTGATATTAGATTAAGAGCTTCATCTAAGCCCTAGCTATGAAATTAGAACATGATAGCAAAAATACTGAAAATAAACCTATTGCTTGGTGCACCGGCTACTCCGGGCATAAGTTTTAATCTACAAGCCACTCCATATTTATACATCAATTTCACCCAACTTGGGTTCAATTTTTCTAACACATACAACTGAAATTTAGGGTTTCAGATGTCAATCACTCACCAAATACAATTGAAATACACTCCACTCCACTGCCTTCAACCACTTCATTATCATCAGAACCATGCTGTTGTTGATGGAGTTTAAGAGTTGTTCAGACCTTAGGTTTTCAATTCCTACCCCAATGACTTTCAACCTATTTCTTCAATTTCACGCAAACAGCTACGACAAGAATAGATAGGTGAAACTGATGAAATTGGGTGATTGACATTAGAGAGAGAAGCGAGGTGGTGAGGGTATCGTACGAATGGTATGTGAGTGAGAGGGGGAGTACACAGAAAAGGGTGAGGTCGTGGTGGTTAGAGTACAACACAGAAGATGGAGTGAATGGAGAGAAAAGTGAAGCTTCTGGTTGTGAGGAGGAGATTCGGGGAGAAAAGATGTATTGCTGGTGTGTTTCACAGTAACACCTAGCTTTGGTGTTGGATTAAGAGTAGTTTCTGGTGTTACGCGTGAATACGTGAGTGATGTGTTCACTGGTGCCAACGACTGTAGATGAGTGCGCCAACGGATTGCACAATTTATTCTTTTGACATTCTTCATTTCTTTCTACTTCTTTCCTTATCTTGTCACTAGCTACCCATTTCTCTGCTCCTTTTGCTTCTCCATATTTCCAAGCTTTATTTAACTACCTAAAATCACAAAATTAAATTAGATAAACTCAATTATACTACAAAACAGTAAAATCCATAATTTGGTATAAAATGTGTAATTAAAGCACATGAGATGGGATTAGCGCCAACAAGATGATACAGAAATATGTATTTTCAGACACTCATCACACCCCCAAACCTGAATTTTGCTCGTCCACGAGTAAACAAAAAAAAAACTAAAGAAATCCTACCTACACCACTGTCGCTGGTCTCTCGATTGCATTTAGCGAATGCAATAAGCCTTCTAACCCACTAAGTGTCCCCAGTGGACGAGTTGAAGTCTCGTGAGGGTTTGCTTAGAACATACCCACAAAGTTATAGGTCAAAAGAGAGCTCACCTTGTATGAAATGTGTCACCTGTAGTTCTGAGATTATTTCACAACAAAATGGATATGTCAATCTAGCTTTCAAAGGTACAAGTGACACACACTGATTCCAGCACATAAAAATATTTTGAAATTCAAGAGTTCGAATCGTTAACATGTGATAAGAGTGTTAGGTGTAATTCTATCGTGTGTATGCATAGAAAATGATTTATCAACCAAAGTCATGACTGCCAATACTAAGAATTAGTTGAACCGATTCAAAGCCAAGCCAGCTCTATGGGAGATGTGAATGTTCACCTAAAGGATTGGTGATATTTCAGCTTACCCATTTTGTACATCGATGGCTACACCCTCCCTTGCTTATTACAAGACTATATACATGAGATATATAAAGACTAATTACAACATATGCATTGAAACATGTGATAAGAGTGTTAGGTGTAATTCTATCGTGTGTATGCATAGAAAATGATTTATCAACCAAAGTCATGACTGCCAATACTAAGAATTAGTTGAACCGATTCAAAGCCAAGCCAGCTCTATGGGAGATGTGAATGTTCACCTAAAGGATTGGTGATATTTCAGCTTACCCATTTTGTACATCGATGGCTACACCCTCCCTTGCTTATTACAAGACTATATACATGAGATATATAAAGACTAATTACAACATATGCATTGACTGACTATTTACTTTGATAACTTTGAAACAAGAAGTAACGAAATACTGATTATCATTTATTTATTTTTCTTTTTTCTTTTCTTTTCTAATTTTTTTCTGAATTTTCTGACTTATTTTTTTTCTTTCTGTTTTCCATTTTTATTTTATTTTTTTGATAAGAGAGTCAAGAACAAGTTTGACGATGATACAACACCTTTAACATAATAGTAAGAAAAACAAAAAGATACATTACAATTTTGAAAGAGGTAGCCCTTTTCGATGCACGCAGTAACATTCAATGGTCGCTTTTGATAACGTATACACCAACTACTATCCCAGTCGACCCAAGAACAAGCTAGTCAAGTCTCATCGGTATTCTAGATGATTGGTAGTCCATTGGATTATGCAAATCAGACACTATACATGCTTGATATACAGTGCAAGTTTCATATCACATGCTCAAAAAGTTTCAAAAAAAATGTAAATCGAACTCTCATGTTGTAGTGCAAGAGTCAGAAAGTTCTCAAACGAGTGCCTCATCATCTAGATCAAGAATCCTAACATATACGTGCAGGCATCACAGATCAAGGTAGATGAGCTCAACAATTTATTTTTATTTTTTTTACCACGGCAGAGTTCAGTTTCAATTATAGCACAGCGACATGGCATATACTCTTCTCACCCCCAAACCTAAACTAAACATTGTCCTCAATGTTTCAAAAGATAAACAGAATTATAAAAACATACCATGAGGATCAAGCTGAGTAGAGAAAAGGAAAGAGATTACCAGATGTCGGCAAAAGCAATTTTTGAACTCGATTATTCACGGATCTAGAATCCAATGAGAACTCAGCTGATGTCACATTTGGATTAGCACACATATATACAGGAAAAGAAAAATAAGACTCAACTTACTCAAGATATAAAAATTATAGCATGAGCTACTGGATTATATACAAGAAACATTCACCATATATATATATATACAGCCTAATGAGTTGAGGATCAATCCAAAAAATGACATGCAGAAACGTCAAAAGTCTTACACTTATATAACATGAGAGTTCTAGTAAGACTGCAGATATAGATGAGATACCCCAAAACCAGTTTTTTTCATCAAAAGTGCTTTTAAGCACAAAATCTTGCAATTTTAGGGCTACTGCATGCACGAGATCTAATTCAAAGTGGACTTTGCTAGGGACGGGCAGAGTTACACATTCCAACTATGGCTCATAAAAGGTATCATATTTAGTTACAAAATAGTCTAACAGGACTTGTGTAGCACACAGATCTAACCCAAGGCATGGAGATGTCCACAAAGTGGGTTTGACAACCTCTCGGTCGACATTAAGACAATCATGTTGTAACTTAAGCAAGGAATCAGATCTGTCTAAGTTATTTTCATCTGTATCATTACACGATTTAACTCTCCCTAAGTCAGAAACAAGTATAAGATCATGCTCATGTTCATTTAATAAATCAACAAGCTCCAATTCAGAATCAGAAGAAGCAGCATATTGCGACCTAGGCAGGGAATCAGACACAAAAGATTTATATTCATGCATAAGATCATTAGTGTCAACAGATAATTCAACATTTCATAAGTCAGAAACAAGCTGCGTGTCATGCTCCCTTTCACAGTTCAATTGCAAAATACCTAAATCAGTATCCACATCATCCAACAATTTAGTGTTACGAATAAAAAAATCAGAAGAAGCAGCAACAGATTCTAATGTCTTAGAAGCACAAGATTCCATAAGAACATTTTCATGAAAAACATGCTCCTCTAACACATCATCATCATCATCATCATAACAAGAATGCAATGTCCTATTCAAAATCATAGTGTCTCTGGTCGATTCGATAACCTCTAGAGTAGGTTCATATTCAATATCATTTGCATGAGTAGGACTAGACACACCATTTTCAAATTTCACTCTAGGACTAACAATCATTTCATCCTGAAATTCCTCCCTTCCTTTATTTTGTAAACGAATCAGATTCATTTTTAGAAATGTATTCAGTTGTTCAATAGAAGGATAGTTTTCAGCAATTGGCATCCTCATTTCATATGGATATTCAATACATGGTTCTGCATGAGGGTCACTGCAGAAAGGAAATTCAGAAGTGTTGCTATATGGATGATTATACAATGCTTGCAATTCAAATCTAGCATTATTTTGTTCAATGAGTTTGAGATTTTCCATCACAGAATGCATACAAGGGCTCAAGGGAGTACAATATTGTTCAACATCCCATGGTGGTGACTCGTACATGTATGGATAACAATTAGGGTCTGTATATTGTAGCTCAGGACCTTGAAACCATGGTTTATGGGGTTCTCATGATGTGAAGCAAGCTCGTAAGCAAGTTCTCTAAGTGATTTGTTCGATGATTTCTCATCCCTAAGAGCTGACCAAAATCCAGACATTTTTTTTTCTTCAATGAAATGAGTCTATCCTAAATGCTTCTACTAATTCCTAAACATAATGATGCAAATACTATATAAGCTACTAAAACTAAACAGTAAACAGATTGTACAAGATTACACTAACAAAAACTAACAAGAAATGTTTGGCGGAGGGCCGTGACGTCTATCTATCTGAACTAAGTTTCTATTGGAGTACATCAATGAAAATATGGTCAACTAATTAGAGGCAAACTCGTATTTGTTAACAAGACATACATCACATTTGTTGAACCCAATATCCGATCATTCAGGCTAAGCAATTACAAATCATTCCTAGACGTCATGCTGTTGTAATGTTTAGGAAACTTATCTCCGGTGCGCATCCGGAGAATACTACGCTTAACTGAATATTGTTACTTTACTTGTAGCATCTGTAGTAATTTCTTTATTTCCGCCGATACAGTACCGTAGTAGGCACAACAACAGCCCGCTTCTCTTCTCTTTGCCACAACTTTATGAGCACCTGATAATGCTCAAGAGAAAACTTCAGTACCCAAATGTGTATATACAAAGCAAATTAAAAAAAATGAGTTAAACTTATTTACACCTACAGAAAATGAAATTGATACAAGTTACTGTACTACAAGGCTACGAAAACAAGTCTATGAAAAATGCATTCGTACTAGAAAGGAACATTATACACACAAGAATGTGACTAAGATGAACATTAAATACAGACAAAAACAACTAACGGAAATGCAAAATTCTATGATGCACCTAAAAGAACTCAAACGGCACTAAAAATTGTGGGAAGCTAAGAGCTGATGATAAAATTTATGGAAACACTAATAATAAAGGAACGTAGATTCAGAACCTAATGACACTAACAAAGACAAAAATAAAACACTAACAAAATATGAAATGATATATTACAAAACATGGATGACTTATGGTCTAAAAGTGAAATACTACAAGCACTATGTGAAGCTACGCCTTAATGATTATGCAACCTATACTAGACTATATACTACAACTAACCAATAATAATGTTCAACTACAGACAAGCTACAGAAGAAAAAAAAAAAAAAAAAGAGATAAGATGCACTTATGTACAGAAAAAAAATGAAATGACTAAAAGTTACTTATAGATTGTACTAGACTAATATTAAGTTAGGCGGAAAACAGTGGAACTAAACAATAAAAGTGTGAATAGTTAAAGATATTAAGAATATAAGCTATAAATTACAACTCCTAGGACTGAGGTGAACACAAACACAAAACTAAACAAGACAGAAGGGAAAAGCTTAGGACCTGCTGACTAAAAGCAATCAAAAGCTACATAACAAGACATAAGTGAGACATAACTAATCAAATGCTATGTACAAAAATAAAAATAAAAATGAACTGACTAAAAACTATGTACAGATTCTATTGGATTGTAACCAAGCTAATTTAAAACAGTAAAATAAATATAAACTAAATACAAATCAACAAGCTATCAGGCAAATAAATCAAAACTAAACACCAAGCTAAGTGTCAATGCAATATTTGAACAAGATACAGGGATATTCAGCACAATAAAAGAAAGAAATAAAGGGGTAAAAGAACAGTAAATATTATCAAATCAATACCGTTTTTTTTTTAAGAAAACAAAAACTTTATACAATTCCTAGCTACAAATTAGTAAAGCAGAACCTAAAATCAAACCACACTGTTTGCCAACTCCCCGGCAGCGGCACCAAAAACTTGGTAGGACTAAAAGACCTATAATATTAAACTGCAAGTGCACAATGTCTATAACATAGATAACGGCAAATACATTTCGATCCCACAGGGAGTTGTTTCCGTGATAGTAAACGTCTAAGTTTTACTTTTACTAATCTAGAGACGAAAGAGTTTGTCGATATGACTGGATATGAATGATTACACCACACAAACAAAATTAAAATGCAATTAGAAGGCACCAGGGCAATCGAGTCCACTGCTTAACCTGCACTAGATAATTCAGTTATGGATATTTCTATTGTCCTTTCAACGGTGAAGATTCGAGTCTGCCGCATATACAAGGTGATCTGAAGATGGATAATTTATCACAACTAAAGTATTCATCCTAAGCATTAATTGTCTGATTAAAGCACAACTAATCAAAAGATAAATCAATTCATTTAAACATGAGTTGCAACACAACAACATAGAATTGTTCCAACTACCTAGGTTGCATGACAAACAAGGTGAAAGTAATATGTTGAAGCACAAAGATTAAATCTATCCTTAAGAAGTTAAGCACAACAAGAACAATTTCATAACCAAAATTATCTGATATTAGATTAAGAGCTTCATCTAAGCCCTAGCTAAGAAATTAGAACATGATAGCAAAAATACTGAAAATAAACCTATTGCTTGGTGCACCGGCTACTCCGGGCATAAGTTCTAATCTACAAGCCACTCCATACTTATATATAAATTTCACCCAACTTGGGTTTAATTTTTCTAACACATACAACTGAAATTTAGGGTTTTAGATGTCAATCACTCACCAAATACAATTGAAATACACTCCACTGCCCTCAACCACTTCATTATCATCAGAACCATGCTATTGTTGATGGAGTTTAAGAGTCGTTCAGACCTTAGGTTTTCAATTCCTACCCCAATGACTTTCAACCTATTTCTTCAATTTCACGCAAACAGCTACGACAAGAATAGATAGGTGAAACTGATGAAATTGGGTGATTGACATTAGAGAGAGAAGCGAGGTGGTGAGGGTATCGTACGAATGGTATGTGAGTGAGAGTGAGAGTGGGAGTACAGGGAGAAGGGTGAGGTCGTGGTGGTTAGAGTACAACACAGAAGATGGAGTGAATGGAGAGAAAAGAAAAGTGAAGCTTCTGGTCGTGAGGAGGAGATTCGGGGAGAAAAGAGGTATTTCCAGGGTGTTTCACAGTAACACCTAGCTTTGGTATTGGATTAAGAGTAGTTGCTGGTGTTACGCATGAATACGTGAGTGATGTGTTCACTGGTGCCAACGACTGTAGATGAGTGCGCCAACGGATTGCACAAGTTCTTCTTTTGACATTCTTCGTTGCTTTCTACTTCTTTCCTTAGCTTGTCACTAGCTACCCATTTCTCTAATCCTTTTGCTTTTCCATATTTCCAAGCTTTATTTAACTACATAAAATCACAAAATTAAATTAGATAAAGCAATTATACTACAAAACAGTAAAATCCATAATTTGGTATAAAATGTGTAATTAAAGCGCATGAAATGGGATTAACGCCAACAAAATGATACAGAAATATGTATTTTCAGACACTCATCAGTATTCAATTATGGACAAGGCCCGGGGTTTTTCTGCATTTTCGGTTTTCTCGTTAACAAAATCTTGCTGTGTCTTTTACTTTTCTATTTCCGCAATTATAATTGTTTTTATTATAATTAGAAGTAAAATACACAAACGTTAATTCCTATTTACTTGATAGTAATCCTATTGTGTTTGGTTAAGTCCGAACCATTTATCAAGTAAATGTATTGTCTCGATCTCGTATCCATAGACGATCACAC
Source organism: Papaver bracteatum (assembly GCA_023529315.1). Taxonomy (NCBI): domain Eukaryota; kingdom Viridiplantae; phylum Streptophyta; class Magnoliopsida; order Ranunculales; family Papaveraceae; genus Papaver; species Papaver bracteatum. The sequence goes on from JAJJWX010001315.1 coordinate 1,883,364, forward strand.
GAAGTGTGAACCGATTTGTTGTATTGTCTCGACTCAGTCCATAGACAATCACTTTCGGAGAAAGGACTTATAGGTGGAAAAGTTTTAGATTGAGGTATATTTGGGTACCCTCGTCTTTTCATCAAGCAATCTCTGTTATTGGATTATGACTTTCTAAATGTCTTCAGAATTCTTTGTTATTAGAATTGGAATTTGAAATCCATGACTCTTGGTTTCGAGAAACTTGTAGAGACTTTTATTTCAAAACATACCATAAAAGGCTAAAAAAATCTCTCAAAAGTAGGTGATTTTTGAAAGTTTTTTTTTTTTTTTTTTTTGATTAAATATCAGAAAATCAAAAACAAAGAAAAAATAAGATACAATTAAACCCTTGAAAAAATAAAAAAAAAATGTTGTCTTCCAAAACCCAATAAATTTACAAGAGATTCAAATCCCTTATGTTCTTATCATTTTTATTTTTTATTGGCAAAATGGTTATAATTTCTATTAGTTGTGCATGGACTAATACATTTTCATTGAATTATTCATATATTTATTTTGTAAGAAAACATATATACTGCTTGTCTCACGTGCGTAAGGTGAATTCATATATGTTTTGTTGTCTCTATGAATCACCATAATTCCTTGAAAATCATTCAGAGAGTCTCCCAAAATCTCTAAACTCACAGAAAGTCACCCAAAATCTTTTGCAAAAAGTCTCTCAATGTCTCTACTAGTCTCAGTTTACTAAGAGCAACACCAATGGGCACAACAAACTGTTAAATTTTCCCATTATACACCTACAGTAGGGCTGGAAAACCATTAAAACAGATGAGTAAACCCCCAAATACAAGGGTTTGTTCATCGCGTCTCTGATTAAGTCGATCGACTCAACTTGAGACGACTGGTTCCACGAAGACCAATCGGTGCATACTGAGCCGAGGATCGGTGTCAATAGAGCCGAAACTCGGATTCAAAGCATCGAAGCTTGTACCATAAAGAGCCGGTTGTAGTATACTAAGCCGACAACGGCTAGTCAATCCCTTCCTATAAATTTAATTGAACTAAACTCCAAAACCACACCTTCTTTCTACACCAACAAATTTTTTGAGAAATGGCTCAACCATATATTATTCCAGCGGAATTTACGATCAATGAAGACTTGTTGCTTTATCGAAACTGTGTAGATCTATATCTGGCTATGGGTGTAAAACGACATCACAATGGGGTAATGAGTATGATTTATATCCATAGAATATTTGATCACTTATGCAATGATACCGGTAACCCCAACAATCGCAACGCGGCTGGGTTATTTTGCCGAATTGAAGATATAAAAGATGAAGTTAGAGAATTCATATATTTGGTTAGGCTTGTTGGTCGTTATAGACTTGGGGGTGAGACAAATGTTGATGTTGTATTGCAAGCTCGAGAGGAATTGCGAAGATGGAAAAGAATAACTTTTACTTATGAAGATCATTACGCAATCTTAAAGGGTTTTTCGATATCTCGTTTTAGGTATTGATAAGTACAAATACTGCTCGAGATAAAGTTATAATTAAGTTATAATTTCATTTCTAGGTAAATTAGAACTAATTACATGTAACAGTTACATTAACTAACTGTTAATGGTGGTTTTTAGCTTAGGGTTAAAATCGTAAAACTGTACAGCTGACATGACGTCACTATGACCATTAGCACATTTATTGAATCAATCAACATGCCTACGCAAGAATTACCGGGGTACCTTTTTTTTTACATGGGTCATGTTCCATGGCAGAACCCTTAACATTGACCGACATCATCTATGCCAAACCCGAATTCTCATGCTACCATGCCAAAGCATGCCAACCATGCCAGCCGCACCACTGTGACAATGGCAAACTATGCCAGCCGCACCACTGTGCCAATGGAAAACCATGCCATCCACATCTCCGCGCCAAGGCATGCCAACCATGTTAGCCGCACCAAGGCATGCCAACCATGTTAGCCGCACCAATGGAAAACCATGCTAGCCACGTCTACCGCTCCAAGGCATGCCAACCATGCTAGCCGCACTATGCGCCAATGGCACGCCAAACCCTTGACCCCCACCATGACAATCGCACCTTGCCTTGGCCCAAGCCATGCTAGCTGCACCATGCGCCAATGGCATGAGAAACCCTTGGCCCCAGCCATGCTAGCCGCACCATGCGCCAATGGCATGCAAAACCCTTGGCCCCACCATGCCAAGCCAACCGCACCTTGCCTTGGCGCCACCATGCCGAGCCATCACACCCTGCCTTGGCCCCACCATGCCAAGCCAACCACACCCTGCCTTGGCCCCACCATGCCAAGCCGTCCGTGCCAAACCCTTGGCCCCACTATGCCAAGCCATCTGCGCCATTTTGCCTTGGCCACACCATGCCGGCTGTTATGTACCTAGATGTACAATAACATGGTTTGGATCATAAGCACTGATATTATTCAATTCTCACAAATCAATCCTATCGGTTCCGAAGAACACGACCAAAATCGACAAAACGATTCAATTGATTATAATTTGCTTAGTCTTCACATTACAGAGACACTAGCCTTATAAAGCTAGTTTTACCCAGCTCGATCTAACGATCACTAAGCTACATAGATGGTTACATCTCAAGCATCCATTACACTTAAAATTAACTCTAATTAAACTACTAATTAACAATTAATATCAAGGACTAACTAACACCAGTATTATGATAAGGGACACCCTCTTCTCTTAGGCAGGTACATGAAAATCCCCTTTCCTTGGAAATATCCTTGTCCTCAAGGATGTGAACTGAGTTGCCAGGACACCCTCTTCTCTTAGGCAGGTATATGTTGAGAAAAATAGTCGTGAGAACAGGTCCGTTGTCTGCAAAACAAACAGCAAAGGAAAATGACCACAAGGAAGGAGTTCTTTCCGTAAAGGCCATGATTGCCCTGAGTCTGGTTGTGCTGTGTTATCCATGGTAAAATGCAGCCATATAACCAGCAAGATCTCTAGATGGATAAGTACTCATACCAACAGTCATTGAAACCTCGGCATTGGCTATGTTGCTGTGGTATTTAGGAAGAACTACAAAAAATGGAGTCACAATGCCTTCCAGATATCCATCCACTTTTCGCATCAAAATCAGTGCAAGCATCATGTAGCTTCACAATTATTGCGACAACGATACATACAGAAATGTGCACCGGTAGACAAGCCAACTGAGCCTCAACAGTTACTGCCAAAACATACCTCAAGAAAACCCATCCGCACATACAAACTCTCAAAACCCACCTGAGTGTGAAAACTCTCAAAACCCACCTGAGTGTGAAGTGTACTCTAACAAGCACCACATGAGGTCGCTTCATGTTGTTCATCGTCACACCAGAAAACTCCAACTGGATGTACCCTTCCAATGGTTGATACCTCATACCCCATAGTTGAAAGAAGCAAAAATACTTATGTTAAGCATAGCACCAAGACACAAAATAAACCTCCAACTTCGAGGTATTAGATGATTGTGTAGGTAACTGAATTGATGAAGTAAAACTTTCCATAAGCAGTCGATCAAAATAAACACTACAAGCATTCAAGGGATAAAACACATGATGAGGAGAACGTCTAGGTTGCAACTCAAGTAAGTTACATTTCATCACTAAGAAAATTTGTTCTGATCCATGATGAGTGCCAAATATTGCATATTCATACACCTTTTCATTGGCACTTAACTCATCTTTCGCGCTTCAAAGTCATATATTATCCCAAATTCTGCATTCTTACCATCTTCAAGAATAAATATTTGTATTAATTAATTTTTTGTTTTTAAGTACTAAATAAAGCTTGGAAGAATTGAGAAGATAAAAGAGAAGAAAGTTGGAAGCGTTGCAACCCGCTCGCGCATCAGTGGCAACCTGTTCACAAATTCATGGGATTAAACAACCCATGATCCAAAACCCAAGACCCAAATCCATTTCCACCTCACCCCCATTGGATTATTTCCAAAACATCCACCTCACCCCCATTGGATTCTTTCCAAACATCCACCTCACCCCCATTGTATTCCATTTCATCCATCAATTAAAGAAAACATCCCCATTCTCTCACTCAATCACTCCCAATTTGTTTCCCACAACCAAATATATTCCATTCAATCCATCAATTAAGAAAACATGTTTTGTTGAGTGGATGCTTTCCAAATTTCGAATCCAAGTGCTTGAGGGAATTTTGTGTATAAATAGAGAGGGTTTTTGTGTTGAAAAACCATCCAAGAATAGCTTGTTCATGTTAGTTTATCAAATTTCAATTTTGTTGTAATGTTCTTCATGTTCTAATTTCATTTACTAGGGTTTAGATGAAGCCCTAATCTCATTGGTATGTATTCATATCTTGTATCTTGTTCTTGAAAGTTTAGAATTGTTTAAAGATATAATTTAATCCAAGTTTTTCAACATCTTGCTCTCACAATGTATGCCATGTATCCATTGTAGTTAGAATATCTCTATGTTGATTATGCTACAACTCATGCTTAACCAAATATTGATCTTTAGATTAGTTGTGCTTAATTAGACAATTAATGCTTTGGATAAATAATTTAGTTGTGATTAAATTATCCATTGGAGAAACACCTTAGTTATACGGTAGACTTGAATCTACTATAAAGACAATAATAATATTACAAGTTGAATGCATATCATAGGTTATTGGTGGATTTGAATACCCTAGTATCCATATTATCATTGTTTACATATCTTGTTATTTTCATCTTTTACTTTTATTATTTCAGTCACTTGAAAATCATATCGTCGTATCGACAAAATCAAACCCCTTTTGGTTACTCTCTGAATCAGGATTTAGAATCAACTTCTACACTCTCCAAGTCTCTGTGGTTCGACCTGTGCTTGCCCTGTGTTGCTTGTCGACACTGTGCACTTGCAGTATACACAATAGTAGGTATATTTCCGAGCCTACCACTCCACTCATAGCTGACACATAAGGTATTGAAGCACTAAACAACCAATCAGACCGGTACTCAATTTTATAAACCAGCTCAGGAATAATTCCTCTATGATATGTATCCATTAAATTCAAACCCACATAAGACATAAACCTAAATATAAAATCCCATGTCACAAAACAAGAATTCCACACACTGAGTTCGAAGTCCTTTCCACGGTCAAACAATGTACGAGTATAAGTAAAAAAAAAGATTAAAACATCCAAGACTGGGTAGCCTGCTGTTGAATAACACCATGGAGCTTGCGAAGTGTTTTGTAAGAGAAGTAAGAACGTGCGAATGGCATGAAATATGAGAAAGACTGACTGAAGTATTTAGCGGATGTTGATGTGCATATTTAGTGTTGAGGATGAAGACTACATACCAGCTGTGACATAGAAATTGATCTTTCCCTGTTCCTCTTTTCAACAATCCACCAAATCTGTCTCCTGTAACATAAATCAAACCAAGTTGAAGCTACAAAAGAGTATCAACTTCAACACCATACCAACTCCATACTACATTCCCAATCATACTACCTAACAGAGAGGTTAAAGTACTCTGGTATACATTGTTTCTCTGCGCCTTCTCCACAGACAGATAAACAATATCATCACAGTCACCAGTTTTAACAAACACCATCACATATAAATTCAATCTCCACAAGACACCATCACATATGATACCAAAAAATCCCCATCTCGCAGCCAACAACTGACAAGCCATCTCAATAATAAGTAATCTAGGCAATAGAATGTTGTCTTTCTCATACATTGTGACCAATAGCAGATTACCATTTCCAACTTCAATATCATTAACATATACATGAACCATTAGACACAGGGATGACAATTCAGATAGGTACCTCCAGCTAGTAATTGATAGAAAAATAGATTTCTCTTTATAAACATCCATTAAGATGAGCCAATTAAAAATTCTCAAGCAAGAAACAAATGTATTACCACAGCGGGTGAAGCTTTTCATACTTCTACAAGGATACCTTCTAGTAAATGCAGAACATTCTTGAGCAACTACTCTAGACATTATGATTAATAGAATTTTATTTTTCTGTGACATTTCAACAAATATTTTCCTTGCATCATGAATTTCAGCATTATTACCACACAATAGAGCAAACAAATTGACAAACCACAAATCTGAATCATACCCAGAGCTATGAGTCAATTGCTCAAGGTTTTTCTCAGATTGATGATAAAAAAATATACTTACCTCGATCAAATAAGCATCGAGTATCATCAAGATTGAGAAAAAATCAATCCATAGAGAGTAACTTGTTGTGATGAAAGAACAACTCCTTCAAGTACTCAGGATTTTTGCAAAGCTCCTCGAAAAAATTGAAGCAAATTTGCATCTCAAAATATTTTACTCTGTCAATTTTGACTTGAATTAACTTGGAAAAGACATTCATATCTGATTTTGCAGTTTCCTCAAACTGTACCCCCACACCATGAAGTAAATCAACACCTTCGTTTTCAATGAAGAAAAATGGAGGAATTAAATCCAATTCGAGGGAATCATCATCTTCCTCATAAAAATAAGAAGGAATCAATTCCAATTCCAACTCAAGCGAATCATCTGGCTCTTCATCAATACCCATAGAAATTAGTATTTCCTCTTCAGATTCAACAACCTGAAATCTCTAATCGGTGTAGTAGATTCTCCAATTTTTGATTGCGACTCTAAAAACCCAATTGAAGCATCAGTGTTGTTGTGGTTAGGGTTGGGAATGTTGAAGAACTTCAAAATGATATCCAAACTGTGGTGTATACTGTGAAAGGTTTGTTGAAGTTCCGCCACTGAAAAATTTAACCCAGGAAAGTGAATCTGATACCAAATGTTATGTACCTAGATGTACAATAACATGGTTTGGATCATAAACACTGATAATATCTCAATTCTCACGAATCAAGCCTATCGGTTCCAAAGAACATGACCAAAATCGACTAAACGATTCAATTGATTATAATTTGCTTAGTCTTCACAATATAGAGACACTAGCCTTATAAAGCTAGTTTTACCAAGCTCGATCTAACGATCACTAAGCTACATAGATGGTTACATCTCAACCACCCGTTACACTTCAAATTAACTCTAATTAAACTACTAATTAACAATTAATATCAAGGACTAACTAACACCAGTATTATGATAAGGGACACCCTCTTCTCTTAGGAAGGTACATGACATCGGCCTTCCCTATCGCGGCTACCAAAACGAAGGCATGCGACGATCAACGACCACCCTTCTATCCTAGATGCAAATCCTAGTCGTCCAAGGTTGCCAAACAACACATGGTAACATTTGGCCCAAAACCCTAGTTTTGGACACGCCACATGTGCCAATGGCATGCCAACCGACTTGCCGCGCCATACCATGCCAGCCTTCCCTATGCGGCTACCAAAACGAAGGTGTGCGACGATCAACGACCACCCTTCAATCCTAGATGCAAATCCTAGCCGTCCAAGGTCGCAAAACAATACATGGTAACCTTTGGCACAAAACCCTAGTTTTGGCCATGCCAAACCGCGCCAAGGCATGCCATACCACATGTGCCAATGGCATGCCAACTACCTTGCCACGTCATATCATGTCAGCCTTCCCTATTGCGGATACCAAAACGAAGGCGTGCGACGATCAAACGCCACCCTTCCATCCTAGATACGAATCCTAGCCGTCTAAGGTTGCCAAATAACGCATGGTAACCTTTGGCCCAAACCCTAGTTTTGGCCACGCCAAACCGCGCCAAAGCATGCCATACCACATGTGACAATGGCATGCCAAACACTTTGCCGTGCCACGCCATACTGGCCTTCCCTATGCGGATACCAAATCGAAGGCCTGCAACAATCAACAACCACTTTTTTTATCTAAGGTGTAGATCTTAGCCGTCCAAGGTTACCAGCTAACACATGGAAACCTTTGGCCCTAGTTTAGTCGTTCCTAAACAAAGCCAAAACCCTAACTTTTGGCCGCGCCTAAACTATGCCATATTAAAGCCATACTGATCATGCTTTCATACCACTGGATACCAAACGAAGGGTTGCAATAATCAACGGCTACCTTTCCTCTTAAGATGAAAAATCTCGACCGTCGAGGGTCACCACCGAGCCGGCAAGTCTCCCAAGATCAACTTGCCAGAAAACAACAACGTGCTACATGTTTTCCACGAAAACACTCGAGACATCAACGTATGTCACAAACCGGGGGATGCTCATTGGGTATTGGTTTGGCAGTTTACAACGTGCGGCGTACACTACGCCCGTTATAAGAAAGTGTCATAAGGATGAGGCGGTTAGTAAATACAGTGAGTAATGGTGAAACGCTTTCTTTTATGGAACATCAATTCCATGCGTTACTGGTTACCACCTCCTCCCATTTACTCACCCATTTTCCATTTTTTAATGAGACCAGAGTACGTTTCACTTCGGCTTGTATAAATATGCATTACCTATTTTCACCGAACAACAAGTTCAGGTCAGGAACATACAACACTCAGAAATCATTTGCTAGCTCCCCATCTGTTAGCTTCCCACTTTCTGATACAAGTTGTAAAATAACTACTCTTCCAGAATCAACTATTCTGGTCTCAACACTTTCTTCGCCTCCCTCCCCAAAACCAACCCTTCTCCTTCACTTTGTAACCGAAGCAAGTCTGGAACGGACATTTCTTGGTTTAGGCCGTATTTTTAAAGATTAATCTCTCGAATCTAAAGTACTCCATTGCAGTATATTGTTTAGGGTTTAAATTCGTTTCTCACCCACTCACGCGAAATTACCGAAATCAGCAGAAACCGTTTTCACCCTCAAACAATTGGCGACCACAGTGGGAGATTGATCTTTCAGTTACAATGTCAATTTTCTACCATCGATCTCAGGCTTCGACCCAGACATCAAGATGGTAGAAGCAGGTGATCCGTTCAAGGATCGACGACTCAGTTACCAGATGACCCGATTATCAGTCTTGACACAACAAGGGATGACTGGGGACTTCCTAGAGATTAAAAGCGAATGATCCAACCAGGGATCGACGAGTTGATTATCAAATGAGATGACTGGGGACTTTCCACAATCACGGCGGTGCTTGCCGTAAAACTCGGTCTTACACCCGGAAGGTTCCCTTTTCATCAGGAGACCTGAAAAATGGAGTAAGTCTTACCTAGACAAGATACATGGTTTGTTATTTCAAGTTTTCACGGGAATGATAAAACTGATAGCCACGTAATGTTTCACCCCCTGTCATCTACCAACACACGGTTCCATGGTTTTCCTGGGATGTTTGCGTCACTTGCAATTGTAACCAAGATAGCATCACTCCCAACGCAATTCATTCCAAAAGAATAATCCAAAACCCTCAAGGTAACATTTGTCTATCAACCCAAGAAATCCGGGAAATAATAACCATAAACTAGGCGTTTCATTTTCCTTTCAAAAAAAAAAAAAATTTAAAAATAAGAAGTTCAGAAGACAGAAATGCATTCAAGGAAAGTTTTTCAACAATGACTTACTCTTCTTAGCAAGATCCTCCTTCGTGCTTTGGAGAGCCTCCCTTTTCAACTTCAGATTCCTGCTTCTTCACCATATCTGCGGAGGGACCTTCGACCAACAACTTTTCAACCTCAGAGAAACCTTCAACGAACCAAGGAACATTGAATTCGAAGTTTACACACATGTCATGATGAAACCTCCAGCTCGAGATTACATCCTCATAAACAGTATGACCAGTCACGTTGCACATGTATTCAATCGAAGACAAAGCTTCCTCCACCTGCTTAACCAACGCAAATCGACTAGTAATTTTCTCGGTCGTGGTGATATGTTCGTACTTTCCCATATTTTAGTGTATAGCACCGCATGTTTGGCTGGCACACTAAATCCCCCGATCAACACATGATCCGGATAAGGGACCAGGTTCGGAGGGTTGAAAGTGGCGCATGCGACCCCATCAGCGACCGGCGAAGGATTCCTAACGACGATTGCACCTGCGTCCGTTGGAGTACCCTCCATTGTCTGAGTCACGATGACGCTTTCATCTCAGTCAACATCCATTTCAAGGTCGCCCGGTGCAGCTGCAACAGTTGGAGAAGAAGCTGTATCTCCACCAGTCTCTGTCTCAGGGCCGTCTTCAGAAACGGTTTGCCCTATGACATCACGGATTAGATATTCTTCCAAAGAAAAGGAAAGAAAAAAAACATGCGGGAGACTCACTGATTCTCTTTCAGACCGTCTAGAGGAAGATTCAGTATTGTTGTCGGAAGAACTACTCTCGCCATCACTGGGCTCTGAACTTTCATCCTTCTCGGGTTCCCCATCGTCATGGATAGGCTCAGCACCGCCACCCTCCGTCTCGTGAAGAAATTTTTTCTAACTACTTGCAAGTTTGGTAAAGGAGTTCACGCTGCTGAGACCCTAGGCAAGATAAAAAAAAGACGGATACTCATAAAATAAACAAGGATACACACGATCCAACTAAAATCAAGAGGAAAATCATACGTACCTGCATATTGGATGAACTGAAAGTCGGTAGGACTGTCAAAGCCGATTGGGAACCATCTGCACGGCTTTTAGATCTTCGCTCCTTCACTTGGGGACTATCTGCATTCGGGCTAATGGATTTTTGCTTTGGCGAAGAAGGATCCCTCAACAGTGGATGCTCCGCTAAAACCGCAGGAGAAGGATTACCGCGATGGTTTTCTACCACATCATTCACAAATACATGGATAACGAGAAACTCATCCTGCCAAAATATGTTATATTTGGAGGTTGTTGATGGATTTTATTCCGCAAGCAGAAAAGGCAGACTTTTACCCGACATAAGAATACAACATCGAGAACAATTGGCAACGGGACTTCTAGAACAATCGGCAGACGAACGAGTGGGACCCCTTGGTCAAAACCCATATGTCGAACCACCCTATCAATATTTTAAGAGACTGCTTTGCAAGATCCTCGAAAGAAATACGGCACATGACCGGGCGTGCAGCTTCGCATGAACACCATCTCTCAACGCTCATATCCTCTTTATCAGAAGACAAAGTCATGCTCGGAGCAGGAGCAAAGGTACTGATCTGAGTTATGGACGCATGCACTGGAGCCCACGGACGAAAATTAACCATGTGCGAGTTGTCAAGAAATCCAACCAGGTTCGAACCAATATTTGGGCGCCTATTCGACCAGCTCAGTATCCTATAGCCACCCAAGACTCGAGAAGTGCGTCCAACGGTTTTGGAGCATACCTTTCAAGGTTCTCCCACAACCATGCTTGGAGAAAGGCGGCATGAATATACGAATCCACTTTCATGTAACCATTTAAAGCGCACATATCTGCGACCAGCTGATCCAAGTGCGTGTACAGAGAACCAAGAAACAAGCCGCCAATAGGGAGAATGACACCTTTTGCCAATTTTATAGCAAACTTGATAAGTTCTTGTCTTATCTCCTTCTTACCTGAGTCGTCATCAAAAATATATCTGGATAACCAAAGAGCCAAGAACGCCGCAACATGAAGCATACTATTCTTATGATTCAGCTCCAATTCATCAGGAAACCACTGAGACACCTACCAGCCATAGAAGCACCTCATCTCGTTTTCTTTCCGAACGAATCCTCTTGATTTCGCAACCAGGACGGCACGCATTTCTTCTTCATCTGCAGACAATTTGACACCGAGGTTTCATATTACTGGAAGGTTCAGCAATACGGCAACGCTCTCTAAGGATATAGTCATTTCACCCCACCTGAATATGTCCGTGTGGGTGTCCGGGCACCATCTGGAAATAAAAGCAACCAAGCCTGGAATATCTTTCCTGATTTGAAGCACTGCAGAAGCCGCGACATCATCGATGATCTGTGCCTTGGTCAAACTGAATTTTACATATTCCTGGATCATCATGAATCACATCCATTTCTCAAAGGGACGCAATGGACTCACATATATTTTAAAGTCGATAGGAGAAGCATGGTACTATTTTCTCTGAAGACAAAACCATATTACACCTCCTGGCCGAACCGACCGATCCTCTCCTTCACTTTCCGGACCAGTCAGAAGAATCGACACATACTTGGGATGGTTTTTCCTAATCGTGGAGGATGTTGTAAAGAACTCATCATCTATGTTTGGCTTGGAATTACAAATGTGTTTCGGTACGTCAGAACTTATCTCAAATGACATCCTAACGAAAATTCTCTCATGATACTTCCACCTTAGAAACAACTACAATGGAACAATACGAAGAGAAATTATTACGGAAAGTGCATGGAAATTATTTTATCAGACACAGGAGATCCTGACGTAAGCTAATTAGTTTCAAATTCATAATACGTATAGGCAAAGAAATGGGGACTGACAGACCCTGCATCACCACCTCATACCAAGGCCGTACCCTGCAGCGGGAAATTTGCGTCCGGCCAAGGAGGCGCCCCCCACTATGGGAACCATACATGCGACCACACCAGGAAAATAAGTAAACCCTAGAAACTAGGTTTTTCATAAGAAGGGAATGACAGTTACCAGCTCATGCATGCCTACTTTGCAAAGTAAATTGAGGCGGTTAACATTGTTACGGTATCCACGCCTAAATGCTACTACAAATTCATGTAAAGCATACCTATAGCTAGGATTCATGCCAACACAGAAGGACAATATTTTCTATAATATCATGAAAAGGTACGCCTACAGCTAGGGTTTGCACTAAAAAAAAAACAAGTTAAAAAGGAAGTGCTAGAAGACATACCTGGGATTCGCTCATCCGCTTTCCTGTTACCACACGACCAGAGTAAAAATAATAATAAAGGTTTGAAATAAAAGGGGAGGCCGGCCAGTTTTATAGGCGTGATACTTGGGAGTTTGAATAAGGAAATGACTTCCTATTTGAGTCAAGTAAGGAAAAGAGGCAATCGGGCCCGCGAAGATAAATCACCATGCCTGTAGGAGCAGAATATCACAACAAATGATAACTTACGAAATTATGGAAAGAAATGAAATCTTGCGAGCAAAGGAAGTCACGAGGAAACCAAAAGAAGTTCGCGAAGTGAAGTTACGAAGTTTCACAAGATAATTCTCAAATCCGAAATGGCGGGACAACACAACTGTCATATTTTGTAAGATTGTATAAATAGCCATTTAGGCATGAGAAGTAAGGGGGGACACATTTTGAGAGAGGGGATAATTTTAGGAGGAGAGAGAAATTTTTAGAGAGAAATGTATTTTCTTTATCATCTTCTTCCCCAAAATTCTAGAGCTCCAAATATCCATTAATGGAGTCTCAATTGTAAAATCATGTAATTACATACAATCACTAGTGAAGCACCGTGGATGTAGATCACATTGATCGAACCATGTAAAAATCTTTGTGTCTTCTTTACAATCTTAGTATTTAAATTCTTAGTTTCATATCAAATTAATTAGGTTTAGGAATCATTTTAATGGATTCTTATGAGGGTGTAGTTGTGAGATAATCAACAACTACATAATTGGCGCTAGAAACAGGGAGAGAGTAATGGATTTATCCTTCCTGTAACTTGTTGGTTCAAGAAATTTCAAAGAAATTAGTTACTGATTGGTGATAAATTCAATTGGATCTTCAACAAAAGGAAAACAAGGAGGTTTATATGGAATATACATCTTCAGGAGAGGAGTAGTAGTAATTTACAAGATGATGACGCATGAACAGATTCAGGGTACAACAAAATCAACACAAATGTTCAATTTTTCAGATCGGGAAATTTTAAGTAAAACTTGGGAAGGCAACAACAGACATTCACAGTGAACAAAGGAATTTTTCGATATTCTCATGTTTTGAGAAAATTGACGTCTCCAGCGAAGAAATGTTATTCCAACAAAATGAAGCAATTTGCGAAGTAACATAGGGGTTAACAAATGAAGTAAAAGGAGGCGGTAGACAGGATCACTTCGTCAACGAAATTGACTTCGTAATTTTTTTTTTTTTACGAAGCTACTTCCTGAAGCATATACTAGTTTTGCGAATATGGTCCCAAATGGTGGTATTTCGTGATGAGGCAATATACTTCGTAAATGATGGTACCACAACTACTTTTCAATGGCAAAATAAGACCACTACGGTGATGAAGTTATGCGAAGTATATCAGTGCAAATAGAATCAAACTTGTCTATATACACCAAACGACATCTGCAGCTTAAGGAGATAAAGTTAAAAACCATCACATAAAACAGATGTAGATGATTATTTCATGGCAGCACGCGTTTTAGTGATCTCAGTAAAATCCTTCTTCACAAATTTGGATCAATGACTGTGATGATTAACAAAAGAGTATTCGCAGTTCAGTGCGAAGTAAAAAGTATATTCAGATTGGTTCAAGTAAAATCCAAGCAGCATCACAATCCCTTCGCACAAGGAAAATAAGGAAGATGTACAGCTAGGTTAGGGTTATTCGTAGCACGAAGAGAACTCGATTCAACAGTGCGAAGAAATTTTCAGGAGCATCTAAAAGAGATAAGGAAAAGCTGAGAGTAACAGGAGATGGAACCATCATCAACATTTTGAGAAACCAAACTTCAGCAAGATACATCTATAGATGTCAATTGCCAACAGCTTACGCAAAAAGAACCGCATAAGACATCATCTTTTTATGAGAATAAAAAGAATGAAGAACATAGCTTGTGAAAACAATAATAGAGGAGACTTTAGAAGAATAAGTTTCTGCGAATTTTATTTCATCAACAATACCAGATAATAAAGGAAGAACAGTTGACGGGGAATGAAGGCTCTTCTAACAGGAACTATTAATGGCCAGGAAAAATAAGGAATGAACTATCAAACTAGACAAATTTTCTGCGAAGAGGAAGTATTTGTAATTCAGTACAAATCTTGTTCGTAAAAATCAGTACCTGCGAAGTTAATGGTTCTTGCGAGGTTAATGGTTAATGCATGCAAAGAAGAAGTAAAAAATGTGCAGAGCAACAAATGAAAATATACAGAGAAGAGAAGTAATAACAAGACGAAAATATATGTTTCTTTCACAAGCTGAAGCTAGCTCAGATGGTCAGCAGTAAATGGAAGGGGTTTGAAGACGCGAGTTCGAGTCTCCCCATTCGCAAAAATTTTTGCACTTCACAAATGTTTGCCATGCGAATATTTGCAACACCAACACTTCTACTCTTTACACTTCGCAAATTTTTTGTACCTTCGCAGCATGAATTTATATCGTAAATATTTCCTTCGCAGATATTAACTTCATACAAATGTTTACTTCGCAGATGATCGTTTACTTCATGCAAATTATTATTTCGCAAGAATAAAATGTGAGATTATTTCACAGATATATTTCGCAATAAATGGCTAGAACAGTTGATATGACACAACATTATACAAGAGGTAGATCAAGAGACAACAACAAGCCGAAAAAGGTAAGTACCATTTACTTGAATATTTTATTTACAAAAGATAAAAGATTTTTGATTTTATTCCCCAAAAGCGATATACTCGCAAGATTTCTACAATTTATAAGATTTCAAAACATTTCAAAGATTTTTTAGATTGGTGAAAAGTGACACAATCGCAAGATTCAAAAATGAGTTTATCGCAAAAATTTTAACAATCTCAAAAAATTTCAAAGACTTCAAAATTACAAAAAAAATAGAGAAAATTAAATTCCTATATTCCTATAGAACAATTTTGATTAATAATTCTCATACTTTTCATACTTCTTATACTAAACATTTCATGAAAACATTCAACATTTTATGTACATGAAAAATTTACGATGAATTTTTAAAAGGCGAAAAAATACCGCCATTTACGATTAACTTGCGAATAAAAGACCGTAATCTGTGATCAGCCTCCAAAAAAGAAAGAGAGCCGCAGAAAATTTTATACAGGCAAACCTTTTGTGGCGTACACCCTAGTTAATGAAGCTATATTTCGTAAGAGGCAAAGTCCTAAAGTATGTCATTTAAGGGGGTACCTATAACGTGGCTAAGGGTAACCGGAACACCACCAAGGGCCCTTAGTACATGGTAAAAATTTAGGGGTACAACCCAATAATGGGGTACCTATCCGGGTTAGACACCTTGGATTCTCACCTAATCTAGCGACATTACGCAATATAAAATGCGGTGTAAGAGGATTTAGGTTGGGCGACTAAGGCATACTGTCTTTCCCAAGAAGTGCAGAAAACGATCAAGGCGACGAGGTACACGGTTGAGTCAAGAGTGCCGGGTGAGGTTGAACCACATCTGCCATTTTTGACAAGTCTTGGCAAATGATGCACTTGGCCCAAAGATACCCCATAAGGGTGCAACCTCGTAACTATAAGCCCTATAGGCAAAAAGGATAAGAGGTTGCGATCAAAAGCTGGTTGTTGGCAGAACCGGATGGGAAGAACTAACCTTGTATGGTCGATGTACGCTTCCTTGAAGGGGAAACCAGGGGGAAGATAAAGGGAAGCACCCTTCATTAGGGAGATGATACGTGCTATAAGACGCAAATGTCACGAGGCTTCTTGTTTGCGAAAACATAAAGGCTTGTCATATTTGTGCAACAAATGAAGTTCTGCGTGCATTCTAAAAAAAAAAAAAAAAAAAAAAGAAGGAAAACATACAAAAAGAACTCGCAGAACATAGTAAAGAAGTTAAGATGAGATCAATGGGTCACTACATGAAAGTGTAGAGACGTCCTGCGATTTCATTGCAAGACGGCAATGTCATGGGGCTTTATGTTCGCAAGAATATTTAGGCCTGTCATATTGTCGCAACACTCCCTGAAGAGGCTAAAATACTATACAAAAAATATAAGGCAAGATCAATGGGTTTTTGCATGAAAGTGTAAGAACGTCCTGCGATTTTGTCGCTACAAAAGAGGTGGCAAAATAAGACCTTTACTTAGGAAGGCATGATAAGACCACAGCAATTAATGAAATTCATTACAATCATTGAAGAAATTATACAAGAATATACATCATGAAGTTTTGAAGAGAAGACAACTTCGTCAGGATCATTGAAGAATTTTGAAGAGAATATATATCAAAGAAGACAATTCCATCAAGATCATTGAAGAATTTTGAAGACAATATATATCAAAGAAGACAATTCCATCAATATCATTGAAGAATTTTTACAAGAATACATATCATGAAGTCATAGCAAAAGAGGCGATTTCATTCGCGATCAAAGACGAATTTATAAGAAAATACACAAATAAACTTACGAAGATAATTATATGAATAGAGGCAATTCAAATATATATCAATTTTACCGCAGCAAAATGAGATAAGTAACACTAACATTAGCTATGCATTATAATAGATAAGTATTCACATCATACAAGCATCATACTTGCATCATACAAGCATCATATTTGCATCATACTCGCATCATTCAAGCATCATATTTGCATCATAAATGCATTGCATAAACATTTCATGGCATAAGAATCGCATACGCATTTCATAACATAATCATTACATAAATATTATATTCGCACAAGTATTGTACAAAATTTTACAGGAAAATACCACGAAACTTCGCAGAAAAGTTCATAATTCGCAGGACTATTCATAGTTCGTAACGCTATATTCGTAACATTATATTCGCAACACTATGTTCATAACACTATATTCTCAACAGTACATTCGCAACAGTATGATTCGCAACAGTATGTTCGCAAAAGTACATTCGCAACAGTATGATTCGCAACAGTATGTTCGCAGAACTATTCACAGTACTATTCGCAACACTATTCAGAAGTTCAGAAATGCGCAGAAAAACTCAGGAATTCGTAGAAGTATTCAAAAGATAACAGGGTTACCACTTGAGGCAGAGGCAACATAACAATAGAGATGCAATTTAATTATTCAACATTTTCTCAAGAATTCTCTTTCGAAGATAAAGAACAGAGGCAACTATGGATACCCAAAAAAATATTTGATGTTCTTTATCTTCTCAGCAAGAATCCTCACCAAAAGTGGAATAATAATTTCACATGAACAGAGGCAATATTTATCACTCTCATCAAGGATATTTTATACTTCTTATATAATTCGAGGATTAAATACTTCTTATACTTCTTAAGGATACTTCATACTTCTTATATATTTCGAGGATTAAGTACTTCTTATACTTCTTCAAGGATATTTTATATTTCTTATACTTCATACTTCTTCAAGATACTTCACACACTCCATACTTCGCAAGATGATACTTCTAATTACTTCTTAAAGTTTCAGAACTTCGCAAAAGAATAGAGGCAAGTATATACTTTTCGAGTTTGATATTCTTTCGCTTGTTCCTTCAACAACAAAGATCAAAGACTACTACAACGGATTTTTTATTAAAGATCGATCTTCAAGCAATATTCAAGAAAAAAGAGGCAAGATGTAGGAGCGGAATATCACAACAAATGATAACTTACGAAATTATGGAAAGAAAAGACATCTTGCGAGCAAGGAATATTTTGCGAGCAAAGGAAGTCACGAGAAAACCAAAAGAAGTTCGTGAAGTGAAGTTACGAAGGTTCGCAAGATAATTCTCAAATCCGAAATGGCGGGACAACACAACTGTCATATTTTGTAAGATTGTATAAATAGCCATTTAGGCATGAGAAGTAAGGGGGGACACATTTTGAGAGAGGGGATAATTTTAGGAGGAGAGAGAAATTTTTAGAGAGAAATGTATTTTCTTTATCATCTTCTTCCCCAAAATTCTAGAGCTCCAAATATCCATTAATGGAGTCTCAATTGTAAAATCATGTAATTACATACAATCACTAGTGAAGCACCGTGGATGTAGATCACATTGATCGAACCATGTAAAAATCTTTGTGTCTTCTTTACAATCTTAGTATTTAAATTCTTAGTTTCATATCAAAGTAATTAGGTTTAGGAATCATTTTAATGGATGCTTATGAGGGTGTAGTTGTGATATAATCAGCAACTACAATGCCAATCCGTCCGCACCGTGCCTTTGACCCACCACGCCAAGCCATCCGCACATGATTTTCCTCGCCAAACCGCGCCTTGCCATGGCCGCACCATGCCAAGACGCCATTGCCTTGGCCCCACCATGCCAAGCCGTCTGTGCCATAACTTGCCGCGCCAACACCAACAACTCGCCAAGCTAGCGCCATGATGTTCCCTAACCCATCCAAGATGATGCATAGCCAAACTAAGCCGACGATCTTTATCTCACCACTTCACGGTCTACACCACAAATAGAATCTATGCAAAGCAGCCAAACACAGGGATCATGAACTCTCCATACCTCTCGAAAAAGGTTAGTCGGACCTTCCTGGCCATCTTTTCACGACTTGTCATTTCGATTTTTGTCCTCGCCCATCACCATCTTATGCTTACCTCGCAACAATGATCATATTCCGAGCTAAGCAGGGGAATTAATATTGATGGTGGTTTTTAACTTAGGGTTAAAATCGTAAAACTGTCCAACTGACATGACGTCACTATGACCATTAGCACATTTATTGAATCAATCAGCATGCTTACGCAAGAATTACCGGGGTACCTTTTTTTTTTTACATGGGTCATGTTCCACGGCAGAACCCTTAACATTGACCGACATCATCTATGCCAAACCCTAATTCTCATGCCACCACGCCAAGGAATGCCAACCATGCCAGCCATATCTCCGCGTCAAGGCATGCCAACCATGCCAGCCACACCATTGTGCCAATGGCAAACCATGCCAGCTACATCTCCGTGCCAAGGCATGCCAACCATGCCAGTCGCACCACTGTGCAAATTGCAAACCATGTCAGCCACATCTCCGCGCCAAGGAATACCAACCATGCCAGCCGTACCACTGTGCCAATGGAAAACCATGTCAGCCACATCTCCGCGCCAAGGCATGCCAACCTTGCCAGCCGCACCACTGTGCCCATGCCAAACCACATGCCAGCACAACTCCGCGCCATGGCATGCCAACCATGCTAGCCGCACCATGCGCCAATGGAACGCCAAACCCTTGGCCCCACCATGCCAATCGCACATTTCCTTGGCCCCATCCATGCTAGCCGCACCATGCACCAATGGCATTCCAAACCCTTGTCCCCACCATGCCAAGCCAACCGCACATTGCCTTGGCCCCAGCTATCCTAACTGCACCATGCGCCAATGGCATGCCAAACCCTTGGCCCCACCATGCCAAGCCAACAACACCTTGCCTTGGCCCCACCATGCTGAGCCGTCATTGACAAACCCTTGGCCCTACCATGCCAAGCCAACCGCGCCTTACCTTGGCCCCACCATGCCAAGCCGTCCATGACAAACCCGTGGCCTCACTATGCCAAACCATCCGCGTCATTTTTCCTTGGCCCCACCATGCCGTCTTTCCCTATCGCGGCTACCAAAACGAAGGCGTGCGACGATCAACGGCCACCCTTCCATCCTATATGAAAATCCTAGCCGTCCAAGGTTGCCAAAAAACGCATTGTAATCTTTGGCCCAAAACCCTAGTTTTGGCCACACCAAGGCATGCCATGCCACATGTGCTAATGGCATGTCAACCGCCTTGCCGCATCATACCATGCTAGCCTTCCCTATGAGGCTACCAAAACGAAGGCGTACGACGATCAACAGCCACCCTTCAATCCTAGATGCAAATCCTAGCCGTCCAAGGTCGCCAAACAACACATTGTAACCTTTGGCCTAAAACCCTAGTTTTGGCCATGCCAAACCGCGCCAAGGCATGCCATACCACATGTGCCAATGGCATACCAATCACCTTGTCGCGCCATACCATGTCATCCTTCCATATTGCGGCTGCCAAAACGAAGACGTGCGATGATCAACGGCCACCCTTTCATCCTAGATATTAATCCTAGTCGTCCAAGGTTGCCAAACAATGCATGGTAACCTTTGGCCCAAAACCCTAGTTTTGGCTACGCCAAGGCATGCCATACCACATGTGCCAATGGCATGCCAAACACCTTGTTGCGCCACGCCATACCGGCCTTCCCTATGCGGCTATCAAAACAAAGGCCTGCAACAATCAACGACCACTTTTTCATCTAAGGTGCATATCTTAGCCGTCCAAGGTTACCAGCTAACGCATGGCAATCTTTGGCCCTAGTTTGGTCGCGCCTAAAAAAAGCCAAAACCCTAACTTTTGGCCGCGCCTAAACTATGCCATATTAAATCCATACTAATCATGCTTTCATACCACTGGCTACCAAACGAAGGGTTGCAATAATCAACAACTACCTTTCCTCTTAAGATGCAAAATCTCGACCGTCGAGGGTCACCACCGAGCCGGCAAGTCTCCCAAGCTCAACTTTCCAGACAACAACAACGTGCTACATGTTTTCCACGAAAACACTCGAGACATCAACGTATGTCACAAAATGGGGGATGCTCATTGGGTATTGGTTTGGCGATTTACAGCGTGCGGCGTACACTACGCTCGTTGTAAGAAAGTGTCATAAGGATAAGGCGGTTAGTAAATACAGGGAGTAATGGTGAAATGCTTTCTTTTATGGAATATCAATTCCAGGCATTACCGGTTACCACCTCCTCCAATTTACTCACTCGTTTTCCATTTGTTAATGAGACCAGAGTACGTTTCACTTCGGCTTGCATGAATAGGCATTACCTATTTTCATCGAATAACAAGTTCAGGTCAGGAACATACAACACTCAGAAAATATTTGCTAGCTCTCCATCTGTTAGCTTCCCACTTTCTGATACAAGTCGTAAAACAACTACTCTTCCAGAATTAATTGTTCTAGTCTCAACACTTTCTTCGCTTCCCTCCCCAAAACCAACCTTTCTCCTTCACTTTGTGACCGAAGCAAGTCTGGAACGACCATTTCTTGGTTTAGGCCGGATTTGTACAGATTGATCTCTCGAATATAAAGTAATCCCTTGCAGTACATTTTTTAGGGTTTAAATTCATTTCTCACCCACTCGAAATTACCGAAATCAACAGAAACCATTTTCACCCTCAAACACTAACATAATTTTAGTTTACAAATATTAAAAATTAAGGATAATTTTAGTTATTCGGCCCCACTCTAGTTATTGTAACACGCCCTTCCTTGCATCAAACTTCCAAATCCACCATAAGTTCTTGCAGGTTGAGACCCTTGAGCATCATCCCCCCATTTTGGTTTCCCAACCATGGACATGAAGGATCATCTAGAGACCCATGAAAGTTTAATGATCTCCTATAATCTTGATAACCTTTGTGACTTTCTTCACTTTCCTATCGATATGGAGATTGTTTCACTGGACGAACCAGAGAACCTTGCACTGGATGATTTGGAGATCGTGACACAAGAGGTATTTTTGTTTCTTATACTATATCCTAGGAGGATGGAGTTATCGTAATCTGGGAAAATTCGGACCGAAGTTAAATGTATCCCCAATCGCGCACAACTATTGGGCGTAAATACGTCTAGTTTCAACATCTCTTAACTCCATTTGATTGAATTGTTCAATCAATTGTTTTGAGTTTCCGAAGTGTCTGTATAAGAATTAGGACGATCGAGACCTTCCGACATAATGGGAAGAATTTGACGCTCTCCGGCAAGATTAAAAGTCTCTAGCTCCCAACTCAAAACTGGCAAATCAAACCCAGCCGATGAAAAATAAGATCTTGTTTGTCATCTTTGAAAAGGCGGGGGTCTAAAAACCACACCCAATATTTAGATTAGCCATCTGTATGGAAAAACTCTGAGTTACTTTACTAGAGAATCAACTAGACAATCAGACTCAATCTAGATAAAAATATCTCAAGGAGTTTATTATCTCTACCTCTCAATTTCATTTACTCAAGAAAATACAATATGCGAGTCTTAATCAAAGAGGGATAACTTGGATGGTACCAAATACCAATATCCAAGTGTCAATCAATTTAAATCAACAACCAATAAGGTCGGATATTCTAATTGATTGAACAACGCACAACCTGCATTATTTCAATTATATAACAAAATATAATACGGAAAAGAAATAACACAGACACCAGAATTTTGTTAACGAGGAAATCGCAAATGCAGAAAAACCCCGGGACCTAGTCCAGATTAAACATACAATGTATTAAGCCACTACAAACACTAGACTACTCCAAGCTAACTTCGGTCTGGACTGTAGTTGAACCCCAACCAATCTCACACTTATCCAAGGTACAGTTATGTTCCTACACCTATGATCCTAGCAGATACTGCGCACTTGATTCCCTTAGTTGATCTCACCCACAATCAAGAGTGGCTACGTCCCAAAGTCGAAAACTTTAATAAACAAATCTGTCTCACACAGAAAAGTCTACAAGGATTGATAAATTCATATCCCACGAATAAACCTATGAGTTTTGTTCCGTCTTTTGATAAATCAAGGGGAACAAGAACCAATTGATAAAACCAAACTTATATTCCCGAAGAACATCTCAGTTTTATCAATCACCTCATAATAAACTTAATCGACGTAGCGAAGAAGATTATTGAGGAATCACAAACGATGAGACGAAGTGTTTGTGACTAATTTTATATCTTACCTATCAGAGATAGAAATCTCAAGTCAATTATTACAATTGTACTCATACGATAGAAGATGCAAGATCATATCACACAACTACGATAAAAGTAGTATCAGTCTGGCTTCACAATCCCAATGAAGTCTTTAAGTCGTTAACCTGGTTTTAGAAGGAAAAAACCAAAGGTTAAAGGAGAATCGAATATAGCTTAGAAAACTAGTATCACATAGAATTGTGGGGATTAGGTTTCCCAGTTGCTAGAGTTCTCCCTTATATAGTCTTTCAAATCAGGGTTTGCAATCAATGTTAGCTTAGTAACAACGCATTCAATATTCACTGTTAGTTGAAAACCTGATTAGATACAAGCTAATATTTATCAACCGTTAGATCGAAAACATAGCTTGTTATACACACATGTACTTGAAGATTTTGGGTTTGTGTAACCGTACCCAAACTTGTATATTAGTTGGTTCAACACTAGTTAACCAAATGGTTAGCCAAATGATAACTTTCATATCAACCATATTCTTCTTCACCATAACTAGTCCAAATGACTCAAATGAACTAGTTAGAGAGTTGTTCAATTTCTTAGATCTTTATGTACTACATAAGACACAATTAAAGCAAAAATGATGTGATTCACTCTAATTGATTCATAAACTATAAAGCCACGGTTTGCAATAGCATTGTAGATGGGGCAAAACAATTTACTGGTTTATACGGAATTGAGGAGACGACCGTACGGAGGAGACTCCTTGAACCGAGTGAAATGTTCAACTTCACATAGATGCACTGTAAGAAGGGAGTACTTTGAATTCGAGAGATCAATCTGTAGTACTCCGGTCTAAACCAAGACAATGGTCGTTCCAGAGTAAATTCGGTCACAAAAGAGGATGGGTCGATCTGTAAGAGGGAAGCTGAGAAATGTGTGAAATCAATGATAACCAAAGATTGTAGGTGTGTTGTGAATTCTGAATATGATAAGTTCTGAATGATTGAAATTGCTCAGTTGAGAGTAATTTCTCAATTGATGAGTTGTTGATCTCGTGTTGTCTGTGAGACGTGAGATCGTTTTATCTTCAATCATGATTCAGAGACTTATTTATATTACTGAAATTGTAGACACCATGATCCCATAAAGTGTAACAGTTTATGGAATCGAAGAGTGGGGAAATGGAAATCGTGTTTGAAACCAGTTGCTCATCGTGCGGAGACTTGGTCGATTTTACATCCACTACTTTGTTAATTCCTTCAACTGATTGCACGACTTGCTCACATTCCATCGTATGTTTGAACAAACTTGTCGTAGACCGCCAGACCAAAACCCTAGTTGATATCCCCCCAAATGACATGATTGACATCTCGTGGTTAATTAGTCATTTGTTGACTTCATGACTTTATGGGACGATGAGTCCATGTATTTGTTGAGTTGAACATGATTTTCCAAAGTGTTCTGAAACTCATGAATTGAATGTGTCTGCTGAGACCGTGGTGTAATTCTCACGTTGAGGTGAGCAAGTGTTGCTCATTCGATGAATTTCTGGATAGTGATAGTTGAGCCAATATTCCTTGGTTTGAGCAAATATTGCTCGTCTGAGCAAATGTTGTTCATCTGATAAATTATTGGTAGCATGACCAAAATAAAATATTAATTAAAATACTGGTAGTTGAACCGAGCATAATTAATAAGAATACTGATCATGAAATCTTCGTAAAGTTATTAGTGTTTGAATCTGGAATTATGATCCTTGGACTCAGAAACCCTAATTTGATCAATTGATGACCACTTCATGTTTATTAAGAATTTAACTATGGAACGAAGGAAGGACCGGTTACATGAGACCGTGAGTCGATCATGTAACACCCATATGCTCACGTGAGCAAATACCAAGACCTCTTGAGGAGTTGGTGACTTGTTGATGAAAGAATGATTGAATGTTGGTTTAATCATTCATTCGAAAAATGCTTGAGACTTAGGTGATAAAACCTAACTAATTATGAAGAGGTGATGGACCGACCAAGGGATCATGAAATCATCCCTGGGAAGTCACGGGATCAACTGACGATCACTTCATGAAAATTCAAAATTTATTTGGAAAAGTGTTGGACCCAATATGTGCAATTGTGCAAATTAGGTCAATTTATGAAAATACATGGGACCGGCTCTCTGCAAGACACAAAGCCAACCTTGGTCGGTCAAGGTAACATGCTTTCGTCATCAAGACGTCCGTGTCTCAATCCTGAGAATTTGATGTTTTCTGGCGTGCATTTGAGCATCCATTAGAGAAAATATGACAAAATTAGGGTTTTGTTGAAACTGAGGAAAACTCATGAGATGAAGGAAAATAATTATAATATGAAGGAATGATGAGGCATGGAACTGCTGAGGCCAAGGCATGGACGGCCGGCCAATGACCATGGTCTCGTGGTGTCTTTTCCTAATTTTATGAATTTATGAAAATATCATGAATTTAGGGAATTTGTTGAAATCAAGGAGTTTCCTTGAAGTGAAGGAGTTTCCATGGGATCAAGGAAGCAAATAATATTAAAATAATAAAAATAATGACATGTGGGACCGTCTAGGGCATGGCCGGTAGGCTTGGTCCCGGTCCCACGATTTTTCCTTAATTTTATGTATTTTTCCATGATTTGAAGGAATTTCCATAATTTGAGGGAAATACCATGAAATCAAGGAATTTCATGGGACCAAGGAAAACTTAAAATAATAATAATAAAATAAAGGAGCGTGTGAGACCGGCTAGGGCATGGCTGGCCGGCTTAGGCCCGGTCCCACGGGTTTCCCTAATTTTATATTATTTTTCATGGATTTGTGAAAATACCATGAAATTAAGGAGTTTTCATGAAATTAGGGAAATAATAATAAAATAATGAGGAACCATGAGGTGTGGGGCTGGCTGGGATCAAGGCATGGACGGTTGGCCAATTATCACGGCCCCACCATATTTTTCCCAATTTTATATTATTTCCTTGGTGCGAAGGAAACACCATGAATCCGAGGAGTTTCCTCAAAACAAAGGATTTTTGTTCAAGTGAAAGGATTTTCATGAACTCAAGGAAAATAATGAAAAAATATGATAAAATATAAAACTGGCATGGGACTGGGCATGGAACAGTCGGCCGGTCGGTGAGCCCAATCCCCCAGCGCCTTGGTCAATATTTAATTACTTATTATTTTCCTTCCTATTTGCATAGGTTCATTGGTTCGTCGTATTTTTAAATACTTGTAGGATCAGAATATTGTCACAACAATATTCCTGCGAAATAAACAACAGTTCTACGAGACATGTTTACGATACATCAATGATATTCTGCAATACATCTCAAAATGACGTAAGGAATGACATATCGGATGAAAACGACAGAAACATGAGAAAAGCGTGACATTTCCGCGATGAATCAATAAAACCTGCGAAATATTAAGGCGGTGCAAACTGCGATGTATCGCAAGAACTTAGATCTGAAACTAAAGGGGATTTTAGCTGTAAATGAGCTGTCATGAGCTGTAATCCACTATGTAAATGCCTATATAAAGGAAATGAATAGTTCCTAAGAGGGAGAGGAATTTTTGAGTGCTAAGAAAGTTTTTAGGAGAGAGAAAATCTTATTAAGTGAATTGTATTCTTGATTACTATAATTCTTTTAAGATCATATCAATAAAAAAGGTTCTTAATCTTCAAATTGTGTCATAAATTCTTGAGTTGGGTGTAGTGTGAGAATTCCTGCAACTATATTTTGGCGTCCAGAAACAGGGAGAATCAATTTGAGAAATTTCAAATTGCAACTTGAAGATTTGAAGAAATTGTTAGAATTTGAAGAAATGGCTAGGAGAAGAACAAATACATCAGAACCACCAATAACAGTGAGAAAAAGTAAAACAATTGTAGGAGAAGGAACAGGTGAATTGGAAGGATCTTTAAGGATCAGATCAAGAAGAAGTAGAATGAGAAATGGAGCAGAAAATTCAATTCAACCACCGAATCAACAAATACAAGCACAAGATAGAGATGTGGATTATGATAGAGTAAGTGTGCATACTTGGGGGTCGGATTCGATAGAAGAGGCAGAAAATCAAGAAGAGTAAAGAAATCAAGAAGTGGATGGAGGGGTAATTCATGAAGGGCGTGAAGTAGTAGATGACTTAAGACAAAGGATACATGAGGAAAGAAGATTAGAGGCAGAAGAATGTGCAAATATTACAAGGCAAAATCATGAACTAAGAATGGAAAATTTGAGGTTGAAAAACAGAAGATCAAGAAGCATCATGAGATCAAGTTCAAGATCATATAGAGAAGAAACAAGACAAAATCACCCTATACAAAATATTGGCGAGAATTTGATAAATGATCATTATATTCCACGCGGTGAAACTTTGGATATTAGACATAATCAAAATGAGGGAGAAAATCAAGAAGAGAGAAGGAGAATGTTACGTGATGAAGAAATTCGAAGAAATCGCAGAATAATTGAAGATGATATTGAGAGGCATTATATTGAGCAAGTACATTTAGCGGGAGAGAGAGAGATTGCGAGCGGAAATAGAAGAACAAGAAATTCAAGCAACATTGCGTCAGAATAATCATGATAATCGAGAAAGACGACGTGCAAAAAATCGTAATAATGGTAATCTCAATGAGGAATATGAGAGAATTCGCAGAGACATAGAAAGGCAACGAAGAGAAACAGTAAGGGATGAGGAAATTCGCAGAGAAGAGGATGAAAGACAAATTAACTTGCAAGTTCAAGAAGAAGAAAATCGTAGAAGAAGGCAAAATCAAGATGTTGAAGAAGAAGCGCGAAATATCGTAAGACAAGAAAGGCATGAACGCAGACGAAGAGAGGCTGCGTTGAAAAGGCCAATGGAGAAAAATTCTGATAGGAATGAACAAATCTTGCGAGAATTAGCAGAAATGAGAGGAATGATAAGTAACAGAAGAGAAGGAGGAAGAAGACAACTTGATGAGGCAATCGAAGAAGCTGCGAAAACTCCATTTACTCAAGAGGTACAATTAGGAGGGATACCTCCAAAATGCAATTTACCGGTGTTGACCAGTATTTTTGATGGGACTACATGTGTCGTCCAACATATCAAAGCCTATATTCGATGCATGCTACAATGGGAGAACCATGATGTCGTTTTGTGCAAATACTTTGCATCAAGTTTAACTGGCGAAGCATTGAAGTGGTTTGAAAGTCTCCCCAAGAATACAATAACTTCGTTTATGCACTTGAAAACTACCTTCTTAGGAGCATACATAAGTAATAACTCTACACGACCTGGAATTGAAGATGTGTTTGGATTGAAGCAGAGAGTTGGCGAGAGTTTAAAGCACTTAACGATAAGATGGAGGACAATGTGTAGTGAAATGGCTGGAAGAGTAGATGAAAGATATCTCATTTTATTCTTCATAAATGCTATGTTTGCGACAAATCTATTATACATCCAGGTATTCAGAGTTAAAAACACAATCACTATGACAGAACTGCGAGAATTGCAAGAAGAGTATATCGCTTTGGAGGAAAAACAAAATGAGATGGAGTCATATCCAATTCTCGCAGGCACAAGTTCAGCCGCAGCAAATGGAAGTTTATTACCAAGGATGATTAATACAGTAGCAAGTACCTCCCAAAATCATCGAGAGAAAATGGAGATTGATAATCAACGTAAGATAGTAGCAATGGGGAGTAGAGATCAGGAGGAATTGCAAAAGGAGAGAAATTTCTATAATCGCAATAACAATAATAAGGTACCAAGGTTTGATCAACCGCATGAGACTTATGGTGGACAGAGATAGAATTATTCAAGAGAGCAAAGAGGTCAAAAGATTATATGGGAAGATGTCAAATTTCCACCTCTAAATACCAGTATAGACAAGATTTGGGAAGCGATTATTTTGATGGAGAATATACCCTCACCCTGGAACATGGGGAAAGAACCACATCCTAACAAC
This sequence comes from Papaver bracteatum, assembly GCA_023529315.1. NCBI lineage: Eukaryota > Viridiplantae > Streptophyta > Magnoliopsida > Ranunculales > Papaveraceae > Papaver > Papaver bracteatum. The sequence continues at coordinate 1,912,778 of JAJJWX010001315.1, forward strand.
CAAAATCAAGAGTTCTGTCCTTATCATCATTTTCATGGCCATTCTGTGAATAATTGTAGAAATGTAAAAAGAATTATTCTACGAATGATCGAACAAGGGAAGTTAAATCATTTTCTAGCGAGATATCCACAACCCCAGCAATTGCCGCAAGCACCAGAAATTCGTAGAGTCAATGTTGCGAAAGACGCAGAAACATTTGTCATTGAAGTAGGAGCTACAGCAAAAAATCTATTTTGCAATTCAATTGTACATTCGCAGAAAACAATAGAAGATTTCCATGATAATGTGCTAAGTAGAGTATTTGCGAGGGATATAGAGGGAAGAGAGGTGATGAATATTGCGAAAATTTCTCCGTTAGAAGAATGGCAGAAACAAGTTATTTCTTTTACTGCACAAGAAATACCAGAGCCAGGGAAGATGCATGACAACCCGTTGGTGGTAAATTTAGAGATAAATCCAAAGTACAGAGAGGGAGAAGAAGATGATGGTGACGTAGCAAGTGATTCTTGGGCAATAGATAAGGTTTTAATTGATACTGGCAGCTCGGTAGACATCTTATTTTATCATACCTACCGTACAATGGGTGGAAGAGATGATGAATTAATCCCCTCAAATTACAAGATCTGTGGTTTTAATGGCACTGCGAATAAGCCAAAAGGAGAAATCACTATGGAAATCCCATTTAACAAGATATCTTCAAAAATTAAGTTCTGTGTAGTGGATATAGAATCTCCTTATAATGACTTAATTGGAAGACCATGGCTCCATGGAATCTTGGGCATAGCATCCACATATCATCAATGCATAAAGTTTCCGCATCCTCATGGTATTGGGATAATTAAAGGTGATTGGTTTGAAGGGAAAAAGTGTTATGAAGTTGACATTAATACTTGCGAAGAAAGAAACGCCACAAATCGTAATTGGCAACATAACAGGAAGCAAACTCAGAGAGCAGAGAAATTAATGGTGGACAATATAGAGTTGCGGGGAAAGGATATATTACAAGAATAGTTTGTGCCAAAATAATCAATGGTGATTAATCGCGCAAAAGATGGGAAAAAGCTGAAATCTCCATTCTTCATTCTTCGCAGGAATATAAACAAGTGCAAGGTGCTAAAAAAAAAAAAAAAAAAAAATTGAAATCTTCATTTCTCGCAAGAAAGTAAACAAATAGAAAAATATTGCGAATAATCATTCGTCACAGAAGAAAAGAAGTGCATCAATGTCATGTTGCGAACAGTCGAAGAACAAAAATAGCAAGAAATATGCAAACCGAATATTAAAAGAAAAACTTTGCTCAAAAATAAGAATTTTTCTATTGAAAGAAAAAGATGATGATTTCAAATCATATAAGAATTTTTAATGCAAATGCATAAGACGGGCGCAAATCGCCTAAAAACATATAAGAATGGGACGATCCTTTATGGCGTACACCTTAGTTCGAGGATTCTATTCCGTAAGAGGCAATGTCCTTAAAATACGTCATAAGGGGGGTATCTCTTTGCATGACTATGGGAAAGTCTATACTGCTGCTGGAACCTAGTCATGGAGATTTGGGATTATAGAAAATCCATCCGGGAGAGATAACTTGGATTCCCAACTATATAAGGTTATACCCTGGTTGGGCGCCCGAGAGTTTCTCCTAAGGAATGCAAAGTATGATCAAGGCGCCGAGGTACACGGTTGAGCTGTGGGTGCCCAGGACGGATGAACCTACCCTGGCCATCCATGACAAGTATTGACTTACGATGTGTTCGGCCCGAAGAAAACCCCACTAGGGTGTAGTCTCGTAACTATAAGCCATATAGGCATAAAGGATAAGAGGCTACGAAAACAACTGGTTGTTTCTAGAACCGGATGGGAGGATCTAGTCTTGTATGGCGATATACGTCTCCTTGAAGGGGCAACCGGGGGGAGAGATAAAGGCGATACCCTCCATTAGGGAGCTGTGTATCAAAAAAGACGGCAATGTCATGGGACTTTATATTCGCAAGAGTATTTAGGCCCGTCATATTGTCGCGTGACACAGACAACAATGTCATGGGACTTTATATTCGCAAGAATATTTAGGCCCGTCATATTGCCGCATGACAGGCCAAAAATCCTAAAGAGAAATGTTAAGATGAGATCAATGGGTTTTTGCGATAAAAACAAAAGACGAGATAAATGAAATCAATGATAAGAGGATATAAATCGCAAAAATGTCCTGCGATTTCATCGCAAAGACGCCAATGTCATAAGTCTTAAAAAGCAAAGAGAGGTTAATCTCACAAGATGGCTTAGACTTATCATATTGTCGCAGAGATCAAAATAAATGCTAAGACAAGATCAATGGATTGTGAATCAGAGGTTATTATGCCACCTTGTCGCATAAAAGTGGCATAATAAGACCTTTAACTAGGAAGGCGAAATAAGACCACAAGAGAGGTTATATATGCGAAGCATATAACGGATTTTTCGCAATATTATTTGCGATACTTCATTTATCATATTGCAGATTAATAACAAGGGGCAAGTATGGGAATGATGCATAGAATGGTAAATATTGTTATTCATCATTATATGATAAATTCATATAAATAACAAACAGATAGAAGCAAAAAAGAATTTATATATTGAAAGACATCAGGAGTTGCAGATAATTCGCAGAATATTACAATTTGTCGCAGATAATTATCGCAAGAAAGAAAGGGAGAAATACAGGAGAAGATCAAAAAGAAAAAAGAAAAAAAAAACTATTGGGATTTATCTCCATCATTATTTTCATCTTCATCTTCACCATCTTCATCATTAGTTCGTTCCTCATCTTCGCTCTCACTTTCGTCTGCATCAGCCTCACTATCAGAAATAACTGGTACTTCAGAACTAGCTGGGATATTATCCATAAGACAAGGATATAGACTAAGAGGAAGATCATTATCTTTGCAAACTTTCTCAATAGCATTATTGCGAACGGTGAGAAGATTATTACGCAAGTTTGAGTTGGATATCTTTATTTTCTCTCGCAGTCTTGAGATTTTTTCATTACGGGAAGCAAGATTTTTCGCAAAACCACTTTTTTCGTCTTCAAGTTCTGCTACCCTTTTGGAATATTTTCCTACAGTTTCTGCGATGATACAACAACAAATTAGAAATTGGTTGGAAATCTACAAGAAATACAAAGATATTAGAGGAGAAATAAATAACCTTCTCTTTCATGGATCATTTCTTGTATCAATGTTGCTTGCTCGGTATGAAGACTGACATCTATCGCTAAGTTTTTCCTAGCGTTATCGAGAATTATCGCAGCCCATGCGAATTCATCATCACTTTGAATGAGAAGATGGGAACGGATTTGTTTTTCTCTTTTCAGAAGTTTAATGTTTTCATTCTTAAGTCTATCTCTCTCAAGTTCAGTATCAATAAGGGTATTGCGAAATTTTGATAGAGCTTCAGCGCCTTGAAGAGTAATGCGTTCTTTATCCTTCTCAAGTTCATTCTTCGTGGCTTTTAAGGCTTTGATTTTTTTCTCTAAATTCATCTCTGCAAGTCTTTAAACTATTGGATGTACTTAAAACAGATCTATAATCCATTCTCATAAGGGAGATATGATATTTAAGGTCATCAATGGACAAAGTATTAATTTTTTTCATCTGAATAGTTATTTAAAGCGTCATTAAGACGCTGAAGAAGGGTGGTTTCATCTATGGGTTCATCAAAAGAATTAAGAATGATGGCTTCATCAGTAAGATTATAGGCATCTGCAAAATGGTTGCCCAAATAAGCTATAAAAAAAGGGGGGGGGGGAAGACTTATACCAATAACGTGTTTGCAGAATTTCTCCTTATCAACTAATTTCTGTTGAAGAACTCGAATTTCTACTTCAAGCGATTTGTTTTTATTAAGAAGCTCAATATTTCCAGCTACTTCCAACTGTTTACATTTTTCGCGAAGAATGGAGATTTCAGCTTCGTATTGCTTATTTTTCTCGAGAAGTTTTGCAGATTCAGATTGTGAATCAGTAAGCCTTTTCTGTGATGATGATAATCTACTTTCTAATTCTGAAGCAACAGAAAAAGAAGCTCTAGCAGTCTGTGACAGAAAAGAGAAAATGAGTAAGATAAGTAAAAGATCTTTGATACTCATGACAAATGTGAAGTTTACTACAAGAAAAATGAAGGAAAGGGGCATACCAACGAAGCTAACGCATGAAGAAAACCTGGGTTAATAAATCTTGAGACTCCTTTAAGATCTTTATTATTAGTCAAGATTGAAGCGTCGCAGATCTTTGAGAGATAGTCGCAAGTACGAGTAATATCATCCTCTCCAACACCTTGTAAGGGGTTTCTAAAAATGTTTGACAATTGATCAATTGGAGTCTCAGGTTGAGAAAGACCCATCGCATACCTAATTCTTGCGGAAGAAATATGTATTGAAGTGCCCACAGAGGCATCATTATTAATTCCACTATCTTTTTCAATTTCATTATCTTTTTCAGCGATAATAGAAGTCTCTCTGAGTTGAGAATTATCAGAAGGAAGTGGTTGAGTTTTTCTCATCTTCTTTGGGGGACCGTCAGCGGTTTGATTTTTATTGCGGCGAGGAGAAGCATCGGAACTTTCATTTGGAGTTGCTACTCTTTTGCCTTTATCTTTGGCTTCAACCACCGATACAAATGGTATTTCCTTGAAAACAATCACATATAAAGATAAGAAACAGGGGCAACAATATATTGTTAAAGGTTATAGAAGATTGTTTCTTACTTCATCTGTGAAGGTTTTCAAAATTTGAAGGAGATTGGGACTCCCAGTATTGGCATAGTTAAGCTTCATTCTTTCAATCTGATAAAAGATATTTCAATATAATCAATAAGAATGATACATTTATCCAAATTTGCGAATAATGATAAATTTTGCGAGATATACCTCAGAATTCCTTTCAGGCCAGTTAAAAACCCAAGGACAATACGCCGCAAGATTCGCAGGATTCGCAGGAAGATCGAGAGCGCCAGAAATATATGGACCTTCAAGGAGGAGAGGAAATCTACACCACTTATCATCTTTTGAGAAGCGTGGACCTTGGTTTTTACTTGAATGATAATCTATATCTTGCATAAGAAGTTTATCCTTCGCAACCTTTTTATTCCTATTCAAACGAACAGCCCAACACGTGCTATCTTTCTTCATGGGAATCACTTGATAATTCGCAAAGAAATTCTCCACAGTATATTTCGCTGGAATAATTGGGATATCTTTAAAATCAGGATGTTTCGCAGATTCATGATAGCGAGATCCTTTACCAGCTCCACGAAAGGTATATTCGATAATGAGACGAATACAATCTCCACTTAATTGATAGATTGCTCGTGAAAATTTAACGTCCGAAATAATTTCATAAAAAAGAGGGAGATCTGGGTTATAAAGAGGGATAGGAAGGCCAGCTTCTAGTTTACCTAGCGAAATAAGGATTTTCCCATTGGAAGAAGGAAATTCTGAAACTAGATCAATGGAGAGATCAGTGTCTGAAGATTGACCAGGGATCTCAGAAAGTGTAAAACCTAAGGTTTGGAACTTCTGTTGGTGTTTTTGGAAAGTAGGTTAACCTAATTTTTTAGCAGGAGGCATTTTTTAGTATGGGGATGATGATTAAGATGAATAAGAATAAAGAAACAAGATTGAAATAGTAGTAGATCCGGAATTTGCGGAAGAAGATGAAGAACAGAAGAGTTGCAGAGAAAAAGTAAAAAGAGAAAGTAAAAAGAAGAGGAGAGATTAGCGAAGAAGATATTTATAAGAGAAGAAGATTCTCGAGAACATCAGTGCATTCAATGAAGAAAAGACGTGAATGGTCAGAATTCAACGGTTGAAAAAAGATGTGTCAAGGAATAAATGAGAGAAGAAACACGCGTATAATATATAGCGATGGATACAGAGACGTGTCAGAGTGAAGGTAGTGTGAAAAGATAAGGAGTTGCGGCAAATCAAGATATTTAAATTCTCATGATCTTTATCTTCTTCGCAGAAAAGATATGAGAAGAGGCAAGATGTAGGATCAGAATATTGTCACAACAATATTCCTGCAAAATAAAAACAGTTCTGCGAGACATGTTTACGATACATCAATGATATTCTGCAATACATCTCAAAATGACGTAAGGAATGACATATCGGATGAAAACGACAGAAACATGAGAAAAGCATGACATTTCCGCGATGAATCAATAAAACCTGCGAAATATTAAGGCGGTGCAAACTGCGATGTATCGCAAGAACTTAGATCCGAAACTAAAGGGGATCTTAGCTGTAAATGAGCTGTAATCCACTATGTAAATGCCTATATAAAGGAAATGAATAGTTCCTGAGAGGGAGAGGAATTTTTGAGTGCTAAGAAAGTTTTTAGGAGAGAGAAAATCTTATTAAGTGAATTGTATTCTTGATTACTGTAATTCTTTTAAGATCATATCAATAAAAAAGGTTCTTAATCTTCAAATTGTGTCATAAATTCTTGAGTTGGGTGTAGTGTGGGAATTCCTGCAACTACAATACTCATTCTTGCGGTGATTGTTAGTGCATCGTCGTTGAGTACACTTGCACCATTTAAATCGGGCTTACTCGGAGGTATCTCAGACGCCCGTATGTTGAATATTTATTACTAACCCATGGAATTCTGTTGGGAAGAACCATAGATTGAAGTAACGAAATATTACAAAAATATTTGAATATTTTCAGAAATTCAGTGGATGAATCCAAGAATTTAGGAATAATTAATTTATAGCTCTATACTAGAAGGAAAGCTGTCTAGGAGCATTAATTATTCTGAGTGACATGAGCTTGTTGGAGCATCATATCCTTTATATAGTCAGGGAAAACTGTTGTTTGTATCCTGAAGACGTTATCGCTCTATACTAGCAGGCAAGATGTCTAGGAGGTGTCAATCTTGTGATTCTATATAAAAGTAATTACTAAAGTGTTCAGTATTCATGAGATATGTCGTTGTCTAGCCGAGAGACTACATATCTGCATGTACTCTGAGAGACAGTATTCTCAGTCAGAGGTTCGATGAGAGACCCGTGTCTCAATACAGATATGTCATTGTCCAGCCGAGAGACTACATATCTTCATGTACTCTGAGATACAGTATTCTCAGTCAGAGGTTTAATAAGAGACTTGTGTCTCAATACAGATATGTCGTTGTCCAGCCGAGAGACTACATATCTGCATGTACTATGAGAGGAAATATTCTCAATCAGAGGTCCAATGAGAGACCCGTGTCTCAATACTCTCGTCTGATTGTTGGATCAGAAGTTTGTATAATTACGGAGTTATGATCTTAGCCTTTGTCGAAAACCAACCATCTACAAGCATTCCTTAGTTTATTAAGATATGTTCACAAACATCATTTTTAGACATAACCTACTCAAGTTCGCGGACTAGGTTCGTGGACTTAAGTTCCCGGATGGAGTTCACAAACTCCAGTAGAAATTCTCGGATAAGAACTTTCGCCAGTTCGCGGACTGAGTTTGCACACTAAGTTCGTGGACTGAGTTTGCATACTACTCCGGTTTCACTTGATCAACAAAGTTCGCAAACTTCGGTTCAAGCATTAAGGACTTATACATACAAGCCTCTAACCCGGTGCATACGCACCGGAGGTGTGTAATTCGTTTTGTGTAATTTGAACTACAACCACATATCCTTTGGGTGCGCAGCTTCGTTTGGTATTCCTGCTGGTCAGATTATATCTTAGACTTTGTTTATCTTTGTGACGTATAGGGACAACAAAATTAGCGCATTAGGGAGCCTTCTTTTAAAAATCAATGGTTGAAAGTTTTGAAAAAAATAGATAAGTAAGATATCATCCACGTAGGATTCTCTATTTTAAGTTATATAATGTAGTTAATTTATACACCAACCCCAACTTTTCCTAAAGTCCTTCATTAGTTTGATTTGATTTAATCTGGAAAACTTTCGATATAGTATCATGCCGGTGTTTGTCCTCCCATCAAACTCAGAGGCGGTTTTATTTACATCCACATCAAGTCACATGTTAAACTTATGAAAAAAACCCGGATATCCCATAAATATGCATATGGCTGTTGCATCATGATAGTGTTGTAACATGTATCTCGACCCTTCACTAAGGGATGATGGTAAACAATCCTTGTTTCCTTAACTCTGATTGTATTTTGGTTTTTTCCAACGAATGATCAATTTAGACTCTTTAGTCAAATACAACTGGAACGGACAACCACCCTGAATTACAATGACGCACTCATTTGGTCTTTGCTCTGCCCTAAATGCAAACTGCTCCACCATTTTACAAAGATTTTGCATTTTTTTTTCTCTGGTTGAGTATACTGTATAATTGAGTAACTATCTTTGATTTCAACTTTAAGGAATTAGAAACGGGGTTTGCATTTCCCTAAAACTTGGATGAAATTAAGTGATCCTTTTTTAGGCAGGTCTCTTTTGGTCGACTATTATATCTCTGCACGTATGCTTGTCATTACTTCTGCCTGGGGCTGGGAGTATAGCGCAAACACTTCTAATACAATTGTTGAGTTATATTGGCGCCCATCTTTTTCCTCGATGCAGTGAGTATCAATGTACCTGGCACCGTTCAGGTTCTTGGTGACGATCTTTTGCCATTCTGAACCACTGTACGTGCAAGAAGGGAACTTTCTTGTAGCATTTTGATAAGATTACTTTCACTGTTTCATGCCCCAAGTATCATGTATTCTTCTGTAAACATTGGATTATTGCCATCGCCTGGTAGCAGTTGCCGATCTTATGATGATTCTAACTTGTATTTTGTTTTTCATTTAATGATGATGATTCTAACTTTCTCGTTGTGATATGGTAGCAGTTCTTCATATCGTTTGTGTTTTTCTACGAATTACCCAACAACCATTTCTAGCAAACATATCTATTGGAAGGGACGGTTGGGTAGCATGCATGGAAATTGAGTAGAAGAAGTTTCTTCGATCATTTCTACTTTTACGACAAAGAATCTTGATTTTCATTCATTAATCTATCTTCTGTATCCCGTTCCCTTCTTCTCATGATACATACCATTATTTTCAAAATGGTTACAGCAAGTTACCTTATGATGGCGGATGATAATTACTTTATCCTCCGTATGTAACTTCATCTCAAACTGTGTTGGTCTGACACTATTAGTAAAGGCTACCAACAAACTCCTCTACATAAGTTAAATATCTTGCATGTGATTCCTCTCAATTTACATTAATATATCGTATAAAACTTGTATCTATATGATTTTTAGTCTGAAAACATTAGTTGTGTTAGTCTTAAAACATTTTCAAATTCAAGTATGATGAATACGAAAAACTAACCTCTCTACGGTTGGTTCGTTGAAATCACTTTCGTCCCAAGTGTTCCCTTCATCTGATATGGAGCACTTTGTTTTTGGATGGTTATGGCAGCAACATAGGGAGATGTTTTTTCTAATAAGGCAATTGTTGGTGGTGTGGTTAAACATTTGAGAATTTGTAACTGATATTGGTGAAGAGTCATGTTGTTAAATTTAAAGTTGCATCCTTTAGACATTTTATGTGACTGTTGGAATTCATTAATGTGCCTTTTAAATGTTAAGTGTCTCTTGGGTTTGAGTTTGCCTACTTGGAAGTGTCTTATAGAATAAGCCAATCAGATAACCATGACATGGATAGTTAGTGCTTAGGTGGCTTCACCAAAATCAAGAGTGATTGTGGGATCGACATGTGGCGACTTAGGGTCTCTTATTATAAAGAAAGATATGTGTTACCACAACAATGCTTATATACTCCAATGGTTATATTGTCTAAACTCCCATTTCAATCATTGAAACATTATCAGAGGGCGTTATATAGTTGTTATTCACAAACTATTTTTCTTCAGAGAAATTTCCAAAATGATTGAAACATAACATGACTTTCGTCACTAGGTAAAGATGAACTTGGCTAAAGAGAAAGCTTTACCAACATATATTTCGATAATTAGATAAGCAAGATATACACAGCTCGAAATAACATGTGTATATTCTTAGTCTATATAGTAATACGACTTTTGTCTCAAGATAGAAGATAGAATAGATAGACTTTTGAGTGATAGATAAGTTCAAGTCTCCACATACCTTTTTGTCGATGAAGATCCACTGGTTCCTTGAGTAGTCCTTCGTCTTATATGATGATCGCCATGGAGTTCTTGAGCTCAACTACACTTTCTATCCTAGTCCGAGACCTTAGCTATAGTAGACTAGAAATCAAAGACTTTATAGTTTTGATCACTAATATTGACAAACATGCTTGAGATAGCAACGCATGCGAGTTCGACCGAGCAATGCTCTAACAATCTCCCCCTTTGTCAATTTTAGTGGCAAAACTATTAATACATATGGAATACAAAATATATAAATAAACTTTGTAGCTCCTATTCCACATGCCGTCTAATCTTCAACAATACTTGAAATCTTCGTCACTTCCAAGTAATCCAATGATCCCAAAGGTTGTAAGTTTAGCACCATCGTTGTTGAAAATCCGTATCTATATCAAAGAGAAAAGCAATGGTTCCCAATCATTGTTATATAGTGTCATAGTATCATTACACAGCGTCAAAGTCCAATTGCATCACAACTTTAACAACAATACTATGGTGATACTTCACTCCCCCTTAGTCAATACTCCATCTCACATGGAAACCACTCCCCCTTACATAATGATTTGAAAACCATATGTATTTGTAGTGTGAACTACATATTAATTCTCCCCCTTTTTGTCAATAAAATTGGCAAAGGTACAAGAACGGGATCCTAATGAAATTTCCGTAAGAGACATTTCATAACCAAAGGTAAATGTATATCATCTTGTTTAAATGCAATCATAAAGCCTAAGCTAAATGCATTCATCAAGGAGTTTATAAAGATACAAGATAACCCCTATAATTTTCCACAACCGCATTCCCCACAAAGATTTGGCAATTAATCACAAGTTCAAAAGAACTCTCCCCCATAAAATGTCATTCCCAATGGAACAACAAGAGCGACCTTATAATTTCAAAAAGAAAAGAAGGATTTCTTTAGACTCAACAAATCACATACAAGTATGAATTTGGAATCCAAAAAGAAATATTCAATCATATTAACCAAGGAGAACCAAGATTAATTTGATTAAATATGCTCGACACAAGTAAACTTATGGAAACTTAAATAAATTAGATTAATCACAAGAAGACTCGCAAGTAATCTAATTGTCATACTCAACCAAACTAGTTACAAAAGTAATCAATTTAATTGGTCACACTCGACATAAGAAAATCTATGGAGCAATGACTAAGTTAATCACGAATAACCAACCCAGTCAAAGATATGCTCAAACATAAGAAAACTTATGGAGTGCTAACTAAATAATCACACAAGATGATTAATTTAGTTCAATCATGTTCAACATAAATTACCTTACGGAACAACAGCTAAGCTAATCACAAAGCAATCAACTTTTGTCGTTTTAGTGCTCAACATAAGACACTTCATGGAACAACACAATATTTACACAAAAATTATGGATCGGAGAATCGACCTTATACCGTGGAATAAGCAAGGATTCATTCTATGTTTCCATCACTATTTTCACAATGACACACAATAGACATAATCCTTGAATTACAAAATATTTTAACCTATCTTACATCAATAATTGACAATATAGGCTTAACTTTCGTGTTTTTTCAAAAGTCTATTCATTCTTTTATCAATATTTGCATATCAATTCATGAATGACTTTACTTTTAACAACATATGGGACAATCAAGTTCACGGACGTAAACACACATATCCCATAACAATATTGGAATATATAAAATCAAAAAGATTCATACTGCAAAAATCATCTTCCAAACAAGTTTAGAATTTAAACCAATAAATCTAAAAACAAGAAGATGAAAACTTTGGATATAGTTATGTGTAATCACAATAATGGCTATTCCAAAACACTAGTTATTCTTCTAAATAAAACAAAAAAAAATAGAAGATTTACTTGGCAATAAGACCTTTGAAGAATTCTTTATCGTCCCCCAACTCCTTGTCATCAACATCCATTGGAACATAAGGTTCATTAAGGTAGGAGTTTATATCAATAAACCTTCTAGGTTGATGTTGTCGAACCAGGGCCTTCTGAATCTCATGAGTCTTATACACAAAAGCCTTTGTTTGTTGAATCTCCTTACACAACTCCTTCATCACTTCAAGAACATCAGAAAACTTCTGAGAATTTGAAGGAACGACTCTTGGCTTCCTCACATTCCTTCTTTTCCTTTTCAATGTAGGAGGCAATGGAGATTGTTATTTTTCCTTCATGATTGATGGCTTAGCAATCATATTACCGTCCTTTCCATCTGAAGACATCATTCTTGGAGCATCCATGAACGTATGGGTTTGTGAGAGGAATTCAAGATTATCTCAACAAGTAGTCTTAAGATAAAAAAAGGTTTTAGAGAAGGAAACAGAATGTAGGGTTCGAAACCTTAAAACAGGTTCGTAAACGATCAACTTTTAACCCTATGAAGAGTAGAATTGTCGATAATACACTTTCTTTTGTTTGATAGACAAAAACAAACCTAATAAAAGAAAGAACAAAAAAAAAAATTCTTAAAGCCTGGGAGGTACAAAATCATTGTCTCTTTTGATCAGGCACATGATGTGAATACCAATATTCTATGGAGAACGTGTCACGATCTTAGTGGTCGCACAATAACTGAATTATACAGCCTTCGCTAGACAAAGGAACCTGAGCTACAAAGGGTACCTCCGTAGATCTACTTTATCTCGCCCCAAGAAAGAAGACCTCGACGGTAGAGATGAAAGAAGTACAAGTCCCATCTACAAGGCGCATGTGGCAAAGGGACAGAGTTAGATTACACATCTAATCAGCATTAAATACCAAGACTTCTTATCTACACGCATGAACAAAGGCACGTGGAGATAAGAGGCGTGGCGAGACCTGATTGGCTGACACAAGCGGTGAACGAAGGTACATCCCATACAAAGGCTGGGAAGTTCCCGAAGGAACATGGGTTAGCTGAGATGACATGATTCTACTGGAACAAACGCGCGGTGCACGAAGGTACCACTGACACCCAAGGTATATCAGCAGACGATGGACCCAGAGGCAGCAAAGATATACCAGGGGAAGATGGGGCTATAAATACCAAGCCTCACCAACAAATTAAGGGCATTCAATTCATTACCTAGAAGAAGAAGATCTAGTCTTAAGCTTATACCTATTTAATATTTAGAACTTAAGTACTACAACTTGAGTTCTCTCTATTACTTTGGGAAGCATTTAAGATCTTTGTAATCACCACAACTTAATACAAAACAATCACTCATTTCCCCCGTGGACGTAGACGAATGTCGAACCACATTATTTCTTGTGTCTCTTGATAACTTAGATGTTTTTACATTATATTTACGTTCTTTGTTATTGTTGAGACCTTATACATCTTTTATTACTTAGTATCATCAGTTCAACAGAGGTATCGATACTTCCTAGCATCCGATCTTGGAACTTCAATAAAATCCTTTTTTTTTCTTTTTTTTTTTTTTAAAAAAAGAGTTGTTTACATGACGTAGACTATGGGAAAATAAGTAGTCACAGTTTGGCGCCCACCGTGTTCTTTCTCACGACCGTGAGTTTAGACGCAGTTTTACTTTTAATTTTTTGCATCTTCGGGAACAAAGGGATCTATTTTTTAACGGTGAATCTCATTCTCTAGTGATTCATTTATTCGTTATTTTTGTATATTTTCGAGCTCATAGCCTCTAGAAACACGCCTTGTTACAGATCTACAATTGTTTTTCACAAAAGCGTATCCAAAAAATGCCAAAATCAAATCTTTGTTTTATACAAAAAAAAGCCAACTATTTTCACAGATCTGAGAACCTTTGACTGTCAAAGGAACCTCAGTAAGATTTTAAGGAAGAAAAATCTTCTAAAAGCATTAATAACATCGTTTTCTCCAAGATCTGACACCCCCTTTTTCGGTTTTCCAGGTTTTTAAGGTTGTTTTCTCCAAGGGTGTCATACGCCTTTAATACCCATCTGTAAAAAATATCATTTCAGTACTTTTTCTGAAAAAACTGCTCAGCCACCCTCTGTGTCAGAGCATTTATTGTTACTTTTTGACGAAGGTACCCAAGTACCAGATTTCTTTACTCTCTTTGTGACCACATGGTATCAAAAGCCGAAGGTATGCAGAAACCGGATGATATACCAACAAACTCACGACCAGCGCTCACGAGAGGAAGATCCCAAAACACGTCTCAAGCAAATCAAAGAAATGAAGCATAGGACGGACAAAGCGAGATAGCAAGAAGAACGGTTTCTACAAAGACACCTATTCCTACTGAGGGGATGGGGCAAACATCGGGATCTCAACCTATCTACGGTATGCCGTTACCGGAACATCCAACTACAACGAATCCACCTGCGGCCAACTAAGGGTTACCTGAGACCTTAGTTCATACACGGAGAGGGTTGGGAAACCTAACACCAATCCAGATGCACCAATCATAGACAAAGTAGCGGACAACTCTGAGCTTCCAGCCGACAGCACTCCGCAAGGAGGTGGAGCCCTCAACGAAGATCAGATGGCGGCACAAGTAGCAGCCTTGATCCTCCGAAATAAGGAAAACGAAGATGCGCTACAAAATATTGCCTAGCAGAACCATAATCTCAAAGGTATGTTGGATACACAGATCGAAGGATCCCATGCTCGGCCTCCCCAAAGGAAGCATAACAACGGATCCATCTCAGGGAGACGAAGGGTCACTCTTAACACATCAACACCTAATCAACCTAACGGAGCTGGAGCACCGCACCACGACCCAGATGAGGTGGACTCAACATACAAATCCTCTCAAAGCTACTACGACAAGGCGTTATCCAAAGATGCTCACAACGTGAACATGGTCATGGATCAAATGGAGAAGATGCGGAGGGAGATACGAGGACTAAAAACTGGTCATGCAGGCGCAAGACTAGAAGAGGTGCTACAGGAGGCAACCACATCTCCATTATGTTTTCGCATTTTAGGGGAACCTATTCCTCCAAAATGCTCGGTACCTACGTTTCAGGCATACAATGGTACCTCGGATCCCGCAGCCCACCTACGGTATTACACTCATGTCTTTGCCCATTGGGAAAGATACGAGGTAGTACTATGTAGGTACTTTCCAGCAAGCTTAACAGGATCAGCACTTCCATGGTATGACAACCTACAAGCAAACTCAATTGACTCCTTCGAGCAATTGTGTACGGTATTTTTGGAGACATACATGTATAACAACGCAACAAAGGCAGGGTTAGATAGGATATTTGCTTTAGCTTTTGGACCTCGGGAAACACTCATGCAGTACATAGACAGATGGAAAAAGACATGCCAAGCAATCGGGAAAGTTAATCCAGAAATTAGCATTAACTGCTATAAGTACGGACTTGACAGAACCTCAGCCATCTTCGTGAAACTTCACAATAGAGCCCTCGATTCATAAGGAGAGCTCAAGGTCGTTCAAGATCTCTATATCAGGCTCGAGGAGATCCATAAGGACAACCCCAGAGCACAAACAAAGACAACGGTAGCTCCGCAACGAACCAACTCTCTGGAACCAATTCCGGAGATACCTAAGCGACAAAATGAAGCTGGGGGCAGAGCTAGCTATCATGACAAATGTTCCAAGTATGGAGATGACAAGAGAGGCAGGAGAAGAGAAGAATTTGTCGACAAAGTCTACACAAAGCTGAATACAACCTTCTCTCATATCCTAAGCAAGGAAGGAGCAAAGCCAAGCTTTCCATACCCGGGCACTAGGGGAAAGCAGCCAGACAAAATGAAGGTAAATAAGGAATACTGCTAGTACCACCAGTTCTATGGACATACCACAGATACTTGCTATCATCTACGCGGCGTAATCCAACGATTCATCGACGAAGGTAAGTTCTCTGAATACGTGCAACTACTGCCAGCTGAAACCAATGAGGCCTCAAAGAAAAGGGTGGAGCTACCTCGGAACGACAAATACGTCAACATGATCACCTTCTCCAGCGGTGTCCAAGAAGCAATGGTAGAAGATATACTCGAGTCTTTTTGTGTGAATCGAAGATGTTGAGATTAGTTACTCCATAATAATTTCCTCCATGTTGATTAAAAAGAAACCTAATTCCTAACACAAAGAGGTAAAACGCAAAGAGAGAAATTTCTCCAGAATCTGTATGGTAGAGATCTGTATGACGGAGAAATAAAAGAAATTCGGGTTTGTTATAGGGGTAGATATCAATGGCCATGTTAAAACCGGAAGTTTCCCAGACGTCCATGTAAAAACCCCATCCGGAGCTTCCCGACCTTCGGACCAGGGTCCTCATTAAATGTCGTCCGTCTGATAGCCCTGGCTATCATGGACACAAACCAAATACCTTTTTATAACAATGATGTTTTCCCTAATAAATCTAAGAACTACTAAAAATAATTTTTCCAATTTTTTTGCTGATTTATGAATATATTTACCTTAATTATAGGTTTATGTTCCATGAATTTTCTAGCTAATTAATAGTATATTTTCGGAAACAAATCTAGGTGCTGATATATTTCGCCAAATTTGGCGGTCCTTTCATTGGCAATTCATGTCAAATTTAGCAATGGAAATCAAGAGAATTTCGGCGTGTATATTCACTTTCTGGAATAGACTAAATTTCCTAAATCAATCCAAGAGAAATGCGTGTATATACCTAAAATGCGAACTTACCTAATTTTTTTCACTCAAACCTTTTATTATAATTTTTGATTTTGTTTACTAATCATCTCTGTTTGTTCTCTGAAATTTCTTACCGCACAAAGACAAACCCCTAATATTTTCTTCTTCTCCATATTTTCTGCAGTTTCAGTGCTTTATTTGTTCTGATCAATTTGTTATTGTTTAGTTTCGGTGCTTTTTTTTTTCTGATCAATTTGTGATATTTAGGTTTTAGGTTGTTGATGTTTGGTTGAGAAGAACTAGTATGAAAAATCATTGATGTCTTCACTTAGATATATTACAAGGTAACTACAGTTCTTATATTTTAAGTGCGATATCTTTCTTTTTCTTTTCTTTATTTATAAAAAAACCATAATCATTAGTATGGACTCTGGATAAACAGATTTCTCTTCATAACCGTATCCTAGAATTTTTTTCAAATATATCTATTAAGTATTAATTATCTTTCTTAGAGAAAGAGCCATGAAGGAGAAAAGACTTTTGGGAAATTAGGTAATACTAAGCTTCATAGGTTTCATCTCAAATTTTTTAGGATAAAATAGAACAAAGAAGAATAAATGTCTTGCACGATTGTTTGATCTTACATATTTTTTCTCTTATAAATTTTTTTAGGTGGAGGAACACTCTCACTGGTTTTTCTCTTATACAACTAACTTTATGGTGGCTTTGGTACCTTGCAGAGTCGCTATTTTGACAGTGGTAGTTGTATTCAAATATAATATTGGTAAATGTAGCAGAGTCTGTATATACTTAACTTAACATTCGAATATAGTGTTGTTTTGGTGTATTGGTTTGATATATGTTTGTACAATGTAATTAGGGATTTAAGTAATTACGGTATGAGTCACAAAATTTTGGTTTTTGAATTGATTAGGTTTTCTCTTTGTTGATATAAGATAAGATAAAATATTGTGTGTATGGTCGACCTGGTAATGGAGTATTTCTCATACAGATGCATATATAGAGTACGACCGATGACATGCTCATTGCAGTTCGAGGCTTGGATACAGCAGTGCAGTTAGAGTTGGGCGTTATGAGGGTATATTTCGTAAGAGATTTTAAGGGTTTTGTGGGTGCAACATTCTTTTTGTAATTTTGATTGTATCCTCTAGCCGAATCTACACCCTTTGAGCTATTTAGAGTTCTAGAAGCATATATAAAGTATACAAAAAAACTAATATCAGGTTGTGAGAGGAGGTATTAGAGTATATGTTGGTGGCTGGCTTGGGTACGGTAGTTAAATACTGATGATAAGCTATCCATGGGTTTTGATAGAGTTAAAATTACATGTTAGTGGCCTTTTTCGAATTATAAATATAGAAGCATTATTTTGGTCAACATGTTTCTGCGGTTTGTTAAATCCACAATGTTCTCTTAATTTCCAGGGGCGATGTGCTTAGTGGTCCTAAAGGCAAGAGTTGTGAAATTGTATAATGCTAGGGACACCAATTTGTGGAGAATGTTCAGATCCAACTTAATCATTATGCATGGGGAGGTAAAAAATATTTTAGCGTACCCATTAATAGATTAAATTAATAATTTCTTCTTAATAAGAAGTGAGTGCCTTGGACATTTTAGTCGATACTGCTGGTTCTACATTTAGCTGATATCAAAAATGATTGCCTTAAAATATTTTTAGATCATGAGCATATTCTAAAATCATCCTACATACAGCAACATAGAACACACATTTACATTTCAATTTTAGGGTATTAAGCATCTATCGATTGGATCGTATCAGCATGACCGATTGTATTGAACTTCCTTGTCATATAGGAAATAAACGGATTGCCCACTGGCATCAGATGCCTTCGGTAATGAACAAATCTCGCTTCCAGATTTATTTGAATTAGAATTATTGGTCAAATGAATTTTGGGCGCATGTACTTGCATAGTGAAGCAGCAACATAACCAATTCAATCGGTGATAACGATGTCTCGATGCGATAAATTGTGATCGATTGTACAATGCATCTTAAATTTTCGTGTTTTAATTTTTTTCTTATTGGCTGAATTAGTGAACGTAGTTAATGATGACATCATAAAGAACTTTGTGAATATACCTATGGTGGTAGTAGTTACTGATATATACGTGAATGATCCCATGGGTAAAATTTTAATTTATCATTTTAGAGCTATTCTTGGACCAGAAGTCTTTTGACTTCCATTTGGGTCATGCACTTGAAAAGATTGATATCAAAGGCACTTTAGTGGAAAAAATAATCATGCTAGCGAGTTCTGTTTTATATGTATATCTTAATAATACTCAGAAAAAAAAAACCAAGTTAAAAGGCATCAAACGGTTGTTAAAGTTTCATTTTTTGATTGTTGGGTATTGTTTGCATCCATTTTTTTTTTTTTTAAGGTATCTGGGAACAACTAGTTTTTTGCTAGGGGACGTGTGTTTTTGCTAATGCCATTTTCCATGGCCATTGCTCCTAATCCCTATCGGAATCCAAAGTACATAAACATTAGAGTGTTTGCAGTTGTTCCAAAGTCTATCTTGATTTTTATGTACTATCTCGCACCATAATTGCTTAAATTTCTATTTATTTATTGTTCGTCTTAGTGATTTTTGTTCTGAAATTAAGATTAACTAATTGGTATTTGTGAATGAGATTGAGATGGTTGAATTTGGTTGATGACTTTATGTTCTACCACACTGCTAGGTTCTTATCATTTTGTGGTTGTTATCGGTTATCAAAAATATTGTTGAGAGAATGCTTGCATTCAATGAGGCAGTAATTAATAACTGAGTAGAATTGTGTGGTGATTAATAACTTTTTAATTTGTTATAGTGCAAGTGACAAGGTGTAGTATCCGCATCTATTTAAGGGGGTTGTGAAACATTTAAGAAGCTTGCCCCCATGCCAGGAATGGTACAGGGCGCTACCAATCCATATAAAGTTGGTGTCTATAATGTGAAGGGATACTATCACCATTATTTTGTACGTATTTGTGCCAATAATTTTTCCGAACTAGAAACTGTGAAAAATAAGGACGAATGTTTATGGCAGCAAAAGTTGTATATGATAATAATTTCAAAGGAATGATGATAGAAAAGCAATCAATTTCTTGGGATTTCTATGGTATCTTTAGTGTGACTTAAGAATTCCTTAACTTTTATGTTAATTAATTGTGAAGTTCTCCCAAATGTTTGCTTTCACGTTCACCTGGGTTGATCCAGTTGCAGGGTTTTGATTATCGTCGGGCTTAACTCGAGTTTATTTTTTGTAATTCAGCTTTGTAATTTGAAACATCTTAATTGATGCAATTAAGTGGGTACAAATGAAACTTCAAGAATTCTTTTTACTATGGCTGTGCTTGGAAAAAACAAATTCAGTTAGTAGAAATTTTGTGAAGGAGAGAACATCATTCTTCCAATTTTAATCACAAACTCACACCGATCACTTGCACAGTTAGTGGATGAAATCCCAATGGTCAGCGAATGATCAATACAGTAATTCACACAGTAGTCATGTACGACGACATTGAACAATCATCAAATAGTCAGTGAAGTTGTCTCATAATAGCCATGTACTACGGCAATGAATAACATGATCAAAGCTAACATAAATTCACCCTTTCTTTAGTCTTTTTCTTTGTTGTTTAAGTACATGTTTGACAATTGCTTTCCCATACCATAAATAGTGCCAAAGGTGATAAAAGCAACAATTTTACTCAGTATAGATTGTATTTCTAATGATACAAGAATGGCGGTTCTTTGGTATTATTTCATGGTATCTCGGTATAGGAAAAATTTACGATTGTCTCTCTTCCACTAATATGATGAACTGAGCAACATAATGCATGTTACGGACTGTCCATTGAAAAAATTATACAAAGGTAAGAACCATTATGATCGAGTTTGTTAGATGTATTAAGAAGAAAAAAATGTATTCTTGGTTTCAGGAACATGAAAATGTGTTCTTCAATTACAATGAACTCAATGTTTCTTCTTTAATGTGAAATGGTAGGAATTCAAGTCAATCAACTAATGTTGTAACTTTAAGTTTCTGCGTACACAAAACAACTTCAAACTATATTATCAACTTGCAGGAAAGAAGGTCATTGCACATTTTTAGCGGTTTTAATGATGCACAACTAACCATGGTTTTCTTCTTTGACCCATTAGTATCACCAAGACCATCGTTTTGTTTTTGTTTTTTTTTGTTTTTGCTAAATTCGAAGGAGGGATGAAAAAAGGGTTTGCAATTCCTCAAATCGAATGTTTTAAAGGTAAATGGTGTTATTTCTTTTCCTTATTAGAATTTTACTAATTTGTTTAAGGTTTATCCTAATTTAAAGCATTAAATCTTATGTTTTGGTTGCTACAAGTGCAATACAATTTTTTAGAACTGAAGAGTTGCTACTGGCACACAAAAATAACTCATGCAATAGCTTCCACGGTAAGGGAATCTCTCCATTGTATAAAGAAACATGAGAATCAAAAATTATACTCTTAGATATGTGCGTACATGGTCAGTTTGATCTTTATGCATATGAGAGAGTACAAGCATCAACTATCTAATGGTAATGATTATGGTAGTGCCCGGTAAATCGAGGATGAAATAGGTGTAGATGAGGAAAAATGATTTTCTGGCTTTTACGATATTGAGGAGACGACCGTACGGAGGAGACTCCTTGAACCGAGCAAAATTTTCAAACTCACACAGATGCACCGCTGTAAAGGGGGTTCTTTGAATTCGAGAGATCAATCTGTAGTACTCCGGCCTAAACCAAGACAATGGCCGTTCCAGAGTAAATTTGGTCACAAGAGAGTATGGGTCGATCTGTAGAAGGGAAGCTGAGAAATGTGTGGAATCAATGGTAATCAAAGATTGTAGGTGTGTTGTGAATTCTGAATAAGATAAGTTCTGAATGATTGAAATTTCTCAGTTGAGAGTAATTGATCAATTGATGAGTTGTTGATCTCGTATTGTCAGTGAGACGTGAGATTCTAGTTTTTCTGTTTTCAATCATGATTCAGAGACTTATTAATATTGCTGGAATTATAGACAC
The DNA here is from genome assembly GCA_023529315.1 of Papaver bracteatum. Taxonomy (NCBI): domain Eukaryota; kingdom Viridiplantae; phylum Streptophyta; class Magnoliopsida; order Ranunculales; family Papaveraceae; genus Papaver; species Papaver bracteatum. The sequence goes on from JAJJWX010001315.1 coordinate 1,934,581, forward strand.
CATGATCCCATGAAGTGTGACAGTTGATGGAATCAAGGAGTGGGGAAATGGAAATCGTGTTTGAAACCAATTGCTCATCGTGCGGAGACTTGGTCGATTTTCCACCCACTACTTTGTTAATCCCTTCAACTGATTGCACGACTTGCTCACATTCCAACGTGCGTATGAACACACATGTCGTGGAACGCCAGACCAAAACCCTAGTTGATATCCCCCCAAGTGACACGATTGACGTCTCGTGGTTAATTAGTCAGTTGCTGACTTCATGACTTAATGGGACGATGAGTCCATGTATTTGTTGAGTTGAACATGGTTTGCAAAGATTTTCCGAAACTCATGAATTAAACGTGTCTGCTGAGACAGAGGTGAAATTCTGACATTAAGGCGAGCAAGTATTGCTCATTCGATGAATTGTTTAATATTGAACCAATATTCCTTGGTTTGAGCAAATGTTGCTCATCTGACGAATTATTAGTAGTGTGACAAAAATAAAACATTAATTAAAACGCTGGTAGTTGAACCGAGCATATTTAATAAGAATACTGATCATGAGATCGTCGTAAAATTATTAGTGTTTGAATCTGGAATTATGATCCTTGGACTTAGAAACCCTAATTTGATCAATTGATGACCAATTCATGGTTAATTGAAAATTAACCATGGAATGAAGGAGGGACTGGCTACATTGAACTGTGGGTCAACCATGTAGCTCCCGTAAGCTCGTGTGAGCAAATGCCAAGGCCTCTTAAAGAGTTGGTGATTTGTTGATGAAAGAATGATCAAATGCTGGTTTAATCATTTATTTGAAAAATGCTCGACTGAGCCTTAGGTGATAAAACCTAATTAATTATAAAGAGGTGAGCGACCAACCAAGGGGTCATGAAATCATCCCTAGGTAGTCACGTGATCGACTGACGATCATTCCATGAAAATCCAAAATTATTTGGAAGAGTTTTGGACCTAATACGTGCAATTGCGCAAATTAGGTCAAATCGTGAAAATACGTGGGACCGTCTCATTGCAAGCCAATGAGCCAACCTTGGTCGGTCAAGGTAATATGCTCACGTCCCCAGAGTGTTCGTGTATCAGTCTTGGGAATTTTGATATTTTCTGGCGTGTATTTGAGCAACCATTTGAGAAAATATGACAAAATCAGGGTTTTGCTGAAACTGAGGAAACTTCATGAGATGAAGGAAAATAATTATAAAATAAAGGAATGATGAAGCGTGGAACCGCTGAGGCCAAGGCATGGCCGGCCGTCCAGTGACCACGGTCCCGTGGCGCTTTTCCCTAATTTTATATTATTTTTCATGATTTTATGAAAATATCATGAAATCAAGAAATTTGTTGACATTAAAAAATTTCCTAGAAGTGAAGGAGTTTCCATGGGATCAAAGAAGCAAATAATATTAAAATAGTAAAAATAAAGGTGTGTGGGACCGGCTAGGGCATGGCCGGCCGGCTTGGGCCCGGTCCCACGAGTTTCCTTAATTTTATGTATTTTCTGTGTATTTTTCCATGATTTGAAGGAATTTTCATAATTTGATAGAAATACCACGAAATCCAGGAATTCCATGGGACCAAGGAAAACTTAAAATAATAATAATAAAATAAAGGGCGTGTGGGACCGGCCAGCTTGGGTCCCGGTCCCACGGGTTTCCCTAATTTTATATTATATTTTTCATGGATTTGTGAAAATACCATGAGATCAAGGAGTTTTCATGAGATTAGAGAAATAATAATAAAATATTGAGGAACCATGAGGTGTGGGGCTGGACGGGATCAAGGCATGGCCGGTTGGCCAATAATCACGACCCCATAATATTTTTCCTAATTTTATATTATTTCCTTGGTGCAAAGGAAACACCACGAAACTGAGGAGTTTCCTCAAAACGAAGGATATTTGTTCAAATGAAAGGATTTTCATAAGATAAAGGAAAATAATAAAAAATATGATAAAACATAAAACTGGCGTGGGATTGGTCACGGACGGCCAGCCGGTGAGCCCAATCCCCCAGCGCCTTGGTCAATATTTAATTATTTATTATTTTCCTTTCTATTTTGCATAGGTTCATCATTTTGTCGTATTTTGAAATACTAATTCGTGCGGTGATTGTTAGTGCATCATCGTTGAACACACTTGCATCATTTAATTCGGGGCTTACTCGGAGGTAGCACAGATGCCCGTGTGTTGAATATTTATTACTAACCCATGGAATTCTGTTGGGAAGAACCATAGATTGAAGTAACGAAATATTATGAAAATATTTGAATATTTTCAGAAACTCATTGGATGAATCCAAAAATTTAAGAATAATTAATGGAGGGCTCTATACTAGCAGAGCAAGCTGTCTAGGAGCATCAATTATTCTGACATGAGTCTGCTGGAGCTTCATATCCTTTACATAGTCAGGGAAACTGTTGTTTGTATCCTGAAGACGTTATCGCTCTATACTAGCAGAGCAAGCTGTGTAGGAGCTGTCAATCTCGTGATTTTATATAAAAATAATTACTAAAGTGTCCAGTATTCATGAGATATGTCGTTGTCCAGCCGAGAGACTACATATCTACATGTACTATGAGAGACAGTATTCTCAGTCAGAGATTTGATGAGAGACCCGTGTCTCAATACTCACATCTGATTGCTGGATCAGAAGTTCGTATAATTACGGGTTTACGATTTTAGCCTTTTTCAAAAATCCACCATCTACATTAAGTCCCCTGCTTAGTGAGGAAATCCATGTTCCTCAGTCAGCATTGAATGGTGATTTTACGGTCATAAACGATATAAGTAATTGAACTTAGTCGTAAGTTAAGATGTTACCGGATTTCGATAATACAAGCATACCATGACTTGAATGAAGATTCCAGTGGCATGATAGAGTTTCGTTTGGTGGACATAAATTGGTGGTGAACCGCTGATTTGGACGACGGGACCTTGGTCGTTTAGGATTCGCGGGTCGGGCCCAATAAGGAAATCCTTAGAAAATTAGGTTTTGGAAATAAAATTTGATATAAAAGGAATTAATCTTTTTTTAATTTCCCACGACTAGTATCTTCATCACCTTCACGCCAGCAATAGGAAGAGAAAAAAAATTTGTCGGAGCACCACCATCCGCCGTCGCTATCCGATCACCGTCCGGCCAGTTTCCGGCCGGCGCCGACCAGGTGCGGAATTTTTTTTTTTTTTTTTTTTTTGTTGATGTTCAAGAGTTCTATGAGTTGTTCATATCTTGATCATGATAAAGTTATACACATGTGCATATATGAGCGTGGGTTTCGTCGAAAACCCTCGTTTTTGAAAACGTATGTTCGTTAGTTTTGAAAACTAATAATAATCCCTGATTTAGGAGAGATTTTTATTTATATATGTAGACCTAGGTCTAGTGATAAAACTAAGTTTATGAGCTTTCATGTGAATCAAAGTTTTATCATGAAAGGTGAATTTTCGCAAATCCGAAATAAACCTTCGTTTTAAGGAATGACGATGACACGAAGGAAGAGTTATATATACGGACTTGTGTCCAGTGATAAAATTTTGTTTATGAACTTTCATGTAAATCAAAACTTTATCTTATTTTTCACAAAATTGGAATAAACCTTCGTTTCGAAGACGTATGACGATACGAAGGAAAACCCTTTTTTTTTTTTTTGTAAAACTACGGCCTATCCACGAAAAATATTTTTGTAAACAAGGCCATGACATGCCCTCATGGAGGAGATTTTTTTTTGCGTTAGTTGTGACTCACAAGACGAGAACGTGAGGTATTGTTCCCGTTTTTTGTAAACATATATTTTCAAAACCCAAGTTTGATTTTGAGTAATTTTCAAAGTAAACAATTATTTATTATGAAATAATGTTTTATTTTTCATGATTCTAGGGTGAATGTTCACATAGTAGAAATGTTCACGATTTTATGAAAATCTGAGTTTCGTTCGTTTTTGTAGGTTTCGAAGAAACGAACAATTTTGAGGTGTTAACTCTACCATTACTATCACTATCGTTAGTGGAAGCATAAAAGGTAAGAGTTAAGAGTTACCGTTTTTTCCAATGGATCTATTTGCATGTTGCTAATTTTTATGCTTCTGATTCCAAAAAATGTCAAACTACCAACAACAGCGATTACGATTATTGGTATTCCTCTTTTTCTTCTAGCTCTTCTGATGAGAATTCCAAAGCTCCTGTAGCGAAATCGAAAGCTAGAGCTACTCAGGATGAGGGAGCGAAGCCTATCTTTCCCTTGAATGGGCGGAGGGTCACTTTTGCTGAACTTAGGAAAAGAAAAGCCGAGGACGATGAAAAAGAATAACATCAGCGTGAAAAGGATCGAATCTGGCGCAGAATTCAAAGGGATGAGGAGAGATGTCAATTTTTAGTGCCTTCTAACTCTGATGCTGATGCTTCTGAAGAAGAAACTACATGGGAGTTACCAAAGTGCAAGATTAAGCCTGATCGATATGAAAGAGAGTTTCAGAAGACCATGAAGCAAATTGAAGCTGAAGCAGAAGAGGACTCGGACTCATATGATGATATTTATATCCGTCCTCCGGACTTCATTAATAATTCTGACAGTGACTCCGAGGAAGAGGATTCTGAGAAGGATAGTGATGAAGATCCCGAGAAGGACAGCGATGACGAATCTGACAACTCGGATGAGTCTGACGGGTAGTTTTACTTTCATATTATTCCTTGAACATTTGAGCATTCTTTAGCCTTCATAATAGACATCTACTCCACATGGATAATAAATATTTTTGATTATTTGAATGACTTTGCTTCAAAATTAGGGCTTTCTTATGAATAATAAATATTTTGTTAATGCTAATTCTTTACAATTGAATGACATGGGCCAATCTCTGTGCGCATAAATCCATTATGATCCGATGATTTCCGTCTCGTGAGAAGTAACCTAGCACACAGTTAAGAACACATGGCGTGTACAAATCCACATGGCTTATTCTCTAACCATGTCATCGTCAGTCCCCAGTGCGTTATTTTCCCCGCGTCTTCAGCATTGATCTTTGAAACTTAGGGTTTTAGTGAAAATAACTGAATTGACTATTTGCAGGAGATAATCATCCGCCGTGTCTAATATATCCCTCAAGACTTCAAGTCTATCATTCACGCAAATACTTCTTCCATTTATGAGTCAGTCTCATCGTGCAGAGGAACTTCGATCATACCTTGTTGTCCCCATGTCAAGCAATAATATTTCTTCTCAAGATGATACTCAGTCGAAGCGTGAAGTAGAAGCGCCTATTATCTCAGTAAGTCGTACATTTTTTATATCATCTCCGCCTGATCGAAATTGTTGATCATAATAAAATGCTTTGTTGCAGGACGATCATAAGAATTATTCTTCTCATAATACAAGGCCCAAGCGGACTGTTAGAGCTCATATCCAGTACAGGTTGGCTCATGCTGAGGCTGGATCATCTGTAAGTAATCTTATAACTCTTGAGGTTCCACTGTGTTTTGGTGAAATTAAATACTTATTCGTTTCACCGCAGGCGGATGTTCGTGTCGTTGTTGATGCTAGATGGAGGAAGAGTGGAAAGTCTGTGACTATAGTCGAGGTCGAAGATAGCAGCAACCAGGCATGTGAAGACTCTGCAGGATCTGTGGATACAGGAGACAGTGTTTATGCTCGTGAATACCTGACAGTCGGACTTTTGTTTGAAGCTCCGTTGATTAATACTTTCCCAAACAATGAAGTGGTCAGTGGTTTCGTCATTCCCAAGTGTCACGCACCTTTGTATACTAAAATATGGAAGAGGTATGGGCACATTGCCACTACATAAGTATGGAAAGGCTTTTTTCCGACCCTTTTAACCACAATAACTGGGTTGTTGCCGATCATTGAAGAAATGAACCAGATGCACTTGCGAGATGTCAAGAACCATGAGCTGCATAAATGGGATGAGATGATCTCAAACTGTGAGATATTGTAATTTAATATAAGCTGGCTTCATCGTCCACTCGAGATAATCAAGATCCATAAGGCAGCAGAGGCTGCTGATGCAATTTCCATGACTACTGCTTTATTGGAGGGGGAGAAGATACTGGCTCTGGAGTCATCAAGGGTCGAGAAGGCAGTCGAGGACTTGAAGGCAAAGTCCAGGATCTTTCAGAAGAAGCTTGACAAGGTTTCTTATAGGGATTATGCTGGATGGTTTGATCTGAGTGAGCATTTATAATGATTGTTTTCGCATAGGTTTAAGTTTCTGATTAGGTGGAATAATTAATCATGGAATGAATGAATTTTGCTCATTTATGAAGTGTTTAATGAACAAAGGAGCATTCGTATGCTCTTTGGAGGAATGAAAATTACATTTTTAAAAATGCTTGAAATGATGAAATGGTAAAAGGGTAATTGTTTTCTATGGATTAGGCATAATATGCTTTGAGCCATTTACCATTGATTATATTTCCTTTCACTCCTCCATCAATCTTTAAGATTTTGTAATATCTGTTGGATACTGCCTTGATAACTACATATGGTCCTTCCCATTTCGGAGAGAACTTGTGAGCAGACATGTCATGTTGAATGTGATTTGCTGTCTTTAATACCAGATACCCTACTTGAAATGTTCGAGGTCTTACCATTTTGTTGTAGGCTCTGGAGATTCTTTGTTTGTTGGTTTCTACATATTTTTCCATCTTAGCCCGCTTCGACTCGAGCATATCCAGTTCATAAATTCTTGAGTTGGACACTTCGGATTCATCACATTGTACTCCACTAGATGTTGCGATCCTTGCTGAAGGAATTTTGATTTCTTCCGGCAATATGGCGTCGGCTCCATAGACAAGAGAATATGGTGAAGTCCCGATCGAGCTCCTTGGCGCGGTTCGATAAGCCCATAGAGCCATAGGCAAATGTTCATGCCATGTTCGAGGATTTTCATGAACAGTTCGTCTGAGAATCCGGATTAAAGTTTTGTTGGTGATCTCTGCTTGTCCGTTTCCTTGGGGATAGTACGGTGTGGAGAAAATTTATTTGATGCTGTAACACCCCGATTTTCGGACCCGGATCCTATGCCCGAAAACCCGAAGTGCTACTTGGATACCATATCCGAAGCCCGGATACTAAGCCCAAGATCATAAAATAATTAATTTGGGCTAATTTAATTATGTCCGTTTTAACATTTTTATAGCATTGGAATACTTAGAAAATTATTTTGAAAAATCTAACCGTTGATTTAACCTAATTTGAAAGCCACCTGAAACAAAACACATTTTGGTTCTCAAATAAAAATACTAACACAGTTCAAGTCTTAAGATTAATTAATCTATCTTACAAAAACAAATGGTTTTTTGTAAAATCCGATGGTTGTGGGTGAGTTCTTTAGTGAAATCCACTGCCACCATTTGCTCTCAAAAGTTGAGAAAGTTGAGAGACAAATCGCGGCTAATAATCATCCCATCTATCATGCCCACATCCGACCGTCCAGCTTCGTTCGTTATCATTACCATTAATATCAGCACCAATTTTGGGAAATAATCTGGCTAATAGTTGAGTTCTTTTTAATAATATTCTACCCATCCTATTATCCTCTTCAGTTATGGATCTGCTCTTCAGTTACGAATACGAAATTGATTTTTTAGTAATAACTTAAAACGTTTCATGCAGCAGTATCCTTTCAAATGTTGCATTACTTTAACCCCAGACGAGGTCATCATCTTGCCCAGTTTCAGTCACATGCTCTCTCTCAACACTACTAGGTAATGGACGGGTTTTTTTTTATTCGATTCTTTCAGTCATAGTTTGATTTGTTCTGGGTTTTAATAAGATTTTTATTGTTCTATTATAGGTTGTGATTGTTATATTCAGAAAATCATCAGAGTTCCTAACATCTTAGGTAATTCAATTGTATTTTTAAATTTCCATTGTTGTATTCAATTGATTTTTTTTGGGGTTTCTGGACTTTGTTGATTCCTATGTAGATTAGGAAATCTGTAAATGAGTGATTTCTGCAAAATTAGGTACTAAATCAACACTTAAGGTTGTACCCATAACTCTAAAAAGACCAATCTATTTTTGATTTCATATCATTGAAGTTAATTTTGCTGAGTAAATTGGTTCCAATTTTTGGCAGTCCATGCCCCATCACGTTTTTCAAATGGGTTCCCAGATTGTCAACAGCCCTTCAAAAACTCCCGCAACCACCTAAAAAAGTTTTTCCCATATTGGCGAGGCCGAAGAAGGCACAAAATGGATGACTCTCGTTCGAATCTTAAGTAAATGGAATGAATTTCATGGGGACCAACGAGGTCACCAGCCTGGATGTCTTCATGCTTGATGACAATGTAAGTATCCGAAGTAGTTTATCTGTCACCTATGTACTGTGAATTTTTAGATGTTTGACATGATTGGATTTATGATACCATTGTCATCAGGGGGATGAACTGCATGGTGTTGTCCCAAAGAAACTCATTTGGAAATTTGATCCGTTGCTACGCATTAGGGGTATATTCCCTAAACGAATTCACTATCCTTGATGAAAAATAAGTTCACTTTTTCGCAATTTGAAGATCTGGAGTCGCATTCTGCTAACACATACCTTGTGGGTAATCTTTGTTGTGTAACCACTCATTTGTTGATTAAAGTCTCTCCTAAGATATTCCCACTTTTTCCTTACACTGTGTTACCTTCTTTTTTTTTTCCCTCTACAGATGTCATTGGTGTGCTAATCAGTTTCACAAATCTGCAAGACATGAAGAGACCCAATAGCATGATGCGCGGCTTTACTCTCCAAAACCTGAGGTATTTGTATAGACCAACTTTCTTGCTTTGCGCCTGTAACTCTATGTAATCGCTGCTTACCTGTACGGAGTCTAACTTTCCACTTGCACCCTCTCTATTTCCAGTGGGAACAATGTCAAGATAACCCTATGGGGTGAGGCCACAACTGAGCTAAACCGTAACTTGGACACTAAATAAATAAAGGACACACCCGTGGACACTAAAGGAATACATGACACATACTCATTTTAAATGTCCATTACTTATCAACTTCAATTATTTATGACCTTATTTGTTTGGTCAGGAAAGTACTCTTTGTCTTCCACGAATGCAACTAAGGTCTTCTTTAACGTCGCCGTTCCTGAGGTTCTTGACATGAGAGAAAGGTATGCCATGTATGCTCTGATTATAATTTTTGGTTGCTATGCAGACAATTGTTAATTCTCATTGTTTAAGATGGATGTACATCAGGTCTTTGCGAATAACACCATCCCAACAAATAACACATCCTGATCGAAATAGGCAACCCGTTGTTGACCTCACTATGCCAGATAACACAAAAAACAATTTCTGAATTGTTGGAATGCAAGTGGGACTCCAAACAACAGGTGCATATCTACCTATCCATATTACTTCCATGTGTTTATATTCTCAATTGTGGCTGAATAGCTCACGTCATATATGGGTAATCACCAATGTGTGCAGGCACTGAACCGAATTATTGTCAAAGCAAGTGCATCCAGAGTTATAACTAAAAAAGGTTGGTACTATTTGGGATGCAACAAGTGCACGGCCAAAGTTGTAGGTGATCCCATTACATATCATTTTTCCCCTATTATAGCTTTCATTTTAGAAATGTATTTACTGACTGAAAAATACTGTACTCGACATGATGAGAGTTTTTTAGAGATGACGATGGCAAACAACAATATAGAAAGGCAATGATTTAATGTTACTTGAAAAAATGCTAAGTCTGTGCTTCGAAGGAGTCACTGAATGGATACTTAACGAAGTTTCCATTTGTATTTTTTTCACTGAGTTTCTGTCATGGCATTATAGCTAGCATGTTTCTTAGCGATCACAAAGTTAAATTTTAGTTTTAGAATTCCCTATGGCATGACCCCACGTAGCCCAGATGTCCTTTGCTTTATTGAATTTTCTGGATATTGTAGAAATGTCTAAGTTAAGGCAATCGCTTGGAGGTTTCCAAGCTTTTGATATTTTTATGTGTATACAATTTTCTTTTCTATGTCCATTTGCAGGTCTCGGAAAGGTCCTTATTCTAACAAACATGCAGGTTGACTAGAAGATGGGTATTGGGTCTCTGGCAAGCATTAACATGGAGGTTTTTAGGTTTCTCATTCATTTTCATGAATCATGATTACCAAGTTCTTGGCATTTTTCATGTCAAATTATAGATTTCTTTTTGATGTCTCTAAGTTGTTGTTTAAGGGTGATATTTTCTGCGTACACATTTTTTTAAGAAACAACTTGCAAATAAGCAACCACCGGTTTAATATTTCCTGCAAGTCATAACAGAGCTTTTTGTCATAAGCAACCACAATTACTATATTACACTGAATAATGTAAAAGGAAGAATAACCAAATTTTCTCACAAGAATATCATTAACGGACATGGAATTAGTACGTCTGAATCTTTTTTATACAACATACCAACTGTGTGAAATATCGTGAATGATTAGTTTGTTAGGTTGCTTAGCTATTTAGTGTATGCCCTAATGATAAATTAGACATTGCTTTTCTTTTGCTTGAATGTTAACGGGATTGCCAGTTTTGTTTCCGGCTAACAATGTAATCTCGGATTGCAATATTGTGGAACATACTGATGGGACGAGTCATAGTTACCAGAAAATGAACTTAATCGGTCAATGAACTGCTCCAAACACCCAGGGTTATTACAGGTTACCAATTAAACCACCAAGACTAACTAACGTAAGGGTGATTCTGAGGAACCAAGGGATCGTGTAATTGGCATGTAATATTGAGGTGTGCTAACAAGTTCTACTTCATGCCAAACACATGATTTTACTTAGTACTATCATTTTTTTAGAAATTGATCAGTGTTTTTAGTCTACCATAAGCATACGACATGACAGATAACCATGAATATGTTGTATAGATTGATCAGATTCGTTGCACGGGCCGTTACGGCACGGGTCATATGAAGTAAGTAACGATTTCAACCCCAAATTGTAAAACTGAAAATAGACCAAGGTGAATTCCTAGAATTTTATAGGCTTCATGCGAGTTCCAAAATTTATGGTAATTAAACGGATAAAATATATTCTATAAGTACTACTAGGAATAAATTATTTAGGATTTTTAAAAGAGTTGAGTATCCGATGATCACAGTCAAACGTGTAGTTGACCAGAACTGCAGAAAATCAAAATTGTACCATTCTGTTTTATAAAAATTATATAAAATCACACACAACTCAAAATTGGATGAATTTTGTCATTTTAGAAAGATAAAAGATAAATAAATATTTTTATAGAAGATACCAAGATCTAGAAACCAATGTATCATAGTTCTAAGATAGGATATTTATGAGATATTTAAAACAGTCGGATATTTTATGGATTTAGCAATGGTAAAATATAATTATATTAAAAATATGTATACCACTCAGAAAATTCTATAATTTTCACAATGTGTCCCTTAAGATGTTTTACATTTGTTACAAAAAGAATCAACTCAAAACCTATTAAAAAATTAAAAAAGATAATCAGTCAACTCAACATCATATAATATTTTACAGCTTTGAATCTAAGACTAATTACATCTTTGAACTAGAATTTACGCATAAACAACAAATTTAAGGATCTAAAATTATTCTCTAGGCTCCACGTTGATCAACTCCTTGTCATGCGTCAAATCTGGAATTTTTGTCATAATACGACGTGAGTTTTGACACTCAGTAGGCAAAGAAGCAACAAAACATTTTATGCAATATTTTTCAATCCCTTTTAAAAACATTTAGCATCGCGAACACATGAAAAAACCACATCCATAAATAATAATAAATTCAATCAATCTGCTCGCCCCAGGGAGCCCCACGTGGGTTTAGGAAACAAAACCTTTCCCAAGGATATCTCGTATGCCGTCATAAATAATTTTAAGGATCAAAACATATGGACCGTAGCCCGACAATCATAATCATACTCACATCACGATTATCATCCATATATTAATGAAAAATTTCAAACATAAATTTGATTAAAAGAAACTTAAATAAATAAAAGGTTTTTGATTGTGTTACGCCTACCTCAAATCGCAAGATCCATAAGCTATGAAAATACAAGCTATTAACTTTACAAACACTACGTTTCACCGTCTTCAACACCAAAATAATCATCTCCAATACTATTCCCTATTTTATTTAGTGACAAAACTTTTCTGTTTTCTAAACGACATAATCTTCCTCCATGGCTTCTCCCAAAATATAAAATAATAACACCTCTAATAATAATCTTTTGTTTTCGTTTTCTTATAAGCAATAAAGCATCTTGCTTAATAACAAAGATATTCTTTCCATCCTAACACTAAGTAAATTTCTTAATTAATGTTATTTTCATATTTATCCAAATCTACCATTCATACACCTAAGCATAATTTCAAAAAATTATATATTTCCTTCCTTCTCAAATCTAAAATAAATTGCACATTTGTTCTCAATATTTAATCATGCCAAGTCCATAAATATATTCAATAATTCTATTCATCCCACTAAGTCAAACCCACTCGCAAACCCACCGCTGAGGTGGCGCTGAGTTGGCTTGACTTTCCTCTGGTATGTTTTCTTTTCCGTTCTTGGGTGGGTTTTATTTTTTTGATTTTTTTGATTTTTTTTTTCACTCTTCTCTTCTTCATAGAAATTAGCTGAATCATGGGCGTCTGATAATCGGCAACAACAACACCGTCTTGATATCACCGAATTTTAAACGACGATCTCCACATTTGAGGAAGCATCTTTGCACCCGTGTAAGAAAAGTTCCTTTTTGTATTTTTTTTCATTATTTGAAACCCTAATTTAGAGTTTGAAATTAAAATTGAATATGTGGTAGATTTTGGCTCTGTGAAAATCTAGTTGAAATCATAATGGATCGTCCTTTTTAAAGTCAAATGGGTACAACGATAGAAGACATGGTAAAGTGCCTTGAGTTCTATTCATGATTGTGAAAATCTGATTAATACAATGCATATTGTGACTCAAGGATTTATCTATGAAGTTGACAGATAGTGCTATTGATAAGTATCTATCATGTGAACTTCTAGCATGTCTGATATGAAAAAGAAATTGATCGGTACTTAGAAGTTAGACCCTTTGTGTACAAAAGTGGTTCAAGGTGATGATGATTGAGATTCTTTCGCTATAATCCATTTGCAATTTCATACCTGTTGGATGTATGTGTGTTTGGGCTCGTAGTACAATCAAATTGTCTCTACTTTTGTTTAGATAGTTACTTTTTTTTTTCACATGTGAAAGAGATGTTCTTAGTTATTCGTTTTACACTTGTGTCTGTATCCCTTTCTTTAGATAAATAGAATTGAGCAGTACTAACTTCTTGTTTGTTCTTACAGGTGTTCTTTGGTTTGACAATGCTAATCTAAAAGTTGCTGAAATTCTACAACAACAAAATTACCACATGTTCCCTTCTTTTTTCATTTTCCATCTATGTATTTAGTTTTTCTTGGGGTTAGGCTTTCTAATGACTCCCCGTTTAGGTGCATCTGTTATACATTTTGCTATCAATAAAAATGTACTTACATAATCCTTATAATGTCTTAGCTTATAAACTAAAAAGTTTCACAATCACTCATCTGTACACGATCAAGAAAGAAAGAAATTCAGAGCAAATTTAATACTCCATTATAGCTCAAATTGCATTACAGTACACAAAAAATTAAATATCGAAGAGACTATTGGATTATAATATTCATAAATAATCAGTCATCAAATAAGAAAGGAGGTTTTTGATGTAAAGATTAAGATTCCTGCTTACCCAAACAGAAGAGACTTAATGCTGCACAGTACGTGGTGCTAACCAAAACCATGTGCATACTGCACACAATGAAAGGTGGTCTTTCATCTACACATTAACAGTTTCCCTCCAAGACAGGGTGCACAAAAAACCCAAAGATAGACAACAGGGCCACATTAGAGACCAGATTTCCCAACATAACTAACTTTTCCTTTGGATAAACGTGTCGCCAAAAGCTGTAAGCATCGAAATCGCGTTTTCTTTGTTAAGCTTGCACCTGTGTAAGCGGGAATCTGCGTTAGTTACAAAACATACAATTTCCAAATATAATGGATAATATTGTGCCACGTACCACATCACAATGAAAGTAAGCTATATTGTTTCTTCATCAATGACGGTTGGTTCAAGATCTACAAAAATGGCACGAGGTACATGCTTTCTAGCACCAGTTCCACTGAAAAAAGTGTTGAACCCATCATCTCCTCCTACTACTAATCCTGTGTTATGTTTTGGCATTTGGCCATCGGGCTGCAACAAGATGCATAAGAAATATAAATAGTGAATCAGATTAAAAACAATACAAAACCTAGTAAGATTAAAACAACTTCATTAAGTACTCCATTGTAAGAAAAATTCTAGAAACCATAAGTTGGTTGTTAGATTGAATGAGACTTACACTCCAATTGTATTAATCAACAGAATCTTCATCCCAATTATCAAGTACTCCATGTGATCTTCAAAAGAATTTTTAATACCCATCAAATCCTGAACTCAAACAACAACAACCTCACTTCAGTGAACATACTAAGCAAAACCCAGGTTATGATTCAATAAAGTTTGTGTAATGAAAACAAGCAAAATGACTTTGAATTGAATTACCTTCAAAGTCAACTCCTTTAGGATATATCAAAACGCGCATTTGTTACAGTATTAACCCAGCTTTGTTGGTGGTGTCCGATTGAGATTATTTCGAAATATAAAAACCCTAGCGACTTGGGGGATTTTCTAGAGTTGGATCGAAGAGACAGCAACAGCGAAAAGGAAAGCAAAGAAAAAACACTATTAACAAAACGAAAACCCTTTTCCATGGGTCTGACGATTGAAGATTTCTTGTTTACAGCAAGAACTAGGGCGGGACGAAGAATGAGAAATTTATGTCGCCGAATTTTGTAAAAAGAAAAAGAAAATAAGATAATTAAACACGTTAGCAGAAATAGATAAACCAAGAAAACAGAAAAGTCAGTCCCACTCAGCGCCACCTCAACGGTGGGATTGAAGGTGGGTTTGACTTAGTTGGCTAAATAGAATTATTGAAATATATTTAAGATTTTTAATTTCACATCCTTGATTAGCTAGAGCAAAAATTATTAAGTTACCAAAATAATTCAAAATTTCCATTTCAATTTTCTTATGCATTTAAAATCCATGCAAAAATTTCATTAATCACTAACTGTGACAATTAAGGAAACTAAATTCTCTTTCTTTGCATTTACCAAATAATCAACATGAAACTAGTCATTAATAAAATATACTCCCTCCGTTTCACAAAGATAGTCCTCTTTGACTTTCTCAAAATATTAAGGAGACCATACTATTTTACTTGACTACCCTTAGTTACTTACCTATTTTATTTTAAGAAAATGATAGCAATAAAAACTATCCAAAATTGGTTTGAGAATTAAAAATACGAAATATAAAAGGGAAATTTAAAAGATATTGAATTTAAGAAGTATAAACTTTATAAGGAATCTAATTTTTAGAGTTAAATGTATATTTCCTTAAATGGAATGAAGGATATATTTGTTTCCTCAATTATACTAATTTATTTAATATTTTAGATTGAGTCACGTTAAAAATAGATTTATGAATATAAAGGATTCAAGGGTATATTAGAGAGTTCATTGAAAAAGTATGACTATAAACAGAAGCTGGACACAATTTTGAAACTGACGAAAAAGGAATAGAGGACGGTCTTTCAGAAACAGAGGGAGTACTTGTTTCCATTTCCACCTCACATTATAACTAGCAATAATAATTCTTATAATTAAATTAACGAATTTAAACATTACCAAAAATATAATCAATAATCAATACTTAATTATATTATTTATTTTTATAAAGTGACACCTAATAATATGTACATTTTTTTTTTATTAGGAAAAAAAATAATAATATTTAATTAGTTCTATATTTTTATTCTATTGTAGATAATGAAAATTATGGAATGAATTTAAGAGTTGTACAAAGCCTTAGTTGGTAACCGAGCAACAAGCTGGGCACCAACTCCTTTTTGAATAGCTACTCTTAATCTATGGAAAATAAAACTACCAGAACCACAGCCTGCATCGTTTCTAACTAAACAATTCTTCAAACGCTTAAAAAAACAAATAGTATCATCACCCAGCTCCCCCAAGGTGGTGAAAGCTAGAACACCCAAACCATATCCGTGTGAAGCACATATTTCTGAATATTTAGTATGTTTACATACTTTCCAAAAATAAATTATTAAGACATTCATAACCTCATGCACAACAGATTTTGAATTTTGTTAATATAATTAAATATCAAGTTTCACAAATATCAACACGCTACATATCAAACCCATCAATTTATTATATTCTTGCTAAAATCAATAAAATCTAATAAATTAGTAAAAAGAATATTAATGACGACTTCGATCAACCACTAGTTCGATGAGATAATCTAAGCATATCAAATTACAAAATTACCATTTTAACAATATACAAAAATACCCTTAAAATTTGGAGTGGGTATTACAGATGCCGTATTCCTCGAGCAATTCTGTCATGTGCTTGTTGGCAAAAGGAGTTCCATTATCAGTTACAATGTGTTTGGGAACATCGAATCAGCATATTATGTATTCTTTTATGAAGGCTGCAATCGTGACAATGTGTTTGGGAACATCGAATCTGCATATTATGTATTTTAACAATCTTTAGTGGTACTTTGAAGAGGAATAGCTTCAACCTATTTGGTAAAATACTCGGTTGCAGTGATGATGTATTCATGCTGCTTCGAAGATGCTGGATTGATTTTCCCGATGATATCCAGTCCCCAGCTATAGAAAGGCCATGGACTATTCACGGAATTCAATGGAATACAAGGAGTGTGAATGAGGTTACCAAGGACTTGTCATTGATGGCAACCGTGAACGTGTGCAACTTCATCGTCTTCCATGGTTGGCCAATAATATTTCTCATGAATCTAGAGAAATAATTTCCTTTTTCCTTGATGTTCTCCATCATGCATCTCTTTTAAGATCGTTGGGATTTCATGCTCGGCTAAGCATCTCAGTAAGTTTCCACCAATGCTTTTGCGGTATAATATTCCATCAAGAAAGACAAATATCTTAGCTTTTTGAATGAGTTTGATGGTTTCTTTATTTTCTGACGGTTTTTCATTGTACCGGAGGTATTTGATGTAGGGTTCCCTCCAGTCCCCAGTGTGATGGGCTGTCAGAGATTCTAAGTGATGAGGAGGCGTTTGATAATTGGGACATGACTTTTGCAGAATCCTTGATTGAGACTCCATGGAAGGCCAATAGTATCCCATTCTTTGAAGATTTCTGTAGAGTGTTACCACCAGTGTCTGTCTGCACGTTTCTTCATGTATGCACATGAGTTGTTCGTCCGCTTCGTCATTTCCAAGGCATCGTGATAATTACCCGTCAGAGTTTCGATAGTATAACGCTCCATGAAGTAAGAAATAATTATTTAATTCCTTGAGACTGACTTTCCCTTCTGAAAGAGAACTACTCAATTCATGAATAATAGGTGCTCGCCAATCATTTGATTGAATGTCTTCGACTTGAGCGAGCCATGTAGATGAAACAGCACATCTTTGTACAGTGATTGTTTTCTTTGCTCCTTCAAATTGCAGCTTAGAAGCGAGAGTTTCCAGGCAGTTAGCATGAATATTGTTGGTTCGTCCAGTATGGACAATCATTACATCAGCAAAGCAAGTTAACATCCGTTGAGCTTCAGTTCAGAATGGAGCAAGTGTGATTTCTTTAAGGGAGTATGTTCCATTCATTTGATTGACTAATAAGTTTTGAATATCCCCTTATCTCGAGGTGCGTTGCTCCTGCTTGCTTGGCCAGGGACAATCCCAGTAAGAAGGCTTCGTATTTTGTTGAATTTTTGGTGCAGTGGAAATACATCTTGAATGAATGTGAGAAGACCTCGCCGTATGGAGAGACTAACATTATGCCTGCTCCTCCAATGTCATTGCTAGGGGTAGGGGAACGATCAAAATATAAAATCCACGTCTCTTCTTTGATAGCTAGGATATCCGGAAACTCACCAGGTACATCTTCATGTAGCATTGTTGTATCCTCTCCTAGAAAAGCAGTGATAAAGTCTGCAACTGCTTGGCCTTTGATTACTTTAGGTAGTGTGCATTATATGTCAAATTATGACATCTGAAGTAGCCAATTTGCTGGTCTTCCTATCAAGGCTGGCTTTGATAGTAGAAACTTTATAGGGTCATCTTTAGAAACTAGCACGACTCTGTTGGAAAGCAAGTAGTGCCTGAATTATGAATTGCATGCACTAGTTCCAGACATGCCTTCTCAGCCTTTGGATATCAGAGTTGAGCATCTCGTATTATACGACTGATATAGTAGATTGGTCGTTCGATGCCTTCGTCGTCTTCCTGAGCGAGGAGTGCCCCAATAGCAACATCATTGGAAGCTGTGTAAAGGGTCAGGGGTCGTTCTTGTACTGGAGACTTCATGACAGCCGGTGATAGTAATATCTGATGTATTTTATGGAAAGCTTCTTGTTTAATAGTTGACCAGGTGAAATTTGCTCCTTTATTTAGCAGAGGGGTGAATGAGGCAATGAGTTGAGCCAATCCAGGAATGAAGCATCAAATATAATTTACCTTGCCCATAAAGCTCTGTAGCTCATTCACAGTGTGTGAAGGAGGCATGGTGGTGATAGCTTTCGTCTTGTCTGGATCGACTTTGATTCCTTCAGCCGTGACTAGGAACCCTAAATTTTTTCCAGAGGAAACACCAAAAGCGCACTTCAAAGGGTTCATCTACAGTTTGTATTCTCTGCATCTTTCGAACACTTGCCTTAGAATTTCGATGTGAGAGGCTCGAGTCTTCGATTTTACCACCACATCATCAACATAGTCTTTTACTTGATTGTGCATCATGTCATGGAATATGGTGATCATGGCTCGTTGATAGGTGGCACCTGCGTTCTTTAATCCAAAGGACATCACAGTGTAGTGAAAATTCCCGATGGGAGTACGGAATGCAGTCTTTTTCGCATTATGCTCATACATCTTGATATGGTTGTATCCACTGTAGCCGTCCATGAATGAGAACACACCATGGCCGCTGGTTGCATCGACGAGCATATCAATGTTGGGTAGAGGGAAATCATCCTTTGGGCAACATTTATTCAGGTTCCTGAAGTCGACACAATATCTGATTTGACCATTTTTCTTCTTGACAGGAACAACATTTGCTAGCCATGTTGGATGTAGGATTGGCTTGATGAATCCTGCTGCTAGTAATTTCTGGATCTCGATTTTTATTTGCTCCTCAACTTCATGTCTGAATTGCCTAGGCGGTTACTTGACAGCTTTGGAGCCAAGGACGATGTGCAGGTGATGAGTGATCAGTTTGTCATCCAGACCGGGCATTTCCTCATATGTACAGGCAAAGACATTGATATTATTTTAATAGATTTATCAGTTCTGTCCGTTCCTCTGATGACAGTGCTGAGCTGATCAGGATCGGCTTTGGATCATCCTCAGTCCCGATGTTGATTGTTTCGAGATCATCAGTGATAGAGTCAGTACCGTCCTGTAATTGTCGTGGGGAGTCTTGAACCTCCTCCTCGAGTGAAGGTTCGTTCTGACATGATTCTTCAGGGTGGGGGGAGACCTTTCATTGTTCTCCTCGGTTAATTTCTAATCTTCCTGTCGGCGATAAACGATCCTCTCCTTTGCGTCGTGGCTGGTTACGAAGTTCGACCCTAGAGTTGAAACCTGATTGTTACGGCGTTTTACCGGTGTGACCGATGATTTGATCACTTTAGCATCTGAGGATGATGGCTTGTCAGCGACCTTTTCAATAGTTTTCCAACTTGGGAGCGGAGTGCTGTAAACCTTTCCTGGAGGCTCCGGGACCATCTTTTGAGATTCAAGGAATTCAACATCATAGACAGGAGCATAAGGAGATGATGAAGTCGGGATGCGAACAATCTTGTTGTTGAGTAGAGCCTTCATACATTAATGGTACGTTGAAGGAACCACCTTGTTATCATGGAGCCATGGACGTCCAAGTATCATGTGATAATCTGGCTCTTGTTCGATCACGTGGAACTTGACTTTTGATTGAATATGCCCCACCTTCAAATCTATGTATGCATATACGTATGTATGGATCTGGCTTCCTTCAAAGCCTGTCATTAGGATGGGGTGCCGGACAATATTATTATGTGGGAACCTAGCTGATTTGAGAGTCTTCATAGTGACAATATTTGTAGAAGCGCCCGTGTCAACAAGAGCTCTCTTGAATTCATAGTATCTGATGAAACCGGTCACGTACATGGCTCGATTATGTCCTTCGTCTGCCATGCGGTCTTCTTCTCCGAAAGTGATGTTGTTGATCGAATGGCCAGACATCACAGGCGTTTCCTAAGCTGCTAGGCACGACAGAGTCAGGGGTATATCTGACGATATCTGGTTGAGTGTGGCAAATGTACTCATGCATTGATCCGTGGAGAAGTGTAGAAGCTCACATAAACCCTCGATCAGGTGTGTAACTTCTTGGTCCACCGGCTTTTCGTAGGTGGTGAAGTTTTTGTTTTGAGGGTTAACGTCTACGGTGTCAAGAGGCAGGCGCTCTACAACCTGAGCTCCTAAGATTCTTGTCAAGTCTACCATGCAGTTGAACAAATTATCGATTGATCCCTTCAATCGATTTATGTTCCTTTCTAAGACCTCTTTCCATCGTGCCAGTTCGGCTGGTGATGGAATTTCTCCATCAAATGCATTGATAGATAAAAAGGAGTAGTAAAGTATGGATGACGAATATTACCGGAATTATTCGGCTGAGCCGGAGAAACATCGCCATTCGAGATAACCTGATTGGAGTTTTGCGTAACTGAATTAGATCTGAGATCGACCATCTTTGTGAGAATTGATATTGTAACCGAGAGAATGATATCCCACTGTGGTCGCCAATCTGTAGATGGGGCAAAACAAATTGCTGGTTTTTACGAAATTGAGGAGACGACCGTACGGAGGAGACTCCTTGAACCGAGTGAAATTTTCAACCTCACACAGATGCACCGCTGCAAAGGGGGTGCTTTGAATATGAGAGATCAATATGTAGTACTCTGTCATAAACCAAGACAATGGCCGTTCTAAAGTAAATTCGGTCACAAGAGAGTATGGGTCGATCTGTAGGAGGGAATCTGAGAAATGTGTGGAATCAATGGTAATCAAAGATTGTAGGTGTGTTGTGAATTCTTAATAAGATAAGTTCTGAATGATTAAAATTGCTCAATTGAGAGTAATTGCTCAATTGATGAGTTGTTGATATCGTATTGTCAGTGAGACGTGAGATTCTTGTTGTTCTGTTTTCAATCATGATTCAGAGACTTATATATTAATCGGAAATCCTGTTTGAAACCAGTTGCTCATTGTGTGGAGACTTGGTCGATTTTCCACCCACTACTTTGTTAATCCCTTCAACTGATTGCACGACTTGCTCACATTCCAACGTGCGTATGAACACACGTTCCATGGACTACCATACCAAAACCCTAGTTGATATCCCCCCAAGTGGCACGATTGACGTCTCGTGGTTAATTAGTCAGTTGCTGACTTCATGACTTAATGGGACGATGAGTCCATGTATTTGCTGAGTTGTACATGGTTGGTAAAGATGTTCTAAAACTAATGAATTAAACGTGTCTGCTGAGACAAAGGTGAAATTCTGACATTAAGGCGAGCAAGTACTGCTCATTCGATGAATTGTTGAATATTGAACCAATATTCCTTGGTTTGAGCAAATATTGCTCATCTGACGAATTATTGGTAGTGTGACCAAAATATAAAACATTAATTAAAACACTGGTATTTGACCCGAGCATACTTAATAAGAATACTGATCATGAGATCGTCGTAAAATTATTAGTGTTTGAATCTGGAATTATGATCCTTGGACTTAGAAACCCTAATTTGATCAATTGATGACCAATTCATGGTTAATTGAAAATTAACCATGGAATAAAGGATGGACTGGATACATTGAACTGTGGGTCAACCATGTAGCTCCTGTATGCTCGTGTGAGCAAATGCCAAGCCCTCTTAAAGAGTTGGTGATTTTTTGATAAAAGAATGATCAAATGCTGGTTTAATCATTTATTCGAAAAATGCTCGTCTGAGCCTTAGGTGATAAAACCTAATTAATTATGAAGAGGTGATGGACCGACCAAGGGGTCATGAAATCGTCTCTAGGTGGTCACGGGATCGACTGACGATCATTCCATGAAAATCCAAAATTATTTGGAAGAGTTTTGGACCTAATACGTGCAATTGCGCAAATTAGGTCAAATCGTGAAAATACGTGGGACCGGCTCATTGCAAGCCAAGGAGCCAACCCTGGTCGGTCAAGGTAACATGCTCACATCCCCAGTGTATCCGTGTCTCAGTCCTCAGAAGTTTAATATTTTCTGGCGTGTATTTGAGCAACCATTTGAGAAAATATGACAAAATCAGGGTTTTGTTGAAACTGAGGAAACTTCATGAGATGAAGGAAAATAATTATAAAATGAAGGAATGATGAAGCATGGGACCTATGAGGCCAAGGCATGGCCGGCCGGCCAGTGACCACGGTCCCGTGGCGCTTTTCCCTAATTTTATATTATTTTTCATGATTTTATGAAAATATCATGAAATCAAGGAATTTGTTGAAATTAAAAAGTTTCCTTGAAGTGAAGGAGTTTCCATGGGATCAAGGAAGCAAATGATATTAAAATAATAAAAATAAGGGCGTGTGGGACCGGCTAGGGCATGGCCGTCCGGTTTGGGCCCGGTTCACGAGTTTCCTTAATTTTATGTATTTTTCCATGATTTGAAGGAATTTTCATAATTTGAGAGAAATACCATGAAATCAAGGAATTCCATGGGACCAAGGAAAACTTAAAATAATAATAAAAAAATAAAGGGCGTGTGGGACTGGCTAGGGCATGGCCGGCACGGGTTTCCCTAATTTTATATTATATTTTTCATGGATTTGTGAAAATACCATGAGATCAAGGAGTTTTCATGAGATTAGAGAAATAATAATAAAATATTGAGGAACCATGAGGTGTGGGGCCGGCCGGGATCAAGGCATGGCCGGTTGGCCAATAATCACGGCCCCATAATATTTTTCCCAATTTTATATTATTTCCTTGGTGCAAAGGAAACACCACGAAACTGAGGAGTTTCCTCAAAACGAAGGATATTTGTTCAAATGAAAGGATTTTCATAAGATAAAGGAAAATAATAAAAAAATATGATAAAACATAAAACTGGCGTGGGATTGGGCACGGCCGGCCATCCGGTGAGCCCAATTCCCCAGCGCCTTGGTCAATATTTAATTATTTATTATTTTCCTTCCTATTTTGCATAGGTTCATCATTTCATCGTATTTTGAAATACTCATTCGTGCGGTGATTGTCAGTGCATCATCGTTGAACACACTTGCACCATTTAAATCGGGGCTTACTCGGAGGTAGCTGAGATGCCCGTGTGTTGAATATTTATTACTAACCCATGGAATTCTGCTGGGAAGAACCATAGATTGAAGTAACGAAATATTATGAAAATATTTGAATATTTTCAGAAATTCAGTGGATGAATCCAAAAATTTTAATAATAATTAACTGAGGGCTCTATACTAGCAGAGCAAACTGTCTAGGAGCATCAATTATTCTGACATGAGTCTGCTGGAGCTTCATATCCTTTATATAGTCATGGAAAACTGTTTTTTGTATCCTGAAGATGTTATCGCTCTATACTAGAAGAGCAAGCTGTCTAGGAGCCGTCAATCTCGTGATTCTATATAGAAATAATTACTGAAGTGTCCAGTATTCATGAGATATGTCGTTGTCCAGCCGAGAGACTACATATCTGCATGTACTCTGAGAGACAGTATTCTTAGTCAGATATTTGATGAGAGACCCGTGTCTCAATACTCACATCTGATTGCTGGATCAGAAGTTCGTATAATTATGGGTTTACGATTTTAGCCTTTGTCGAAAATCCACCATCTACAATAGGATAACATTTTGTTCGATAATTAAAAGAGGAAGCATCATATTGATGCCATAATATTTCCAAATAAAAATGTTTGTGATTATTTATATTCAATTATAAGTTTTGTAGTGATGAACACTTCCGCTACTTGGAACTTGGAAGTAATAGAATGATGGGTTATCAAGAAGAGGATTAGCAGGGTTGTCAATAGATGTTGAAAACATTGCCAATGTCATGTAAAAGCACTCAAATATTTTGGTTTTTATGGTTCAATTCATGGGTCGATCTTGAATATACGATACAATAGTTTTAGTTAATAAAACCTAAATCCATCGTAATCGTTCTGTATTGTGGAAAGAAAGATTGAGACCGGTGATTGGTTTTTTGTTCCGTCATGTGAAAGTTTTATCGTCTCTATGTGTTAATTGTCTAGCCAATGTGTTATTATTGTGATTGTATGCATATAAATGAATAGGAAATTCCATAAGCGAATAGATTACTGATAATTCAATTAAATTTGGGACCTAACATAGCTTAAGTTTTTTCTCAGCGACCAAAGTACAAATTTCAAACAAGAATGCAAACTGGCAATCGCCAGGAAGAAGGTTAGTCCAATAATTAATTCCAACAATTGAAAAAATATCAGGATGTGCAAACTCCTTATACCCAACAGTCCAATTAAAGTTTTGAATCGCACGCACATCAAGTTTATTATTACAAGTATGTGTAGAAGAAAAAAAGAGCAAAAGAATGTAGATCTTTGAACAAGGTACCTCGCAATATCATGCTTGGCATCAATCTGAAGTAGAGAACTTGAAACTTAAAAGTAACTTTTTGACTTCTTGGAAGAAGTCAGTTTGGATGTACAATTCAGATCGTATTCTAGAAGCAAAATAGACCGTAACTTTTTGTGAAACAAAAATATTTTGCTTCTGATATCTGCTCTGGAGAATTCTGATTCCGTATCCAAACGCGTTATAATTGGGCTTTGGATGTACACCGAGAAGTAACTTTTTGATTTCTAGAAGTCGATTTGGGGATATTTTTTCTAAATGACTTTTAGAAGCAAAAATAAAATAAAAAATTAAACGAAATAAAATGTTTTTGCTTCTAACTTCTGGTATTCAAACATGCTATAACGATAATTGAGTTTGTATGACTTCCAAAGCTTACTACAGTAACACATCTATCATTGAATCGTAATGCTCTAAGTCACGTAGGATTCTTAGAAAGCCAAGTGTCGAGGTCTTGACATGTAGCAAATGGTAGGACCTATCTAATTCATACACATGATTATATGTTTAGTCCAGATCTAAAAGTATTTTTCAAGATAAATTTTTAATCTCCAACACTTTAGACAGTGATTGGTGAATTTAGTTTTCATTGTTAATCAATTAAATGATAATATATGCCTTGATTATAGATTGCATTTGTTAATTAAAATCCTTTTTGGGACGGATGTGGGGATAATCCCCGCCATACCAAATGGTTATCAATTTTCATCGTGCCTCGGTGCGTAGCACATGTTGCACACTATTCACCTATAAATTTTAACTTGCTACAATTTCATAGTTTAGTTATTCCTGAATTCCATATTCCTCTATAAAAAGTTTCGGTGATTTTAAATACTAATCACATGCTTTTTGTCTTTGATGGGAAAATGACAACAAAAAAAAATCAACAAAATCACACATTCATGATGATAAGAGAATGGATGTGCTCGAGACCAGTTATAACACGAATCGATGGTACAACGTATATACAAATTCAACATAGATGAAGAAATCATACTAGCACGCTTAATTAAAAAATCTTATAGTCCTTAACCTTCGTGTATTTCAGGAAAAAAAATCTCACGTGAAATCCAAAAATAGGTAAACAATCATAACCCGCTGCTCTAAATTTAACGACCAAATGGAGCCGAATGCATTAACAGGTGGATCTACGCCATCATTCAAGATAATAATAAAAGTATTTCAATTAAATGTGTATTTAAAGTTGTCTCAAGTGATGTAAATGTGACTATAATGTTTATGATAAACACAATTTTCGGGGAAAAACAGAATGCAATCTCTTGAAAAATAAATTTTTTTTGTTTAAATTCAAACTTAAAGAAAGAAACTTTATATATCTCACTCTAAAAGCACATGACATACGTCATTGTGATAATGCTTTGGAGAAACCAAGTCTATTAGACAAAAACGAATGGGTAAGTATAACTCTTGACAGATAATAACTCCATATACCTACTAAGAACCACCTGGTAAAAAAGAAGAAGTATGACACAATAGAAAACGATGATGACATGCCAACGTTGATCGAAGTAGATGAACATGATGATGAGATGGACTGGATTATAGAGAAGGATTATTGCATGCCACCGTTGGTTGAGATGGATGAAGAAGGCAATGAAGTGTTTACTTATTAATAAAGATTATAGATATCATGAGCAATTATTTTTAGGCACACCACTTTTGAAACATATATTATTCTCCCACAGTATATTATTTAAAAATTTTAAACCGTGGAAATTTTAAACTAAATGGATGTGAATCTTATAATTAACAGTGCTAGCATGGTGTTATTTCTTGGGGACCAGCGTCCGTTTTGGATAAAAACTATTAAGTTGTATCATGGAACTACGCTTAATAAGTAGTTCAAATATTACCAACAAACATGTAATGCTGACAAGGTGCTACACAAAACTGGACTCAACATAGTACTGTTACATAGATCGCCTTCTAAATCTAGACATTAATAAAGGTATCTATGCATTAACGCATCATGCACATTTCTTTTATGCGTTGTTTTGAAAATTTCATTTCGCAAATTTGCATGTGATATAGATATATACTAGGATATGACCTGTGTCGTAATGGCACGGGCATGAAGATGTCTACCACTTAGTGCGATCTTATGTATCTTTTATATTAGCCATCTAATGCACAAAATAAGTTTCCTTAGTCTTTTTTTCCTATTACCCCACCATTAAGACGTTCTACATAGGGAGCATCCAATTATAGGAAGTAATTCAAAGAAAATGAATTTATTTCTCGTTGTCTAAAAACTTGTCCTAGAAGTTGTATTTTTTTCCTTTGCATTGGGAAAAGGATATCTATCAACCATCTGATTGATACATTAGTCATGTTTCGCAATTACAGTGCCAGTGGTATCCGGATGTAATATGTGAGTTCTTGGTATTCAAAAATTTAATTTAAAATATCTCGTAGGTCACTTATTTCAAATCTAAAATGAAATGCTCAAAGCAATCTCCAGTTTGTGAATTCAAATGCAACTGTTATACTGGGTAATATGGTTTTCTATGCACCCTTTTTGAGTTTTTCCAATTTTATTGGAAATAATATACAAAATCGTTCGACCCGCAAATTAGATCAAGAGTATCAACTATGTTCGATTAAGAAGGTTTATTGCGGGAAATTGCTAAATGAAGGGCTAGACCATGAAGTTTACGCATGTGTTTCGTAAACTTGATAGGGTCAACTGAATTTGTTTGTGTGGAATATTCTGAAATGACATAAATTTTTTTATTAATTTTCACGAGCTAAATGACACAAAATCACAACAGAAGTCTTCGAAGTATATAAGGTAGCCATTATAGTTTAGCTAATAAACATTTTTTCCTTTCTTGAAGTAGACAAATTTCGAATCAAATAAAAGTAAAGGTTCACCCAATCCAATTTTCCACCAAAATAACACCTCCTGATACACCATGTTCGTAGTTTGTTTCCAACTATCATTATCAGGTAGTAAGATTTTGATTTTTCTCGCCATTGTGCATCTTGACAGCGCCACATATAGTTTCCCATGTCTTAAAGTCGGATTTCTCAAATCGATTCCCACATATTTAATAGATTATCCCTGTTGTTAGAGTATTGCTCGGTCGAACTCGCATGTGTTGCTATCTCAAGCATGTTTGTCAATGTTAGTGATCAAAACTAATGTCTTGATTTCTAGTCTACTTATAACTTAGTCTCGGTCTAGGACAGTTAAGTATAGTTGAGCTCCAGACTCCATGAAGATTATCTTACAAAGACGAAGAACTACTCAAGGAACCAATGAAACTTCATCCTACTAAAAGGTATGTGGAAACTTGAACTCATCCATCACTCAAAAGTATACTCTATCTTCTACTCTTGAGACAAAAGTCATATAAGTATGATAGTTTTCATACATACACATTTGCTATTTTGAGCCGAGTTTACTCTCCTATCTTTTTCTCGAAATATGTGTTGGTAATCTTTCGCTATAACCATTTTCATCTTTACCCATCACGAAAGTCATGATGACGTTTCAATCTTGAAAATAACTTTAATGACGATAGTCGTGAATAACGATTGTTATAACATTATAGAAGAATGTTTCAATGATTGAAATGTAGAGTTGAGATTATCACCTATGGATATAAGCATATATAGTGTGTTCGCACATTAGTGTATAAATCCATGCACCGAAAACCAAGTGCGTGCATATGTGTGCATGCAATATTAGTGAAGGAGACAGGTTACTGGCAGAGCTTTCCTCCCAGAAAATTATGCTGAGTTTGGAGTTTACGAACTCATAAACCAGTAACCTTAGGTACGCGTACTGGTGAAACTTTTCTACCTGAAAAGTTCTTCTGAGTTTGGAAACTAAAACCAACTCAAAGTCCGGTATCTAAGGTACACATACCCGTACGCTTACCCAAGCTGGTTATTTCTCAAATCGTAGTTTATGAACTTAAAACAATAAATTATAAGGAATGCAATCTTTGCAAACCGTGGCTATATTGTTCATGAATTGATTCAAGTGAATCAAACCGATTTTGTTTCAATTATGTCTATGCATAAAGACCTAAGAAATTGAACAACTCTTCAACTAGTTCTTATGAGTCATTTGAACTAGTTATGAGAATGATGAATACGGTTAATATGAAAGTGCTCATATGTATAACCACTGGTGAACCGACTAAGTGTACACGTTTAGGTACGGTTACTCAAACCTAAATGAAATACATTTCATTTGTGTGTGACAAGCTAAGTTTCCATCTAACGGTTGAAAGATATTAGCTTGGTTGAATCAGGTTTTTCATCTAACGATGAATATTGAATGCTTTGTTACCAAGGTAACTTAGATTGCGAACCCTGATTTGAAAACTATATAAATGGGAACTCTAGCAACTGGAAAAACTAATCCCCACACTTCCTGTGTGATACTAGTTGGTTTAGCTATAATCGATTCTCCTTTAACCTTAGGTTTCTTTCCGAGACCCTGTAGGTTAATGACTTAAAGACTTCATTAGGATTGTGAAGCCAGACGAAACTACTTCTCTTGTAGTTGAGCGATATGATCTTGCCATTTTCTATCGTACGAGTTCAATTGAATAATTGGCTTGAGATTATATCTCCGATAGGGCAATATAAAAAAAATACAAACATCTTTATCTCATCGTTTGTGATTATGCAATATCTCATTTCGTGACCATACGATTAATATTATTGTGAGGTGTTTGATAATTCTAGGTTTTTCTTTGGGAATATAAGTCTGGGTTATCAATTAGTTCTTGTTCACCTTGATTTCTATCAAAAGGCGGAATAAACTCATAGGTTTATCTTTGGAAGACAGATTTATCTATTATCGTAGACTTTTTTGTGTGATACAGATTTGTATATTAAAGTCTTCGACTTTGGGTCGTAGAAACTCTTAGTTATGGGTGAGATAACCTAAAGGAATCAAGTGCATAGTATCTTGCTAGGTTCAGAGATGTAAGGAGCGCAATTGTACCTTGAATCAGTGTGATATTGATTAGGGTTCAACTACATTCCATACCGAAGTTAGTTTGTAGTAGGCTAGTGTCTGTAGTGTGTGGTGTTCAATCTGGACTAGGTCCCGGGGGTTTTCTGCATTTGCGGTTTCCTCGTTAACAAAATTTTTGGTATCTGTGTTATTTATATTCCGCATTATATTTTTTTATATAATTAAAATATCACAGGTTGTGCGTTGTATCGATGAATTGTGAAATCCAACCTTTGGTTGTTGATTGGAAATTGATTGATCCTTGGATATTGGTCTTTGGTACCATCCAAGTTTATATCTCTTGTATTTGATAAAGACTCACATATTTCTATTTGGTTGAGTATAGATCAAATAAAGAGATAGAGATATTAACCTTTTTTTTTCTTTTCTGAATCACACTTTTATTAATTGGAAAAAAGGATTTGAAGGATCATAAGGAAAAATTAAATGCACAAAATATCCAACTACATAGGCTATTGCTAGGAAAAATTAACAGATTCTATAATATTCCACATTTGGTTGTTATACTCTTGCTAGAAAATTAGGTCTTCCATCATATACTTGCCTTTGCCCTGCTTCCAATCTAGCACCCTTTTTTGCTGCTGCATCTGCTGCAAATTTTATTTCCCTGTATCTATGTAAGAATTTATAGACTGAATGTATCTTATTGCCTTCTGCCATCTCATTTTCACAAACCAGGGCATCTTATTGTTTGCAAATTCAGATATAACTGTTTTGGAATATGAAGTTAGGATTACATTCTGCATTTCCCATTCAACAACCAATTCCACTGCACTTATGATTGCATACACTTCTACTATGTAATTTGTAGCAATACCAATTCCACCAGTTATCACTCCCAAAACTTGACTTAAATGATCTTTAATTACTAAACCAAAACCAGCAAGTCCTGGGTTACCAATTAATGCACCATCACAGCAAAACATGATAAAACCAGGACAAGGAGGACTCTAGAAACAAGTTTTAATACTTTGAAATTTGATTTTTCTTGGTTCAAGTTTGAAGAACTGGATTACCTGATTATCAATGTCAGAATTCCACTTGTTGCTTTTCATTTTAAGGCTTCCTTCATAAATTGTTTTTTTATTCTTGCCTTGAAACTTTACAACTTGTTTTTCTGGAACCATAGATCTTTTAAAATTGCACAGGCTGTTATAATCCAGCATTCTTTGATGAAGAGACTTTTATTTTTTGCACTGCTCCGTACATCTTCAAAGGATTTTGGAATTTTAAAGTTGAACACAGAGCATATCCAATGCCAAATCTGCTAACTGAACTTACAGTCCCATAACAAATGATGCATATTGTTAGAGCACTGCTCGGTTGAACCTACCAAGCGTTGGTATGTCAAGATTGGTTGTCATATTTAGTTTCAAAACTCGAGTCGCTAATATGTAAACTACAGTCAACTTCGATAGGGCAGACTAGAAATGATAGAATTATTGTGCTCCAGTTACTCACAAAGATCTAAAGATGGATTGAAGACAACAAAGACATTATCCTTCAGCTTGAGGTTAGTAACTACGACTTGACTTGTTCCATTTCTAGCTTGTGTACTTCAAATCTGTTAGATTGAAAACATAACATGCGAGGCTATATTATTATGATCAAAGAGTTAAGGAATATAATACGAAGTTTATTGCTTAACCATTAAACTTTGTAGATAATACATCGACATAATCGTTTAAATCTATTGTGATTATGTATAGGTATGAGGTGAGGATTTCATCCTAGGAAACAATGTTTTTACATGTGTTTTAAGGAAGTAAGTTCATGATAGGTGTTGTGAACCGAAAAGGAAATCTCCAGGCGTTATTGGGGATGTTCTACATTGCATATCTTATGAACGACTAATATGTGTGATTAGTATAACCTCTCATGACTTGTTTATGTTCTTGGTAAAAATATTCACATGAGGCCTGACTTATGTATTGGTATGACTTTTATTAGTGAAACCGATCTTAAGTAATCACCTGGGGTATGATCGGGTTTGTGAGTGTTGTACTAATTATTAGGAGAAGGGGAACCGATCCTAGTAAGAGGTGCAGTGCATCACAAGGGGAACCGATCCTTGTATGAGGTGCAACAAGGTTTATGGAAGAAAGGGGGAACCGATCCTATGAACATGTGCAACACGTTTTTTGGAAGGGGGAACCGATCCTATGGACATGTGCAGTGCATACAAGTTAGATACGAAATATATGTGGGGAACCGATCCTAGTACCTAGTCATCCGAATTGTGGTAAGCTAGTGTGACTATGCACAATACTCACATGGAGGTAGAACCGAAACTTGTTTTGGTAGAACTGTTAAACCCATGGTTTGTGTAAGTGTTACTTGATCAATCACATAGTTCTTGAAAGTCAGATGAACCAATTTTAAACTTGTTTGGAAGTGTGGTAAATCGGTTTCAAGTGAGTAAGTATGAAAAAGGACTTGTAAGAGTAAGATGTTGACACACTTAGAACACGGTGCATTAATGCTTATTCTATATTGTTCAAATATATTCCTTAAAGGCTAAGAAGGAAGTAAATCCCAAGATCGAATTTAAATAAGTTAAGAATCTTTTTAATTAAGGTTTTTAATTATATATGGAAAATAATAATTAGTAATGTGCATTTACTAGTTAAATATTTTCCAAGGAGATTTCGATTGTATTTTTGGACAGTGCATTCACAGGAATTATGAAAACCGAATTTGGTGTAGTAATGAAAAATATCTTGAGAATATTTTTGGTTTTGGAAATTCCTTGGTGTCCAAACTTCCTTGTCTATAAATACTTTGAGTTTGCATTTCTAGCAAACTAATCCTTCGTGACAGAAAACTTCCTCGGCTGTACTGTTACTGGTGAAGCCACCTATTCAGAGAGGAGAGTAACCTAATTAGGCAAAATCTCTTACGGCCGCTCAGTTTAAAGTCTTCTTTGGGATTGAGAAGCTCTAGCGTGTACCGTTGGTGGGAAACTAGAAGATTGCATTGTTATTTCAGTTTTCGATTATTGATTTGATTGACTAACGATTGTTGGATCTTTGATTGCACCTTTTTTTTTTTTATTCTTGAGAACCTTCTCTTCTGATATAAGGCTCACTCAAACTAGATCAAAGATCAACGTTTTTACAGATCTAAGTCTTTCTAGATCCATAAGATAGATTCATTGATTTGCCATTATTAACAAACTCCGTTCTATGCAAAAAATCAATAAGGAATCAAGTTTGTTTTTGCAGATTGTTACTTTGAAAATTAAACCGAAGATTGAAGATTTGAAGAAGAAGTTGTTGTGAATCATTAAGAAGATATACTAGATCTACTCCTAAAGAGAACGTTTTTTCTGCTAGGATATTGGGTATTAAATATCTATTGAGAACTTCGGTTCTGCTATATATTATCAAATCAAGAATATTGGTGAAGCTGAGTAACTAGGATCTTAGTTTACTTAGTAGTGTCTACACGAAGTTGCAGGTTTACTTTTTGTAGCGTCTTAATTCATTGAGTATTCAAATATGGACTATGTCCCGGGGTTTTTCTACAAGCTTGTAGTTTCCTCGTTAGCAAAATTCTGGTGTGTGTGTTTTACTTTGTTTTCGCATTATAATTGTTTTTATATTATAATTAAAGTACGTTAACTAGGCACTTGATATTTATCTTATAAGGTTTCGGTTATCAAGTGAACACTTTGTCATAATATTGTCTTGATTCATATCCATAGACGATCACACAAAGTGTATTGGATTTCTCCACTTATCTGATATAATAATTCACGTGTTAGGCCAGTCCGGACTAACCCAATTTCAAGTGGACATTGTGTTGAAATATTCCTTGAGTGATTGTTGCTCTAAGAGGTTTATACACAGTGGGCCTTGTATAGGTTGTGATCAAAATAAAATATTGTGGTATATTTGGGTACCCTCGTCTTTTCAATTGGTATCAGAGCAGGCAAACACGAAAAGATCTAACAATCTGTGTTTGGTGTGATCCAACCTATAAAGTTATGAATCAAATGATAATTGATTCGGTTAACGTACCTCCAGGGTTTGATGGCTCATACTATGTATGGTGGAAAATGACTATGCAGTCTTTTCTTCAAGCTCGTGACTTTAACACTTTGGTTTTAGTTATTGATGGGTATGTACACCCAAAAGTACTATTCGACAACTTAACCACTGAGTTTAGACTAAAGGAATTGAAAGAATTCAGTAATGAAGAAAATTTGCTTTCGAAGCAAAATTCTTATGGATTAAACGCCATTATACATGCTGTAACTTGAGACCTCCATCATCATGTAACCAAGTGTAAAACATCAAAGGAGGCTTGGGATATTCTCAATATCGTATTTGAAGGGAATGCCTTTGAAAAAGAATATAGGCTTCTAACCCTATCTTCTAAATGGGAAAATCTTCATATGGATGAAGACGATACCTTTGATGAGTTTGATGAAAAACTTTCCGAAATAGTGAATGCCTCTTATGCTTTAGGAAACTATTTCAGATAAAGATATTGTGTGTAAAATTCTAAGGTCTTTACCACCAAGATACGAATCTAAAAAACATGTCATCATGGAATCTAATGATGTTTCCACACTATCTAGAAGTGCTCTAGTTAGTAAATTAAAGATCTTTGACCTTGAATATCATTTCAAGAATGAAGTGGGTATTACCCTTAAATCTGTAACTAAGACTTGTTCTTCAGAAACAAAAACTGAGAATTGCAGTGTTGATACGACTGCACGAGAATTTATAAAGTTATTAAGACAAAAGAAAAGGAATTCTTCTCCTTCTAAAAAAACACAAAAGTGTGTAGAGTATAAAGAACAAAATAATTCGGATAGCTCTAATTGTTCTGAGGTTCAAGAGAACAAATCTTTCCATGAAACTGTTGAATGCATATCTGGAAAGGATATTTAAGTAACTTTAGAGTCAAAAACACTTGAATGTGATAAACTCTGCAAAGAGAATGAAAATTTGAAAAAGGAACTTGATGATCTGTATGAGGATATAAAGATTATCAGCAATGAGCAAGATTATCTTGTAGCCATGAGATGTTACAGAGAGCAAATTGAAGAAAGTTATGATCGAGAAAGGAAACTATATACAGAACTGGAGAACCTAAAAAACACTGAGGTAAGTAATTCTACCGAATATGATTTTTTTTTTTAGATTATAAAGTTCAAATTGATAAAGTTAAGGTTGGTTTAGATGATGCTCTTAAAAAAATAAAAATGTTGGAGAAAGAGAATATGAGTCTGAAAACAGACTTGAAAAAGTTCGATAGTAGCACAAAACAACTTGACTCAATGTTGAAGTCAAATAGAGTTCCTCGTGACACTCGAGGATTGGGCTACAAAGGTAAACGAACTTTGAATGCTATACAATAGACAAAGTTTGTAAAGTCTAAAGACTCTGCTGAATAAATTGCTTCAAAAGTTACCACAAAAGATTGCTCTTCCATAAAAGAAAAATCTGTAGCACCTTCATCTTCAGCAAAATATGAATTCCGTCAAACTCCAATGAAAGAAAATCCACAACAAGGTAACACTAAAACCAATGGTTCGTATGTTACTAAGCATTGCTCTTACTTTGGAAATAAAGGACACTTGGAAATAGGATATAGATTCCGTAAAAGGAATGAAAATCCATAGATGCACGTGTTTTCGCAAAATTGGATGAACTCAATAATGCTAAATCAGGACATGATTATCCTAAATGTGAACAAAAGAATTATTGTAATGATATTTCAAAGTTTTCTTATCAGGCTCCTACGAAGTTTTCTCAGAATCACTCAAACTACAAAAGGAGAGATAACTTTGTAAAGACTAGATCTGATGTTCCAAATTGGAAAAAGACTAACTCTCAGAGTCTTCAGCATTTCAGTTACCCTAATGTTTCCTCAAGAGATTCATCTTGGATTTCAGAAATAAATAATAGGAAGAACAAAGCTGCTTCAGCAAAACCCATTTCTAAATGGAGTCCAAAGTCTTCTCTAAAGACAACCAGGATGGTATCAAAAGATAGTCACAATGATGACACTCGAATGATGAGTTTCAATACTGATCATGACATTCAGAATATTGTGTTAAACGTTCTTGAACAAATGAATGCATCTCCGTGTTGTCATCGTTATATGAGATATGTCTCATAATCAGTTACCTTTTTATGATTTTGTGATTTTTGATTTAGAGGGTTTCATATCTAACTTGTTGGGTTGCTTAATCAAATAATCATAAAAGGATGATGACAATTAATCCCATATGTTAGTCACGATTATACTATTATCAATTTATTTCTCATAAGTTGTGTATATAGTATACATATGAGTCTTTGGTATTAGCTTATTACTATTGGCACGTAATAGTTAAAACCTTTTCAACCTTTCTCTGGTTAAGGTTTTGTTTGCTGTTATCTTGTCATTGCGAAAGGATGATAAAAACAATGAGGAGATCAAGTGGATGCGAAATTGAGGTAACAATCATGTTAGTTAATTGTTTTCCTGTTTTAAGAAAAGCCTATTTTTATTTGATATATATATTGCTTTTGCTTAAACGAAATTGTCAGTACAATTGATGTGTTTATTCCATTTTGTATATGTGGATGTTTGTGTGATTCAATTGGTTCCGGTTAAGTAAAACTATTGTTATCTTGCTTTGTTGTGTGATATCAATCGTTTAGGCTTACGAAAGTTTGGTGCAATTGTAGTGCTTTAATGTTTATGTTATTTCAATTGCTTCCAGTTAAGTAAAACAATTGTTATTTTGCTTTATTTTATGGTATCAATTGTTTAGGCTTAAAAAATTTCGGTGCAATAGTAGAACTTTAATGATATATGTTGTTTGAATTGCTTTTGGTTGAGGTAAATAATTATGCAGGTTGATTTATTGGTTTGTATGAATTATTAATGGCTTAACGAATGAATATATTGACGAGATGATTTGTTTAATCCAATTCGATTCCGGATAAGCTAAACTAAGTTAATTCTGATCTTAGTTAGACTTATCAAAGTGGAGGTTTCGGTTATTCAAGTCTAGCCGAATGCCTAAACAAGGAAATGCTAGTTAACTAACCTAGTATTTGGATTGTTTTAAATCTAAAGGTCTAAGTTATATGGATATAATTAGAACCTGATAAGAAAAATGGAGTTTATCCTTGTTTTGGCTTATCGAATGAAGCGGTTGTATTTATACAATCGGTTTAGCAAAGGAACTAAGTTGCTTAGTTGATTTTTTGGTTTGCTAAACTAGTTGGGAAAATGGCTCCGGGCAATTATTTCCATGATAACATATCAAAACATAATTATTTTGTAGTTTTGATTTTGATATTGGTTATCAAAAATGGTATGTAAAGCCCTCGTGCTTGACTCAACAGGTTGCAAGTCTATTTTGAGATTTGTAAGATCCTTTTCGTGTTGTCCTTTATTTTTTCGTTTCTTTGTCATTTTTGTGACAAAAAGGGGGAGAAATATATGGAGTAAACAGGTGATGATGGTTTCAATTTTATGTTGATTGGTGTCACTAGGGAAGAGGACAATGGTGCTTGAACGCTTATCTAACGATTGAGGAAAAGCACAGACTAAGGGGGAGTAACATATCATATGATTGGGCTAACAAAGACGTGCGGATTAAAAATCTACCTATCTCACCTTTAGGGGGAGTATGAGCTTTGTTATTATAATGTCAACATCGGCATTTATGGTTTGAATATCTCCGGATTTTTGTGTTGTTGAAATGTGAATGTAACGTATGTAGAATGAGTTATTTTTGTAATTTGTTTCTCTATATGTAATAGAGTTTTGTCACTAAATTGACAAAGGGGGAGATTGTTAGAGCACTGCTCGGTTGAACCCACCAAGCGTTGGTATGTCAAGATTGGTTGTCATATTTAGTTCCAAAACTCGAGTCGCTAATATGTAAACTACAGTCAACTTCGATAGGGTAGACTAGAAATGATAGAAGTATTGTGCTCCAGTTACTCACAAAGAACTAAATATGGATTGAAGACAACAAAGACATTATCCTTCAACTTGAGGTTAGTAACTACGACTTGACTTGTTCCATTTATATCTTGTGTCCTTCAAATCTTTTAGATTGAAAACATAACATGCGAGGCTATATTATTATGATCAAAGAGTTAAGGAAAATAATACGAGGTTTATTGCTTAACCATTAAACTGTGTAGATAAAACATCGACATAATCGTTTAAATGCTATTGTGATTATGTATGGGTATGAGGTGAGGATTTCATCCTAGGAAACAATATTTTTACATGAGTTTTAAGGAAGTAAGTTCATGATATGTGTTGTGAACCGAAAAGGAAATCGCTAGGCGTTATTGGGGATGTTCTTCATTGCATATCTTATGAACGACCAATATGTGTGATTAATATAACCGCTTATGACTTGTTTGTGTTCTTGGTAAAAATATTCACATGAGTCCTGAGTTATATATTGGTATGACTTTTATTAGTGAAACCGGTCTTAAGTAATCACCTGGGGTATGATCGGTTTTGTGAGTGTCTGACTAATTATTAGGAGAAGGGGAACCGATCCTAGTAAGAGGGGCAGTGCATCACAAGGGGAACCGATCCTTGTATGAGGTGCAGCAAGGTTTATGGAAGAAAGGGGGAACCGATCCTATGAACATGTGCAACACGTTTTTGGGAAGGGGGGACCGATCCTATGGACATGTGCCGTGCATACAAGTAGATACCAAACATATGTGGGGAACCGATCCTAGTACCTAGTCAGACGAATTATGGTAAGCTAGTGTGACTATGCACAATACTCACATGGAGGTAGAACTAATACTTGTTTTGGTAGAACCATTAAACCCATGGTTTGTGATTGAGTGTTACTTGATCAATCACATAGTTCTTGAAAGTCAGATGAACCAATTTTAAACTTGTTTGGAAGTGTGGTAAATCGGTTTCAAGTGAGTAAATATGAAAAAGGACTTGCAAGAGTAAGATGTCGACACACTTAGACCACGGTGCATTAATGCTTATTCTATATTGTTCAAAGATATTCCTTAAAGGCTAAGAAGGAAGTAAATCCCAAGATCGAATTTAAATAAGTTAAGAATCTTTTTAATAATTATATATGGAAAATAAGAATTAGTAATGTGCATTTACTAGTTAAAGATTTTCCAAAGATATTTCGATCGTATTTTTAGACAGTGCATTCACAGGAATTATGAAAACCGAATTTGGTGTAGTAATGAAAAATATCTTGAGAGTATTTTCGGTTTTGGAAATTCCATGGTGTCCAAACTTCCATGTCTATAAATACTTTGAGTTTTCATTTCTAGCAAACTAAGCCTTCGTGATAGTAAACTTCCTTTGTTGTACTGTTACTGGTAAAGCTGCCTATTCGGAGAGGAGAGTAACCTAATTAGGAGAAATCTCTTACGGCCGCTCAGTTTAAAGTCTTCTTTGGGATTGAGAAGATCTAGCGAGTACCGTTGGTGGGAAACTAGAAGATTGCATTGTTATTTCAGTTTTCGATTATTGATTTGGTTGACTAATGGTTGTTGAATCTTTGATTGCACCTAGTTTGTTTATTCTTGAGAACATTCTCTTATGATATAAGGCTCACTAAAACTAGATCAACGTTTCTACAGATCTAAGTATTGCTTGATCTGTAAGATAGATTCATTAATTTGCCATTGTTAATAGACTCCGTTATGTGCGACAAATCAATAAGGGATCAAGTTTGTTTTTGGAGATTGTTACTTTGAAGATTAAATCGAAGATTGAAGATTTTGAAGATTTGAAGAAGAAGTTGTTGTGAATCATTAAGAAGATATACTAGATCTACTCCTAAAGAGAACGTTTGTTTTGCTAGGATATTGGGTATTAAATATTTATTGAGAACTTCAGTTCTGCTAGATATTATGAAATCAAGAATATTGCTGAAGCTGAGTAACTAGGATCTTAGTTTACTTAGTAGTGTCTACATGAAGTTGCAGGTTTACTTTTTGTAGCGTCTTAATTCTTTGAGTATTCAAATCTGGACTAGGTCCCGGGGTTTTTCTACAAGATTGTATTTTTCTTCGTTAACAAAATTTTAATGTGTGTGCTTTACTTTATTTCCGCATTATAATTGTTTTTTATATTATAATTAAATTAATTACACTTGTACATTAACTAGGCACTTGACATTTATCTTATAAGGTTTAGGTTATCAAGTGAACACTTTGTCGTAGTATTATCTCGATTCATATCCATAGACGATCACACAAAGTGTATTGGATTTATCCACTTATTTGATATAATAATTCACATGTTAGGCCAGTCCGGACTAACCTTATTTCAAGTGGATATTATGTTGAAATATTTCTTGAGTGATTGTTGCTCCAAGAGGTTTATCCATAGTGGGTCTTGTATAGGTTGTGATCAAAATGAAAGATTGTGATGCATTTGTACCCTCGTCTTTTCACATATTGTCTTGCTCTTCTTCACAAATGCAACACCTGAAAGCTAATTCAAAACCCCTTTATACCATTACAGAGTCATCAACATACACTCCCTGGATGATTTTCCATATGTTGCTTGCTATAGAAGGATGTAAGAATGAATTCGAAATATTTTTGTAGCATTGCAAAGGCTGTTTTATGTTTCTTATTAAATTGATTGTTGAGGAAGTAGTGAAATTACCTTTCATTTCTCCTTTCCATATTAAACTATCATCACCAACACCAATTTCAGGTAGAGTGTAATATGCAATAATCTGTTTTAGCTCCTCAGATAAATTCCATTCCCCTTCTAGAATTAAATCTGAAAATTTTAGGTTGATATGCTTCTTAACATACTCTGTAAATCCAACTTCTTCAATTATAAGAACATTGATTAGCCATGGATCAAACCAGAAAGATATATTTTGTCCATTTCTAATGCACTATCTTATGTTTTCTTTCAAGTGATTCCAAGCCCATTTCAGTCCTGGCCAAATAGATGAAAGTTGCCAGTTGCTCTTCCGTTGATGTTGTTTGTCTTGAAATTTAGCCTTTATAAATAGGGCCCATTCAGCTTTTGAGTTTATTATCCTCCAGAGGATCTTCATGAGTAGTGCCTTGTTGAGGACTTTCAATCTTTGTAAGCCAAGACCTCCTTCACTGTAAGGAGAAAATACTTTCTTCCATGAGAGAGTCTTATATTTTCTAATATCACCATCTCCAGACCACAAGAAATTTCTGATAATTTTTTCATAAATTTTTATCACTGATTTTGGCCATTTATAAATTGACATAGGGATATTTAACGTTTGTAAATTGGAACACTTGCCAGTTAAAAAAGAAATGACTTAACAAATAATATTTTTATTAAATAATTAAATAATTATTTTGTAAGAGTAGTATGTTGTTGGAGCTTAGCTTGTTAGGCTTCCAACTAGTTAATGTAATACTCTTTATCTAGTAAAAATATTAATATTAATAATATAATAAGTGTTAGCAAGACCATGTTGGCACTTTTTTGGAGTTTTTTCGCTCTCTCGATCCTCACAATCGATCTCATTCAATTTTTAAATATTCAACGGAGCTCAACATTATGGTTGTTTTTAAGGTTTGGCTTCAACTTCGAGGCTATCGGTTGATTATGACCCTACTTTTTTTTTTTTGTAATGTTTTAATATTTTCGCTAATAAATATTTTAGGAAAATATTTTTTTCCAACTAATCCAACAAAAATATTTACCAAAATAGCTAAATCTAATAAAATCTTATAAAACTACCAAAAATACAAAAAAAAAAACGTGTATAATATATCTAATTATTTTGAAGAGTATAATGTTGCCAAAAATACATTAAATCAATAATCAATCATGCATTCACGATCTCATCATAAAAATCAAGAAATTAAATCAATCATGCATCAAAATTAATCACATATTAATGAATTAAAAAAATGTAAAAAAAATGTTTAATGTCCAGTTACAGCTTTTAGAATCATTCTTTTCCTAATTACAACTTTATTCTATAAATTAAAATTAAAGAAAAAGATTACACTTCAAATAAGAGTTATTAAATAATAAAATTTGTTCTGGGTACTAACCTTTTAAGCCGAGGTTGTGTCTTTCTTGTGAATATATTGTTTGGTGGTGTTGTCCAAAAGTAAAAAAAATTACGAAATTATTAGAATCTGAAACATAAGATTAAAGCAAGATTAAACTAAAGCGAGCCAATATAAAAACGATCATACAAAAATTCAATCAATGACAAAATAATAAACCTCATTTTTGTTGTAAACTAGAGAAAGAGAGAAGGAGACATAAAATAAAGGGGAATAAGAAAGAGAGATTCTCATAATTACAATGGGTTAAGCCTCTATTTATATAGATAGAAGACTTGGTTCCCAAGATATATAAACCCTAATCTTAGACACGAAGGGCATCTTAGTAAATAAACTTGGTTTATAACACTCCCCCTGACGACCACTGTGGATAAGTCATTACAAACATACCAGGAAAACTCAAAAGAGAAAAACCTGAAATTGCATAAGCATGTAAAAACTCGAAACATTGTTGGACACACAAATGTTGCCTCGTTAAAACCTTGACAAGGAAAACCCATTGGGACAAAACCTTGACGAAGGAAAAAGAGTACAACTCGATAAAGTCCAGTGAATGCACCTTAATTTGATGATGGCGCTCCCCATGATGAGTACTTCAGTAAATTATTGGCTTGCAAATCTTTGAGTCGAGACTTTCCAATTTTGGTGAACGAATTTCTTGAATGTAGAAGATATTTGTTCTGATGAAGTCTTCTTTTGTATTAGTCTTCTAATAGTAGTGTGCTTGAATCTTCAAGATTCTCCAAATTCATTGAGAACTAATGTCTTGGTTTGCTATCTTCGGAGATGATTTGCATATGTAGTTGACGTAGTTTCTTCAACAAGGTGCCAATATGTAGTTACAGTACCAAAGGTGAACAAAATTTGTGATCATACCTTATATTGATCATAATGATATCCAAATTCATAGGAGAATTTTATGTTGATGTGGTCTAACAAAATGATCTAGTTAATGGTGGGAATCCACCAAATAACCAAAATCGATACAACTCCCCCTTGGATGACCACCATGTTGAATTAAATTGCCTCGCTAAAACCTCGCCAGTAAAACCCAATGGGAAAAAAATTGGACAAAGGAAAAAGAGCACAAATATCAATATTTTGAAATAAAATAAAATAAAATGTCATGTTGCCTCGTTAAAACCTTGTCAGGAAAACCACATGGGATAAAACCTGAAACAAAGGAAAAAGAGTACAACTTTTGAAGATTATTGATGCTAACTCAACTATATGAGTATTACAGAAAATGAGCATCAAAATCATAACTCTAGTCTATCTCAAAGACCAGTTTAAGCTAGCATAATTCTAACTGCAGATTTAAGAAAGAAAATAAAATAGAATTTATGCTGCTAAAGTGTGGATTTTGGTGTTTTTAAGGACTCATCAAGTGACCTATAACGTTGAAATCATCAACTAATTAATCCGGATTTTTGGTTGTGTACCAAATTTCTAAAAACACATAAAGGATTGTTAAACCTTATGTAAGCAAATAAGGTGGTTGCCTGAATAAAATTTTGAATCCTCAAAAGATTACAAATTCAATATGTTCTTCGACCACATTTCTTGTGTCAACGCAATATGAGTCCTTCAAAGACTACCATGCCAAGTGCATTGTATAAAGAGAACAATTAATGAATCAATCCTAAGGTCTGAGAAAAAAATGAAACCCTTAAAATCGTATTTACAACAAAAAATTTCTCGTATAACACATTATGACTACACCAACCTGTAATTAATAGGCTTGGATTTTTAAGGTGTTTAAGTTTTGGATCCAAAATTGCGTCAATCGAGAAATTAATCCAACATAATTTGGATTATATGCCAACCAATCACATATGTCGATATTCCTCTGCAGAGGGGTACAAAACCACCATCATTTATTTCAGTAGCTACTTTAAATGAATATTCGACAATCATTTTTAGTTACCACGATCCCACACAATTCTCAAGTATATGCATATTTTGAAAAATTCAAAATTTGCCGGTACCAGCGCCCACGGGCGTTATGATCTCATCATCATGAAGGGATGAGATATTAATTTTGAGAATGTGAATGGTGTTTTGGTACACTCAATTGGAGTACTACCAGTAGCATCTCATGGAACGCTACTTATTTTAAGAGATGTGACTGGATTTTCCTCTTAAAGAGGCAAACACTTATATAAAAGCAAATGAGACATTTTACGCCAGTTAATAGCAGCTTTTTTTTATTTAGTCATGATGGGAGAGAAACTGATATAACATTGAAGTTAATTAACACCAACTTTTGTTGGTAGTGTCTAGTCTCCCCCTGGTTGTGGCGAAAATATTTTCATCTCATAAAACGAAAACAAGTTTCGTAAAGTATTATCCGATTAATTCGAAGACATATACTTATAATAATTTCAAGACATATACTTTTGAATAGTCATTATACATTTACCATCCATCATGGATTTTGCTGGTAGTAGCCAAAAACATATAGAATACGCAAATAAATTTCCAAAAGTTAAGTTTTGCGGAATAAAATTATAGACTTTCTTTATCAAAAGAAAATTAAATTAAGATCAATATGTCACTACAAGGACTAATAATATTGGCTAACATGCCGGGTGCACACCCATTGATCTTTAATGTCCGACTGTAATCCAACTATAAATGGAACAAATCTGAATATTGGAGATTATTACCGAGAAAAATAAAAAATAAAAAAATTGAAATTGCTCAATATCTTTAAAGAATGCAGCAAATTCTCGTTCATCGGTATTTAACGATTGGCTTATAC
Organism: Papaver bracteatum; assembly: GCA_023529315.1. NCBI lineage: Eukaryota > Viridiplantae > Streptophyta > Magnoliopsida > Ranunculales > Papaveraceae > Papaver > Papaver bracteatum. The sequence goes on from JAJJWX010001315.1 coordinate 1,979,253, forward strand.
CACCGTAATAACGATATTTCAACATTTAGGGATCGATATAGATGAAATAAATTCTGACTGAATTATATGTTTCTTTTTAAGAATATAAAGAAAGCATTATCGTTTTTTTTTTTTGAAGAGATAAAATCCACTCTTTCTAGTTGATGAATGCTTTCATGTAAAGGCAAATGGAAACCAATGGTTTATTATTAGATAAAACCATACATATTTGATCGTAAAAAAATTATTTGAAACGATCAATCTTCCAGAATATGGAAAAATCAACCCATTTTTGGCGAAATTTTAGAAAATTTGCCAATATATGTTCTCTAATCTTATAAAAATGATGGAGAAAAACCAATTCCTATTGATTGGTCTATACGGCACACAAAAATTTCATCGACAAAAAGAATTTTTTTTTGTCACAATAGTCATCGCATATGGAAAATCCACTTTTTGGTTGACAAATGGTTTCTTGTAAAAAAAATATTAATAGAAACCATATGGAGTAAATCACATGATCCTTGTCTAAGGGACAAGAATACCAAGTTTAATTGGCCGTAGGTTTTTCAACCATGCATGTGATTATATACCGTAAAGGTAATTAAATTGCGACGATACCAATTTTGGTGATTATTTATTATTTTTCTCTATATAAAATAATTAGAGAAAGATAATGAAACTTTCTTTAAAAAAATCCGTCACCAAGGATCCTCCATAATTATGGTCAAGTCTTAGGATTAAACTAAAAGAGTTTAATTGGACCCAAGACACAAAAACAGCCATAGAAAAAGAAGGCGTCATTGGCCATAATTAATATAATTGTTAGATGGAAATAAAACAAAATAAATCAAGTAATTAATCAAACAGTAAAAGATGCAAAGATGGAAAGAAGAAAGGAAACTCCATTGTATTTGTTTAACAGAGTCACGCTTTATATATGTAGATGGTGCCATGTACCCACACCAGTATTGATGTTAATCAAACATAAATCGTGATTCCTGCATATTGGATATGTTGAGAGGTTTAAGACTTTAATCAAAGGTTAGCACCATCAGTACATATCCATGTCCTGTCACGTCACAACAATCAAAATTAAAAGTCAAATCACATGAGTCCTAAATATAAATAAAATACCAATGAACACAAATAAAATATGGAAGAATGGGAAATAAATAAATAAAAATCCCTTTTGATACTATTTATGCCGGCAACAGGATTGGATCCGGAAACCGCTTATAGCCATACACAACTTATTATTAGATGCTCGGTGATTAGAGTTACGCGCTGATGACGTGTTGTAAACTAGAGAAAGAGAGAGGGAGACATAAAATAAAGGGGAAGAAGAAAGAGAGATTCTCATTAATATGTGTAGAATTACAATGGGTTAAGCCTCTTTTTATATAGACAGAAGACTTGGTTCCCAAGATATGTAAACCCTAATCTTAGACACGAAGGGCATCTTAGTAAATAAACTTGGTTTATAACAATTTTCATATTATTTTTCATAATTTTGTTCATTCCATAAAAAAAAATTATGAGAATAAAATATTGGATATATTAAAAATACAATTAATTTAAAATAATACAAATAATACAAATTTTCTAATTTTGTTATGTTTTGATATGTATTATATTTTTTATACAAAAATATTTGCAGCCACAAATTATGGTGATATGAGAGTAATTTAGGTATCCTAACTATCCAAATATAAAATATTATTATATATTTTCATTACATTCCATTTGAAAAATGTATAAAATATTATTAGTTATTTTCATTTCATTCCATTTTTCTACATTTCAAATATACTGCGAATTATCCTTTTCGAGTTTTTTTTTTAACATTAAATTTTATCCTAAAACCTCAAATAAACAAAAATATATAGAAATAAAAATCATTTTTTCTTTTAAAAAAAGAAGATTATATCTTTACAATTTTTCTTAGTAAATATAAGACATTAATTCCAAAAATACTACTCTCTCTGTGTATAAAAACATTAGAGAAAAACCAAGTCTCATTCTTGGCGTGGCTTCAATGATTTTTTTGTTATGTTGAATATTGGTCTGATATGTGGATTTCGTTTTTGTTTTGCAGATACTTTTTTCGTTATGTTGAATATTGGTTTGATATGTGGATGTTGTTTTTGTTTTGAAGATATAATGCAAAGAGTCGACTGGAGCTGTTTTTTCCTTTGAACACTACTCGGGTGAGTTTTATTTTCTTCCTTCGAATACTTCATTCAAATGGGCAATTAATAGGATTTTATTCTATGATCGAGTTTTAATGATTTGTAAAAAAAATCTTTTGCTTTTTTGTTATTGATGGATATGCGAGATTTGCATTTTACGGGTTGAGGTGTGTAACTCAATTTTTTTTTCCTTTCTTTTCCTGAATGAATTCGTAATGATTTTGATGTTTTTCTTTTAGTCGTGAATTTTCAGTACGAAAGTTTGATTTTTGTGATTTTTTGATGACTATTGAATTTTTTTTTTTATATTATTATTATTTGAAGAACATTCGGATATCAGTACCATAAAGGTACTTACAATTTCATATACTATCCAATTGTCCAGTCCATGGTTTCTAAATTTGTTTTGCTATTTACGAAAAATCCTGATTCAATGTGTGGTTAAACTTCTCAGTGCCAAATATATCTTAGAAATGATTATGGTTCATTGGTTGTCAATCATTAAATTAGTTTTCTATTGACAGGGTTTCTTTGATGTTGTTTGCATGAATTTTAGAGGATGGAGTTAATGTTCTTATTTTCCAAATTCATACAAACAACACGACGATGGTGAACCCAAAGATGGAGCAAAAACATCACGTTCGGGAAGACCTTGGATTTGTGCATGAACTATTCAACTATTCAAAACATCAAGGACCAAAGTAAAGGTATTAATTTTGAAAAGTTTTTGCATTTAAAATTAATCCTATATCGTGCACTTTTGAAAAAACCGCACTCAATTTGTACTTTGACTAAAAAAATAATAATTCTCCATATATTTGATAAAGTGCCTCAATTTGTTTTTTCAACCTTAAAGTATGAAATTATTCTATTGGCTACATTAGGTATTGTCCTAATTGACTCCAACTCCAAGTTCGGATGCTCCCAGCAAAGCTTATGAGAATTATGGGTTTCTTCGGGTAAACTCAATTACACTAATATTACCTAATTTAGATGAATACGTTTTTAGTTATTGGGATGGGTATTCATTAGTTTGATTACCTTTATGCTTCTGCAGGTTATATACCGTGGGTTTTCTACTAATAGATATGCACATATATGATTGACGTAAGGCGATAATTTTTCCAGCAGTTTGTGGAACTAGCAAACCATATTTGTCAGTGATATTTAAATATTCCTACTAAAGGGAAGGCTAGAGTTCGAGTACTTGATAGAAAAAATTGGCAACACTCAATGGCTTTCATTTAGAGCGTCTTTTTAAGTAAATTAATCTTATTTATGGTTTTAGTTTAGTTAATTGTGTCTGTATCCAATTATGCATGCATATTTGGTTGTTGGTCTTATAGACAATTCACTGTATTTTATTTCATTGGAGACGATTCATTGTTCGCAGATTTAGTTAAGTATCACATATGGTTATATAGTTGTGCTACCACGAATAAAGGAGATTCAATTAAGTGGGCCTAAATAAACTTATCAAACTATATACATGAATCGAGACCATTAAACTAAACTCTATGGCAGTTAGTGAAATATGACATTGGTCCGAACCATATGCTTCGTCTCAAAGGTAGTATACCAGTTCCCGGATCTACAACGGTGATTGTTACCTGGATACGAATGAACAGGCGCGGATAATAACAAGAAAATAAAATGGTAATTATTTCCAATAATTGTGGAGAGTGCGGTTTCCAATTAAAGTTTGTGGTGCAATAAGTACATACAAGAGCCGAGGTTAAAGCAAGACCAAAGTGAGATTTTTTATCTTCCAAAGCCAATTTTCTATCATGATCAAATTGTTGCAGTATCAGAAATACTACTGAGAAAATGATGAAGAATGATGTACCCGAAAGCTATACTCAAAATGTTGTTTACAAAGAGATATTTACCTACTTGTCATAAATTTGCAATCTACTAGATTATTTTAGTATGAGGTTTGCAGTATCTTCGGTGCTTATTTCTTAGAGTTTTTCTTTTGGCAACAATTCTCTCCACAGCTTCATGCTTCTTCGATGGCGAAAGCATGAAGATATTTCTATCGATTTAAGCAAAAACGGACAAAACATGAATTCACTATGGTTGTTTCCTAATAGCAGGGGAGGAGCCATCTTAGATCATGGGTGCAATGTATCACACTAAGCCCAACTGGCTTCCATTCTCCCTTACATTTATTCTAGCAATTTATTTATTTTTATAGAAAATGGTTTCACAAATCCTTTACACCCTTAGCATGGCAAGAGAAAATTCTTGCTCCCCTTCTTGCAAACCTAGATCTGCCCCTCCTTGATAACCCTTGCTAGCATTTCCTATTGAATTTCCTAAGTGACTCATAGCTTAGTGATAGTGATTCTCCTAATAGAGTTTTTCCTATTGATGTCGTGTTGCAACACTAGATAAAAATAAACATCAGAATGAAAATAACATTGCTCATAGACAACGGGATCGATCACGTGAATGATATGAAGAAGGGTAATATACTTTCAGTAACATAGTTGACTAAGAAACGTATCAAAGTTAGGATAATATATGAAGATCATAATAGTCGGATAGTTCACATAGTTCACTTTCTTTCTTTTTTTCATAGTCAAGAGAGACAATTTCCCATGAGAGTGGTATAGATTTTGAAACTGGATCAAGTCATATACTCTTTGAAGATATTGCACTGCAACCGCGTGACATTATAGTTTTTTTTCTATTATATTGATTTTTGTTAGTTGACTTTTGCTAAAAAAAATTAGTAATATTTTTCGTTTTAATGAAATTAACCTAAAACATGGCCCAATATTTCATAACTAATAAATAAACCCGTGCATCGCACGGGTGAAAAACTAGTATAATAATATAATAATAATTCTCTATATAATAACATAGTTTTTTTGAGCGCTCTCATTCACCGGAGCTCCACGTTAATTCTCACTTCTGGTTGATTTTGGCCCCACCATATATTTTTTTTTTAAAGTTATTAAATTTGGGTCAATAAAATTCAAGGAGAATTTTCTTTTTTGCTAATAATATATTTCCGACCAACCATATAAAAGAATTCTAATAATCAAAAATAGTTAAATAAAAATTCTCTAACCTAAAATACCTGAATCTTAAAAATCTAATAACATGCCAAAAAATATATAAATGGATAATTAATCATAATCAAGAAATTAAATCACATAATGCATGATTTCATTATGATGATCAATAAATTAAATAATTTATGCATCGATTCTACAATAAGTTGAATGATCATCCCACAATAAATAAGTAACGTCGAATGTCCAATGTCCGTTTACAGTCTTAAAAAAAAATCCTAATTATAACCCTAAACTATCAATTAAACTCCAAAATAAATAAATCGAAAAAAAAAACTGATAGCCCAGTCATAGTTACTAACCTTTTGATTCAACGATGAATCACTTTGAGAGTATCCTGCACAACAGTTGGATTTGTTAGTATTTTGGAGAAATGATTGAGAGCAAAGATTATGATCTAGATAGAAGAAGCTAATACAAAACCATCATGAAAAAACCAAAACAACCAATAATCATCTTGATTTCACTATTATTTTTCTTAACTTTGTTTTTTCCATAATTTAAAATAAAATATGCTTAGAATAGAAAATGGTATAGATATTATGTGCAAAAATAGATATAGACACTAATTGCGGCAATATGAGAATATCTAACTTTCACCAATGTTGAGGTATTATTTCCTAAGTTAAAGATATTTTACTATTTCCAATTATTTTTCTTAACTTTGTTTTTTCCATAATTAAAAATAAAATATGTTTAGAATAAAAAATGGTATAGATATTTTTTGCAAAAATAGCTGCAGACACTAATTGTTGCAATATAAGGATATTTAACTTTCATCAATATTGTGGTATTATTTCCTAAGTTAAATATTTTTTAACTATTTTCAGATTTTGTCTGTATTATTTCCTAAGTTAAAGATTTTTTACTATTTCCAATTATTTTTCTTAACTTTGTTTTTTCCATAATTAAAAATAAAATATGTTTAGAATAGAAAATGGTATAGATATTTTGTACAAAAATAGCTGCAGACACTAATTGCGGCAATATAAGCATATCTAACTTTCATCAATATTGTGTTATTATTTCCTAAGTTAAATATTTTTTTACTATTTCTAGATTTTGTCTAAGTGGAAAATTTAGCCTTGGATACTCTTTATATAAAGAGTTACAGCAAGGGTAGGATTATTTTCGTGGTAATCTTTTTTTTTTCTTTTACACGGTTGGGGTTTATTTTTTTGGTTTTTGGTTTTGATCTCATTATTAATGGTGGTTTTTGGTTTGCAGGTGCTAACAGTGCTTCTGGGATTATAATGGCTGCATTATAATGCACGATTTTCCTAAGATTTTTTTTACTATTTCCAAATTTTGTCTAAATGGAAAATTTAGCCTTCGATACTCTCTATATAAAGAGCTACAGCAAGGGTATGATTGTTTTCGTGGTAATCTTTTTTTTTTTACACGGTTGGGGTATATTATTTTTGGTTTTGATCTCATTATTTGTAAGTGTATATTATCCACAGGGTTAGGTGGCAACATCTTAAGCTATGACGTACCCAAGGATGAAGAAGCGAGAAGCATGGGATATAGGCTGGCAGGCGCGAGGATTAAGGAACCACGTGGGTCGGACATGACCACTCTACAGTTGTCGGACAAGACTTGACTCCAAACCTCTGACAAAGATGACAAACGAGACGTATTTGGTCAAACAAGGAGCATTAGTCAAAGGGATAAGAAGATACGTGCCATATCGGCCAAATGAAATGGCGACAGGATTGGAAGTGCGACATCGCACCAAGAGAACACATAAAAAGATCGGCTAGGATAAGAGACTGCTAAGGAACCAAATTACATCGGCCATATTTACAGAAGGAGAGACGATACGAGCGGGCCCGACACAAGACTTCAAGATAGATATATTGTGACCAACACCATAGTTTGGTTGTATGTAGTCTCCCCGATAAATAGAAGAACTTGTATCCAAGAGAGCGGGGTGGTAATTTGGAGAGAGAGAGAGACTTGAAATCGCACTAGAGAGAAAAAGAGTTGGGAACTAGTTCATCTTGTAAGGAAGAGAGTTCAACTTGGAGAGTGACACCATTATAACACCTTGAAGTAATAAGATTCATCCTTTCACCCCCGTGGACGTAGGTAATCATACCGAACCACGTATATCCTTGTGTCTATTGTTAAGTTCTTATTTTCACTTGCATGAGTAGAAGATTTCTATCCTTTGGATGTAGTTTGTAGTAAAATGCATCTACATTCTAGCGCCAACTAAGGGGATCCCACTAAGATCTCTGGATACCTTGCCTAAAAGGCCTCCAGAGACGATCAAAAGCTCCCAAATACACGTTTAAGTTTTGTAGTTGAAGCTAGGATGAACTCTGTTGGCCGAAACCGCCTATTTCTTGTTGTGTTGAGTCATTTAGTGTACATGCAAAGATAAAGCAGTAGCAACATCTTTACAAGGTGTAGTAGAGTTCTCGTTTCTTCGCCCACAAACGGTTTGATCAGCAGAAAATCTTCATAAGCTCATCGGCGATCAACATCACATGTTAGGATCTAGGTTGAGGATCTGCTGATAGCATGACTGTTTGTTTTCGATGGTTGAGTGAATTTTAGTGGTAAATAAGTTGTTTTCTTGTTGCGGTACAAAGTTTGTGTGCTTAGAATTACAAAAGGTTAAGTTTAATGTGTCTTTTGCATGATAAGCTACCGATTTTAAGCTTCCCGTCGTGGAAGTCATGTTCTAAATGTTTCTTTAGTAAGGAGAGTTTGTTTCCAAGTTCTTAGTAAGCGTTTTTGCGTTTGTACCCTTGCTTTATTAATCGACAACAACCCACGTCGTCTGATCAGAAAAAAAAAAAAGGAGAAAAATCTTGTCCGATGATGCTGTCTAGTCGTCGGAAAGTTCTTTGAGAGGATCCATGGAAGACAGCCATGAAAAGATCTTGAGAAAATAACAACAGTAGAGACTTGAGTTAATTTTTTGACTTACATGCCATACCATTCAATCATCACGTGCATGAGTTTAAGGATTTGGAGCATATAGAATGAAGGACAAACTAACTTAAATGCGGAGGTCAATTACTGAAGGCGACGTCATACGGAATGATAGTGATGTAGCGTAAAATTTGCCACAAAGTCATCATAGAGTCAAAATAGGGTAGATGGGCAGAACCCATTTGATAATCGGAGTAGGCATTATATCTGCAAGCTCTGACGTAGTGACAATTTTTGTGTCAGTCAAATATTTTTCACCTTTTTGAATGTTTATTTCCAATATCAGGTCAAAGTAAGGTGTTCTTTGTATTTGCTGACGTAGGTAGGTACGACACTCGGCTCACCACGCACCACACCCGATGGCTAGTAATTCAGGGACGGGAAGGACGTTAAGGAATCGTATAGTTACTAGCAGCAGCATGCAGGCAGGGGTAACTGGGCCGAGGCAAGAAGGCAGTCGATAACAACTGCTCGAGGAATCTCACGCAGATGCACGAGGCATGCCAACTATTGATGATGGAGTGGATCTTGGGTGAGATGATGACACCCTACCCTTAGACCAGGTTATCTTGACCTAGATGAGAGTTGACCAAGTCGATGGACTTACAGCTTCAGATACAGAGGACTATGAGGAAGCGCTTGCAGCACAAGCCCAAAGACAAAGAGCAAGGCAACAAGTTGAGTACCAGGATGCCTTAGGAAGAGAGCAAGAGCGTCTCAGGCAGATTCAGTTGGGGCGAGGAGCAGCTAGCAACGTCGGCCATGCACCTGTCCATGTAACTGGTCATGCAACTGGTCCGATACTACCCCCACCACCAACATCGATACCATTACAGTCTCGGCCACACCACCCTAATGGACATTCTAGTCATAAAAGCACAGACTCGACGCTATTGGCCATTTTAGAAAGTCAAAGAAGACAAGAAGAGGCACTAAGAGAGCTCCAATAGCAGAATCTTGCCCTGGAGTTTGAGAATTATCAGTTGAGGAATCAACGAACCAGATCAAGAGGATCGTCCAGCCGAGGAACGTCGAGTAATCATGGCCGATCAGGTCAACCACCACCTATGACTGGTCCGAGCAACCCTAGTTAGTCCAGATGACCTCCTATACCCTCCCAATGAGGATATGGACCACCCAAGGACTCATCTACTGATGAAGAAAGGCGAGGAAGGGGCGGACGACAGGATGGGGCGACAGAAGCTAAACTCAAAGAGTTGGAGGCAAAGATTAAGGAGCTATCGGGAAGTAGCGAAGAGAAAAAACTGGCAGATATTATGAGCGAGGCCTAGAAGACACCTTTATCCCAAGAACTTGAACAAATGCCATTCCCACAAAAGTGTACCTTACCTACATTTCCTTCAAGATTCGACGGAACAGGAGATGCGGTCGAGCATCTAAAAATGTATACCATGTCATTGATCCAATGGAAAAATAACACGGTAGTCATGTGTAAATTATTTCCGTCCAGCTTAGAGGGCGAGGCGAGAGATTGGTTTTATTCACTTCCACCTGGATCGATCGACGGTTATGATGCACTAATCGAGGCCTTTCTTGAAACCTATATGCACAACAGCCGACCTCGACCAAGAATGAACAAACTATTTACCCTCGCCCAGAGGTTCAGGGAGCCCTTGAGAACCTTGACCGATAGGTGGAGGAAACTGTGTACTGAAATTGGAAAAGTACCAGTAGATCAAGCTATCTTTGGGTTCGAAAACGCATTGGGTAACGCATTCGAAAACTGTGTAATAATTGCCGAGAAGTGAAGGATATCGTTCAATACCTCATCCGAGATGGATACCTGAGACAGTTCGTCCGACATCCAACTCAGCCGACAGCAACACCCGATGTGCCGGTTCATCAAGTTCGCATTGATAGATCAACTCAATTTGTGAATACCATTTCATACTCAGATATGCAAGACTACACTCTCGGCCTAGTATTCACTTCAAGGATTCACAAGAGGGATCACGATGGCAAAGAAATATTTAGCGTAGCCAAGACCTTACCGATGGAACCTTGGATGATGCAGCCTATTTAGTTCTCGGCCAAGGATGTCCCAGAAAATGGGCAAGCACACAGTGATCCCTTGGTCATCACGTTACTGATTGAGGAGTGGGGAGTAAGAAGGATTCTCGTGGATATTATAAGTTCAGTCGAGGTGTTATTCTACGACACGTTCAAGAGAATGGAGTTGTCGGACGACATCCTCGTCCCCTCAACATATCGCATCTATGGATTTAATGGGAGAGTAACCATCCCTAAGGGCAAGGTAACTTTGAGGGTTTCAGATGGTGGGGGCTACCTTGACACACTAACCACCTTTTGTGTGGTCGACGTCGCCTCGCCTTATGAAGCAATTATCGGACGTCCATGGATCGCTGGGATTAAAGGGGTGGAATCGGCATATCATCAGAGATTAAGGTTCCCGACCTACAAGGGAATAGCTGAAGTTGTAGGTGACTCCCAAGCAGCACGACAATGCATGCAGGTTGATGCCAAAATTAATGAAGATCGGCGAGCTTGACAAAGGCGAGAGAAGAATAAAGCCAAAAAAGTTAAGGCTGCAGAAGAATTGAAGGAGGCTATTTCACAAGCGGTCATGGCGTACGAGACCCAAGAGAAAGACCCTTTATAGCAATTAAAGGAAACGGCTCCATTCAGGGAACCCAAATCTAATTTCTCGACAGTTGAGCTGACTCGGGAAGTGAATTTGGGGACAGTTGAGGATCCAAAGATAGTAAGGATCGTGACATTGCTCTCAGATGAACAAGCAAGTCAACTCATGACCGTGTTAAAGGAAAACTTAGATGTGTTCGCTTGGGATGTACACGATTTAGAGGGCATTGACCCGAATGTATCATGCCACCACTTGAAGTTTGATCTGAGGTTCAATCCAGTTAGACAGAAAATGAGGCAAATCTCACCAGAGTTATAGGCAGCGGTTGAGGCCGAGCTAAACAGGCTACAAGAATCCGGGATAATTAGGAAATCCCATTACCCGTAGTGGATATCTAATATGGTCGTGGTACCAAAGAAGAAAGGAGGAGTCAGAATATGTATTGATTTTAGTAACTTAAACAAGGCCTGCCCGAAGGACAGCTTTCCTCTCCCAAGCATAGACCAACTAGTAGAATAAATAGTTGGATATGAGGCGATGACATTAATGGATGGATACATGGTATACAACCAAAGACCGTTGGCACCCGAGGATCAAGAGCATACTTCCTTCTTCACACCAAGGGGGTTGTATTGTTATACCAAAATGCCATTTGGACTTAGGAACGCCGGTGATACATATCAAATATTGGTAGGAGACATGTTCGAAGACAAGATCCACGACACCATAGAAGTTTACGTGGATGACATGTTAGTCAAGAGCCGCCGAGCTAAGGATCACGTCCGAGACCTTCGCGACATTTTTCAGACGATGAGGAAACACAAGATGAAGATTAACCCCGCCAAGTGCGACTTTTGGGTTATATTGGGGAAATTCCTAGGATATATCATCACCCCCAGAGGGATAGAAGCAGATCCCGAGAAGGTTAGGGCTGTCTTAGAGATGCCATCTCCCAAGACAATAAAGGATGTGCAGAATCTAAATGGTTGTATAGCATCATTGGGGCGATTCGTGTCACGGTCGTCGGACAAATGTAAAACCTTTTATGACATTCTGAAGAAAGGAGAGAAGTTTCAATGGACGGATGCTAGCGAAGAGGCCTTTCAAAATATCAAGTTACACCTAGCCAGCCTCCCGGTTCTGCAGAGGCTCGAGCCGTTAGAAATCCTCACCCTATACTTAGGGGAGACATCATATGCCATTAGTGCAGTGTTGGTTAGGACGGAGGGGAATGCGGAGAATCCGGTGCATGTATTTCACTAGCAAAACACTAAGTCCGACTGAGAAAAACTATACCAGAATGGAGAAGATGGTACTTGCACTAGCTTTTTCCGCTTCTAAACTCCGAACATACTTTCAAGCTCATCGCATACGGGTGTTCACCAAATCGCATATCGAAGCAGTTTTGGATAATGCATGGCGATCAGGGAGAATCTCTAAATGGGAAGCCTTAATCAAACAATATGATGTGGTGTACGAGATGAGGATGACGATCAAAGGACAGGTAGTGGCCGACTTCCTAGCAGATTTCCCACTAAGAGATGAAGACGAGGTTTAAGATATACCTGGGATAATGGAAGAACGAGAAGAGCATGCTGACCTATTAGCAGCCAGTAGTCCTACACGGTGGGAAGTTTTCGTCGATGGGGCATCAAACAAAGAGGGGTCAGGCCTTGGGTTAGTCTTCACCACGCCGAAAGGAAGAAAGATAGTGCACTCATTCAGGATGGAATTCAAAGCAACAAACAATGTCACCGAGTACGAAGTGACAATCCACGCCTTATGGATAATTGTAGAAATAGGGCTACAGGAGGTTCTCTTAGCTAGTGATTCACAGTTGGTGATTCGGCAGATTACGGGAAAATATGCGACACACGACCCCGTGTTGCAAAATTATTGGGAGCTCGCCAAATTTTACATCAACCAAATACCAAGCATTAAGTTTTGTCACATTTGTAGAAAATATAACAGGCACTTGGATGCTCTATCTTACATCGCCTCACAGCTGGTAGACCCGAGCATAAATGGCATTCGTGCTATGAGTCTCCTTACTCCCTCAATCCCAGGAACACCGGACGTACGGATCGATGTGGCTATTAACACATCCGATCGATATAAATAGGGTGATTGGAGAAAGCCGATACACCAATACCTGGAAATGGGCGAGCTACCCAAGGGTCGGCCCGAGATAAATAAAATCAAAAGTAAGTCGGCACCTACGAGCTAAGGGAACGGATCTTATATAGGAAATCCTACTTAGTGCCACTTTTATGATGCCTAAGTAGAGAGGAAGGCCACAAAATCTTGCATGAATTACACTATGGAGCCTCCGGAAACCACAGCTTGGGGAGAAGCTTATCGGCCAAGGCAAAGACAATGGGCTATTTTTGGATGTACATGAACGAAGATGCAAAGGGAATGGCGAAATCTTGTGAAGAATGTAAACGGTTTGGCAAGAAAATACAGGTACCAGGGTACCTTTAAACTCTGTTATAAGCCCATGGACCTTTTCCAAATAGGGGGTAGACATTGTCGGACCATTACATGTAGGAACATGGAAGAGGAAATACTTGATCGTGGCCACGGATTACTTTATCAAATGGTTAGAGGAAGCACCACTAAGGCACATCCGAGACAAAGATGTCTTCAAGTTTATCTGGGAGCATATCATTTGCCGCTTTGGGGTCCCATCAGCTATCGTCTCCGATAATGGAAAACAACTACAAGGGGAAAATATTGATCTTTTGTTCAACACGTACAACATCAGAAAGAGTAAAGCTACCCCCATTTACCCCTAGAGTAATGGGCAGGCCGAGATCACCAACAAAACAATCGCCGACAACATGAAGAAGAAATTGGATGGGGAATATGGTGACCGGTGCGAGGATATATACAACACTTTATGGGCATACAGAACCACACGGAGGGAAGCTACAGGGTTCTCTCTGTTCATGCTTACTTATGGAACCGAGGCGATTCTACCAACGGAAAGAATGATCCCTACTACTAGGACAGAAGCTTGGAGGCGAAACGTCTCGTCCGATCTAATTTTGGCAAAACTCGACGATTTGGAAGAAACAAGGGAGATGGTGCTACAAAAAATGGAAAACTATCAAAGGAAGTTACAACGAGAGTACAACAAGCGTGTTCGCCCAAGAGAATTCCAACCAGGACAGCAAGTGCTGAAGTTTCTGGCCGACTGGGAGCGAGACAAAAAGGGAGGAAAGCTAGCACCAAAGTGAGGTGGGCCGTATATAATTACGTCTAAGGCAGGAGAGGGATCGTATCGACTACTGAGACTCGATGGAACAAAAGAGCCCAAACCCTGGAATGTCAAATATCTGAAACTCTACCACCCCTGAAGGGAGGTGCAGAGAAAAGGTGAGCATACTTGTCTTCTATTTATTTAAAACCGTGAGGGGTATGAGATAAGGCATGAGCGATTAATGGTCATTCGTACTTGGGGCAACGCCAGTGAGGAAGTGCCGAGGTGACTTACACTCGAATGGTTATTCGTACTCGGGGCAAATCCAGTGTGGAAGTGCCGAGGTGACTTACACTCGAATGGAGATTCGTACTCGGGGAAAAGCTAGTGTGGAAGTACCGAGGTTCCTTACAGTCGCCTGGCTATTTGTACTCGGGGCAGTGGCAGTGTGCAAGTGTCGAGGGCTTGTTAAAAATAATGGGCCACTTTTGGATATACATGAAAGAAGATGCGAAGCAAATGGAGAAAGCTTGTGAAGAATGTCAGCGTTTCGGAAAGAAAATCCATGCTCCCGGAGTACCTTTAAACTCAGTCATATGCCCGTGGCCCTTTGCTAAGTGGGGTATAGACATTGTCGGGCCATTACATGTAAGAACAGGGCAAAGGAAGTACCTGATCGTGGCCACGGATTACTTCACCAAATGGGTAGAGGCGGCACTGCTAAGACATATCCGAGACAAAGATATTTTCAAATTTATTTGGGAACATATCATTTGCCACTTTGGGGTCCCTGCATCTATCATCTCGGACAATGGAAAACAATTACAAGGCGAGAACATCGATCTCCTGTTCAACGCCTACAACATCAGAATGAGCAAAGCTACCCCGATTTACCCCCAGAGTAATGGGCAGGCCGAGATCACTAATAAGACTATCGCTGATAACATGAAGAAGAAACTAGATGGGGAATAGGGCAATTGGTGTGAGGAGTTATATAACGTCCTATGGGCATACCGAACCACACGAAGGTAAGCTACAAGATTCTCCCCGTTCATGCTTACCTACGGAACCGAGGCTATCTTACCTACCGAAGGCATGATCCCTACCACAAGAACGGAATCTTGGAGGCGAAACGTCTCGTCCGATTTGGTTTTGGCTAAACTCGACGATCTGGAAGAAACAAGAGAAATGGCGTTACAAAAAATGGAAAACTATCAAAGGAGGTTACAACGAGAATACAACAAGCGAGTTCGACTAAGATAATTTAACCCAGGGGAACAAGTATTGAAATTTCTGGCTGAATGGGAGCGAGACAAAAAGGGCGGGAAACTAGCACCAAAATGGGGCGGGCCGTACATAATTGAATCTAAGGCGGGCGAGGGATCGTATCGATTACTGCGACTCGACGGAACAAAATAGCTCAAACCATGGAACATCAAGTTTTTGAAACTCTACCATCCTTGACGGGCGATACGGAAAAACGGTAAGTATGCATGTCTCCTATCTCTATGAAACCGTGAGGGGTATGGGATAGGACGTGAGTGACTAATGATCATTCGTACTCGGGGCAATGCCAGTGTGGAAGTGCCGAGGTGACTTACACTCGAATGGTCATTCGTACTCGGGGCAAAGCCAGTGTGGAAGTGCCGAGGTGACTTACACTCGAATGGGCATTCGTACTCGGGCAACGCCAGTGTGGAAGTGCCGAGGTGCCTTACAGTCGCCTGGCTATTCGTACTCGGGGCAGTGGCAGTGTGCAAGTGCCGAGGTAGCCTAAGGGTTCTGGTGGTTGGAAACCAGTTCCACAGGATGATAAGACACGAGGTCTTCTCAGCTAGGTGGCCTACTTACATTTGAAAGGTCGCCCCAATCGCAAGTGGCTGTGACCACTTGCCCGATATTGGTTGATCGATAACCGCTCGGGGCAATCAAACCTAGAATTAGGTTAACTAATACCCTTCCACTGAATCCAAGAGATAGTGATGAGATACCCCAATAAGGGCATGGCATTGGGCCCGATGACCCTACTTGTTGGGTGTGTTCGACAGAAAAGGTTAAAATACTAACATACATGATCAACAATTGCAGGAATGATATAAGAAACAAAAGTTAAAGCGATAGTGTCATACACCAATTAAGGAAGCACGAAAAGCATCATGAAACTCCACGAAGTAAAAAGTATAACATGAATAAAAAGAACAGCATCAGCGATGCATCACCCCCTTTTAAAAAAACAAGCAGTGTATTAGAAGTAAAAAAGGGAAGATGTGTTCAAAGTGATTTACAACCCAGGACAAAGGGAAACTTAGTGGCGCATCACTACAAAAGGATAATTCAAGCCTTGGGGGGGAACAACGCCGGACCTCCTTTGCGCGATCTCGCGCCGCTTATTCTCCACATACTCAGCAATACCCTCCTGGACCTTCTCGTCTATCTCCTATTCATGGGCGACGCGTTCATCCTCAACCTATTGGGTAAGCTGCAAATTGGATACCTCGGCATTGGTCAACTTGGTACCCAAATCGGCCTCGACCCACTTCAACCATCGGACCTACAGATCCAATTCCTAAGAACATTTTTGCTCGGCTACAAGATCACAACAACACGGGATTATTCATTGAATATGGTTTAGCAATTTCACAAGTACAGAAAATAATCTAATCCTAAGGAACTGCCTCAACACATTGCCCAAGAGACCTGAAAGGGCTGGTAACACTGACTGAAGCGATTCTACTGACTTGGACAACTCATCCTCGGCCTTGGAAAATTTTATGGTTAGCTCGTTATAGCATTTCTCATTAAATTCCTTACTGGGGCAGTACTTTTTATGTTCACTCCACTCGGCCATTAAACGATTGCGCGACACTTGGAGCACTGAAAGCTGCGACCTACTCCATTCTAGTTCACCCACCATTTTGTCAAATTCACCCACTTTGCCTAGCAAATCCATATTAGCTCGCTCCACTACATCTTTATCCCTCAAAATTCGTCGGAGATCCTCGTGAAGGTCTTGGTTCTGCAATTGTAAAGAGTCTACCTGCTGTCCTAGGTCCGTGGCCAAAGCAGTTTTCTCAGCAGCAAGGCGTTGAGAAGAACCCAAATGAGCTCGCAAATTGTCTATTTCTTCAGGGGCATACTCAAACTGTCGAAATCGGTCTAATTCACCTTGAAGTTCTTCGATCTCATCAGCTTGGCGATCTATTTTCCCATCCTTGTTTGTAATTCGCCGACGAAGATTCTCCACTAAATCCCTCTTTATGATCCTAAACTCCGAAGAAGCATGTAAACCTATACTAGCTATCTCGGCTAGCAGAAGGACACCCGACTCAGGATACTGGCACGATAAACTCAATCAACACAAGTTAAGGTTTGTAGGATTGTAACACACCTTGATCATCGGCGTATTTAATTTCTAGATCGCGTGCACGACTCTTCTCGTTCTGCAATTGAAGTTGGAGAGATTCCACCAACTTCCTTTCCCTACGACGATTGGAGGCATCCAACCGTACCTGATTATGGATCTGATACAAGTAAACAAGTTAGAATGGCAAGCGACAATTAGGAAGATATTAAGAAGTGGGGCATCACCCAGGCATACAGAGTCACTTACCACCGTATCAAGAGTCTGAGCTATATCGTTATAAAGGGGCACTGCACCGAGCATTTGTTCATCAGTATACGCTCCAAAGTCGGGGGAAGTAAGCGCTCCAAGGGAGTTCAGGATAGGGACAGAGACGGTAAAGGAGGTTTCAACACTAGACGTAGACCTATCAGTGATCCGGGGCAGACGAGGAAGTACTTCCGGTTCAACATTAACAAACTTTTCCAACTAGGGCATCTTCATGGGCTCTTGTTTGTTGCCTACCAAATCAGCTGGCACGACCACCTCAGGACCACCCTTCTCGCCCATCTCCTTCCCATCTCCCTTGGTATCCGAGAAATCCTCGCCGAATATGTCATCTTCATCGGGAATCTCGATGATTGGATTATTCCTAGGCTGCGGCTTAGTAACAACATTCTTGCCTCTAGTAGGATTATGCCTAAGAGTTTGAGCATCAATCTTATGCACATCGGACCCACCGGCTTCATCATCATCGTGCCTAGGAAATTTATGCACAAGGATTCTCGTCAGAACATGTGAAGGAAAAAAACATGGGCAAGTACATGTACTTATAATAAAATCACTGTGTTTGTTACCTTCCCCTGGTCTTCCTCAACCCTTGTGCCAGCACCCCTTTTTCTCGACGATGCGGCGGCCTTGGTAGAATAGCCTAGAGACTTTGATGACAACAAATAACCAATTGGTGTCAAAACTAACAAGCTGGAAATTGAGGAAGGCAGAAGGAGACACATACCTTATTAGCCTTGTCGTCATTAACCACCCAGAAAGGATAGGGCTCGGCGATAAATGGAGGCGACGGGAAGCTACCATGTAAAATGGGCCCTCGGAAAAGAAGTGGAACTCGGGGATAAATTGAGTCATTGGTATGACGGGGTCGCTTGTTAGAACCTTGGCCGATGGGATCAGCATCTAGCATCATCCTTTCAACATTCTTAGGCATAGTTTTGTGACGATGAGGACTAGCAGCAAAACCGGCAAGGTCACCATTAGTTGAAGTACCGGATCGATAGTTGGCAAAGAAATTGGTAGCGGTATATTCTGGAGTGTCCTTGGGCTTATAGGTCGACCAGTCGGCGGTGGATCCATGACCATCTCGGCGATCTCTCCATTCATCCATAATCCGAAAAATGTTGCCAGTCCATTGAGCCAAAGCATGATAAGGCTTGAGCTGGGAGAGAATCTCGTAGTAGAAAGGGATATCAGGATTATACAAAGGGAGATGGAGACCTATCTCAAGCTGGACAAGAGTGATAACCACGCATTCAGCCGACTGCTTGTACTTCTCCATGTCGGACTTCCTCAAGGTGTTGTTTTGGCCCGAGATCAAGGTAACTTCGTAGTCTTGAATATGGTACTTCTCTTTCAACAGCTCAATGAATTCTTCATCAGAGAGATCTTTCACCCTTTTCTCGGACCTACACGAAATAGAAGGAGAACCGTTAGGAAAGATAGATTTTATGGCGCGATCATCGTACTCAGAGGGACTATCAAATAAAAATAGGGAATCAAGGGGGAAAGCATCAATCTCAAAAAAAACATCATCAACACACCTTTTCTCAGTTATTGAGGGAGAAGAAGCCATGGACGTGAATAATGCAAAATTCTGAAGCTAGTGAAGAAGGTTGAATCGACGGAAACGCAACCACAGCTGCTATAGCACTCGGTGATGAGGATGTGAAGGAAGAGAATCAAAAAGATAAGGGTTCACAGAAGCAGAAAGTGATGAAGAAAAATCTCAGAGAAAATAGTTGCAGCGGCTGGAGATTGAGAAAATGGTGAAGTAGAAGAAAGAGAATAGGAAAATGGAGTATTTAAGGGAAGAAAGAAGTGTGACCGGCACCGACGGTTGCAAGTCATAAAGGGGAGTTAATGGGGGACTGCATGGCGGAAATCGCGGCATGGACGGGGACGTGGGAATATGGAACGATTTTCTTCCACTCGTGTCTACTACACGAGAGAAAGAAGGGGCATAAATGTAGGTGTAGATTATCCACATGGATAGGTGGAAACATCTTAAGCTATGATGTACCCAAGGATGAAGAAGCGAGAAGCATGGGATAGAGGCTTGCAGGCGCGAGGATTAAGGAACCACGTGGGTCGGACATGACCACTCTACAGTTGTTGGACAAGACTTGACTCTAGACCTCTGACAAATCTGACAGACGAGACGTATTTGGTCAAACAAGGAGCGTTAGTCAAAGGGATAAGAAGATACATGCCATATCGGCCAACTGAAAGGGTGACAGGATTGGAAGGGAGACATCGCACCAAGAGAATACATTAAAGGATCGACTCGGATAAGAGACTACTAAGGAACCAAATTACATCGGCCGTATTTACAGAAGGAGAGACGATACGAGCGGGCCCGACATAGGACTTCAAGATAGATATATTGTGACCAACACCATAGTTTGGTTGTATGTAGTCTCCCCTATAAATAGAATAACTTGTATCCAAGATAGCGGGGTGGTAATTTGGAGAGAGAGAGACTTGAAATCGCACTAGAGAGAAAGAGAATTTTGAACTAGTTCATCTTGTAAGGAAGAGAGTTCAACTTGGAGAGTGACACCATTGTAACACCTTGAAGTAATAAGATTCATCCTTTCACCCCCGTGGACGTAGGTAATCATACCGAACCACGTATATCCTTGTGTCTATTGTTAAGTTCTTACTTTCACTTGCATGAGTAGAAGATTTCTATCCTTTGGATGTAGTTTGTAGTAAAATGCATCTACATTATTAATGGTGGTTTTTGGTTTGCAGGTGCTAACAGTGCTTTTAGGATTATAATGGCTGCAAATTAATTAACACTTGATGAGATTAAGAATATATTAGGTGATATATTTGATGTGTTTATATTGCAAGGGTCTATTTAGCATATTTATGGCTGAAAATTAATTAACACCCGGTGAGATCAAGAATATATTAGGTGATATATTTGATATCTTTATTTTGCACGGGTCTATTTAGCATATTTGTGTGCTTTTGCAGCGTTGGAAGTTGTGGCAACTCCTGTTCTTTTTATTTCCAAAATTCCCTATTATCTTATTGAAGTTCATGCACGTTTTCCTTTCTTAGCTTTGTGTATTTATGGTCTTCACCGAAGATATATGGAAATACCCTCATGAATCATTGGATTTCTGACATACCATATCGTTGCTTCTTTCTTTGATCTACTGCTCACTTTTTTTATCTGAATTTAGCTATCTTGCCTTCGTCACTCTGCTTTCCTTAACCTGATGGGTTTTATTCTTACCTCTTTCTTTGATCAGATAGGTCACATCTTTAGTGCTTTCATCGAGCTGGCGAATCGTATCCTTACTTCTTTCCTTAATCTGATAGGTATTACCCTTGCTGGCTTTTAGATCGACCTCTGTATAGGAAAGTTATACACAATCTTGACATATTTGGTACTTCGTTAGTTTTTGTTTTTAGAGTAGCCATTATTGAACGCAAGATTTAAGGGGTATTTTGTTCCTTTGGATGTGGCCCTAATATTATTTTTTTTAGTGTTTTTGGAGTTTTTTTTTTTTTTTCGAACTTTAATCGGGAAAATCGGTTTTTCCTTTTGCAGGTGGAGCCATGGTTTTTTTTTCCCTTATATGTCCCTTCAACCTTTTCGCCTTGCTATTCACCCTCCTCTCTTTCTCTCTCATGCAACCCTAAACAGACAAGAACATCCTTATTCTTTCTATCTTCTTGCGGGGTTTTTGTTTCGAGTGCGAGTGATGGATACCTCTCCATCTTACATGTTCTTTCCATCTTACGGGTTCTCATCTGTTGATCTATTTTTAACCTTGAAAAAACAATTTTTTTTGTTTTGTTGTTGGATAACGTTGTTGATTCTCATCTTACATGTTCTTTCCATCTTACGGGTTTTCTTCTGTTGATCTATTTTTAACCTTGCAAAAACATTTTTTTTTGTTCGATAGCGTTGTTGATTTATAATTATCCAACTAATCTGCTTAATTTTTTTTATCCAACTAACCTGCTTAATGATTTCTCACATATATTACCCCAGCCGCATAGCCAATTGAGATCGAGGGGTACTGATGCTTTTGTTATAGTTAATTTAATATAGCTAATTCCATTTAAAGGGTTTGTTTACTAAATTTATAATTACAGACCCATCAATTACTATACGCATACCTAAAAGTACGACGAAGTAGCAGACCCATGGCTGCGCAACTAATTTCTGACACTATAATTTTAGCTGCATCTTTTTGTTGTTGGGTTTCTTCGAAATGACTGCCCTGAAGCTATTGTGAGTGTATATATCTTTTATGCTGTTTGTGGTGTTGATTTTGATTTTTGTTCATGAAGACCATGTTTCCATTTTCTATGTATGTATTATTCTTCTCATGAACCATCTCATTATGACGAGATTTCCTTGCAACATTAACTGATTTTATCAAGGAAGTCTCAAGGTAAAAAGAAATAAACAACGAAAGTATATATGCACTGCATTCACCTTTCATTTTATCATATCGCGGGAGCATATTATGTCTTAACTGCAATTTTTTTTTTATTTTTCTTTATTTTTACTGCAGTAAGATATGATATAAATGATGTAAAAAAAGGATTTGTGAACTCTAGCTAATTGATCGTAGCATATTACAAATTATGTAAAGCACACAGATGTTTCGAAGTTTCAATTTAGCTTATTGATCGATTTTTTGCTGAAGTTGTGTGGCAATTTCAGAACTGACAAGGATTACCCAAGCAATTTTAAAAATCAAATATCCAACCATGTGTTCAAAGGAAAAGTATATAAGGTTTGTTTTTGGTCCGATCAGGCCTGTATGATTTTTGTAGAAACTTGGCATTATATGAAGTATGAAGTAGTATACGATTCATAGCTAATGTATATCTTTTCCATCTACTTTCGCTTCTTATAGAATAAGGGATGACTTAATATGATGTCAAGTCAATTGGCAGTTTCAATTTTTTTTTCCCTTTTTGTAAGAACAACTCCAATAAATGGTGAAATTTATTTTTTTCTCCCAATAGAGGGTGGAATTTTTTTTTTCGTGATAGGATTTTAGACCCCCCGTTTATCATAAACTCATCTCCAATAGAAAGGTTATACAAATACGGAGGGATGAAATACTAAATATTGTATAAAGGTATTGAAGAAAGTCTTAACACATACTCCCTCTGTCCTAATTTCTACTTTGGTATGTTCATTTTTATCTGTCCGCTCTATTTATAGACATACTTTTCCCTTAAACTATCAAATATACCCTTTATTTTTAATAATCATAAAATCATTTTTAATTCAAAATATTAAATATTATCATCATATATAAGGAAGAAAAAAACTACTCAATATCTTTGTATTAACTGTCATTCCTTTCTTACAAAAAAACATTTATGGATAGTTATAAAATTCCTAATAAAACTTCTACTTCTTCTTACATAACCTTTTCATCTTTTTTTTTTTTTTTGAAGCACCATGGCTATATACATGGGAAATTATCAAAAACAATTATGACAAAATCTCAAATTCATGGTCAAGTATTTCTAAAGAGGAAATAATCTACAATTTCAATTTTTTTCCTTTTGAAATAAAAATTTCAAAGACTCCAAAATTTTAGTGTGGGAAACCAAAATCAAATGGAAGAAAAAAAATTTATTAAATTGTGGATTTCATAATAAAAGAAGTATAATTAGCTTTTATTTCTTAAAACATTTCCTAAAATAATAATACTATCCATTTTAGAATTTTTAACACTAATAATTTTAGTTTTGGTAATAACATAACATTAAATAGGCTAGTCATGACATTTTATAGGTTTTCCTTAATATCTTGACAAAGTAAAAGCGGACTCTTAATTTAGGACGGAGGGAGTATATAAAACCCATATATAAGGGTCTAAATAAGACCTCCATGTGAGGCTGATGTTGTCCAAACGGATAAATAGTACCCGTGTAGATATTTGAGGCTGATTGTGAGGTGATTCTGTTCATTTATAAGAAGCAAAAATTTCTCAACATGTAACAATATCGGAAGCCGGAAGAAAAGTGTTATAAAAGGCAATGTGGAAAGTTTGAAGTTTCTAACTAAACTTATCAGTATTATTTTGAAGTTTGAACATTTCTTTGCAAATACAAATCTTATTCTTAAGTCAGATTAACCTCTGCAGATACACAAGCACACCACCAAGACTTCAAGACGCAACAATTACTTAATAATTATTCATTATTTGGGAAAAGATTGAAAATAAATTTTGAAAAGAATATAAATCAACTGGGGAAAAATTACCAAACTTAAGCCCAGAACTATAAGTCCAAGAAATATAGTTACTAAAACAAGCATCCAATATTCCCATAAGCAAAAACTAGACCCGTGCATCGCACGGGTGAGAAACTAGTATATATATATATATATAATAATACGATTTCAGGTGAATTTCCTCTAATGTGGTTAGGGGTGAGCATTTTATCCGTAATCCCGGATTTAACCGGGACCAACCACATTTTTACGGACGGATGCCCGGACCGTTCGCTAATGGGTTGGACGCGGATAAGATTTTTGAAATCCAACGGATTACTGATTGGTCCCGGATGCAACCTTGAAAATCCGTTGGACATCCATATTCGTTAGAATAAGGGCATTTATATAGTTTCTAGAAAATATATAGATAGTTTTGGAATTTTTAAAGTATTTGCTTGGAATGTTTTCCATGACACTTTTATATTTATATACATATATAAAATGTGTAGGTTCTATAAGAAATCATCTATATTGGTTTAATTTTTTCATTATAAATTTTAACTAACACAAATTCATTGGATTATCCGCACCCAATCCGTTCATCCGTTGGATGTTGGATTGGATGCAGATGCCAAATTTGAAAGTGAAAAATACTAGAATCCCCCTACTATATGGGTTCAACATATACAAGCCCCACAAAATGGATCTTCCACCCTCAACTCCATACTTTTACATTTTCATATTTCTAGGCCCAGAATTGTTATTTTTGGGGCCAGGTTTTAAATTTTTCCGGATTTGCTGACGTCGGCACTTTCTTTAATAAAACTGAAAATACCCAAAATAACCTCCAGTATTTATAGTCGTTTTACAACGTAAAAAGAAACAGAAATCCAATTCACTTTTAGCTCTCGATTATTTTTCTCCTCTCGATTATTTTTCTTCAGTAGCAGAATTAGGTTGATTTCTTCTACACGAATTGCTGCATTGAAGAATAAGAGTTCGTTAGTATGTTGTTGTGTTGAAGACGAGACGAAGAACAAGGATTCGTTGTTGTTTTTTCTCAATTTATTGATGTTATTCAGTGGATTTCATATCTGACGAGTTTGAGACGATGCTTTGAAGAACAACAAATAGGTTAGTATCAATTTTCTCTTTTGTTTGAATCGAATAGGTTTGATTCATTACTTTTTTCGATTGATTGTTTGATTTGTATCTTCTAATGATGGATGATTTTTGTTTTGTTTCGATTTTATTAAGTCCGAGAAGAGGAAGAAGACAGGTTGGAATAGAGAAATCAACGTAGGTACGAATTATTCAACTGATTTTTGATTTAGTTTTCAATTCAAACTCGTCAGAATGTTACAATTGCGATCTGGTTTTTTCACTTTTTTTTTTTGGTTTTGATACTGAGTATGTTTTTGTTGATGCTTACACAGGTTTGTTTGATACCGAGAAGAGGAATAGTAAGAACATTGTTTCAGAAGTAAGAAAACAACAAATCTAGGTAAGAATTTTATTATGTTCTAATTTCAGATCTGTTTTTAATTTTTTTTTGAATTATTTGTTCTTCTTGCATGTCCGATCTGTTATTTTTTGTTGATATTGAGAGGAGTATGAAGAAACAATTTTGTTTCAGTAGAACAACTTCAATTTTGATTTGTTGGACATGCTGTTTTTTTGTTACAGGATGTGTAACTTTAGGTTACACATATATATCCTGTTGTATTTTTAAGCATGTGTAAGGAAGATACAGATGTTTCTTAGTTTCAGCATGTGTAATTTTAGTTTACACACATATATCATGTTTGTATTTTTAAGCATGTGTGAGGAAGATGCACATGTTTTTTAGTTGTAGCATGTGTAATTTTAGTTTACACATATGTATCCTGTTGTATTTTAAGCATGTTTAAGTTGAAGTTACATATATATGTCATGTAAGATGTTTATGTGTAAATAGTTGTATCGTCAGTATCTTTTTCTCAAATTTAGCTTGTCGCATAGAATATACTTCTCACGAGGAGGCAACGCCCCCGAGTGAATTGCGTTCGCTTTAAAATTTTGATATTGTGTGTTTTGATATTTTTCAGGTTGTCATGGATTCTGTTAGTTGTGCTGCTGTTAGTTGCATTGCTGTTGTTCGCTACTTTTCAGATTTTATTACCCTGCATGTTAACACTGAGATCAGACTTGAAGAGTTTAAGGAACAAGTTTGCCGGCAATGGAAGCAGTTTACTCCTCTTGGTATTACTTTCTTCTTTCCAGAAAGTGGGAAAGATTTCCCGCTTGACTGTGATTTTTCGTTGCAAGCTCTTATATCCATCACAAATAGTAAACAGAAGACCAGTGTTGATATTTTCTTGCAAAATGTTCCTCGTGTGGCCTCTTCCTCCACCTCTAGGGCAGATTTTTCTATTTCTAATGAGTCTAGTAGTATGTCTTCATCCAGAAACAATGTTACTATTGAAATGTATTTGGAAGATAAAAGCAAGCCTGCGAAACCTTTGTTATCGGATGGTTGGCCCAAGGTTCTTGGTGAGATTGGTCATGTGTTTATTGAAGGAGTTAAGCAAGTCAGGGTTTCTTTCACCAAGTATCGTCTTCGCACTGGTTTTCAAATGATTATAACTCACAATGAGCGTTCTAGGTTCACGGCTAAGTGTGCAGATGAAAAATGCGGCTGGAAATTCCATGCAGCTTCTATCGATGTAAGGAACGAAATGTTTCATGTATGTTTTCCGTGTTGTGTCATCTAATGCTTAGCATATGTTATGTTTTTGTTACAGTATGTGTAAATTTGGTTTACACATGATGTTTTTTGCTCCATATTGTTTTCTGGTTGAATTTTTCACTTTATATTTTGTATGAACATCTTCAGGTCAGATCTTATAACCTTGAGCACATTTGTGGTGCTGGTGGGCGCAACTTGAATCAAACATACTCCACCAGCTTCTCGTATACTTTGATTGAGGAATAAGTTCGCAAAAATTCTCACAAGAAGCCCAAGAAAATTGTTGTTGATTTCCAGACCAACTACGGGATTAACATGGAGTACTATCAGGCCTATAATGCTAGGGAAAAGGTTTATGAGATGATTTACGGCGACGATGTCAAGTCCTACTCGCACTTGGTATGGTATATTGATGCTATAAGGGAGACCAACCCTGGTAGCGTGATAAAGTTTGAACGTGAAAATAAACAGTTCCAACGGATTTTCATCGCATTTGCTGCATGCATCAAAGGGTACCGGTTTTGTCGTACAATGGTATACTTGGATACTACTTTCCTTACCGGTACATTCAAAGGTTTCTTGATGGCATCTACTGGGATAAATGGTGGTAAAGGTATGTTTTTTCTCTCTTTTTTAACAACTTCAGTTGACAAATAACTGAGAGTTACACATGTGTAACTCTCAGTTACACATTACTTTACTCAGTGTGTAACTAAGAAAATAACATATGTAACCTTAAGTTACACATTTGTTTTAGCATGTGTAACTTGTATTTCCACATTGTTTTATGTTTGTGTTAAACTTATTATTCTTTCGATTCTACACAATTTTTGTAGGATTTTCCCTCTTGCTTTTGCACTAGTCGATTCTGAGACTGTTGACAATTGGGAGTGGTTTTTGAGGAATTTGACTGAAGTTGTTGGTGATGGGAGGCCAATCACCTTCCTTTCGGATCGCCATGAAGGACTCTTGCAGGGTGTTCCACTTGTATATCCAGATGGGTTCTACATCTTCTGCTACTATCATTTGACGAAAAATATACCCATCACTGCAACAGATCCTAGGTACTCTCTTGTGATGGACCATTTCCGAGAGGCGACATACGCACTCTCACCTGAAAACCATGCGAAATCCATACAGAAGATTAGAGACTTGAACTGTGATTGGGTGGCTGATTACATCGAGACCATCCCACCTGAAACATATGAGAATGCCTATTTCAAAGGTTGTCGGTATGGACGAACATCTAGTACTCTAGCAGAATCAGTCAATAGCTAGGTTCTTGTTCACAAGAAGATGCCTGCATCTGCTCTTCTTGATCAGCTTAATTGAGTGTGTGTGTTTTTAGTTGTTTTGTTGTCTTTTTATTTGTTGTTTTGTCACTTTATGTATTCATAAGGTTTTTTTCCTTTTCAGATTAGGAGGAAAATAATGTGTTTGATGGCGGAGCATCGTGAAATTGACGCTAATATGATGACTCCATTAACCCCTGAGTACGAGGAAAAGCTTGCGGATCTTCAAGATGAAGGTTTGGCTTGGGAATTATTGGTTGCTAGTCCTACCGTGTTTGAAGTTATTAGCGAAAGGTCTCACATGGTGGACCTCGAACACGAGACTTGCACCTGTCAAAGGTTTGGGTTCTTATGCTTTTTTCTTCTCTCTGTATGCTCCTTTTTTCCTTCTCTGATTAGATATATGCATGTGTAAATACTAGTTACACATCTATTTTTCAAGTGTAACTTAAAGATACACATCATGTATATGCACCTGTTAGTAGCTAATTTTGAGTGTTTTATGATTTGTATGTGCAACTAACTGATTTTTTGCTTGTTTTTGTTTTTTTCAAGGTGGCGCGTATATGGTTTTCCGTGTGCTCATGCTCTTGAATCCATACGGAAGATTAAACTTGAGGCTATTGATTTCATTTCACCGTATTTTACAAGCGACTATTTTAGGAAGACTTATATGCATGCCATCCAACCGATTCCCAACTACAACAGGCCTGCTGAATATCATCCAGACGACATCGTCATCCCGCCTACCGTGAAGAAGCAACCAGGTAGACCCCCAGGAAAGAGGATTATAAGTAAACGTGAGAAAAAGGTGAAGAGAAAAGTTTGTTGCAGCAACTGCAAGGAAACAGGTCACAACAAGGCAGGTTGCAGGAATCCTCGGAAGTTCACACCTCACTAGCTTGAGCCTACCAAAGTTCATTTCTGCAAGTAATGATCTGATGTTTGGATTCTTATTTGTCTTTGATTATTTGTTTTTTAGTTTTCTTCATGTTGGTTTTCATGGACCAAACGATTTTATTTTTCTGCAACGTTGATTATGTGCAGGGATCATTCATTCATATTTTATAATATTGAGTTTTTATATTTTTGTGAGTTCACAGGTGAAATGTGCGTCTTCTGAACACAGAAGGGAACTGCATGTGTAACTTTGGTTTACACTTACAAAATATGGATGTGTAACTATTGCTTACACATTGTTATTTTTACATTTTTTTGATTTAGCTTTGTCTTAATTGCATGTGTAACTATGATTTACTTATCATATGTTTCAGCATTTGACCCTGTTATACATTCTACTATATAATGTCTTTATATGTTGTCTGGAAACAGTTATTTTTAATCATGTGTAACCAGAAGTTACACTTTTGTGAATGCATGTGTAATATTAAGTTACACATGATAAATTCATATGTAAACTCTGGTTACACATTCCGCGTCAAGTTAAGATGTTTATTTACTTAACCTGTTGCATACTTTCTGAAACCTGTACACACAGCAGTAAAAGTTCTAACAAGATAAAAGTTTTTAATTCAAATAATTTCAATCCAAAAATATTTTCAAAACCAAGAACTGCTAAAATCTACTAACTGATGAAATTTAAAAGTTTCTAACAACATATTTTCCAAGTCTAACATCTGCTTGTGGCTAAACATATTTGCAAGTAGTAGAATCTTTTCCTAATCCTGACGACTGGTTTACACATTTGCGGATGGATCCGAAAGGATCTTGTAAAGCATGCTCCCTCTCATCTTGTTCACCTTGTCAGTCCACCATAACACCATAGTTGATGATTATTTTTTGTCCATCTGTCTACCCTTCATCCTCATCTTCATGTAATTGCATACAAATAGAAGACAGTCAGGAATGGAACCTTGTATGGGCGAAGCGAGGTACTTGGAATTTTCATTCATCCCAAGAGCTAGATGACAGCGCAATGACAGTTCTCTAGTTATTGCAAATGCATATTTCCTGGCATCGACTAAGTGTTGACCCCTGAGTTGCTTAACATTTGATGAGTTCATGTACGACCAAGGATTAGATCTCCTCAAGTCATACTCCAGCAGTGTGAAGTGTGTGTTGTTGTTGCACATTGGGGCGAAAAGTCTGACCGCACTGTCCTTGTACTTTTCATACTCCTTAGCAATCCTTGGAATCCAAAATCTCTTGAATTCAGGATAATCATCCAAGTAAGCTTTCTGCAAAAACCATTTTAAAACAAAAGTTACAAATGCACAAGTGATTATGTAAGCACAAGTTACTTATAAGGTTTTGGATTCTACAAAAGAAAAACAAGTATGTGTAACTTCAGGTTACACATTATATCTGCATCTGTAATTTCAGGTTACACATTATAACTGTATTTGTAACCTCAGATTACACATGAAAAAAACTCTGATCACGTTATCATAGTCTTACAACACTCACTACACATTATTAATGCAATAAAATTTTAAATATTTCTAAGTATTTACGTATGCTTTTGGCGAGAGGAATATCGCTTTCTCATACTTGCTATTTGAGTTCATCTTTGTTTGAAACCTGCTTATGTAGAAATCAATGAACTCTGCCTCCAAGTAGGCTTCTTTGTTGGCAAGTTGGAGCATTAATTCTCCACTTATATTACAGAACGGGCTGCGGTCGTTGTTGTACAGTATCCAAGCAATGTGTCTACATTAGAAAGAAGAAAACACTTAAATAGCATAACAGAATCAAATAGTAAGATACAACGAATCTAAATTTAAACAACAATAACAAAGTAAAGCATGATTTTTGGTTATATGTATTTTACGATTGGGGATGAGTGTTGAAATATTCAAGCACTTTCTTCTTTTGATCGCTATTAAGCCTTTCAATAACTTCAGAAGCTTTGACATCCTTTCTCATTGTGCCGTCATCTTCTTCAGCAGCCTGAGCCATGTTTTCTACTTGTACTTCTGGAACTGCGTCCATTCTTCCTTCTTCTACTTCTGGAACTGCGACTATTGTTTTTTCATTTGCAGTCTTCTTACTCTTCTTTGGCTTCCTTTCATACTGATTCAGATGATCTTGATCTATTGTTCTATTCCCCAAAACACGTTTCTGGGCTTCCTTGACTAGTTCTCCAACTGGTTTCGGAGTGTTATCAAGTCCAAGGCTAAAATTTACTCCAGCACTGCCAATGTTCTCCTGAGTTTGAGCTGTGCAACACCAAAAATAAGCAGCCTAAAAAAAAAAAGTTTCGCACATGCTTCATTTGTGTAACCTGAAGTTACACTTGCCTTGCATAGCATGTGTAACAGAAAGGAACACTTGCATAGCATGTGTAACAGAAAGGAACACTTGCATCATACTGCTACCCATGCCTCTTACAATGTGTAACCTTAAGTTACACTTGCATTATAAAAAAAACATAAATGAAAAAAAAAATCACAATAATTTACACAAGTAAGAGTGGTTACCACTTGAGCTAGGTTGTGCATTCTCCATTATTTGATCACTATCAAAGTTCAGCTGATTTTGAGCTGTGAAAAAACAAAAATTTGGAATCATCAAAAATAAAATTGCACATGGTAATAATTGTGTAACCTAAAGTTACACTTGCCTTGCATAGCATGTGTAACTTCAAGTTACACTTGCTTTACAAACAAAACATAAAGGGAGAAAAGTAAGGAAAAAGAGAATTAAGTTACACAAGGAAAAGTGGTTACCGCTAGAGCTAGCTTCTGCATTCTCCATCACTCCAGTTCCATGTTGGCTTTTGTTGATGTTGCGGACAATTTCATTTAGCATTTCAAAATCTTCAACATTTGTCATATCAGCAGGGTTAGCTCCTAGTTGCACCAACCTGTAGGTCTCATCAATTTCACACGAAGTTGGCGGTGTTGTAGCAGTTATCACCGCAGATTCCTCAAACTGTATTGAAGCGAAACTGTCTTCAAAAGTTCCCGGTGTTGGCTGAGTTGGAGCAGTGATAAACAAACTATCACCAACAGTTGCAGGTATCTCCTCGTTCACTTTTGCAGTTATATCATTACCTGCGGCTTTCTCCTGTGCCCCATCCACAACTCCACATTCTGCATCTTTCTTCTGCGCATCATCCGTAATAGTTGTATCTTCACCAGCTTTCATTTGCGCCTCATCAACAAGATTTGAAGGAGTGGACTTTCCCTTTGCAATGGGCCTTATGCGCTGTGGAGGAGTCTTGCATGTTGTGACACTACTCATACTTGAACTGTATGTCCTTAGGGACGTTTTGAGCTCCTCTGCAGCAGTTTGAGCCAGCAGAATTTTTGGTGTATTTCCAGCTGCTAGACTGACACATGGAACTGCACAAGAATTTAATTGATGATGTTAAATTTTTTAAAAACAATTTCAAGAAGAATATATCATATGTAATCGACATCTACACATGCATATTACTTGGATACCTAGCATGTGTAACTAGTGTAACCAGAAGTTACACATGCATATAACATGTGTAAATAGGGATTACACATCCATATCATATGTGTACTCAACAATTACTAAGTCTAATTTGGTACCTCTGCACATGTCAACTAATATATCATTATCACTATGAATTTAAAGCATATTATAAATGAACAGGTTACTTACATTCATCATGGAAGGAAGTTTGCGTGTCATCTTTCTCTTTCTCTTTCTCTTGCTCAGTCTCTTTCTCGGACTCTTATTTTTTATGCTCAGTAGCTCCATGCTCAGTACCTCCATCTCCACCATCTCCATGCTCAGTAGGTCCATGCTCAGTACCTCCATGTCCACCATCTTCATGTTGCATAAACTCTTCCTGTGTCACTTCGTAAGGTTCAATACCCATTGCTCTCATAATTCTGCAGCTAAAATTGTGAATCTTGAATTCTTGTGTTCCTTCAAGGTTCCCCTCTGATATCCCTTCTCTGGCAATTCCATACACTTCTTTGAACATTGCTTGCTTTTCTTGCAGTTGCTGTTTCAGTTGGATATTCTCAATTGTTTGCGTTTTCAGCCAACTTTGCAAGTCGTCCTTGCTTGGTACCACGGTTGATATACCTAGCTGCTTCTCAAGCTGTGAAAACTCAGCCACAAAGCTAGTAGTTGGCTGCAATTAACAGATGGAGAGGTTAAAAATAGATAGCAAAAACAGTTGAACATTCTAAAATATACAAATTTTTCAGTTGTATGTGTAACTTAAAGTTACATAAGCACATTTTATATGTGTAACCTATAGTTACACAAATAAATTGAATTCACTGGTGTTATGTTTGTATGTGTAACTATAGGTTACACAAGCACATTTTAATGTGTAACTTATAGCTACACATGAAAATTCTGATTACATCAAAGTTACATCTAAATTATGTCGATATTACCATAAATTTACAAAACATAAACCAACAAACACTTACCGAAAACTGTGACATGTCTGTTACAGAAATGTAATCCGAAATCTGGTATAGATCCTACCTTCCAACACGCGGGATATCTTCTTTGTGATTTGCTACTTTCAGGATTGAGCCTTCTGGTGCATGTTCATCAAACAATATCTGCAACCATATATAAATTTTAATTAGTCAAGCAATTAATATTAAAATATGATGAACGTAACACTAAAAGTGCTGGAATAGAAATTACACACAAGATTTTACCAGTAAGTACTGCACACAAGCATTCACATTTTCCAAGCAATCAATATTATCATGAATTTCTTCAAACAAGTGCTCGTGTATTAAGTCAGGTCAAGACACCTTGAGCACCGTCTCATATGTTTCAATGATACTAAGATATTTCACGTTCACTCCATTAGCATTTATGTCGCCAAAAAATAATACACATCATAGATAAAAACCTATCAAACAAACCAGATCCTTCTCATAATTTTTCTTTCTTTCCCCACTTTTGCTCCTTTTGATCATAAGTTGTTTTATCTTCTCTAAAATCTTTGTCTTAGTCACTGTTGTCTGATGTGTTGTAGATTTAATGTCGGTGAAGAACTTGCTGTACAAAACATTGTCATTCAAATCCTTAAGAGAAAAGTTCTTTAATAGCTCTTGACCCTTTCGCCAATCCTTTGCATGTAAAATAAACCAGCCAACTTTGCCGGTGTAGACTCTATAAAATTATCATCACCAAATTTGAAAGAACAAGGTGTGTCACAATCCAGATCAAAGCAGTTCAAAAGCTTCAAGACGGCTTTTGTTGGTAGTGATTTGTTTGGTTGTACTTGGTACAGCTGGATCATACTCATCATAATACATCATTACTAGCTTACCGTAAGCAACTCTCAAAAGATATTGTTGAGCCCTATCACTCAGTCCTATCGGTTTTATCACCTTTACCAAATCCTTAATTGCATTCAAGGATTGCCTTAATTTTCCTGTACACATCACACACAAAAATAACATGAGTCAATATTTTGTGTACTTATCAAATACACTCCTTTATAACTGCAAAATCAAAATCATGTCACAAACTATGTGTATTTGCCAAGTACACAAACTGACCCATTCCATTCCGTATTTTCTATGTAACTATAAGTTAATCACACCACATAACTTATAGTCAGTGGTGAGATTTGAATGTGTAGCTTGTAGTTACACAATCAATCAATATATAAACCATTGTAGAGTCATTGGTGAGATTTTTTTAAAGTGTAACTTATAGTTACACATGCTCTTAGCAAGTCAGTGGTGAGATTTTTTATGTGTAACTTATAGTTACAAATCTAGGCTCAATTCTATGAGATTTTTAATGTGTAACTATAAGTTACATAATCAATATACAAACCATGCTTTATTTCTATAAGATTTTGAATGTGTAACTCTTATTTACACGCTCTTTATTTCTATGAAAATTTACAAGCATATCATGAGATCAAATTTAGTTCATGACATCATCACAATCAAAAATCAGAATCAAATTTAGTTCATGACGAGATTTTCCATGTGTAACTTATAGTTACACAGTAAATTGGCAAGTTATTTTTGAGATTTTCAATGTGTAAATTATAGTTACACATACACAGGCATTACATATGATCAAAACATAAGATTCCAAATGTGTAAATTATATTTACACAGCTCCTTGGCAACTCAGCGGCGACATCTTGAATGTGTAAGTTACAGTTATATAGGCTCATTTGTATGTGTAACTTCAAGTTACACACTCAATATACATACCACAATACAGTCAGTGGTTAGAGTTTTGAATGTGTAACTTAAAGTTACACATGGCCTTGTTTGTATAGTTGAACATTCAAAGGCATTTTCACTAGCATGATACCATAACAACACACATACTCTAAAAATTTCACATCTAAGTACCTCTTAAAGCATATGCTTCAGGGGGATTCCTTCTTCCTTGCGCCATTTCAGTTCACAAATGAAAAATACTTGATTATGAATCTGCAGTTGATGTAGTAAATAAAGTTAGTTATAGGGTTTTCATACAGTAACATCTCAGAAATGAAATACACTTAAGTAAATACAAAAGGAGAAGATCGAAGATAAAAACAAAGTACATTCAAACCTCTCTTTCTTCTGTTTCTTCTTCGTTCTTCGTCTTCGTCTTCTTTCTAGGGTTTTAAATATCGATTGTTCTTCTTCTCCGATCTGTAAAATTATCAGTCAGAATGAGTTATGCCTAGTTCAGAAAATTTTGCCACACGAATTAGTAACAATAGGAATCAAAACTAACAGATTAAAATCAAAACATACCTAGTGATTCATCGTCGGAGTATTTCATCAACAGGAATCAGTAATAACGTTGATTTAGGTTTTGAATCTGAAAATGAAACTGTTTCAGTGATTTTTTTGGGTTTTGAATCTGAAACTCTTTCAGAAACTAAATCAGAGGGAAACGGAGAAGATCGAAGATAGATTCAAGCCTCTCTTTCTTCGTCTTCGTCTTCTTCTTCTTTCTAGGGTTTTTGGATCGGAATTTTTTTTTCTCTCTGCAACTCTCTCTCTCTCTCTCTAAAACTGTCAAATGTGGTGGTTGGGAGGAAAAAGGTAGGTCTGGTCATATAAATACGAAAGGTTATTCTGGTCATTTTGACCTGTATTAAAATTTATTTTTAATTCGGGGCCTGGTTTTAAAACTCTTTTAACTAGGGGCCTCATATTATGGGTTATCCATGGATGGGGCCTTAGCCTAATTTTCTCAATTTGAAATCCGTAGTGGATTGAATTGGATGCGGATGAGGTAAAAACCGGTCCATGCTTACCCCTAACTGTGGTTGAAAGCTGAATCAAACTCTGTTTTTAGAGCTTCTAGCCCCACCAAAACATATTTAGACCGATAAGAGCTTGTGGTTTCGAAACTTTTTCCGGTATTTTTTCTCGCGGAACCAACATATAAAATCCTGCTTCTAAACCCTATTTGCGGCTTTCACCCTCCTTCGTCTCTTCTTTTCCTTCTAATAAACCATACCGAAAAAATACCTTATTCTTTCTGTAGTCTTCCGGCAAGAAACTGAAGGGTTTTGCTGGGTCTATCATAACAATGGTGATGATTTCGGTTACCTGACCATTTAGTTTGTTTAGGGTTTTTCTCTTGATTCTGTATTTTGATTTTTGTTTTCTTCTTTTCTTCTTATTGTTGGGAAAAATAACGTTTGGTCCTTTTTTAGGTGGGCACATGTCTGTTTAGTCCTTTGGTCAAACGCATTTTACTGTTTGGTCCATAATTATTTAAAAATATAAAACAGACAAAAATACCCTTCCGTGTTTTTTTTTGTAGCAGTTCTTCCGTGCAAAAAGAACAGTATTCATTCCCAAGAATGAAGTCCATACAAAAAGCTAAAAAAACAGACTTCATTCCCAGGAATGAACTTCATACAAAACCCTAAAAAAAACAGACTTCATTCCAGGAATGAAGTCCATATTAAAACCTAAAAAAACAGACTTCATTCCCAGGAATGAACTCCATACAAAAAGCTAAAAAAAACAGACTTCATTCCTAGGAATGAACTCCATACAAAAAGCTAAAAAAACAGACTTCATTCTAGGAATGAAGTCCATATTAAAACCTAAAAAAACAGACTTCATTCCAGACATCATTCCAGGAATGAAGTCCATATAAAAACCTAAAAAGAACAGACTTCATTCCAGGAATTAAGTCCATATAAAAACCTGAAAAAAACAGACTTCATTCCAGGAATGAAGTCCATATAAAACCTGAAAAAAACAGACTTCATTCCTGGAATGAAGTCCATATTAAAACCTAAAAAAACAGACCTCATTCCAGGAATGAAGTCCATATAAAAACCTAAAAAGAACAGACTTCATTCCAGGAATGAAGTCCATATAAAAACCTAAAAAAAATAGACTTCATTTCAGGAATGAAGTCCATACAAAAATCTAATAAAACAGATTTCATTCCCAGGAATGAAGTCCATACAAAAAGCTAAAAAAACAGACTTCATTCCAATAATGAAGTCCATACAAAAAGCTAAAAAAACAGACTTCATTCCCAGGAATGAAGTCCATACAAAAATATAAAAAATAGACTTCATTTCCAGGAATGAAGTCCATACAAAAACAAAGAAGATCATGTTTCTTCTTCGACGTCTTCAACAGCAGCAGCAGATCTTGAAAGTCTTCATCGATGTTCACCGTATCCATCATATTTAACACGAGCAGCTTGAAAGTCTTCATCATCTTCAACCATCATAACCTCTGTCAACGTAACGTCCGTCAACGTAAAAGGAAACTTCAATCATAACGTCCGTCAACGTAAAGAAAAAAAAAAGAAACGTAAGGATTAACAACAACAAAAAAAAGAAAAGAAATCTAAAAAAAAAAGGACACTGCCATACTTGGAAGACCGCAAGATCTAAAAATATAAACATCTATCACCACCAACTAACGAGTTTTAATATTGCTAGTGGAGGATAATCATACTTGGAAGCAAAAGCAGCAGGTTTCCATTCACACATCAAGAGAAACAAAGGAAACATTCTGTAGAATCCTTTTTGGCACAATATTCTAAAGTTTCTTTGTAATCACTGTAAATTTTTTCGATCCCGTGATTAACTATTTCAGCATCTTTGGTTACAACCATGTTGATTGGAGCACCATTAACAGTTACAGAGTAAACATCTTATGTGTCCGGGTAGAAATTTGGAAGAGTACGGATGGAATCTTGATGGATTGTCATGGCGGTTTTGGACTTGAAGAGTGGTTTTCTTTTTTTGTTGCAGAGAAGATGAAGAAAAAAGAGAGAGAAAGAGAAAACTAGATCTGAAAATATGGAGGTGAGAGAAAATAATTTTATCTCTCTTGATAATTGAATATATATGCCTATAATGATGTCATGGATGATGTAATGGTCTCAAAAGGGTATTTATGCCACTACATGGTGACAATTACATCATCCATGACATCAGCGTAGGACCAAATGATAATTTTTAGGACCAAATGATAATTTATATTACCAAATAGGACCAAACAGACAATTGACTGGGTCAAATGGACTAGACTGATACATATATTTTATTTTTAGGACTATATGGTATTTCCGATGAATGTGCTTCTGTTGTGAACGGAAAACGAAAATTATGATGCAGCTATTCATGAAATCCTAGGGGTTTACGGTAAGATTTTTCAACTTCTTCGTTCGAGTATACCATTTTTTTTTAAACTGATAATCTTAAAACTTTATGTTTTCAGGTGAAAGGAGGCTCATATGAGCTACACGAAATTCGTGCCAAAAAAACTACACCCTAATCATGAACTAGGCAAACAAATTTTTTGTTTGTTGATTTGGGTTTTTTAGTTTTGGGGTTTTCAATTACAACCTAACCAAGTTGATTGTTTGTTCGTTTTCTCTGTTCAACTTGATGTTTGTTTTCTTATTTGGAATTAGGAATTCTAACTATATATAGTTTTGTTTTAATTTTGTAGGTGAGGGTTAATCTCAATGCAAAATTGATAGACATGGTTTGCTTTTGATCTCCTAGCTGTTTTGATTTTAATTTTATCCTATGTTTAACCTATGATTTTCTTTATTAACTTTGACATAACTGAATGTAGATTTTGTTGCTTCAGTCAGTTTAGCTTTCTTCTAAACTTCAGCTGCAAAGGTAGAAGAGATAAGTACTCTTTCACTGACATTGACTTGCATGATGGTTATTGGTAGTAAGGAGCACCTTTGAATCAAATTATCATATTGTTGCCCCATTCGCTGCAGATCTGAATATGATTGCTTGCATGTGGTGGTGGATATGCGGTGGTTTTGGGGTTTGGTAGTGTTGGTTATTGGCTCTGTTATAGTTCAATTGACAGTGGTTTCCCTCTGATTGCTCTTTGTGGTGGTCAACGACTATTCTTGCGATAAATTGTACTTCACTTTTTTCTATTTTTTTTTTCTTCTTTCGTGTAGGGTTCATCTGAAGTTGAGGCAAAATATGTTGCACTAATGGGAATTGTATTCATGTATGAACGCTGAACTTAGCATTGTGCTGGTGGTATCTCTAAATATAGAAAGAACAATGTACACGACTAAAATTGAAAAACCATTTTCTTGGATTTTTTTGTTGCTAACTCTTGACACTTTTGCATATTTTCATGCTCAACTATCCTTGATATTGAGGGAGAAACTGCTGCTCCAATCTGGCATTCTTTCATGCTCAACTCCCCGTGCCATAGAGGGAGAAACTGATGCTCCTAGCTCAACTTGGTTAGCATTTGTGCATCTAATGTTGTTGCATTGAAAAACATGTCATATTAGATGTATTAATGCTAACCCAATTCGAGCTGGAAAACTAATGCTATTCCAGTTAATAGTCATGCTTTTTTACGTGGTAGTCTTTCATATCCATAAAGAGTGTGGGCCTTTTCATTTTTATCTTAATTATTGAAAGGTTGTTCTGCGCAAATACGATCAAGGTATTCTGTACTAATGACAAGAATTTTTCCTCTTGCTATTGTAGTTTGGTTTCGACCATACACTTGCAGTTTTGTTTCTCAGACTTCATTATTGTTATCAGGCATTGTCTTAGTCTATTTTTGATTATGTTTTTTTGGAGTTAATTTCAGAGTATTCTGTAATATTAGTAATCACAAGAATCATTTTAATTATGTATACAATTATAATAATAGAGAACAAGAGGTTTTGCAAACATCTTGATATTTGTGTAAATTTCTTTGCATCTTTTAATGTTTGTCTCTCTTAAATTACAAGCTTTAGAGTGTAAAAAGAATTTATACAAGACACTTTATGCAAATCGAAAGTACCAAATTATATACTGAGACACTTGCATCATTTATGTAGAATAAACATCAACCTTTTTTTACCAACAACAGAACAATATATGACCTAGAATTGTGCTCCATGGATGAGTAGTCTTGGTTAGCTAGATAATTAAACTTTATTATGTGCTGATCCAAAGTACCTAGGACTTTATTTAATATTTTCTGCTAAGGCAAGTGCCATGTTGAGCCAGCTATATATAATATCCTTGAAAGTTATCTTTCTTTTTTTCGCCGACTCCTAACTAAGACCAGTATTTTTATTTTTTTTACTCAAAAGGGCAATTTTAATTAAAAATAGTGAATTTCACAAAGTAGTTAAACACACTAACAAGAATACAAAGAGATTGTTTGACAGAACCGCAGATTATATAATTGCAGCTTGCCAGTTTCTGATAGCTTTGTCTAAAGAAACGCCATAAAAAATAGTGAGCTTTGCAGCTACTGACCAATTGAAAAGTAAACATTTCACGTCATCAATCAGTCTTGGAGTTGATCTATAAATACCCCTAAAAGTTCTTTTGTTCCTCCCTAACTATATTGTCCACCAAATTGCGAAAGGGATTAAGTCCCACAACTGCCATTTCTTAGCTTTTTTCTTTCTTCTCCTCCACTCCCAAATGAAACCTCTAACCGAGTTTGGAAAAACCATCTGCACTCCATAAGAGCTTAAGAAGTAGTTCCAGATTGATAAGACCTCCTCACAATGCAGAAAAATGTGGG
The DNA here is from genome assembly GCA_023529315.1 of Papaver bracteatum. Classification (NCBI taxonomy): domain Eukaryota; kingdom Viridiplantae; phylum Streptophyta; class Magnoliopsida; order Ranunculales; family Papaveraceae; genus Papaver; species Papaver bracteatum. The sequence goes on from JAJJWX010001315.1 coordinate 2,020,090, forward strand.
TATTTGACTCCGCCGCTTTTTTGCATAAAATGCAACCATTGATTACAATTGTATTCTTCAGCTTATCTAAAGTTGGTGTTGCATTATAGCAAAGAGACCAAGTAAAAAATACCACCTTTTGAGGGACTCTGGGATTCCAAAGTATCTTGTGAGGAAAAACCAAAGACCCACCTTCCTCCAGCTGAACATAGCAACTTGAAACAGTTATGGGATTACTTCATCAAAGCATTCAAAATATCTTGGCCCCTTCCACATACTTTACTGCAATTGTTTGATGCTTGGACTGTGAATGTTTTGAGGGGACGTGGAAGAAATGTGTGGAAGATAATTCACTACGCTATCTGTTGGACTCTATGGAATGAAAGAAACGGGAGAGTTTTCGGTGGAAGGAAGAAAAGCACGGCTGAGTTAATCGACAATGTCAAGTACTTGGTTGTTCTTTGGTCTACTGAGGAAGATACTTTTGATTTTGTTAGTACCTCCCTTGTATGGAGCAACTGGGAGACACTTATACTTATGTAATGTCTATTCCTGGAACTGTTTTCACTTTCTGTGAAATTTTTCTTTTAATATAACGTTCCACTTCGAAAAAAAAAAAACAGAAAAAGTGTCTGCAGTTCTCCAAGTTTTATAGTCTGAAGCATCAGAAAAAGAATTAGGATCCTGTAAAATAGATAACATTTATGTAATCTCAGTTACCTCATTATTCCTCAACACTCTTGGAAAATAGAAATTCCACGCCGCCACCCCGTTTGAGTAAGATATCATATCTTTAATTGTTGCCTCCTTTTTCCTGGAAAGCTTGTATAATGCAGGAAAAGAGGAACGTAATTGCTGATTATTAACCCAATAGTCGTTCCAAAACTGGCAACAATCCCCACTGTTCACCCGAATCTTTGTGTTTTGCATCACAAAATCCATACACTTTAAAATACCTGCCCACATACTTTTACCCACCGGTTTGCTAGAAGAATTTGGATGAAAAGCATCTTCATTACCTCCAAATTTCTGGTGAACCATTGATCTCCAGAGAGATTTTTTCTATTTCCCATACCTCCATATCCATTTCGCATGTAAGGCCTTATTCATCAGTCTGAGCTTTTTGATTCCCACACCTCCTCTCTGCTTTGATAGATTCACATTGCCCCAACCTACCCAGCTTTTCTTCTTTACCGTATTGGAAGAGCCCCACAAGAATTGCCGCATTATTTTCTCCATCTTCTTCTCCACTGACGCTGGTATCTGAAAGAGTGTTAGATAATAAATTGGCAAACTTGAAAGCACATGATTTATGAGCATCAGTCTTCCTCCCTTTGAAAGAAATTTTCTTTGCCAAGTACTTAGTCTCTGTTGAAATTTCTTTAAAATCTCATCCCATACTCCAATAGCTTTGGATTTACTTCCCAAAGGAATACCTAAGTAATTGAAGGGAAAATTCAGCTTTTGACATCCAAAAATATCAGCGCATTCTATAGAGTTTTGAGCAAGCCCCACTTCTACAATTGCACTTTTGCTGAAATTAACTCCCAAGCCAGAGACCAACTCAAAGGCCAAAAAAAATTTCTTAAGATTTGCGATTTGTTCAGTGCTGTCATCCAAAAAAAAAAATTAAGTCGTCTGCGAATTGAAGATGATTTATGTAATTACCTTCCACCGATGGCTTGAAACCTTAATAAGATCTTCCGAAGTTGCCTTTTTAATCATTAAAGAAAGAACTTCGACCACCATTATGAACAAAAAAGGAGATAAGGGGTCGCCTTGCCGAACCCCTTTCCCGCTTTTAAAGAGTTGAGAAGCATGCCCATTGACAAAGGTTGAGAAATGAACACTTGAGATGCACCATCTTATCCAAGACCTCCAAATATTTCCGAAACCAAATCTCTGCAAAGTGTTATCCAGACAAGACCAACTCAAATTATCAAAAGCTTTAGCTAGATCCACTTTAACCACCAAACCTACTTTACCCGATCTTTCTCTCGCATCAATAAGCTCCGAAGCAATCAAAATTCCATCCGCAATCTGCCTGTTATCTACGAAAGCACCCTGGAATTCAGAAGTAATAGAAGGAATTACCTTTTCAATCTATTTGCCAGAAGCTTCGAAATAATTTTGTAAATCCCTCCAATTAAACAGATGGGTCTGTAGTTGCACAAATTAACGGCACCATCACATTTGGGCAGCAAGATGATATTTGTGCAGTTTAGTCTCCAGTCTAACCTGCCATATCTTTCAAACTCTTTTATAACCGCCATAATGTCTTTTTTGATTACATCCCAAGCCGATTTGAAAAACTCCATTGTGTAACCATCCGGGCCCGGTGACTTGTTGTTACCAAAATGCATAATTACCCTTCTTACTTCATCTTCCTCAAAAGTTTTTTCCAGCACAATACTCTGATTTGTCGAAATCGTAGGCATTTGAAGGTTGTCGAAATTAGGCCTGAAACCAACATCTTCCTTAAAAAGATATAGATAATACTTCTTAGCTTCTTCACTGATGATTTTCCTATCATGACACATCTCCCCCTCAATAATCAAAGAGTTAATGTTGTTGTTTATGTGTTTTAAAGAATCATACCTGTGGAAAAATTTCGAATTTCTTTCTCCATCCTCTAACCACTTACCTTTCGATCTTGCATGCCACTTTCTAGCCAAATTCAGAGAAGCACTCTTATGCCTGACCTTCGTAACTTCTCTATCATTAAAGTCATCATCGTCTAAACCATTTATCTCTTCCAAACTATCATAAACATCAATTAAGTTCTCTAGTCTGTCCACTTCAGCCTGTAGAGACCCAAAAGTTTCCCTTCCCCATCTCTTTATGAAAAATTTAAGAGCTAGCAGTTTTTTCGCTAAAACGTAACTCGGTTTTCCCACAAAACTCAGGTTAGACCACCAAATTTCGAGATTGTTTAAAAATTGAGGATGAGAAAGAAAATAGTTTTCAAATCTAAAAGGAGTTTTGATAGAATTACCAGCATTGCAGACCAATAAAATTGGAGCATGATCTGAAATAGGTCTCTTGAGACGATACTGCACTATGCTAGGATAAGCATCTTCCCACTCAGAATTGCATACGAATCTATCCAGTCTGCTTAGAATAGGCGGATTTTGAGAGTTTGTCCAAGTAAAACTCCCTCCAGTCATTTGAAAATCTATCAAGTTGTTGACATTGAGAAAATTCTGAAAATTCCTTCTATTTGTGATACAACCACCATTGCAGTTTCTTTCACCTTGATTAAGGATTGCATTCCAATCGCCTCCCAGTAGCCACGGATCATCAAAGATACCTCTAATGTCTCTTAGTTCAAGCCAATACTGTTCATAGTCTTTAGGATCAGTAGCTCCATAAACCGCAGTGAAAAGCCAAATGAAATTACTTCCTATATTTCTAAATTGAATAGAAATTGAGAAAGCACCAATCAGGCTATCAACCATTTCCACTCTCATTCCATAAAACCAGAATACCACCGGACCTGCCACATGAAGGAAGAAATAAAGAACCACAATTACTGATCCCCCACACAGAACGAATAGTAGTATCATCGATTTGTTCCATTTTTGTTTGTTGTATGGCACAAATCGAAACCTTGTTTTTCCTAATTGAATTTCTAACCGCCGCCACCTTAGAATCGTCCCCTAATCCTCTAAGATTCCAAGACATTATGTTAAGATCCATTAGAGACACAGGCAGCCCTAGGATTAGATTCAAACATAGAATTGGAACTTGGAGAATTAGCAGAAGGAAAATAATCACCTGGAGAATCCGTGTTTCCCCATTCTTCTTCTTCTTCCCAGTTTTCGTCTTCAGATAAAGGATCGAATTTATCCAACCCATCCAAATCAGGAACCTGATTTAGTTTTTGTACCTCATCGGATTTCTTTAAGTTGACCAGCATCTTTTTGCATAAATTACGAGCCTGAAGATTGTCACTGTTAATACCCATTTTTTGATTAAATGAGATTTGATTATCAACCAGATTTTTTATTTCCTCCTCTTCCAACTTCTTTTCATTATTTGTTGCTGAAACAGTATTATCCGCAATAGTATTAGGGATATATGCTAGAATATGCGATCCCAAATGATTAAGGGAATTAGTTGACTCATACGATTCAGATGTTTTATCCTTTGAGTGGGGCCCGAGCTCACTACGACCGAGTTAATTATTTCCAGACCGACGTCATTCTCCATACCCGAATTGAAATGATTACTCCCCGCCATCTGTCCTACATAATTATTAATTTTCCCTTTTTTCCTTTTACGAACCGTTATCCATGGATGTGGATTCTGAATATGTTCCCTTAATTTGAAAAAATGAGAATCACTTTTATCCAAAAAAATGGGAGTTTGTGGTGTTGTTATCTCTTAATACTTTAACAGGTGTTACGACACCGTTTTGGTTTGAAAAATTTTCCTCCACGATTTTAGTTGACGATGCTTCTGCATATTTATTCTCGGGTTGAAAAACAGATATACTATCTGTATTGTTTTGAATTGGAGAGATCTTCTTGATTTTTTGAACATTTTCATCCCCTTTGACAATTTCTGAACACATTTTTTCCTTCGGAGAGTTTTTCTGAATCCATTCCACAGTTAACCACACTCCTTGAAATTGAATAGCAGCAGGAAAATTTTCCAATTTCCCCTGCACTCTAATTTTGCTATAGTTGAGTTTTGAGAAATTATTAGTGGATGGATGAACCTCTACTACTTTTCCCCATGGATTGCAAATCATGTTAAAGTGGTTTACATTCCAGAATTGAAACGGTAAACCCCTTATGCCTATCCAATGAGATTCCTCTTTAGACAAAGCCTTATTAATATAAGAATCTTCTTGTCTCCAATGTCGAATCGAGATTGATGATTTTCCAATTTTACAAGACTGTTGTATGTTGAACAAGCTAAATTCTTCCTTGTTCCTGGCCGTAAATAAAGCTATTCTTCCGTTGATGTTTTTTAATTCTGGTTTACCCACTAACTGAAATCTTTTTGAAATACCCATTGCAATATTTTTCCATCCACAGTTTAAGTTATGAACTTCCACTGCAATGCTGAAAGAGAGATTTGAAACAAAAGCTGAGTCTTGAACTTGAGTTTTACTTTGAATTACCGGAAAATCGTCTGACGAGAAATCTTTACTTTTTGAAGGATAATTATGAATCACAGATGAGTTTTTGGTTATAGAAGACCAAAAACTCTTCCAGATAGAACCTTCAAAACCACTTGGAATACATATAAATCTTTTCCTTGAATCAGAAGAAGCATCCGTAGTAGAGATCTTCAAAAAATGCCCGCTTGCGTTTTGTAGAAGTTCAATAAGGATTACCACTTGGTTAAATCTCTGAGTCCATGTTTTTATTCCTTTGTTAAGCCATTGAATAGCTTCATAAGTGTAGTGATTTATCCACGTGATAGAGTCCTCCGGTAAGAAAATCCAGTTGCTGGAACCTTTGAATCTCTCTAGAACCTTAAGGTTTCTCACTTTTCCTTTCGAAGTCCAAGATAAATCGAAAGATTTTAATTTCAGGAGAATTGATGAAGAAAAGGACATGATAACAAACCAGAAGTTAGATTCTTAAGTTATGCAGTTGGTATCAACAACAGGTTTCGAGCAAAGCAGAGAAGTAACTCCATTATGAAAATTCTTAAGAAATTTTTTACTGTTTCAGAGACTCTCTCTCTCCAGACTCTCTCTACTCTCTCTCTGAAAGAAAGCAAAATCAAATCAATCTGACTAAGACCGGTAATTTAATTGCGACTTGAACATGAGTAGAAAGTATTCACCAAGTTTATTCAACTTATGTCCACCTTAAGTTATGTTGTCAGATTTAGGATGTGGCACTTATATAGTCATATTCTCTTTTGAGTTACTGATGCTTTTGCTGGCTTTGTTATTGGTAATTGTGAGGTGAATAATCGTGAACGTGTGCCTTTAATGGGTTTTTTTCATCATTTATTGTTTAGTCATTTTTCACTTGAGTTTTTGTGATTTGTTGTGATGATTAGTTTGAAGATGAGATAAAATTAGAGTTGAGCATATTCCATGGCAATGCAGCTATAGAAAATGCTCACCCAAAGCTTACAATTTACTTCCAACTGTTCTCGACAACAATAAACAAGTTCAGAGAATGCCAGCAACTCGAGATCACGATGAATATTTAGAAGATGATCATATTGAATAGACTAGTTTGTCACCCGTGCGATGCACGGGTATGTTCATTGTTTATGGAATATTAAATGCTTATAGGACATAATACGTACCCACTAAACAAAAGCTCTTCTACACCTCCATCCAATTCGGTCAAATTGCTAAATTTTGTTGCTGCTATCGATATTGATACTTCCACATCTGGTTCTGGGTTGATACTACGTGACTATACTATACAGAAGTAATCCAAATAAATAAAATGAACCAAAGAGGGCCAAACATGAATATTATTAAAATTTTATAAACTCTGATGAAAATTATCTTTCCTATAAACTATTGTCAAACAAAAACAAACTCTAAAGGTAAATTTTTTTATAACAATAAAATTGTATAATTTTTTTAGTTATGCAGCCAACAAAGAATTGATAGAAAATAGCAAACATTTTTTGTCGTCTGTGGTTTTGGTTGGTTAAATAAAACCATACCATTCTTAACAAATCGAAGATTCACACCCCTTTCGCCTATGATTTCTTTGTCGTCCTTGTATGTCTCTTCTTTTTTTTCTTTTTTGTTGTGAAGTTCTTCAAGGTAGAAATAAGTATACTTTGCCTTTTCATATTGTTCCGCAAGTCTTCTCTTTTTTTCTTTTTGTGAATCTGTTGTTTTCTGCCATTTTTTTCTATTCGTTTTAATTACCGCGTGTAGGTAGTGATACTCGTACCTGTATATATTATGAAGATTTTCTAGCTTCATCATGTGTATTTTTTTGGACTAAAGATCGCTTACATTTGGTTTATATATATAGAGGATAATTAGGGTGTAATATTTTTTTTCTTTCCATATTTTCTTTCAATATTTTTTATTGAAATTCTGAATTAAATTCTGAAGATATCTTATTTTGTTTCCATATTTTTATCCAAATTGAGAAACCCTAATTCTTATTTAGGGTAAGCAAGCCATCTTTTTGCACATTTTTTTTTGGACAATGTAGCTACTGAAATTTACGGCATCAAAGATCTAGATTCATATGGTAATAATCCCATACCTTGTAAAGGATGATGGGAAGATTTTGGAAAATGTAGCTACTGAAATTTACGTCAACAAAGATCTCATATGGTAATAATCCCATACCATGTAAATTCATCGGTTTGTTTCTTAACAATTAATAAGGGTCATTGCACTGGGAGAGATTTTCAGATACTACTGAAATTTACGGCAACAAAGATCTCATATGGTAATAATCCCATACCATGTAAATTCATCAGTTTGTTTCTTAACAATTAATAAGGGTCATTGCACTGGGAGAAATTTTCAGATACGTTATTGTTTGGAAATTCAGTCCATAAATAACAAAGAATATCTATATTTCACGAATAAACACTTCACAATAGCATATCAAGTAAAAAAATTATTCTGAAAATGGTATCATAAGTGCAAAACTATATACCATTTCCATAACATTTACTAAAAGGGAACCCATAACAAAGTTGGAATTGTTTGTGATTTACAAAAATCCCATCTAAACAAATCTATTCCTAAGAAAAATAAAACAAATTCATTCCTAAGAAAAAATAAAAGCAAATCTCTAATTCAAGATATCTTAACCTTACTCATGAGTATCATTCCAATAGGTCACTGTTTGGAGAATAATACGGTCTACAAACTCCGAATTTTTGATAATACTTAGCATTAATTCATTCCTAAATTTAGCATAATACTTTTTTGATCCGTATATACATATTTATTTCCATCAATAAATATTTCTACCTACTTTGAATTTTTAATTAAAGATACTTTTTATTTGCAGATCTGGAATTTATCCAAATCAAACCAATCCTGCCTTGCTTTAAAAATGAGAAGATTAAAAAATTTGATTCTTACAAATATATGTTTATATATATTTACTATAAACATACTTAAAATATAAAGAATTAAAAATTGATTCTTATAAAGATATGTAATATCTACTATACTTAAAATAGAACGTGCAATTGGGGGATACTAAAACTAATTGGGGGATATGTGCCGGCATGGTTTTCCAATGAAACCGGCATGGTCGATGAACTTCCGACATTGAAAAACCATGCCGGCACATATCCCCCAATTAATCCTTCTTAAAATACTTGTTATTGCTATTTTTTTTTCTTTTGAAACTTTTAATTATTTAAGATGCTAATTAATAATTATTACACAAGAAACTCGATGGGAGCCTAGCAACAAGTTGAGCTCCCACCCCCTATAAATCGCAATGCCGACACGATTAAAAAGAATGTTACCAATAACAGCATTAGCATCATGACTAGCTAAACAATTTCTTAACCTATTTAAAAAGGCGATAAAATCCTCACCAAGTTCCCCTAAAGTAGAAAAAGCCAGTATACCAAACCCGTAACCATGTTCAGTGCATTTCTCAAGGTATTTCTTGCATTTGCGGGTGGTGGCAGCTGTGATAGCATGTCCGGGATTGTTATTCCTGCTGCCGCTTGCAAAAGGAGAGACACTAGTGACATCCTGTGGGTCTCGGAGTTTCCTAATAGTAGACATTAACTGCATCGTTTTCTCCACTCTGTGCATAACCATGGCACTACAAAAATTCAAATCCAAGCTGATCGGCCCCCCTAAAAGTTTGACACAAACCTCAGGAGTACCAATGGACTCGGGAAATAAGCCAACCAAGCTACGTCTAGGGTCCTTAACAGGACAAAATATCTCGGTCTTCTCAATGTTCAAAAATAACCCCCTACTGCTTCCTTCTTCCTAAATAATCTTTAGCGCCTTAGAAACCTCCAAGGTGTCACCCTCTAATGTACCATCGTCTAAATACCATGCATTTAAGTCCAAGGTGCAATGTGAAGCAAGTTTGAGCACTAACGGATGTAAAACAAGAGAAAACAAAAGGGGACCGAGGGGGTCTCCTTGCTGAACCCCTTGAGAAGAGGAAAGAGTAAACTCGTTGTAATACAAATGCGCGGGCTTATTGTAGCAAAATTCAACCCAGTTGGCGATACAAGGGCATTTACGGCGGACTTCTTGAATCATGCATGAGCGATCTACCATGTTGAAAGCATTCGTGAAGTCGATGAGAAGCATGGACATATCACTACAATCACCCTTCAACTCAAGAAGCTTATTAGACGAATGTAAAATCCCTTCTCCTCCACAAGGGACACCAACACCGAATTGAAAGTCGCCAAGGTAGGTGGCCATCTCTTTGCAAACAGCTGTGGAAGCAATTTTGGAGCACAATCTACGCCAAATAGTACCAATGGAAATAGGCCTCAGCCCACCATTTGGTTTGACAAGAGGGGTAAGAGGGGCGCTCGCAATAAACAGTGGGGCACTTACCAGCTAGCCATAAGTTGACGACACCAGTGATAGAAGCCAGCAATTCGTCGGCAATTTCAGCGGCAGCGCCACTCAAAGCGTCGAGTAGGTGTTGAGCCCTCAACCCATCTCTTCCTCAAGAAGTGCCCTTGGGGAAACTTTTCAAAGCTGCGATCAACGAACTAGAATCAGCATGCACGGCTGAAACTTGAACATGCTCTGGTGGAATAGAAGGAGGCTTCGCGGGAGGATGTTTATGCCTGAGATCCTGTAGCGTGTCCGAGGTCGAAGGGGCTACACCGTTAGAGGACAGAACTCGAATTGCTGCGGTGTATTGACCACAGCTCAATTTCCTCTTGCAAGCATGTATATTGGTCTTGGTCTTCTTCTCCCTTCCTTGACTGCCTTGTCTCTGCATATGAATATGTTTCGAAACCTCCAGCAGCTTGTGAATGATATGGAGGCATCCATTCGTTTCCTTCCACTGCAACAAAGAACGGTTAATGCTAGAAATTTGTAATCTTCTTCTAGTACCAGACCTCTCTTCCAACGAGGATTTGGGTGAGTACATATTAAGAGTACAAAGTGGAAGCAATAATAAATGCAGCCAAGCAGATACTTCCGAAGGATTGAGTAAGACCTTGTCAAGGGTAGACTTTAAGGTCCTAGAAAAATTGAGACGGCAGGGTGGAGGGATGATAGCTATAGTTGGGATTTGGCTCTGAAATACAGTGTCTAGCAGTTCCACAGTGAGGCTCAAAGAATCACCATCGTTGACAGTATTGCAGGAGGAAGAAATAGCTAGGGAATGAGCATCACAGCCATGAATTAAAAAAATCAGCAGATACACCATTAAATGGTCCTGCAACAATATGAGCGCCATGATAGTGACAATCCCTCTTCAAAGAATAAATACGCATACAAGGGAAACAAAGCCACATCTCTAACTGCGTTAAAACACCTTCCCAAGCCTTAAACAGTTCATGATCTTGGGTGATTCTGTCTCTGCAAGCAGCTTTGCCCTCAATAGTTGGCAAGTGTTGATCATTAATGTGCTTGACCAAAGAACCTCTGCAAAACCCTCTTCCCCCAACACCATTCTGACAAGCATCAAATGCCTTGAAAGGACAGTGGAGAAAGACACCTTCAGAAACCTTAGATGAAGACGCGCGACCTTCAGAATCTTGGGAAGACGAGATAGGAATTCCCGGCATAACCCTAGAACAGGTGAAGCCCCCTGCAAAAACCCGGAGAAAAGCAAAGAATGGCTGAAGGAGAAGCTACACAAAGAAAAACCCAAGAACTATTCTGTGGAAAAACCCTAAAACAAAACAAAAGAGAAAAACAATTTTGGGGAAAAACCCTAAAGAGAAAGGTGCAGGAAAAACAAATGGAAAAGAGACGAGATGCAATGAGGTATTAGGCAAAGCAAAGACAAAAACAAAACAAAGGAAGGAAAACAAACGAAGATGGAGAGAGCTGATCCCCAACAATTTTGCTAAAATTAAATTATTTTACATTATTTTTTTATATGGTAGAGAATCTTGGTATTCTACTCAATAATGATAATATTAGAAATGTATAAGTCTCACCAAAGGAAAAATATAACAGGGTAGAGGATCTCTGTATTCCGAAAAAAGGAAAATTAGTTTTGTTAGTTTTTTTCAATAATGATAATATTAGAAATGTAAATAATGTTAATTTAGAAATAAAAATATTCGGCTTAATAAAGAAAAATTGGTTACTAAAGAAAAATTGTCCAATAAAAATATTCGGCTTCTTTAATAGTTTTATTAAAGAAATGTATAATTGTTTTGTTAGTTTTATTTACTAAATAAAAATATTCGGCTTAAATATGATCCTGCTCGCGGTGGATCATATTTAAGGCAAAAAAAAATCTATGAATTAATATTAAGAATCTATTATGTGATAATTAAGTAAAAATTCCAATAAATTTAGGGAAAGGAAATCTGATATATATTCTTGGTTATTTTTTTTCCCTAATTCGATCAAAAATAATATCGAAGGGTCGGAAAATTTTGGTATTCCAAAGTGTATATTATGTTTACTCAATAATAATAGAAATTAAAATATATGTCTCCCCAATGGTAAATCTTAACTAAGGTAGAGAATCTTAGTTGTACCTACTCGGTAACAAAAAGGATAAAATATTTTTGCGCCAAATGGAAACAATTCTCAATAACTCAATAACAATGATCATGGGAAAATCAAGTGGTTTTTTTTTTCCACAATTGTTCATGAATCTTTTTTGGAACTTTTCAAGGTGCCTTCATTTCCTTTATCGAGCATTGCAAAAATAAAAATATTGAGAATATGATGATTAAATTCCCTGACGGGCACATTATCACAAACTTTACCCATATTACATGGCATCAAATTCATTGTCTAGGGTATTATGATTTGCACCCTTGACATCCTGATACAAAATACCTAGTCCACTTTACAAATCGAAAAAAAAAAAAACTAAATATCACATCATTGTTGGCTTGCTTTGCATACCCATATTCAATCACATGTTGGTTTGTACATTACAAACCATTTTGGAGATCTAACGAAAGTGCTTTCCCAATATAAAGAAAACCCATATTAAGACTGACACACTTAATCAGAATAAGAAAAAGGCATTACCAAGGTAAACATCAATGATGTGAGAAATAAATCTTCCTTATTACTCGTTTATGCTAAAAGGTCATTTGAACTGTTTAAGAAGATGAAAACCAAAAGCAACAATACTCAAAAACTTCTTCAGATTTCAAAATTTCCCTTCCTAGAAATATATACAGTAATTAATAAAATTCACAAAAGATTAAAATAAGAACCAAACAGAGCTGCTAATCACAATGATCTTAATCCTACACGATAATGAAATGATATTACCTTAATATGTGCATCGTTTCTATTAAATATATGTGAGCTCGTACATGGCTAAAGCAACTGCAACATGTGGAATTCTCACAGTTTACATCTTCTGAGATGAGTTCTCTTCTACTACCATTTTTTCCAGAATCGAAGCTTCTCTACCATTTTAATCACAAAAATACAGGGATTCAAAAGTAAATAACTAATAATTTTAATGAAAACTTTCAAATAATAAAAAATAAATAAAAGAAAACGCTTCAACGGGAATAACATTGATCAAAAAGATGCAAATCTCGCATTCATAAATCCTAACAATTTTTGACATGTATAAAGAATTAGAAGCAAAATAAAATTTATCAGACCAATTTTCAGTTTTCAAAGGATAGAAGCATCGCCAATCGACTGCCCACGTTTCCATTACATCCTGCAAAACAGATGACAACCGGATATCAGACCAATAATTCATTCGTAAGCATCCATAAACGAAATGAAATAAGAAAACAAACAAACAGAGAAGCCACGCCAAAAGAATTGGGGTTTTTTTCTGCTCAAGCGTTTTTATAGAAGAAGATAACATTATTTTTATAATTTATTTTGTATTTATTAAGAAAAGTTGTAAAGATTTTTCCTTCCTTAATCTTTGTCTGTGTATTATAACTTTTGGAATAAAAATTTCATATTTACCAAAAAAATGAAAAAAAGCGAAAAAAGTTCTAAAAATATAATTATAGATTTTGTTTTTTGGAAAATATCTACAATATTGTTATTTATGGTTCACTAAACTAAAGCCTTGCTTCAAAAAAAAAAATGCTTAATATTCACGGAATATTTACTTATAGAAATATTTTTGTCTATTATTAGTTTGTACTTTTTTTTGGTGTTCCAATAGGCGGCGAAAGTATTCTTCACGCGGTAAATGGGTTGTTGGAGTTGAAAGGGCATTCGAATAATATGTCAATGTTGCTTATTGATTTTTCAAATGCGTTCAATATGGTTTGCAGGTCTCATCTCATTAGGGAAGTCCGACTTCATTGTTCAGGTATTTCTCGTTGGGTGGAATTCTGTTACGCCAGACCTGCTAGGCTTTTTTACGATCAGTTTATCTTGTCTTCTGACATTGGTGTTCAGCAAGGAGACCCCCTAGGTCCCCTTTTGTTTGCTCTGACGCTTCATCCTCTGGTGAAGTCTATTTATTCTCGGTGTAACCTAGATTTGCATGCTTGGTACCTAGACGATGGCACTATCATCGGTGACACTTTGGAGGTGGCCAAAGTTTTGAGAATTATTGAAACCGAAGGACCGAGTAGGGGCCTACACCTTAACATAAATAAGACTGAAGTTTTTTGGCCCACTTTGGATCCACGAAGCATGGCTGAAGGTGTTTTCCCTGGGGATATTGGCAGGCCTAGCAAAGGAGTTAAGCTTCTGGGAGGACCTGTGAGCTTGGATTTGGATTTCATGAGTGATATGGTGTTGAGTAGGGTGAACAAGACTATTCAGCTAATGTCCGCTATAAAAAAACTCAAAGACCCTCAGAGTGAGTTGTTATTACTTCGTAACTGTGTCGGTGTATCCAGGTTATATTTTGCTATGCGTACCACCAACCCAGCAGCTCTTCAGCAGGCTTCAGTCCTTTTTGATGATCATTTGCTTAAGTATTTGAGGCTCTTAATCACGGGAGATGGCGCTGGTTTTGGGCCGTTGCAGCAGAGATTAGCTACCCTACCCATTCGAGATGGTGGGCTTGGCATTTACACCATGTCGGACACTTGTGATATCTTGTTATCTTGCCTCTCAGAGTCAGACTACTTCGTTGCGGAAAGTGATTCTTGGTAGCTTTTTCACAACCGACAATGGTGCTGCTTATCAGTTGGATCTTCAGAAATTCATTCAGGTATGTGGTTTGCCTTCCACTTACTGTGTCGATGATACTGCCCCCCCATCCATGCATTCCTTGGCAGTCACTTATTTTGACGCGGTTAAGAAGCAAATCCCAGTCCATTTTACACTTTCTGCAAGAGATTCCATACTTTGGCAATGTAACCAGGTTAAACATGCTCAAGATTATCTCTTGGCTGCTCCCATCAGTGGTTTAGATCAATGTCTCGGGCCTAGACAGTTTAGAGCAGTAGTTTGTTATCGCCTTGGCATTCCTTTGTTTGTTGAAAATGGGATGTGTTCTTGTTGTAACAAACCTATGGATATTTTTGGCGATCATGCGCTTCACTGTGCTAAGGATATTGGGAGTAAGTTTCATCATGATGTGGTTCGCGACTCAACTGTAGCTATCTGTTACAAAGCTGGTGTTCCCGTGCGTAAAAAAGCTTCCTTGGGATTGGTGTCAGATGATAACAAGGATCTTCGCCCTGCAGATATTCTAGTGCTCAACTGGGAAAATGGCCAAGACGTGTGTATGGATGTTACTGGTGTGTCACCCTTCACTGGCGATGGAGTTCGTTCCTTCGTCCCAGGGCAGGCCATTTCTAAGGCAATTTCACGCAAGCGTTCTAAATACTTGAATGAATGTGCTGCGCATGGTTATGGTCTCGGTGTTTTGGATTTCACCACATTAGGTGAACTCAGTGAGGATTTTATTTGTTTTTTTAAGCGTCTAAAGAACTGTTTACTTAATAATGACGCTGGTTGTGGTCTAGGTAGGTTTATTTTTCATAGATTGAGTGTTGCCATTCAAAAAGGAGTTGGTGCCCAGCTTGTTGCTAGGATGCCAACTAAAAACTCTGGTTAATATTTTAATCAAATATATAATATTATTTTAAAATAAGGAAATAGTAAAAAAAATTGAGATAAGGAAAGAATATCTTGTAAAAAAATCAATTTCCAATTAGACAGAATAAGGAAATAGTAGAAAAATCCTCAAATCAAGAAATAATATCTCATACAAAATAGCCGCAATTAGTATCCGTGGTTATTTCTGCACACAAAATATCTAAACATATATTCTTCTTCTTTTTTAGTTATAGAGAAAAACAAATTAAGAAAAATTAATCTTTGCAAATTAGTACAACTATTGATTTGTAGGCTTTTTTTTCATGCTTGTTTGATTTGTATAGCTTCATTTAGATCATAATATTTTCTCTAAATTATTCATCCAAAATACTAACAAAAATTCCAATTGCTATGCAGGACCACCAATAAAGATTTGCGGAAAAGAGATTCATGACCGGGCTAATCAGGTTTTTTTTAAGAGATTTTTTTTCCCGAATTAATTGATAGTTTGGGGATGTAATTAGGAAAATTATATTTTTTAAGATTGTAAACGGACACTGGACACTTGACGTTATTTTATGATCATGCGATTTATCACGATGAAATCGTGGATGTTCATGATTTAATTTGTTGATTATCATGCTGTGATTTAATTCGTTGATTATCGTGATTAACTATCGATATATTTCTGGCATGTTTCGAGATTTTTAAGATTTAGCTATTTCAGGGAAGATTATTTTTTAATATTTAGCTATCTTATTATTGGAAATAATAAATTGTGAATTTTTTATTAGTTTAAATTCAATATTTTATTACTAAAAAAAGTCTATATATTTCTGGCATATTTTGAGATTTTTAAGATTTAGCTATTTTAGGGAAGATTATTTTTTAAGATTTAGCTATCTTATTATTGGAAATAATAATACTTTTGAATTTTTTATTAGTTTAAATTCAATATTTTATTACTAAAAAAAGTAAATGGTGGGGCCAAAATCAACCAGAAGCGAGAATCAACCAGGAGCTCCGGTGAATGAGGTCGCTCGAAAAAACTCTGTTATTATATAGAGAATGGTACAGGTCAACTAATTTTATCCCATGCAACGCACGGGCGCACAACTTGTGATACCCTGTATATTTTTTTATCCATATTTTAGGTACCTATTGTGGACCATCTAACGTAAAATATATAAAAGCCCAGCATACACATATTTATAATCAAATAGTTAGCCCGTAAAATCTTTATTGTGACATTTAAAAATAATGTTAGACTTTTAAGTTTTGTTAATAGAATACAAATCTATTACACTAAAACGTTTTTAAAATAATACTCGATAATATAATAGTCTTGCTAAAATAATAAAATTTTCCAGTCCCGACTCGGGCACTTAGTGCTAAAATAATAAATTCGATAAAATTATAATATAATACATTTCAAAAGTTCCCCTTAAACATTAATAGGTCCCAAATATTATATAAAATAATAATTCCATTAGAAAATAAAAAATAATTTTCATATACATTAAATTTTTTCAAAATATGATTCAATGTTTGTTTGTTTTTCTCTGAAGTTCAAATCAAGTTGTATTTCATCCTTTTTGTGTTGTTGATTGATTTGTGAGATACACCTTTGAGATGAGAAGAAATCCTAGTGATTTAGAAGCTTGTATTGTTTATGACTAAATTGTATGTTAAATACAAAAAAAATTATGTATAAAAATATTTTTTCATGGAAATTAATAAGATTTATTACTTTAAAAACAAATGCATGCCGGTCTAAAGATAATTCCGTTAATGTTTTTCTATATTTTTCTACTTTTAAAAATCTATCCCGGTATTTATACTAAGATACTTTATTTTTAATATGGAAATTCTCGTTTTTTCCAAAGAATTTTTTTGAATTAAGAATTATTTTTAAATAATATATTATTATTATATATATAAAATAATAAATTATCATTTTATCGATTAAGTAATATCTCTTTAAAATAAAAGAATTTGGGTGGTCCCAAATCTATTAGTATTTTATAGATGTTTTACTGTAAATAGTTAGAATATATTTATCATTCGAATAAAAATATATTTGTGGGACATGAAAATATAGAATGAAGGAATTGTGGTGGAATGCTATTAATTATTTGATTTGCTATTTACATATGCACATGATGACTAATTATAATATGGAATAAATTTACTATGAAGTTTATAAATGAAAGAATTCAGACTTTTTTTAGAATACAAGAAGAAGGAAAATAGAATATTTCATTTGTAATATTATTAATGGTTTCACTTATTTGCCGCCCACGCTTTTCCTATTTGCCATCCACCTAAATTACCACCCCCACTTTTCCTATTCAACACCCATATAATTTTTAGAATATCCTAAATACCACCTCTTGGATTTTTGTTTCCACCCAAAATTAAACCACTCCAACAACTAAACAGACAGACATGAAAATAAAATAACCTAAATTCCCAATTATTTTTCTCCATCTCCACCGCCGACGACCACTTTTGTTATCGAGAAATTTTTAAAAAAATCTAGGGGAAAGACAGTTTCATTCTCATGGTTTTGCTTTTGAGACGATCGTAATACGACAACTTTTAGTCGTTCAAATGGATAAACGCTTTTTTTTTTCCTGTCTTCTTGCCTGCAACTTAGTAAGGATGCTCGAAATCGGTTTATCCTCGTTCAATTCTCTTCGCAAAAAGAAAAAACAAAACAAAAAAAGACCCTCACTAAGTCAGCACATCCTCTTGTCTTCATCTCTTTCTTCTATGGAGTTTTGGCTGTGTAACCTAAAATTAACTTCATTATTGACGTTCCACAACATTACCAGATTGAAAACAAATTTCAATCCTACTTTGTGAATGGAGAGTTGTGCTCCCACTTGTACTGATGATTCATAACACTTCATATTGCTCTTTTGATTTACTATTTTGGGCATAGGCAATCAGGTAGACATCATCGCTTTGAAATCATCAACATCAAGTTCATTAAATCCGATGATCTGAATTAGGAGGTTGTAGGAGGAATCATCAGATGAAAACTAGAAATTTTCGCTTGCTTCTCTTGATTAAAAATTTGATTGATGCTTAGATTTAGCTCCCTAAATTCGGGGTTTGTATTACAGACCATAATTTATGAACAGATTATGGATTATCCTTTAACAAAAATAAATAAATTGGAAAGGGGAATATAAACGGATTTCTATCCTAGGATTAATAGTTTTTTAATGGTGTTTCAACGAAAAAAGGGAGAAAAGATTAATGAATAATAAGAAGAAATATAAGAGTGGTAATAACTGTAGTCATCTTTGTTTGTACTTTTATAGGTGGTTAATAGGAAAAGTAAAATTGAAAAATAAAATTATTTTTGACATTTTGATAGGGGTGGCAAATAGGAAAAGTATGGGTGGCAAATAGGTGAACCCTTATTAATTAAGAAACTTTAAGCAGGACATTTAAAATAACTATTATTATTTTAATATTAGTGCATGCACTTGTAGTCTAGTGGAAGTAGATATTCGTCAAGAAAATGCATGGAGTCTAATGAAATAATTTTTTTTACACTTAATAGAGATAATGCTTGGGAAAATTAATGAGTGCTTATTATAATTATTTTAATAATATGTTAATTAATTTGCAGGGAATGAAAATTGAAAAGTCTTTCAAGCTAACTAGAAGCTTATTCTTATTAGCATTAAATTATGCATGTAATAAATAGTAGTGAATGTGGGATTCATAATAGCATTTTGGAGTTGAAATGTAGGGTTGGTTTGAGAGGTAAAAATGTTCACTTTAGTATATAATTTATAATTGAATTGAACAGTATTAATTAAATTATAATATTAAATTATGGATTAAATACTGTGTGTGTATATATGCTTGGCTAGAGAGAATAAGTAAAGAGACAACTTTCTCTCATCTTGTTTTCTCTTCTTCTTCTTCTTTGTTTCCCTATATACATTAGAGCAATAAACTCCTTCATACATAGTTTTTATTTTCTTATGTGAATACATTGGAGAACATTAGTTAGTGTTGTATATCGAATGGAAGAAATATGTTCTTATATGGATTGATTTATTGGCTTATTTGGAGTATAAATGTTGAGATGTAAATTAAAAAAAAGGTAGGTTTACTAACTCATCTTCTTTAAATATTATTTGTGATACCAAACAAATCATTTTCCTTTATATTATAGATAGGATTTACCAATTCTTTTTATTATTATAGAATTGAGTTAGGATTTACCAATTCTTTAAATTTTATTATTTGTGATTTCTTTGATTGAAAATAGTCTCTTTTCCCTTTATTATGTTTTGAACTAAGTTGAGTACTTGTATATAATTGTTGTTTTGATAATATGAATGATCTTTGAACTGGAATGGGAAAATTATAAAATTAATTGTAAAAATAATTATAAAAAGGATGAGTTCATGTTTTACCGTTAGATGGAATATTATTTCATGCTAACGGCGGGTAATGATCCCCGAGATTTAAATGGGTAATGATCCCCAGTAGGAACTTGTGTTTCCTGACCATCAATGGCGGCTGTTCGCGTCGGATAACGAAAAACGGGTAATGATTTTGTTTCTGACCATTGATGGCGGCTGTCCGTGCCGAGTTAAACTCTAAGTGGGTGTACGAACCAAGGATGACATTCGTACCGTGAACTCATAAACTAAAATGAAAATGAATAATAATTCAGAATTAATTCGGGTGTTGTGAAATTATAAACAAATGGTTGAATGCATTTTTATTTTTTTTAATTCATTGTGATGTTTGTATATTTTCAGAGGATGGGAAAGTATGCCTATTGAGCCGTCAACTCACCCCAATTGACATTTTCTTGCAGATTTCTTAAATGGTGGAATATGGAACTTAGAAGTTAGTTAAATTAACGATTGCGCGGATTTTCTTATAATTGTTGAAGTGCAATTATTTATCTAAATATTATTTGGTGAATGTTGTAATGGTGAATTTATAATACTTAATTTATGTATTTAAAAGTTATGTTATGCTTGGTGAAAGAAATATTTTTTTTTTTAAATAAGTTTTAGTCTCTTTCCGACCCGTAACGCTTCGAGTTCGGATCTCCATATGGGTTTGAGCCTGGTCCGGAACTCGGGGTGTTACAAGTTGGTATCAGAGCTCTAGGCTTTAGATCTTACATGGGACTAGGGAAAAAAAAATAATAACAAAAAAAAAAAAAATTCAACTGAATTGATATGCATGATTTATTGGACATGATTGTTGTGTCGTTTGCTTGATTTCTATGTGTGAATTTTCATGATTTGTCGGAATTCATATGGTAGCTTGTTTTGTGCTAAAATTTATTACTGAACATTATATTTTATGTTTACATGATACCTGATGTAAGAAGCATGTTCTAAACTTCGGGACGAAGTTTCTTTTAAGGGGGTAAGAATGTGATACCCCGTATATTTTTTTTCTTCCATATTTTAGGTTCCTATTGTGTCCCATCTGACGTAAACTATATAATTAGCCCGTAAAATATTTATTGTGGCATTTTAAAATAATGTTAGACTTTTATGTTTTGTTAACAGAATAATTTTTTTTTTTTTTTTTTGGATAATCAACATATTTCAATTCATTCAAATCAAAATAGTGATTACATATTGGCTTACAAGAATAACAAAAACATCAAAATAAGAGATAATCAAAACCCTAATACAAATAAGGACATCAATTGCAACTAGATCGTGAAGAGAACGAGCGACAAACTGCAAAGATATCCAAAAAAGCTCTATGTATAAGGGAGAGATGATGGTATATCTGGAAAAAAATTCCGACCATTTAATCTGATTGTATTCTTCTTCCATAAGAGATTCTCCTAAAGGTTCTACCTATTTTCCACCCATACTTTCCCTATTTGCCACCTTCATTAATTGTCACTCTCACTTATCCTATTTGCCACTCATATATTTTTTCATAAATCTTAAATGCTATTTCTTGAGTTTTTTGTTTACACCCAACAATAAAAATATTCCAATAACTAAATTTCTAGAAAACCGTAAATTACAAATTAATCTCTTATAGGCATCTTCGTTTGCTCCATCTCTCGCCAGACGATCACAACATTTCCATCATATTTTGTTTAATTTTTTTTTTTTAGTTTGCGATCTTATATTAAAAACATGCCTCCAAAAGGAAAGTAAGGAATGTTCAAAGGGACCCAAAATCCAAAATTAGGTCAAACTAAACCTAAGTACACCATCTTACTATGCGATTGCATATTACTGTGTGGTGATAGTAAATCCATTAACTTTCTTTTGTTTGCTTACATTCTGAATGATTAGTGCTAATTCAAAACAAAATTAAGAAGTTGGTGGTAGCCACTGATTAACATTTCCGTCTTGTTCTTCTAAGGATTGATTGACTCATTTGTTACTTTGATTCAACATAATGATGTATTAATTGAATTGATTTATAATCTAGGGTTAGTATATTTTTGATGGATTTTTAATGAAAATAAAGATTGATAGAGAAGAAGACAAACTAATTACAGTCAAATAATTTGACTTTTATAGGTGGTAATTAGAAAAAAGTAAAAGTGAAAGTGAAATTACTTTAGAAATTCTAGTGAGAGTGGCAAATAGGAAAAATGAGGGTGGCAAATAGGTGGAGCCCTCCTAAAACAAAGGAGTACTTTGCCCATAAAATTGTCGATCCACACGAACACAGATGCCCGATGTCGTGATAAATTGTTGATGTTTTTAAACCGAGAGTACCAAGCCACGAACCAGCCATTAAAATTTGAAGAACTCGCCCCACAACGACGAAGAAAAATCGCCCCAAAACGACGAAGAAATATGTCAAAAGACACCAAAACTGATGTAAAAACATCTTATTTAATTACCTACTATTAAAAACTTTAAAAAGAAAAGAATCCTTGCTCAGATCTGGTCCAAAATGACTAAATCTGAGCAAGATGACTCTTGAGTTTTTTTCTTTTTTTTGAGAAAAGGAAGATGAAGAAAAAGAAGAGAGAGAAGAGTATGGCAATGGCACCGTTGTTCTAGGAGGCTGGCCTAAAATAAAAATGTATTAAATAGTTAGAATATATTTATCATTGGAATAAAAATATATTTGTGGGACATGAAAAGATAGAACGAAGGAATTGTGGTGGAATGCAAGTAATTGTTTGATTTGCTATTTACATAGGCACATGATGACTAATTATAATATGGAATAAATTTATTATGAAATTTATAAATGAAAGAATTTGGACTTGTTTTAGAAAATAAGAAGAAGAAAATAGAATGTTTCATTTGTAATATTAATTAAGAAACTTTAAGCAAGACATTTAAAATAGCTATTATTATTTTAATATTAGTGCATGCACTTGTAGTCTAGTGGAAGTAGATGTTCGTCAAGAAAATGCATGGAGTCTAATAAAATTCTTTTTGTACACTTAATATAGATAATGCTTGGGATTTTTTTTTTTTTTTTGAATGCTTGGGAAAATTAATGAATGCTTATTATAATTTTAATAATATGTTAATTAATTTGCAGGAAATGATAATTGAAAAGTCTTTCAAGCTTACCAGAAGCTTCTTCTTATTAGCATTAAATTATGCATGTAATAAAGAGTAGTGAATGTGGGACTCATAATAGAATTTTGGAATTGAAACGTTGGGTAGGTTTGAGAGGTAAAAATGTTCACTTTAATATATAATATATAATTAAATTGAATAGTATTAATTAAATGATGATATTAAATTATGGATTAAATATTGTGTGTGTATATATGCTTGGCTAGAGAGAATAAGTAAAGAGCCAACTTTTTCTCATCTTGTTTTCTCTCATCCTTCTTCTCCTTCTTCTTTGTTTCCCTATATACATTAGAGCAATAAACTCCTTCATACATAGTTTCTACTTTCTTATGTGAATAATTTGGAGAACATTAGTTAGTGTTGTATATCGAATGGAAGAAATATGTTCTTATACGGATTGATTTATTGGTTTCATTGGAGTATAAATGTTGAGATGTAAATTATAAAAAAGGTAGGTTTACTAACTCATCTTCTTTAAATATTATTTGTGATTTCTTTGATTGAAAATAGTGTCTTTTCCCTTTATTTTGTTTTGAACTAAGTTGAGTACTTGTATATAATTGTTGTTTTGATAATATGAATGATCTTTGGACTGGAATGGGAAGATTATATAAATTAATTATAAAAATAATTATAAAAAGTATGAGTTCATGCATTAGATGGAATATTGTTTCATGCTAACGGCGGGTAATGATCCCCGAGATTTAAATGGGTAATGATCCCTAGTAGGAACTTGTGTTTCCTAACCATCAATGGCGGAAGTTCGTCCCGGATAGCGAAAATTAAACGGGTAATGATCCTTGAGAGCAAATGGGTATGATCTCCATAGGAACTTTTGTTTCTGACCATTGATGGCGGTTGTCCGTGCCGAGTTAAACGATGGGTGGATGTACGAACCAAGGACAATCGTACCATGAACTCATAAACTAAAATGAAAATGAATAATAATTCAGAATTAATTCGGGTGTTGTTAAATTATAAACAAATGGTTGAATGCATTTTTTTTGTTTATTTCATTGTGATGTTTGTATATTTTTAGAGGAAGGGAAAGTATGCCTATTGAGCCGTCAACTCAACCCAATTGACATTTTTTGAAGATTTCTTAAATGGTGGAGTATGGAACTTAGAAGTTAGTTAAATTAACGATTGCGCTGCTTTTCTTATAATTGTTGAAGCGTAATTATTTATCTAAATATTATTTAGTGAATGTTGTAATAGTGAATTTATAATACTTAATTTATGTATTTAAAAGTTAAGTTGTGCTTGGTGAAAGAAATATAATTTTTTTTAAAAATAGGTTTTATTCTCTTTCCGACCCGTAACGCTTCGAGTTCGGATCTCCATATGGGTTTAACCCTGGTCCGGAACTCAGGGTATTACACAACTAGTAAGTCATGATGTAAGATATTTGGATATTTAATAAATACTAGTATGTAACCCGTGCTACGCACCGGTATCTAATGATTTGAATTTTTTATTATAAATCTAAATCATGTATCAATTTTATAGGCATATATTAAAGTAATTAAAAAGAAATTCTGGATTTTAAATAATTAAATTTTATGTGCATATGAATATTTACAATTAAACATAATTACACTTTTTTTTTTTATGTCCAGCCTTTATTTTTATTAACAAATTGTCATGTCCAACGATTTTAGGTGTAGAAGTTTTGGAAGATATATATATATATATATATATCTATATTATAAGGGACAATGGTGTTTTTCTATATCGACGGCTAATTACATTCGTGGGATATAAAGGACGGTCTAGATAGAGCCACACGGAGATTTACATTTTGCACTCATAAAGAACGGTCCAGATGAGGCCATTAATGTGTTTTTCCCTTTGACCGTGGTCTACATTTTGACACATCGAGGACGGTTGAGATTTGCAACAGGTTTTCTTACATTGCACCGCCTTAATCTCTCCCGTATTATTCTTCCCATTAAACCTCAATACCGATACTCTTTGCATTACAATCCAAATTAATGCGAAAATAAATCTCCAGCCGTTACTCTTAGGCTTCTTCTTTACAATGGAGTAAGACTCCAATTTTCGGATTCGTCCAGATAGCATCTATGCCTATTAAACGACAAACAAATCGAGCATTTAGATTCATATCTAGGCCTATACCAGCTCCTACTGTTGAAAGAAAATTGGCTTCTGTTCAGTTGTAGTCAATCTTCACAATCCTGATCTTAAGATAAAAAACTTTTCTTGTGTGACGCCCCAACCTAATCACCTGCTTAGCTAATAGGATTACAACCTAATTGAAGCATCAAACCTAGACTACCGATTTTAAGAATCATAATTACATAAAGTGCTAATAACAAAACCCAAACTCGCTGATATTATTCAAATAACAAGTCTCTCATGTGATATGAATATATTAACGTGTTGTTTACAGAATAAGAAAGAATACATGTAGTAAATGATACACAACAACACTAGATTCGATAAAGCTCTAAAATACGAAGCGGGTATCTTCGAGCGCTCCATTTCTTCTGATTACTGAAACTGAAGTGGAAAAGAGTGAGCACATCATCCCAAAGGGGTTCTCAACGGAAACATGTAACTCTCAAGTAATCACTAACATGTTTCATAATTCTAAAGAATATTAATTGATAGGAATAAGAAGAAACTAATCATACGGCAATATACGCATCATGAAGCAAGTGTCACCCTAACCTCGCCAAACTCATTGGAGAAAACGACGCGAGAGCAACCCTAATCAATAATAATAACATCGTCCACACAGAGTGCTCATACAAACCATGATTCATAATATCACTATCAAGATCAGAAAGTTAGACAAACAAGCATAATATGCACACGAGTGATTTCCCTTAAATAAAATAGCATATATAATATCATAACAGGCGAATTACCGCCCTACTAAATAAAATTTAAACAAATGAGTTACCGCCCTACTATATTAATAAGCAATAATATTAAAACAGATGAATTACCGCCCTACTAAATAAATTAGATATAATAATATTGAAACAGATGAATTACTGCCCTACTACATAATATTGTCGACAGATGAATTACCGCCTTACTTAACTTAGCTAAGAGCCGTGAGGAAACACATACACTCTTCGCAGGGAAATATCACAATGCATATCACACGCAAAATACATTGTAACAAACATCATACATACAGATACACCATATACATCATACTCAAGGATACAAGAATAATAAATCAAAGTACATGCTACCATGCTCACAGAATAGTAAAGACCCATCATGCTCGCAGAATATAAGAAAACTTAATGATTATAAGAAGGTTACAAAGTTCCCACCTGGTTTGATGACAAGCCACGTTTACCTTGTATTTCTCAATCCGCTGGTTTATCTTTCGAATTCGATCGTTGTTAATATAGACTAACTATTAATCACAAAAGCACTTTAATAAATTAGCCATAAGGCTCATACAAGGTTCATAACAAGTCTATCTAATGGTTCTAAACCATTTATGGTATTTCATTCTCTACCTTTAACATAACTAAGAGTTTACTAATCCGATTGGGTTGATTTTATAGTTCATTCGATAAGTCTAGAAGAGATATACAACTTTGTAGAAGGAACCAAAGACTAATTCAGACCATAAGGGTCCAATTCATGTTTAATAGAAAATCTAGCTCTAAGCCCAAGCCCACTAAACCAGCCCGTTGGACTAAGGTCCACTATATTTGAGTCAACCAACGGTCAAGGAAGCCAATTAACGGTCTTCATCAAGTCAAAGTCCAAGGTCAAAGGTCAAGTCAAAGGGTTAACTGGGTCAAATCGGTCAAGGTCCACTGGGTCAAGTGCTATTCAACAGAGTCGACTCCGTCAGACAGACTAAATTAGTCAGGCCTCTGACTTAGCTTAATGGACACTGGCCTGAGCCATTGCGCAGGCCATAACTCTAATGCACAAATATTATGCAACACACAACAGGCTAGGACCAAAAATACATTTCTAACTCTCCTTGTAAAACACATAACCAAGTCATCTGTTTATCAATATAATTCTATCGATTCAATACAACTGCAATACAACTCAGACCTCATCTGCAATTTCTATCTCCAATACTTATTCCCAGTTTGTAACTACACCACTATGATCACCTACAACTTACTATCAGCATTACAACCATCCCATGAACTGTGTTCTAATTCGTCTCACCCAACACCACCATTATAGCATCCTTCTATGCAAGTCATGTAACAACAATCTTCAGAACTGCCATGTCTCTATTCAATCCATAAGCATTACCAATTCATCCATCTGCAACAACACCATCTCAACTTCTCATTCCATCACAATTCTCCATCTCAGCATCAACATCAACAACACTATTAAGCCTCAACTTAAATCATCTCCACTACAGTTTACTGCCCCACCTGCAACTATTGATGCTCACCACTATCTCAACTTATCTTCATTATCAGTTGTTCGGAAACTCAAATATACACCCACACAACCTGACTCGAACTCAATTGCAGCCATCAGCTTTAACAACCAACAATACCACTTTCTTCCTATCTGGTCCACCACTGCAATTAAACATACACAACTTAACCTCTTTATAATATCCACTTTTCCCTTGTAATCTCAGATCTTCATCAGTTACCATTTGCAGCTTCTCGGCATCACAGGACCACTGAGATCAACACCAACCAATCCAGACTATCACACAACAACACTATCTTAGATACAACTCAGAATTCTAACACCACCACCATTTATACTTCAGCTCAAGCAATTATGCATAAACAACATTGCAACCCTACCACCAATTCAGCTTACAACTCTTATCTGCACCACAGTTCAGTTAGATTCAGAATATATCTCCTTCACAGCCTCAAGTCAAGACCACAACCATCAACAAAACAACTTCATCAAACCTGTCATAATCTTTCCCCTAACAGTACCCTAAACATTCATCTAAAACCTTCAATCCATTCATTCATGACTCTAAAGTCCAAGACAAACCCAACTACAATCTCAGTCATACTTCATACCTCACAAGCTGACCTTCATATTGAACACCAATCGCTTCTTTAATTCTTTACCAACAACTTGGATCATAACAGCAACTCCATTCCATCTCAGACCACCCTTGAGCTCCCAATTCTTTGAACTGAAATTCATTCATCTTATGATTCTTCATTGAACTTCTTACGAACTCCCAGTTCTTTGGTTCAATCATCATAACAACTCAACAGTAGCAATTAAACAACAACCCTCTTCTTATTCATCTATTAGAACCTAACATGAACCCTAATTCTATATGAAATCAAAATTAAACTCATACAACAACTCTATACTTCAATTAACATCAAACCCACTCTATAATTAATCAAAACAGAACGATTCCATAAAGAAACATCAATCAATTTGAAACCTAAATTATCTGTTTTCGATTCATTATCAAAACCATCTTCTTCTTCAAAGATTCACAGAATAATCACCCCTTCTTCATCTATCAAACTAGATAATTGATTTCCCCTAAGTTTCTTTTTGATTTCACGGCTTCAGATATGTCTCTTAGAATCGCCAGAGAGAAAACGAAGAAGAATAGGGATAGAAGAAGAAGGAAAGAGAAGAAAAAATAAGAAGAATAATGGAAAATGATTTCTCTTCGAAACGTTTGGTGATGATAAGGCCAATGAAAATTACTGATGTACACACGCTTTGGATAAGGGCAGCCAGGTCGGTCTAACTAGGAAATGATGATTTTTACCCTTCACGCTAATCTGATGATATCTTCTTCGTCCGGAATCCGAATGACACGTTTGAGTAGTCTATTTCGCATAACTTTTCCAGACCTATTCAATGATACTAATTTCATATCTAGATAGTCGTTAGATTAATTTCTATTAGTTAACGTTCGTGTTAAGCTAATCGAGTCATTAGCGATGAATTCGTCTCTTGATCATCGCTAAACCAGTCAAACAACGTTGACGAGCTTGAGGGTCCTTATAGCTTTATATTTCAGAAGTAAGTGAAACCCCATACTTTTCATTCGTTTTGTTTCGATTTGCAAATTTTTGGGCTTCGTTAATTTCGTTTCTTTTTAGCAACTCACCTCAAGTAATGGGTTTCTGCTGAAATAGATCGGTGTCTACTTTTGCGATTTCACAGGATGTGCATCTTCCAATAAAAAAATATAGGGTTCTCCGTTGCGAACAAATTTCAAGCTCTCCATATTCCTCTTTGCATTAGTATAAGTTTTTTTATTTTTAATGCATCTTCTTCTGCTTATGTTTGTGACTCTTCACATGTTTGGCATGATAGACTTGGGCATGTTAATCTCAAATCTCTAGAAAGACTTGCTAATTTAGGTTGCATACCAAAAATAAACTTTGATAAAAATCAAAGATGTGAAATCTGTGTTGAATCTAAATATGCAAGAAAACCGTTTAATAAAAGGATTGAACGTAAAACAGTTCCTTTGGAACTAATACACTCGGATTTAGGAGACTTGAAATCAACACCAACAAGAGGTGGTAAAAAACTGGTACATCACTTTTATAGATGATTACTCACGCTACTGTCAGGTTCATCTTCTTAGAAGTAAAGATGAAGCCTTAGAGGCCTTAAAATTTTATAAAATTGAAGTAGAAAACCAAAAAGGAGTTAAAATTAAAACTCTTAGGTCAGACCGTGGCGGTGAGTATGTGATCTCAAATCTCTAGAAAGACTTGCTAATTTAGGTTGCATACCAAAAATAAACTTTGATAAAAATCAAAGATGTGAAATCGGTAATGAAGATAAATTGAAAGTGGAATAGGAAGTTGAATCTAAATATGCAAGAAAACCGTTTAATAAAAGGATTGAACGTAAAACAGTTCCTTTGGAACTAATACACTCAGATTTAGGAGACTTGAAATCAACACCAACAAGAGGTGGTAAAAAACGGTACATCACTTTTATAGATGGTGATTACTCACGCTATCAGAATGCTTTCTCTCCTCCTATCAGTTCATCTTCTTAGAAGTAAAGATGAAGCCTTAGAGGCCTTAAAATTTTATAAAATTGAAGTAGAAAACCAAAAAGGAGTTAAAATTAAAACTCTTAGGTCGTGAGACTTGACGTAAAAAATGGCACATCACTTTTATGGTGAGTATGTGAGCCTTTTGTAAAAATAATGGAATCATTCATGAAACAACTGCACCATATTCACCTGAATCGAATGGTGTAGCTGAAATAAAAAATAGAACACTCATAGATATGGTAAATGCTATGTTGACAAGTTCAGGGTTATCTTCGAACTTGTGGGGGGAAGCTATCCTCTCTGCATGCTATATTTTTAACTTAGTTCCATTTAAAAAATCTGATAAAACTCCCTACGAATTGTGGAATGGTAGACAACCTTCCTATGCATACTTTAAAGTGTGGGGGTGTTTGGCCAAGGTGGCCATTCCTCATCCCAAGAAAACTAAAATAGGTCCTAAAACAGTTGACTGTGTTTTCTTAAGATATCCTGAGCATACAATTGCACACAGGTTTATGGTCATCAGCTCTGACCATAATAACATTGGTCAGAACACCATATTGGAATCTAGAGATGCTATGTTTTATGAACACATATTTCCTTTAAGGTCTGGACCTCGAAAAAGGGTCCATGATGACCTCTCGGATGTTCCATCGACTAGTCAAACCCCAAATTTAGAGTATGAGACTGAACCAAGAAGAAGTAAGAGGGTTAGAACTGAAACAAGTTTTGGCCCAGATTTTTTGACTCTTACGGTAGAGTCTGAACCCCAAACCTACAAGGAAGCTATGACTTCTCCAGAAGCTCCTTTCTGGGAAGAAGCTTCATTAAATGAATGGGAGTCCATTCAGCAAAACGAAACTTGGGAGCTTGTAGACCTGCCTCCTGGAAGTAAATCCATAGGTTGCAAATGGGTGTTCAAAAGGAAACTTAGAACAGATGGAACTATAGATAAATATAAAACTAGGTTGGTAGATAAAGGCTATAAACAACAGGAAGGATTAGATTTCTTTGATACTTATTCACCAGTCTCTAGAATAACCTCGATTAGGATGTTGATTGCTATTTCTTCTATTTATGATTTGCATATACATCAGATGGATATTAAAACTGCATTTTTATATGGTGAATTGAATGAAGAAATTTATATGGACCAACCTGAAGGCTTTATTGTAAAAGGTTGTGAAAACAAAGTATGCAAGTTGAACGAATCTCTGTAGGGTTTAAAACAAGCACCTAAACAATGGCATGAAAAATTTGATCATGTTATGATAACTAATGGTTTCAAGGTTAATGAATCTGATAAATGTGTTTACATTAAATCTGTGGATGATTCTCATGTTATTGTGTGCCTATAGGTAGATGATATGCTCATATTAGGCAGTAACCTTGATATTATTAATACCATTAAAAGCATGCTTAGAGATAATTTTGACATGAAAGACTTAGGCCCTACTGATGTAATCTTAGGGATGAAAATCAGAAAGATGTCTGATGGATATAGTCTTAGTCAATCTCATTATGCTGAAACCGTACTTAAGAGATTTAATTATGAAAATGCTAAACCTGCCTCTACTCCATTTGATCCCACTTGTAAGTTGAAACATAACAAGGGTAAGGGAATTGATCAACTTGAGTATTCTCGCATTATTGGTAGTCTTATGTATCTGATGAACTATACAAGACCTGATATTGCATACTCTGTGAGTAGATTAAGCAGGTACAC
This sequence comes from Papaver bracteatum, assembly GCA_023529315.1. Lineage (NCBI taxonomy): Eukaryota > Viridiplantae > Streptophyta > Magnoliopsida > Ranunculales > Papaveraceae > Papaver > Papaver bracteatum. The sequence goes on from JAJJWX010001315.1 coordinate 2,051,469, forward strand.
TTGCAACCCAGGGCAGGATCACTGGAATGCTCTCTTCAGAGTTTTACGTTACCTGAGAGGGACCTCAAACTATTGCTTAAGTTTTGGGAAGTATCCTGCTGTACTGGAAGGGTATTGTGATGCCAACTGGATATCAGACTCAGAAGAGTGCAAGTCTACTAGTGGGTACATCTTCTTACTTGGAGGTGCGTCTGTCTCATGGAAGTATACCAAACAGACATGTATAGCTAAATCCACTATGAAGTCTGAATTTATAGCCTTGGAAAAAGATGGAGAGGAAGCTGAATGGATGAGATGTTTCCTGGGAGGAATTCCACTCTGTCCCAAGCCGGTGTCTTCAATCGCAATCCACTGTGACAGTAAAGATGCTCTTGGTTGCGCAAAGAACAATGTATACAACGGGAAGTCTATACATATACGAAGAAGACACAAGACGGTGAAACAACTTCTCTCTACTGGTATTATATCGATAGACTTTGTAAAGTCCAAAGATAATCTTGCAGATCCTTTGACGAAAGGCTTAACCAGAGAGGAAGTTAAATTTACATCGAGGGGGATGGGACTTAAGCTCATAGAATAAATCACCATGAAGGATACTCAACCTTGTGATTGGATTTCCAAGATCAAGGTTCAATGAGACAACTAATTTATGGTGATATTGGGAAAGCACTATCTTTTTCCCTCCCTATGGTGTAACCGTGCGATAGTGCTGCCTGCAGAATTTTAGGATGATCTTTTGCGATCTTAATGGGTACCATGGCTTTGATTAAAGCGGGGTGTGGCAGGACACTCTTTATGGACTCACCTTTGTGGATGTTGGAAGTAGGGCCGCTTCCTATGAGAATTTGAGCTGATTCTCTAGAGACATTCATTAAGTCCAGGATTTTAGCCCACGGCCAAAATGGGCACAACCACAAGAGCTTGGCAGCTGTTTTCTTCGGTTGAGGCATCAAGTGTGGCTGTTATTTCTGAATTGCATTCATTGTTTGCGGTTCAAGACATTGCGTTCACCGTATCAACAAGCAGTTCAGGTAACCTCTCACTAAGTTAAGGTTCAATCTTTGGGACACCTTAGCCTATTTTGTTGCATTATGTTTTCTCGTGTTTTATCGACATGTTTTATTATTCATGTGGGGGATTGTTAGAAAAAACAATGTTTTATTAAAATAAAACATGCATGGACCATGTTTTGATCCCAAGACCTATTGCTCCCTAGATGTTTTTTCATGTGAATGAATAAAACATTAGTCCCATATAGACTAAAACACTTAGAGTTTTAGACTTAAGGGCATGGCCCTTTGGGTCTTTAGACCTTTGTGTATGGGGAAAGCCCTAGACTATGGAAAGGTTTCCTAAACCTTATTGCATTTATTATTGCCTTTCCCGTTCGCGCGGTGCTTCGCACAGAAGCACGCACGCTCGCTCGGGCTCGGGCGTGGGAGTGGGAGTGGGTGAGGGTGAGGGTGAGGGTGAGGGTGAGGGTGAGGGTGCGGGTGCGGGTTTATCAGACCCTATATTTTTACTGAAATTTTTTATATTTCACCCAGACATGTAAAAGAATTTTACATTTCACCCGCATGCTTACCTCGTGAAGCATCTTTCTTCTCACACGTGTAGACACAGATTTCTTGACACATGTGCCTCGAGAATAGAATCTCGAATTTTTTGAATGCGTTTAACTGTTCTTTTAACGCATGTTTTTTACTTAACCTTTTGCAACGTTCGAGATTTCTTTCTCGCGTGATTCTCGGATCTTGTCTTTGCATTGGATACTCTTGTAACGTTCGAACGAATTTTTGCTATAAATACGAGATGAAATTCTTACTTGCGGACATACCTCAGAACTTAAGTTCTCTTTGTTCTTCTTCTTCTCTGCTTTCAGAAACTTAAGTTCTTTGTTTACAAAATATTAGTTTACAGAAACATAAAATCGAGTTCTTATCTGAAACAAGTTGTAGTTTACAGAAACATAATTTTGTATTACTACTTCTTTGTTTACAGAAACATAGTTTGTTTACAGAAACATACAATTGTTGTTTACATTACTCTGAAACAAATTGTATTTTCAATTTCTGTTTATTGTTTTATTTTTTCATTTCTGCTGCCAAGTTCTAAGGGTTCTCTTTGTGTATGATGCACATAGAGGAAAACTAACAGTAGTTGTATCCTGGAGGTGATTTGCTAATTGCTATAGCATCTCAGAGGAGTAGCAGGCAATATTACCTTTAGCTCAGCGTATTTTATACGTGCCTCTACTAAGTTTTTTAATACTATCATCAGTGCATATCCGGTACAACAATAACACATCAGTGCGAGCTAAGTATTTTTTCACAGTTGCATACGTATATTATCATTTATTTCCAACACAAACTGCAGTACGGTGAAAGTTACATCTCCAGTCTTTGTCATCTCACTTTTTTTTTTCTCACTTAGAATCTTTCAAATTCAATTACTGTTAGGAATTTCCCGTTCTCATCTGAAAATGTAATTAATAAATGATGCTAACAAGTTTTTGCTATTTCAGAATGGAGCGATCTATTGCTCATTACATGGATACTCAAAATAGGTGGTACGTAGAAATCGTAGTGACTTATCCATTACAACAATTTCCATGATTCCATTTATTTGCTTCCCATATTCCTCTCTAAATAACTGTTGTCAAAAATTTACATGAATAAATATGCATCTTCTCTTTAGCGTCAGGTCTATGTATATATTTTGATTGGTAAAGAAGTTCTTTTCATTGTAGAGATCTCTTCTGCTCATTTTTTTTAATAAGCAAGTGATGGCTATCAGGCCATGAATTGTGTGTATCTTATCCATAAGTTAGCTACATTTGTTGTCCTATGTTTCCTGATCCTTGGCGACGGGTTATGTCAGGTAAATTGAGATTTACTTCTTTTAGTCATATTTTATATTATTATTTATATATTTTTTTTTTTAGTAAAGAAGATAGTAAATATTTTTATACTATGATGAAGTCTGGACAAGATAGGCTTATAGTTATTTAATGGTTCACTTTTGTTAGACTATAAGTCCTCTCCATGGATGGATATACTACAGCGGATGATGCTCTATTCATCTTGCTGATAACCTTAGGATTTCATGCTTGCACAGTTCAACGAATGAAAATGATGTCTCACTATTTGATGAGTAAAGTTCTATTTGGGAGGCAGAGACAGATCCGTTGGAGAAAGTTGACTTTCCAAGTGCAATATATAGATGCATGGATATGAAGGACTTGATTTCACAAACCTATCCTGGAATCAGGGGCGGAGGAAGTGTGTTGCAAAGGTGTGCAATTGCATACCCTCAAATCCTAAATTTCTCTATTTTGCAAGCCCAGATGAATCACCAACCGAATCTTGCACCCCCTAGAAATCTGGAGTTGAAAGCGCAAGAGTGCAAAACTCAATTTCTAATCTTAGTTCTCACTTCTCAGTCACGTACTCACACAACGAGCGTCGCAACCATTAAGGGAAACTTAGCACCAAAACAATGGTAGCAACCATTAAAGACAAGTTAACAACAATGACAAGGGATATATGAACACTTTGATTCTTTGGTGTGCAAAGAAAATAAAAAATCCTGGTTCTTTTATTTTGTTGTGTATCTTTTCTTGCACCCCCTCTCTTCAATTCCTAGCTCCGCCCCTGCCTGGAATTGAAGAAAATAGAGTGCCGATGACCAGCTATTTGACTGAGGAGACTATTTAGACTTCAGGGAATGAAGATGTTGCTTCAATGAATGAGATGATCCTCAAAATGTTCAAAGGCCGTAACTACTCTTACCCAGCAGCGGACTCAATGGCAGAGAATTTAGAAAAAGGTTCGACACGTGATACATGATATTCAAGTGAGTGTTTGAATGCCATGAATCCACCCGTATTACCACCATTTAAGTTGGACATAAAAGTGGGGTGTTTGACGATGATTCTGCAGAATATCTCACCGGCCAATGGGATATGCAACATGACCAGAATAAGGGTACATAAACATGCACCTCATGTAATAGAAACAACAATGTTAATGGGAAATGAGCAGAGATAATTCATTTTCATACCACAAATATCATTGATTTCGTTGTTGTCAAATATCCATGTTAGGATGAGCAAGAGAAAATTCCGAGTTAGGCTGACATGCACAACGAAACTATACAAATCACAGGTGAAAAAGCGAGGGTCTAATAACCTCACCCAATATTTTGATTAGCAATCTGTATGGACTAACTCTAATATAATTTTAAGAGAATCAACTAGACAGTCAGACTCAATCTTAATAAAAAGTATATCAAGGAGTTAGTATCTCTGGATCGATATTTTTTTTGGACCGGCCGAGTCGCTCTCTACAAATCGGGCGATCAACTCGTTCTTCTTTCTCATCACTTTCCAGCTTTGACTTGCAGATTTTTGTCAGTAATTCAGGTGAAATTTAAACCGAAAACATCAAATGATTGGTGTTTATCGATTCTAGTTCATTGTTTTTACTATTAGTTGAAGTTTTATCTTAATTTTTATGGAAACTCAGCAAAATTTAGAAATGAATCCATCTGTGGTGGATCTTAATAACGTTGAAGAAAGTCCATCAATCGATCTAGTAAATGGAACTGATGAAAGGTGTGCTATATGAAAGTTTTCATTAATTGGTCGTCTAGATTTGCTTCAACTGAAATTTTCTGATGTTGTTTCAAATTTGAAATCCCAATGGAAATTGGTAGGTCAGTGCAAGATTATTCCATTGGGGAAGGGTTTATTCACCATTAAACTTGATAATGAAAGAGATCAAAATTATATCAAAGCAGGACCGTGGGAAGTTTATAATCAAAATTTATGGATTCGAAATTGGATACCAAATTTTCGCCCAGAATTACATCGAACATATACAACTACGGTATAGGTGCATTATCCTGGACTGAGCTTAGAATATTGGGATGAGCAGACTCTATTTACAATCAGTAAAGATTTGGGAGAGTGAGTAATGGTAGATGAAGCTACTCTAAATTTTGAAAATGGTTTATATGCAAGAGTGCTTATAAAAATTGACTTAGCAAAGAAAATTCCTAATAAACTTTGGATTAAAACTAAGTTTTGAGGTTTTATGCAAAGTGTACTTCTAACAAAGCTACCAAAATTTTGCCACCATTATAAGATTGTTGGTTATTTACAAGCTGAATGTAGAGTGAAGTCATCAAATGAAGAAGAATCAGGTACAAGCCAAGAAAAACATGGAACTACGACATCTAATCTCAAGCCAATTTTTCTTGAGAAGGCAAGGGACAAAGGAAAAAACTCAAACGTTAATCCATCTCCCAGAATAGAAGCTCAACAAGAACAAGTCAAATTTGATATTTGTTTCACTCCAGTACCAGAAATCAGTCAGCATATTTTAATTCCTCAACAACCAAATGCATTTGTTAATCTATCTTCAGGTAAATTTGAAGATCTTAATAATGTGATAGAGGAGGAAGTAGATAGTCAAGTAAGTGAATGAAATGGGAATTTATCTCCATCAATAATTCAACAAATAGCTGAAGATAATGCAGTTGACAAGAGTGTTATTAACTTTATTAATGGCAAATATGGGTCAATTTCTGAGGAAAGGATAACAACAACAACTTGGTCAAGAATAATTCAAAAACCTTCAATTTCAGGTACAAATCCAACTCCTGAAATGCAACAAAAGGAAGCTCCAACTAAGACAAAATCTCAGCAGGTTAACAACAATATAATTTCAGGAAGAATCAAGAAAAAAGAGGTACTAGGGACCTCCAATCCTTACAATGGGGGTATTATTCTGGAACCTCAGGGGCCTGAGAAAACCTAGGGCTCAAGCGAAATTAAGGTCTTTAATAAATCAATTTCAACCTTCTGTAGTTTTTATAGCTGAACCTAAAATAAGTTGCAATGCAGCATTCTGCAACAAGTTAAATTTACCTAGGATGCAGAACATGGTAATTCATAATTCACTGTTGAATAAGAAAGGAAACATTTGGTTATTTTGGAATAAAAATCTTCCTACACCAACTGTGGTTTCAATGTCAACTCAAATGATCAAAGACAACATTGGAGTCAATCTGGTATCTGGAGTTCATGCTCATGTTGGTGCAGTGTAAAGAAGAAATTTATGGTCTGAGATGGAGGTAATAAGTGGGTTTAATCTTACTTGGTTGGCTATTGGGGATTTTAATGCATTCCTAACTGCAGAAAAAAAATCTGGAGGGAGAGCTCATATTATAAGAAATATGCTTGATTTCAATAACTGTCTTGACAAATGTGAATTACAGCAAGCTTCAAAAACAGGTTTTGAATATAGTTAGTCTAACTGTCAACATGGTGCTAAAAGAATTTTATGTAATCTTGACAGGGCAGTAATTAATAATTTTTGGATTCAAAAGTATGATAGCTGGAAGTTATAAAGTTGGTTTGAGAATAATTTTTGACCATTCTCCTCTTTTAGGTGGTTGTGTAAGCTGTCCTAAACCAAAAAATATCCTACAAAAATTTCAATTTTTTTGGATTGATCATCCTAACTTTATGGAAGTTGTTACTAAGTGTTGGTCTGAAAAAGTAGAAGGGGATCCAGCTTTTGTGTTCCTGAGCAAATTAAAAAAGTTAAAAAAGGTGTTGGTGGAATAGAATTGGAAGGTGTTTGGAAATGTAAATGAACAAATCAAGGAAGCTACAAAAGAAGTTCAAGAAGCAATGAAGTTATCTGATGACAATCCAATTAATGAGGAATTATTAGACAAATTAGTAAAAGCTGAAAATAAGTTAAATACAAAAGAAGTACAGCTAAGTACAATGCTTAAACTTAAAGCTAGAACCAAATGGGTTAAAGAAGGGTCAGCTAACACTAATTTCTTTCACACCAAGCTCAAAGTAAGGCAAGCAAGAAACTCAATCTATGAGCTGGAGAATAGTAGCAATGAAATCATTACAGATCAAGATAAAATAGCAGAAGTTTTTATTAAATTTTTTGAAGAAAAATTCAAGTTTAAGTAAATATTTCAGAAGCATTGATTGAAGTAATTCCAAAATTAATAACATCAGATGATCAAGCTATGTTGGATGTTGTCCCATCTATGGAAGAAATTAAACAAATCATATTTGAAATGGATCCAGATAGCTCTCCAGGTCCAGATGGCTTTTCAGGTAGATTTTACAGGGCATGTTAGAAGATAATACATGATTATGTGGTCAAGGAAGTTCAATTTTGCTGGAAAAGAAGATTCATTCCAAAAGGGTTAAACTCTAATTTCCTTGTGCTGCTTCCAAAAGTTGAAGGTGCAAGATCTCCTCAGCAATATATGCCAATTGGTCAAAGCAATGTCAGCTTCAAAATCTTTACTAAAATCATTACATCAAGAATGTCTGGTATCATGCATAAGCTAATTTCTCCTCAACAATCATCATACATCAAAGGAAGAAACATACAAGATCAAATTATTTTAGCTTTTGAAATGGTCAATGAAATGAAAAAGAAAAGAAGGAATGGCAATATTGGTCTTGAAATGGATATATCTCAGGCCTATGATTCAGTGAGATGGAATTTTCTTTTTCAAGTGCTAAAAAAGTATGGATTCTCAGATACATGGTGTGAATGGCTAGGCATTATTTTTGAGTCTGCAAGAATTTCAGTCATGATAAATGAAGGACCAAATGATTTCTTTTCAATGGGCAGAGGGTTAAGACAAGGAGAGCCTCTATCTCCAATACTGTTTATCTTGATGGAAGATGTTCTTAGTAGAAATATCACAAAGATGGTTATGAGGGGAAAGATAAGTCCAATGGTAATCAGGAATGGAATTCATCCTTCTCATATGTTTTTTTGCAGATGATGTATTTATCTTCTGCAATGGAGCAAAAAAGAGTATTCAAAATTGGATGAAACTTTTAGAAGAATATCAACACAGTTCAGGTCAAGTGATAAACAAAAGCAAAAGTAAAATTTTTGTGGATAGAACAACAACAACAAGAATGATACAAATTAAAGACATGATGCAAATGGAAGTGAGTTATTTACCTGACAAATATTTGGGAGTCATATTACATTCTGGCAGAGTAAAAATAGCAACAGTTTGGCCAATGGTGGAGATGATGCAAAAGAAGTTGGCCAGTTAGAAAGGAAAACTACTTTCTTTCAATGATAGACTTGTCCTGATTAACATTAATTGAACAGGTTGTTGTGCTAACCTACCATCGAGCCTCATGGGTAACCTATCCAAGGGAGCCGAAGCTGATGGGGGTGTGTATGTGGGGGGGGGGGGGTGTGGGAGGCTGAGATTGTGTCACAAGGGGCCCAAACTAACACTACCTTCCATGTTAATTCCTGCAATATTACGCCATTGGGGGCTTGAACCTGGGACCTCTTGGAACGCATGAAACTTTGAGGAACGGGGATGACCAGCTGAGCTAAGACCCGTTATTAATTAATTAATAATGTGAGAAATTAACTTCAGGTGGATGAAACCACCGTTCCCCACAAAAATTATGTTTACAAGCTGCCTTAGCTAAAGCATCTGCAACCTTATTACAGTTCTGCATACAAGCACACAATACCATACCGGATTTACACACTTTCCACATATATTTACATAGTTTTTAAGTAAAGGCATACTTTTCCAAGGAAAAGGAATTGATTGTTGCTGCAAGTAAGAACTTATATCTAGATTATTTATTTCATATATAATATGAGACCAACTATTAAGTTTTGTCGCTTCTATAGCTTCCAACAAACCTAAAGCTTCACCATGATGTATATTGATTTCCCTTTTTACTGTTGCCCTTCCCAGAACATATGCTCATGCATGAGTTTGAATTATAATTCCAATACCAGCTAACAAGGAATTAGTATTATAAGAAGCATCAATATTTATCTACAAAAAATTCAGTGAAGGAGATTTTCAGTGAAGATATAAGTTAGAAATTTTTTAGAGAATGATTATGACTCACAGCAGAAATGCCTAAATGATGATGTGAAATATAAGACTTTAGATGATGAATGAATTTGTTTGAATTGGGAGTAATATTATCAAATAAAATTGTACACATATGCTTCCAAATGAAATGCATTATGCAAACAATAAGGTGGGACTGATAATTTATCAAATAAAGACATACTTATTTGATAATTTTACTGTGCAACCTTGTAATCTATCATACATATATATTGTCTGAAATACCTTGACAGTTCTTATTCCTTGACCTATGCATCAAAAGAGAAATTCCTAAATGTTTTTCTCCAATACCCAACACTTTCATATTAAGCATGCCAGGAATATTAGACTTATGAGTAGTTAAAGTGTGCTTAGCAAAGAAAATGGTCGATTTCTGCATGTTGATAACCTGACCAGAAGCTTGCCCAAAAATATGAAGTAAATGTCAAAGATGTTTTATATGATAAGGAGTAGCTTGAAAAAACAATAAGCAGTCATCTGCAAAAAAAAAAAAGATTAATAGAAGGGCAATGCCTATTAATTTTAAGTCTTTGAAGCTGCCCAAAATCAAAATTTTGCTGTAAAAGTCTAGAAAAGGCTTCCATGATAAACAAAACAAATAAGGGGACAAAGGGTCTCCCTGACGAATACCACGAGTTGGAGAAAAAGTATTACTTGGTATTTCATTGATGGGTAAAGAGACATTTATAGTAGAGATACGCTGATCAATTAAAGTAATCCAATCATGATGAAAACTTAACTGCCGAAAAATCGAAAGTAAAAAATACCATTCTACCCTGTCGAAAGCTTTCTACATGTCCAATTTCAAACCTACCAGGGCTTGTTTAATCTTTTTGAGTATCATACTATGAATAATCTCATGTGCAATAATGGCATTGTAATGGATATGTCCACATGGTACATAAGCATATTGGGTGGGATAAATAATGTTTGACAGTAAGGGCTTTAAACGTTTAGCTAAAATTTTTGGAGATTATTTTATAGCTAACATACACAGACTAATTGGTATGTAGTCTGCCGGGGTTTGGGATGTTGGATTTTGGGAATTAAAGCTTGGTATGTGTGGTTAATGGACTTGAGCATGTGTTTTTATGTAAAAAAGTATTGAACCATTGAGATTACCTTAGAGCTGATAGTATCCCAACATTATTAATAAAAACTCGCTTGAAATCCATCATTACCAGGTGAAGCCCAAGGTTTGATTTGGAAAACAATCTCTTCGATTTCTTGAGCATCTGAAACTTGTATAAGATTATAATTTTGATCTTCAGAAATGCAAGGATTAAAAGGCCGCTGAATATCCTATTGAACAAGAGGCTTAAAAGAGGTTGAGATATTAGTAAAGTGTTTAAGAAAATTTTATTCAATACCACTTTTGGAGCCATACCAAATGTCTAAAAGGTACTTTAACTGCATGAATGTGAGATCTTCTTTAGTTAAAATTAGCCATATAATGGAAGTAAGAGGTGTTTCTATCAGCTTTAAGAAATTTACTACCACCTTGTTGCATGAAATACTCTTACTGAATAGTAAGCCAATGTTGCAAACAAGTACTTAAATGCTTAACTTCAGGATAATGAGGAGGCAGATTATTAGTATAACATTGTTGGAGACGATTCTGAATATTGAGAAGATTAGCTTCAATGTTGCCAAAAGAGAACCTTTTACATAGTTGCAGTTGAGTTCTAGTATATTTAAGATTACTAGAGAACTGGTAAGAAGGAGAACCCAGGAACTGTTGCTTCCAACCTATATTAATGGTGTCATTGCAAGAACCCATTTGAAACCAACATTTGTATAACATTTGAAACCAACAAAACATGACTATGATCAGAAGCTATTGGAAATAAATGTTAAAGATGAGCCTCAATGTAATGATTAATCCAAATATGATTTACTAATGCTCTATCTAATCTAGCATCAACATGATCATCACCAGATCTATGATTAGACCAAGTAGTATCAGCACCAGAATAACCCAAATCAATCAGACCTAATTGTTGAACAATACTCCTAATATGTCTAGAATGATGAGTATGAGAGTTGATATTATTGTAAGTTTCATACTCATACATGGTGAAGTTCAAATCACCAATTAAAACCTAAGGAAGATTAACAAAAGAATGCATATTCAGAAGATAATGCTGCTGGTCATTATTTTGAACAATATCATGAGCACCATACATAAAAGTGATAAGGTAATCCTAATTTTTGTCATGAGTATGTATAATAACATGAATAGTGTCATGTGTAGTATACATAATTTTTATACTTACTCCTTGTTTCCATGCTAAAGAAATACCACCAGAAAGTCCTATTGATGGATCAAACCAATAACGAGGATACCTAGTATGAGTGAGATATAACCTCATATTACTAGCTTGAGATTTAGTTTCATACAAGAAAAAAATATCAGGGTCATTGTTGTTCAAACAAAAACAAAGATAATTTTTGGTATGAAAACATTTCTTATACCCTGACAATTCCAAGAAAATATCTTCATATTTTGTAAAATAAAATAAAAATATCAGGGTCATTGTTGTTCAAACAAAAACAAAGATAATTTTTGGTATGAAAACATTTCTTATACCATGACAATTCCAAGAAAATATCTGCATATTTTGTAAAATAAAATAATTACAAAACAAAAAACAAGATTGAAAACAAAAGAAAGAAAAATAAAACAGATGAAAACTAAATAACAGTAAAAGAGAAGTGTGAGAGACTAAAACTTGTTACCGTGCATCAGCATGATTCTGTGCATTGAAAGCATTTGCAGCAGCAATGTCCTACACATTATTAGCATCAGTGGTAGTATTATCATCCTGAACAATGATAATTTCAACTATGTGAGCATTTAAATTATCATCTTCGTTAGCTGAATGAGGCTCAGAAGTAATAACCAAATTAGGATCTCTTCGATATATATTTTAGTACCACTCGTACTAGCACCATCACTAGTGAAAGTTGAAGAAGGTTGAAACTGATTATTATGCGAGGAAGATGCACCGGTATCAGAGTCTGTTGTTAAAAAGATAGAAAGACGCATACCATCAAAAGGTCTTGGCTGCTCTTGAGTATTAGGTAGCCTTAATCTTGACATATGATGAGTACCATGTTGTAAAAAAGTTGAGTTTATTGAAGAGGATTTCTCTGAGCAGAAAAATGGGTTTAACGGAACCAAAACCTCAGACTGCTTCTTCCATTTCATGTCTCTTGTGAGTCATGTCAGCACAATCATTGTCTTCATGATTAGCAACCTTACAATTAGGGCAAATACGATAATGTTGATTTTCATAAAAGAAACCAATCCATCTAGTGACTCCAACATCATTTGTACCAGTAATTAGAGGGGTATTGACATTGATAAGAACTAGGGCTCCATATTTGGATGAAGTCATAGGATTAACACCTTCAAGTTCCACAACTAGGGCTCTATATTTGGATGAACTAGGGATCTATAATTGATCGGGATTCACGAACCCCTAAGTGAAGTCTTCAAAGTCGTAACCTAATTATGTTTCTTAAAGGAAACCTAGGTTTTGGATGACGACTCTAGCTTAGCAACTAAGACACAAGAATGTCGGACATTGAGGAATCTAGTTGCAAGAGTCTCTCTATTTATAGAGGATATAGGTAGATTTAAATTTAAGTTAAGTGTTAGAGCACTGGTCGGTCGAACTCGCAAGCGCTTCTATCTCAAGATTGTTTGTCAACAATCACTTATTTCGATAAGACCAAAATAAAGATCATAATTTTATTTGTCTCATCAGGCTCTAATTATTCAGAAAATAACTTAGACCTTTATCTTTAGACAAGACAAACACTAGGTTAGTTAACTAGTTTTTCTTGTCAAGGCATTCAGTTAGACTTGAATAACCGAATCCTCCAATTTGATAAGTCTAACTAAGACAAACATAGAGTACCGCAATTGCACCGAATTTCGTTAAGCAAAAACACTTGATACCCATCAATAAAGAAGATACCAAACAATAAGTCAAATAAATTGACACCGTTTTTCTTAACCGGAAACAATTGAATCATACACACATACACATCCATACACAATAATGGAACGTATCAATTGTACCAAAATTTTGTTAAGAAAAATCAAAATATATGCAACAAAAACAGGCTTTTTTAAACAGGAAAACGATTAACTAACAAATTCGTTACCTCAGATTCTGCAGCCTCTTCTCCCCAGAAATATATATCATTAAGCGCAAGTTCAAGTAAGAACTCTTCCCTAATGTGTTGTCATCCTCTCGGAAGAACAAAAGAATAACAACAAAATCAACCTTTACCAGAGAAAGGTTAAAATGGTTTTAACTAATGAGTGCCAATAGCAAAAGTTGAAAACCCGAAACACATATGTTATGCTAAACACAACTCATGTAAACATAAATTGATTCAATATATTGTGACTTTTCACATATGAGTCAATTGGAACACCTTATGATCCTTTGATAAAGCCTACCGACATGGGCTAGAACTTAATCCCTCTAAATAAAAAAGCAACACAAATCATAAAGTTTCATCATATGAGATCGAATATTAAGATTATGAAAACCGAAATCAGACATTCCATAAACCGAATACACATAGAAAAAGTATAAGTATTCATTTATAGGCTATGTAATCAGTAACTATCACAAGAAAAATTATAAAGAAATAATTTTTTCCATAAGTAATGATAGTTTTATTCAAAAATAGACCTTATACAAAAATTGAAGGAAATCAAACATTGATGTCTATTTTTCTTTCTTAATCTCTTGTCTTGTGAAGATCACTTTTGAATTCTGGATTCAAATTTTTCTGAGCACTTTCCTTTCCAATAGAAAGTTTCCGCATCTCGAACAATTGAGATTGAAGACCATAAAGTACTTATTTTGAATCCTTTATCATTAGCTCATGATGTCTGATACAAATTCTAACAGTAAGAATCTATTTTCTCAGCGAATATTGAAGATTATCGGGTAGAACATCTTGAGTTTCAGTCATAACCGATGCACATAATGCCAAATCCTCTAGAGATGATCATTCTTTCACCGATTTCTCCATTGAAGCAAGGTAGTCTTCTTTCGGACAAGAAGAATATATATATAGACTAGGAGAAAATCAAGGAGTGATATAATTTGGTTTAAGGAAACCGAATATATTTATATCCCAAAGGTAAAAGATATTGATCATGATATTATTGTTACCTAAGAATAGACTTACAAATTCTTCCCAGATTTCATGCCTCCTCATAAAATATTTTGGGCAACAAGTGAGGATGCATTTTTTCAACAAAATCAGTGTGTGTTGAGGTGAGAATTATTCTCACCACAGGTAACAAAAACATCCTTAGGATAATTTATGAACATAGTACGTTATGTTTCTCTGTTATTTCTTTCTCTTGTTATTGCAAGAGTCTGCAACTTCTTTTCTGGATCTAATAAACTCATTAGCCTTCAAATATTTTATACCCTTATGAAGTGCCTTGATGAATTTATTTTGTTGGAGATTCCAATAGAAGTTTGCAAAGTGGTTATCTTTTTCACATAAAGAACTCAACATATTGTCAGAATAATTTGAAAGCGAATTACCTTTTCCTTTGTTAACTTCTGACAACTTTAGTTGATTAATGTCAACTAGTTTCTCTTGCTCAGACCTTGCCTCTTGAGTTTTATCTGACAAGGTTTTTCTAAGGTTATCAAGTTCCCTGCATAACTTTAGATTTTCCTTAATTTCTAACTCAAGTTTTTCAAAATAGTTTTTTAGGAGTTGATTAGACTCGCTAGATAGATCACTATTAGTTTTGGAAAAAAGTGTATTACAACTTGATATTCCTTCATAGGGTTTATCCTCTGGAATATCATCTAGGGTAGTAATATAAGCCTTGTTGCATTTCTAAGCCTTTTTGCTAGAACAATATTTTGCCATATGTACGAACCTATGGAACTTGAAACATTGTCCATTACCTTTTTCATGACAAAAAGATAATGCATCAGGACTAGTTTTATTTTTCAATAAAACATCCTCCATCTGTTGTGATAGGAGTACAATTTTTGAGTCAAGCTCTTTTTCAACAAGTATTTTATCCTTTTGACAACATTTCTCAGTCTGATTTATACTTATTTCTTTCGAAGATTGATTAGTATTATCTGAGACATTAGATCCAACATTTCTGTTTTTCAGCAAAATTTCTTTATCAAAGATCTTTAACTTTCCTACAAGAGAGCTCTAAGAAAGTATAGAAAGATCATTAGCTTCTATTATAGCATGTTTCTTATACTCGTATCTAGATGGTAACGATCTGAGAATCTTGCATACTATTTCCTTTTCAGGTATAGCCTTTCCAAATGAGAAAGAAGCATTGACAATCTCAAAAAATTTAGTGTTAAACTCCTCAAAGGTATCGTTATCATCCATTCTAAGGAATTCCCATTCAGAAGAGAGGGATTGAAGATGAGCTTCTCTTTCTGGATCATTCCCTTCAAATACAGTCTCGAGAGTATCCCATGCTTCCTTAGAATTTCCACTCGAAGAAACATGATGTAAAATTTCATGACTCACTGCATGTATTATGGCATTTAAACCATTTGAATTCTGCCTTGCAAGAGCTCTTTCTTCATACGTATAAAACGATAAGCGTTTAAACTATGTTTTCGAATATTCCACTTTAGTTCGTTCATATCCTTCTTCGATTAATAGCCAAATAATAAAATCTCGGGATTGAAGAAAAGATCTTATAACAGATTTCCATAATGTGCATTTTTTCCCATTAAATCTTGTTGGTACGTTAACTGAATCATCCATTTGATTATATTCTTATAGGTTGGATCGCACCAAACACAGATTGTTAGATCTTTTTCGTGTATGCATGCTCTAATACCAATTGAAAAGACGAGGGTACCCAAATACACTATAATCTTTTATTTATCCACCTATAAGTCCTCTTACCGAAAGTGATCGTCTATGGACAGAGTCGAGACAATGCAACAAATCGGTATTCACACTTTGTGTGATTGTCTATGGATACGAGATTGAGACAATATGACTACCAAAGTGTGATACTTGATAATAGGTTCAGACTTAACCAAACTTATAGGATCACTATCAAGTATATCAGAGTTAACATTTGTGTATTTTACTTTTAATTATAATAACAATTATAATTGCAGAAATAGAAAAGTAAAAGACACAACAAGATTTTGTTAACGAGGAAAACTATAAATGTAGAAAAACCTTGGCACCTAGTCCAGAATTGAATACTCTCAAAATTAAGCCGTATACAAAATCTACACCAACTTCGTATAGTTGAGACCAAGCAACTACCTCTAGTTCACTTAGTTCGACTTCAATGAGTGCACGCACTGGAACAATTCCTTTGGATCGTATTCCAAACAGTAAAGGAACAACGAATCTGTTTGGTAACAACTCTTTCGATTTTTTCAAAATAAAGATATCTTAAGTCATACACAAAGGCTCTTCCGTTTAATCTAATAAACTCCTTTGCCTGGTTAGATCAATTTATCCAATAACTACCAAAGTAGTCAAGTTTAGATTTACAATCAATCAATATATATTCCAACAAGAAACTATACAGTGATGCCGATCTCACGCAACTAATCAATCGAATAAATCTGATTCTAGTTGTATCCCAGCCGATCAATGTTTGTTCACACACAAAGATATGAGAACTAAATAAGAATCTTCTTCGTCTTCAAATCTTCTTTAATATTCAATAAACGCCTACACAACACCACTTGAATCTCTTGTGATCAATCACACACAGAACAGAGTTTGTTAACAATGGATTATCACAAGATGTGTTTATATCTACCAATAGTTCTAAAGATCCCGTCGATACTTCGATTTAGTTTGAGTGAATCTTATATCAGAAGAGAAGATTCTCATGAATAAACAAACCAGGTGCAATCAAAGTTTCAAAAACCATTCGTATATCAAATCAATCCAAAACTAATAACACTGCAATTATCTAGTTTTCCACCAATGGTACTCGTAGAGCTTCTTGATCCCACAAAAGTCTTTAAACGAGCGGTCGTAAGAGATTTCACCTAATTAGGATACTTTTCTCTACGAATAGACGGCTCCACCAGAAACAACAAGAATGGAGTTTGCCTAGCTCTTAGGATAGTTTATTAGAAATGAAAACGTAGGTATTTATAGACCAAGGAATTTCCAAAACCGAAAATATTCTCAAGATATGCAATGAATAGCAAAATTCGGCTTTCCTAATTCCAATAAATGCTTGTCCAAAATTTCCGAAATCTCTCAATAGAAAATCTCTAATTAGTAAATGCACATTACTAATTTTTATTCAAAGCATGTTGACATCTTTTCACTGTAAAACCTTTACATGGATTTACATTCTTGGAATCGGTTATACTACACTTCCAAACAAGTTTAGAATTGGTTCACATGTATTCCGAGATTAATATGTGATTGATAAAATATAAAATCACATACATGGGTTCAATCGGTTCTACCAATCACTAGGATCGGTTATACCTCAATATGGAAATACTTGTGATCGGTCACACAAGTTACCAGGACCGGTTACATCAATTACCAAGAACGGTTACCATATGCTCACGGTATTGCTTGTGATCGGTCACACAAGTTTCCAGGATCGGTTACACTAATTACCAGGACCGTTTACCAATTACTAGGATCGTTCACACCAATTACTATCGATCGTACCATCTCATGGTGATTACTTAGGATAGGTTATACCAATTAATAAAAACTAGTCATACCAAATCATAAGTTAGTCATTGTGATTAGTTATACCAAGATACATGACAAAGTTATGATCGGTTCTTCCATCTCACACATATTGGTAATCCAAAGATTTTCAATGAATAACCGTACCAATAAGCCTAACGATTTCCCTTGCGATTCATAAAACAAGTTCATGAATGTACTTCCTTTAAATAAATGTAAAACATTGTTTCCTAGGATGAAATCTTCATCATAACCTATTCACATAATCAGAACAATATATACAAGATTATGTCGATGTCATATCTACGAAGTTCAAAAGATAAACGTTATACTTCGTTGTCTAATTCCCTAATACTATGATCATACAAATATGACCATGTCACATCACTAGAGTATTATAAAATATGTATAGTATATACGGACTTGAAAGATACGTTAGGAATAAAACAGTTCAAGTCAATATTACTAACCTCAAGAGGAAGGATGATGTTGTCGTTGTAGTTCGCTTCTTCTTCACATTCTTCAGGTCTTCGGAGTAATATTGTATGTCTCAACATTCCTAGACTTTTTAGTCTAACCTAAACGAAGTTGACTCTAGTATATAATTAAGCGACTTTAGACGAGTTTTGACACACTAAAATATGACAACCAAACTTAACATACCAGCGCTTGGTGAGTTCAACCGAGCTATGCTCTAATAATGCGGAAAAGAAATAACACAAACACCAGGTTTTGTTAATGAGGAAACCGCAAACGCAGAAAATCCCCAGGACCTAGTCCAGTTTTGAACACCACACTGTATTAAGCCGCTACAGACACTAGCCTACTACAAGTTAACTTCGGACTGGAATATAGTTGAGCCCTAACCAAGTCTCACACCGATTTAGGTACAGTCGCGTTCCTTACACCTATGAATCTTAGCAGGACTCTATGCACTTGATTCCCTTAGATGATCTCACCCAAAACTAAGTGTTTCTACGACTCAAAGTCGAAGACTTATAAACAAATCTGTCTCCCATAGATAAGTATATTCTGATAGATAAATATGCCTCCCACAAAAGTACCTATGAAGTTTTTGTTCCATCTTTTGATAAATCAAGGTGAACATGAACCAATTGATAATTTGATCTTATATTCCCGAAGAACATCCTAAAAATATCAATTACCTCACAATAACTCAACTACATGGTAGTAGAACAAGTTATTGTGGAATCACAAAGAATGAGACAGAGAGCTTTGTGATTACTTTTTATATCTTACCTATCAGATATAAATCTCGAGCATATCTTAGAGAAGATAGTACTCAATACAATAGAACAAGTAAGATCATAAAATGAAACTACAGAGAAAATAGTTCTTCGTCTTTACATGATGAACGCCGTGGAGTCTAGAGCTCAACTACACTTACTATCCTAGTCCGAGACTTAGCTATAAGTAGACTAGAAATCAACACTTATAGTTTTGGAAACTAAACTTGACAAACAAGATTGAGATAGTAACGCTTCCGAGTTCGACCGAGCAATGCTCTAATAACCTCCTCCTTTGTCAATTTTAGTGACAAAACTATCAATACATATGAAATACAAAATAAATAAACTTTGCAGCTTCACATCCACATGCTTGATCTCCTTGGTTCTTCAACATTACTCGAAATCTTAGTCACTTCCAAGTACTCCAATGATTCCAAAGATATTCAAATCAACATCATCGTTGTTAAAGATCCGTAGCCATAACAATGAAAAAACAATAGCTCTCAATCATTGTTACACAGTGTCATAGTGTTATTACACATCATCAAAGTTCAATTGTATCACAACTTCCACAACAATACTATGGTGATATGTATCACTCCCCCTTAGTCAATACTTCATCTCATATGAAAACCACTCCTCCTTACATAATGATCCAAAAACCATATGTATTTGTAGTGTGAACTACACATGAATTCTCCCCCTTTTTGTCAATAAAATTGGCAAAGGTACAAAAACTAGTGGGATCCTAATGAAATTTCCATAGAGACACTTCATGACCAAAAGAAAGCACATATCAACTTTTTAGATGCAATCATATAGCCGAAACTAAATGCATTCATCAAGGAATTTATAAAGATACAAGATAACCCCTATAATATTCTACAACCGCACTCCCCACAAAGATTTGGCAATTAAGCACAAGTTCAATTAAGAACTCTCCCCCATAAAATGTCATTCCCGAAAGAATAACAAGAGCGACCTTACTTTCACAAGAAAAGAAGGATTTCTTTGGACATTAACAAATTACATATGAATATGAATTTGTTTCCAAAAATCTCAATCAAATTAACCACAAGAGAACCCATGATTGATTTAATCGGAATACTCAACTAAATTAACCACAAGAGAACCCGTGAGTAATCTAATTGGAAATGCTCACATAAGAAAACTTACGGAGCCGCACAATATTTTACATAAAATATGGATCAGGATAGATCAATATTTTGGAATAAACAAAGATTCATTCTATTTCTCATCACTATTTGCACAATGACGTATAATAGCTATAATCTTTGTAAACAAAAGCTCATCCTATCTTCCATCAATGTTTTCATAATGACATAATAGGCTTAACTTTTGTTTGTCAAAAGTTCATTTGATCTTTTATCAATACTTGCATATCGACATATGAAAGACTTAACTTTTTCCACGTATGGGACAATCATAGTTCACGGATACAAACACACATATCCCATAACAAGTTTGCAATATATAAAACCATAAAGATTAATACTGCAAAATCATCTTCCAAACAAACTTTAGAATTTAAATAAATAAATCTAAAAACATTACAAGATGAAAATTGTTGGACATAGCTATGTGTACTCACAATAATGGCTATGACAAACCCTAGTAATCCTTCTTAAAAACATAATAATTTCTCATAAGAAGTTTCCTAGACAAAACAAGACAACTCTTGGAGAACGTAATTCAAAAAACATTAGCCATGGATAACAACCAGAGATCGAACATGGACGAGTTCATCAGTTGCTTTCTTCAGTTTGTTTTTCAAAAATTCAAGATTCCTTGTTGCGATTCCAAGTTGTTCACGTACGACCTCAAAATCTCGAAGAAAATTTCCTACCAGTTTCGATAACATCTGAACTGGTAGTTTGTTTTCAAGATCAACAACATGATAGCAGGTTATGAAAACAGGGTTCGCGTGAAACTCGATAATCTTTCCCTTCTCAACTTTGTCTTCCTTGTTGCATCCATCCATTGTGTACACAAAATTCAAGTGAACCTTTTGACGTTACAGAACGTGTATGTATCAAAGAGGAGCATGATACACACACACACATATATATATATATATGAGTGTTTCATAGGAAACTCTAGGGTTACTCGCATATGTTCTGTGCGGGTCAGGTGTACGTGCACTTATGGTTACAAACTTGGTACAAAACCAAGAGAGTAATGGAGCCACATTTAGAAATAATCTTGGAAGAAAAACTCAAAGACCCATTCTAAACAGATTGACAAAAGCCTTAGTTCAAAAGAACATAAGATAATTGTTCCTTCAAGGCAATCAACAAGGAATTATTCTCAATAGTGGAAGATCAAAAACATTACATCATGTAAAGTACTGGAGCAAGGCTCAACAGTTTTATGAT
Source organism: Papaver bracteatum (assembly GCA_023529315.1). Lineage (NCBI taxonomy): Eukaryota > Viridiplantae > Streptophyta > Magnoliopsida > Ranunculales > Papaveraceae > Papaver > Papaver bracteatum. Next base: position 2,072,803 of record JAJJWX010001315.1, read on the forward strand.
CATCATTACGTTAAGGGAAAAAGTAATGAATAGAATAAGATAACAACGACTACTTTCTCAAGATAAAAAACTTCTTGAGAATTATGAGCATCCTTCCACAATTACAATAAGGATGCTACATTGAGCAGTCAAGTTGTATTTTGATGAGCATTTTGCTCATCAAGAATATTGACTTCTTCTCTCTTTCCTTCATGAAGATTTTCAAAAAAAATACTATGATTCTTTAAAAGAGATTTAACCATAGGGATACCTGAACCTGCTGCTTTCCTTGCCTTTTTAATGCTCTGTTTGAGTCTGTTTATGCTGGTTTTGAGCTCCGAGACTCGATTATTGATATGAATGAAAACTGGAGCATACACTTTGGGTTCAAGGCCTTTTTTCAGAGAGAGTAAAGAAATTTGAACCTTTTTTTCTTTCTCTTATGCCTTTTTATCTTCTCAGAGTAATTTAAAGAGTCAGTTGTCCATCTGACGTTCTTCCTTCTATAATTATATGCATTTTTTTTTTGTCTCAAAATCATAATCTGGAAATGACTCATCACAGTATTTCTCTTAATTGCATACAATTCCTTTTACTCCAGCAAGATGAGAGACATGTTTAATTACTTCTTTAGACATCCATGAAAGAATGTTATGAAGTTTTTCATTCCTCATAAGAAAATGACATCTTCATTTAAGGTGTCCTTTATTTCCGCAATAACAACAGTTAAAGGAATTGTTCTTGACTGTTCTCATGCGAATTTTTTTCGAAGGTGCACAATCCTTGTTCCTAGAAATGTCAGCTGCTGGAAAAGGTTTCTCATATGGAGAGTTGTCAATAGCATGAAAAAAAATGATCTTACTAGTACTTGGAGTGTCCATTCCTTTATAGCCCAGACCACGTGTATGACGATGTTCTTTACATGCTCCAAGCATATAAAATAAATTTGTAGAGATATAATTGAATCTTTTCAGATTTTATTCCAGTGATTTTACCTTATCAAGGGCAGCAATGAGATCAGTCTCCAAAGATTTTTCTCTGGTGAGAAGACTGAGTTCTCTATCATTAAACCATTTTTGCTGAGAGTCATATCTTGCTTCAGATTCTACAAGTTTTTCTTTCAACACAAAGAGATTTCGAAGAAGATTATCACATTCAGACCTTTTTGAGCGTATATCTTCTTCTCGATATTTAACGGTAGATTGTAAGAGTTTATATCAACAATCATAACCTCTAAAGAGTTTTCTCATCTTTCTGTTTTCTTGACAGAGAGGTGCCAAATATTTATCCAAGCAAGCTGTTGGCTTTTTTCTTTCAAAGCATGGTCAAAGAGCTTGATATACTGAGAGACTTCCTCATCAATACTTTGTCCTTCTTCTGAATCACCCTCATCTGAAATATCATCCAACTGTTCATTAAGACACTTTTCCCAGTTGAAGGTAGATTCAATTAAAAAAGCAGAAGCAAAGGATTTCTTAGATGTCTCAGGATTTTGAAACATTTCATAGGAACTCTGAACTGATACTGCGTTATCAGAGAGATTATTTCCGTCCATAGAGTCAGATCACTACAAACACAGACTTATGAAGTCTTTAAACGTGTTTTCCTGCTCTGATACCAATTGAAAAAGCGGTGGTCTAACAACCTCACCCAATATTTCGCTTAGCAATCTGTATGGACTAACCCTAATATACTTTTAATAGAATCAACTAGACAGTCAGACTCAATCTTAATAAAAAGTACTCCATCCATTCCATTTTACTTGCTTTTTTAGGGTTTCTTTTGTGTTCCAAATTAGATGATAGTTTTAGTTTTTTTTCCCAATTTTCACTAATCTACCCCTGCTTTGGAATCACACCAGAGAATTAATTCTCATAATAATCAACAAAAAAATAATTACTCTATAATTTTTAAATATACCCCATGGAAGATAAATACTCAATATTGTACATCCCAAGTACATAACTATGGGATTGATAACCTTTCCTATATTTTAGAAACACAAAACTAGGTTATTTAAGTCTTTAAATAGGAATTAATTTGGATATTATTGGAAAGATTTTATTCTCTTTGATGTTTCTTAATATCCAAGAAAAATTCTACAACGTCAAGTAAATCGGAACGGAGGGAGTATATCAAAGAGTTATATCTCAATTTCTCGATCCAATCCTTACTCAAACAAATAGAAATCAGTGAGCCTGATTGAATAGAAGAGAAATAACTTGAACGGTACCAAAGACCAATGTTCAAGGATCAATCGATTTCAATCAACAACCAAAGGTTGGATTTACCAATTGATCGATTCAACATACAACCTTTGATATTTCAATTATATAACAAAATATAATGCGGAAAAGAAATAAAACATACACCAGAAGTTTTGTTAACGAGGAAACCGCAAATGCAGAAAAATCCCGGACCTAGTCCAAATTGAACACATACTGTATTAAGCCGCTACAAACACTAGCCTACTACAAACTAACTTCGGTCTGAATTGTAGTTGAACCCCAATCAATCTCACACTTATCCAAGGTACAGTTACGCTCCTTACGTCTCTGATCTCAGCATGATACTAGGCACTAGATTCCCTTAGCTAATCTCACCCACAACTACGAGTTTCTACGACCCAAAGTCGAAGACTTGAATAAACAAACCTGTCTCACACAGAGTCTATAGGAATAAATAAATCTGTCTCCCACAGAAATACCTACGAGTTTCGTTCCGTCTTTTGATAAATCAAGGTGAATAGGAACCAATCGATAACCCAAACTTATATTCCCGAAGAACAACCTAGAATTATCAATCACCTCCCAATAATCTTAATCGACTAGCGAAACAAGATATTATGGAATCACAAACGATGAGACAAAGGTGTTGACTACTTTTCTATCTTGCCTATTGGAGATATAAATCTCAAGCCAATCTTACGATTATGCTCAATCACGCTAGAAACAGCAATATCAGATCACGCAACTATAGAGAAAATAGTTGGGTCTGGCTTCACAATCCCAATGAAGTATTTAAGTCGTTAACCTATAGGGTCTCGAGAGAAACCTAAGGTTAAAGGAGAATTGACTCTAGCTTATACAACTAGTATCACACAGGAAGTGTGGGGATTAGGTTTCCCAGTTTCTAGAGTTCTCACCTTGATAACAAAGTATTCAATATTCACCGTTAGATGAAAACCTGATTAGATTCAAGCTGATATCTTTCAACCGTTAGATCGAACTTAGCTTGTTATACACAAATGAAAAGTGACTTCATTTAGGTTTGTGTAACCGTACCTAAACATGTACACCTAGTTGTTTAACAATAGTTAACCAAGTGGTTAGCCATATGATCACTTTCATATCAACCTTATTCATCTTCACCATAACTAGTTCAAATGAACTAGTTAGAGAGTTGTTCAATTGCTTAGATCTCATAGAAGTATACAAGACACAATCGAAGCAAAATCGATTTTGATTCACTCGAATGGATTCATGAACATTATAGCCACGGTTTGCAAAGATTGCATTCCTTAATATATATAAATGTTTTAGTTCATGAACAAACCGATTTTAGAAAGTAACCTATCTAAGTATGCGAACGGGTACACGTACTTAAGTAACCATATTGAGTTTTTTTTCAATTCCAAACTCCAGCAGAAATTCACGGACGTGAACTTTCCACCAGTACGCGTACGGGTACGCATACTTACCCGGATTTCCAACAACCGCCTATACGCGTACGGGTACGCATACTTTGGGTTCCCGATTTTGGACTTTTATGCAAATGTGAGAACACACCATGTTTATATCCAAAGATGGTTACATGTTCCTGTTAGACGCATTTATGTGTCTAATTTGTCCTCAATGTTTCGTATTGTTAGTACTCGTTTTTGTCCTTATTATGGTGTTTTGTGTGTTTGTAGGTATTTTTTGGAATAAAGATTGTTGGAAAATTCGGCTCGAAAAGTTGCTCGGAGAACCCTGGAGGACATTTGATATACGGACCCCCACTTTTTCTATGTGTCACCCATGGCTATGTGTAGCCCATTTGTCCACAACACCCATTTTTGTCCACAACACCCATCTTCCCCATTTGAATTTTTAATTTTGGAGGGAAAAAGGGCTACCGAATTAGGGTTCGAATTTTGGTGATGTTGTAGGGTGATTCAAGGGCTGAAACTCATTGGGTATGTTATTATGGGCTGGACAGGCAAGGTATGGTCAATGGTTTCGGTTAAAATTGGCTGCATCGTCGGATGGAAGAAAACAGGGAAGCACGTGCATAGGAGGACAGTTCACACTGTTCACGAGTTTGTATGAGATTTGAACGTGATTCTTACGTGCATGATGACTCTAGCAAACAACCAGGAGCTTGTAGGAGCTAAATAAGGATTTTTCTTCAGCTGTAGACGCGTGTGGAGTTAAAACATGGAAAGAAAATATCCCGAAAATATTTTGTTTTATTCCGAGTAATGGAGGATTATTGTGGGTTAATGAGCGAGATTTCTTGGTACTGTTGAGTATAAATAGTCCTATTGGGTCGAGCAGAAGGAGGGAGAGAGATTGGGGAGATATTTAGAGCATCATAAAATTGAGAAAAGTCGAGTTGCAGATCACCATTTCTGCTTCTACATTCCTGAAGAGCGTCAAGAACGGACTATCAAGGACAGTCGTTCTTTCCAACAGAGACAGCGACAGTTCTGTGTGCGTCGCAGATCTACAGTGCGAACAGCAGTTTATTTTCATTGTTCTCTGTAACGGTGTTTGCAACATTTATAAGCGTTGCAACACCCGATTTTTATGATTTTCTCCATTTCATCTTTGTAAACACCTTTTGAGCAATAATAATGATTTTTGAGCGTGTTTCCAACATGATGAGCGGCTAATTCTCTCGTAACCAAGGCAATGGATGAAGTTATTCACACATGAACAATGGGTAACTATTTTATTTTCTCTAATAGTTAATTATAATTCACTCAATCACTGCTTTTGCAGAGTTCTTCAAAGTTTACATAATTTTCTTCATTAGTTGTGATCAATTAGATAGGTTATGCTTTGGTTAGATAATCTATGCTTAGGGATACAATTAATTTTTGAGAATATGTTTGATTATTTGTGGATTAAGAAATAAAGGATTAAAAGGATAATTAGAGTTATGAAATATTTGACATCATTCATGTGTAATAGTGGATTCTAGTGTCTTGGTTATATTCCTAATATCTTGAAATCAATCTTGAAACAAATTTTCTTTATTTTGAAGTTTTATTAAATCTAAATTCCTTTGCCTTCACAAGTTTCAAAAGAACCTTTTACTATCACTTTCTACAACACATCAATTTTTGGCGCCATCGACACGGAGCTTGTCTTTAGGCAAGAGTTTTTAGATTTTTTTTTTTTTTTTTTTATTTGTTCTTCTTTACGTTTTTGTTTTTGTCTTTTTACTACAGATTTGGAATTTGGAGCGAAAGAAAATTTTGCCAAAACTTTTGGTGAATATTTAGAGATTTGGAGTTAAAGACGAAGTAAAAGGCGAAGCGAAAGAAGAAGATTTTTTTTTTATTATAAAAAGAGAAAAAAAAAAAGAGTTTAGTTTTTATTTTTTTTTAGATTGTATTAGAGTTTATTTATTCTTGTAATTTTTTCTTTTGCACTTTATCTTTTTGGACTTTGGACTTGGACATTTGGACATTTATTTATTTATTTATTTTTAAACCCTACGGAAGGGTAGTTAAATATTAAACTGTTTGCAGAGAAGGACGGTGATTACGATATCACCTCGGCCCCTCGGGTTCGCACATGACATAGGAGTCATGGCCCGAGTCGACTTCAGCGGTTCATCCCCCGTCTGGAACGGGAGGTAAGTTTGTTGAAACACTCGTGAATCCCCTGCTAGCGAGTTACTGTATTCCTTCATTTGCATATATGTCGAGGAACTGAAAACGGCTGTTTTAAATTCCTAGTAAAGGGCAAGGACTGGCCATATAAGATAAGAGTTCGGATTTCATCACCGTTCTCTTCTTGCCCGCCTTAGGAAAACGAAACTTAACGCGAACCTAAGCTTTAAAATTTGGAATATAAAGAGACCTATAGGGTAACAAGCTTAGTAGGAAAGTCGTTCGAAAGATATTGGTTACTCTTTTGAGCATTCTTCGAAGTTCATGAAAGTTTCTGTGAGTTGAATGCTTGACTGCGCTGCCCTGTAATGCGGTGAGGCCTTGGGTATCAAAGCTCCAGCAGCTTCCCTCGCCTCTATTCAACTTACTTAATCCCGTATTGATTCCAAAGGGGTTTGCTCAGATTGTAACGAATTCCCTTTCGAAGGATTAGAAGCTGGTCTAGAAAACAATCTAAGTGGAGCCATCATGCTTTTTGTTTGCTAGAAAATTTTAGGTTTTCTTTGGTGGAGTCAGCCTGCTTTGTGTTTGCTTAGAACCTCCTATCCTTTTAGGATTTTTCTTTTTCTTTTTATTTTGTTTTTCTAGTGTATGCCCGAGGTCATTAGAGAACGGGCTTGGAAAAGAAACACTCTAGGTCGTTTGATTAGTGACAAACCTAGTAGTTCTTCTTGTGAAGGCGGGGAGCTCGAAGACTCTTCTTTTGAGAGCCCCGTTTTTGGAAACTTCAGTTTTGAGAATCTGTCTCTTTGTGAGGAAAGTACCCCTAGTACGTCAGCTGTGCCAGAAATGACTACTTTGAAAGATTACATGTTCCCAACTAGGGCCAACCGAGCTTCGTGCATTAAATTGCCATCCAATACGGCTAATTTCGAGATAAAACCTAGTATTCTTCAGATGATCCCTATATTCTTAGGAAAAGATGATGAGAACCCTTATTTTCATATTAGGGACTTTGAGGAAATTTGTGGGACAGTTAGAATAAACGACCTTACTGATGAAGTCTTGAAACTTAAGATGTTTCCCTTCTCCTTGAGAGATAAAGCCAAGACCTGGCTGAACAACCTACCTTCTGAATCCATTGAAACATGGAAAGATCTTATTGCTGCCTTCTATATGAAATTCTACCCTAAGCATAAAACTGCAGCTGTTAGGCAGAAAATTAGTGCTAGTGTGCAACAAGAGGGAGAGTCTCTTTATAGGTTTTTAGAGAGATTCAATGATCTCCTATCCCAGTGTCCTCACCATGGGTTTTATAAAATGAAACTTGTAGAGATTATTTATAATGGTTTAGACTATTCGACCAAATCCATGGTCGAGTCTATATGCGCTGGTGAGTTCACTAATAAAACTGCTAAGGATGCTTTCACCTTCTTAGGAACTATCGCTGAAAAATCCCAACAGTGGAAGCCTTGTGTTGAACCTCCTAAAAGACTCTTGGTCAATAGAAGTAGCACCAATATGGTAGATACAAGCTTCGAGTCAGATGCTAAGTTTGTTGCTTTGTCTAGAAGGTTAGAAGCTTTGGAAATGGGTCAGTCTAAAAATAGGTCCCTTGTTGAACCTAATAGAGCCTCTCAAGTCTCTAGTTGTGGAATAGAGCCCGATAACTCATTTTGGGAAGGTCATGTTAGTGAAGAACAAGCCCATGCTGTCTATAACAATGCTAGGTTTGAGAACCGTCAGAAGTTTGACCCATACTCAGAGACCTACAACCCTGGTTGGAGAAACCATCCTAATTTTTCTTGGTCTAAGGGCCAGAATCAAGGTCAGTCTAGTAATTCTCAGCCTCCCCCAGGTTTTGGTTATGTTAAGAACCCTTCCGGTCAAACCCAGTTCCAGAACACTTCTGAGAAAAATATCTCTACCTTAGAAGAAACTCTTGCTTTGTTATCAAAGAACCATGATATGTTATCAGCTAACCACCTTAGCTTTCAATAGGAAACTAGGCAGAATTTGAAGAATAATTCCCAGACTCTTGCTAAATTAGAACTTCAAGTCGGACAAATAGCTAAGTTTATTAGTGAGAGAGAAGAAGGAAGGTTCCCTAGTCATACTGATCCTAACCCTAAAGGAGAGAAACCGTACAATCATGTGAATTCTGTTACAACCCTTAGGAGTGGAAAGAAAGTTGACAATAAGGTCGCCATGCCTGAAAGTGAACATGCTGTAGTTCACCCTTATGAGCCAGAAAATGATGAGGAGACTGATAGAGTCTCTAAAGAGACCAATGAGGGTCATATTGAGCCAGGCTTTGTTCCTAGAGCCCCGTTCCCCAAGCTGCTAGTTCCAACTAAGAGCGAGTCCAACTATAAAGATATTTTGGAGGTTTTTAAGCAGGTTACTATCAACCTCCCATTGTTGGATGCGATTAAGCAGATTCCCGCTTATGCCAAGTTTCTTAAGGACTTGTGTACACGAAAGCGTAAGCTTAGTGTTCAAAAGAAAGCCTTCCTAGCTAGTCATGTGAGTTCTATTATTCAGAATACCACTACTCCTAAGTACAAAGACCAGTGGTCCCCTACCATTGCTTGCACAATAGGTAAATATCGTGTTGAGAAAGCGTTGCTTGACTTAGGAGCCAGTGTGAACTTACTGCCATACCATGTGTACCTTAAGCTAGGACTTGGTGAGATGAAACCTACCCAGATGACTCTTCAGTTAGCTGATAGGTCCGTAAAAATTCCTCGGGGTGTGATCGAGGATGTTCTCATAGAGGTATACAAGTTTATTTATCCGGTGGATTTTGTTATCCTAGATACCCAACCTGTCCCTGACCCAGAGAACCAGATACCGGTAATTTTAGGTCGCCCGTTTTTAGCTACATCCAATGCGATCATTAACTGTCGAACTGGTATTATGAATTTGTCTTTTGGTAATATGACTATTGAGCTGAACGTCTTTCATGTTAGTAAGCTACCCTCTGAAATAAATGACTCAGGCATAGAAGAGGTGAACATGATAGGAACATTAGTAGAGGAGTCATTACCAAACACTTTGATGGAAGATCCATTAGAGAAATTCCTAGCTCACTTTGGGATTGATTTTGATGATGATGATGTGATTAATGAGGTAAATGCTTTTTTAGATTCAACCCCTTTGATAGACACTAGTAGTGTATGGAAACCTAAGTTCGAACCTCTACCCATTTCTGAGTCTACCCCAGTTCCTTCGTTGGAAAAGCCTCCTAAATTGGACCTCAAACCACTACCAGATACCTTGAAGTATGTGTTTTTAGGCCCATATGAAACTTTACCTGTGATTATAGCATCCGACTTGGATAGTGATCAGGAAAGTAGGCTAGTAACCGTCCTTCAGAATAACAAGGAAGCTTTAGGGTGGACCATAGCAGACATTAAGGGTATAAGTCCTACTTGTTTGTATGCATCATATTTATTTAGAGGAAGATACTAAACCTTCTAGGAGATGCAACGTCGATTGAACCTCATATGAAAGAAGTAGTTCGAACCGAGGTTCTGGAAGTCGTTAGATGCGGGCATTATCTACCCTATTTCAGTAAGTAAGTTGGTTGTTCCCAAGGTATTAACGTAGTCCGAACAAGGTAGTTAATTTCGTGTTGAGTGTTCCTGGTACAACAAGAATTTCGTTTCCAAATTTAGGTGTAATTTCGGATTAAAATTTTAAATTAATATTATATTTATGGTGAAAATTACACGTTGGATATGAAAAAATAAAATAATTAATCAATTAAGCCGAAATACACCAACCCGAATGACCACAGGAAAAAACGGTGACTTTTCGTTTGTAAATTTCGATTTTGACTATAGAAAATTGAAACAAGGTCAATGAAAAAAATGAGTTAAGGACCACTATAGAAAATTTCACTAGGAAGGACCACTTTCCCATCCCTTCATCGACCAAATGCTCGAAAGATTAGCTGGCCGTAGCCATTTATGCTTTTTAGATGGATTTTGCGGCTATAATCAGATTCCTATTGCCCCAGAAGACCAAGAGAAAACCACTTTTACCTGTCCCTTTGGTACCTTTGCGTATAGACGCATGCCTTTCGGGCTATGTAATGCCCCAACGACCTTTCAGCGTTGTATGTTGAGCATATTTTATGACATGGTAGAATGGTTCTTAGAGGTCTTTATGGATGATTTTTCAGTGTTTGGTTCATATTTCGATGAGTTCTTGCATCATTTGTCATTAGTTTTGACTAGGTGTAAGGAAAAGAATTTAGTGCTTAATTGGGAGAAATGTCATTTCATGGTTCGTTCAGGAATCGTTCTAGGGCATATCGTATCTTCGAAGGGTATAGAGGTAGATAGAGCCAAGGTTGACCTTATTAAAACCTTATTGGTCTCAAAAACCGTAAAAGATATTAGGTCATTCTTAGGGCATGCAGGTTTTTATCGTCGATTCATTAAGGATTTTAGCTTGATTTCTAGACCTCTTTGCAATTTACTTTCAAAAGATGCTAAGTTTGTCTTTGATGATGCTTGTTTAGAGGCTTTTGAGAAGCTTAAGACTTTACTCACTACCTCCCCCATAGTCCAGGCACCCAACTGAAACTTACCCTTTGAGATCATGTGTGATGCTTCAGATTATGCTATTGGTGTTGTGCTAGGTCAGCGAGAAAATAAGTTACTTCATGTGATTTACTATGCTAGCAAAACTCTAAATGAAGCCCAGATGAACTATACCACTACCGAGAAGGAACTGTTGGCCATTGTGTTTGCCTTAGACGAGTTTAGATCCTACCTCTTAGGTTCTAAGATCGTAATCTATACTGATCATCTTTGCTTTGAAATACCTTTTGTCTAAGAAGGATACCAAACCTAGATTGATTAGGTGGATCCTTTTATTACAAGAATTTTTCCCAGACATTAGAGACAAAAAGGGTGCATAAAATGTAGTAGCAGACCACTTGTCTAGGCTAATTGTTAGTTCCCCTGATGATTCCCTTCATATAAGGGATGACTTTCCCGATGAACAATTGTTCTCTGTTTCCCAATCACCTTGGTATGCGAATATAGTGAACTATCTTGTTACTGGTCGAATGCCCCAACATTGGAGTAAACAAGATCGTTCTAGGTTTTTAGCTGAGGTTAATCACTTCTTTTGGGATGATCCTTATTTATTTAAGTATTGTCCAGACCAGATTATTAGGAGATGTATACCTGAGAGTGACCAGTCCAGTATTATTTCCTTTTGTCATGATCATGCTTGTGGGGGTCACTTTAGTGCTAAGAAGACTGCTGATAAGATATTGCAGTGTGGATTCTATTGGCCTTCGTTGTTTAAAGACTCTCACAGTTACTGTGTTACTTGTGAGCGTTGCCAGAAATTAGGAACCATTTCCCGTAGGAACATGATGCCCTTGAACCCTATTTTAGTTGTTGAGGTCTTTGATGTGTGGGGTTGTAGGTACTGAATATCGCAAGATAATAGTTCATGAGTATCGGGAGAAAAGAGTTATAAAATGATACGATGATAGAAGAAGCGCAGAGAAATATGAAGTTTTGCGAGGATGGAGTAATTTTGCGAGTATGAGTTGCGATACTTCGTAACTCATGTACAGCTGTATAAAGTTTTACTATAAATAGGAGTTCAAATGTAAAATTCGAGAGGTTCTTTTAGTGAGTGTTAGAAAATATTTTAGGAAAGAGAATAGAGAAAGTTGTAACTATTCTAATTCCACTTAGATACTTCTTTGTGATCAATTGAGAACATTAATAAGAAAATTGTTATTCATCATCAAGAACTTCTTGAGTTTTTACTAATTCTATTGAGGGTGTAGTTATAGGTTATTCTGCAACTACATAATTGGCGCTAGAAACAGGGAGAGAGTAATGGATTTATCCAACCTGATATTTAATTCAAGAAAGTTCCAGTAAAGCTTAGTACAATTATAAAAAAATCTCACTGTATCCATAAGCTTCAAGGAAAAAAGTGGAAATTTCAGGGAACAATTTGCATTCACAAACACATCAGCAGAACTTCGAAGGAGTTGAAGAAAATACAACTAAACATGAAAGCAGCCATAGTTTTTATCAGCAACACGATTTCATCTTCAAAAAACGATTCACGATGAATTTTTAAAACAATACTGCGATGTAAGAGGGGAAATACTACCAAGCACAGATTGTCAATGGGGAAATTTGGAAGAAAATTCGTTGTTGCAAGAAAAGGAATCAACATCAAAATTAAACAAGAAGGATTCCCTACTACCAACACACATTAATAACCAGGAACCTACATATCGGAGAATGGTGGAGGATCGAATTAAAGCCTCTTTTCATACTCATGATAAAATTTTGGTCCTGATATTGGAATCTTCTTCACCTCATCTGCAAGAGAGTATGATATGATCATCAATCAGAAGAGTATAGAATTTCTAAGCGGAGAAATTAAATTCATGCGGTGGTGGCCATCTGTTAACGCCACTAACCCAGTGTGGATTTCTCTTGTAAGGGTTCCTTTTCACCTTTTGTCACCAGGATTCGTTGAAGGTCTACTTATGAAGTTTGGATCGGTTGGAGATATACTACATACTTACGAAGATGGTGCTTACGAACAACTACATACTTACGAAGATGGTCCCATATACTTACGAAGATGATCCCCATCAAAATTCTTACGAAGATGGTGCTTACGAAGATGGTCCCCATCAAAATTCTTTTTTGTCATATACTTACGAATATCATCTTCGTAGGGTCAAATCTTACGAATGTTCGCAGAAGCAGCACTTCTACTTTTTTACACTTTGCAAATATTCACTTTGCGAACGTTCGCAGCACCTATACTTCGCAAATGTTCGTTTACTTCGCGAAAATGTTTTACTTCGCAAAAGTCCGCAAAGCAGCAGAATTTTATTTCGCAAGAGTGGGCTAGAATAATTGGTATGCTATGAGAACATGCAAGACGATGCTAGCTTCGCAAGAAAATCACATACTTCGCAAGAGACAACAACGACTCACATAAAAGCTAAGTACCTCTTTCCTTAAACATTTTATTTGCTTACGAAAAATAAAAGATTTTTGATTTGATTTACAAAAAGCGATTCAATCACACAATTACAAAGATTATACAATTACAAAGATCTCAAGATTTCACAATTACAAAAGAAACCGAGAAAAACATCTCGCACAAATCAATTTATATATTTCTCTTGAAAAATTTACTTTATTTCCAATGATATGATATTCGACATGGAGAGTAGTAGCTGGCAAACCTTTATGGAGTATACTCGTAAAAGGCAAAGCACCTCAGTGCGTCATATGAGGGGGTACCTATTAGGATCATTTCCATGGAAAAATATTTGTCAAGAGAGATGAAATAGATAATACAAAGGAAATCAAAACAAACAAAAAGATTTTGAAGTAGCATATGAATAAAAAATAAGAAATTTTGATAAAAGAAATGTTGAATACTAATCTAAATTTTTATTTGCATTACAGCATAGCATGAGGCAAAAAACATGGAGTGAGAGTTTCACATGATAGATTCTCAATACTTATAACATTTAGAGGATTAAGTACTTCTTATACTTCTTAAGGATACTTCATACTTCTTATATATATCGAGGATTAAGTACTTCTTATACTTCATCAAGGATATTTCATACTTCTTATACTTCAAGGGTGAGACTTCTTATCTACTTCGCAACATTCCGGTACTTCGCAAAAGAATAGAGGCAAGTATATACTTTTCAAGACTAGTATTCTTTCGCTCGTTCCTTCATCAACAAAGATCAAAGACTACTACAACAACGGATTTTTTTCTTAAAAATCGCTCTTCAAGCAATATTCAAGAAAAAAGAGGCAAAATGTAGGAGCGGAATATCACAACAAATGATAACTTGCGGAATTGTGGAGAGAAAATACATCTTGTGAGCAAAGAATATTTTGCGAGCAAAAGAAATCACGAAGGACATTTTGCGAGCAAAGGAAGTCACGAAGGTTCGTAAAATAATTCTTAAATCCGAAATGGCAGGACAACACAATTGTCATCTTCTTTAAGATCATATAAATAGCCATTTAGGCATGAGAAGTAGGGGAGATCTTTTAGTAAGGGAGGATAATTTTAGGAGGAGAGAGAAATTTTTAGTGAGGTATTTTCTTTATCATCTTCTTCCCCAAAATTCAAGAGCTCCAAATATTCTTTAATGGAGTCTCAATTGTAAAGTCATGTAATTATATACAATCACTAGTGAAGAACCGTGGATGTAGATCACATTGATCGAACCACGTAAAAATCTTTGTGTCTATTCACAATTTAGTATTTTAATCTTCATCTTCACATCAAATAATTGAGATCATCATATCAAATTAATGGATTCTACTGAGGGTGTAGTTGTGAGATAATCCGCAACTACATAATAGGTGTAGTTGTGAGATCATCATATTTACGAACATTTCTCTTCTGATAAGGTTTTGTTCTCTTCTAATAAGGTTTCTATTCTCAAATTAGCTTTGGTTAAGGAAGAAAAAAGTTGAGATATGTCATCATTCAAAATTTTTCGATCATATATTAATTGAGTATTCTCTTGAAAAAGAGCATCAGAGTTGTCAAGAGCACACGAGTAAAGATTAGATAAATGGGAGAATTGGTTTGAGAGGCTTTCATGCTTGGTTCGATATTCTGTTGCATCTGATTCATGGTGAAGTACCAATCTTCTACATTTCTGGATGGATTCTATAAAGGGGAATGGGTTTTAATGGATGTTTCAAGCATATGAAGAATATAAATAAATAAAAGAGAAAATATGAAGATAGCACTCATACCTTTCAGTTCATCATTTCTTTTGCGAAGAATCGCACAGTCCAGAGAATTATTCTGAAGATGATGATTTTCTTTACGAAGATCCTCGCATTATGCTTGAGAAGCTTTCAAAGATTGGCGAATCAATTCAATTTCTTTTTCCAAGGATTGACGTGAAGAAGAAATGTCTGGATTGACGAAATTATTCAGAACTTCGCAAAATTCATATTGCGAACGAACATTAGTAGATTTCACAGTATTGGTCAAAACCTCAGATAACATTAGGAAATTTGAATAAATTCCATCTCGAATTTCTTGAGGAAGAGGAGAAGAATTTGAAGGAATAAGAGCAAGCTGCAAATTGTCTGGAGAAATAGCACTTAAAGGATTTGAGGACAAGACAAGTTTTTCTAAAGAAGAAGTTGAAGAAATATTTTGCGAGGGTTGTTTTTCAAAAGAATAAGTTGAAGAAATATTTTGAGAGGGTTGGTCTTGAAGAAGTATTGATAAATTGACATTGATAGGAGATTGAAAAGCAGGTAATGGAGTAGAGGCAGGAGTATGTGAAGAAGCATTTTCACGAGGAGGAGAGGAAAATTCCTTATCAACTTCAGGAAGGAAGTCATCAATCGGAATTAATGGTGTAGGTTTAGTTATTCGAGATCTCTTGCTTGGATTTGGTTTTTCGTCAACCTGCGAATCAAAATGTAGATTAAAAACTGAGGCAACAATATATTGTTCAGGAAAGAAGGCAGAGTATTTTAACTACCTTTTGATTCTCAGATTTTCTTCTTCGTGGATTAAGGCTTGGATTCTTTAGTTGAGATTTCATATGAGAAGTTATTTTGCTGAAATAAACCAAAATCAGATAACAAATTATACAGAAATTAAAGAGGAGAACAAATGAAATACGCAGAGATAGAGGGAATTACCTTGGAGAACTCATGAAGATACAGTAGAAGAAAAAATTGCAGAGAAAATAGTGATTGAGAGTATGAGTAGAAGATAGAATTGCGGAAATAAGAAAAAGAAAAGGAAGAGAATATAAAGGAGTTATATAAGGGAATAACTAAAAAAGAACGGTTACAAAAGACGTGTCAAAATTTCAAAAGACTAAGTAACGGTTATGTTCTCACGATCATTTCTTCTTCGTAGAATTGACATGAGAAGAGGCAAGATGTAGGTACTGAATATCGCAAGATAATAGTTCACGAGTATCGGGAGAAAAGAGTTATAAAATGATACGATGATAGAAGAAGCGTAGAGAAATATGAAGTTTTGCGAGGATGGAGTAATTTTGCGAGTATGAGTTGCGATACTTCGTAACTCATGTACAGCTGTATAAAGTTTTACTATAAATAGGAGTTCAAATGTAAAATTCGAGAGGTTCTTTTAGTGAGTGTTAGAAAATATTTTAGGAAAGAGAATAGAGAAAGTTGTAACTATTCTAATTCCACTTAGATACTTCTTTGTGATCAATTGAGAACATTAATAAGAAAATTGTTATTCATCATCAAGAACTTCTTGAGTTTTTACTAATTCTATTGAGGGTGTAGTTGTAGGTTATTCTGCAACTACAGGGGTATTGACTTTATGGGTCCGTTTCCTAATTCTTTTGGTAACCTATACATCCTTGTCGCCGTAGACTACGTCTCTAAGTGGATTGAGGAGGTTGCGTGTAAAACCAATGACCATAGGGTTGTGCTTGAGTTCTTGAAAAATAATATACTTACACGTTTTGGTACACCGCGAGCTATAATTAGTGATGGAGGGTAGCACTTTTGTAATGGACCTTTTAAGCTTTTGATGAAGAAATATGGTATTACACATAAGGTAGCCACCCCGTATCATCCACAGACTAGTGGTCAGGTAGAGGTTTCCAATAGGGAGATAAAACGTATATTAGAGAAAACAGTTAATCCTAATCGGAAAGACTGGTCGTCTAGGCTTACTGATGCCTTATGGGCTTACCGTACTGCGTTTAAGACCCCCATTGGAATGTCGCCTTATCGGCTTGTTTATGGAAAGGCATGTCATTTACCTGTTGAGTTAGAACATAGAGCTTATTGGGCTATTAAGCAGCTAAAGTTTTCACTTGACAAGGCAGGAGCCCATATGAAACTCCAGCTCAATGAGTTGGACGAGATTCGTATAGATGCTTACGATAGTGAGAAGGAGTATAAGAACAAAATGAAACTGGTGCATGATATAAATATTTTACGGAAGTCATTTTCTCCAGGTCAAAAATTTCTTCTGTATGATACCCGCTTGCATCTTTTCCCTGGGAAGTTACGTTCTCGGTGGACGGGTCCTTTTATTGTTCGTACTGTTTTTCCTCATGGAGCTGTTGAGATCGAGACACAGGATGGTAGTAGTTCTTCGAAGGTTAACGGTCAGAGATTGAAATCCTTTTTAGAGCCATTTCCTACAGGTGATGTTGAGGAGGTCCTTCTGGAGGAACCTGTTTACCCTTGATTGACCATCGAGGCGATTGTATGTTGTATATTAGTTTTTGATTTCTCTCTTCACCCAGGTACTATCTTTCCAACTTCTCTCTTTGCTGATTCCTAATGTTACTTTACTTTTTGGTATTGCTCTTTCATTAGAAACACTGAGGACAATGTTAGATTTAAGTTTGGGGGTGGGGAGAAACTTTTTGTTAGCTTTTAGCTGCAATAAATAAACTCCAGATCCTGGAAATTTATGTTTATTAAGGATGGAACTAACCAATCTAAGTGGATGGAAGCATTTTGGTTGTAGGAGTTGAGGAACCAATCTGATTAGATGGAAACATCTAAAGAGTCTATTCATAAAAGCACAGAGCTCAGGTGTTAGAAAACATGGTAGTTTCGCCATATCCTCGTGATGGAAACATCGAAAGAATCCTGATCACTTCTTTTATTTTTATTTTTACCATTTCTAGGGTGGAATAGAGTGGCTGAGATACCACAAAAAAAAAAAAAAAATTTGAGACCAGACCACTAGTCCAAACAGAATAAATACAATAAAGTCGACCACTGGTACCCTTGTATATGCCAGCTGAGTTGACCTAGAGTTAGGATTATCGACCACTGGTCCCCTTGTATATGCCAGTGTGTTGATATTAGTCCAAGACCAGTATCTCAGTCCGTTAGGATAGGTTCACCCTAGCCAACATCATCCACGTTTTTCTCTTCTTAATCTATGTGATTGGTTGACTCCGGTTTATGATGTCCAGAAACTATCTGAGTAGAGCTCTGTCACTTTATATGAATTTTAGTATGCTTGAGTGCAAACTCGTGTACATCAATTAGAATTTCGCATCAGGTTACTTCCTCCTGTAGTCAATAAGTATGCCAACCAAGGATATTCTTTAGTGCCTTCCAAGGTTCTGTGTATATAGCTAGGGTCTGGAGTAAAGGTTTTGTGGGTACACCTCTGGTAAACCCTCCGGAGACGACACTCCGCCACTAGGGCCACCTAGCGGTTTAACGGCTTTCTGCACGTGCAAAGTGTAGTTATTTTATTTTTTTCTAGATTAGATTTGCTCGGGACTAGCAAATAATAAGTTTGGGGGTATTTGTTAGACCCATTTATGTGTCTAATTTGTCCTCAATATTTCGTATTGTTAGTACTCGTTTTTGTCCTTATTATGGTGTTTTGTGTGTTTGTAGGTATTTTTTGGAATAAAGATTGTTGGAAAATTCGGCTCGAAAAGTTGCTCGGAGAACCCTGGAGGACATTTGATATACAGACCC
The DNA here is from genome assembly GCA_023529315.1 of Papaver bracteatum. Lineage (NCBI taxonomy): Eukaryota > Viridiplantae > Streptophyta > Magnoliopsida > Ranunculales > Papaveraceae > Papaver > Papaver bracteatum. The sequence goes on from JAJJWX010001315.1 coordinate 2,091,130, forward strand.
CCACTTTTTCTATGTGTCACCCATGGCTATGTGTAGCCCATTTGTCCACAACACCCATTTTTGTCCACAACACCCATCTTCCCCATTTGAATTTTGAATTTTGGAGGGAAAAAGGGCTACCGAATTAGGGTTCGAATTTTGGTGATGTTGTAGGGTGATTCAAGGGCTGAAACTCATTGGGTATGTTATTATGGGCTGGACAGGCAAGGTATGGTCAATGGTTTCGGTTAAAATTGGCTGCATCGTCGGATGGAAGAAAACAGGGAAGCACGTGCATATGAGGACAGTTCACACTGTTCACGAGTTTGTATGAGATTTGAACGTGATTCTTACGTGCATGATGACTCTATCAAACAACCAGGAGCGTGTAGGAGCTAAATAAGGATTTTTCTTCAGCTGTAGACGCGTGTGAAGTTAAAACATGGAAAGAAAATATCCCGAAAATATTTTCTTTTATTCCGAGTAATGGAGGATTATTGTGGGTTAATGAGCGAGATTTCTTGGTACTGTTGAGTATAAATAGTCCTATTGGGTCGAGCAGAAGGAGGGAGAGAGATTGGGGAGAGATTTAGAGCATCAGAAAATTGAGAAAATTCGAGTTGCAGATCACCATTTATGCTGTTGCATTCCTGAAGAGCGTCAAGAACGGACTATCAAGGACAGTCGTTCTTTCCAACAGAGACAGCGACAGTTCTGTGTGCGTCGCGGAGCTACAGTGCGAACAGCAGTTTATTTTCATCGTTCTCTGTAACGGTGTTTGCAACATTTATAAGCGTTGCAACACCCGATTTTTATCATTTTCTCCATTTCATCTTTGTAAACACCTTTTGAGCAATAATAATGATTTTTGAGCGTGTTTCCAACATGATGAGCGGCTAATTCTCTCGTAACCAAGGAAATGGATGAAGTTATTCACACATGAACAATGGGTAACTATTTTATTTTCTCTAATAGTTAATTATAATTCACTCAATCACTGCTTTTGCATAGTTCTTCAAAGTTTACATAATTTTCTTCATTAGTTGTGATCAATTAGATAATCTATGCTTAGGGATACAATTAATCTATGCTTAGGGATACAATTAATTTTTGAGAATATGTTTGATTATTTGTGGATTAATAAATAAAGGATTAAAAGGATAATTAGAGTTATGAAATATTTGACATCATTCATGTGTAATAGTGGATTCTAGTGTCTTGGTTATATTCCTAATATCTTGAAATCAATCTTGAAACAAATTTTCTTTATTTTGAAGTTTTATTAAATCTAAATTCCTTTGCCTTCACAAGTTTCAAAAGAACCTTTTACTATCACTTTCTACAACACATCAGTTCCAAACTCTCATTTCAATCATTGAAACTTTCTTAGAGGATGTTATATAGTTGTTATTCATAAATTATTTTTTATCAAAGCAATTTCAAGTTATTGAAATAATCAAGAGTTATTTTGTAGAAGGGTCTTAACTATATCACCTAATTAGGGTCTGGGTTGTAGAACATGCAGTTGATGCGAAAGGGTCGTAGACTAACTGAAGTCCGTTAGAAAACAGTTAGTGACATTTATTTTGTTTTGCCAAACCCCTGAACATTAGTTGACCTCGGTTGACTTTTCCAAGATTGGCAAACCGTCACCAAATATCAATCTAACGGCTACTGTAATTCACCGGCTCTTCATAAGGCTCCTCCCCTATACTCTTATCATCATCGACAACAATGATAACAAGAAAAGAGTACCCGCAATAGAGTTTGATCAACAGTTTGATTTTGAGCTTTTAATTTTCCATGAATTAGTTATTATTTTTCCTTTTACTTTTCTCCATCGATGGATTTTTTTGATTACGTGTTTTCTTGATTTTTTTTTTTTTTGAAGGAGGTGTTTTCTTGATTGTCAATTACTTGATAATCACCTTTTAAATCAACAACAATGGATGAAGTAGTATCAACTGTAGTTTGTTTTATCACTCATACAAGGTTCAATCCTTCCAAATTTGTTGAATATTCTCATTGATTAGAATCCGGCGTTGATGGAAATTAGATTGGAATGGTGATAAAATTGTTTTGAGTTAAAAGGTTAGTGAATATGAAAATATGGGTGTTTTCCTGAGCCAATGCTTCTATATGACATATATAGATTAAATAGAATTCGAAATGCATTTATTATATCAACTGATAACAAATGGAAGGAAGATTTTAAAAGTGCAGTTCAGGTGTTTGTGGAATTGTCTGTATATAAAAAGTTGTGTTTTTAACTTGGTTATCATTTTATGTCATTTAATCATTACATAAGGAGATTTTGGTAAATAAGTCAAACGGTCAAAGTTAGTCTACGACCCTATCACATTAACGGCATATTTTACGACCCAGACCCTAATTTCATCGAAAACATGTGACCCTGTTACAAAATAACTCAATAATCAACATAACTTTCGTCACAAGTAAAGATGAACTTGGCCAAAGAAAAAACTTACCAACACATATTTCGTGAAATAGATAAGATAAACTCGGATCAAAAGAGCAAATATGTATAATCGAAGTCTATATAGCAATACGACTTTTGTCTCAAGATAGGAGATAAAATAGATATACTTTTAAGTGATAGATAAGTTCAAGTCTCCCCATACCTTTTTGTCGATGAAGTTCCACCAGTTGCTTGAGTATTTCTTCGTCTTTGCATGATGAACGCCGTGGAGTATAGAAATAAACTACACTTACTATCCTAGTCCGAGACTTAGCTATAAGTAGACTAGAAATTAAGACTTATAGTTTTGGAAACTAAACTTGACAAAAAAGCTTGAGATACCAACGCTTGCGAGTTCGACCGAGCAGTGCTCTAACAGGAAGCAAATAAAGTGTTGAGATCAGAATGATGAATTCTGTGAAGTATAGTTTTATGACTTGTATCAGAATATAGAATTTTCTTGCAAAGTGTAAGCTGTGAATCCTGGATGTTTTCTGAATACTTTCATTGATGACCAATGATCCTGGTTTAAATAGATTAAAAATCTATTTATACAAGTCATAAACAAACACACTGATCTCGCTGGAAGTGGGAGTTGTGAAGTAGTGGAGATCATGTGTGAGTGATGAGTTATGGGAAGACTGAACGGTTTGTAATCCCACTACTCCTCTAGACGTCACTTATTTTTTATTCCAGGAACTTTATCTTAATAGGCGTGTTGCACGCCGCATGCTGTAAACCACCAGACCAATACCATAATGAACATCCCCCAGTTGTGACATGTTTGATGTCTTGAGTATAAAATAACATTTAGTTATGCCTGGCATGATTTATGTTACTAAGGATGCTAGGTAAAATTTACTCGTGTAATTGATTTACCCGGATGAGGCTCATATGTCTCGGGTGAGACAAGTTATATGAATAACATTTGTTGTGAGCCAACGCTCATAAAATAGCATAAGGTGCCTTTAGGTTAAATAATTAAACTATTTGTAAAATCAATATATATATAAAATATCGTTTTTAATCGATGCATGTAAAACATAGTTGTTAAGTAAGCAACTTAAGCATAATCAATGCGTGTAAAAGCATCGTTATTCATAGCCTGTCTAGACCAGTCGCGGATTTCACGGTCTTATAAGGATCATGACCGGCTATCTTTGAGAGGCTTCTAGGAGATATCTGGTATAGTTTGAGGACGGGGTGACCTGTCCTCATAGGAGAGGGACGACCGGTGGTCATCATGGCACCTCATTGGTTAGATCAAGTTAAATCTAGGTCGGTCAAATCAGCCGGTTAACTTGAGCGATTGTGAGGATTTGCGGCAGTTGTTTGTTGCCATAAAATTTATTTTAAGATTTTATAAATAGCGTGACCGGCCTACTTTGGCATGTGATTTAGAGTAGTACCTGCATGCTAGGAGCGACGTGATTGGCCAAGGACAAAGATGGGTCACCGGTGAGCATAATGGCACCTCATTGGTCGCCCAGGATTGAATCTAAGCCAGCCAATTCGGCCAGCTAAGTTGAGCGGCCGTGATCAATTTAAGACTGCCATGGGCAGTATTGACCTAGTTAAGATCGTTTTGGGGGCCGCACGACTGGCTTGCTTTGGCTGGTAATTGTGAACACTTCCTGTGGGTTAGGAGAGTTATGATTGGCTGGGATAATAGAGGGCCCGTCTAGGAACATCATGGAACTTGTTTGGTCACGCCACGAAGGGGCCAGGCTTTCCAAATCGACTGACCAAGTCGTATGGCCGTGATCGCTTCTTATTGGTTTCCGATTTTTGATATAGTTGTATTTCTATTAGCTCCAAGGACGGTTTCCTAGCTTTCCTAGGTTTAGTCTCGACCAATAGGGATCGGGATATCGTGCAGGCTCCGTTTTTGGGAAAAAGATCTAATTTTTGCAAATTGGCAAAATTAGATCAAAAATTGAATTTTCTGAATTGACAAAAAATTAATCAAATTTTTGGTGGATTTTGCACGTTGATACAAAATCACTAATTTTTATCTTGGAGAGCAGCGCATCTAGCGCGTCCCTGGATAAGTATTTTCATGTGCATCTTAATCTTGAAACTTCGGGAAATTCATGCCACTCATCTGAGAGTGAACTTTAATTTTCATATCATGTCAATATTAAGAGTTAAGCCGGGAACATAGCATAGGATAAATACTCAGCGGGATCTGCATTAATGAACAATGCGACCAGGAACTTAAAATAAAATTCATAGAATATTTGGGATTGTTGCGAGCGTGCACCAATATTATTCTAGTAAATTTTGTAAATACGGAATTAAACAGTACATAGGTAAGCAGAGAGGTATAGACGCTCATCGGCTTCCTAACAACCCTACTTCTTTGCAGAAAGCAGGCATACAAATATGGAGTTTTATAATTTTAGCCTTGAACTAAAAACCACCATCATCACACGCCTACAAAAAAAGTTAGATGAACTTTCAGATGAAGGTGACTCAGATATTGATAGAGACGTTGATGAGGAAATCTCTGAGTATGTTAATTTGTTGGAACTGGTTGAAAAGTTGACGACTCCTTATGTGACTCCTTTTCTGACCCATATCTGTCGAGGAAAAAAGAAATTGAGAAGAATTTATGCAATTTTTGTTTTGTTTCAAATCGCTCTAACGAATCGATCCTCAAAGATTTTGAGAAAGACCTACGTAAGAAGTCACTTGAATGTGATAATATTATCAAAAATACTTTTTGTTGGAATAGAAACTTGCAGAATCTGAAGCAGGGATTAACTCTCAACAAATTAATTTTGAAGACAGAGAAAAATGCCTTGAGGCTGATTTAGTTGCTGCTCTTGATAAAATGAAGATGTTGGAAGAGGACTTGAAAAAGTTTAATACTTGTTCAAACAAATTAACCACTATGCTAGGAGCAAGTAAAAATCATCATGATTCACGAGGATTGTGCTATAAGGGAATAAATGCTCCAAGTATTAGCAAAGTGGTAAAATTTGTCAAGGCTAGTGATTCTTCTCAACCAAAGGTTTCCACTAATGGAAAAATTGAAACACCTACACCGACAGTTAAGGTTCGGAAGAAAAATTATAAAGAAATAATTTTTTTCCATAAGTAATGATAGTTTTATTCAAAAATAGACCTTATACAAAAATTGAAGCAAATCAAACATTGATGTATATTTTTCTTTCTTAATCGCTTGTCTTGTGAAGATCACTTTCGAATTCTGGGTTCAAATTTTTCTGAGCACTTTCCTTTCCAATAAAAAGTTTTCGCATCTCGAACAATTGAGATTGAAGACTAGCAAGTACTTATTTTGAATCCTTTATCATTAGCACATGATGTCTGATACAAATTATAACAGTAAAAATTTGTATTCTCAGTGAATCTTGAAGATTATTGGGTAGATCATCTTGAGTTTCAGTCATAACCGATGTACATAATGCCAAATCCTCTAGAGATGATCCTCCTTTCACCGATTTCTCCATTGAAGCAAGGTAGTCTTCTTTTGGACAAAAAGAATATATATATAGACTAGGATAAAATCAAGGAGTGATATAATTTGGTTTAAGGAAACCGAATATATTTATATCCCAAAGGTAAAATATATCGATCATGAGATTATTGTTACCTATTAAAAGAACAGACTTACAAATTCTGCCCAAATTTCATGCCTCCTCACATAAGATTTTGGGAAACAAGTGAGGATGAATTTTTTCAATAGAATCAGTGTGTGTTGAGGTGAGAATTATTCTCACCATAGGTAACAAAAACATCCTTAGGATAATTTATGAACACATTACGTTATGTTTCTCTGGGTTCTTTCTTTCTCTTGTTATTGCAAGAGTCTGCAACTTCTTTACCGGATCTAATAAACTCATTAGCCTTCAAATATTTTATACCCATACGAAGTGCCTTGATGAATTTATTTTGTTGGAGATTCCAATAGAAGTTTGCAGAGTGATTATCTTTTTCACATAAAGAACTTAACATATTGTCCGAAGAATTTGAAAGCGAATTACCTTTTCCTTTGTTAACTTCTGATAACTTTGGTTGATTAATGTCAACAAGTTTCTCTTTCTCAGACCTTGCCTCTTGAATTTTATCTGACAAGGTTTTTCTAAGGTTATCAAGTTCCCTGCATAACTTTAGATTTTCCTTAATTTCCAACTCAAGTTTTTCAAAACAGTTTTTTAGGAGTTGATTAGACTCGCTAGATAGATCACTATTAGTTTTCGAAAAAAGTGCATTACAACTTGATATTCCTTCATAGGGTTTCTCCTCTGGAATATCATCTAGGGTAGTAATATAAGCCTTGTTGCACTTCTGAGCCTTTTTGTTAGAACAGTACTTTGCCATAGGTACGAACCTACGACACTTGAAACATTGGATTTCTCCATTACCTTTTTCATGACAAAAAGATAATGTATCAGGACTAGTTTTATTTTTCAATAAAACATCCTTCATCTGTTATGTTAAGAGTACAATTTTTGAGTCAAGCTCTTTTTCAACAAGTGTTTTATCCTTTTGACAACGTTTCTCAGTTTGATTTATACTTACTTCTTTCAAAGATTGATTAGTATTATCTGAGACATTAGATCCAACATTTCTGTTTTTCAGCAAAATTTCTTTATCAAAGATCTTTAACTTTCCTACAAGAGAGCTCCAAGAAAGTATATAAAGATCATTAGTTTCTATTATAGCATGTTTATTATACTCGTATCTGGATGGTAACGATATGAGAATCTTGCATATTATTTCCTTTTAAAGTATAGCCTTTCCAAGTGAGAAAGAAGCACTGACAATCTCAAAAAATTTAGTGTTAAACTCCTCAAAGGTATCGTTATCATCCATTCTAAGGAATTCCCATTCAGAAGAGAGGGATTGAAGATGGGTTTCTCTTTCTGGATCATTCCCTTCAAATACAGTCTCGAGAGTATCCCATGCTTCCTTAGAAGTTCCACATGAAGAGACATGATGTAAAATTTCATGACTCACTGCATGTATTATGGCATTTAAACCATCTGAATTCTGCTTTGCAAGAGTTCTTTCTTCATACGTATAGAACGATAAGCGTTTAAACTCTATTTCTAAATATTTCAGTTTCGGTCGTTCATATCCTTCTTCGATTAATAGCCAAATATTAAATTCTCGGGATTGAGGAAAAGATCTCATAACAGATTTCCATGATGGGTGATTTTTCCCATTAAATCTTGGTGGTACGTTAACTGAATCATCCATTTGATTCTATTCTTATAGGTTGGATCGCACCAAATACAGATTGTTAGATCTTTTTCGTGTATGCCTGCTCTGATACCAATTGAAAATACGAGGGTACCCAAATACACCAAAACATTTTATTTATCCACCTATAAGTCCTCTTACTGAAAGTGATCATCTATGGACAGAATCGAGACAATGAAACAAATCGGTATTCACACTTTGTGTGATTGTCTATGGATACGAGATCGAGACAATAAGACTACCAAAGTGTGATACTTGATAATATGTTCAGACTTAACCAATTTCTATAGGATCACTATCATGTATATCGGAGTTAATGTTTGTGTATTTTACTTTTAAGTATAATAACAATTATAATTGCAGAAATAGAAAAGTAAAAGACACTACAAGATTTTGTTAACGAGGAAAACTACCAATGTAGAAAAACCTTGGCACCTAGTCCATAATTGAATACTCTCAGAATTAAGCCGCTATACAAAATCTACACCAACTTCGTATAGTTTAGAGCAAGTAACTACCCCTAATTCACTTAGTTCGACTTCAATGAGTGCATGCACTGGAACAATTCCTTTGGATCGTATTCCAAACAGTAAAGGAACAACAAATCTGTTTGGTAACAAATCTTTCGATTTTTTCAAAATAAAGATATCTCAAGTCATACGCAAAGGCTCTTCCGTTTAATATAATAAACTCCTTTGCCTGGTTATATCAATTTATCCAATAACTACCAAAGTAGTCAAGTTTAGATTTGCAATCAATCAATATATATTCCAATAAGAAACTATATAGTGATGCCGATCTCACGCAACTAATCAATCGAATAAATCTGATTCTAGTTGGATCCCAGCCAATCAAGGTTTGTTCACACACAAATATATGAGAATTAAATAATAATCTTCTTCGTCTTCAAATCTTCTTTAATATTCAATAAACGCCTGCACAACACCACTTGAATATCTTGTGATCAATCACATATAGAACGGAGTCTGTTAACAATGGATTATCACAAGATGTCTTTATATATACAAACAGTTCTAAAGATCCCGTCGATACGTCGATCTAGTTTGAGTGAATCTCATATCAGAAGAGAAGATTCTCATGAATAAACAAACCAGGTGCAATCAAAGTTTCAACAACCATTCGTAGATAAAATCAATCGAAAACTAATAACACTGCAATTATCTAGTTTCCCACCAACGGTACTCGTAGAGCTTCTTGATCCCACAAAAGTCTTTAAACGAGCGGTCGTAAGAGATTTTACCTAATTAGGATATTGTAGATGGTGGATTTTCGACAAAGGATAAAATCATAACTCCGTAATTATACGAACTTCTGATCCAGCAATCATACGCTAGTATTGATACACGGGTCTCTCATTGAACCTCTGACTGAGAATACTGTCTCTCAGAGTACATGCAGATATGTAGTCTCTCGGTTGGACAACGACATATCTGTATTAAGACATGGGTCTCTCATTGAACCTCTGACTGAGAATACTGTCTCTCAGAGTACATGCAGATATGTAGTCTCTCGGCTGTACAACGTCATATATTTATTGAGAAACGGGTCTCTCATCGAACCTCTGATTGAGAATACTGTCTCTCAGAGTACATGCAGATATGTAGTCTCTCGGCTAGACAACAACATATCTCATGAATACTGAACACTTCAGTAATTACTTCTATATAGAATCACGAGATTGACGCTCAGAATAATTAATGATCCTAGACAGCTTGTCTGCTAGTATAGAGCCATCAATTAATTATTCATAAATTCTTGGATTCATCCACTGAATTTATGAAAATATTCAAATATTTTCGTAATATTTTGTTAATTCAATCTATGGTTCTTCCCAACATAATTCCATGGGTTAGTAATAAATATTCAACATTGGCGTCTGAGCTACCTTCGAGTAAGCCCCGATTTAAATGGTGCAAGTGTACTCGACGATGATGAACTAACAATCACCGCACGAACGAGTATTTCAAAATACAACGAAACGATGAACCTATGCAAAATGGGAAGGAAAATAATAAATAATTAAATATTGACAAAGGCGATGGGAGATTGGGCTCTCCGACCGGACGGCCGTGCCGTGAACAATCCCACACCAGTTTTATTTTTTATCATATTTTTTTGTTATTTTCCTTGATCTTATGAAAATCCTTTCATTTGAACAAATATCCTTCGTTTTGAGGAAACTCCTCGGTTTCATGGTATTTCCTTCGCACCAAGGAAATAATATAAAATTGGGAAGAGTATGGTGGGATCGTGATTATTGACCAACCGTCCATGCCTTGATCCCGGACGGCCCCACACCTCATGGTTCCTCATTATTTTATTATTATTTCCCTAATCTCATGAAAACTCCTTGATCTCATGGTATTTTCACAAATCCATGAAAAAATATAATACAAAATTAGGGAAACCCGTGGGACCTGGCCATGCCGGGCAGCCATGCCCTAGTCGGTCCCACATGCCCTTTATTTTATTATTATTATTTTAAGTTTTCCTTGGTCCCATGGAATTCCTTGATTTCATGGTATTTCTCTCAAATTATGAAAATTCCTTCAAATCATGGAAAAATACAGAAAATACATAAAATTAAGGAAACTCGTGGGACCGGGCCCAACCTGGCCGGCCATGCCATAGCCAGTCCCACACGCCCTTATTTTTATTATTTTAATATTATTTGCTTCCTTGATCCCATATAAACTCCTTCACTTCAAGGAAACTCTTTAATTTCAACAAATTCCATGATTTCATGATATTTTCATAAAATCATGAAAAATAATATAAAATTAGGAAAAAGTGCCACGGGACCGTGGTAACTGGCAGGCCGGCCATGCCTTGGCCTCAGCGGTCCCACGCTTTATCATTCCTTCATTTTATAATTATTTTCCTTCATCTAATTAAGTTTCCTCAGTTTCAGCAAAACCCTAATTAATTTTGTCATATTTTCTCAAATGGATGCTCAACTGCACGCCAGAAAATATCAAAATTCTCAGGATTATGACATGGACGTATTGACGACGTGAGAATGTTACCTTGACCGGCCATGGTTGGCTACTTGGATCGTAATGAGCCGGTCCCATGTTGTTCACGATTTGACCTAATTTGCGCAATTGCACGTATTAGGTCCAAAACTCTTCCAAATAATTTTGGATTTTCATGGAATGATCATCAGTCGATCCCGTGACCACCTAGGGCCGATTTCATGACCCCTTGGTTGGTCCCTCACCTCTTCATAATTAATTAGATTTTATCATCTAAGGCTCAGACGAGCATTTTCGAATAAATGATTAAACCAACATTTAATCATTCTTTCATCAACAAGTCACCAACTCTTCAAGAGGCCTTAGTATTTGCTCACACGAGCATATGGGAACTACATGGTTGATCCATAATCCCATGTATTCAATCCCTCCTTCATTCCGTGGTTGATTTAAAAATAAACCATGAATTGGTCATTAATTGATTAAATTAGGGTTTTTGAGTCCAAGGATCATAATTCCAGATTCGAACACTAATAACTTTACGACGATCTCATGATCAGTATTCTTATTAATTATGCTTGGTTTAACTACCAGTATTTTAATTAATATTTTATTTTGGTCGCGTTACCAATAATTTATCAGATAAGCAACACTTGCTCAGATGAGCAACATTTTCTCGAACCAAGGAATATTGGTTCAATATTCAACAATTCATCGAATGAGAAATACTTGCTCGCCTCAATGTCAGAATTTCACCTCTGCCTCAGCAAACACGTTTAATTCATGAGTTTCAGAATATTTTTGCAAATCATGTTCAACTCAGAAAATACATGGACTCATCGTCCCATTAATTCATGAAGTCAGCATCTGACTTAATTAACTATGAGACGTCAATCGTGTCATTTGGGGGATATCAACTAGGGTTTTGGTATGGTGGTCCACGACATGTGTGTTCATACGTAGGTTGGAATATGAGCAAGTTGTGCAATCAGTTGAAGGGATTGACAAAGTAGTGGGTGGAAAATCGACGAAGTCTCCGCACGATGAGCAACTGGTTTCAAACACGATTTCCATTTATCCACTCCTTGATTCCATCAACTATCACACTTCATGGGATCATGGTGTCTACAATTCCAGCAATATAAATAAGTCTCTGAATCATGATTGAATACAGAATAACGATCTCATGTCTCACAGACAACACGAGATCAACAACTCATCAGTTGAGCAATTACTCTCAACTGAGAAATTTCAATCATTCAGAACTTATCATATTCAGAATTCACAACACACCTATAATCTTTGATTACCATTGATTCCACACATTTATCAGCTTCCCTCTTACAGATCGACCCATCCTCTCTTGTGACAGAATTTACTCTGGAACGGCCATTGTCTTGGTTTAGGCTGGAGTACTACATATTGATATCTCGAATTCAAAGTACTCCCTTCTTGCAGTGCATCTGTGTGAGGTTGAACATTTCTCTCGGTTCAAGGAGTCTCCTCCATACGATCATCTCCTCAATTCCGTAAAAATCAACAAATCGTTTTTTCCCATCTACAGATTGGCGACCACATGGGGAGATCATTATCTCGATTACAATCTCAATTCTCACAAAGATGGTCGGTCTTAGGTCTGCCAATCCGGCTTCAAAACCCGATCCTAATATCACAAGCTCTAGTGGTACCGCTAACGCCACTTCTCCAAGCACTGATGCTCCAGTGATCACCCCTGCAAGTGACGGCGCTGGCGCCATCAACAATCCACTCTTCGGTTGATCTCCTGAAGAACCATAGGAGATCAGCCTACCATAGTTGATCTCATGAAGGTTCAGACTGACGTAGATACAACACCTTAAGAGTTGTGTGCTTATCTCAAAACTCTCACGGACAAGCTTTCGTCTGAATGAACTCAGCCTCGACGCGAGAAAGGAATAGCTAAAGAAACATCTTCAACTGCTGATCCTGAAATATCTCTAATCCATGTTGTACATGATGAAGAATTCCGCAAAGCTGCATATGACTCTCCAGCAATGGAACCCGCAAGTTTCATCACTTGTGAAGACCTGGAGCACTTTTTGAGGATCGAGGAAAAGATAAGGCATCATCTGTCCATCTTCACCAACCTTCATATCCTTCTTCCATACATATGATTCCTCTTCCAAAGGTTATACCGCTCCAATATTCATTCTTTATGATGGAACATGCAATACTCAAAAACATATTTCTCGGTTTCTAGAATTATTGGGTGAACATGAGCACAACATGTCGTCCATCTGAAGAAATTTTCAACGTCTCTGACAGGAAGAGCATACACCTGGTACAACAACATCGCACCGGGAAGTATCACCGATTGGAGAGAGATGATTAATGCTTTCTACATAAAATACTTCTTCGTGTAAGAGAAAATCACTCTCTCTGATCTAGGAAGGATGTTTCAAAGGAGAAGCGAACATCCTGATGATTATGTGAAATGGTTCACAGTTCAAGCCTTGGACTGCCACGACCCAAATGTCACATAGCAGCAACTTGTATACTTGTGCATCAACATAATGATCCCGGTTTATAGAGCCTCGCTATAAAACCTCCGGTTTCACACTTTCTCAGAACTTTATGAAGTAGCCAAACAATCAGCGACTACTACACCTGCTTTACTGAGCAAAGTCTACAAGGTCGAGGAACCTCGGAGAAGCCGAAGCCTGATCAACAAACAATACAATGTCCAACCTTCCATGGACGTTGTTGCTCAAGGAGGAAAAAGGAAATCTTCTGCTCAAACATGCGACATCCAACATTTCATCCTACAAAAGCATCACAGAAGGATAACTAATCTTGCACAAACCTCGACCCAGCATCAAACGGGAAATGATCAGACAAACTTAAACTTCTCTCGTCTCATGAAGGAGTGATCGAGTTACCGGAAGTTTGGGTTCAATATGGTGCGATCAAATTGTCGTTCATCAGGAGAGAGCCAACATAAAAATAAATGGAGAATCCCATGAGTACACAAGAATCCTCTCCAGTCAGAACCTTGCACTCTCTGAATTCAAAGAAGCAGTTCAATCGTTGCTCGAGCAAATCTGTAGAATTGCTCTATCTGCCGAAGGCACAAAGGAGAGACATGTTCACAGCACTGAACCACATCGTGTCAAGAAATCCATTCCGGGAATACTTCTTGAGCCACCAGTCACAGACCAAGATATGTACAACTGGGGACTGCCTACCACAGTCAATTTCAGAAGAAACGAATTTGGGAGAACGTTGATCGATGCTGGCACCGCCATCAACATCATTCCACTGAAAACCCTCAGAGCCGCAGGCATAACTCGACAAGAAACTACTCATGCTCTCATCTCAATCATAGACCTTGAAGGAGCGCTCGGAAATACTCATGGCTATATCACTCTCAAAGTGAACATAATTCCAACCTGGACAAAAACCAAATTTTGCATAATCAGGAAGATCCAGGATATGACATGTCCTTCAGACGAGCGTGGATCCATGCTGAAAAGATGGATACTTACAAAGCGCCTTTGGTTACACATCTCTCCAACGAAGAAAATTCTGATCCAGAAGGTTTGACGGACATTCCATGATCAAAGTACTTTGAGGAATTTCAAACTTTGACGAGGTTGACGCAAGAACCTGCAAAAAGATGCATAGACATTCATCAAGAGGTCCCGCATTCAGGCAAGTCTTATTTCATGTCTATGTCATTTATTTCCTCACATGCTATCCTAGCATGGGGACTTAATTATGCTAGCTACTCTATAAGATGTTATGAATGGTAGCTTCACCGCATTAGTATTTTACCAAGTGGTTGAATCTGACATTTCTCCGAATCAAGCACTGAAACATTTATTACTGAGATGATGTCCAAACATGGAAAAAAATACTTTGGGAGTTTCTCCTGCAAGTCCATGTGTTCCACAAAATCAGAAGGCTCTGATGTCTGCACAAGTGTCGAATCCCACTACCACAACGAAAGGGATGCTGAATCAACAGAAGAAACTCCAGGGCCGAGATAATCAAACCCTAAGGCATTTGATGCTTAAGGAGTATACGCTTCAACGCTCAAGCATCAAAGAATCCATCAAATTGTACTCCCAATCAAAGAGTACAGCTTCAACATAAATATATAGACGATGACACATTGATTCAACACCAGCACGATCAAAGTGTTATTAAACTACAAATAATAAGTCTTTATTATCCCATGATAAGACATCTGAAGCAGATGCAACATCATTCATACATGGATGACACTAACTCCTTCAATGTACACTGGGCAACCTAAGGCGATTCCATGAAACTTCATCAACGGGATTTCTCTACATCACAAGCCCCTGCATGATTGAGGAACTTTCTCTCTTCACCAATCACATCCAGTACGAAAATTGCTGATGCTATCTACCACAACAATGATGACTCACTAACAAAGCCAGTTCGTGGTAAAGTTATGCTTTCAGGAGCATTCAGGTTGAACTCTCAGCACACCTTCATATTACAGACGCTCAACTCATCAACTAGTTTGTGAATGTAAAAGTCTCACTGGAAGAAGGAGCAAAGATTATATCTATAATCATGGTTCTATCCTTTTCGGTTTTTGGAGAAACTTCAACCGTGGTATCAGCATCAATAATAATCTCTAAGGGAACACAATTTATGATCTCAGCATCGACAAGGATCTCTGGAGCGTGATCATTCATAGTATTAGCACCAACGACGGTCTCAGGAGCAACATCCTCAGGGCTTCATCAACTGACCATTCTCTTAAGTGTTACACATGAAGCGGATTTCTCTAAGAACCAATGATTCATATCAAAATATGTGGACCTGATAACATGCTCACATTAAAGTCTTCCCAAAGATGGCACGATTGGAGGACATAATCCAAAGTCTTCTACAAGATGTTCTCATCACCTCTACAAATGAGATACAACACACTTCAGGTCATTGGTTTGCAAAAACGTACCAATGAGTGAGGAATGGGACAATACTTCCTCAACTAAAGATGTTCTTCTATGTCTCTTCTACAACATACCAAAAGGGCGCATTAATCGGACATACGAGCTGAATGATATGGCTTTTACCGTCAGGTCTACGAAACCTGAAAAATTTGTACGGGATTACAAATTGCAAATGTGCACGCTTCGTTGGCTGACTTTTACAACTCCAAATTGAGTGATTCTCTTATCATGTAATAACTTAGTCTCTTAGCTTCAAAATTTAGGGCCAAGCATCGAATTTCGACGTCGTGTGAGGTTCCTACAGCTTCCAGAGCATACTACATGCAAGCAGAAATTCGTGGACGAGATTCATAACCTCTACAGTCGATCGATGTCCACCGGGTCATTTCACTAAGTCCTTCATCAAGGTACATCCAACTTCTACCACCTGGGTATTTACATTAATTTTCCACCCGGGTCCTCTATCTAAGTCTTGCCAGAAGAAGAGAAAACGAAAAGGAGAGATTTAACAAAATACTGGGGACTGACGGTCCACTGATCATGATGATCAGTTTCACAGTCCAAGACTCGTGGCACCAGACTCTCATGTGCTAATTATTCATCATAAAAGTAATGCTACCACCGGGACATTAGACCATGGTCATTACATCATCCCATCTCGAGAGCAGCCTCAGCTATGGTCCCGTGACCAGGGTTTCAGAAGTGATGTTTCTATGACTGACAGAAGCAAGATGGAACTGCAAGCACCATGCTCATGTATCAATCAAGGGGTCCTGATATAAAATGAATCAATGACATTAAAATTCTTCACCAACTATTCAAGACACAAGCGAATGGTCTAAAGACACAACATGAGTGTTTTACAACAAACTCGTTGGAGATGATTTTACACTGCCCTGTACAAACTGACGATCTGGGAGAAATTGGTGAAGAATTTTGGGATGGGTTATACACCATTCTCTTCGTATGGATGTCCTCTACAGCATATCCAAAATTCACATCAATTGGAGAAAAGAGCAAAGAGTTGTGGCCAAAATATTGGACCGCATGCCAGCTGAAAATTTTCTGAAGGTCTCCTGGAAGTTTAATGTTTCGTCAATTTCGGATCATAAACATGCTCGGAACCCAAAAAGATTCTTTGATAAAGTTTGGAAATTTCCTTGGAATGAGGATACATGGGTAGATCGCAAAAATCAGACATCGGACGAAGATTCTAAAACAATTTTAATGAAGACCTAACTCCAGAATTTTCTGATGACGAATTATGATGAAATTCTTCGTTCATCCACATATGAATCATGATCAACACCATCAACGCAAATCCTTCCTTCATCGTCAGCCGATAGTCTCATTTGCTGAAGTCGGAGGTGCTTCTGCTAACAAGGGACGACTCACAGATGATCGAGAGACATACAAAGTACAAGCTTTCCAGCATCTCTGAAAGGTTGATTCATCCCAGGATGAACATCTGCAAAAGTCTTCATGTTTGACTTGATATTTCTGGAGCGTTCTCCGGAAGATCCAAAAGGGTGGTTGTAACCAGAAGTCATCACTATCTGAGGAGAAATACAGGGAGTCATGGATATATCAATAACAAGCATGCGCTGAAACGGTAACAATCCAACTCCTGCCTATTTACAATTTCACTAGCTATAGTGATTATAACGTCAACATTTCGAAAAAACTTGCTCGTCCCTTCAAATCTGCAAAGACGAGATAAATTTATTATTCAAAATCATGACTTGATTTTCATCAAACCGTGAACAACCCACGTGAATTTTAACATCCACTGTTTTTTCAAAAATTGGACAGACGTCAATCTTATAATTGTGAAAACTCACATACAAACATTATTTCACCATGTATAATTGTCTACTTTCAACAGTTGTTCAAAATCAAAACATTGATTTTACAAAATACATATATTTAACGTGAAACTCACGTAAATTTAAAAATATATCTATATATTTTTCTCCCTCGCACGAGCATCTGTCTTTGAAGCGAGAGTATACTTTCAAAATTTTGTGAACGCTCACATATCGAAAATAAAAAATTTCATGAAATCTCATAGACAAATTTTTTATTAACAGACGCATATCTTTAAAAAAAAAAACTTTTCTCTCGTACGAGCATTCACCTTTTGAACGAGAGTTTATTCCATTTTGTGAAATCTCACAAAGATAAAATTTTGGTTTTCGTGAAAGCTCATAGGCAAAATTTTATATCATTAGACTCAAGTCTATTTTGTTTGTTCCTTAAACTAACGAAAAAACGAGCGTCTATTCCTAAAATAAGGATTTCTTTTTTGGGCCCGGCCCGCGAATCCTAAACGACTAAGGTCCCGTCATCAAGATCAGCAGTTCAACACCAATCTATGCTCATTAGACGATGCTCCATCATTCCACTGGGATCCTCATTCAAGTCATGGTTTGCTCGTACTATCAAAATTCGGTAATGTCTTAACTTACAACTAAGTTCAATTACTTATATTGTTTATGACCGAAAAATCACCATTCAATGCTGACTGAGGAACACAACTTTCCTCACAAAGCAGGGGACTTAATGCTGATGGTGGATTTTCAACAAAGGCTAAAATTGTAACTCCGTAATTATACGAACTTCTGATCCAGCAATCAGACGCGAGTATTGAGACACGAGTCTCTCATTGAACCTCTGATTGAGAATACTATCTCTCAGAGTACATGCAAATATGTAGTCTCTCGGCTAGACAACGATATATCTGTATTGAGACACGGGTCTCTCATTGAACCTCTGGCTAAGCTACCAATAATTCATCAGATAAGCAATACTTGCTCAGATGAGCAATATTTTCTCGAACCAAGGAATATTGGTTCAATATTCAACAATTCATCGAATGAGCAATACTTGCTCGCCTCAATGTCAGAATTTCACCTTTGTCTTAGCAGACACGTTTAATTCATGAGTTTCATAATATTTTTGCAAATCATATTCAACTCAGCAAATACATGGACTCATCTCCCCATTAAGTCATGAAGTCAGCAACTGACTAATTAACCACAAGACGTCAATCGTGTCACTTGGGGGGATATCAACTAGGGTTTTGGCCTGGTAGTCTACGACACATGTGTTCATACACACGTTGGAATGTGAGAAAGTCGTGAAATCAGTTGAAGGGATTAACAAAGTAGTGGGTGGAAAATCGACCAAGTCTCCGCACGATGAGCAACTGGTTTCAAACACGATTTTCATTTCTCCACTCCTTGATTCCATCAACTGTCACACTTCATGGGATCATGGTGTATACAATTCCAGCAATATAAATAAGTCTCTGAATCATGATTGAATACAGAACAATGATCTCACATCTCACAGACAACACTAGATCAACAACTCATCAATTGAGCAATTACACTTAACTGAGCAATTTCAATCATTCAGAACTTATCATATTCAGAATTCACAACACACCTACAATCTTTGATTACCATTGATTCCACACATTCCTCAGCTTCTCTCCTACAGATCGACCCATCCTCTCTTGTGACCGAATTTACTCTGGAACGTCCATTGTCTTGGTTTAGGCCGGAGTACTACAGATTGATCTCTCGAATTCAAAGAACTCCCTTCTTGCAGTGCATCTGTGTGAGGTTGAACATTTTGCTCGGTTCAAGGAGTCTCCTCCGTACGGTCGTCTCCTTAATTTCTTAAAAACCAGCAAATCATTTTTCCCCATCTACAGATACTTTCCTCTACGAATATACGGCTCCACCTGAAACAACAAGAATGAAGTTTGCCTAGCTCTTAGGATAGTTTGCTAGAAATGCAAACTTAGGTATTTAAAGACCAAGAAATTTCCAAAACCGAAAATATTCTCAAGATATGCAATGAATATCAAAATTCAGTTTTCCTAATTCCAATAAATGCTTGTCCAAAATTTCCGAAATCTCTCAATAGAAAATCTCTAATTAGTATATGCACATTACTAATTTTTATTCAAAGCACGTTGACATCTTTTCATTGTAAATCCTTTACATGGATTTACATTCTTGGAATTGTTTATACACTTCCAAAAAAGTTTAGAATTGGTGCACCTGTATTCTGAGATTAATATGTGATTGATAAAATATCAAATCACATACATGGGTTCAATCGGTTTTACCAATCACTAGGATCGGTTATACCTCAATATGGAAATACTTGTGATCGGTAACATAAGTTACCAGGACCGGTTATATCAATTACAAGGAACGGTTACCATATACTCATAGTATATTGCTTGTGATCGGTCACACAAGTTTCCAGGATCGGTTACACTAATTACCAGGACCGTTTACCAATTACTAGGATCGGTCACACCAATTACTATCGATCATACCATCTCATGGTGATTACTTAGGATTGGTTATACCAATTAATAAAAAGTTCAATACTGCGGAATATTCAAAAGTTCATTCAGATGACAGGAAGAATCAAATACGCTTCCTTTTGGCAATTCAGAAAGCAATACGAGCGAAATTGAGTGCAAACCTGATACTCTTCTTGAATTGTTTAAGAAGACATGAACTTTTATTTAGTTAGGAATTCATTATTTATATGTGCAGAACTTTGTTATGTTCTCATAATTGTTTTTATGAAGTTTTCGGCCAAGAAATATTGCTTTAGAAACTAGCAATTATCAAAATATTATGGCAACTTTGAATAGATTATAATTTATACGGTGTGTGCAATCTTGTTCCAGTTTTGCAATACAGTTCTTGTTAGCCGAATGATTTGCATACCATGTATGGGACAATCATAGTTCACGGACCTAAACACACATATCCCATAACATTATTTGCAATATATGAAACCAATAAAGATTAATACTGCAAAATCATCTTTCAAATAACTTAGAATTTAAATAAATAAATCTAAAAACATTGCAAGATGAAAATCGTTGGAAGTAGCTATGTGTAATCACAATTTTTTCTATTCCAAGCCCTATTTATCCTTCTTAAAAACACAATAATAAATTCTCATAAGAAGTTTCCTAGACATTGTATATCTTTCTCAGAGCATCTACTGAGAATTCCTTCTCATTATTGAAGAACCCATTGATTATGGGATCATTTTTAAAAGATTAGGGTACCTAAATACACCACAATATTTAAAATATCCACCTATAAGTTCTATTACCGAAAGTGATTGTCTATGGACAAAGTTGAGACAATATGAAAAATCGGTATTCACACTTTGTATGATCGTCTATGGATACGATATTGATAGGTATAGAATACACCCTATTTACTATCTGTGGTTTATGCTTTCTTTGCTATTTTTCTTGTAAATTATGTAATTTACGTGTGTTTTGAGTTTTATAGCTACTTTGGAGTCATGCGGAAGAAAAGAAGAAGAAATCATCCAAAATCGAGAAAGAAAGGAAAAACTGTCATTTCATAGGAAGATACTATTGGGAGCTGAGCTAAGGTTAAGGGGAAACCCTATTTGAAGGAGTACTAAATACAGATTAGCTGAGGATAATGGGCTGGAAACTTTGGCTAGCCCTTATCAGAAGTGACCACCTAATATGGGCACCCATATGGGGTGGCTCTTATGTTGGGTGTCTCGATCACATTCCTACCCTAACCCTAAAATCGAGATTTCTCTCATTCATTCACTTTATTCAACATAAATTAAGAAGAAAGAAAAGCTGCACAGCAACCATGAAACTGAGAGATTGGATTTGAAGACGTGGAAATAAGGATTCGACAATTGATTTTGGGTTGAGAAATTAATGCTGTTGTTAAATAGAAGTGTTATTATGAATTGATTACAAGAAAGACGAAGCTTACAAGGGGATCTGTGAGATTGAAATCAAGGTAGATGAGAAGAAATTAGGGATTGTTCTCGATTTAAAGTTGCTGTGAATGATGGGTTCGAGTTTGTGTGTTGATCAGAGAAGAACGACACTGATATTAATGGGTTTGTGTTGATGGTGGTACTAGATTCAGTGGGTTAGATGGTTGTTGTTGATCCCGAAGATGATATTGAACATAGAAAGATGGGGTTAATTTGAAATTGAAGCAGAACTTGTGCTGTTTGAGCTGAAGCAGTTAAAGAAATGTTAACTGGTGGTGAATGGAAAACATAAAGAAATGAAGATTGAGTTCCGCTATGAGGTGTTCTTGAGTTGCAGATGAGAAATAAAATGGGTTGTTGTTATGCTTGAAGGATTCTGATTTCGATGATGAGAATGTTTAAAAGATGATGCTAGAGAATCAAACCAAATTGAATGAATTTGTGGAAGACCCAATTGAGCTTGCAAAAGATTTTAATGAAGATGTTGTTGCCGAGACTTTGGTTAAGGTAAAAAATAACGAAGAATGGTTGCAAGGGTTGATAGAGGACAAAGATATATAAGAGGTAAGTAATCCACTAGAGTTATCTAAGGATGAAAAGGATTCTGTAATACAAGAATTGCAAGGTTGATCTAACCCTTTGCATATTGATTCTTCTCCTTTACCTCTTATTGGTTTGAATGTATGTGCTTCGAAAGTATTTTTGAATGATTTTATTTCTCGATATCCGCCATTGGAAACACTTGATGCTAACACCATGTAGGTTTTCCAAGAGGAATCCATAGGAATTCCAAAATTCTATGTTCTTTATACACTTCCAAGTGTGGGGGGAAATTTCTATCGAGCGATAACTTTACTATTTTTTTCTTTTGCTAACATTTGTATGAAGCTATTATTTCCAAAATAGGTACTATGGATGGATCCCCAAATTTTCATATTATTAGTATATGGGGAGTGAATCTTACAAGTTCCAAGTCGGGCCGACGACTTTAAACCAAGCGCTACATGGGAGGAAACCCATTGGTTTTGTATTTATTATCCTTTTGCTTTTTATTTTGTTATTTATTTTTCTTGTTCCATATCATATTAGGATTTCCCACCTTGACTTTACTAGGACGATTCAATAACATCGAGGACAATGTAAGGTTTAAGTGTGGGGGAGTGGTTAAGCATATTTAAAAAAAATGCATAAAACCTCCAACTTGTAGATATTTTAGAGTCACCAGTATACTTCTAGATATGTTTACATACGGAATTCTCGGCCGAAATAATGGAACTTAGAAGTGCTAGAGAATACTAAAAATTAGGTGTTATTAATCTTTTCGGGAAGTCATTACTGTTTGTGGCTCAACTTAACCATACCGGTGATGTATATGAGGTGCATAAAGATATTTAGTCATAGAGTAGCTGATCAATCACTAGTGGAGATTACCCGTATTTATATCATGTGAGGCACCGACCATAAATTCTTTGTAGCTGACTAATAATCTTTGTTTTGAGTGTGTGTTACCGTACGTTAATTCCGGGTAGAATGGTGAGCTACCCAACTTCACACCAATTTCAACACTATTTTTGATCTCTTGAGTGCTAATTTTGTCAATCATGAGGGCGACGTCTATGGATGAAAGCTTCCTTCTTGTAGTTCTGGTGCGTGTCGTAACCACAAAAAATTAATTAATATTTTTCCACTTAATTAACAAGTACTATAGTGTAGTCAAGTTCGTTCCCACGAGGAGCAAGAGGTTTTAGTTGTCTTATAATGTCACAAAAAGGGGGGTTTTGGTTTTAAATTTTATAAAGCAAAAGAAAATAAATAAAGCAATTAAAAAAATAAAGTTGAAATCAATAAGATAAGTTAGATCAAGGAATTCTTCTTCGTTGCAAAACAATGAGTCAAGTTATGTTCTTGGGTATATTATTTATATGTCCATGATTTTGAGACCCAATAAATATATCATTATACAACAATAAATATGTCTCTACTTTTTAATAACCTTATCCATTTAATATTAGATTACCTTAATACCCTCACCCATATAATATTTTTCTTTATTTCAAAATGGAACAAATTTCTTCCTCTACCACTTCACCACCACCACTAGCACCACCACCACCAACATTCAACTACCATTCCACCACCACTGTTCAACAACCACCACCTACCAACCGCCACCACCACTAATATTCCACCACCACTCCTTCACCACCACTATTACACCACCAACAGTCCTCCACCACCACTAGTCTGTCGCCGCCACCACTAGTCTGTCGCCGCCACCACCACTGGTTCATATATTTTTGTATCAACAATAGTAGTTGATCCAAATAAAAATAAGACCAACAGTAGAAGTTGATCCAATTTAGAGGATCAATAATGGTAGTTGATCCAAAAAAAAGGATCAACAGTAGAAGTTAATCCAATTTAGGGGGTCAACAATGGGAGTTGATCCCCTAAATTGGATCAACAATGAA
Organism: Papaver bracteatum; assembly: GCA_023529315.1. Taxonomy (NCBI): domain Eukaryota; kingdom Viridiplantae; phylum Streptophyta; class Magnoliopsida; order Ranunculales; family Papaveraceae; genus Papaver; species Papaver bracteatum. The sequence continues at coordinate 2,115,077 of JAJJWX010001315.1, forward strand.
AGTTGATCCATGAAAATGGAGTGAACTTGGTGTGAGTCGAATAAGCATTATCTGACATGGAGTCAGTCATGCTACCATTGCACCCCAAGTTCAACATTTGAAGAAATTTACATGATTTAAACTACAAGCATGATTATACTTATCCAAAGGAAATATTGTCAATAACATGAGTTGAAAGGATCAACAACAGTAGTTGATCCCATAAAAAATTGGGTCAACAACAGGAGTTGATCCCATAAATGGATCAACAACAGTAGTTGATCCCATAAAAATTGGGTCAACAACAAGAGTTGATCCCATAATGAAGTGCAGAGAAAGAAATTGAATAGGGAATGAACCTGGAAATGGATAGTGAGACGAGCAAAGTGAGCGGTACAAGTGTTACAAAAGGCATCAACAATACCACCAGCTAGCAAGTGTGAAACAAATCTGATCAAGGAATGTTATTGTTGATGATAGTTTCTCACTCCACAACCATACCACCACCACCAGGATTTACAACACCACCTACTCATCTTACTGGTTTTATTTTGACACTCATTTCTACAAAACTAAAATGCATAAATCTCCAGCCCCCTCCCTGCAGAAACACCAGTATCATTAGTATCACCACTGTGTTACTAGACATCATCAATTCCAGATTCATATTATAACCTCCATCTTCCTTTATAGATCCAAATCTCACAATAATCAATATTTGAATAACGCAGTTGTTTTTGTATCAAATGGATCTGAAAATTCGAATTTATTGCTATATCGATTGAGAAGAAGAACTTTTAATTGAGAAAATAACCCTTAAATCTGTAAGAGACATTAAAAGTGGAGTAGAAAAATATTCCAATACATACCTCCTCCACCATCGCCGCCACTATTACTATTAATTTCACTTCTAAAATTACCAGAAATCGAAACCTAAAATCAGATCTCACATCTTTGAATCTGTTACTGGTAATAGTTATAGTATTTTTGAATTTGGTACATTAAAAATAACGTTGCTGGTGACGAGATAAAGATGATGATGGTAGTGGTAGTGGTGCTGGCGGCGATATAGATGATGGTCGTAGGGGTGGTGGTGGGTTTGGTTCGAATTGCGGCATAGAATCTCTCCTTCAATCTCAAAATTCTTATCTATCAAATATGTTTCTCTATCACTCTGAAATAATGGTGGTGGTGATTGTGGCAGAGATGATCGAGATGTGGTGGTTGTGGCAGAGACGATCGAGATGGTAGTGATGGCAGGAGGGATGGAGATTTTTCTCTGGCTTATAAAAAAGAAAAGAAGGAAAGTAAGAGTGAAAGGTTAAATAAGGAATCATATAAATTCTTATTTTAGATAAAAATTTCAATTATGCCATCGGGGATATTTGTAAAGTCTGTTAGGGATATTTGTAGAGTCCCATCAAAAGCAAGGACAATAGTTCAATTTTCACTATGTTATTTTTCACTTTTTGTTAGTCACAAATTATCACCAACCGTAGGATAGCAGGTTCGCTTAGCTAACCCCAAAATTCCTCGTTTCACTGAGTAACAAGTCCGCTTAGTTATCAAATTCTATTCTAAAGAACCACCTTGAGGTTTGGTTACAAGATGTAACTCAATGAACGCATTAAAATTTATGAATTTAGGTTTAGTACTAGTAGTTAAACTCGGTTCGCTCGGTCCACTTTCTAGCGTTGTTTTCACACACAATTGCTCCACGGAATCCCTCCATAAGGTCTCGAGTTTTCTACTTGTGTAAATAGTCAAGAATCGATTACGTACTCCCTAACTTTCACTAGCTTTAGATGAAGTTAACAAATCGATTTAGTGTGCACTCTAAACAACCTATAAATCAATCAGAAACACTCATATTAGTAAAAACAAACGATAATCATGTGAAAACTTCAAAGTATATTTAAAATAAAACTCAAAACATATCAAGAACTAGGAATTCATCCTCCATCAATAATAGAATTAGCTACTCATGGTTTTGAAGTTAACAAAGAATAAAGAAAAAAGAAAGCTAACAAAAACCAAAGTGTAGTGTGTGTAAAAGTGTAAAAGTATATAGAGAAAAGTAGATAACTTCTCTATTTATAGGCTTCAATTTGCTTGCAATCCTCGTAGGAATAGAATCTCTTTCCCATAATAGCTCAACTTCCAAATCCAAGTATTTCTCAAATCCTTCCATCTCCTCTTTCCAAATTCAAGCCAAATTCTTCATCCAATTCCAAGTCCAAGTCTTCGTACCCCATGAGAGAAATACTCGCACAAGAAAGATGTTATTTGGTCGCCGGAGAAATCCTGGTACCACCGGAATCTGGCAAGACACTCACATGAAAGTTCTCTTCAGGTCACTAGAATCTTCTTATCCATCGACGGAATATTCCGTCACGGTGCCGTTAGCATTAACTGTCAAAAATACAGTCTTTGTTACTCCAGGGGGTCAAGAGTCAAGCTTCAGTAACTGAGTCAGCTCCCTAGTCAGCTAGTCTAACTCGACTGACAGAGTCTTATTCAGATGGGTTATGGGTGGATCGGCACGAGTTGACTCGCCAAGACAAATATCCGGCCGAGTTTCGACTGTTTACTGAGCATTTTTCAGGCCGAGTTCAGGAAATTCTTCAGCTCAATTCCATGTACATAATTCCTAGCATACATCTAAGTTGAAGCATTCATTCTACCCAATTGCTGTAGTTTAGCTGCAATTTATCTTCAATACAACCTCAGAACCAACATCTTCTTTTCTCAAATCAACAACATTACCTTCTCCGATTCACCATCTCAATCACTTCCACCAAACCCACCTGAATCATCTTATTATATCACCACCTTTCATCTCATCTGCTTTGATTTAAAGAAAACCCAATAGATCCCCTTCTTCTCATTTATCAACAACATCAATATCTATTTCTCAAATTCACAGCAGAACTCAAACCCCTATATCAATTCTTCATAGCAGCAACCAATCTCAGGCCACAACTCCATCTCTTATATTCCAGCAAAGCCATAACACCATCCTGCCATCCTTCCCGCACCATCATCTCAAACTCAACCACACTGTCACTGCCTTTACTTGCCTCAATCTAAACCACCACAAACTCAAATCAATAGCACATAGCCGCAGCTTCTCATCCTTATACACAACCTCATATCCATCTCTGTTAATCAACCAACATTAGTAGCAGCAACTTCTATTTCTTAATTTCTCGATATCAAACTGACCCATCTCTGATTTATGACCTAAACTCAATTTCTGCCATTATGGACTCAAACCCAATCAATTTCTTCGATCTTCATCACCACAGATCAAAACCTATTCAAATCTTCCTTCTCGTTCTTCAATCGATTCATCCTTTCTAACTGCATCTCTCATATCCAACATCTTCCTCATCTCAATTTCACAGAAACAACACCTAACTGCTTCTCGATCTTGAATTCAAGTTGACCATCATCTGCATCTTCTCAAACAAACCCTGATTAAAATTCCAGTCCATACCCATCTCAATTTCATCCTCTTTGACTTCAACTGCAGCACCGCTGTTCTTCATAACCTCGCCATCTGAATTTCTCGGTTTTTAATCAGCAGCTGCGCTGCTTTTCTTTCTTGTTTTCAAGTGGAACGGAATGAGAGAATGAAATCTCTCAAGTCAAGGGTTAGGTAATAATTTGGGTAGGATTCGAATACCCAGCTGAGATATGTAGTGGTACAGTTATCTACACCCATGCTTAGAGGATTAGGGACACCCTGGATTGGCAGCCCATTAACCTCAGCGGGCCTGGCTTTAGTAGTACTCCTCCGACGGAGAATTTCCCCTTTATCTTGAATCGGCTCCCAATATTATTGGATGTGAAATGACTTTTTCCCTTCTTGCTCAATTTATGATAATTTCTTCTTCTTTTTCTCCGTGCGACTCCAGAGTACCTAATAACTCAAAAACACACGTAAAATACATAATTTACAAGAAAAATAGCAAATAAAGCATAAAAAATAGATAATAAATAGGGTGTATTCTACACCTATCAAGTACGATTTGCAGTTAACACCATTCTCTCTCTCGACAACAACGGGTCCATAGAAACACTATTATCATCAACAAGTAGAGTGGAGCATCACAGGTTCAAAGTTGAAGACATTCTAGGTTTACAAGCAACAGAACAAGAAAAGAACAAATTTCATATTCAAGTAAAGCAGCATACAATGAGAAGATTTTTGCATATACGTTGAAGACTTACAATACAATGAGCATAATTATACATACAAGTTGAAGACTTATTTACAAAAGCAAAGAAAATCAAAAGGTGAGAATTATTGAAGTTTGTGATTTCGAGACAATACAAGTTGTGAAGAATCAAGTGGTAAAGTACTTTTCCCACGACCATGGTTTGTTTTACTTTCATTTTGTTTTGTATTTTATTTCTCTAGTTCATAAAAAAATAATAAAAAATAATAAAAAATAAAAAATTGAGACAAGAGAAATTTTATTTTTGTATTTATTTAATAAGCCGCGGGGAAGGAAAATCTATAAGGAAGTTTCAAGCGACAAGGATTTAAGGAAAATGTTACAAATTGTCAAGGATCTAAAAAATTCGAGAGTTTATCATCACAAGTTGAAGCCAAAGAATATGATCGAGACTGAGAAGACGAAGAGCCGAAGACATTTCTATTGGATGTCGTGAGAGTGGTGTTCTCATACTTGGCAATCAGATGTGTAGGTGAGTAAGTAATCTCATCTTCGATAATAGTGGTTGATTTCCTTTCTTAGAGATCATCAGGAAAAGATTTTTACTTCCCACGATTTTGTGGGGTCTCCAGAAATTATTCAGAAGGTTTCCTTCCCACCATTCAACGTGTCGCAGGATTTCTATCTTCATTCCTACCTACACACATATGAGAACCATAAAAGTGATTCTTTTGAGTGCAATTTCATAAAACCCTTTTAGTGAGGTAGAAGTCAAGGCTAAATGCTTATTGGTCGCTTTCAAACCTGAAATCTTTCATATGGCATAGGTTGACCGGTCACACTTTCTTTGATTAATCGCACTTTATATTTGAATTTTCTCTTATACTTCTGATTTCTTGACACTAGATTGAGAATCTTTATGTTCTTATAGCTCTTTGGATGCTTGCGACCCTGGAATGCTTTGAAGTTGGAGTAAGTTTTGTGGGTATATCTCTAGTAATCCCTCACGAGACTATAACTCGTCCATTAGGGACACCTAGGGGTTTAAAGGCTTGTTTTACATGCTAAGTTTAACCGTATTCTCGACGAAATGGAGTTGTATGTATTTAGTTTAGTTTGCTCGAGGACTAGCAAAGTCTAAGTGTGGGGGAATTTGATAGGTGTTGAATACACCCTATTTACTATCTGTGGTTTATGCTTTCTTTGCTATTTTTCTTGTAAATTATGTATATTACGTGTGTTTTGAGTTTTATAGCAACCTTGGATTCATGCGGAAGAAAAAAGAAGAAGAAATCATCCAAAATCGAGAATGAAAGGCAAAACTGTCATTTCACATGAAGATACCATTGGGAGCTGAGCTAAGGTTAAGGGGCGATCATATTTGAAGGAGTACTAAATATAGATTAGCTGAGGATAAGGGGATGGAAACTTTGGCTAGCCCTTATCAGAAGTGACCACCTAATATGGGCACCCATCTGGGATGGCTCTTATGTTGGGTGTCTCGATCCCATTCTTACCCTAACCCTAGAATCGAGATTTCTCTCATTCATTCAGTTCATTCAACAGAAATGGAGAAGAGAGAAAAGCTGCACAACAGCCATGAAACTGAGAGATTGGATTTGAAGCTGTGGAAATAAGGATTCGACAAGTGATTTTGGGTTTGAGAAATTAATGCTGTTGTTATGAATTGATTACATGAAAGACGAAGTTTACAAGGGGATCTGTGAGATTTAAATCAAGGCAGATGAGAAAAAAATTGGGGATTGTTCTCGATTTAAAGTTGCCGTGAATGAAGGGTTCGAGTTTGTGTGTTGATCAAAGAAGAATGATACTGATATTCATGGGTTTGTGTTGATGGTGGTACTGGATTCAGTGGGTTAGATGGCTGTTGTTGATCCCGCAGATGAAATTAAACGGATAAAGATGGGGTTAATTTGAAATTGAAGCAAAACTTGTGCTATTTGAGCTGAAGCAGTTAAAGAAATGTTAACTGGTAGTGAATGGAAAACAGAAAGAAATAAAGATTGAGTTCCGCTGTGAGGTGTTCTTGAGTTGCAGATGAGAAAGAAAATGGGTTGTTGTTATGCTTGAAGGGTTATGATTCGAATTAGGAGAAGATAAAATTGAGCTGTGGATGCTGGTTTATTTCAGTTGAAGCAGAGAGGGTTGTACTGCAGCAAATGAACTGATTTACAGGGGAGTATGAATGATTGGAATGGTTTGTGTTGGAATTTTTGAATATAAATATGAATAGGTGTGTCAACTCACTTGAGTCTTTTCAACATTAGTGTTTTATCCCAAGGGATGTAACTCTCCATTAAGGGTTGTGACTCTTCATGAGATGACTTCTCCAAGAGTCACCTCTAGCCTATATAAACCCCACTCATTCTCCATTTCCAAGTGTGTTCTTAGAGTCATAAAACTGGTACTAGAAATTTAAGAGTTTGCATGTGTCTTCAAGAGTTAAAGAAGAGTTTGTGCTACATCTATTCACGTTTGATGTTCGGTGTTATCGAAGTGCTGCAAAAAACATCGAGGTATTGTTGAATGTTGGAGACATGTGCCGCTAAACCTGTAACATCATTTTATACAGGGCGTCAAATATCTTAAGCAAAGAGATTACTCGCCTCAATACACCCAAGTAAGTTTGTTTAAGTTTTGTGATTTCTATCCTTCTTTTCTTGTTTTGTTGTTGGTATTGCAAAACGTAATACATAGATGAAAATACACGAGTTTTATTATTGGATAATCGGTAACAAAGATATTTATCCAACAATCTTAAGACATTTGATCCTCTTAACATCTTTGTTACTGATTTGGAGGCATAGACGTTTGTCACAGTACACCTCTTAATCATTCCATTCAAGTAGTGGAACAATCTTCTTAGGGAAGGACCATGGTTTTGATATTGGCTCTTCCTATATATACCCCTAGAAATACTAGTGATACCCCTGTCAGTTAGAAAAATAGTTAAAATTCAGTTACTAGAAAATAATTAAAAGAAATAGGAAATTTTGATATACCTACCCATCATTCTATATATCGTGGGAATATTTACATAACTGTAAACCTGAAAAAAAGGACTCCCTTAAAATCATGAGCACAGAAAACCGTCTAAATCATTTTCTCTTCGGAAAAAAATTTAGGGCATTAGTTTCATAATAAATATCTTAATTAAGTAAACGATGATATCGTTGGTGTCAAGTTTGGAAGGTTTGGAGATTGAAGCGTATTCTGCTGAACCCCGGGTATGTATTCCATTACGTTGTTTTCTTGGTTCTTTTTCGGAAGAAGACATAGTATGTGTGTATTGTTTTGTATATGGAGTACTTCGTTTTCAAATGATTATGCCGTATTCAAGTACTATTTTTATCTCAAGTATGTACCGTCTCTTAAATATTGAGATAAAAACTCATAATATAAACTTAGTATGTGTATATCGTCCTCCTTTCATTGACTTAATCTAGCAAGAATTGTCACATACTGGGTTTTTTTTATCAGTAAATTTAACTGTCACTTACTAGATCAGTAAGCTTTGATGAATTCCTCTCTGCATTTTCCTCCTACTCATAAGATATCTACGGGTTATTCTCGGAAATCTTACTTGTTCCTATGATATTTTTTGAAGGGTATTTTGACGCCGTATGTGGAAAACCCCTCTGAAGTTACTGGTGTAGCCGAAACCGGCTCCCAAGAGCCTCAGCCAGTCTCGACTCTATCGCAATAATATCATGACTTGACGGCTGAGTTCTCAACTGATGAGGTATATAAGCAATGATTTATTGTATATCAAATAATAAAATTAAAAAACAATTCTAAATACCCTCTATTTGCTGTTGTAGGCATTTGCGAGTTTTGGGGAAGCTATTCAATGGTGTCATGATAAAGCAAGAAAAACAAACACAGTGGTTATTATAAGAAAATCAGAAAAAAAAATCCTAAAGTACAAGGCTCTTTTGTAGTAATGGCGTGTGAAAGATTTGGGGTGTTTAAAAGTGTTAATTGAACTAATGTTGGCCAAAATACAGTAGCTCGACATCAAAGACGAAAACCGAGAAAGACAGGAACAAAGAAATGTAATTGTCCTTTTCGGTTGAGGATCACATGTGTTGATGGAAAAAACTGGAAATTATGGGTTTTTAAGGGCCAACACAATCACTCCCCTTATGATACACTAATTGGCCATTCATTTTTGGGAAGGTTAAATCCTGAGGAAAAAGACTTGTGCATTTCTCTATCAGTTAATGGAGTTAAACCGGCTCTAATTTTATCTACTATGAAGAGTCGCGATTCCAAGAATGTCTCAACTGCAAGGACAATATACAATGTCAAGTCCAAATTCAAGGTAAAAGTAATGGAGGGGCGAACAAAGATGCAAAAATTATTGCAGTTATTAGACGTACATCATTATGTAACATCGAACAAAAGAGAAACAGATTCAGGAAGAGTGTTAGAATTATTTTGGTCACACCCGGATGGTTCTAAGCTTTCTCAATGTTTTCCCACGGTGCTCCTACTAGATTGTACCTATAAAACGAATCGTTGGTCTATGCCACTATTTCATGCTGTTGGTGTGACATCTACCTCCCTAAGTTTCACAATTGCATACTGTTTTATGTCTGCAGAGAAGACTGAGAATTACATTTGGGCTCTACAACAATTAAGGCAGTTGTATTCAGCTAGTAATCTTTCGTCGGTAATAGTAACAGATGACGATCAACAACTACAGAACACTGTAAATCTAATCTTTCCTGAAGATACACGACTTTTATGCACATATCACATCTCATGTAACGTGTCTTCCCATTTCGAGAAGGATATACCCAGCAGAAGAACGGAAGATATGGAAGATATTAAAAAAGATTGGGAAACTTTATGGAGGTCTGCAGACCATGCAATGTACGAGATTAATTTAGCTTACTTTCTCAAGACTTGGAGAATGATATATCACACCACAATAAGTTATTTGTGTACTCAATGGTTGGCTCATAAAAAACAGTTTGTTTATGCATGGACAAATAATATTCTACACTTGGGTAATACAACTACAAACCGGGTCGAAAGCGAACATGCGACACTAAAGAATTTTCTACGGTGCTCAACTGGTGATTTTCTCAAATGTTGGCAAGATATGGACAACCAATGGGTAACACGAGTCATCAACATTCGAGCTTCATTAGAGAAAAGCAAAACCGTTTCTATACACGCATATAGTCAGAGCCCGGTTACGAAGAGATTGGTGTATAATATATCTCATGCTGCTTTGGAGTTAATTACGCTGGAAGTTAGTTCACTTGGGAAAAAGTCGTTTCGGGGGAAGATGTTTATGCATACTGCGGAAAACGCACGGCTTACCATGTGCTTGCGAAATCCTCAACAACCACAAGAATTGTAGTCATATTTTTTTTGACTCTATACATGAACACTGGAAGCATCTTTCTATGGCTCCTACATATGAAAAAGTGGCAGCATTTTTTGATTGGGAAGATTTGTTTGAGAAGATAAGAATGAAATATGAGGCGTGCACGGAATTGCAAAAGCATTTCATGTTACAAATGTTTATAGAGATTGGAGATCCGAGTAAAACGAGTATGCAAGAACCGAAAGGAAAATTTCCAACCAAAGCTCGCCCAACCAAGGCACAAAATAAAGCACAGAAGAAGAGAGAGAAGTCGACAAATAGGGATCCATCGAAGTGGGAAAGACCACCTAAAGGAACGGCCTCTACATCAGCAACAAAGAAAGTGCCAGCCAAGGCATAAAAGAAGGCAGTAAATAAGTCTCATATAGTGCACGATGTTAAGAATTTTGACTTGCCGGATTTGAATGAGCTACCAGATTTGAACGAAGTGGATGAACAATATGTTCTTCCCGGTAAAGTGATGTTAAAAAGGAAGAAGGTGAAATTTCCAATTAAATCTCCTAAACAGTGAAGGAAGTATACGAAAATGACCAAGACCAACAGTCAAGATATGTCGTACGACGATGAGTACTTGGGAAAACTGATTCAAGGGATTACGTTTCATCATCCAAAAATTCTTTCTGATGTTGTGGAGAGGTTGGAAAATGTTGCACCCGATGGGCATTGTGGGTTTCGAGCTTGTGCCAAAATGTTGGGGTTAAGTGCTGATGATGGATGGAAGACTATCAAGATTGAGATGGAGCGTGAACTGACCGTGAATTCAGATATGTACATACCGATAATCGGCGGAGTGGAAGAATATAGAAAGATACTTACAACTCTCCAGTATAGAAGGCCATTTGCAACTCAATTGTACTGGATGGTTTTGCCTGGCATGGGATATATTTTTGCCTTCGCTTTCAACTGTATTTTTTCATCATATTCAAATATGGGAAACACAACATGGTTACCATTAAGGACCCCTCCTCCAGCAGAATTTAAAGTTGTGACGATTCTTAATCTTGACAATGAACATTTTGTTAAAGCGATATTGAAACCATGTGCTCCCCTTCCACCAGTTCTCAGTGGATGGAATTCTATATGCACCGAGGAGGCGCTACTGTGGACCCCAAACATGGAAATGCTGCATCGAGGATGGGAAAACATCGATCAAAAACAACTTGGACAAGGTTTACAGGTTATCAAGGAGATACACCTTGATGAACCATGAATATCGTTAGTCAAACAACTTGCGTGTTTAATTTTTGGTGCAAACTGTACATGAGTGAATTTTCAATTTCTGTCTTATGAGAATTTGGTCATAACTGCGTGTAAATTGTTTAACATGACTTGATGACAGGCTATCACATATTTGTGACTTGGATTGCTGGTGGAGCTCAGGCAGGAATTATGGCTAATCGATCAGCTGAATTTGTTCTATCAATAGCTTTGGGGTTGGACAGCTGTTGCGAATGTTTACCAAACTCCAGACACACTTTATTTAAGTTTACTTGTTTACAAAATATTTCTGATGTTCCAAAATTTGTGAACAACACTGATAGAACTTGCATACTTGGAAGTGCAATACAACACTTACAGAAATTATAAGTTAACCAATTTCATCCATTTCATTTGTCCACTTTTTTTCTCATTTACTACAATATGTCTGCCCAAACGCTGGTTATAAAAAGTAGAAAAATCTCACTGATATTGTTTGAAAGATTGAAACTTTTTACATTTAAATACATGGGAATCATGATTATCACTGCCTCAGCTTTGACATTCAAAGATACATTTACTAATCGAAAACAAAATCAATCAAATCATTACTTGAAGTAGTAGTTTTACAAAATTGGGTACTGGCTGTACTTGCTTATAATAATACCTTAAAAATGAAGAAATTTGGAAGACACAATTTATCGAACAATTATCTACCATTAACAAAGTAAAAAAGAAACAATAAAAAATCTGATTACGTAGAGAACATTCAAAAATTTGGCGACGACCATACCATCAAAATTCGATCGTAGTAGAAGCGGAGATTGTTAACCCTTGCCTATTACCCACAAATATCGACTCCGTCTCTATCGCACATGTTTCACCACCAAACCCATCATAATTCTCGTCGATCCAATCCCCTTCATATCTCCCAGTCATATAAACAGAACCATAACCCTTTAGTTTAGGGGATGAGAAGAAGCATAAAAACTGAATTTTGGGATGAGAAATTGGTGTTTAAAATACCCTTTGTTTGGTTTTTAATAAGAATAAGAGAAATTGTAACACCCCAAATTTCGGGCCTGGATTCCAACCCAAATCCAAACCCGAAACCCGAAATGCTACATCTAATTTTTTATCCCGGACTTGCACTTTTGGCCCAAGCCCAAACACCCATTTATTTGCCTAGTCTTTATTTATGTTCAATTCAGAAATTCTGTCGCAGCGGTTACATAAAAATTCTTTTAGGAACATCCAACCGTTAAATTGACTTGGTTTTTAATCCACATTAACTCTAAAGAACTATAGATTACTATAAAAATTAATATCACCGTTACAATTACCAGATTTAATCCAAAAGAGTCGCGTTTTTAAGGAACAAACGTAAAATAAAAACAGACATCAGTTTACTCCAAGAATTTTACGGAACAAATTTCAATTCCACAAATTATTATGTTTATAAGTTGTAAACTCTAACTTAGTATATTTTCAGTTAAAAATTGTTCTATGATTTTTTTTTTATCTTAAGGAATTATTGACCATAGTCAAACGCATAGTTGACCAGTACTACAAAAATGTAAAACAGTGGAAGTCCAATTTATAAAAATCATATCAAATCACTAACATCTCTAAATTAGACTTAGTTTACCATTTTAAATAGGAAACACAGAGATCTTAAAGTTTACTTAAGACATCAAAGCCAAAACAGTTCCATAGAATAGTTTTAGAAAAGGAAACTCTCTATATAATTTAATCTGTCAGAAACTTTATGAATGTAGTACAGTAATAAACGATTATTTTTAAAATACTTATGTGGCTCAGAAAATTCTGAAATTTTTATACGTACATCTAAAAAGAGTTTTCCATATACCACAAAAACATTGCCCAAAACCGTATTATATAATAATTATAATAAATGGTCAAACTGATATGACTCATAAATTTTTATTATTTAATCAAATAGAATTTTCTAAACAAAGCCTTATTTTCATTGGTTATACATTAACCCAATAATCACTAAAGTATTGATAATCAATAAAATACTAATTAAATCATCTAAAAGAGTTTAATGATATTTTATTACAATTTCCAAACAAAAATTCTATGCAAACTACTATAATAGCACCAAAACCGATCTCTACGCTTTTCCGCCATTAGCTCCTTGTGGTGCCATAAAATCTGGAATATTTTTGTCATTAAACGACGTGATTTGTGACACCCAGTAGGAAAAGAAGCAACAAAACATTTTATCAAACATTTTTAAATCTCTTTAAAGACCACTAGCATGATTAATAGCATCACAAGCACATGGAAACACCACATCCATAAAAACAATTAAATCAATAGAATCAATCAAATCCGCTCGCCCCAGGGAGCCCCACGTGGGTTTAGGGAAAAAAAACCATTCCCAAGGATATCTCGTATCCCATCAAAGATAATTTTAAGGATCACAACCTATGGACCGCAGCCCGATAATCATCATCATGCTCACATCATCATCAATAGCATCATAAAAATTTGTAAATATGAAATTTAATTAACAAAACCATAAATAAAAAGAGTTTTAGATTGAGTTGCGCCTACCTCAAACGCTAGCAATAATCCTTAAGATAACGATTTAATACCAATCCAAAAAGAGACAAAACGATGTAACCACCGATCCATAAAGAGACCCGAACTATTATGTCAACTAACGTTTTTCCTTTTCGTTTTATAATCTCAGGTTCATGTGTCAGTAAGATTCTACCATAAAACTACCCACCGACAAGCAACTTAGTTCTCTGTTTTGTTCTGTTTCCTCCAATTTTCTTCTTCCGTCAAAAGAATACTTTCTAGGTTTATGTGTTTAGAAAGACGGCATCTCATTCTTTATATATGCGGCCACTTCAAACCCTTTTTGTCCTAGGTTTTGGCAGTATCCAAAAAGTGACGTATCAAATATGGATAGGTGACAGGACCGATCACATCTCTAAATTTCATTTTCTACTCAATCCTGCGACTTACTAGTTAAAATGTAAACTCTAATAGTTGACCTTAATAAAATTCGTGATCAATAGTCAAATATACTGGATTGAACCCCACTGTTGTTTAGCTAAGTTTCATAAGAATTTCACGTGTCACGTAAGGTATATTAAATAGTTCTAGGCTTCTAGCAAACTTGAACCAATAATTTGTTGGATATTTTCAATAACTTAGAAAATAAAACTGTTTTCGTTTTTGGTTTGTCACTATGATGGGGAAGTGTTCTATGTTGGATAAACACAATGGATGTTAGTTGGAGATGAAGGGACACCTCTAATAGGTGTGATGGTTCATAAAGGACACAACCATTCCCAACAGACACTTTATGTGTCTTTTGGAAGTGAAGAGTCATCTCCAATAGGCATGAATAACCCTATAAGTAGTGAAGGAATTCTCCCATTCTTAAGAATGAATTCAATGTTTTCTCTCCATCTAAAGCATCATCAGAAATCTCTCTCATGTGTTCTTGGTTGGGTCAAGGGGTGCAAACCTTGAATCCAATTTCTGTTGTAGGCTTTCATTGTATCCTCAAGGCATTATTTCGCATAATTTGTAATCGCCAATTTATATTGGGAGGGTAGAAATAATCGTCTAAAAGAAATCACCCGAGCCTTGAAAGCTTTTGAGTACAACAACAATTTCTTTTAGTGTTATCATCCTCTGTTTTATACCCAAAATTTCCAACAGTTTTAGACGATTAGTTTTTCGATCATGGAGGATGAAATTTCGATTGCGTTAACAGATGGTTACTGCGAGGGAAAACTGTCATCAATCAGATAAGTGATCTTATCTTGTTTTCTTTTTATAAAGATTTTAAAGATTGTATGCTAAATTAGGTTTCTAGTGTGGGGATACATACAAATTAGTATGATTAGACTAGTATCCTTGAAAAGGCATGAATCTGGAAAATCATCTCTTGTGAATGGACATCTTCTTAATGGGACTGATCATGTCGGGAGATGTATATATGCATATGTAGGAATACATAAATTGTCCTCTGAGAAACTTGCTATATATGCTCTACTATACTACCTAACTTTGTACCGGTCCATGCATATGAAGTTTGTAAGATGTATGGTTTAGTGAATGTTGCTTGTTTTGTCTTTATCCCCTGATGATATCTTCTGATATGAATATCAATACACGTGCAATGTACATAGTTGAAGTAGCATCTAGAAACCATGATTGGTTGTTGTGTGTACCATTTCGTATCCCTAGTATCATTACATTGTTGTGTAATGGTTTCATGATTATTTGTATAGCCATGAAATATGGGAAATGGGAGTAGAAAGCTGGTGTCTCTAGGAAATCCTTTCAAGTACGTTTGAGTAATTTGTACGGTATTGATACGGCACTAACTCATTAGTGTCTATTAATGATCGATGAATCCTTTTACAAAGATATCCTGTTTTGCACATGCTCCTTGAGCGGGATGTCATTGGTGCAGACATTTTTTGTTCCTCATTTATACTGGTTGGTCACGTTTGCAAGAACATTGCATTGGATTTGAAGATAGCCGAATCCAAAAGGATGGTACGAAACTGTACCAGTGATTGGATTTGAAGTTTTAATTTCTATTTAGAAATTATGGGGTACATGTTTGACACAAATGGTATTTCATGATATTGAGTTGCATTTTGGCATTTGAGAATTATCATGAAATAGGGGGAGAATTTATACGAAAATGTCGTATAAAATTTTTCTAGTTGGTGGATTATTTTAAAACCAAAATCGTCATAATTGTTGAGACAACAATGGTATGGCATGAACATAATTCTTGCGATAAGAATTATAGGTTCCACATTTGGAAATTGGCAGGTCTTAAATGACATCGAAAGGGAAAAATGGAATACCGGTCAATATGTAACATATTGGATGAATTGGGCGGCCGACCAAATATCCAACGATGAGGTGTTACGATATTACCGATGCATAAATTATGAACATTTGCATTACATAATGTAGAATGTTAAATAGACATTGTCTATGTAATTGGGTATAAATTTGTAGAGGATTGGGCATGAGTAAAAGAGTTACTCATCAATGTATTATATTTGTTGAGATAGCAAATATATAAGTTGCCTACAAATTTTCTATGCCTCTAGTGTATGCAAGTCTATAATGACTTCTTGTGAATTAACCGTAAATGTTAATTAGGATCACTAGAGAAGTTACAATTATTTTGTAAAATCAAAGAGGAACATTTTTAATAATGTTTTCAGAATTGATTGCATTAGTAGATGCAATTAATGAGAAGAAATGGCTTAAAACCTAACTTGTAGAGATCCTATTTTGGAAGAAGCCATCTCAGGAGGTCTTGATTAATTGTGAATCAGGATATGATCTATAACGTCTTTAACAAGACTTATAATGAAAAGTCAAGACATACAAGTCTTAGACAAGGAACGGTAAGTCAATTACTCAAGAAAGGAGTAATTGCAAAGTTAACCATTGAAACGGAGAAAAGCTTGGTAGACCTACTTATGAAGAGTCTCCCAAAGGAATTAATTTCAATGAAGTATATAGAAATGGGACTAAGGTCAGCTGAAGGAAGGTTGATCTCCCATAGCGTAAAACCCAACCTATGTTTTGAAAAGGATAAACAAGGTTCAATGTGGTACCAACAAGTTATGGGCTGTAGATTATGGAGCACTAACATAAAACTTCCCATTTCAAGTTAGTGCTGGTTTTTCTGCAAGAAAATAGGATGGATGTAAATCCTTAATGAGTCTGTGATTAGTAAAAGGTGTCTCGCAGAAACACCTTCGAGACTTACCTATATGAGTATGGAAATGTGGGCCGTTTCCTAAGAGAAGAAGACCGTTCTCTAAAGAAGACTCATGAATAAGGATATAAGCACAAGGCCTTTATAGTGCTTGGCTACAGAACACATGATTTATGGAATCAATATGTGTGGAGACTCCGGTTTTATCATAAGGGATACTTGGTTCAAGACTAGTTTCACCATAGAATCTCGATAAGGCTTTGAGTTTCTTACACTAAGTGAAGGTTCAAACCCAGAAGGTACCTATCATTTATGTATTGGTTTCAACGATGATGCTTAGTCCCAATTGTTCTTGAACTACGTTGGCTTGATCCCACTCGGGTACGTAGGCAGTCACTTGAGTGATGCAGCCACTCCGGTTTTATAAGTTTTATTTTATTTTATGTTTTTGTTTTTTGAAAATAGGGGGAGATTGTTGGATATTTTCAATAACTTAGAAAATAAAACTGTTTTCGTTTTTGGTTTGTCACTATGATGGGGAAGTGTTCTATGTTGGATAAACACAATGGATGTTAGTTGGAGATGAAGGGACACCTCTAATAGGTGTGATGGTTCATAAAGGACACAACCATTCCCAACAGACACTTTATGTGTCTTTTGGAAGTGAAGAGTCATCTCCAATAGGCATGAATAACCCTATAAGTAGTGAAGGAATTCTCCCATTCTTAAGAATGAATTCAATGTTTTCTCTCCATCTAAAGCATCATCAGAAATCTCTCTCATGTGTTCTTGGTTGGGTCAAGGGGTGCAAACCTTGAATCCAATTTCCTGTTGTAGGGCTTTCATTGTATCCTGAAGGCATTATTTCGCATACCTGTTGCAATCGCCAATTTATATTGGGAGGGTAGAAATAATCGTCTAAAGAAATCACCCGAGCCTTGAAAGCTTTTGAGTACAACAACAATTTCTTTTAGTGTTATCATCCTCTGTTTTATACCCAAAATTTCCAACATAATTCTTCCCTGATCCTACCTTAAAGCACTTCCAAACTCTTTTATAAAGTCAACAACTTAATTAACCACTATATATATATTATTATAATGACAACCATGAAATCATTCAGCCAATACTATCTTGACCAAAAAAAATAAAAAAAATAAATACATTATGTGTGAACATGACCTAAATAAATAAATGGAATGAAAATAACTACCCTCCATTAATGACACAATATGCACCAAGACCCTATTAACGACTATATGCTCAATTGTGCATGCGTCTAAATAAGTATGAACCATAGCTCATACTATGAAATGGCCCAACAAGACTAATTTTTATAAGTATAGCCTAAATAACAAAACAATTCAATCAATCATCACCACTGCCAAATGTACTAGCACAAATGCACCCAAAAATTATGATAATACCCTTTATGCATAAAATGACCATTTTACCCTCAAGAGAAAAATGACACCAATACCCCTTAAAATTGGGACGGGCCTTACAATCCTATCCCCCTTAAATGAAATTTCGTCACGAAATTTAGAGGTTACCTTAGAAAAGATCAGGGTATTTGGTTCGCATCTCGGATTCTAATTCCCACGTCGCTTCCTCGACTGACGACGCCGCATCGCACCTTAACCATAGGAATGGTCTTAGTGCGGAGCACATGCTCTTTAAAGTCCAAAATTTGAACAGGTCGCTCCACGTATGTAGCATCCTCTTGGATCTCCAAATCCTCCAAAGCAATAACATGTGTAGGGTCGATAGCATAAGATGGATCTCTCTCGTACTTCCGCAACATTGACACGTGGAAAGTGTCATGAACGTGCCCAATTCGCTGAGGTAACTCCAACTGATAAGCTGCTGCACCAATACGTAGAATAATTTGGAAAGGCCCAATGTAACGTGGTGATAACTTTCCTTTCTTGCCAAAACGCTTAACACCTCTCTTCGGACTCACTTTGAGTAACACCAAGTCACCCTCAGTAAACTCTAAAGGTCGGCGTCTCTTGTCTGCATAACTCTTTTGACGACTCTGAGCTGTCATTAACCTCTGCCAAATTAATCGAACCTTCTCGCCTGTCTCTCTTACCAAATCAGGTCCAAAAATGCTACGTTCGCCGATCTCGGTCCAACACACTGGAGATCT
The DNA here is from genome assembly GCA_023529315.1 of Papaver bracteatum. Classification (NCBI taxonomy): domain Eukaryota; kingdom Viridiplantae; phylum Streptophyta; class Magnoliopsida; order Ranunculales; family Papaveraceae; genus Papaver; species Papaver bracteatum. The sequence goes on from JAJJWX010001315.1 coordinate 2,133,757, forward strand.
ACAAGGTCGTCCATACAATGCTTCAAAAGGTGCCATACCGATACTAGCCTGATGGCTATTGTTATAAGCAAACTCTACTAATGGCAAGTGCTCACTCCAACTTCCCTTGAAATCCAAAGCACAAGCTCGCAGCATATCCTCCACAACTGAATTACCCGCTCAGATCGCCTTCGTCGGTCCGAGGATGAAAGGCGACTAAGAGAAACACGTGTACCTAACGCCTTATGTAAACTCGCCGAATCGAGAAGTAAAATGAGGATCTCTCGTCGATACAATCGAAACTGGCGTACCGTGTAACCTTATTATCTCATGGATATACATCTGACTTAACGTGGCTAACGTATCTGTCTTCTTGATTGCTAAGAAGTGCGCCGACTTGGTAAGTCTATCAACGATAACCCATATAGTATCCTTACCGTGTGCAGTTCTAGGTAATCCCATGACAAAATCCATAGTGATGTGTTCCCATATCCATTCAGAGATGGGCAATGGTTGAAGTAACCCTCCTGGTTTCCGATGATCAATCTTCACTTGCCGGCAAGTGAGACATCTCGACACATACAAGGCAACATCTTTCTTCATCCCTTTCCACCAATATTGCCTTTTCATGTCATGGTACATCTTTGATCCTCCTGGATGAACGGTAAACTTATAATTATGAGCCTGTTCTAGTACCTCCATCCTCAATTTCAATGGCACAAAAAGTTTCCCCATAAAGCGAAGTCCACCATCAGATTGAGTCCAACCCTCTAGTATTTGACCTTTCGCTATCTGAGCACAAATTGAAATCATCTCTCTATCAGTATGTTGAGCTTCTATAATCCGATGTTGTAATTCTGGAACAACTACAGTATTGTAAATCATCTCGTCAGGGACCAAGTCACATTCCTCCATAAGTCTACACAAATCCCAAGCATGAAGATTCATACTTGCTACACCGACCCTCGATTTTCGGCTAAGAGCATCTGCTACAACATTTGCCTTTCCTGGGTGGTAATGGAAAGTATACGTGTAATCCTTAAGAAATTCCACCCAACGCCTCTGTCTCAGGTTCAAATCTCGTTGGGTAAAAATATATTGCAAGCTCTTATGGTCACAAAATATGTCTATCTTCTCACCATACAGATAATGTCTCCACAACTTCAAAGCGAACACAATAGCTGCCAACTCGAGGTCATGAGTTGCGTAATTCAATTCGTGTGCCTTTAATTGTTTTGAGGCATAAGCTACCACTCTTCCTTCTTGCATAAGAACACATCCTAAACCCTTCAACGATGCATCAGAAAAGATCACATAACCAATTCCACTTACGGGTGTTGTCAAAACTGGTGCGGTAGTTAGTTTCTCCTTAAGAATGGAGAAAGCCTCTTCACAATCATTATTCCACTCAAACTTGGAATCCTTTCGAGTTAATTTCGTCAATGGTGAAGCAATCCTTGAGAAATCTTGAATGAATCGCCTATAGTAACCCGCTAAGCCCAGAAAGCTACGAATCTCAAACACGTTCTTTGGTCTTTCCCAGTTGGTAACTACTTCAACCTTAGATGGGTCTACTTTGATTCCTTCTCTACAAACCACGTGTCCCAAAAACTGAATTTCAGAAAGCCAGAAGTCACATTTACTCAACTTAGCATACAACTGATGAGATCTCAACAACTGCAGTGCTAATCTCAGGTGTTCCTCATGCTCTTCTCGTGACCGTGAATAGATAAGAATGTCATCTACAAATACCACTACAAATTTATCTAAGTACGGACGGAAAATTCGATGCATAAGATCCATGAATGCTGCTGGAGCATTTGTGAGTCCAAATGGCATCACCACAAACTCGAAGTGTCCAAATCGAGTTCTAAAAGCGGTTTTTGGAATATCCTCTTCCTTGATTCGGAGTTGATGATAAGCTGATCGCATATCAATCTTCGAGAAAAACTGAGAATCCTTCAACTGATCAAACAAATCCTCGATCCTAGGTAAGGGATACTTATTTTTCACTGTAACTTCATTGAGTTTCCTATAGTCAATGCACAATCTCAGCGAGTTATCCTTCTTCTTCACAAAAAGGACTGGTGCACCCCAAGGTGATGTACTACCTCGAATAAAACCCTTAGATTCCAACTCGAGTAATTGTTTGTCTAATTCTTTCAACTCCATTGGTGCCATTCGATAAGGAGCCATCGAAATTGGCGACGTACCAGGTTGAACTTCAATAGTGAAGTCAATTTCTCTTTTAGGGGGCAAACCTGGTAATTCTTCAGGGAAAACATCTTCAAACTCTTCTACCACAAGGATACCCATAGTAGATACAGAATTTTGTGGCTCGTCTTCTAACATTCCTAAATGATAAAGAAAACCTCTAGAATGAGTCTGTCGAAAATGTCTTTCCGACAAGATAAGGGGAGCCGCAAGACTACGAGTTCCGGTAAAGTGGACAACTGGACCTCCATCCGAGTGCAGAGTCACACGTTTTTGAAAACAATCAAAAATAGCACGATGAGCAGATAACCAATCCATGCCCAAGATTACATCATAACCAGACATATTCATCACAAAAAGGTCAATCAAAAAATCATGCTTAGCTATACGTACCACACACATTCGTGCTACGCGATCAACACGTGCACTACCTCATACAACACTAGCTACGCCTAGGTACCCATCAAGCAATTCAGTTTTCAAACCCAAGGACAAAACAAACGAAGAAGAAATAAACGAATGAGTAGCACCAGTATCAAACAATATCTTAGCCCAAGAATTGTAAACTAAGAATGTACCTTCAACAACTGAGTTATCCGGATCCTGTCCAACATGACCAATATTAAAGGCCTTAGGTTGCTGAGGGGGTTGTCGAGCTTGGTATTGTGGTGGATTGTTCTGAGGACGGTTCTGTTGATACCCTTGATGCTGGTTCTGAGGTGAAAATGGTTGTTGGTTCCTCTGAGAAATAAGTACATGACAGTTCCTCTTAAAGTGTCCAGGTTGTTTGCAGTGATAACACGAAGGTGCAAGAAGCTCCATATTCGGTCCATTTCCTTTCTTCTGGTATGGATGGTTGTTGTTGTTGTTTTTGTTCTTGTTCTTATCCCAGTATGACGTTCTCGAATTCTATTTGCCTCTTCAATGTCTCTCTCAGCAATCATTGCTCTTTCCACTATCTCATTATAAGAAGTAATCTTCAGAATAGACAACCTACTCTTAATTGAAGGCCTAAGTCCTTCCTGAAACTTAAAAGCCTTCAGCTCTTCATTCTCAACCAGGTGAGTAGCAAAACGTGAGAGTTCTTCAAACTTGGCTTGGTGTTGAGCTACGCGTCATGTTTCTCTGGGTCAACCGCATAAACTCGATCATGCGCTGGTTTCGTGCGCTTTGTGGAAAATACTTACTTAGAAAAGCGAGTAAATTCCACCTGTGTAAACATACCATCATTCCTAGAATGACGAGTCAAGTCCCACCAGCGAGTGGCCTCACCTTCAAGCTTATAAACAGCAAGATCCAGCTTATCCTCGTCATTCACGCCTAATAGGGTGAATATTTTCTCAATCTTATCTATCCAATCTTCAGCAACTAGTGGATCAGGACTACCCTTGAAAGAATCAGGCTTTTGTTCAATAAACCTTCTAACTAATAAAGCTCGTTGATTAGGTGGTGGAGGGGGAGGAGGTGCATTCAGATTAAGATTCACTTGTTGTTGCATCGCTTGAGCAACAGCATTCAAGGCACGGACAACATCACCAAAACCCTCATCTTGTGGGCCGGTTGAACCATTATTACGACGAGACATGTCCTGAATGAAGGACATTAAATCATAAGTATCACAGAGAGAATTCTCTATGCAAAATAAGTGCAACCTATTACGCATGCTAACAAACAACAATTAACAATACACAAACAATTCTACATTCAAGCATATATACGCACACACTGACTTATTCAGAAACTAGCCTGCCCAAAGGATCAGACTAGCTCTGATACCAAACTGTAACACCCCAAATTTCGGGCCTGGATTCCAACCCAAATCCAAACCCGAAACCCGAAATGCTACATCTAATTTTTTATCCCGGACTTGCACTTTTGGCCCAAGCCCAAACACCCATTTATTTGCCTAGTCTTTATTTATGTTCAATTCGTAAATTCTGTCATAATGGTTACATAAAAATTCTTTTAGGAACATCCAACCGTTAAATTGACTTGGTTTTTAATCCACATTAACTCTAAAGAACTATATATTACTATAAAAATTAATATCACCGTTAAAAATACCAGATTTAATCCAAAAGAGTCGCGTTTTTAAGGAACAAACGTAAAATAAAAACAGACATCAGTTTACTCCAAGAATTTTACGGAACAAATTTCAATTCCAAAAATTATTATGTTTATAAGTTGTAAACTCTAACTTAGTATATTTTCAGTTAAAAATTGTTCTATGATTTTGTTTTTATCTTAAGGAATTATTGACCATAGTCAAACGCATATTTGACCAGTACTACAAAAATGTAAAACAGTGGAATTCCAATTTATAAAAATCATATCAAATCACTAACATCTCTAAATTAGACTTAGTTTACCATTTTAAATAGGAAACACAGAGATCTTAAAGTTTACTTAAGACATCAAAGCCAAAACAGTTCCATAGAATAGTTTTAGAAAAGGAAACTCTCTATATAATTTAATCTGTCAGAAACTTTATGAATGTAGTACAGTAATAAACGATTATTTTTAAAATACTTATGTGGCTCAGAAAATTCTGAAATTTTTATACGTACATCTAAAAAGAGTTTTCCATATACCACAAAAACATTGCCCAAAACCGTATTATATAATAATTATAATAAATGGTCAAACTGATATGACTCATAAATTTTTATTATTTAATCAAATAGAATTTTCTAAACAAAGCCTTATTTTCATTGGTTATACATTAACCCAATAATCACTAAAGTATTGATAATCAATAAAATACTAATTAAATCATCTAAAAGAGTTTAATGATATTTTATTACAATTTCCAAACAAAAATTCTATGCAAACTACTATAATAGCACCAAAACCGATCTCTACGCTTTTCCGCCATTAGCTCCTTGTGGTGCCATAAAATCTGGAATTTTTTTGTCATTAAACGACGTGAGTTGTGACACCCAGTAGGAAAAGAAGCAACAAAACATTTTATCAAACATTTTTAAATCTCTTTAAAGACCACTAGCATGATTAATAGCATCACAAGCACATGGAAACACCACATCCATAAAAACAATTAAATTAATAGAATCAATCAAATCCGCTCACCCCAGGGAGACCCACGTGGGTTTAGGGAAACAAAACCGTTCCCAAGGATATCTCGTATCCCATCAAAGATAATTTTAAGGATCACAACCTATGGACCGCAGCCCGATAATCATCATCATGCTCACATCATCATCAATAGCATCATAAAAATTTGTAAATATGAAATTTAATTAACAAAACCATAAATAAAAAGAGTTTTAGATTGAGTTGCGCCTACCTCAAACGCTAGCAATAATCCTTAAGATAACGATTTAATACCAATCCAAAAAGAGACAAAACGATGTAACCACCGATCCAGAAAGAGACCCGAACTATTATGTCAACTAACGTTTTTCCTTTTCGTTTTATAATCTCAGGTTCCTGTGTCAGTAAGATTCTACCATAAAACTACCCACCGACAAGCAACTTAGTTCTCTGTTTTGTTCTGTTTCCTCCAATTTTCTTCTTCCGTCAAAAGAATACTTTCTAGGTTTATGTGTTTAGAAAGACGACATCTCATTCTTTATATATGCGGCCACTTCAAACCCTTTTTGTCCTAGGTTTTGGCAGTATCCAAAAAGTGACGTATCAAATATGGATAGGTGACAGGACCGATCACATCTCTAAATTCTGTTTTCTACTCAATCCTGCCCAGCTTACTAGTTAAAATGTAAACTCTAATAGTTGACCTTAATAAAATTCGTGATCAATAGTCAAATATATTGGATTGAACCCCACTGTTGTTTAGCTAAGTTTCATAAGAATTTCACGTTTCACGTAAGGTATATTAAATAGTTCTAGGCTTCTAGCAAACTTGAACCAATAATTCTTCCCTGATCCTACCTTAAAGCACTTCCAAACTCTTTTATAAAGTCAACAACTTAATTAACCACTATATATATATTATTATAATGACAACCATGAAATCATTCAGCCAATACTATCTTGACCAAAAAAAATAAAAAAAATAAAAACATTATGTGTGAACATGACCTAAATAAATAAATGGAATGAAAATAACTACCCTCCATTAATGACACAATATGCACCAAGACCCTATTAACGACTATATGCTCAATTGTGCATGCGTCTAAATAAGTATGAACCATAGCTCATACTATGAAATGGCCCAACAAGACTAATTTTTATAAGTATAGCCTAAATAACAAAACAATTCAATCAATCATCACCACTGCCAAATGTACTAGCACAAATGCACCCAAAAATTATGATAATACCCTTTATGCATAAAATGACCATTTTACCCTCAAGAGAAAAATGACACCAATACCCCTTAAAATTGGGACGGGCCTTACAGAAATCAAGGTGAAAAACTACGGTTTTTTTGTTGATGTATTGGGGTAAAATTTGAGGTTAAAAAATTCAGGCTTTTCAATTAGAGGTTTTACTCTTCAGATCGCAGGAGAGAAGAAGAAGATGTTTCATTGTTTATTTTAATATCCGTGAAGAGAGGAAAGAAGATGAAGATGATAACTTTTCGTGGTACCCTATTTTTTTTTTTTTATAAGCAAAGGCCTGGGAAACAGGCTAACGATCAGCCTCAACTGCTGGAGCTATCTAAGCAGGAGGCATAAACCAAAACATAGATGTTTTTTTCAGCTTTGCCCAATGAGCTAACTCATGATCTACCGAATTACAAGTTCTAGGTTGAAACGAAAAAATACAAGAGATTAAGGAAGAAGCAAAAAACTTGATATCTTTGAAGATTGCATCAGTTCTAGAATCACCCTCAAATCGACCTGAAGAGAATTGTTCCACCAGATGTTGAGCATCACTTTCAATAATGAGGTGTGTAAGCTTCAGTTCCACAACTTTCTTGAGTCCTCCCCACATTGCTCTAGCTTCGTATTCTTCTGCAGATGAAACTTCAAAGACCATAGCAGCACAGAAAGAAGATTTGCTAGTGTGATCTCTCATCACGAAACCTGCACTATTATCTCCAGATATATCATCGTAGGCACCATCGGTATTACATTTGATCCAACCAGTCAAAGGGGGCATCCATTTATGATTAAGGCTGATAGGGGTAGTACAGGGAACAACAACAGTGTTCTTTCTAGTTAGAAGCATGGCTTTGGCTCTTTATAGGACAGATGTATGAGTTTCAGACAAGTTTTGAAAAACAAAATTATTTCTACTAGTCCAAATAGACCATAAAATAGCAACAAAGAACTGTTGATCATCTTCAGATAACCTAGAGTTAGAGTCCAACAACCAGAAAACAAGCCATTGTTGAAAAGTATTTTGAGTAAAGAAAGCAGTGTTTATGCAAAACTTCGATAGAAACCAAAATTTTGAGGCAAAAGGACAAAGCACCAAAGCATGCATAATGGTTTCCAGGTGATCACTACACCTGGTACAAGCAACAGAATGCATTGGCATTCTGGTATGGAGAACAGTTCTAGCTGGAAGAGCATTTTTTGCAGCCTTCCACAAAAAAAGTTGAATTCTGTAAGGAACTCTAATTTTCCTGATATGTAGCCAAAGATACTTATAGGGAGAGGGGTAGGAGCCTCTGAGTCCCAAATAAGTAGATTTTGAAGAAAATTTCCCATTCTTCGAAAGGTCCCAAGCCCTCTTGTCAGGAGTGAAAAGCTGGCTTAAGGTAATAGTGATAATCTTCTTAACAGAAGCATCATCAAAGTGAGTAATAAGTCTAAAAACAATCCAAGTTCTAGAGGTATTATCAATGAAATAATCAACATTCAAGATAGGATTAAGAGGGGTAACAGGGTTAGGAGAAGCAGACCCTAAAGTAGGAATTCATTTATCACACCAAGGGTTGATAAACTTCCCATCTCCAACAATCCAGGAAACAAAAGGTTTTATTAACTATTTTATAGCATGAAGGCATTTCCAGGTCCAAGAACACTTAGGGGGATACTTAGCATGAAGGCATTCCCAGGTCTAATTCTTTGAGCTTCTTCTGTTTGAGCTTCCAAGCAGGGCAATTCTGATTCTTGTGGTCAAGAATGTGACAAAACATACAGAATTATCTTGGGACTATGATGTGTCTGCATTCAATAAGGAATGGTTCATTTCTACCATTAGCAAAGAGAGGTATTCCAGTTGGTAGAGATTTCTGAACTTGAATTTTGATGCAAACTTTAACATTTTTCTTGTGAGGATGCTTGCAAAATGGATTTTGAGCTTCGATTAGTTCACCCATACTTGTAGTAAGTAGATTTAGGTCTTCATACCCAGTACATTCATTTGGAATATTACACAATATAAACCACATGATCTCTTCTTCAAAAACAAGTTGGTGATTTGGAGGCCAGCCTTCCTTTGGTACCACTTTCAGAATGGATAGGTAACCACATATAAACCAAGGTTTTTGTGAATTAATTCTGTTAAAATCCTCTTCTGAGAGAAAACGGATGAGAACCTTATTTCTTTGACCATTAAAAGTATAAATCGTTGGATTTTGAGCCAGGGGCCAATTGTTGCAGATGTAGTATCTGGTAAAAGAAGTTGGGATGAGGGTTTCACAACAAATGTAACCAGCCATACACCATTTCCAGTTAGTATCATCTTCAGCTAGAATGACTTTCTTATCTATGAAAACAGGTTTTGTGAGGGTTGCAGGGAGATTGAGCTTATCCGATATTTGGATAGAGAGAGCTTGGATTTCAAGGTTCAGAATATTAGAATCTCTTGAGGAGGATGGTTTTTCCATAGTGAGGGTTATGAGGATATATATTTCAAAGATTTTGGTACTCTTGGGATTCTCAGAAGCTATTATAAAAAGGGTGGTTAGAAAAATGAAGTTCTGTTGAGTATTATGCTGATAGGTGATGATGGAAGCAGAGTACCATATGGAAAAGGTAGCAAAGTTTGTAGTCTTGTGTGTTTGAACCTTAAAAATAGAATGAGAATCTTGATGACCAAAGTCAAGGCAAGTTTTAGGGAGATTTTGATGTAAGGTAGCAATATTGGGACTGAGAGTAGTACTTTGGGAGAGAGATTTAGCATATGTAACATCTATATCAGAAAAAAACTTTCTAGTTTGGTTTTTCTGTGGAGTGTTCACGTGAGTAATAAAAGGAGGGTAGCACGACAGGGTGAGATGTTGGTACGACAAGGGAAGGGAGTGAGTATTTTTTGATTGGATTGTTGAAAATTTATTGTGCTTGTCATTACTTGGAATGACGTTAGGCTAATGATATAAACTTCCAAAAGTAATAATGGTAGAAAGTTGAGGGAGGTAATCCTTTGTGGGAAACTGGGTGGGTGAAGGAATTTGGGTAGAATTTTGGCGGGTATTTCTGGTGAGTAGACTAGACCCTTTCCTGGCCGGTATACCCCTAGTTGCAATGGTGCCTCCCAACTGATGCTGCTTTATCCAAATCTGCATGCCACATAAAATGTAAATTAGTCCCCAAAGATAATAGTCAAATTCTGGTAACCTACCAAATCTCCTCTTAAAAGCACCAGGATAAGGCGTATCGGTTATAATTGCTATTAGGTGTTGAAAGTAGAGAACGGTGGTGTAGTTATGAAAAGAAAGGGTTGAAACAGACACCAGGATTTTACTCAGCCTAGAATAATTATGGGGCTTAGGGTGAAAGGTACACGCATGAAGTTGCATGGGCGAAGTGAACGAAGCGATTTGACGATAAACCAACCTCCATAAATGACAGTTAATGAAAGAATTTATTCCTTTAAAAGGTGGGTTTTGAAAGTGATTAAGAAACTCATTAGTTTTTTTTACTGGAAAGGGAAAGATTTAGGTATAGATTGAGAGATGGCAAATTTCGGCAATTCTGATCCCGTAACCCCCTCCATATCAGATCAATATAGAACGATAGCAATATTGTTGAGCAATTTAAGTGCTGATGAATTGCAACTGTTAAAAATTAATGTTCAGACCGAGTTGGGACGTCGTGAAGCGGTTCGACAACGGCAAATGGAAGAAGAATATCGCAGGCAAAGAGATGAACGACGGAAGGAAAGGATGTATGCTGAATGGGTGCCTCAGTACTTGAAAAGACGAGAAAGGAAGGATAGTGAGTGGGAGGCAAAGCAAGAGGAGAAGGCTGAACAGAAGACCAAGGGACCACAATATGGGAGTGGAACTGATGAAGAAAATGACTCCTCCGGAGGATTTGATACAGATGAAGAAGGTGGGAGGAAATGGAAACAAGCGATATGGATTCTGATTATGGGGATAGCAGTGAAGAGATGGTGGTTGAGCGACTTGTGTATGACGCAGAGCATCTAAGGGTTCGATTTGAAAAGGAGATAGCCAGTCCCAAGAAGTATTCTCGAACCATGAACGAAGGAGATCAATTTCCATTAACTGTGAGTGCCCGGGTTCCTTACTTAGATGAGGATTCGGATTCCAGTGGTACATCTCCAGCCCCATCAAGCAGCGAAGACAGTGAACGGTGAACAGAGGAGGGGTAGCAAGACGTGTGGTGGATGCCACAAAGTCACCAGGGGGAGCTAAGTTTTTTTATTGTTTAAAAATCTTGAAGATGGTGAGTAAGTTTTTTGTGAAAAGACTCCTCTGGTGATTTCCTTGACTACCCGACTTCTTGAAACTGTAGTTTATGGAGTTGGAAAGTTTCTTGCTCTTGCTTTTTTTCTTTTCTCGGTTGAATATTTTGTTTTGATATTTTGGTACTAGTTCTTGCACAGGGTTTGGTAACCACTTATAGCTGGTTATGTGGTGTTTGTTGGGTAGTTGTTGATTTTCTATTTCAAAAGTGTGTGTGTAAATGGGTTGCTGAGAATGTGATGGGTGATGATTCTTGATTTCTTGGAATGTAGTGATGTAGAACAAGGTATTGTGATTTCTGAAAATGTTTTCTCTTAATGTTTTATCTTGAATGACTTTGCTGTAATCTAAGTTCTTGCTATTTGTAATGCTGTGATAGAGTTTGCAGTTGATTTTGATTAGAAAGCACAGTGAGCTGCAGTGTATGTAGCCAGTGATGAACAAAGGAGACTGATGGTTGTTACTCACAAAGGTATCTGAATATAATCTAAGTTTAGTTGTGGTAGAAATGGTGCACTTCTGGTGTACTTTTCTGATTACGAAATTGGTTAGATAGTGCAAGAATCTGTTGTTAAGGCAGCTGCAGATGAGAATTAGTAGATGAACAACAGGTTTCTGAAACAAATTAGTAAACATTCAGACTGGAAACAAAGCCTAGAAAACGGACTTGGTTAACCTCCGATTTGCAGAGAAGAAGAAGTTTTTTCCGTTGGATCAAGAATATATGATAGATAGTGTTTCTTTGAAAGGAGCTTTCGTGGTACCCTATTATTCGTATGTTGGGGGTATAACATTTACGGCAGTTTGATGGGATAGAAAAAAAGGTTGCCGGGGTATATGGATCAAGGGGTATGGTTAGAGTTTCTGGGGGTATATAGAGGAAGAGCCTTGATATTTCATATTGAAATATAAAATCTGAAAACACAACGCATGAGACATTTGGTCTTAGTGCTGTGTAAGTTTGGTCCTAGTGTTTTGTATGTTTTGGAATGACACCAAAACATGGATGTCCTCTTGAGTGGATGGTTACTTTCTAGGATTGTTACTGTACTTGCAAAACTCCACTTATAGAAAGTGGTGTATACACATGTTCCGTGCAGAACCATATAAATGGATTTTCGCTAATGTTCAAAATTTAGTTTGAACATTGCATTTGCGCGGAGCCCTTAAATTTTGGTTTTACTGCAAGGTAGTCTTAACGAATAGAAATATAAATCATTCGAAAGAAATGATTTTTTTTTTAAATCCTGGTGCAAATAAAGGGGACATTCGGGATTCTGTAATATACTCAACTCTCGACGGTTATTCTCCACAGTGTCGTTGTATAACAAATATACAAGGATGGAGAACCCTTCAACTTTGTTGTCGATTGACGATGGTGCTGTAACCATCGTGAGTGCTATTAACAGGTAAAGGGTGTTGTTCTGTTGTTTCTTGAATTACAATGATGACTTCGGTGTTGGTTAAAGTGGTTCCTTCTTTTAACGTTGATAATTTAGTGTAAACTGAACCCTCAACGGTTGTCTCATTGTGTCTCTTCATAAGTAAACAACAGGTGGAAGGGATTCAAAACAACTGCCTACTTAAAGTATCCAATACACAGTGGCAAGAGGTGTCAAGGTTTCACAAACACAAGTTTGGTGGGTACACAGACACTTGTTCCACATTACATAGAAGCATGATTTGACGGTAAAGTGTCAGTTGTATGTGGCTTTAAATTTCAAATTAGAAGATGAAATTTGAAAGGTCACGACCGTTAATAATCCCTAGTGGTTGGGCACTAACATGTTTTTTTGTAAAAGACATAAGAGGTGTCTCTTTTAGATACACTAGAGAATATATAACTGATTCAAACGATGGAAGTTTATATCGCTTTCTCTTTTCTCCCAAATTTTCCCCTCACTTTGAACGTGTTTCACTAATTAAGTTCCCACCAGTTTGGGCACGCATGACACATTTCTTATATGATATTTAAGATTGTGTGTCTAAGGTTAATTAGTCGGGCAACACAAGAGTCACACCGAATAAGTGAATAATGGCAGTTAATGATCAAATTTGCATATCAACATTCTGTGCGTGACAGTACCAAGCCAATGTTGGTATTGACATGATTTTCATGATTATCATTGTCGGTATTCTTTTGATTTGGGAATTTCGGCTCACTTTGCCAAAATTTATTTAGTCGGTTGTGAAGGAAGGGAAAATATTTCCTTCCAGTATCACTTGTGGTGTCGTTACAATCAGAGATAGTCATGAAATGTGGGGATAAATGTAATTGACGGTTTTTGGAAATCCATTGGATTTGTGATGTGTATGGAGTGTGCTTCCAAACCAGGGATCAAAGTCCCTCTTTGAGAAGACGTGATCTATTCCTTGAGTCACATGTTGGACGTGATCTATGCTTTGAATCACCTCTTTGAGAAGACGTGATCACATGCCGTGATCTTGATCTGAATCCATCGAGAGTCTTAGTGGAAAGAAGTTAATGAAGCGTAACTAGAACATATGTGAGGGTTTTGGATTCAGCGAAGTAAAAGAATCTAAGCATGGTTTTAAATGTTTTATGAACATGTTTAGAGAAAATGGGTGTATCTCCCTGTTGAAAAGGATTTTGGACTTGTGAACACGTAAATTACGCAGGTATCTACGTGTCCCCAAACAATGTTCGCACACACCGAAGTTCACGGGTTGGATATAATATACATAGCAAAATAGTGTGTACACCGATTCATCGACTCTGAGTCTTCTGACTCGTCCTTGTCTTATCGAGTATTTAACACAGAGTGCATAGAAAATGGTAAGCAACCTCGGAACGAACGTAAAGTGCGGAATGTAAAGAGTATAATGTAGGTTGCATAATGTAAAGAATATAATATAAAGTGCGTAATATAACGTGCGTAATATAACGTGCGTAATATAAAGTGCGTAATGTAAAGGAGACAAATAATTACGTGGTTCAGCACTAAGGCCTACATCCACGGGGTAAAAGAAAGTTTTCATTATGTATTGATTGATTACAAAATTAGTCAAATGACTTTATGGGTTCTCACTGAGGCAGCGAGATTTTGGGCATTACTTACTCTTCCTAATTCTCTCTCCTCTTTTCTCCTTCTTCTCGACTTGCCCCTCTTTCTTAGTGAGGAGGGATATTTATAGGGATTCCACGTGGGTTCCACCGATGGAGTCATTGTAATCTTATCCTCTTGTGTTTTGTGCCAACATGCAGAGTCTTCGGTTATTATGAGGCTCTCCCTTCGTTTCTTCGTTGTTGCCGAAGAGGTATGCTCGCTTCTTCTGTTGGTGGGCTGACGCATGTGCTTCCCCAGGTATTTAATGCGGGTGGTTGGGTATTTCTGCACGCGTCAGACCACGGTATCCTTCCCCTGTATTGTCCGTGTCAGTCGGTTGGGTCCTGACCGTAGATCTGAGATTTCTCTCGAGATGGGATAAAGCAGATCCGAGGGTGTATTGGGTCCAATGCAGTGGTGCTTTGTTCTCGTGATCCTTCATTTGTAGCCATTGGATCTGCTAGATGAGGGCCCCTTCCTGATGGTACACGTTTCTTGGCTGTATCGATGTGGCATCGTCTTTTGATGCCCTTCGTCATATGCTCTCCACGTGTTCATCCGAGGACACGTGGAGAGTGGCGGAATTATGTACTTACAATTTGCCCCTTTTCTTCTGACTTAAGTCGTCAGTTGAAGTGAGAGGAAAACCGTCACATATTCCCCACTCGCCCAATAACTTCCCCTTGATTTTAGGGTGCGTTTCCCACTAAGCAATAACTTCTTGCAATAACTACCCCTTGGGAGAAGGGACAGTTTCAGATTGCTTGGGTATTTAAGGGGGAAGATAATGTGAAATAAATTTCATTCTCTGTTGATTCTTCTTTCCTCATGAAAATACTTCCATTTTGTTTGGACGCCATTAACTGCTGCTGCTACTGCTCTGTCTTGAATACGACCGCTGCTGCTACTGCTCCATCTTGAATACGACCCGTCCTTGATCTCCTGTGCTCGTTCTTCGCTGTTGTAGGTAAGAGGTTAACCTTTGGTCTTTGTTTATCTGTTATCCGTCCCTTCTCTGCTGCTGTCTCGTTATCCTTGCGATGAAGAACACATATACAAAGTATATATACTTGCCATTGTTCTTCATTTGCAAGGGTTACGAGTTTCTGTTTGGGGAGCGCCTTCTTGTTTTATAAGTTAGCTAGGGTTTTCATATTCCTTAGAATTTTCAAATTTTTGATCTTTATTTGTGGTTCCGCGGAATCTACTATTTGTTTGTATATCCGTAGATATGGCTGATCGTCCGCGGGCTCATTACCAAACTCCGCCGTCTAGTCCTCCCAGATCTCCTCTGCGCAGAGACCCGGATATATCTCCGCCCGGAGGTTCTAGGGCTTCGCACGTGGATCTTCGTTCTCAGAGGGCTTCGTCCTCTTTCGGTCACCGACATTCTTCGAGGAAGGGAGATACTCCGAGGGGTCCCTCTGGATCTAGATATGCTTCTACCCGCACTTCTTCTCGTCCGCGTGACGAGCCTATAAATACGCAGGGTGTCCCTCGTGACGAAGCTTTGGATGCTCGTCCCCTTCGTTCTTCGGTTCCGTCGGTGTTACAGGAGAATCCTCTTCCTACTCCTCCGGCGATCCCCTCGAGAGGAAAATATGTTAAGGTTGGTGCTTCGAAGGTTGAACCGCCTAAAAGTGTGCCTTCGAAAAGGAAGGTCCTGGAAACGAACCCTTCAAAAGACTCCGCGCAGGACCCTCTTGATGAGGAGGATGCTGCGCTGGTTATTCGAAACGTCCCGGTTGGGAAGAAAAGAGTTACCTTCAAACACGTTGATCTGGAAATGTTTAAGGAGAAGCATGAGCTCCAAGCTTTTGATGTCAGCTTCTATGCCCCTGATGATGACATTACTTATGATCTCATCTCGAGATACCAGTTCGACGAGTTTCATTTGTTGACTACTGTGGGGGCATTCCAAGCGGGTCTTATGCTGCCTTTGTACAAGTCAGGTGATTCTTTTTACTACGACGTGTTGGCTGGTCGCGAGGGTTGCTCGAAGAATACCCATAGTCGTTCTATATCTCAGTTGACTGGGAATTATCTCCGCGCCCTGAAGGAGTGCTATCTTCGCAGCAAGGGAGAGACGATGATGACTTGTTATACCCCTGATCCTGTTGAGAGGGAATGGTATACCCCTCAGAATTTCAATAATTCTTTCGGGGATTATGTCAACATCAGGAACCGTAAGCCGTGGAGTGTGAGCCTTCGTAATATTGCTGCCTCCCGTGGAGAGATTCGTCTTTTGAGCGAGGTTAGCGATGCCAAGTTGAAGTATGTTCCTGGTACTGAAGGGTCTGCTAATAAGAAACTTTTTCCTTCTCGTGCGAGGATAAAGCGCGATCATGACTATGAGTGGCATGCCACCTTTATCGAGATTGTTGGTCCGTGGGCTTGGGGTTGGATTCCAGGTCCCGATGGGTGGCGTCCTACTGTTGGTAGCGTTCCTCGTGAGGTTCCTCCTCTTCGTTATGGAAATTTCTGCCACTGGCATTTGAATTTTGAAGGTATGAATTTTCCCTATAACTTCGATGTTGTTGATGCTGACGAGGAGAGTTCGGGTGCTGCCCCTGCGGCTGTGAAGGTGCAGATCCTTCATTCCTTTGGTTTCCCCTTCTTTTTCTTTACTCAAAAGGAAATATTTTGAGTCAAGGAAAGAATGTCGATATGATTCTCTTATTTCTCTGTAGGGGAAAAAGAAAAGGAGGATTGGTCCCAAGTGCTCTTCTAACCTTGTTGTTGATGAGGCAGAGGTCCAAGAGGAGGTTACTAGTCCTGCTAATGATGATTTCGAGGAAGATGAAGATATGTTCGATGGAGAGGAACGTAGTGAAACTTCTCCCCCTCTTCGTGAGGATTCTGATGTTGGTGGTGCAAAGGGTACCCCCTTTGTTGGGAAGACTGCGGATGTTACCGAGGCTGGTGGTTGTACGCAGAGTACCCCTGTTAGTGCTGATGCCGAGGGCACTCCTGCTTCTGGTAGTATTGGTGGGGACCCTATTGGTCCAGAATTTTCTTTTGGCCGGGTCCAATCTGCGGGGCCGTCCTTTGATGTGAATGCTACCATGGGTCTTGCTGATGAGTTCTCTCTGCTTTCCCCAAATGATGATTGGGACGTACTGGATACATCTGGTAAAGGGAAAGCTGCGGTGCAGACTTCCGTGCATGTTGATACCTCTGAGAAGGTTCCCTTTGTCGCGGAACCTTCAACTCGGTCCCCTTCGCCGTCTTTGATGTTGGAAGGTGATGATGCTGTCCTTGCTTGGATGAAGAAGAAAAATTTGATGTTCGTTCCGAACCCTACACCTGTGGTTCCTGGGGAGAAAGATTCCGATGCCTATACCCGAAAGATGATGCAATTATCCGCTGAAGATCGAGTCGCGGAGGTGTGGGATAGGAATCTGAGGTCACTGGAGGCTACCTTAGTGGTTGACCCTCCAACCACCGTCGTTGATATGATGGCCATAGCTGATGGTTATCAGTAAGGTTACCCCCATCAGCGGATGTTAGAGGTACGTCGTGTTTTACTGTTTTGTATTCCGTGAACGCTCCACGGAATTCTAACCTGATGCTCTTCGTAGGTGATGCGGAGAGAATAATGCAATCATAATTTGTACCAGTTTTTTAAGGCCAAGTCTCTTAAGTTAGAGGGTAAGCTTCGTCACAGAGAGGAGGAGATGGATATGGCGGAGGCTGTTATCTCTGCCAGAGATAAGGAGATAAGTGAGCTGAAGGATCGTCTTAAGGGGAAGGAGCATATGGGCACCGAAGAAGAGAAACTTCGTTTGGAGCTTGCTATGGTGCGTAGCGAGTTGGAGGCCATTCGAAAAAATGCTTCTTCTTTTACAGGTTTGTCCCTTGTTCATGTTTATCGTTGTTTTTCTTTTTAGTAATTCATGTTCTGTCTGAGTGCCCCCTCCCTATCTTCAGTGGGTGGAGTCCCTGAGATGATATGGCTTCGAAATGAGAGAGAGCGGCAGAAGACCCGTATTGCCGAACTAGTGGAACAACTTAAGAGTGAGGCCGAGAGGTGGGATGCCAAGGCCGAGGTATGGCGTCTAAGGCATACACAGATAGTTGATATGCAAAATAAGTATAACGCGGACCGTCGCCTTTTTGATGGTACTTTGACGTGGACACGTGATAACCTTCGTGAAGACCGCGAGGTTGCTTCGTCTTTGTCAGCTAAGATGAATCTCCTGGAAGAAGAGCTACGTGAGGCTCGTTCCTCCCAAGATTCCGATGTACGGGAGTACATTTAGCGTTTTGTCAAAGAAATCGGTGATGCTCGTGCCGAGGCCTCTGCCCTTGGAAAAGCCTTAGCCGCATCTCGGGCCGACGTAGCTCGTCAAGCCGAGTCTGAGAGAAATCTTGAAGTTAATATGTACTGGCTTAATAAAGGAATGGAGAAGCTAAATAACGAAGTCAATCATCTTCGTCATTTGGATTCAATGAAGCAGGTAGAGTTAGACGCTAGTCAATTTTCTCTTTCCCTTCTTCAAAAGGATTATAAGAAAATATCCGACGAATATGAATTTCTTGACGATGCTCGGGATGCGGTTGTTAACGAGTATGAAATAGCTTCTGCAAGATTCGAAGGTATATATTTGCTTTGCCGGGTGTGATTTTCGTGCTTCGCGGATCTAACCCTTAGTTTTTATTTTTCAGATCTCCAAGGACAGCTTCCCGCTGCAAATGAAAAACTTAACAAGGCTCAATCTGAGTTAGAGCAGTCCCATACTTCCTTTGTGCAACAGGAGGGTCGGGCCTCATATTTCAAAGGCTTGTCTATGACTAATGAACAAGCAGCTCAGTTGGCCTCTTTGGAAGTGAACCGTCTGTCTACCCTGTTGTCTCAGGCCGAGATGCGTAACACCGCTATTACGTACAAAGCTCGCTGCCAGCTAACCGAAGAGACGAACAAGGTGCTGGCCAAGATAGAGCATGACCTCCTTACCAAGCATGGTCTTGAAAAGCACTATCCTCGTCGCCCTAAGCCTTCGGCCCCGTCTGGCTCTTCGGGTCCTTCTTCAGGTGGGAGCGTTCTTTCACTGCAGAGGGAGAGCCCTACTGGTGGCACGAAATCGTCCAAGTAGATTCTTATGTTTAGTTGTAGAAAGTTGATCCTTGTAGAATATAGAGTTCTGGCTGCGTCTGTCGAACTTCTTCTGCTTAATTTGTTTTTTCTTTTGCTTGTCTTGTCGATCTTGTAATCAACTTTTCTGGAATGGATCATCGTTTGTTGGTTAGTTTTGTTAATTATCTTGACATTTGTTACCCTGCTGGTTAACCCTTAGCGAGGGAATTCTTAGATGGTGCGGGTCGGTGCAGCGTTCTAGGATATGGGGTGTTACTATGTACACGTTCCTCATTCCGTCGACCCGCTAACCTTATGTTTGAGTATGATATCGAAGGTATGTATATTCGTGAACATCTTGAGACCAGATACCCCGCTGGATAATCCTTGGTCAGAGGATTCCAAGACAGTGGTGGTGGTGCAACGTTCTAGGATATATGGTGTCACTATGTACACGTCCCTCATTCCGTCGACCCGTTGACCTAATTTTTGAGTGCGATGCCGAAGGTGTGCACCTTTGTGAACATATTGAGACCTTTCACCCAGATGGATAATCCTAGATCATAGGATTCCCATACGGTGGGGTTCGATGCAGCGTTCTAGGATATGGGGTGTCAATATGTACATGTCCCTCATTCCGTTGACCCGCTGACTTAGAATAGTTGGAGATTTCCTTCTGCTGGATGTCTTCCCCTTGTATTTTCTTTTCATAGATATGCAAGAAAGTTTATTTTATTGATTTATTGAGGCCTGCCATTCCTCGTCCAGAGATAGAAACATATCGAAAAGCATCGTCGTCTTCTTCTGGTATTCTTTACGTAGTTTCAACGCTGCGTTGTGATTTAAGGATGGTATGACTTGAGATACTTGGCGTTCCATGGATGGAGGAGGGCTTCCCCTTTTAGGTTGCGTAGGTAATAGGATCCGTTTCCTGCTACATCTTGTATGACATAAGGTCCTCCCCATGTTGGTGCCATCTTGCCCCACTTCTTTTCTCTTTGGTATTGGGGTATGGTTCTCAGCACATACTGTCCTTATACGAAATTCCTAAGTTTAACCTTTTTGTTGTATTCCCTTGCTAATCTTCTTTGGTAATTCTCCATCTTTTGTAGTGCTGCTTCTCTTCTTTCTTCGAGATCGTCGAGTCTTTCCAGCATCATGTCCGTTGTGAGGTTCTTTTCCCATGCTTCTGTCTTTGTGGTTGGCATGATGATTTCCGTGGGGATGACGGCTTCTGCTCTGTAGGTCAGCAAAAAAGGGGATTCCCCTGTAGATGATCTTCGGGTTGTTCGATATGCCCATAAGATATTGTGTAGTTGCTCACACCATCGTCCTTTGTGCTCATCTAATTGTTTTTTGAGAATAAGAGCGATGGTCTTGTTTGTAGCCTCTGCTTGGCCATTGCTTTGAGGGTATATTGGTGTCGATTTATTTGTTCGGATTTTGAAAGTATCAAATAGCAGATCGATGTTTTTACCTTGTAATTGGTTACCATTGTCAGAGACAATTTCCACCGGGATTCCAAACCGGTAGATTATGTTCTGAAAGATGAATGTGAAAACATATGAGTCGCGGATTCTTGCCAAAGCTTTGGCTTCTACCCATTTACTGAAATAGTCCGTGGCCACTATCAAAAATCTTCTTTTTCCTGATCCTTCGGTCAGGGGTCCCACGATATCTATGCCCCATTTTGAAAATGGCCAAGGACTATCTACTGAGTTTAGCATTGTTGTTGGTGCGTAGATTCTTCTCCCGAACCGCTGACATTCTTCGCACCCTTTTGACATCCTACTGAGTTTAGCATTGTTGGCCAAGGACTATCTACTGAGTTTAGCATTGTTGTTGGCTAATAATACCCTTGTGTTTTGCTTTGTCGGCTAGGGATCTCATCCCACTGTGATTCCACGCGTCTCCTCGATGGATATCTTTTAGCACTAGGTGGCCTTCTGATCTGGACAAGCATCGTAGCAAAGGCCTGAGGAAAGATTTTTTGTATAAAATCTCTCCCCTTAAATCGTACCTTCCTGGTTTTGATTGAATTTTCCTGGCCTGCTTTAGGTCTCTGGGTAATGTTCCTCTTTCTAGAAATTGGTGGATACCCAATCTCCAGTCTTCTTCTCTGCTGAAGTCCTCGTCTTCATATTCTATTGTCATGATATCATCTTCTTGGAAATCGTCCATGATGTTTTCTCCCACATCACCGTCTGTCATGTCTCCCTCCGCGCTATGCTTCCTGCTTGCAGCGCAGAGTTCTCACGGAGGGATTGATGGCTCGTAAACTCTGGTGATTTTGATTGCTTCTATATCTTTGTTTTTCAACATAGATGAGATGTATGCCAAAGCATCTGCGTGCCTGAGCTCCTTTCTGCTTAAGTGCTGGAATATGATGTTTGGTATTTGATGTGCTAGTGTCTGGACTAACGTCATGTATGCCGACAAGGTCTCTTCATACACATTATACTCCATCTCTATTTGCCTGATGATCAGTTGTGAGTCACTGGTCAAGCGTATATTTGTTATCCCCATTTGTATTATCAAACGCAGATCATGTACAATGGCTTCGTACTCGACGATGTTATTAGTGTGTTCTATGAATTCTAGTCTGAAGGCATGGATGATTCGGTCTCCCGTTGGGGTAGTGATTATGATGCCTATGCCAGCTCCTTTTTTGTTCCTCGAGCCATCGACAAATATTTCCCACTGTCTTGGGTTTGCCGGCTCGAGGATATCGACGGGATCTTTGCTTCTGCTGCCCTTTGGTAATCCCGTTGTATTGAGCCCTTCAATGCGGATTTCTTCATCGTTTTCTAGTGGTAGGTCGGCACGGAAGTCTGCTAAAACTTGGGACTTCTGGGAATGTTGGAGCTCGTGTATGATGTTGTACTAGTCGAGGTGAGTATTCCATTTTGTGATTCTCCCTGTTTTTCCCGCACTTTTGAGGACAGCCTCTAACGGGGATTTGCAGGGGACGCGGATGTAGTGTGTTAGGAAGTAGGTCCTTAGATTATGGGTAGCCCATAATAACGCCAAGATGAGTTGTTCGATCTTTGTGTAGTTTCTTTCCGCCGTATTGAGAGTTTTGCTGACGTAGTAGATGGGCTGCTCTATCTTCGTGTTGGTTTTAACCAACATCGCGCTGACTGCATTCTCTGTTGCTGCTATGTATAGGGCCAAATTGTGAACACGTAAATTACGCAGGTATCTACGTGTCCCCAAACAATGTTCGCACACACCGAAGTTCACGGGTTGGATATAACGTACATAGCAAAATAGTGTGTACACCGATTCATCGACTCTGAGTCTTCCGACTCGTCCTTGTCTTATCGAGTATTTAACACAGAGTGCATAGAAAATGGTAAGAAACCTCGGAACGAACGTAAAGTGAGGAATGTAAAGAGTATAATGTAGGTTGCATAATGTAAAGAACATAATATAAAGTGCGTAATATAACATGCGTAATATAAAGTGCGTAATGTAAAGGAGATAAATAATTACGTGGTTCAGCACTAAGGCCTACATCCACGGGGTAAAAGAAAGGTTTCATTATGTATTGATTGATTACAAACTTAGTCAAATGACTTTAGGGGTTCTCACTGAGGCAACGGGATTTTGGGCATTACATTACTCTTCCTAATTCTCTCTCCTATTTTCTCCTTATTCTCAACTTGCCCCTCTTTCTTAGTGAGGAGGGGTATTTATAGGGATTCCACGTGGGGTCCACCGATGGAGCCGTTGTAATCTTATACTCTTGTGTTTTGTGCCAACACGCAGAGTCTTCGGTTATTATGAGGCTCTCCCTTCGTTTCTTCGTTGTTGCCGAAGAGGTATGCTCGCTTCTTCTGCTAGTGGGCTGACGTGTGTGCTGCCCCAGGTGTTTAATGCGGGTGGTTGGGTCTTTCTGCACGCGTCAGACCACGGTATCCTGCCCCTGTCTTGTCCGTGTCAGTCGGTTGGGCCCTGACCGTAGATCTGAGATTTCTCTCGAGATGGGATAAAGCAGATCCGAGGGTGTATTGGGTCCAACGCAGTGGTGCTTTGTTCCCGTGCTCCTTCATTTGTAGCCATTGGATCTGCTAGATGAGGGCCCCTTCCTGCTGGTACACGTTTCTTGGATGTAGCCATTGTCTTTTGATGCCCTTCGTCATATGCTCTCCACGTGTTCATCCGAGGACACGTGGCGAGTGGAGGAATTATATACTTACAGGACTAATCCTTTTAACCGAATATAAGACACATCGGAGATACTCCATGCCAAATTTCAGATTTTTTGGACTTGTGGAAATATTTTTTGGAAATTACTCAACGGTGAGTTTTTCTTCCTGGAAAATTCTGAAGGACGACAACATTGGTCCGGTTTCAAATGGTTCTATGATTGATATGTTGTTATTTAGATTTTGATAGAAATTATGGGATCATCTCTTGAGTACCAGTCATTTCAATTTTTATTTTCCTTGAGGGTTACATCAACTTTAAACTGGTTGTGAAGTTTAAAGGAGAAGATCAATATTTTAAGATTCCTTACAGGGACATCTTTGAATGGCATCCTCATGGAATTGGACTCAGTAGATTCACGAAAGACGGTTGACAGAGTAAACCAATGGAAAGGCTAATTAAAAGCACTTTGAATTTTCCTTGGTGATGAAGTACCCAAATTAGAGTTGGGGGCATCAATCGTCTAGAAAGGATACAGTAAACAAACAGAATATTGAGTTATCTGTTGCTTTGTCAACCACTATAATTTCGATTGGGCTACTGATGCATCGTTTAAACTGATTTGAATTATCACTGGAAGGTGCAATCAAAGACAGGATGTTCTAAATAAGTGTCTGTCAAAATTTAATTTTGAAATTGTTTTGGAACTGATTGGTAAACATCACCAACTGTAGTGGTACATAATGAAAATGTACGAATTTTAAATTATGCTTGAACCCCTTCTCAATTTTTAGTCTTGGACGAGATGCTGTTAATTAAGGAAAATAAAGATAATTGAAAGAAATGATAATATTTGGGACCTTAACAGTATACCCGGGAATTATGGGGGTTATTGGGTTTAAACGATGCACAATCCTCTAGTCAACATAAGACTATGTGTTCGTGCAATATTGTGAAACTCATCCAAATAAATGTTAATAGTGACATTAACTATAGATTCTGAAGCTTTGGACGCAAAGTCGGATTAGAAGTGAGAGTAGATTTGGAATTCCCTTGGATATATGCTTATGGAAAAAGTATACGTATGTACAAAATAATGTATTGTTCTGATCAAACAATATAATTATTTGGAAATAACACATAGTTTGAGTATGGTACGTCTCGACATATAAATCGACGACATAACACCATATAGCAATTGCTCTCAAATGCGTGCATCTAAAAGAAATAGTGTATGTGAATTGTATCAAGCCAGCAAATGATATGAATTCTAAAGAGCGTATAATTGCGTCATTGACGGAAATGGGATAGCCTATATAGAGTAGTATTTATAGCGGACACCCAACCTAGCGATTGGAGATCCCATGGTTATCTAGGTTCAAAAGGGACAACCAAGTTATAAATTTATACTCAACGGAAACACTGTGAGAGTTTACTCTCTTTCCCAATTCTATGATGAAACAGTGTTGCCTGTCAAGTGAGAGGTTGAGATTTTCTCTTAATGATTCCTATGGCTTAGTTTGACTAAGAAAAGTATGGCAGGATACTTTCAAATAGGAGATCACCTATATGAGTGTGAAGTGGTGCCGCTTCTATGATAACTATAAGGCTAAGTTAATCTAGAGCACTCATGAAAAACCAACATCGTTCAGGGCCGAAATGAACACAACCGAGAACCGGATATGTAAGGAAATAAACTGTGTGATATATATTGCATAGGTTTACATCATAAAGTTAGGGTGTTCAAGACATCGCGTTCACCGAATATCTAGTAAACCCTTAGGTATTCACTACGGAAGATTCAAAGCCAAAAGCTATCTCTCCCGATGCAGTGATGTTCCGCGTACAAACTCTTTCTAGTGTATGCATTAAACTTGCATGAATTTCTATTCAATGTGGGGGATTGTTGGAATTTTTGAATAGAAATATGAATAGGTGTGTCAACTCACTTAGGTCTTTTCAATATTAGTGTTTTATCCTAAGGGATGTAACTCTCCATTAAGGGTTGTGACTCTTCATGAAATGAATTCTCCAAGAGTCACCTCTAGCCTATATAAACCCTACTCATTCTCCATTGCAAGTGTGTTTTTAGAGTCATAAAACTAGTACTAGAAATCTAAGAGTTTGCATGTGTCTTCAAGAGTTAAAGAAGAGTTTGTGCTATTGTTTATGGGTGAAAACTATTTCTGCCGGTTTTGGTAATTTGGGGTGTGTGGATGAGAAATGAGTCTAAAACTAAAAAAAATGCACTGCACGTGAGTGCTTGTAGATTCGAGAAATTAATCTGTGCAAATCCGGCCTAAACCAAGAAATGGTCGTTCCAGACTTGTTTCGGTTACAAATTGAAGGAGATGGGGTTGATCTTAGGGAGGGAAGCGAAGAAGGTGTTGATATTGTGAAGGTGTTGGCTATGTATGACTTGTACCAGAAAGCTGAACAAGCTTGCATGATGTAAGCTATCAGTTCCGGTGTTTGAATACGATTGTATCAACACTTGCCTCTGTTGTATTGTTCATGTTTTAAAAATAGGATGGATAACCTATTTATACAAGTATTTTAGTCTAACCCTCGTATCTCGTGGGAAGTGGAGAAAGTGGAGTGATGGAGTAATGTGTTAGTTCCACACGACCAGTCATGCCCACTTCTCCCATCATCACTAACCGTCCATGACTTCCTGAAACATTCTTGTGATGGCGCATTGTGAGATGCACGCTGTAAACCGCCAGACCAATACCCCAGTATGTATCCCCTAGTTTGTGACATGATTGATGTATCGAGTGTGTGGATCGTGGGACCCACATAAAGTAGCATGTAATGCTAGATTAAATAACTACGTTATTTAGGAAGTTGATACTTGTGAAGTATCGTGTGCATTCTATGCAGGTACCGCATCGAGTGTATCCAGCATGTATAAAACATCGTTGTTTGAGCGTCTCAAAGTAGCCTCATATCCAGACTACTTCATGTGATGGTTTGGAGGTTGATCAAGCAAGTCCTTCCTTGACCGGCCACATGGTGCGGTAGAGTGATGAACGGTGATCACCATGACGCCGTACTGACCAATTAACTCCTGACCAGGGCTGTATAACTAAGCCGGTGAAGTTGGACGGCCGAGATGATATTTGAGACACTCATCTGCGACCGTTAATGAAATTAGGGTTTTAGAAGAGGTGCGCAAGCATCCCTCTTCAGCCTGGTCGAATCCAAGATTGGGATGCGATTTTGGCTGGCCGATTATACATGCGTATAGATGGCATGACGGTGTAGGCGCCCATACCCCATTGTCCCACGAAAGTGTGATCTGGGCCACTAAATTCGTCTGGCGAAGTTGAGTGGTCGAGATCAATTTGCGACAGAAAACTGGTGCCGTAAAAGATGCACATCGTGCCAACTTTAGGCGCGCGTTCCGAGATGACCAATCTTGGTCGGTCTTGGACGATTGGTCTGGCGTGTAGGTGGGATGGTTTTCACGCCTATACCTTACTGTCCCATGAAAACGTTATCTAAGCCCCTCAAATTTTCCGGAGAAGTTGAGTGGTCTAGATTAGTTTGCAATTGGGAAGTGTGACCACGCTAGTTTGGGCGTGCGATCCGGAATAACCAGGCATGGTATGCCTTGGATGATCGAGTCTGGAGATATACGGGCCCACGATGGTCATGTTGGTATGACCGGATCTGCTTAATCTAATCTTGGACCCTTCATTCGTGCCGGAGAAAATGGACGCTCGTGATGTTCAGAAACCCTAATTTGGGTTTCACGGCCGTGCCTCATGCTCTGTTCAGGCGTATAAATTGGGATGACCAACCATGGTTGGTCCTGACCGATCGGTTAGGTATGTATGCGGGCCCACGGTGATTGTGTTGACATGCTCTAGGCCCTTTGAATCTACATCTACACCCTCCATTTATAACCGTGAAGATGGATGGTTGAGACTGTTTTGCGACACATGTAATGTGCTGCAAACCCTAATTTAGGGTTTTCCGTCCATACTTCTCTGGATTAGACGTTTTGGAAAGCTATGCCAATCTTTTAGGGAGGCCATCCATGCGGGGCCCGTGTTGGTTCGGTAGTGAATATTCCAATAATTGCTTGGGGTCATGGATCCGATTTGAGCTATTCATTTCATGTTGGTGAAGTTGGATGGTCTTGATCGTTTCTGAGACTGACATGGTCAGTCCATATTTGAATATGCTCAATCGGGCTAGTATAGCACACCGAGAGTTGCAGCATGTACGTGTAATGCTTGGAGGTTCGTTTTGCTCTGCTTAGAACAACACTCAGTCGTTATGCCGCACTGATAATGAGTACAGGAAATACAAGGCTGGTTATGCATTAATTAATAATGTTGTATTTAATTCACAGACTGGGATTGTTGCCACATGCTCCATTCTAGGTGAATTAGTAAAGTGAAGAAGTATTCATCACTTATCAATGGCTTTATCTTTTGCAAGATGTTAGCACATAATTTTGTCTTTTACAATTTTAGCCTTAAATGAAAATCCACCATCAACAGCTACATCTATTATCGTTCGCTGTTCGGTGTTATCGAAGTGATGCGAAAAACATCGAGGTATTGTTGAATGTTGGAGACATGTGCCACTAAACCTGTAACAACATTTTATACAGGGCATCAAATGTCTTAAGCAAAGAGATTACTCGCCTCAATACACCCAAGTAAGTTTTTTTAAGTTTTGTGATTTCTATCCTTCTTTTCTTGTTTTGTTGTTGGTATTGCAAAACGTAATACATAGATGAAAACCGTGTTACAAAGAGTTGTAACGGATCGGTAGATAATACACGAGTTATATTATTGGAGAATCGGTAACAAAGATATTTGTCCAACAGTTTGTGAACTTCTAAACTAGATGTATGCTAGGATTTATTAATAGGTAAAGAAAAAAAGGCCTAAATTGGCCGGAACACATCCTAATACAGAGGAAAATCTGTCCATTTTTCTGCTTCAGTGAGTTGACTCGGTACTGCCGAATTGATTTAGCTGAGTTCGATGACCGATCCTTCTCTGTGACTCAGTGAGTAAGCCGAATCATCCTGACTAAGACAGCTGACTAAATGCTAACTCACAGTCTTCCTTGACCCTTTAACTGACGGTTTGACTGATTTGACCGTTAAC
Organism: Papaver bracteatum; assembly: GCA_023529315.1. NCBI lineage: Eukaryota > Viridiplantae > Streptophyta > Magnoliopsida > Ranunculales > Papaveraceae > Papaver > Papaver bracteatum. The sequence continues at coordinate 2,161,969 of JAJJWX010001315.1, forward strand.
TTTGACGGTGCTGTGATGGAATATTTCGTCGACAGACAAGAATATTCAGTTAATGACAATAACTTTCCCAGCTGATTTCTGGTGGAACCAGTGTGTTAGAGCACTGCTCGGTCAAACTCGCATGCGTTGCTATCTCAAGCATGTTTGTCAATCTTAGTGATCAAAACTATATAGTATTGATTTCTAGTCTACTATAGATAAGGTCTCGGACTACGATAGAAAATGTAGTTGATCTCAATAACTCCATGGAGATCATCATACAAGACGAAGGACTACTCAAGGAACCAGTGGATCTTCATCGACTAAAAGGTATGCGGAGACTTGAACTTATCTATCACTCAAAAGTCTATCTACTCTATCTCCTATCTTGAGACAAAAGTCGTTTTACTATATAGACTAAGAATATGCACATGTGACATTTTGATCTGAGTATATCTCGCTTACCTATTTCTCGAAATATGTGTTGGTAAAGCTTTCTCTTTATCCAAGTTCATCTTTGCCTAGTGACGAAAGTCATGTTATGTTTCAATCACTTTGAAAACCGCTCTAACGAAAACTAGTTCGCGGAAACAACTATATGACGTCCTCTGAGTATGTTTTAATGATTGAAATGAGAGTTTAGACTATATAACCATTGGGGGATATAAACATTGTTGTGGCAACACATATATGTATCAGTCCTTAACATTTGAACCGAATTTTGCGAACTTTGTTGATCAAGTGGAACCGAAACGTGAGCAGCAAATCAGTCCGCGAACTGGCGTAAGTTCTCGAACCCGAGAATATCTGCTGAAGTTGAAGCTCAGGTGCAGTCCGCGAACCCAGTCTGCGAACTGACGGAAGTTCTCATCCCGAGAAATTCTGTTGGAGTTTATTAACTTCAACCGGTTAGCTTGAGTCCGCGAACTCAATAGGTTATGTCTGAAAACGTTGTTCATGAACTTATTCTTAAATTACTAAGGGATGTTTTTGCAAACCGTGGCTTTATAGTTCATGATTAATGATTCGAGTGAATCACATCTTTTTTGATTCAATTGTGTCTCTTGTAGTACTTGAGATCTCATAGCAATTGAAAAAATCTCTAACTAGTTCATTTGAGTCATTTAGACTAGTTATGGTGAAGAAGAATATGGTTGATAAGAAAGTTATCATTTGGCTAACCATTAGGATGACTAATATCGAACCAACCATTAGACATGTTTGGGTACGGTTACACAAACCCAAAAACGTCAAGTACATATGTGTATGGAAAGCTAAGTTTTCGATCTAATGGTTGAGAGATATTAGCTTGTATCTAATCAGATTTTCATCTAACGGTGAATACTGAATGCTTTGTTCCTAAGCTAACATTGATTGCAAACCTTGATTTGAAAGACTATATAAGGGGAACTCTAGCCATTGGAAAAACTAATCCCCACACACCTTTCTTGTGTGATACTAGTTTTCTCTAAGTTAGAGTCGATCTCCATTAACCCTTGAGTTTTCTCTTTAAATTCGGGTTAACGAATTAAAGACTTCATTGGGATTGTGAAGCCAGATCGATACTACTTATCTTGTAGTTGTGTGATCTGATCTTGCTCTTTCTATCGTACGAGTATAATTATAATAATTGGCTTGAGATTTCTATATCCGATAGGAAAGATAAAAGTAGTCACAAACATCTTCGTCTCATTGTTTGTGATTCCTCAATAATCTTCTTCGCTGCGTCGATTAAGTTTATTGTGAGGTGACTGATGAAACTGAGCTGTTCTTCGGGAATATAAGTATGGTTTTATCGATTGGTTCCTGTTCACCTTGATTTATCAAAAGACGGAATAAAAACTCATAGGTTTATTCGTGGGAGACGAATTTATCTATTACCTGTAGACTTTTCTGTGTGAGACAGATTTTTTTGCTAAAGTCTTCGAATTTGGGTCGTAGCAACTCTTGGTTGTAGGTGAGATCAGCTAAGTGAATCAAGTGCGCAGTATCCTGTTGGGATCAGAGGCGTAGGAGCATAACTGTACCTTGGATCAGTGTGAGATTGGTTGGGGTTTAACTACAGTCTAGACCGAAGTTAATTTGGAGTAGGCTAGTGTCTGTAGCGGCTTAATACAGTGTATGTTTAATCTGGACTAGGTCCCAGGGTTTTTCTACATTTGCGGTTTCCTCGTTAACAAAATTCTGGTATCTGTGTTATTTCTTTTCCGCATTATATTTTTATACAATTAAAATAATAAGGTTGTGAGTTGATCAATCGATTAGAATATCCGACCTTATTGGTTGTTGATTTAAATCGATTGACACTTGGATATTGGTCTTTGGTACCATCCAAGTTATCTCTCTTTGATTAGGCTCGTGAATCATATTTGCTTGAGTAAATCAAATTGAGAGATTGAGATAATAACTCCTTGAGTATTTTCTATTGATTGCGTCTTGTTGATTCTCTAGAAAACAACTCGGAGTTGTCCATATAGATTGCTAATCGAAATATTGGGTGAGGTTGTTAGACCCCCGCATTTTTAATTGGTATCAGAGCATGCAAACACATTTAAGACCTTACAAGTCTGTGTTTGTAGCGATCTAACTCTATGGAAAAGAGTAGTATCTCTGATAAATGCATCACCAGAAATAAAGAATCTGTCGTGTCTAAGTCTATTAAAGAGAAAGATTCTATAATCTCAAGTATAGACGAACACTGTGTTAAAATCAGACAGGCAGATATTGACATGCACCATTCCGATTGCCCCTCAAAAGAGTTTACTTCTCTAAATGAACGGGAAACAGCTGAAGAGAGTAAGATGATTCTAAATCTTATTAGAATCCAAGCTGATAGATTTAATCGGTTGAAGAAACATGTCAATGTTCTTCTTGGTGTAATTAGAGACTGCAAAATCAAATAAAATACTGAAGATTGTTCTTCATGTATGACTCTTGAAGCAAGCCTCATAAAGGATGCTTTTGAAATAGAACGTCGTTTGAATAAACTCTCCATTCAAGGATGCTCTAGGCAGTCTAATACATCAACTGAAATAGAACGTCGTTTGAAAACAGGTTTTGTGAGGGTTGCAGGGAGATTGAGCTTATCCGATATTTGGATAGAGAGAGCTTGGATTTCAAGGTTCAGAATATTAGAATCTCTTGAGGAGGATGGTTTTTCCATATTGAGGGTTATGAGGATATATATTTCAAAAAATTTGGTACTCTTGAGATTCTCAGAAGCTATTATAAAAAGGGTGGTTAGAAAAATGAAGTTATGTTGAGTATTATGCTGATAGGTGATGATGGAAGAAGAGTACCATATGGAAAAGGTAGCAAAGTTTGTACTCTTGTGTGTTTGAACCTTAAAAATAGAATGAGAATCTTGATGACCAAAGTCAAGGAAAGTTTTAGGGAGATTTTGATGTAAGGTAGCAAGATTGGGACTGAGAGTAGTACTTTGGGAGAGAGATTTATCATATGTAACATCTATATCAGAAAAATACTTTCTAGTTTGGTTTTTCTGTGGAGTGTTCACGTGAGTACTAAAAGGAGGGTAGCACGACAGGGTGAGATGTTAGTACGACAAGGAAAGGGAGTGGGTATTTTTTGATTGGATTGTTGAAAATTTATTGTGCTTGTCATTACTTGGAATGACGTTAGGCTGATGATATAAACTTCCAAAAGTAATAATGGTAGAAAGTTGAGGGAGGTAATCCTTTGTGGGAAACTGGGTGGGTGAAGGAATTTGGGTAGAATTTTGGCGGGTATTTCTGGTGAGTAGACTAGACCCTTTCCTGGCCGGTATACCCCTAGTTGCAATGGTGCCTCCCAACTGATGCTGCTTTATCCAAATCTTCATGCCACATAAAATGTAAATTAGTCCCCAAAGATAATAGTCAAATGCTGGTAACCTACCAAATCTCCTCTTAAAAGCACCAGGATAAGGCGTATCGGTCATAATTGCTATTAGGTGTTGAAAGTAGAGAACAGTGGTGTAGTTATGAAAAGAAAGGATTGAAACAGACACCAGGCTTTTACCCAGACTAGAATAATTACGGGTCTTAGGGTGAAAGGTACACGCATGAAGTTTCATGGGCGAAGAGAACGAAGCGATTTGACGATAAACCAACCGCCATAAATGACAGTTAATGAAAGAATTTATGCCTTTAAAAGGTGGGTTTTGAAAGTGATTAAGAAACTCATTAGTTTTTTTTACTGGAAAGGGAAAGATTTAGGTAGAGATTGAGAGATGGCAAATTCCGGCAATTATGATCCCGTAACCCCCTCCATATCAGATCAATATAGAACGGTAGCAACACTGTTGAGCAATTTAAATGCTGATGAATTGCAACAGTTAAAAATTAATGTTCAGACCGAGTTGGAACGTCGTGAAGCGATTCGACAACGGCAAATGGAAGAAGAATATCGCAGGAAAAGATATGAACGACGGATGGAAAGGATGTATGCTGAATGGGTGCCTCAGTACTTGAAAAGATGAGAAAGGAAGGATAGTGAGTGGGAGGCAAAGCAAGAGGAGAAGGCTGAACAGAAGACCAAGGGACCACAATATGGGAGTGGAACTGATGAAGAAACTGACTCCTCCGGAGGATTTGATGCAGATGAAGAAGGTGGGGAGGAAATGGAAACAAGCAATATGGATTCTGATTATGGGGATAGCAGTGAAGAGATGGTGGTTGAGCGACTTGTGTATGACGCAGAGCATCTAAGGGTTCGATTTGATAAGGAGATAGCCAGTCCCAAGAAGTATTCTCGAACCATGAACGAAGGAGAGCAGTTTCCATTAAGTGTGAGTGCCCGGGTTCCTTACTCAGATGAGGATTCAGATTCCAGTGGTACATCTCCATCCCCATCAAGCAGCGAAGACAGTGAACGGTGAACAGAGGAGGGGTAGAAAGATGTGTGGTGGATGCCACAAAGTTACCAGGGGGAGCTAAGTTTTTCGATTGTTTAAAAATCTTGAAGATGGTTAGTAAGTTTTTTGTGAAAAGACTCCTCTGGTGATTTCCTTGACTACCCGACTTCTTGAAACTGTAGTTTATGGAGATGGAAAGTTTCTTGCTCTTGCTTTTTTTCTTTTCTCGGTTGAATATTTTGTTTTGATATTTTGGTACTAGCTCTTGCACAGGGTTTGGAAACCACTTATAGATGGTTATGTGGTGTTTGTTGGGTAGTTGTTGATTTTCTGTTTCAAAAGTGTGTGTGTAAATGGGTTGCTGAGAGTGTGATGGGTGATGATTCTTGATTTCTTGGAATGTAGTGATGTAGAACAAGGTATTGTGATTTCTGAAAATGTTTTCTCTTGAGGTTTTATCTTGAATGACTTTGCTGTAATCTAAGTTCTTGCTATTTGTAATGCTGTGATAGAGATTGCAGTTGATTTTGATTAGAAAGCACAGTGAGCTGCAGTGTATGTAGCCAGTGATGAACAAAGGTGACTGATGGTTGTTACTCACAAAGGTATCTGAATATAATCTAAGTTTAGTTGTGGTAGAAATGGTGCACTTCTGGTGTACTTTCCTGATTACGAAATTGGTTAGATAGTGCAAGAATCTGTTGTTAAGGAAGCTGCAGATGAGAATTAGTAGATGAACAACAGGTTTCTGATAAAAATCAGTAAACATTCAGACTGGAAACAAAGCCTAGAAAACGGACTGGGTTAACCTCCGATTTGCAGAAAAGAAGAAGTTTTTTCCGTTGGATCAAGAATAGATGATAGATAGTGTTTCTTTGAAAGGCGCTTTCGTGGTACCCTATTATTTGTATGTTGGGGGTATAGCATTTACGGAAGTTTGATGGGATAAGAAGAAAGGTTGCCGGGGTATATGGATCAAGGGGTATGGTTAGAGTTTCTGGGGGTATATAGAGGAAGAGCCTTGATATTTCATATTGAAATACAAAATCTGAAAACACAACACATGAGACATTTGGTCTTAGTGTTGTGTAAGTTTGGTCCTAGTGTTTTATATGTTTTGGAATGACACCAAAACATGGATGTCCTCTTGAGTGGATGGTTACTTTCTATAATTGTTACTGTACTTGCAAAACTCCACTTATAGAAAGTGGTGTATACACACGTTCCGTGCAGAACCATATAGATGGATTTTCGCTAATGTTCAAAATTTAGTTTGAACATTGCATTTGCGCGGAGCCCTTCAATTTTGGATTTACTGCAAGGTAGTCTTACCGAATAGAAATATAAATCATTCGAAAGAAATGATTTGTTTCTAAATCCTGGTGCAAATCAAGGGGATATTCGGGATTCTATAATATACTCAACTGTCGACGGTTATTATCCACGGTTCCGTTGTATAACAAATATACAAGGATGGAGAACCCTTCAATTTTGTTGTCGATTGACGATGGTGCTGTAACCATCGTGAGTGCTATTAAGAGGTAAAGGGTGTTGTTCTGTTGTTTCTTGAATTACAATGACGACTTCGGTGTTGGTTAAAGTGGTTCCTTCTTTTAACGTTGATAATTTGGTGTAAACTGAACCCTCAACGGTTGTCTCATTGTGTCTCTTCATAAGTAAACAACAGGTGGAAGGGATTCAAAACAACTGACTACTTAAAGTATCCAATACACAGTGGCAAGAGGTGTCAAGGTTTCACAAACGCAAGTTTGGTGGGTACACAGACACTTATTCCACATTACATAGAGGCATGATTTGACGGTTAAGTGTCAGTTGTATGTGGCTTTAAATTTCAAATTGGAAGATGAAATTTGAAAGGTCACGACCGCTCATAATCCCTAGTAATTGGGCACTAACATGTTTTTTTTTTGTAAAAGACATAAGAGGTGTCTCTTTTAGATACACTAGAGAATATATAACTGATTCAAACGATGGAAGTTTATATCGCTTTCTCTTTTCTCCCAAATTTTCCCCTCACTTTGAACGTGTTTAACTAATTAAATTCCCACCAGTTTGTGCACGTATGACACATTTCTTATATGATATTTAAGATTGTGTGTCCAAGGTTAATTAGTCGGGCAACACAAGAGTCACACTGAATAAGTGAATAATGGTAGTTAATGATCAAATTTGCCTATCAACATTCTGTGCGTGACAGTACCAAGCCAATGTTGGTATTGACATGATTTTCATGATTATCGTTGTCGGTATTCTGTTGATTTGGGAATTGAGGCTCACTTTGCCAAAATTTATTTAGTCGGTTGTGAAGGAAGGGAAAGTATTTCCCTCCAGTAGCACTTGTGGTGTCGTTACAATCAGAGATAGTCATGAAATGTGGGGGATAAATGTAATTGACGGTTTTTGGAAATCCATTGGATTTGTGATGTGTATGGAGTGTGCTTCCAAACCAGGGATCAAAGTCCCTCTTTGAGAAGACATGATCTATTCCTTGAGTCACATGTTGGACGTGATCTATGCTTTGAATCACCTCTTTGATAAGACGTGATCACTGTTAGAAAAAACGTTTTTAAAAAATTTAATTAAAAATGCATGAACCATGTTTTGATCCCAAGACCTTATGCTCCCTAGATGTTTTTTCATGTGAATGAATAAAACATTAGTCCCATATAGACTAAAACATTTAGAGTTTTAGACTTAAATAGCATTGGTTTAGCCTTAAGGGTATGGCCCTTTGGGTCTTTAGACCTTTGTGTATGGGGAAAGCCCTAAACTATGGCAAGGTTGCCTAAACCTTATTGCATTTCTTATTGCCTTTCCCGTTCGCGCGGTGATTCGCACAGAAGCACGCACGCTCGGCTCGGCTCGGCTTGGCTCGGCTCGGCGTGGGAGTGGGAGTGGGAGTGGGAGTGGGTGTATCCGACCCATCCTTTCTTTTTACTGAAATTTACCACACGCTTCTCCCACACATGTAAAGAATTTTATTCTTTGCCTTCTCGGTTTTGGATATCCGACAGCCTCGAGAAGCATCTTCTTTCACGCGTGTCACACGGTTTTCTTGACACCTGTACACACTGTTTTCCTCGAGAACAATCTCGAAAATTTTGAATGCGTGTGCACTGCTCTTTTAACGCGATTTTTTACCTTACTTTTGCAACGTTCGAGATGCGTGAATCACGGACAGTCTGTCGTTCTTTGGATTCTCTTCCAACGTTCGAACATTTTCTTGCTATAAATACGAGTTGTAAACTTCATTTGTAAACCATACCTTTCAGAACTCTTCTCTTCTGAAATTCTTATTCTTTTCTTATGCTTTCAGAAACAATTTCTTTTTAAGTTTACAGAAACAAAAATCGAGTTCTTATCTTAAACAAGTTGTAGTCTAGAAGAAAAATATCATGCTGAAGCTGCTGGAAGTAAGAAGTTCTTGATGGCTAAGTTCTTAGAATACAACATGACTGACGAAAAGCCTGTAGTAGAACAGTTCGTCGAACTTCAACTCCTCATCAGCGAGATTCTTGCTGAAGGCATGACTTTTGATGAAGCTCTACAAGTATCGGCTGTGATTGAAAAGCTTCCACCCTCATGGAGCGAATACAAGAGGAGGCTGCGACACAAGACTCGTGAAATCACCATGGTGGAGCTTGGCAAAAAGATCCAGGTTGAGGAGCTTATGTGCAGCAAGGACAAGAGCATGATGCTGAGCAAAAATATGTCCAACAAAGCTCATGTTTTGGACGATAAAGCTGCTTCAAAGAAAACTCTGGAGAATCCAGCAAAATGGGTAATAGACGTAACAGACGTCGAAAACCCAGAGGTAACAATTTTAAGCCTAGAGGTGGTGTCACTAAGCACACCATCAAAGGCGACTGTTTTAATTGTGGTAAACCTGGACATATGGATAAAGACTGTAAGGCCCCTAAAAGGATCAAATATGATCCAAAACATAAAAATAAGGCAAACATAGTAGAGGACTCTGGATATTTCACTAGCATGGTGTCTGAAGTCGACCTTGTCTCTAGTATGACTAATGTGAGAGACTGGTGGCTTGATTCTGGAGCCACCAAGCATGTCTGTAAATTCAGAAATGCTTTCTCCTCCTATGCCATAGTAGGAGATGATGAGAAATTGTTCATGGGAAATTCTTCCACCGCGAAAGTGGTGGGGAAAGGCAAGGTCGAACTGAAGCTAACTTCAGGAAAAACTCGCATTGAATGACGTATTCTACGTCCCAGACATATGCAAAAATCTCATCTCGAAACCATCCTGTTAGGAAAAGGTTTTAAAATTGTTGTTTGAGTCCAATACTGTTGTGATTTCTAAGCATGGTGAATTCGTAGGAAAAGGTTATGTTACCGATAACATGATTAAGCTTAGTGTATCGATTTGAAATTGAATGTTAATGCATCTTCTTCTGTTTATGTTTGTGACTCCTCACATGTTTGGCATGATAGACTTGGGCATGTTAATTTCAAATCGCTAGAAAGACTTGCTAATTTAGGTTGCATACCAAAAATAAACTTTGATAAAAAACAAAGATGTGAAATCTGTGTTGAATCTAAATATGCAAGAAAACCATTTAATAAAAGTGTTGAACGTAGAACAGTTCCTTTGGAATTAATACACTCGGATTTAGGAGACTTGAAATCAACACCAACAAGAGGTGGTAGAAAATGGTATATCACTTTCATAGATGATTACTCACGATATTGTCAGGTTCATCTTCTTAGAAGTAAAGATGAGGCCTTAGAGGCTTTCAAGTTTTATAAACTTGAAGTAGAAAACCAAAAAGGAGTTAAGATTAAAACTCTTAGGTCTGACCGTGTAGGTGAGTATGTGATACCCATAGGAGAGTTTTGTAAAAATAATGGAATCATTCATGAAACCACTGCACCATATTCACCTGAATCGAATGGTGTAGCCGAAAGAAAAATAGAACACTCATAGATATGGTAAATGCTATGTTAACAAGTTCAGGGTTATCTTCGAACTTGTGGGGGAAGCTATCCTCTCGGCATGCTATATTTTGAACCGAGTTCCATTTAAAAAATCAGATAAAACTCCCTACGAATTGTGGAATGGTAAACAACCTTCCTATGCATACTTTAAAGTGTGGGGGTGTTTGGCCAAGGTGGCCATTCCTCATCCCAAGAAAACTAAAATAGGTCCTAAAACAATTGATTGTGTTTTCATAGGATATCCTGAGCATACAAATGCTCACAGGTTTATGGTCATCAGTTCTGACCACAATAACATTGGTCTGAACACCATAATGGAATCAAGAGATGCTGTGTTTTATGAACACATATTTCCTTTAAGGTCTGGACCTTGTAAAAGGGTCCATGATGATCTCCCGGATGTTCCATCGACTAGTCAAACTCCAACTTTGGAGTATGAGACTGAACCAAGAAGAAGTAAGAGGGTTAGAACTGAAACAAGTTTTGGCCCTGATTTTTTGACTCTTACGGTAGAGTCTGAACCCCAAACCTATAAGGAAGCTATGACTTCTCCAGAAGCTCCTTTCTGGGAAGAAGCTTCATTAAATGAATGGGTGTCCATTCAGCAAAACGAAACTTGGGAGCTTGTAGACTTGCCTCCTGGAAGTAAATACATAGGTTGCAAATGGGTGTTCAAAAGGAAACTTAGAACAGATGGAACTATAGATAAATATAAAGCTAGGTTGGTAGCTAAAGGCTATAGACAACAGGAAGGAGTAGATTTCTTTGATACCTATTCACCAGTCTCTAGAATCACCTCGATTAGAATGTTGATTGCTATTGCTTCAATTTATGATTTGCATATACATCGATGGATGTTAAAACCTGCTTTTCTATATGGTGAATTGAATGAAGAAATTTATATGGATCAACCTGAAGGCTTTATAGTAAAAGGTTATGAAAACAAAGTATGCAAGTTAAACAAATCTCTTTACGGTTTAAAACAAGCACCTAAACAATGGCATGAAAAATTTGATCATGTTATGATAACTAATGGTTTCAAGGTTAATGAATCTGATAAATGTGTTTACATTAAATCTGTGTATGATTCTCATGTTATTGTTTGCCTATATGTTGATGATATGCTCATATTAGGCAGCAACCTTGATATTATTAATACCATTAAAAGCATGCTTAGAGATAATTTTGACATGAAAGACTTAGGCCCTACCGATGTAATCTTAGGGATGAAAATCAGAAAGACGTCTGATGGATATAGTCTTAGTCAATCTCATTATGTTGAAACCGTATTAAAGAGATTTAATTATGAAAATGCTAAATCTGCGTCTACTCCATTTGATCCCACTTGTAAATTGAAAAAGAACAAGGGTGAGGGTATTGATCAACTTGAGTATTCTCGCATTATTGGTAGTCTTATGTATCTTATGAACTGTACAAGACCTGATATTGCTTACTCAGTGAGTACATTAAGCAAGTATACTTGCAACCCAGGGCAGGATCACTGGAATGCTCTCTTCAGAGTTTTACGTTACCTGAGAGGGACCTCAAACTATTGCTTAAGTTTTGGGAAGTATCCTGCTGTACTGGAAGGGTATTGTGATGCCAACTGGATATCAGACTCAGAAGAGTGCAAATCTACTAGTGGGTACATCTTCTTGCTTGGAGGTGCGTCTGTCTCATGGAAGTCTACCAAACAGACATGTATAGCTAAATCCACTATGGAGTCTGAGTTTATAGCCTTGGAAAAAAGCTGGAGAGGAAGTGAATGGATGCGATGTTTCCGGGAGGAATTTCACTCGGCCCAAGCCTGTGTCTTCAATTTCCATCCACTGTGACAGTTGAAGCTGCTCTTGGTTGCGCAAAGAACAATGTATACAACGGGAAGTCTATACATATACGAAGAAGACATAAGACGGTGAAACAACTACTCTCTACTGGTATTATCTCGATAGACTTTGTAAAATCCAAAGATAATCTTGCAGATCCTTTGACAAAAGGCTTAACCAGAGAGAAAGTTAAATTTACATCGAGGGGGATGGGACTTAAGCTCATTGAATAAATCACCATGAAGGATACTCAACCTTGTGATTGGATTTCCAAGATCAAGGTTCAATGAGACAACTAATTTATGGTGATATTGAAAAAGCACTATCTTTGTCCCTCCCTATGGTGTAATCGTGCGATAGTGCTGCCTGCAGAAATTAAGGATGATCTTTTGCGATCTTAATGGGTACCATGGCTTTGATTAAAGCGGGGTGTGGCAGGACACTCTTTATGGACTCACCTTTGTGGATGTTGGAAGTGTGGCTGCTTCCTATGAGAATATGAGCTGATTCTCTAGAGACATTCATTAAGTCCGGGATTTTAGCCCACGGCCAAAATGGGCACAACCGCAAGAGCTTGGCAGCTGTTTTCATCGGTTGAGGCATCAAGTGTGGATGTTATTTCTGAATTGCATTCATTGTTGGCGGTTCAAGACATTGCGTTCACCGTATCAACAAGCAGTTCAGGTAACCTCTCACTAAGTTAAGGTTCAATCTTTGGGACACCTTATCCTATATTGTTGCCTTATGTTTTCTCGTGTTTTATCGACATGTTTTATTATTCTTGTGGGGGATTGTTAGAAAAAACGTTTTTAAAAAATTTAATTAAAAATGCATGAACCATGTTTTGATCCCAAAACCTTATGCTCCCTAGATGTTTTTTCATGTGAATGAATAAAACATTAGTCCCATATAGACTAAAACATTTAGAGTTTTAGACTTAAATAGCATTGGTTTAGCCTTAAGGGTATGGCCCTTTTGGTCTTTAGACCTTTGTGTATGGGGAAAGCCCTAAACTATGGCAAGGTTGCCTAAACCTTATTGCATTTCTTATTGCCTTTCCCGTTCGCGATGTGCTTCGCACAGAAGCACGCACGCTCGCTCGGCTCAGCTCGGCTCGGCTGGGCGTGGGCGTGGGCGAGGGCGAGGGCGAGGGCGTGGGCGTGGGAGTGGGAGTGGGTGTGGGTGTGGGTGTGGGTGTGGGTGTATCCGACCCATCCTTTCTTTTTACTGAAATTTACCACACGCTTCTCCCACACATGTAAAGAATTTTATTCTTTTCCTTCTCGGTTTTGGATATCCGACAGCCTCGAGAAGCATCTTATTTCACGCGTGTCACACGGTTTTCTTGACACCTGTACACACTGTTTTCCTCGAGAAGAATCTCGAAAATTTTGAATGCGTGTGCACTGTTCTTTTAACGCGATTTTTTACCTTACTTTTGCAACGTTCGAGATGCGTGAATCATGGACAGTCTGTCGTTCTTTGGATTCTCTTCCAACGTTCGAACATTTTCTTGCTATAAATACGAGTTGTAAACTTCATTTGTAAACCATACCTTTCTTTAACTCTTTCTTCGAAATTCTTATTCTTTTCTTATGCTTTCAGAAACAATTTCTTTTTAAGTTTATAGAAACAAAAATCGAGTTCTTATCTTAAACAAGTTGTAGTTTACAGAAACATAATTTTGTATAACTACTTCTTTGTTTACAGAAACTTTGTTTAACAGAAATTAGTTTACAGAAACATCATAGTTTACAGAAACATAAATTAGTTTTTATATTTATCTGAAACTGGTTGTAGTTTCGATTTGTGTTTTGCTTTTTCATTTTTGCTGCCAAGTTCTAAGGGTTCTCTCTGTGTATGCTACACATAGAGGAGAACTAACAGTAGTTGTATCCTGGAGGTAATTTGTTAATTGCTATAGCATCTCAGAGGAGTAGCAGGCAATATTACCTTTAGCTCAGCGTATCTCATACGTGCCTCTACTAAGTTTATTGAGTTATTTGTTACTACTATCAGTGTAATCTAAGTATTATTTCCCATTTGCATTAGATTATTGTAATTAATTCCAACAATCACATGCCGTGATCTTGATCTGAATCCATTGAGAGTCTTAGTGGAAAGAAGTTAACGAAGCGTAACTATAACACATGTAAGGGTTTTGGATTCAGCGAAGTAAAATAATCTAAGCATGGTTTTAAATGTTTTATGAACATGTGTTAGAGAAAATGGGTGTATCTCCCTGTTGAAAAGGATTTTGGACTTGTGAACACGTAAATTACGCAGGTATCTACGTGTCCCCAAACAATGTTCGCACACACTGAAGTTCACGGGTTGGATATAACGTACATAGCAAAATAGTGTGTACACCGATTCATCAACTCTAAGTCTTCCGACTCGTCCTTGTCTTATCGAGTATTTAACACAGAGTGCATAGAAAATGGTAAGCAACCTCGGAACGAACGTAAAGTGCGGAATGTAAAGAGTATAATGTAGGTTGCATAATGTAAAGAACATAATATAAAGTGCGTAATATAACGTGCGTAATATAAAGTGCGTAATGTAAAGGAGACAAATAATTACGTGGTTCAGCACTAAGGCCTACATCCACGGGGTAAAAGAAATGTTTCATTATGTATTGATTGATTACAAACTTAGTCAAATGACTTTAGGGGTTCTCACTGAGGCAACGGGATTTTGGGCTTTACTTAAATTCTCTCTCCTCTTTTCTCCTTCTTCTCGACTTGCCCATCTTTCTTAGTGAGGAGGGGTATTTATAGGGATTCCACATGGGGTCCACCGATGGAGCCGTTGTAATCTTATCCTCTTGTGTATTGTGCCAACACGCAGAGTCTTCGGTTATTATGAGGCTCTCCCTTCGTTTCTTCGTTGTTGCCGAAGAGGTATGCTCGCTTCTTCTGCTGGTGGGCTGACGCGTGTGCTGCCCCAGGTGTTTAATGCGGGTGATTGGGTCTTTCTGCACGCGTCAGACCACGGTATCCTGCCCCTGTCTTGTCCATGTCAGTCGGTTGGGCCCTGACCGTAGATCTAAGATTTCTCTCGAGATGGGATAAAGCAGATCCGAGGGTGTATTTGGTCCAACACAGTGGTGCTTTGTTCCCGTGCTCCTTCATTTGTAGCCATTGGATCTGCTAGATGAGGGCCCCTTCCTGCTGGTACACTTTCTTGGCTGTATCGATGTGGCATCGTCTTTTGATGCCCTTCGTCATATGCTCTCCGCGTGTTCATCCGAGGACACGTGGCGAGTGGCGGAATTATGTACTTAAAATTTGCCCCTTTTCTTCTGACTTAAGTCGTCAGTTGAAGTGAGAGGAAAACCGTCACATATTCCCCACTCGCCCAATAACTTCCCCTTGATTTTAGGGCGCGTTTCCCACTAAGCAATAACTTCTTGCAATAACTCCCCCTTGGGAGAAGGGACAGTTTCAGATTTCTTGGGTATTTAAGGGGGAAGAGAATGTGAAATAAATTTCATTCTCTGTTGATTCTTCTTTCCTCCTAAAAATTCTTCCATTTTGTTTGGACGCCATTAACTGCTGCTACTACTCTGTCATGAATACGACCGTTGCTGCTACTGCTCCATCTTGAATACGACCCGTCCTTGATCTCCTGTGCTCGTTCTTCGCTGTTGTAGGTAAGAGGTTAACCTTTGGTCTTTGTTTATCTGTTATCTGTCCCTTCTCTGCTGCTGTCTCGTTATCCTTGCAATGAAGAACACATATA
This sequence comes from Papaver bracteatum, assembly GCA_023529315.1. Classification (NCBI taxonomy): domain Eukaryota; kingdom Viridiplantae; phylum Streptophyta; class Magnoliopsida; order Ranunculales; family Papaveraceae; genus Papaver; species Papaver bracteatum. Next base: position 2,177,349 of record JAJJWX010001315.1, read on the forward strand.
CAAAGTATATATACTTTCCCCTGTTCTTCATTTGCAAGGGTTACGAGTTTCTGGTTGGGGAGCGCCTTCTTGTTTTATAAGTTAGCTAGGGTTTTCATATTCCTTAGAATTTTCAACTTTTTGATCTTTATTTGTGGTTCCGCGGAATCTACTATTTGTTTGTATATCCGTAGATATGGCTGATCGTCCGCGAGCTCATTACCAAACTCCGCCGTCTAGTCCTCCCAGATATCCTCCGCGCAGAGACCCGGATATATCTCCTCCCGGAGGTTCTAGGGCTTCGCACGTGGATCTTCGTTCTCATAGGGCTTCGTCCTCTTCCGATCACAGGCATTTTTCGAGGAAGGGAGATACTCCGAGGGGTCCCCCTGTCTCTAGATATGCTGCTACCCGCACTTCTTCTCGTCCGCGTGACGAGCCTAGAAATACGCAGGGTGTCCCTCATGACGAAGCTTTGGATGCTCGTCCCCTTCGTTCTTCGGTTCCGTCGGTGTTACAGGAGAATCCTCTTCCTACTCCTCCGGCGATCCCCTCGAGAGGAAAATATGTTAAGGTTGGTGCTTCGAAGGTTGAACCGCCTAAAAGTGTGCCTTCGAAAAGGAAGGTCCTGGAAACGAACCCTTCAAAAGACTCCGCGCAGGACCCTCTTGATGAGGAGGATGCTGCGCTGGTTATTCGAAACGTCCCGGTTGGGAAGAAAAGAGTTACCTTCAAACACGTTGATCTGGAAATGTTTAAGGAGAAGCATGAGCTCCAAGCTTTTAATGTCCTCTTCTATGCCCCTGATGATGACATTACTTATGATCTCATCTCGAGATAACAGTTCGACGAGTTTCATTTGTTGACTACTGTGGGGGCCTTCGAAGCGGGTCTTATGCTGCCTTTGTACAAGTCAGGTGATTCATTTTACTACGACGTGTTGGTTGGTCGCGAGGGTTCCTCGACGAATACACATAGTCATTCTGTATCCCAGTTGACTGGGAATTATCTCCGCGCCCTGAAGGAGTGCTATCTTCGTAGCAAGGGAGAGACGATGATGACTTGTTATACCCCTGATCCTGTTGAGAGGGAATGGTATACCCCTCAGAATTTCAACAATTCTTTCGGGGATTATGTCAACAGCAGGAACCGTAAGCCGTGGAGTGTGAGCCTTCGTAATATTGCTGCCTCCCATGGCGAGATTCATCTTTTGAGCGAGGTTAGCGATGCCAAGTTGAAGTATGTTCCTGATACTGAAGGGTCTACTAATAAGAAACTTTTTCCTTCTCGTGAGAGGATAAAGCGCGATCATGACTATGAGTGGCATGCCACCGTTATCGAGATTGTTGGTCCGTGGGCTTGGGGTTGGATTCCATGTCCCGATGGGTGGCGTCCTACTGTTGGTAGCGTTCCTCGTGAGGTTCCTCCTCTTCGTTATGGAAATTTCTTCCACTGGCATTTGAATTTTGAAGGTATGAATTTTCCCTATGACTTCGATGTTGTTGATGATGAGGAGGAGAGTTCGGGTGCTTCCCCTGCGGCTGTGAAGGTGCGGATCCTTCATTCCTTTGGTTGCCCCTTCTTTTTCTTTACTCAAAAGGAAATCTTTTGAGTCAAGGAAAGAATGTCGATCTGATTCTCTTATTTCTCTGTAGGGGACAAAGAAAATGAGGATTGGTCCGAAGCGCTCTTCTACCCTTGTTGTTGATGAGGCAGAGGTCCAAGAGGAGGTTACTAGTACTTCTAATGATGATTTCGAGGAAGATGAAGATATGTCCGATGGAGAGGAACATACTGAAACTTCTCCCACTCTTCGTGAGTATTCTGATGTTGGTGGTGCAAAGGGTACCCCTTTGTTGGGAAGAATGCGTATGTTACCGCGGCTAATGGTTGTACGCAGAGTACCCCTGTTAGTGCTGATGCCGAGGGCACTCCTGCTGCTGGTAGTATTGGTGGGGACCCTGTTGGTCCAGAATTTTCTTTTGGCCGGGTCCAATCTGCGGGGCCGTCCTTTGATGTGAATGCTACCATGGGTCTTGCTGATGAGTTCTCTCTGCTCTCCCAAAATGATGATTGGGATGTACTGGATACATATGGTAAAGGAAAAGCTACGGTGCAGAATTCCGCGCATGTTGATACCTCTGAGAAGGTTCCATTTGTCGCGGAACCTTCAACTCGGTCCCCTTCGCCGTATTTGATGTTGGAAGGTGATGATGTTGTCCTTGCTTTGCTGAAGAAGAAAAATTAGATGTTTGTTCCGAACCCTGCACCCTTGGTTCCTGGGGAGAAAGATTACGACGCCTATACCCGAAAGATGATGCAGTTATCCGCTGAAGATCGAGTCGCGGAGGTGTGGGACAGGAATCTGAGGTCACTGGAGGCTACCTTAGTGGTTGACCCTCCAGCCACCGTCGTTGATATAATGGCCATAGCTGATGGTTATCAGTATGGTTACCCCCATCAGTGGCCATAGATGATTTGTATTCCGTGAACACTCCGCGGCATTCTGACCTGATGCTCTTCGTAGGTGATGCGGAGTGAATACTGCAATCATAATTTGTACCAATTTATTAAGGCCAAGTCTCTTAAGTTAGAGGGTAAGCTTCGTCACAGAGAGGAGGAGATGGCTATGGCGGAGGATATTATCTCTGCCAGAGATAAGGAGATAAGTGAGCTGAATGATCGTCTTAAGGGGAAGGAGCATCTGGGAACCGAAGAAGAGAAGCTTCGTTTGGAGCTTGCTATGGTGCGTAGCGAGTTGGAGGCTATTCGAAAAAATGCTTCTTCTTTTACATGTTTGTCCATTATTCATGTTTATCGTTGTTTTTCTTTTTAGTAATTCATGTTCTGTCTAAGTGCCCCCACCCTATCTTCAGTGGGTGGAGTCCCTGAGCTGATATGGCTTCGAAATGAGAGAGAGCGGCAGAAGACCCGTATTGCCGAACTAGTGGAACAACTTAAGAGTGAGGCCGAGAGGTGGGATGCCAAGGCCGAGGTATGGCATCTAAGTCATACCCAGATAGTTGATATGCAAAATAAGTATAACGCGGACCGTCGCCTTTGTGATGGTACTTTGACGTGGACACGTGATAACCTTCATGAAGCCCGCGAGGTTGCTTTGTATTTGTCAGCTAAGATGAATCTCCTGGAAGAAGAGCTACGTCAGGCTTGTTCCTCCCAAGTGTTTGTGGGAGAAAACTACTTCTGCCAGTTTGGGTAATTTTGGGTGTGTGTGGATGAGAAGTGAGTTTAAACCTTCAACAAATGTGCTGCATGATGAGCACTTTGATTTGAGAGATAATCTATACAATTCTGGCCTAAACCGAAGACACGGCCGTTCCAGATTTGTTTCGGTCACAGGTGAAGGATGTGAGGTTGATCTTAGGGAGGGAAGTGAAGAAGGTGTTGAGAGTATGAAGGTGAAGGCTATTTGATGACTTTTTAACAGAAGGTTGAGCAGGCTACAAAATGTTGCAAGCAGGCTCTGGGTGTTGAATACGATTAACACTTGGTTTTCTGTGTTGTTCAAACTTCTGTCCTTTGGAAATAGGGAGGAGAACCTATTTATACAAGTCATTAATCCTTCTTCACGTCTCTTGTAGGAAGTGGAGGAACTGGAGTGAGGGAAGAGTGGAGTTGTGTGTGAGTGTCACACGATCAGAACTGCCCACTTCTCCCATCTTGACTTAACCGCCCATGTCTTCCTAACACGTTCTTGTGATGGCACGTTGCACGCTGTAAACCGCCAGACCAATACCCCAATTGTGACGTGATTAATGTCTCGAGTGTGTGGATCACGGGACCCACAGAAAATAGTGCAGGTTGAACCATGAACTTGGTATAACATCGCATGCAACCATCTTCAGGTAACCGTTGGGAGGATGTACAGACAGGCCATGCCTTGGTCGGTTACCCTGTGAAGAAGAGTGACGGATGGTGATCATAGTGATACCTTGTTTGCTGGTTGATTCGCACCCTAAGTCATTCGTCCAAGCTTGCAAAGCTGGACGGATGAGATGGCTCGTAGCCTTGCTTGCGACCGTTGGATGGGAGGCGCGCATGCTGCCTCTTTCGGCCCAAACGTTTGCATGCTTAGAGAGTTCCAATGGAGGAACCGATCACCCCTGCATGGAGGTAGTACAATGGTGTTCACGCCAATGCCTGCTTGACTCGCAAAGATTTAATCTAAGCCACTCGACTCAGGCGGCAAAGACAAGTGGTCGAGATTAGAATTTATGGAGGGGACATGACATATCACCTTTGGGCGCGTGTACCGAGGAGCTTGATCACCGCCAGTCTTGGCCGATCATCTAGGCGTGAAGCCGGGCCCATGGTGGTTATGCTAGAATGCTCGGTTCCTTCTAAGTCTCCATCTTGTCCTTCCGTCCGAGCCTGCGAAGATGGACGCTCAAGATATTTCTGCGCCGCAAACCCTAATTAGGGATTTAGACCGGCCACTTTGAGTGATCGGTTTTGAGTTGCGTGCACCTCTTTTGGGGAGACCGATCATGTATGTAGCATCTTGGGTCGACGGTGAGCATGTACATGCTTGCTCTATGACCCTGGGCGCAATCTAAGCCATCCAACTATGCCGGCGAAGTCGGATGGTCGTGATCGTTTTGGATCTTCTCAACCTGCACAAGGCGTTAAACTAGCCTTGTTTGGGCAATCGTTTGTTGCACCACGGATTGCCTATGAGGGAGTCAGTCATGTAGGTAGAAAGTAGGCTCGCCAATGGTGTACCATCACTTCACTACTTATTTTAGGGTATAATCTAAGCCGTCCAACTATGCCGGCGAAGTTGGACGCTCACGATTAAAGGAAACCCTAGCCGTGCGTCATGCTCACTTTGAGCGCACGTTTTGGAAGGACCAAACGTGGTTGGTCTTGACCGTTCGGTCATGTGTGAAGGTGGGTCCGAGGTGATCATGGTAGCATGCTCAGGACCCCCTTAATCTATATCTACACCCTCCATCTATGCTTGCGAAGTTGGACGGGTGAGATATGTTTTTGGGTTTGTTTTCATCAAGTGAGACTAACATGGATAGTCTTGCATGCGTTCAACGGGGCTAGTATAACCTACCGTCAGGTAGCCTATGGGTGTTTACACGTCGAACACAAGGCTTTAATTAAAGCATTAATAGTAATGTTGTATACCTACAGAAAACCGGGATGGTTTCCACATGCTCCGTTCTGGGTTGGTATGTTTAATTCTCAGGGATGGTTGCACATGCCCAATGAATTAATATGGCGAGAAGTATTCACCTCCTGAAGGATTTATCCTTTGCAGGACATCAGCTTACAAAAATTGGCTTTTTACAATTTTACCCTTTAAATAGAAATCCACCATCAACATTAAGTCCCCTCCCTAGCATACAATGGTTACACTATTGTAGGGTAGGCATGAGATGGTGACAAATATACGTAAAAGAAATAAAGGTAACTAACCTCGGAAGGCATCCTCTAGTGATTTTCCATGTGGATGTACCGTCGCAAGCATGAAATCTTGGGTGGGCCGGTTTCCCTTCTTGGTTTTTGGAAGCAGAAAGGAATCCTTTTCTAATCAGGATTCTTCAAATTTTGCCTATAAAAGGGAGAACCCTTTTTCCGTTTTTTCTTCACGATTTTTTTTTTCTCGAGTGGACGTCCAGCTCTCTCCCGCGCCTCCGTCACTCCAGTCGCCGGAGTTCACCGTCACCGTTGCTGGTTTTTGTCGCCGCCGACGCCGTTTGTCAGGTAGGTGCGATTTTTTTTTTTTTTTTGCAAACCCTAATTATTTAGATAGAGTTTCTTTTGCATTTTGAGAGGATTGTAGGTGCAGCAAAACATACCACGATTAATCCCTTTACCGCCTGTTAGGGTTGCATAGTAAAAGAAATCATAAACATGTCGTTTGTTCCCTTTATCCTCGCATGTCAAAACCCAGGTTGTAGCTTGGTAGAACCGCTGTCTTGAACTTGTATATATGATAGCCAACTGTAGAAAAATATGTTGACATGTTGGCTTAGCTTTAGGGATACGCATGCAAACCTTAGTGTCCGCCTGCGTGATTTTGAGGTACTCTTGCGCTTGCGTTTACCGAAATTTCTGTAGAATCTTCATACAAACTCGGACTTCGACGTTCCGCATATGTAACTTCAAGCCCAGAAAATTTCCAAGCTTTAACAAAGAAGCTTTTTGTATTTTGAGCGTGTTTAGGGGATAAAAACCGCGAAATAGTAAACTTCCAGGAGGTTTTCAGAATTTTTTCAGGTTGCGTGTCTTCTGATGTTTTGGCTACCCATTCTTTCCCTTTCATCCGATTGTCGTGAAATTTTGATATGTTGTAGGTAACTTCCATATGAATATAATGGCACATAACATAACATTAGATTCCATACCCATTGCTCCCAGATCATAATCGAACACAGGGTAGTATAAATTTCCCTCAACTGAGTTTGTTTGGAGGACGCTTTAACCATCCCAATCCCATGTAATCTCCGTATTAGCTTCCTAACAACAAAGTTGGGAATCACGAGAATATTTTATTGCTGTACGACCCCTTGGAAACATGCTAACACTTCCAATCTCATTGCAGTACATCATGAAAGGAGTTGGTGATGATAACTCTGCAGCTTCTCCAGAAAAAAGTTTTGAAGTTGATAAACCAGAAGCTTACGCACATGAAGAAGTGATGTCTAAAATTGATTTGCCACTTTGTGAAGTCGTCCATGCCGTACAGGGAATGTCTGTCTTGCATTTAACCATTGTCAGGGGGCGGCTCCGTGCTCTTTCAGCTGCAATTGATATGGAGGAGACACAAAGACATGAAGAAGCGCTGCGAACGAAGTGGAAATGCGAGGCGTCACAAGCACCAGCAGGATCGAGAACTGAAAGGTTTGCGGCTCGGTTGAAGAGACGGAGGGTTGAACACGAACGTCATGCAGGTGATTGGAAGCGTGATTACCCAATACATGGTGGTGTAATAATCCTTGACTCTGATACCAATGAGACTGAACGCCCGAAAGTGATTGGTATGATTTCCAAGGTTTCAATGGATTCTGTAGAAGGTGCAGAAGATACGCATGTTGAAGATGTTAAGGCGGCAGCTGCTGTGTCCGAAGAAGAAGTCGAGGCATCTCTGGAGAAAACGGCACAAGATGTGGATCCCAACAGTGATGAAGACGCAACCGGCAATTGAGTTTCCCTGTTATTCTTCTTTGTAGTGTTTTTCTTTTATATACTCGGTGGCGGCTGAGTTTGAAGTTTTCTCCTTTGCTTGCTTGCCTTGAACAAAGTTTTATTCAATGTTGCTTTTCGAAATATGCATATTTTTTCTGCTTGTGCCCCTGACGTGAGTCTGGCTCTGTTGAAGTAGATCATGTAGGATACCTTCCTCCTCCCTTTTTACATGTTTTATTCCTCCCATATTACCAGGCCGGTATGAATATTTGGTATGTGGATTTAGGGGTTTCTTTCTGGGTAATGGTGGTTTGAAGGTGACTCATAACTTTGTGTGATTTTATGAGAAATTGTAAAAGGAATGAAATCTTGATTACTTGAAGAAATATTGAAACCCTAATAAGTATGAAGGCAAGCAGTGCCATCATTTTGAAGGAATTACAAATATTGTGAAAAGGAAAATTGTTGGAGGAATCCCCGGGGGATTAGAGAGGTGGTGTCGTGTCTTCAAGTAAGGTATGGCTTGAGCTACCGTGAGTGAACAACCACACCTTCGAGTTTATCTGCATTGATGATCTTACAGTAACCACCCAATATAACATCTGCCACTAAGAATATTTCCTCTTCCTTTGCAGGCATATCAGACTGGGCAATTATCTTTACTGCCATGTTTCCAACTTGGAACGTGGTTACCTTTGCTACCATATCTCCGACTTGAAACGGATTTTGGCTTGGCATAACCGCTTGCTTCTGACACGTATCATTCTTGACTGCTTCCGAGCTTTTGGTGAAGCGCTTAAAGGGGCCAGTACTCCATTCACATCTCTTGGTGGTGGCCCGCCTGTCAGGTGAAACAGTCCCCGGTGGTCTAACAGGACAATCATCCACTACTTGCAAAGAGGGTCGTTCAATGAGACTTACTTGGGCTCGGAATCTCTTAACGCAGGACAAAGGGCTTTCACTAGGGAGTTGTGTTATGCCTGTGAGTTGTTGGTATGGGGGAAACAGGCAGTCTTCGATTCTCCAAGGTTTGTTGGAAATCATCGGAGCTGGATTGTTGGAGATTCTTTTAGGTACTGAGATTGGTAAGGAATGCGCCTTGTGTACCCACGGGCGCCCCAAAATCATGTCGTAATCCGGATGTTCCTTAATTATATGGAATCTAGCTTGTGTTAGAGTGTTACCAATCTTGACATCAAGGTCAATGTATCCGTAGACATCCACAAATTCTCCTGCTGGGCTCTTGATCACAGTCGGACCACGGGTAGCTTCCCGCTTTGAGATTTTCGCAGCTTGCAGGGTCTTGATAGTAACAATGTTGAATTCAGAAGATGCATCGATTAATGTGCTATCGAACTTGACATCTTTCAGATGGGCGACGGTCAAAAGTAACCAATTTCCTTTGTTGGTGCTATTTTCCAAGGAGGCTTGAGACGCTGGAACGACTTCCTTTTCTGGATACAATCGCCTGCCTAACACAATATGGTTGAGGGACATGAATATATCTTGACGTTGTACCTTGGAAAGGTACAAGATTTCACAGGTGTTCCATCATGGATTATACAGTCTTGCGCACAGAGCTTCCAGAGATCATGCAACTTCGGACGGGAAGGGGGTCTGTGTGAACTCCTTCATTTCCCAATTGGAGCTCTCCTGCTGCTATCTTTTCCCTGAAGATTTCTTTCAGCTTGTTACAATCCTTAGTTGGGTGGTGGACAAACCTATGTTAATGGCAGTACTTAGGGTATGCCATGTCTTTATCAGTTGATGGACGTTTGATAGGAGGTAGTTGGTAGGTTCGGAAAGATACCTACTATTGTGTATACTGCAAGTGCACAGTGTCGACAAGCAACACAGGGCAAGCACAGGTCGAACCACAGAGACTTGATTCTAAATCCTGACTAAGAACTGATTCAGAGAGTAACCAAAGGGGGTTTGTTTTTGTCGATACGACGAGATATTGGCAAAGACTTAAACAGAAAGTAATTTGAATTAAAATATGAAATTAAATCAAGGTGTAAATATCGAGAATATGGATACTAGGGTATTCAAATCCACCACTAACCTATGATATGCATTCAACTTGTAATATTATTCTTGTCCTTACAGCAGATTCAAGTCTACCGTATATTTAAGGTGTTTCTCCAATGTATAATTTAATCACAACTAAAGTATTTCTCCAAAGCATTAACTGTCTAATTAAAGCACAACTAATCTGAGGATCAATATTTGGTTAAGCATGATTTGTAGCATAATCAACATAGAGATATTCTAACTACAATGAATACATGGCATACATTGTGAGAGCAAGATGTTGACAAACTTGGATTAAATTATAACTTTAAACAATTCTAAACTTTCAAGAACAATATACAAGATATGAATACATACCAATGAGTTACGGCTTCATTTAAACCCTAGCAAATGAAATTAGAACATGAAGAACATTACAACAAAATTGAAATTTGATAAACTAACATGAACAAGCTATTCTTGGATGAGTTTTCAACACAACAACCCTCTCTATTTATACACAAAAATTCTCTCACACTTGGGATCCGAATTTCACTGTAGCAACCACTCAACAATTAAACAAAACATGTTTTCTTAATTGATGGATAAAATGGAATACAATGGGGGTGAGGTGGATGTTTTGGAAAGAATCCAATGGGGGTGAGGTGGAAATGGATTTGGGTCTTGGGTTTTGGATCATGGGTTTGTTTAATCCCATGAATTTGTAAACAGGTTTCCACTGATGCGCGAGTGGGTTGCAACGCTTCCAACTTTCTTCTCTTTTGTCTTCTCAATTCTTCCAAGCTTTATTTAGTACTTAAAGACACAAAATTAATTAATACAAATATTTATTCTTGAAGATGGTAAGAATGCAGAATTTGGGATAATATATGACTTTGAAGCGCGAAAGATGAGTTAAGTGCCAATGAAAAGGTGTATGAATATGCAATATTTGGCACTCATCAGTAGTCTGATAGCATCATCCTGAATCCATGCCTCCAAGAGTTCTATTACTTCACTTATCGGAAACGGGAATCCTGTGTCTTCGGTGCTCTGCGCAGGATCTTTGCCTGTTCCCTTTCGAGGCGAAGCTTTATGCGTTTGAGTCGCACGCTTGGGTAGTTGTTCTGCCGCCGCTGGAACTTTTCTCTTTCCGCCTTCGATTACTACACTGACAGAAGGGCCAGTATTATATTGCTTGTTGATGAGGCGCCTGTTTCCCCGATTATCTCGTGAATCGTCACCCCGAACGATCCTGGTTCTTTCCAATAATGCTGGGGCGGTAGTGGCCGAACTTTTGGCTGCTTCATGGAGCTCTGAGAACGTCTGGAATCCCAAGTTTTCCAGCAGGGCACGATATATGGGTATCATTATGTTGATGCATAATTCCACCAGCTGTCGTTCTGTGACATTTGGCTCATGGCAGATCAACGCTTATGTTCTGAACCTTTTGACAAAATCATTTGGATGTTCATTGTTCCGTTGGGAGATTCTCCCCAAGTCTGAGAAAGTAACTTTCTCAGATACAAAGAAGTACTTCTTGTAAAACGCGCTAACCATCTCACTCCAATTGGATATGCTGTCAGGTGCAATATTGTTGTACCACGTATAGGCTCTCCCCGTAAGTGATTTGGAGAATTCCTTCAAGCGGAGAACGTGATTGTATTCGTGTTCTCCTAAGGAATCTAAAAATCAAGAGACGTGTTCATGAGCATTACTAGTACCATCGTAAAGGATGAATTGAGGGAGGTGTATCCCCTGGGAAGAGGAATCAGATGCACGTCTTGTGGATATGGAGGTTGGTGTCGATGTGCGTCCATCGGATTTTCTTTGCCATGATTTTGGAGGAGTCTCTCCAGATCTTCACGTGTAATAAAGTTGGATGATCGGCTCATTTCCCTGAGACGCTCCTTGTCCCTTTCTCTTGCGTGGTCAGCAGCATAAGACTCTTCATTCAGGTAGGCTTGCGTAGCTGAGGCATCTTCTCCAGGTGTGCTGAACGTATCTCTTGATGAACTTTGAGGCTGTCTCGACTCTTGTGGTAATCGATCGGTTAATGTTTTAAGGAAGGTTAGTACCTCCTTCTGAGTGGTTGCCATGTCTGCCTGAGATTTAGCGAGGGTTTCTTGTCTCTCCATCAAGTCCACCATGGTGATAGGAGGTTGTCCTCCTCTGGGTCCTCCAGATCCTCTTCCTGAAGGGGAAGTAACAGTTGTTCTGGTGATGGACGGAAGTTTCATGCTGGAGGAAATGCCTGGATTTGCAGCCGCTCTGGCTCTTGTAATGGGAGGTGTCACGCCTGCTGGAATATTTGCTCCTGCTCCACTGGTACTGATGGTAGAAGACGAGATTCCACGAGACACATTGGTTGCACTGGCGGGTTGCACTGTAACACCAGTAATTGGGATATCAGCGCCACCAGAAGTGTTGTCGGTGTTAGATCCATCGTTGGTTGCTGATCCAGACCTAAGATCCACCATTCTCGAAATCAGATAAATTGAATTGGTATTGAAGAAATCGACTTCACAACCGAGAGATTAACCTCCCACTGTGGTCGCCAATTGTTTGTGGGAGAAAACTACTTCTGCCGGTTTGGGTAATTTTGGGTGTGTGTGGATGAGAAGTGAGTTTAAACCTTCAAAAAATGTGCTGCACGATGAGCACTTTCATTCGAGAGATAATCTATACAATTCTGGCCTAAACCGAAGACACGGCCGTTCCAGATTTGTTTCGGTCACAGGTGAAGGATGTGAGGTTGATCTTAGGGAGGGAAGCGAAGAAGGTTTTGAGAGTATGAAGGTGAAGGTGAAGGTTATTTGATGACTTGTTAACAGAAGGTTGAGCAGGCTAGCAAATGTTGCAAGTAGGCTCTGGGTGTTGAATACGATTAACACTTGGTTTTCTGTGTTGTTCGAACTTCTGTCCTTTGGAAATAGGGAGGAGAACCTATTTATACAAGTCATTAAGCCTTCTTCACGTCTCTCGTAGGAAGTGGAGGAAGTGGAGTGAGGGAAGAGTGGAGTTGTGTGTGAGTTTCACACGATCAGAACTTCCCACTTCTCCCATCTTGACTTAACCGCTCATGTCTTCCTAACACGTTCTTGTGATGGCACGTTGCACGCTGTAAACCGCCAGACCAATACCCCAGTTTGTATCCCCCAGTTGTGACGTGATTAATGTCTCGAGTGTGTGGATCACGGGACCCACATAAAATAGTGCAGGGTGAACCATGAACTTGGTATAACATCGCATGCAGCCATCTTCAGGTAACCGTTTGGAAGCTGTATAGACAGGCCATGCCTTGGTCGGTTACCCTGTGAAGAAGAGTGACATATGGTGATCATAGTGATACCTTGTTTGCTGGTTGATTCGCACCCTAAGTCATTCGTCCAAGCTTGCAAAGCTGGACGGATGAGATGGCTCGTAGCCTGGCTTGCGACCGTTGGATGGGAGGCGCGCATGCTGCCTCTTTCGGCCTAAACGTTTGCATGCTTAGAGAGTTCCGATGGAGGAACCGATTACCCCTGGATGGAGGTAGTACAATGGTGTTCAAGCCCATGCCTTCTTGAATCGCAAAGATTTAATCTAAGCCACTCGACTCAGGCGGCAAAGACGAGTGGTCGAGATTAGAATTTATGGAGGGGCCGTGACATATCACCTTTGGGCGCGTGTACCGACGAGCTTGATCACCGCCGGTCTTGGCCGATCATCTAGGCGTGAAGCCAGGACCATGGTGGTCATGCTAGCATGCTCGGTTCCTTCTAAGTCTCCATCTTGGCCTTCCGTCCGAGCCTGCGAAGATGGACGCTCGAGATGTTTCTGCGCCGCAAACCCTAATTAGGGATTTAGACCGGCCACTTTGAGCGATCGGTTTTGAGTTGCGTGCACCTCTTTTGGGGAGACCGATCATGTATGCAGCATCTTGGGTCGACGGTGAGCATGTACATGCTTGCTCTATGACCCTGGGTGCAATCTAAGCCATCCAACTACGCCGGCGAAGTCGGATGGTCGTGATCGTTTTGGATCTTCTCAACCTGCACAAGGCGTTAAACTAGCCTTGTTTGGGCAATCGTTTCTTGCACCACGGCTTTCCTATGAGGGAGTCGGCCATGTAGGTAGAAAGTAGGCCCGCTAATGGTGTACCATCACTTCACTACTTATTTTAGGGTATAATCTAAGCCGTCCAACTATGCCGGCGAAGTTGGACGCTCACGATTAAAGGAAACCCTAGACGTGCGTCATGCTCACTTTGAGCGAATGTTTTGGAAGGACCAACCGTGGTTGGTCTTGACCGTTCGGTCATGTGTGAAGGTGGGTCCGAGGTGATCATGGTAGCATGCTCAGGACCCCCTGAATCTATATCTACACCCTCCATCTATGCTTGCGAAGTTGGACGGGTGAGATATGTTTTTGGGTTTGTTTTTAGCAAGTGAGACTAACATGGATAGTCTTGCATGCGTTCAACGGGGCTAGTATAACCTACCGTCAGGTAGCCTATGGGTGTTTGCACGTCGAACACAAGGCTTTAATTAAAGCATTAATAGTAATGCTGTATACCTACAGAAAACAGGGATGGTTGCCACATGCTCCGTCGGGATGGTTGCCACATGCTCCGTTCTGGGTAGGTATGTTTAATTATCAGGGATGGTTGCACATGCCCAATGAATTAATATGGCGAGAAGTATTCACCGCCTAAAGGATTTATCCTTTGCAGGACGTCAGCTTACAAAAATTGGCTTTTTACAATTTTACCCTTTAAATAGAAATCCACAATCAACACCAAGATTCCGACGTACGGGAGTACATTCAGCGTCTTGTAAAAGAAAGTGGTGATGCTCGTGCTAAGGCCTCTGCCCTTAGCAAAGCCTTAGCCGCGTCTCGGGCCGACGTAGCTCGTCGAGCCGAGTCTGAGAGAAATCTTGAAGTTAATATGTACCGACTTAATAAAGGAATGAAGAAGCTAAATAACGAAGTCAATCATCTTTGTCATTTGGATTCAATGAATCAGGTAGAGTTAGACGCTAGTCAATTTTCTCTTTCCCTTCTTCAAAAGGATTATAAGAAAATATCCGACGAATATGAATTTCTTGACGATGCTCGGGATGCGGTTGTTAACGAGTATGAAATAGCTTCTGCTAGAGTCGAAGGTATATATTTTCTTTTCCGGGTGTGATTTTCATGCTTCGCAGATCTAACCCTTCGTTTTTATTTTTCAGAGCTCCAGTGACAGCTTCTCGCTGCAAATGAAAAACTTAACAAGGCTCAATCTGAGTTAGAGCAGTCCCATACTTCCTTGGTGCAACAAGAGAGTCAGGCCTAGTATTTCAAAGGCTTGGATACGACTAATGAACAAGCAGCTCAGTTTGCCTCTTTGGAAGTGAACCGTCTGTCTACCATGTTGTCTCAGGCCGAGATGCGTAACACCGCTATTACGTACAAAGCTCGCTGCCAGCTAACCGAAGAGACGAACAAGGTGCTATCCAAGATAGAGCATGACCTCCTGACCGAGCATGGTCTTGAAAAGCACTATCCTCGTTTCCTTAAGCCTCCGTCCCCGTCTGGCTCTTCGGGTCCTTCTTCAGGTGGGAGCGTTCCTTCACTGCATAGGGAGATCCCTAATGGTGGCACGGAATCGTCCAAGTAGATTCTTCTGTTTAGTTGTAGAAAGTTGATCTTTGTTGATTATAGAGTTCTGGCTGCGTCTGTCGAACTTCTTCTGCTTAATTTTTGTTTTCTTTTGCTTGTCTTGTCGAGCTTGTAATCAACTTTTCTCGAATGGATCATCGTTTGTTGGTTAGTTATGTTAATTATCTTGACATATGTTACCCTGCTGGTTAACCCTTAGCGAGGGCATTCCTAGATGGTGCGGGTCGGTGCAACGTTCTAGGATATGGGGTGTTACTATGTACACGTTCCTCATTCCGTCGACCTGCTGACCTTATGTTTGAGTATGATGTCGAAGGTATGTATCTTCGTGAACATCTTGAGACCAGATACCCCTCTGGATAATCCTTGGCCAGAGGATTCCCAGACAGTGGTGGTGGTGCAACGTTCTAGGATATGGGGTGTCACTATGTACACGTCCCTCATTCCGTCGACCCGTTGACCTAATTTTTGAGTGCGATGCCGAAGGTGTGCACCTTCGTGAACATATTGAGACCTGTCACCCCGCTGGCTAATCCTTGATCAGAGGATTCCCAGACGGTGGGGGTCGATGCAGCGTTCTAGGATATGGGGTGTCACTATGTACATGTCCCTCATTCCGTCGACCCGCTGACTTAGAATAGTTAGAGATTTCCTTCTGCTGGATGTCTTCCCCTTGTATTGGCTTTTCATAGATATGCAAGAAAGTTTATTTTATTGATTTATTGAGGCCTACTATTCCTCGTCCAGAGATAGAAACATATCGAAAAGCATCGTCTTCTTCTTCTGGTATTCTTTACACAGTTTCAACGCTGCGTTGTGATTTAAGGATGGTATGGCTTGAGATACTTGGCGTTCCATGGATGGAGGAGGACTTCCCCTTTTAGGTTGCGCAGGTAATAGGATCCGTTTCCTGCTACATCTTGTATGACATAAGGTCCTCCCCATGTTGGTGCCAGCTTTCCCCACTTCTTTTCTCTTTGGTATTGGGGTATGGTTCTCATCACATACTGTCCTTCTACGAAATTCCTAAGTTTAACCTTTTTGTTGTATTCCCTTGCTAATCTTCTTTGGTAATTCTCCATCTTTTATAGTGCTGCTTCTCTTCTTTCTTCGAGATCGTCGAGTCTTTCCAGTATCATGTCCGTTGTGAGGTTCTTTTACCATGCTTCTGTCTTTGTGGTTGGCATGATGATTTCCGTGGGGATGACGGCTTCTGCTCCGTAGGTCAGCAAAAAAGGGGATTCCCCTGTAGCTGATTTTCGGGTTGTTCGATATTCCCATAAGATATTGTGTAGTTGCTCACACCATCGTCCTTTGTGCTCATCTAATTATTTTTTGAGAATAAGAGCGATGGTCTTGTTTGTAGTCTCTGCTTGGCCATTGCTTTGAGGGTATATTGGTGTCGACTTATTTGTTCGGATTTTGAAAGTATCAAATAGCAGATTGATGTTTTTACCTTGTAATTGGTTACCATTGTCAGAGATAATTTACACCGGCAGATTATGTTCTGAAAGATGAATGTGAAAACATCTGAGTCGCGGATTCTGGCCAAAGCTTTGGCTTCTACCCATTTACTAAAATAGTCTGTGGCCACTATCATTGTCTGTCATGTCTCCCTCCGCTCTATGCTTCCTGCTTGCAGCGAAGAGTTCTCGCGGAGGGATTGATAGCTCGTAAACTCTGGTGATTTTGATTGCTTCTATATCTTTGTTTTTCAACATAGATGAGATGTATGCCAAACCATCCGCGTTCCTGAGCTCCTTTCTGCTTAAGTGCCGGAATATGATGTTTGGTATTTGATGTGCCAGTGTCTGGACTAACGTCATGTATGCCGACAAGGTCTCGTCATACACATTATACTCCAGCTCTATTTGCCTGATGATCAATTGTGAGTCACTGGGCAAGCGTACATTTGTTATCCCCATTTCTATTATCAAACGCAAAGCATGTACAACGGCTTCGTACTCGATGATGTTATTGGTGTGTTCTTTGAATTCTAGTCTGAAGGCATGGATGATTCGGTCTCCCGTTGGGGTAGTGATTACGATGTCTATGCCCGCTCCTTTTTTGTTCCTCGAGCCATCGACAAAGATTTCCCACTGTCTTGGGTTTACCGGCTCGAGGACATCGACGGGATCTTTGCTTCTGCTGCCATTTGGTAATCCCGCTGTATTGAGCCCTTCAATGCGGATTTCTTCATCGTTTTCTAGTGGTAGGTCGGTAAGGAAGTCTTCTAAAACTTGGGACTTCTGGGAATGTTGGAGCTCGTGTATGATGTTGTACTGGTCGAGATGAGTATTCCATTTTGCGATTCTCCCTATTTTTCCCGCACTTTTGAGGACAACCTCTAACGGGGCTTTGCATGGGACACGGATGTAGTGTGTTAGGAAGTAGGTCCTTAGCTTTTGGGTATCCCATACTAACTCCAAGATGAGTTGTTCGATCTTTGTGTAGTCTCTTTCCGCCGTATTGAGAGTTTTGCTGACGTAGTAGATGGGCTGCTCTATCTTCGTGTCGGTTTTAACCAACATCGCGCTGACTGCATTCTCTGTTGCTGCTATGTATAGGGCCAAATTGTGAACACGTAAATTACGCAGGTATCTACGTGTCCCCAAACAATGTTCGCACACACCGAAGTTCACGGGTTGGATATAACGTACATAGAAAAATAGTGTGTACACCGATTCATCGACTCTGAGTCTTCCAACTCGTCCTTGTCTTATCGACTATTTAACACAGAGTGCATAGAAAATGGTAAGCAACCTCGGAACGAACGTAAAGTGCGGAATATAAAGAGTATAATGTAGGTTGCATAATGTAAAGAACATAATATAAAGTGCGTAATGTAAAGGAGACAAATAATTACGTGGTTCAGCACTAAGGCCTACATCCACGGGGTAGAAGAAAGGTTTCATTATGTATTGATTGATTACAAACTTAGTCAAATGACTTTAGGGGTTCTCACTGAGGCAGCGAGATTTTGGGCATTACTTACCCTTCCTAATTCTCTCTCCTCTTTTCTCCTTCTTCTCGACTTGCCCCTCTTTCTTAGTGAGGAGGGGTATTTATAGGGATTCCACGTGGGGTCCATCGATGGAGCCGTTGTAATCTTATCCTCTTGTGTTTTGTGCCAACACGCAGAGTCTTCGGTTATTATGAGGCTCTCCCTTCGTTTCTTCGTTGTTGCCGAAGAGGTATGCTCGCTTCTTCTGCTGGTGGGCTGACGCGTCTGCTGCCCCAAGTGTTTAATACGGGTGGTTGGGTCTTTCTGCACGTGTCAGACCACGGTATCATGCCCCTGTCTTGTCCGTGTCAGTCGGTTATCCCTGACCGTAGATCTGAGATTTCTCTCGAGATGGGATAAAGCAGATTCGAGGGTGTATTGGGTCCAACGCAGTGGTGCTTTGTTCCCGTGCTCCTTCATTTGTAGCCATTGGATCTGCTAGATGAGGGCCCCTTCTTGCTGGTACACGTTTCTTGGCTGTATTGATGTGGCATTGTCTTTTGATGCCCTTCGTCATATGCTCTCCACGTGTTCATCCGAGGGCACGTGGCGAGTGGCGGAATTATGTACTTACAGGACTAATCCTTTTAACCGAATATAAGACATATCGGAGATACTCCACGCCAAATTTCAGATTTTTTGGACTTGTGGAAATATTTTTTTGGAAATTACTCAACGGTGAGTTTTTTCTTCCTGGAAAATTCTGAAGGACGACAACATTGGTCCGGTTTCAAATGGTTCTCTAATTGATATGTTGCTATTTAGATTTTGATAGAAATTATGGGATCATCTCTTGAGTACCCGTCCTTTCAATTTTTATTTGCCTTGAGGGATACATCAACTTTAAACTGGTTGTGAAGTATAAAGGAGAAGATCAATATTTTAAGATTCCTTACAGGGACATCTTTGAATGGCATCTTCATGGAATTGGACTCAGTAGATTCACGAAAGACGGTTGACAGAGTAAACCAAAGGAAAGGCTAATTAAAAGCACTTTGAATTTTCCTTGGTGATGAAGTACCCAAATTAGAGTTGGGGCCATCAATCGTCTAGAAAGCATACAATAAACAAACAGAATATTGAGTTATCTGTTGCTTTGTCAACCACGATCTAACTAGTGAGTTTGAGTGATTAATTATTTGATATGTGATTAACTGAGGGTTAATCTATGACCACTGATAAATTAATCTATAATTAGGACTCATTGGTTTGGTAACTTCAGTCCATAATTTCGATTGGGCTACTGATGCATCGTTTAAACTGATTTGAATTATCACTGGAAGGTGCAATCAAAGAAAGGATGTTCTAAATAAGTGTCTGTCAAAATTTAGTTTTGAAATTGTTTTGGCACTGATTGGTAAACATCATCAACTGTAGTGGTACATAATGAAAATGTACGAATTTTAAATTATGCTTGAACCCCTTCGCAATTTTTAGTCTTGGACGAGATGCTGTTAATTAAGGAAAATAAAGATCATTGAAAGAAATGATAATATTTGGGACCTTAACAGTATACCTGGGAATTATGGGGGTTATTGGGTTTAAACGATATACAATCATCTAGTCAACATAAGCTATGTGTTCGTGCAATATTGTGAAACTCATCCAAATAAATGTTAATAGTGACATTAACTATAGATTCTGAAGCTTTGGACGCAAAGTCGGATTAGAAGTGAGAGTAGATTTGGAATTTCCTTGGATATATGCTTATGGAAAAAGTATACGTATGTACAAAATAATGTATTGTTATGATCAAACAATATAATTATTTGGAAATAACACATAGTTTGAGTATGGTACGTCTCGACATATAAATCGACGAAATAACACCATATAGCAATTGCTCTCAAATGCGCGCATCTAAAAGAAATAGTGTATGTGAATTGTATCAAGCCAGCAAATGATATGAATTCTACAGAGCGTATAATTGCGTCATCGAAGGAAATGGGATAGCCTATATAGAGTAGTATTTATAGCGGACACCCAACCTAGTGATTGGAGATCCCATGGTTATCTAGGTTAAAAAGGGACAACCAAGTTATAATTTATACTTACCGGAAACACTGTGAGAGTTTACTCTCTTTCCCAATTCTATGATGAAACAGTGTTGTCTGTCAAGTGAGAGGTTGAGATTTTCTCTTAAAGATTCCTATGGATTAGTTTGACTAAGAAAAGTATGGCAGGATACTTTCAAATAGGAGATAACCTATATGAGTGTGAAGTGGTGCCGCTTCTATGATAACTATAAGGCTAAGTTAATCTAGAGCACTCATGAAAAACCAACATCGTTCAGGGCCGAAATGAACACAACCGAGAACCGGATATGTAAGGAAATAAACTGTGTGATATCTATTGCATCGGTTTACATCATAAAGTTGGAGGTTCAATATATCGCGTTCACCGAATAGCTAGTAAACCCTTAGGTATTCACTACGGAAGATTCAAAGCCAAAAGATATCTCTCCCGATGCAGTGATGTTCCGCGCACAAACTCTTTCTAGTGTATGCATTAAACTTGCATGAATTTCTATTCAATGTGGGGGATTGTTGGAATTTTTGAATAGAAATATGAATAGGTGTGTCAACTCACTTAAGTCTTTTCAACATTAGTGTTTTATCCTAAGGGATGTAACTCTCCATTAAGGGTTGTGACTTTTCATGAAATGACTTCTCCAAGAGTCACCTCTAGCCTATATAAACCCCACTCATTCTCCATTGCAAGTGTGTTTTTAGAGTCATAAAACTAGTACTAGAAATCTAAGAGTTTGCATGTGTCTTCAAGAGTTAAAGAAGAGTTTGTACTATTGTTTATGGGTGAAAACTATTTCTGCCGGTTTTGGTAATTTGGGGTGTGTGTATGAGAAATGAGTCTAAACCTAAAACAAATGCACTGCACGTGAGTACTTGTAGATTCGAGAAATTAATCTGTGCAAATCCGGCCTAAACCAAGAAATGGTCGTTCCAGACTTGTTTCGGTCACAAAGTGAAGGAGATGGGGTTGATCTTAGGGAGGGAAGCGAAGAAGGTGTTGAGATTGTGAAGGTGTTGGCTATGTATGACTTGTACCAGAAAGCTGAACTGTCTTGCATGATGTAAGCTATCAGTTCCGGTATTTGAATACGATTGTATCAACACTTGCCTGTGTTATCTTGTTCCTGTTTGAAAAATAGGATGGAGAACCTATTTATACAAGTCTTTTAGCCTAACCCTCGTATCTCGTGGGAAGTGGAGAAAGTGGAGTGATGGAGTAGTGGAGTAATGTGTTAGTGCCACATGACCAGTCATGCCCACTTCTCGCATCATCACTAACCGTCCATGACTTCCTGACACATTCTTGTGATGGCACATTGTGCGCTGCACGCTGTAAACCGCCAAACCAATACCCCAATATGTATCCCCCAGTTTGTGACATGATTGATGTCTCGAGCGTGTGGATCGTGGGACCCACATAAAGTAGCATGTAATGCTAGATTAAATAACTATGTTATTTAGGAAGTTGATACTTGTGAAGTATCGTGTGCATTCTATGCAGTTACCGCATCGAGTGTATCCAGCATGTATGAAAAATCGTTGTTTGAGCGTCTCAAAGTAGCCTCATATCCAGACTACTTCATGTGATGGTTTGGAGGTTGAGCAAGCAAGTCCTTCCTTGACCGACCACATGGTGCGGTAGAGTGACGGATGGTGATCACCATGACGCCGTACTGACCAATTAACTCCTGACCAGGGCAGTATAACCTAGTCGGTGAAGTTGGACGGACGAGATGATATTTTAGACACTCATCTGCGACCGCTAATGAAATTAGGGTTTTATAAGAGGTGCGCAAGCATCCCTCTTCAGCCTGGTCGAATCCAAGCTTGGGATGCGATTTTGGCTGGCCGATTATACATGCGTATAGATGGAATGACGGTGTAGGCGCC
The DNA here is from genome assembly GCA_023529315.1 of Papaver bracteatum. Lineage (NCBI taxonomy): Eukaryota > Viridiplantae > Streptophyta > Magnoliopsida > Ranunculales > Papaveraceae > Papaver > Papaver bracteatum. The sequence goes on from JAJJWX010001315.1 coordinate 2,199,072, forward strand.
CATACCCCATTGTCCCACGAAAGTGTGATCTGGGCCACTAAATTCGTCTTGCAAAGTTAAGTGGTCGAGATCAATTTGCGACAGATAACTGGTGCCGCAAAAGCCGCACATCGTGCCAACTTCGAGCGCGCGTTCCGAGATGACCAATCTTGGTCGGTCTTGGCTGATTGGTATGGCGTGTAGGTAGTAGGATGGTGTTCACGCCTATACCTTACTGTCCCATGAAAATGTGATCTAAGCCACTCAAATTTTCCGGAGAAGTTGAGTGGTCTAGATTAGTTTGCAATTGGGAAGTGTGACCACGCTAGTTTGGGCGTGCGATCTGAAATAACCAGGCATGGTATGCCTTGGCTGATCGGGTGTGGAGATAGACGGGCGCACGGCGGTCATGTTGGTATGACCGGACCTGCTTAATCTAATCTTGGACCCTTCATTCGTGCCGGAGAAAATGGACGTTCTTGATGTTCAAAAACCCTAATTTTGGTTTCATGGCCGTGCGTCATGCTCTGTTCGGGCGCAATAATTGGGATGAACAACCATGGTTGGTCCAAACCGATCAGTCAGGTATGTAGGCGGGCCCACGGTGATTGTGTTGACATGCTCTGAGCCCTTTGAATCTACATCTATACCTATGAAGATGGATGGTTGAGACTGTTTTGCAACACATGTAATGTGCCGCAAATCCTAATTTAGGGTTTTCCGTCCATATTGCTCTGGCTTGGACGTTTTGGCAAGATATGCCAATCTTTTGAGGAGGCCGACCATGCGGGGCCCACGTTGGTTCGGCAATGAATATTCCAATACCTGCTTGGGGGTCATGGATCCGATCTGAGCTATCTAATTCATGCTGGTGAAGTTGGATGGTCGTAATCATTTCTGAGACTGACATGGTCAGTCCAGATTTGAATATGCTCAATCGGGCTAGTATAGCACAGTGAGAGTAATATGCTTAATCGGGCTAGTATAGCACACCGAGAGTTGCAGCATGTACGGGTATTTCGTACATGCTTCATTATAATGCTTGGAGGTTCGTGTTGCACTGCTGAGAACAACACTCAGTCTTCATGCCGCACTGATAATGAGTACATGAAATACAAGGCTGGTTATGCATTAATTAATAATGTTATATTTAATTCACAGACTGGGATAGTTGCCACATGCTCCATTCTAGGTGAATTATTAAAGTGAAGAAGTATTCATCACTTATTAATAGATTTATATTTTGCAAGATGTTAGCGCATAATTTTGTCTTTTACAATTTTATCCTTAAATGAAAATCCACCATCAACAATAAGTCCCCTGCCTAGCACATAATGGTTACACTATTATTGGGTAGGCATATGATGGTGACAGTTAAAGTTAAAATATATGAGACAAAATTAAATGTTACCAGGAAAGATGGGTCATCATGTCCTTCGACCATGTCACGTTCAAGAAACATCCAGGCGAGCGTTCCCCTAGCATGATGTCGGTCTTTCCTGCTTCGATGGATTGTTACGCCTATTTTGTTCGTGGGGCTACTGCGCCTGCTTAATCGAACGTGAGCTTGATGTGCCTGTTTCGTTCGTGGGGCTACTGCTCCTGCTTGATAGAACGTGGGATTGATGTTCCTGCTCGAGTGTCATCTTGCTACTTCGACCAAACACCGACCCATCTAGCTTGACTAAACATCGGACTTGATGCTTTGACCAAATACCGGCCTTGCTGTTTATTCGCTCGAACGTGGGACCCGATGTGAGCATGCTTGTTTTAAAAAATGAACCTTGTGTACTCAAATGTAAATGTGGGTCCTGCAGAAAGCGTTTAAGCAGGCCCGAGAGAGCGTTGAAGTGTTGGAGCTGAAACGCCTTCTTATGGAGAGAGCTTTGATTGGGAACGGCTGTGTCTGCTTCGACCAATCTGGGGCTAGGATCAAGTGGAACCCGCCGCGTTCCTGACTGAACGTCGACCCTGTGTTTCAACTGAAAACTGGCCATGCTGCGTGCACCTGTTTTATTCGAATGCCATCCTTGTGACTTTGATCAACACCAGACTTGAAACTTGAGCAATACCGTACTTATGACATGATCAAAACCAGACTTGAAACTTGAGCAATACCGGACTTGTGACTTGATCATCACAGGACTTGAAACTTGAGCAATACCGGACTTGTGAATTGATCAACACCGGACTTGTTACTTGATCAACACCGGACTTGAAACTTGAGCAATGCCGAACTTGTGACTTGATCAACACCGGACTTGTGACTTGATCAACACCGGACTTAAAACTTGAGCAATGCCGGACTTGTGACTTGATCAACACCGGACTTGTGACTTGATCAACACCGGACTTGAAACTTGAACAATATCAGATTTGTGACTTGATCAATACCAGTGTTTGGACCCAATACCATCCTTGTGTACTCCAACGTGAATGTGTGGTATGTCGTGTGTGAATGCACATCTCACACATTTTTATACAAGTACTGACTCCTGTCTTGTATTATAGAATGAAGAAAAGAACTCTTGTTGAGATATCTTCTGGGGATAATGCTGGTTCCAAGTCAGGAGGTGTTGACATCTTCAAATATATGCCAAACATTGATGATGAGTTGTTCACCGCGCTCTTTCAACTATATGAAAATATCTGTTCCACAAGATAACTCTTCTCTATCGACTTCAAGGTTTTTCATGCTCCGCTGGGCCCTCATGAAGGATGGATGAGACGTATGTTGAGAAATGAGTACATCAAAGATAAGTTGACCAGAGAGCAGATTATTGATGTAACTTGAGTGTTGAAACGGCTCGAGAGGATGTTAAAGTGGCTTCTGGTGCGAACGTTGAGGTGGATCCTGGAGAGAGTGTTGAAGCAGGATTCTGAAGCTAACATGGATCCCGGAGAGAGCATTGAGGAAGATTTTGAATAGACCATTGAAGCATCTTCTGCATGAGGGAGCGTTGAAGTGGCTTCCTCTTTAGTTCGATTTACCCTTACGAATTCCATGCTTCTTGAATGACCATCTTTCTCGTGTTGAAGAATTCCTTGACTTATGGTGAAGGAACTTCATGCCGAGCCTCAGTCCCTAAGCATGGTTTACATGGTTTGTTCGTAGTGGTTGTTGTCGATCCAGATATAGAATATCTTGGACGTTTTTTCATCATTGTGGGAGTCGTGCATGTGGTACTGGAGTTGGAGTTGGCAGACGTGCATGATGTTATATCTCGGTGGTTTTCCTCTTACTGCTTCAGGGACATTCTTACAGAAGGCTGAAGGTTGTATCACCTATTGGTGAGATATATGCCCCTACGAATATTATGAGGCTCTTCATTACCGGCAGGCCTGGTTCTTTCTATCAGGGCATATGTTTTTGTAGATGAGCGTTCAACAGCTCCAGAGGATGACCGAAAGCGTAGATTCTCTAACATAGCATGATAGATATGTACCACTGTCTGATAAAGTGACTCGCCCGGATATTGCTCGATATGACGCGTGGACATCGTTATCTTCTTGAGGTTTCTCCCTTGAGGTATCGGCTCCAGTGGAAGATTGCCGTCATAGAGCATTGATACGTTGCACCGGCATACTTTAAACCAAATGGCAGTATGGTATAATAAAAATTTCTGAGAGGAGTTCGAAAAGATATCTTACTTGCGTCATGCTCGTAATCTTTATCTGGTTGTAGCCGCTACATCCATCCATGGAGGAGAACATGCCATGTCCGCCGGTTGCATCTACAAACATGTCGATATTAGGTAGAGGAGGATCGTTTTTGGAGCAGCACCTGTTCAAGTCTCTGGAGTCTATGCAGAACCTGATCTATCCATTTTCCTCGTGTCTGAACTGAAACTATTTAACCGACTTGGATCCAGGTATGACATGTAGATGATGGGTAACCAATTTTCGTCTAAATCAGGCATTTATTCATATCTCCAAGAGAATATGTCCTGGTACTCTTTGAGAAGTTCCACGAGCTTCGTGCGTTTATCCGTACACAAGGTTGAGCTGATGGAGATAGGCCTAGGAGATTCCTCAACGATTTCAATCTCATCAATTGTGGAGTTGGTTCCATCTTGCAGCTATTGTGGAGCATCTAGCACTTTTTATTGTGGTTCGTTGCTGTTGTAGAATTCCATTAGGTGGAGAGACTGGGTAACAGTCTCCCCTACTAATTGATAATGGTAGCGTCGGTATACCGTTTTCCCTTTCTGGTCACGACTCGCCACAAAAGTTCGTTTTCTCTTCGTGTGAACATGGGTCGTGGCTTCACAGGATGGAGAAGAATGCTTCGTCAGCAAAGATGCATCGTGGGTTTTAGCCCTCAATGATGCAAGCCGGTCTTCTTCCTGAATTGACGCCCACGTGAGAAGTGGGACACAACGAACTTGTATGATTCTTTCCGCGGAGCTTCTCCCGTCATTATGGTAGGCTTCCGTACGACCTTGCCTGGGAGAACCTTGGATGTCCTAAGAGTCTTGAAAGTAATCACATTCGAAGAATTTCTTGTGTCCATAAGGGCCGTCTTGAACTCTGAATCCTTGATGCGTGCGGTGACATGTATGGCACGGTTGTGACCTTCCTCTGGTTGATTGCAGCAAAACGTCTCCGCGCGCTGATTCTTTGAGAGGTGTGAAAGTTCGCATAAACTTTCCACTAGAGAAACCGCTTACCGATCCACCAGCCTTTGGTTCATAGTGAAACTATTGACTTGAGGAGGATCATTGTGAGTATCAGTCCCCAGTGTAGGAGTTTCTATGACATGACCTCTCATATATGACGTCGCCTCTTTGATCAGGTCCATGTAGGTCCGCGCCGCTGAAGTACCTTCTCTGGTGCGTTGAATGCGTTCCTTGTTGGCTCTAGGGGCTGTCGCGGGTCTTGTGGTAATCGATCAGTTAATGTCTTAAGAAAAGTGAGTACCTCTTTCTGAGTTGCGGCCATATCAGTTTGAGTCTTACCAAGAACTTCCTGCTTCTCCATCAAGTCTGCAATGGTAATGGGAGATGGACCTCCTCTCGTCCCTCTGGATCCTCGTCCTGATGAAGGAGTGGAAGTTGTCGCTCTGGTGAATACCAGAGGTGTTACACATGAGGAGATGACGGGATTTTCATCTGCTCTGCCTCTGGTGATGAGAGGCCTTACACCTACAAGAATATCTACTGCTCCGCTAGCGTTGGTGATAGAAGTGACGGCTCCACGAGATGTATTGATCACGGTAGCTCCACTGATAGGTACATCGACACCGGGAGTGTTATCTACACTATCTCCATCAGAATTAATTACTGATCTAGACTTGATTTCCACCATCTTGAAATAAATTGCTGATTGAATTGGTTCTAAGATCTACCCTTTTTGAAATTGATAAAAATTTGAATTGGATTTCGAAGAAATTGACTTTACAACCGAAAGATTAACCTCCCACTATGGTCGCCAATTGTTTATGGATGAAAACTATTTCTGCCGGTTTTGGTAATTTGGGGTGTGTGGATGAGAAATGGGTCTAAGCCTAAAACAAATACACTGCACGTGAGTGCTTGTAGATTCGAGAAATCAATATGTGCAAATCTGGCCTAAACCAAGAAATGGCCATTCTAGACTTGTTTCGGTCACAAAGTGAAGGAGATGGGGTTGATCTTAGGGAGGGAAGCGAAGAAGGTGTTGATATTGTGAAGGTGTTGGCTATGTATAACTTGTACCAGAAAGCTGAACTGGATTACAGGATGTAATCTATCAGTTTCGGTGTTTGAATACGATTGTATCAACACTTGCCTCTGTTGTCTTGTTCCTGTTTGAAAAATAGGATAAAGAACCTATTTATACAAGTCTTTTAGCCTAACCCTCGTATATCGTGGGAAGTGGAGAAAGTGAAGTGACGGAGTAGTGGAGTAATGTGTTAGTGTCACACGACCAGTCTTTCCCACTTCACCCATCATTACTAACCGTCCATGACTTCCTAAAACGTTCTTGTGATGGCGCGTTGTGCACTGCACGCTGTAAACCGCCAGACCAATACCCCAGTATGCATCCCCCGGTTTGTGACATGATTGATGTCTCGAGCATGTGGATCGTGGGACCCACATAAAGTAGCATGTAATGCTAGATTAAATAAATATGTTATTTAGGAAGTTGATACTTGTGAAGTATCATGTGCATTCTATGCAGGTACTGCATCGAGTGTATCCAGCATGTATAAAACTTCGTTGTTTGAGCGTCTCAAAGTAGCCTCATATCCAGACTACTTCATGTGATGGTTTGGAGGTTGAGCAAGCAAGTCCTTCCTTGACCGACCACATGGTGCGGTAGAGTGACGAACGGTGATCACCATGACACCGCACTGACCAATTAACTCCTAACCAGGGCTGTATAACCAAGCCGGTGAAGTTTGACGGACGAGATGATCCTTGAGACACTCATTTGCGACCGTTAATGAAATTAGGGTTTTAGAAAATGTGCGCAAGCATCCCTCTTCAGCCTGGTCGAATCCAAGCTTGGGATACGATTTTGGCTGGCCGATTGTACATGCGTGTAGATGGCATGACGGTGTAGGCGACCATACCTCATTGTCTCACGAAAGTGTGATCTGGGCCACTAAATTAGTCTGGCGAAGTTGAGTGTCGAGATCAATTTGCGACAGAAAACTGATGTCGTAAAAGACGCACATCGTGCCAACTTCAAGCGCGCGTTCCGAGGCAACCAATCTTGGTCGGTCTTGGCCGATTGTTCTGGCATGTAGGTGGGATGGTGTTCACGCCTATACCTTACTGTCCCATGAAAACGTTATCTAAGCCACTCAAATTGTCCGGAGAAGTTGAGTGGTCTAGATTAGTTTGCAATTGGGAAGTGTGACCACGCTAGTTTGGGCGTGCGATCCGGAATAACCAGGCATGGTATGCCTTGTACGATCGAGTCTGGAGATATACGGGCCCACGGCGGTCATGTTGGTATGACCGTATCTGCTTAATCTAATCTTGGACCCTTCATTCGTGCCGGAGAAAATGGACGCTCGTGATGTTCAGAAACCCTAATTTGGGTTTCACGGCCGTGCCTCATGCTCTGTTCGGGCGTACAAATTTGGATGACCAACCATGGTTGGTCCTTACCGATCGGTTAGGTATGTAGGCGGGCCCACGGTGATTATGTTGACATGCTCTAGGCCCTTTGAATCTACATCTACACCCTCCATTTATAACTGTGAAGATGGATGGTTGAGACTGTTTTGCGACACATGTAATGTTCCGCAAACCCTAATTTAAAGTTTTCCGTCCATACTGCTCTGGCTTGGATTTTTTGGCAAGCTATGCCAATCTTTTGGGGAGGCCGTACATGGGGGGCCCGCGTTGGTTCGGTAGTGAATATTCCAATAACTGCTTGGGGTCATGGATCCGATTTGAGATATTCAATTCATGTTGGTAAAGTTGGATGGTCTTGATCGTTTCTGAGACTGACATGGTCAGTCCATATTTGAATATGCTCAATCGGGCTAGTATAGCACACCGAGAGTTGCAGCATGTACGTGTAATGCTTGGAGGTTCGTGTTGCTCTGCTGAGAACAACACTCAGTCGTCATGCCGCACTGATAATGAGTACAGGAAATACAAGGCTGGATATGCATTAATTAATAATGCTGTATTTAATTCACAGACTGGGATTGTTGCCACATGCTCCATTCTAGGTGAATTAGTAAAGTGAAGAAGTATTCATCACTTATTAATGGCTTTATCTTTTGCAAGATGTTAGCACATAATTTTGGCTTTTACAATTTTAGCCTTAAATGAAAATCCACCATCAACAGCTACATCTATTCTCGTTCGTTGTTCGGTGTTATCGAAGTGCTGCGAAAAACATCGAGGTATTGTTGAATGTTGGAGACATGTGCCACTAAACCTGTAATAACATTTTATACAGGGCATCAAATGTCTTAAGCAAAGGGATTACTCGCATCAATACACCCAAGTAAGTTTGTTTAAGTTTTGTGATTTCTATCCTTTTTTTCTTGTTTTGTTGTTGGTATTACAAAACGTAATACATAGATGAAAACCGTGTTACAAAGAGTTGTAACGGATCGGTGGATAATACACGAGTTATATTATTGGAGAATCGGTAACAAAGATATTTTTCCAATAGTTTGTGAACTGCTAAACTGGATGTATGCTAGGATTTCTTAACAGGTAAAGAAAGAAAGGCCTGTGTAGTTGCAGGATTTCCCACAACACACCCCTTGTAATATCTTGATAATAATCTTTTAATCTAAACTAATTTGATATTTAAAATTCTAAACATTATAAATAGACACACGGATTTTTACATGGTTCGATCAATTTGATCTACATCCATGATTCTCTACTATGATTGTTAAAGTTTACATTTGATTTTACATTTGATAATCTCCATTAATGGAGTTCTAAATCTAGTTTTGGGGAAGAAGATGATAAAGAAAAATATCTTTTCTCTCTCTAAAAATCTCTCTGAAAAATATTTCTCTCTCCTCAAGACTCTGTCCACTCTAAAAAATACATCCCCCCTTTCTGGACTTACTTGAACCCTTAGGAAATTACATAGTGGGTGATAGCTAAGTTTTCCCCTTCTTTCGGATCTATTTTGCGATCTCATCGCGGTAATTACAATGTTAATATTAGCCAACTTTTGTAATCCTCGTGAAACAACACTCTTCTAATATGCCTCTTCAATCGTCAACTTCGTCATTCTTTGAATTATTTTGTGATGCTCGTGAAATGTTGTTGAAGATTTTTCAGTAACGCTCTCAGAAGTGTCGTTAATCTCTCGTGAACATAATTGTGGCGATATTCTGGTACTACATCTTGCCTCTTTTTTCTTGAATATTGCTTGAAAAGTAATCTTTAAGAAAAAATCTGTTGTTGTAATAGTCTTTGATTTTTTTTGATGAAGGAATGAGCGAAAGAATACTGGATTTGAAAAGTATATACTTGCCTCTATTCTTTTGCGAAGTTTCATATCTTTGTTAAGTAAATAAGAAGTATTAACTCTTGAAGTGCTCGTGAAGTATGAAGTATCCTTGAAGAAGTATAAGAAGTACACAATCCTCTAAATATAAGAAGTATCCATTTTTTGCCTCTGTTCATGTGAAATTATTGCTTCATTTTTTGGTGAAAATCCCTGTCCATTTTGGAAATGATTCTTGCCGAGAAGATAAAGAACATAAAATATTTTCTTTGTAATCCATATCTGCCTCTGTTCTTTATCTATGAAGTAAGAATCCCTAAAAAAATATTAAATGAACGAATTGCCTCTGCCTCATTTGATAAAATGGTCATATTCTGCGAAATAATCATTTCTCCTGCGAAATTCTGGAATAGTCTGCAATATGCTGAATTAGTCTGAAAATTTATGAATATTTCTGCGAATTTCAAAACATTTCTGCGAGTTGCTGATTTTTTCTGCGAGATTCTGAAATAATGTTGTGAATAGTGGCGAAATTGTGAATAGTGACGAAATTGTGAATAATGCTACGAGATTGTAGACGTTCCTCTTGATAGACTCTGAATAATACTTCTGAGAAACTCTGGATAGTATTTCTGAGAGATTCTAAATAGTACTTGTTTTCTCTCTTGCGATGAGAAAATCTTTCCTGCATTCTTACAAGAAAATAATTAATGTTTGAGATTATTCTATTGGTCTTATTTTGCCTTCCTAGTTAAAGGTCTTATTTCGCCAATTTTTCTTTCTGCGACAAAATCGCAGGACGTCTTTACATTTGCATGTATTGACCCATTGATCTTGCCTTATCTTTTCTCTTAAGGCTTTTTGGCCTGTTATGCGACAATATGACAAGTCTAAGTTCTCTCGCGAGATTAAAGTCTCATGACATTGCCGTCTTGCGATGAAATCGCAGGACGTCTTTACACTTTCATGTAAAAACCCATTGATCTCATCTTAACTTTTTTCTCTTATGACTTTTTGCCTCCGTATAATTTACGCGACAATATGACAGACCAAAATGATCTGGCGATCTTAGAGCCCCATGACATTGCCGTCTTAAGACACTTATCAGCTCCCTAATGGAGGGTGCCGCCCTTATCTTCCCCCTGGTTGCCCCTTCAAGGAGGGAACATCGGCCATACAAGACTAGTTCCTCCCATCCAGATTTACCAACAACCAGTTGTTTTCGCAGCCTCTTGTCCTTATATGGCTTATAGTTACAAGACTACACCCTAAGTGGGGTTTTATTCAGGCCAAGTGCATTGTAGTCAAGACTTACCAAAGATGGCCAGGGTAGGTTCGTCCGTCCCGGGCACCCTTGGATAAACCGTGTACCTCGGCGCCTTGGTCATACTCTTCACTTCTTGGAAGAGATCCTTGGTCGTCCAACCAAGGTATAACCTTATAAAGCTGGAAATCCAAGATCTCTCTCCCGGATAGGTTTTCTTTAACCCCAACATCTGCATGACTCAGGTTCCAGCAGCGGTATAACCTTATCGCTGAATCATGTAAAGAGATACCCCCTTATAACGTGCTTGTAGGTCTTACATTTTCCTCTTACGAAATTGTATTCGCGAACTAGGGTGCACGCCATAAAGGTTTGTCCCATTCTTATGTCTCTGCGAAATTATATTCGCGTTTCTCGCGATATTTTCGCGTTTCTTCATTCTTTCATTTCTGTCAATTCTTTATATAATCTTGAATAATCTTGCGATTACACTCGCAGCTCTGATAAAAATTTGTTTTGCTCATTTCTGTGAGTTTAAATATTCTTTAAAATATTTTGAAATCTTAGAAATATTCTTTAAAATCTTGCGGTTTTATCGCATTTGTTAAATCAAAAATTTCTTTCTGTAAAAGAAATATTCTAGAGAAATCTTTGAAATTTTCTTTGAAATCTTGCGATTGTATCGCGTATTTTGGAAATTTAAAATCTTAGAAATTTTGGTGATAATTTCATTTACTGTAACCTTAGTAAATTTTGAAATTTTTTGCGATAATTCCATTTTCTATAATCTTTTGAAATCTTAGAAAATTTTGCGAGGGTATCGCTGTTTTGGAAATGAAATCAATTTTTTTTTGAAATCTTAGCGATAGTTTCATTTATTGTAATCTTTGAAATCTTTGAAAAATTTTGCGATCTTTAAAATTTTTGCGATGATCTCATTTTTTATAACCTTTTGAAATTTGTGAAATCTGGGGATTATATCTATTTTGTGGTAAGTCAAATAAAAAATCTTAGAAATTTGGAAATCTTTTTTGAAATCTTTAAATTTTCGCGAATATATGATATATATCGCTCTGATCAATCAAATCAAAATTCTTTGAAATGTTTTGAAATCTTAGAAATTTTAGAAATCTTGCGATTATATCACTTTTAAAAAAATTTGAAAAATTTGAAATTTTAGAAATGCTCTTTGAAATCTTGTGATCAAAATTTTTCATTTTTTGTAAGTAAAATATTCAAGGAAGTGGTACTTAGCTTTTTTGGCGATTTTCTGTTGTTGCCGTTTCTCGCGAAGTATTTGATTTTCTTCCCCTTGACTTGCCTTTTGCACCATACCGATTGTTCTAACCCTTCTCTTGCGAAATTAACTTGCGAAATAATCAAATATCTGACGAAGTAATGAAATACCAAATTCCTGCCTCTAACCAATTTGGAGAAGTAATGAAATAATCCTCTCGTGGAAAATAGATGTACCATGCCAAAACTAGACTTCATTTTATCACTAACTAATTCCTTGCGTGAAAATTCTTGGTTTTCTTTAGTGGGCTTGGACGGACTTGTCTTGAATGTTTCTTATCTCTTCCTTGCTGATATTAGAATTAGTTCTTACGGAATGAATTAATTTTTCCAAAACCCGTGGTGTAAGAATTAATGAATGGACATATTGTCACAGAAAAATATTTGCGGTGTGACTCGCAAAGGCTATGCTTGGCGATTTTGTCTTCTTCATAAATTTGTCTTCCTCGCAGGTTTGTTCACTTCGTTCATCTTTGTGCTTTTTGGCACTATTCTAGCTGTCGTATCTCCTACATTTCTCTTGTATCTTTTGCGAGCTGCTGGGGAAATGAATCATCTTACATTTCTCTTTTATTTTTTGCGTGCTGCTGGGGAAATTACTACGCATACTTAGTCAAATAATTATACTAGAACTTCACGTAAAAAGTTTGTGTGTAGTTTTCCTTCGCCTAAGAATTAATCTGGCACATTCCTTCGCATGTTATCAAACAACTAGATGAAGTTCATTCGCCTTTGTTTCACTTCCTCGCAAAATTTTTGCTACCGTGTACTTGCTTCGCAGAATTCCTTCCCCATTTCTTCTCTTCGTCACAGGTGTTTTATTCCTTCACAAATGTAAATTTTTTTTTTATTTGGCTGTTAACATTTTATGTAATGTGGGCCATCGTGAACATCTTTCACGTTGAAATTTTGGGTGAGGCAAAGAAAACTGCAACTTATCACACAAAAGACAAAAATGAAACGTTAGATGTCACATAATTAATTGTAATAAAGTGTTAAAAGCATTAGATGAGTTAGGAGTGTTAGGACCACATTGCGATATCAATTTCAACGAAGTAATTATTCAGCTGTATGGGAACTAAATTAAATGTTCCACATTGCGAGAACTAAAGTAATATCTAGCTAACCACGAACTAAAGTCTTTTGGTGGTCCATATTCAGCTGTATTGCTCGTGATATCTATAGTAATATTTAGCTAAAGTCTCTTGGTGTAGGAACTAAAGTAATTAATTGTTTGATACTGGCGATAGTTATTCCTTAATATCCCACGAGTTGCTCGTGACTTCTGCTCCTTTGTTCTTTGAATTGCTTCACGTAAACAATGATTTGATAAGTCTCTCTTCGTTGTTGGATTGGGTTTTCTTCATGCACTATCGCCAGTATATTATTTTCTCGCTGTTTTTGCACTATTGCCAGTTTATTATTTTGTTCGTCCTTAAAATGACATGCACTAGTTTACTATGTTTTTGATTTTACTATTTTGCTGCTCGCTATTTTCTCGCTGTTTATTTGCTCGCCATTTTACATTTTCTCACTGTTTTTGCACTATCGTTGTTTTTGCACTATCTAGTACGTAATTTTCACTTGCGTCTTCTTTTTGCAGTTCATAATGGCTGTTCTCAAGTGACATGCTGCTCGTCAATAATTTGTGTCAACACTACACCCTTTCGCTTTGCTTGCCAGTACATAAATCACACAAAAGTTGTTATCTTCGCTGGAGTATTGTAGATGCTACTTCACCGTTTCACTGCCGGTTTGACATTAATGCCTCCCTTCATTATCGTACCAAACTAATTTTACCAATTTAATGAATTCATCTTCTTATCCCTTCTGTTGCTTCGCAGATAATAATTGTTTAACATCTTTATGAATTGGACTACTCATCTCTTCTTGCGAAGAACACACTTTTGAAAAGGTTTTTGACGATTCAACTTCTTTCTCCTTGTTATTGGATTTCTCTGAATTTTTGATGAACTTTTGATGTTGTTTGTTGTAGATGGAGTTTTGGTGAAACTTCCCTATTTGTTCTCATATCTTAAAGATCCAGAAAAGAAAACTGCCTATCGTAGTTATCTTTACCAAATTTCTCTTGAATCAACCAGTCGACCCTGTCCTTGAATGTAAAATTCTTCCCAAAAATGTAAAATTCTTTCTGAAACTTCAATTTTTGGCCCCCTGATTTTTATAGACCCAACACCTTAATAATTAATTTCTTTGATTCTTCTTCGATCTAACAAATATTCCCCTTGAAACATGAAAGAGATAAATTGTTGATGATGTTTATTCCCTGAAAGTGTAATTTCTTCCATGAAAATCTCTTGAACCGATCTAATTATAGGAAGAATAAATCCTTTACTCGTCGTCCCCTTAGTCGGCGCCAAAATGTAGTTGCAGGATTTCCCACAACACACCCCTTGTAATATCTTGATAATAATCTTTTAATCTAAACTAATTTGATATTTAAAATTCTAAACATTGTAAATAGACACACGGATTTTTACATGGTTCGATCAATTTGATCTACATCCATGATTCTCTACTATGATTGTTAAAGTTTACATTTGATTTTACATTTGATAATCTCCATTAATGGAGTTCTAAATCTAGTTTTGGGGAAGAAGATGATAAAGAAAAATATATTTTCTCTCTCTAAAAATCTCTCTGAAAAATCTTTCTCTCTCCTCAAGACTCTCTCCACTCTAAAAAATACATCCCCCTTTCTGGACTTACTTGAACCCTTTATATAGGAAATTACATAGTGGGTGACAGCTAAGTTTTCCCCTTCTTTCGGATCTATTTTGCGATCTCATCGCGGTAATTACAATGTTAATATTCGCCAACTTTTGTAATCCTCGTGAAACAACACTCTTCTAATATGCCTCTTCAATCGTAAACTTCGTCTTTCTTTGAATTATTTTGTGATGCTCGTGAAATGTTGTTGAAGATTTTTCAGTAACGCTCGCAGAAGTGTCGTTAATCTCTCGTGAACATAATTGTGGCGATATTCTGGTACTACACCCAAGTAAGTTTGTTTAAGTTTTGTGATTTCTATCCTTTTTTTCTTATTTTGTTGTTGGTATTGCAAAACGTAATACATAGATGAAAACCGTGTTACAAAGAGTTGTAACGGATCGGTGGATAATACACGAGTTATATTATTGGAGAATCGGTAAAAAAGATATTTTTCCAATAGTTTGTGAACTGCTAAACTGGATGTATGCTAGGATTTCTTAACAGGTAAAGAAAGAAAGGCCTGAATTGGCCGGAACACATCCTAATACAGAGGAAACTTTGTCCGTTTTTCTGCTTCAGTGAGTTGACTCGGTACTGCCGAATCGATTTAGCTGAGTTCAATGACCGATCCTTCTATGTGACTCAATGAGTAAGCCAAATCATCCTGACTAAGAAAGCTGACTAAAAGCTAACTCACAGTCTTCCTTGACCCTTTAACTGACGATTTGACTGATTTGACCGTTAACTTTGACGGTGCTGTGATGGAATATTCCGTTGACGGACAAGAATATTCAGTTAATGACAATAACTTTCCCAACTGATTTCTGGTGGAACCAGTGTGTTAGAGAACTGCTCGGTCAAACTCGCATGCGTTGCTATCTCAAGCATGTTTGTCAATCTTAGTGATCAAAACTATATAGTATTGATTTCTAGTCTACTATAGCTAAGGTCTCGGACTACGATAGAAAATGTATTTGAGCTCAATAACTCCATGGAGATCATCATACATGTAGTTGCAGAATAACCTACAACTACACCCTCAATAGAATTAGTAAAAATTAAAGAAGTTCTTGATGATGAATAACAATTTTCTTATTAATGTTCTCAATTGATTACAAAGAAGTATCTAAATGGAACTAGAATAGTTACAACTTTCTCTATACTCGCAAAATTACTTCATCCTCGCAAAACTTCATATTTCTCCGCGCTACTTCTATCATCGTATCATTTTATAACTCTTTTCTCCTTAATTTATTACGATACTCGTGAACTATTATCTTGCGATATTCAGTACTTACATCTTGCCTCTTCTCATGTCAATTCTACGAAGAAGAAATGTCATGAGAATCCCTATTCTCGTAAATTTAATGTAGTTATTACCACCCATCAAGTTCGCAACACGTCCTTTTACTTTTCCCTTATCTTTCTGACACGTTTCTTCGTAACCGTTCTTTTCAACCGTTCACGCTTACTCGTATTAATGAGTTTTTATCTTCATCAAACTCTCTTATAAATATTATCCTTTGTTTTTGCTTTTTATTCTCTTATTCATCTTCTTCACCACTTCTGCCTATTTAATCTTTTTTCCTTTCTATTTTACCTCTTATATTCAATGGCACCAAAGAAGAAAACTATTGAACAAATTAATGCGGAACTTGCTGATAGAGACCTTATTCTTTCTGAGATTGAAGGTTATGATAATAAATCTTCTCTCTGTGTGAAGCTCTTTACCAACTATGTTTGGGATGATCAGAAAATTTTAATCTCACGAGGTCAAATCCTCGCATGTCTTCCTCTTCCTCTTCCTCTTCCTCTTCCTCTTTATGATGTTAACTTTCCTTTATTCTATGAAATTATTTCCCACCCCAATTTTTCTTGTGCCATTTACCAATTGACTGGTGATTGTATTCGCCTCTTAGTTGAATTCGCAAATCGTGCCGCTTTTGGGAAATATTTGTATTCAGTTGATCTTAGGAAACCTGGATTTGAAAATATAGAAATTGTTGCTGCGAATTATACAGTTGAGGGTTTCTTCAAAAATTACACACTAATTCCTACGAGAAAAGAAGATAATCGTTGGGGTGTTCGTCTTCATCGTAAAGCTAATATCGCAGCAGATGATCTTCTCATGCACGATATTGATTATGCTTCAGGAAATAATAAGACACCTCGTCGTTCTAATGATGAAGATTGGTATAAGTACCCTTTAATATTATCAGGTTCTTATATTTCTGGGATAGTAGAACTTCCTGCGAACCTTCGTAACCGCTATTATCAACCTTGGGTTTTTAGAAATGTATGTACTTCCATCTCCTTATCTTTTTGTTACCCTTTAATTTCAAATGAGGTAAGAAACACTCTTGTATTTTTCTGAACAATATATTGTTGCCTCTGTTTCTTATCCTTATTTGAATTTACAGGTTCCACTTCTTCCACGAGATTCTTTGTGAGTGAAAATAAGAGTTCTACTTCTTCTAAAAGGCTTACCGCAAGACAACAAACTCTTCGTTCGCGAAGTTTACCCAAGCTTCGGTAGTCAAGATGATGCTCTTCGCAAAGGAAAAAGAAAACTTCAAGATGTTGTTTACGAGAGGAGGAAAAAGAAGATACTCTCAACCAAATCTCATTCCAATGTAATTTCTTCTAATGAGAACATTGAGGAAGATCTTGGTGATGAAGATGATAAATTTCCTGAGAAGGACTTTAGTTCTAATTCCGATACCCTTTCTGACAAAGGAGATGATGATAATGATGTTGATGAAGGTGGAAATGAAGATTATAGTATCCCAGAAACTTTTGCCTCAGCAATGGTTAGCATCTCTCTGAGGCTTTCCTCCATTCTTCTCGTGGATTAGGAAATTCTCCTACAGCGAATGCTCGCAAACTTATTGCGAAGGCTTGTAAAGTTCCTACTGTAATTGATAATAACTCTCTTAAAGGAATTTCAAGATTCGTTTCTCCTGCTTCATTATATGCTTTAGGTAGCATGGTAAGTTTCTTCTCTATTCCTTGTTTATTTCACTTATTTTGTTGATTTATAACCCCTTTTTTCTTGTTTAGGTTGGAAGAGTTAGTTGTGCAGCTGCTTCTGATTGGGAAAGACGCCATTCTATTGCTGAGAAGAAAACTTTGAATCGTTGTAGGAAGTTAGAGGTTGAAAATTCAAATCTCCGTCAGAGAGTAGAAGATTTAAATATTGATAACGCAGAATTAATATCCCGTCACGAAGATAATTCACAATCTGCGAGCATCGCAATTAATAATTCTTCTCTTCTTGAGGAGAATAATCAATTAAAGCTTGAAAATTCTTCTCTTCGTAATTATAAGAAGCAACTAGAAGGTAAATTCTTTGCGATGGTAATTATTTTGGTTACTTTTCCTTCGTAATTTTCTAACCAATTCCTTAATTTCTATCCTTGCTGCAGAAAATTATGCGAAGATGAATAATGATCTGGAAACTATGCTTGCTAATCGTAATAAGAAAATTTCTGACTTGAGATCTCAGCTTCTAATTTCCCAGCATAACCATAGTTTATATGTCAAGCGTTTTCGAGCTAAGATGACTCGCAAAATTTGCGAAGATAATGAAATTCCTCTCAAGAAGTACCATACGCTCCTTTCTGAAGAAATTCATGAAGATACTCCATATCTGGAAATCTCTGAAAGTGAAGTTGAAAATGATAGTGAAGTTGAAGAAGAAGATCATTTTGATGGGAATAGATCGCCTGAAAAATAACTTCACTCTTTTTTTGTATATCTGTTTTGTAACTTCACTCTTCTTTGTATGTACATCTGCATTTCTTTTCAATATAACACTTTCTTCTTGATTGCACTTTGAATCAATCCAACAATTTCTTTTTCAAAGCTTAATTTGAATTAATCTTTCTTTGATGTTTGTTTCCCTTATTCGCATAACTTGATCATGTGGAGAGAAATAACATATCTTAAAGACTTAGCTTAGTATTCCTTTCCCCCTTATTATTGCTCTTCAGATGATCAACTCTTGCTGGAAGTATTAGAATATCCTTCTCAATTTATCTTACGAAGTTTTGTCTGATTGTGATTATGAATAAAAAGTCCTCCCTTTGAAGTATAAGAAATATGAGCCTTTTGCCTTTTATGGAATGTTGCGAGGTAAATAATAAATCTCCCTTGAAGTATAAGAAGTATGAAGTATACGAAATATGAAATATCCTTAAGAAGTATAAGAAGTATAAAATATCTTTGAAGAAGTATTAGCAAAGATCAATTCATGAAGAATTGCCCAATATATGAAGAAGTATAAGAATTGTATGAAGAAGTATAATAAGTACTTAACCTTCGCAAAATTAAATATCCGTTGAAGAAGTATAATAAATATGATATACTCTTGAAGAAGTATAAATATTATTGAATTTGTAGAAAAATATTCAATATATGGAGAAGTATAAGAAGTATTAATTCTCGTAATATTTTACGAGTATGAACTTATCTGTATTTGATTGCTATCAAAATCGCATCTTTTGTTAAGTCTTCGTGACAATTATTTAATGATGTTATCTTCTTTGATAGGACTATTTGTAAAAATTCTTCAATGGTATTGACGAAGCTGTCTTCTCTTCAAATCTTCATAATGTATATTCTTGTATAATTTATTCAATGGTATTGACGAAGTTGCCTTCTTTTCAGATCTTTATAATGTATATCCTTGTATAATTTCTTCAATGATATTGATGCAATGAATTTCATTAATTTCTGTGGTCTTATCATGCCTTCCTAAGTAAAGGTATTATTTTGCCACCTCTTTTGTAGTAAATTTTTGTATTTGCGATAATATGACAAGTCTGAACATTCTTGCGAATATACAACCTCGTGACATTATCGTCTTGCGATGAAATCGCAAGACGTTCTTACACTTTCATGCAAAAACCCATTGATCTCATCTTAACTTCTTTGTATAGTATTTTAGCCTCTCCAGGAAGTGTTACGACAATATGACAGGCCTAAATATTCTTGCGAACATAAAGCCCCATGACATTGCCGTCTTTCGATGAAATCGCAGGACGTCTCTACACTTTCATGTAGTGACCCATTGATCCCATCTTAACTTCTTTATTATGTTCTGCGAGTTCTTTATTCTTTTCTTTCTTTTTTTTTTTTTTTTTTTTAGAAGGCTCGCAGAACTTCATTTGTTGCACAAATATGACAAGACTTTATGTTTTCGCAAACAAGAAGCCTCGTGACATTTGCGTCTTATAGCACGTATCAGCTCCCTAATGGAGGGTGCTGCCCTTTATCTTCCCCCTGATTTCCCCTTCAAGGAAGCGTACATCGACCATACAAGGTTAGCTCTTCCCATCCGGTTCTGCCAACAACCAGCTTTTGATCGCAACCTCTTATCCTTTTTGCCTATAGGGCTTATAGTTACGAGGTTGCACCCTATGGGGTATCTTTGGGCCAAGTGCATCATTTGCCAAGACTTGTCAAAAATGGCAGATGTGGTTCAACCTCACCCGGCACTCTTGACTCAACCGTGTACCTCGGCGCCTTGATCGTTTTCTTCACTTCTTGGGAAAGACAGTATGCCTTAGTCGCCCAACCTAAATCCTCTTAAACCGCATTTTATATTGCATAATGTCGCTAGATTAGGTGAGAATCCAAGGTGTCTAACCCGGATAGGTACCCCATTATTGGGTTGTACCCCAAAAATTTTACCATGTACTAAGGGCCCTTGGTGGTGTTCCGGTTACCCTTAGCCACGTTATAGGTACCCCCTTAAATGACGTACTTTAGGACTTTGCCTCTTACGAAATATAGCTTCGCGAACTAGGGTGTACGCCACAAAGGTTTGCCTGTATAAAATTTTCTGCGGCTCTCTTTCTTTTTTGGAGGCTGATCACAGATTGCGGTCTTTTATTCGCAAATTAATGAAATTTTAATCGGAATATAAATTTGAAATTAAGTAACTTTTCCCAATTTCTCACGAGCAAACAATATTCGTAAAATTTATCACGAAATAAAAATTTTGTTTTGCCACATACCTTATTCCCACGAGCAAACATACTGATTACCTTCTTGTTTTATTATTTTCCTTCTTCTTTCTTCGCAAATCACAATCCCTTATTGTCATCATAAATTTCTTGTATGATTATCATCGTAACTTTATTCTCTTTTTCCTTAATCCTCTGCCATTAAATTTTCACTTCTTTTCACAGCCTTTGCTCTTTTTCTCCAATTTTCCTTCACAACAGTTTTTCCTTCGCAAACTTCTACTTCTGTATTGTAACATTTCTTTCCCTCAGCCCAATCACCATTGATAATTCCAATACCCTTCATATGAGGAAACTTTATGCACTGATGTAGAGTGGAAGCTACGCCTAGAATTCCATGAAGCCATGGTCTTCCTATCAAAGCATTATATGGTGATTCGACATCAACAACGCAGAACAGAATTTCAGTTTGCATTCCACTTAATGGAATCCGCATGCTCACTTCTCCTTTGGGCTTGTTGGCAGTTCCATTAAAACCATAAATTCTGTAAGTAGAAGGTATTAAATCTGCATCTTTTCCCCCCATAGTTTTGTAAGAAGAATAGAAGAGGATATTGACAGAACTTCATGTATCAATTAGAATCCTATTAATACCAATCGATTCTTCCTCCATATCATCTTCGTTTTCTTCCATATTCATGTAGATTGCTAATCTTACTACCAATGGATTATCATGCGCTTCACAACCTTCTGGAATTTCAGTGGCTTCAAAAGAAATTTCACGTTTCTGCCAATCTTCAAGTCGTGAAATTTTTGCGATGTTCATTACTTCCTTTCCTTCACCATCCCTCGCATATACCCTGCTTAACACATTATCATGAAAATCCTCTATGGTTTTATATGAATGAACAATGGAATTACAGAAAACATTCCTTGCTTTTGATCCCACTTCTATATGTAGGATTTCTTCTCCCTTTTCTTTTGTTGTGTTCTCCCTGCGAGTTATGGCTGGAGACTGTGGTAATTGTTGCGACTGTGTCTGCTTAAGTAAAAATTGATTTAGTTTTCCTTGATCAATCATTCGCAAGATTATCCTCTTGATATTATGGCAATTATTTGTAGAATGTCCATGAAAATGATGATATGAACAAAATTCATGACTTCTTGGACCCATTGGTGGTTCCTTTCCCATGTTCCATGGAGTTGGTATATTCTCTACCAGGATAATTGCTTTCCATATCTTTTCTACACTTGTATTCAAAGGTGGAAACTTTATCTCTTCCCTTACCATTCTTTGACCTCCTTGACCGTTGTTATAATTTTGTCTCTGGTTCCCTTGTCCAAAATAATTTTGCCTTTGTCCCCCATAATTTTCTTGTTGTTGATCTAGTCTTGGAATTTGGTTATTTCCTATTCGATTATAGAAATTCTTCTCTCTATCATACTCTTCTTGATCTCTACTGCCCATTGCTACCATTTTTGGCTGGCTATCATTGATTTTCTTCTCTTCTGAAATTTGCGAAGAAGTTTGTGAGGATGTTTGCGAAGTACCTGCTACTACATTGATTATTTTGGGAAGTAAATTTGCTCATCCCTCTTGATTGCTAGTGTTTGCTCTTTGGATATGACTCCATATTGTTTTGATTTTCCTCTAATGTAATGTATTCTTCTGCAATTCTCGTAACTCTGTCATCATTATGGGATTCTTTCTTGAAGATTTGAACATATAATTGTTCAGATTGCGAACATCGCATTTATGAAGGACAGAATCAAGTATCTCTCATCCACGCGCCCTGCCATATCACTGCACATAGTCTTCCATCGTCTTACCAAATGCTTCAAACTTTCACCCACTCTTTGTTTTAAACCAAATACATCTTCAATACCAAGCCGTGAAGAGTGATTTGTGATATATGCTCCAAGGAAAGTTGCTTGCAAATGACTGAATGACGTAATAGTGTTCTTAGGGAGTCCTTCGAACCACTTTAAAGCTTCCCCTGTTAAACTCGATACGAAGTACTTGCATAACACAGCATCATGATTTTCCCATTGTAACATGCATCTTATGTATGCTTTAATGTGCTGAATAGCACATGAAGTCCCATCAAAGATACTAGTAAGTGTGGGCAAGTTGCATTTTGGTGGAATTCCTCCCAATTGTACTTCTCTAGCAAATGGATTCCTCGCAGCTTCTTCTATTGCTTCATCTAATTGCCTTCTATCTCCTCCTCTTCTATGGTTTATCATCCCTCTCATTTCTGCTAATTCTCGAAAGATTCGTGCATTTGCCTCAGAATTCTCATCCATTGGTCTTTTTAATGCAGCTTCTCTTCTTCTACGTTCTTGCGCTTCCTCCCTTGCGATTCTTCGCATTCTATCATATTCTTCATTAATGTTTTCATTTGCATAATTTTGCAAATATCTTCTTTCTAAATTATCATAATTGTTCAGTTGCATAGCATCTTGGAATTCTTGTTCTTCCCTTTCTATTCTTCTCATTCTTCTCATGCGAATATCAGGAATTTCTTCTTCTTCATTTCTCCTTCTTCTGTGATTTATTTCTTCTTGATTTGCTTGTACTCTGATTCGATAATTTGGTTCGTTCCTCTCCACTTCTGTTTGTTGGTTTACAATTCTTCTCTTAATTATTTCATACTCAACATTTTGTTTGTTACGAGCCTCTTCATGTCTTCTTACTCCATTCTCGTGATTGTTTTGATGCATTGCTTGTTGTCTCTCAGTTTCTTCCATAAGTTGATGTTCTTCCTCTCGATTATGATTGTTTTCTCTAGGATTTGGTATTGTTCGTAAATTCCCCATGCTTTGTTCGTGATTTGGTATTAAAATGAAACGATTCTCTTGATTTCTTTCACCTTGATTATGCGCTTGTTCTTGCATATTAATTTCATTATTGATTATCGGTGAATTTTGTCCTTCTCTTTCTGTTCTAACATTTGATTTTGCAACACTTTGAGATTTCCTTCTTTGTAGTATCTCATTTTCCATCCTCAATTCTTGATTTTGTCTTGTTAAATTGGCACGTTCTTCAGCTTCGATCATTCGTTCTTTTTGGATTCCTTGCCTCAATGTTTCTAACATCTCCCTTTCTCTTTCAAGAATTGTTCCTCCCATCAACCTCCCATTTTCTCTGATTTGAGGTTCTATATCTCCTTCTTCTGGTGTATTAGTTCTCCAAGTGTGTATACTCACTTGATCATGATCTATTATTTGTTGAGCTTGATTTCTTCGATTAATCCTTCTCCTACTAGGTTCTCCTGTTATATTTGCTTCTCCTCCTGCAAGTCTTACACTTCTTCTTACTTCAGTTAATGGTTCTGATGTGTTTCTTCTTCTTGTCATTTTTCTGGTACAAGAATTCTTCAAATCCCTGTTTCTAGCGCCAATTATGTAGTTGCAGAATAACCTACAACTACACCCTCAATAGAATTAGTAAAAATTAAATAAGTTCTTGATGATGAATAACAATTTTCTTATTAATGTTCTCAATTGATTACAAAGAAGTATCTAAATGGAACTAGAATAGTTACAACTTTCTCTATTCTCTTTCCTAAGATATTTTCTAACACTCACTAAAAGAACCTCCCAAATTTTACATTTGAACTCCTATTTATAGTAAAACTTATACAGCTGTATATGAATTGCGAAGTATCGCAATTCATACTCGCAAAATTACTTCATCCTCACAAAACTTCATATTTCTCCACGCTACTTATATCATCGTATCATTTTATAACTCTTTTCTCCTTTATTTATTACGATACTCGTGAACTATTATCTTGCGATATTCAGTACTTACAATACAAGACGAAGGACTACTCAAGGAACCAGTGGATCTTCATCGACTAAAAGGTATGCAGAGACTTAAACTTATCTATCACTCAAAAGTCTATCTACTCTATCTCATATCTTGAGACAAAAGTCATTTTACTATATAGACTAAGAATATGCACATGTGACATTTCGAGCTGAGTATATCTCGCTTACCTATTTCTCGAAATGTGTGTTGGTAAATCTTTCGCTTTAGACAAGTTCATCTTTGCCTAGTGACGAAAGTCATGTTATGTTTCAATCACTTTGAAAATCGCTCTGACGAAAACTAGTTCGTGAAAACAACTATATGACGTCCTCTGAGTATGTTTCAATGATTAAAATGAGAGTTTAGACTATAAAACCATTGGGGGATATAAACATTGTTGTGGAAACACATATATGTATAAGTCCTTAACACTTGAACCGAAGTTTGTGAACTTTGTTGATCAAGTGGAACCGAAACGTGAGCAGCAACTCAGTCCGCGAACCCAGTACGCGAACTGGCGTAAGTTCTCGAACCCGAGAATATCTGCTGAAGTTGAAGCTCAGGTGCAGTCCGCGAACCCAGTCCGCGAACTGACGGAAGTTCTCATCCCGAGAAATTTTGTTGGAGTTTATTAACTTCAACCGGTTAGCTTGAGTCCGCGAACTCAAGAGGTTATGTCTGAAAACGTTGTTCATGAACTTATTCTTAAATTACTAAGGGATGCTTTTGCAAACCGTGGATTTATAGTTCATGATTAATGATTCGAGTGAATCACATTGTTTTTGATTCAATTGTGTCTCTTGTAGTACTTGATATCTCATAGCAATTGAACAACTCTCTAACTAGTTCATTTGAGTCATTTGGACTAGTTATGGTGAAGAAGAATATGGTTGATAAGAAAGTTATCATTTGGCTAACCATTTGGCTGACTAATATTGAACCAACCATTAGACATGTTTGGGTACGGTTACACAAACCCAAAAACGTCAAGTACATATGTGTATGGCAAGCTAAGTTTTCGATCTAACGGTTGAGAGATATTAGCTTGTATCTAATCAGATTTTCATCTAACGGTAAATATTGAATGGTTTGTTCCTAAGCTAACATTGATTGCAAACCTTGATTTGAAAGGCTATATAAGGGGAACTATAGCCATTAGAAAAACTAATCCCCACACTCCTTTCTTGTGTGATACTAGTTTACTCTAAGCTAGAGTCTATCTCCATTAACCCTTGAGTTTTCTCTCTAAATTCGGGTTAACGACTTAAATACTTCATTGGGATTGTGAAGCCAGATCGATAATACTTATCTTGTAGCTGTGTGATCTGATCTTGCTCTTTCTATCGTACGAGTATAATTATAATAATTGGCTTGAGATTTCTATCTCCGATAGGCAAGATAAAAGTAGTCACAAACATCTTCATCTCATTGTTGTGATTCCTCAATAATCTTCTTCGCAGTGTCGATTAAGTTTATTGTGAGGTGACTGATGAAACTGAGCTGTTCTTCGGGAATATAAGTTTGGTTTTATCGATTGGTTCCTGTTCACCTTGATTTATCAAAAGACGGAAAAAAAAAACTCATAGGTTTATTCGTGGGAGACGAATTTATCTATTACCTGTAGACTTTTATGTGTGAGACAGATTTTTTTGCTAAAGTCTTCGACTTTGGGTCGTAGCAACTCTTGGTTGTAGGTGAGATCATCTAAGGGAATCAAGTGCACAGTATCCTGCTGGGATCAGAGGGGTAGGAGCATAACTGTACCTTGGATCAGTGTGAGATTGGTTGGGGTTTAACTACAGTCCAGACCGAAGTTAATTTGGAGTAGGCTAGTGTATGTAGCGGCTTAATACAGTGTATGTTTAATCTGGACTAGGTCCCAGGGTTTTTCTACATTTGCGGTTTCCTCGTTAACAAAATTCTGGTATCTGTGTTATTTCTTTTCCGCATTATATTTTTATATAATTAAAATAATAAGGTTGTGCGTTGATCAATCGATTAGAATATCTGACCTTAATGGATTTAAATCGATTGACACTTGGATATTGGTCTTTGGTACCATCCAAGTTATCTCTCTTTGATTAGGCTCGTGAATCATATTTGCTTGAGTAAATCAAATCGAGAGATTGAGATAATAACTCCTTGAGTATTTTCTATTGATTGAGTCTTGTTGATTCTCTAGAAAACAACTTGGAGTTGTCCATACAGATTTCTAATCGAAATATTGGGTGAGGTTGTTAGACCCCCGCATATTCAATTGGTATCAGAGCAGGCAAACATATTTAAGACCTTACAAGTCTGTGTTTGTAGCAATCTGACTCTATGGACAAGAGTAGTATCTCTGATAAATGCATCACCAGAAATAAAGAATCTGTCGTGTCTAAGTCTATTAAAGAGAAATATTCTATAATCTCAAGTATAGACGAACACTGTGTTAAAATCAGACAGGCAGATATTGACATGCACCATTCCGATTACCCCTAAAAAGAGTTTACTTCTCTAAATGAACGGGAAACAGCTGAAGAGAGTAAGATGATTCTAATTCTTATTAGAATCCAAGCTGATAGATTTAATCGGTTGAAGAAACGTGTCAATGGTCTTCTTGGTGTAATTAGAGACTGCAAAATCAAAGAAAATACTGAAGACTGTTCTTCATGTATAACTCTTGAAGCAAGCCTCATAAAAGATGCTTTTTAAATAGAATGTCGTTTGAATAAACTCTCCATTCAAGGATGCTCTAGGCAGTCTAATACATCAACTGTTTCAGCTACAGTAGTAAATGCTCCAGAAGAAAAAACAGTGTCCCTTCCAAGCAAGGAAAATGTGCCAGTCTCCTCTGATCAAGGAAATCCCACATCACATGGAAGGAAGAAATCTCATGACGAGAATCCTAAGACTAAACTGACTAATCACGTTTGTGATCAGAAAGTATGTCACTTTTTCATTGCAAAAGGTTCTGCTAAACAAAAGGGAAACACTAAGTTGAATAAAATTTCTCTTGTTCAACTTCAACGCACCTTAGACTTAATCCTCAAAGGTGTAATTGACATTCGTATGTCGAAACCTATTGGTTTTCATATGAACCCTGTGTATTCTACCATGCATGTCAGTTCAATGAGTTCCTCAAATATCAGGAAGCAGAACATGAGTCTTGATAAGAATCGTCTAAAGAAAGATCAAGTGGTTTTCTCTGAAAATAATGCTTCCCTTGATTTAAAGAGAATTCTATAATAAAGGAGAAAAATTAATGATACAAAAAACAACCTGATAAAGATGATTCAAGGGTATAAAGAAATTGTTGACAGGTTGTCATCCTCCTCAAGTCAAGACTCTTCTGGTAAGAACTCAAACTATGTCTCTTATTTTGATGACAATAAGTTTTATGATAATTTCTCAAATCAAAAGGAATCCCTCTCACGATTCAGGAGAAAAAAGAGACTTGATCATAGATACAATTCCTTAGAAGATCTCAAAGCTCATACTTATGCTAATTAATCACAAGGTTAGGAACTTGATAATAAAAATCCTGCTGAGCAAGATGTGTAAAATTCAGGTGTACTTTGGCAATTTGTGTTTTGCATAGTTGAGCTCTTCTCTTATCGTTTATAGCTAAACTAGTGCCAGCAGACAGTGTTGCCTAAAAAGTATCTGCAATGTATTTTAGTGTTTTCCTGTTTAAGTGTCTTGTGTTCTTTTCTTGGGGTGCACTATGTTCAAATGTGTACACGGGTTACTGTTTCGAGTTTACATCTTGGAAACCCTAAAAGCCCTTTATCTAAACAAAATCTTTTAATAACCGACCTATTGAGTTACTATGTCACGTACGCATACTCTAGGTTTTTCAGGGTAATCAAGAATGTCCTCATCTTCATCCTTCAATGGTGGTTTTGCAAAGGGATTTCTTGTGAAAGGATTTGGTGTTGAATCAAAAGGAAGAAAGAAAAGAACTCTTGTGGAAGATGGAGCACCTAATGCCTCATGCTACTATGCCTACTAACATCAAGATGTTGAGAATGAGGATATGATGTCTGCTGAAGTGGTTCATGACTTTCTGAAATACTTTGAGAAAGCGAAACTGCAACTTGTTGATACAATAAAAGATCTTAGTGTGGTTAGAAGTGAGTTGGAAAAGGTTACTGCTGACCTTGATCTCATGAAGACACATGTTAAAGAACTTCTCAACAAGGATATCTTCTTGGAAGAAGCAGTTGACGTGAATCACAAAGCTCAAGGAACTCGAAACCCATGAAACTTTCAAAAGTGAACTTTAGTTTGTGATTAGGTTCTACTATATATTTGAGCTTATTTTGTCTAGTAAATCTTCTATGTTTTCTGTTTTATTTAGAAGAATAACTAGTGTTTTGGAATAACAATGATTGTGATTACACATAGCTATATCCAATGATTTCATCTTCTTGTTTTTAGATTTATTGGTTTAAATTCTAAAGTTATTTGGAAGATGATGGTCGCAATGTTAATCTTTTTGATTTTATATATTGCAATATTTTGATGGGATTTGTATGTTTGTCCAGGAACTTGATTATCCCATATTTTGTCAAAAGTAAAGTCGTTCGTGAATTGATATGCAAATATTGATAAAGAAATGAATGGACTTTTGGAAAAACACAAAAGTTAAGTCTATATTGTCAATTGTTGATGTAAGATAGGTTAAAAACTTTTGTGATTCAAGGATAAAGTCTATTATGTCACTTTGTGATGGAAAAATAGAATAGGTCCTTGTTTGTTATCCACGGTATAGAACTTAATTGTTCCATATTATTATGTATTACTGTGAAGGATCCATTGTGTATCTCATGTTGAGCACGATACAACTAAGTCGATTTCTTATTGGCATGGTTGGTTGTTCCATGAGATTCTATATGTTGAGCATTAAGAACTAAATTAATCAACTTGCGTGGTTATTTAGTTTGTATTCCATGAGTTCTCTCATGTTGAGTACATGAACTGTTAAGGTTGTCATTTTCTATGATAATCTTAGTCGGGGTTCCATAATCTCTTATGTTGAGCCCAAATGAACTAAATCAATCATCTTGTGTGATTATTTAGTTAGTACTCCATAGATTTTTCTCATGTCGAGTGTGGAAAATTTAATTGATTACTTTGTGATTAGTTTAATTGTGTAATCCAGTTAGAATATTTATGGGTTTACTTGTGAATAATCTAATCGATGAATTAAGTCTCCATAAGTTTACTTGTGTTGAGCATATTTAGTCAAATTAATCATGGTTCGCTTTGGTTAATATGATTGAATATTTTGGATTCCAAATTCATACTTGTATGCAATTTGTTGAGTCTAAAGAAATCCTTCTTTTCTCTTGAAATTAAGGTCGCTCTTGTTGTTCCCTTGTGAATGACATTTTATGGGGGAGAGTTCTTTTGAACTTGCGCTTAGTTTCCAAATCTTTGTAGGGAGTGTGGCTGTGGAATTTTTAGGGTTTATCTTGTATTTTTATAAACTCCTTGATGAATGCATTTAGCCTCGGCTTTATGATTGCATCTAAACAAGATGATAGAAAATTTACCTTTGGTCATGAAATGTCTCTTACGGAAATTTCATTAGGATCCTGTTCTTGTACCTTTGCCAATTTTATTCACAAAAAAGGGGAGAATTAATTGTAGTTCACACTAAAAATACATATGGTTTTCGGATCCTTATGTAAGGGGGAGTGGTTTCCATGTGAGATGGAGTATTGACTAAGGGGGAGTGAAGTATCACCATAGTATTGTTGTTGAAGTTGTGATGCAATTGGACTTTGACGTTGTGTAATAATACTATGACATTGTATAACAATGATTGAGAACCAACGCTTTTCTCATTTTTATAGCTACGGATTTTCAACAATGATGATACTAAACTTACAACCTTTGGGATCATTGGACTACTTGGAAGTGACGAAGATTTCGAGTATTGTTAAAGATTAGGCATGTGGAATAGGAGCTACAAAGTTTATTTATATAATTTTTGTATTCCATATGTATTAATAGTTTTGCCACTAAAATTGACAAAAGGGGAGATTGTTAGAGCACTGCTCGGTCAAACTCGCATGTGTTGCTATCTCAAGCATGTTTGTCAATCTTAGTGATCAAAACTATATAGTCTTGATTTTTAGTCTACTATAGCTAAGGTCTCGGACTAGGATAGAAAGTGTAGTTGAGATCAAGAAATCCATGGCGATCATCATACAAGATGAAGCACTACTCAAGGAACTAGTGGATCTTCATCGACTAAAAGGTATGTGGAGACTTGAACTTATCTATCACTCAAAAGTTTATCTATTCTATCTCCTATCTTGAAACAAAAGTCGTTTTACTATATAGATTAAGAATATGCACATGTGACATTTCGAGCTGAGTAAATCTCGCTTACCTATTTCTCGAAATGTGTGTTGGTAAAGCTTTCGCTTTAGCCAAGTTCATCTTTGCCTAGTGACGAAAGTCATGTTATGTTTCAATTACTTTGAAAATCTCTCTGACGAAAACTAGTTCGTGAAAACAACTATATGACGTCCTTTGAGAATGTTTCAATGATTGAAATGGGAGTTTAGACTATATAACCATTGGGGGATATAAAAATTGTTGTGGAAACACATATATGTATAAGCCTTTAACACTAGAACCGAAGTTTGCGAACTTTGTTGATCAAGTGGAACCGAAACGTGAGGAGCAACTCATTCCGCGAACTGGCGTAAGTTCTCGAACCCGAGAATCTTTGCTGAAGTTGAAGCTCAGGTGAAGTCCGCGAGCCCAGTCCAAGAACTGACGGAAGTTCTCATCCCGAGATATTCTGCTGGATTTTATTAACTTCAACCGGTTAGCTTGAGTCCGCGAACTCAAGAGGTTATATCTGAAAACGTTGTTCATGAACTTATTCTTAAATTACTAAGGGATGATTTTGCAAACCGTGGCTTTATAGTTCATAATTAATGATTCGAGTGAATCACATCGTTTTTGATTCAATTGTGTCTTTTGTAGTACTTGAGATCTCATAGCAATTGAACAACTCTCTAACTAGTTCATTTGAGTCATTTGGACTAGTTATGGTGAAGAAGAATATGGTTGATAGGAAAGTTATCATTTGTCTAACCATTTGGTTGACTAATATTGAACCAAACATTGTACACGTTTGGGTACGGTTACACAAACCCAAAAACGTCAAGTACATGTGTGTATGGCAAGCTAAGATTTCGATCTAACGGTTGAGAGATATTAGCTTGTATCTAATCAGATTTTCATCTAACGGTGAATATCGAATGCTTTGTTACTAAGATAACATTGATTGCAAACCCTGATTTGAAAGACTATATAAGGCCATTGGAAAATTTAAACTCCACACACCTTTCTTGTGTGATACTAGTTTTCTCTAAGCTAGAGTCTATCTCCATTAACCCTTGAGTTTTCTCTCTAAATTCGGGTTAACGACTTAAAGACTTCATTGGGATTGTGAAGCCAGACCGATACTACTTATCTTATAGTTGTGTGATCCGATCTTCTCTTTCTATCATACGAGTACAATTGTAATAATTGTCTTGAGATTTCTATCTCCGATAGGCAAGATAAAAGTAGTCACAAACATCTTCGTCTCATTGTTTGTGATTCCTCAATAATCTTATTCGCAGCGTCGATTAAGTTTATTGTGAGGTGATTGATGAAACTGAGCTGTTCTTCGGGAATATAAGTCTGGTTTTATCGATTGGTTCCTGTTCACCTTGATTTATAAAAAGGCGGAACAAAACTCATAGCTTTATTCGTGGGAGACGAATTTATCTATTACATGTAGACTTTTCTGTGTGAGACAAATTTGTTTGCTAAAGTCTTCGGCTTTGGGTCGTAGCAACTTTTGGTTGTGGGTGAGATCATCTAAGGGAATCAAGTGCGCAATATCCTGCTGAGATCAGAGGCGTAGGAGCATAACTGTACCTTGGATCAGTGTGAGATTGGTTGGGGTTCAACTACAATCCAGACCGAAGTTAATTTGGAGTAGGCTAGTTTCTGTAGCGGCTTAATACAGTATATGTTTAATCTGGACTAGGTCCCGGGGTTTTTCTGCATTTGCAGTTTCCTCGTTAACAAAATTCTGGTATCTGTGTTATTTCTTTTCCGCATTATATTTTTATATAATTGAAATAATACAGGTTGTGCGTTGATCAATCGATTAGAATATCCGACCTTATTGGTTGTTGATTTAAATCGATTGACACTTGGATATTGGTCTTTGGTACCATCCAAGTTATCTCTCTTTGAGTAGGCTCGTGAATCATATTTTCTTGAGTAAATCAAATCGAGAGATTGAGATAATAACTCCTTGAGTATTTTCTATAGATTGAGTCTTGTTGATTCTCTAGAAAACAACTCGAAGTTGTCCATACAGATTGCTAATCAAAATATTGGGTGAGGTTGTTAGACCCCCGCATTTTCACAGTGATTAATTCCGACGACCCAAAATAATTTTTGTGTGAGCTTTTCTCATGGGTGTGAAGACTTGGGTTTGGAAATGGATATGGAATTTGGCTTGATATTGAATTTGGAAGAGAAGTGAATGAATTTTACAAAGACAAGAACTTGGATATTGAATGGGAAAAGGATCCTAATCCTAAGAAGAGTGCAAGCATATTGAAGCTTATAAATAGAGAAGTTCTCTACTTTTCTCTACACTTTTACACCTTTACACACATTACACTTTGGTTTTTGTTTGCTTCCTCTTTTATTTATTCTTTGTGAACTCCAAACCACGAGTAGCTAATTTTCTTATTGATTGAGGATGAATTCCTAGTTCTTGACATGTTTTGAGTTTTGTTTTAAATCTACTTTGAAGTTTTCACATGATTATCGTTTGTTTTTAATAATATGAGTGTTTGTGATTGATTTATAGGTTGTTTAGAGTGCACAATAAATTTATTTGTTAATTTGATCTAAAGCTAGTGAAAGTTAGGGGATAAGTAATCGTTTCTTGACTTTTTACATAAGTAGAAAACACGAGACCTTGCGGAGGGATTCCGTGGAGCAATTGTGTGTGAAAACAATGCTAGAAAGTGGACCGAGAGAACCGAGTCTAACTACTAATATCAAACCTAAATCCATAAATCTTAATGCGTTCATTGAATTACATCTTATAAGCGAACCTCAAAGTGGTTCTTTAGAATAGAATCTGATAACTAAGTGGACATGTTACTCAGTAAAACGAGAAATTTTGGGATTAGCTAAGCGAAACTGTTAAATCTACGGTTGGTGATAATTTGTGACTAATAAAAAGTGGAAAAGAACATAACTTAACTCATTGTTTTGCAACGAAGAACGATTATTTGATCTTGTCTCTCTTATTGATTTTCCTTTATCTTTCAATTGCTTTGTTTATTTCTTTTAATTTTTAAAATCTAAAACCAAAACCTCCCCTTTTTGTGACATTATAATAAAAATAAAACCTCTTGATCCTCGTGAGAACGAACTTAACTACCACCATATTACTTGTTAATTAAGTGGAAAAATATTCACTAATTTGTTGTGGTTACGACACGCATCAGAGATCGAGACAATACAACAATCAAAGTGTGATTACTTGATAATAGGTTCAGACTTAACCAAACTCTATAGGATCACTATCAAGTAATACAGAGTTAACGTTTGTGTATTTTACTTTTAATTATAATAAAAAATTATAATTACGGAAATAGAAAAGTAAAAGACACGGCAAGATTTTGTTCACTGAGGTTTCTTCAGTGTTCAAACTCTTGAAGCATGTCTCGAGAGACTTGACTGCAACCACTTCCCGTTTTTCAAGCTTTTCAACTTGAACCTAGATGTCTCACACAAACTATTAGCTTATAATCAATTTTCAAGTGATCAAATGATCAATATGAAACATTCCGAGTCTACATCAAATGACTGTCTCACACAAATCATGTAAGATGTTACCAGGTAATTTTCACATGATCATCTTTTGACTTTCGTCAATAATAATGATGAACGTAGTTAAAGCAAAAAGATTTCCAACATATATTTCAAGAAAGATATAAGCGAGCTAAACTCAGCTCGAAATATCAAATGGGTATAATGTAAAGTCTATATAACTATACGACTTTGTATCAATATGAGATAGAATATAATAGACTTCTGAGTGATAGATGAATTCAAGTATCCACATACCTTTTGTTGATGAAGTTCCACAAGCTCCCCTTAGTACTTCTTCGTTTTTAATCGATGAACATCGTGAAGTCTAAAGCTCAACTGCACATTCTATCCTAATCCGAGACATAGCGATAAGTAGACTAGAAATCAAGACTTATAGTTTTGAAAACTAAACTTGACAAACAAGCTTGAGATAGAAACACTTGCGAGTTCAACCGAGCAGTTCTCTAACACAATCCAGCTCAAGAACTGTATAGCAAATAAATCTGAAGCAAGACTGGGTGGTAGCAGGTAATAAAGATGCAGTTGATGGTGGGGGTACTGGATTCAGTGGGTTACATGGAAGTAGCGGGATCTGAAGATGATAAACCTGCCGAAAAATAATGGGTGTAAGAGATGGAGTGTAAATGATTGTGATGTTGTGGAATGCTTGAAACTACTTAGATGTATGTGTAGGATTGTTACAGGGACATGAAGAAAGAAGAGGCTGAAAATTGGCCGGGTGTATGCGTGTCGTCACCACAACAAATTAATTAATACTTTACTACCTAATTAAAGACTAATATAGGGTAGTCAAGGTTGATCCCACGAGGAGCAAGAGATTATAGTTGTCTTATAATGTCACAAAAGGGGGGTATTGGTTGTAAAATTTATAAAGCAAAAGAAATAAACAATGTAATTAAAAGTGTAAGTTGAATTCAATGAGAGAGAATAGATCAAGGAATCCTTCTTCGCTGCAAAACAATGATTAAAGTTATGTTCTTTTCCACTTGTTATTAGTCATAGATTATATCACCAACCGTAGGTATAGCAGCTAGATCAGTGCTAACCCCAAAATCCCTTATTTCACCGGATACGGAAGTTCTCGCCTATCGGATTCTATTCACCAAACCACCTAGTAGTAGATCACCCAAGATGTAATTTAGTTAAACGCATTAAGATTCATGAATTTATTAGGTTGATATTAGTAGTTAAACTCTTAGATCAGGGTCCACTTTCTAACGTTGTTTTTACACACAATTGCTCCACGGAATCCCTCCGCAAGGTCTTGTGTTTTCTACTTATGTAAATAGTCAAGAAACGATTACTTATCCCCTAACTTTCACTAGCTTTAGATTAATTAACAAATCAATTTAGTTGGCCACCCAAACGACCTATCAATCAAACATAAACACTAATATTAGTAAAAACAGTCGATAATCATATGAAAAACTTCAAAGTAGAATTGAAACAAAACTCAAACCATATATTAAGAACTAGGAATTCATCCCCAATTAATAAGAAAATTAGCTACTCATAATTTAGAGTTCACACAATAATAATAATGATAAAGGAAGAAAGAAAAACTTATTGAAAAGATGATGGTTGCTCCTTCCTCCAATCCTTGTGCACTTTAACTCCTTCTCCAAAGTAGATGTGTGTGAAAAAGTTGTAGAGAACTCTCTTATTTATAGGCTTCAATACTCTCCATGTCTTTGTAGGAAAAGAATCCTCATTCCAAAAGAACACCACTTTCCCAAATTGAGCCATATTCTAATTTCTAGTCCAATTCTCCAAAACTTCCAATTTTCCATCCAATTCCCAATTCTAAGTCTTCACACACATAAGAGAAGTCCACCAAAAATTCTGCATTTTTGGTCGCCGGAAAACTGTGTATTCGGCCGGAAATTGGCTGGAATCCGTCGCCGCCGGCCACCTGAAAATTCTGTCTACCGGTAAGGAATATTCCATTAGTCCACCGTTAGGACTAACGGTCAAACAGTCAACCCATTAGTTGACTAGGTCAAAGAGGAGAGTATTCAGACATCGAGTCAGCAGTCTAACTCGGTCTTACTTAGATGATTAACTGAGTCTGGTTAGCGAGTCACTGGGTCAGATCGGCTCATCGCCGGCACGAGTCAACTCGCCTGAATAGAAATCCGGTCAAGTTCCGTTTAATTATAGGACTTTCCCAGGCCGATTTCAGGCTGTTCTTCCCCTGCGAAAAATTCATCAAATAAGCCTAACATTCATCTATGTGATTCAGCTTCACTTTGTTCAGAAACAGGGCATCAAATCATCACCAGCTCTCGGATCCCCTTTATTAATCTCAACTCAACCACAGACCCATCGAATCATCCTTCAACAGCAGCAACAGGGTCTTGAACATCATACCCCATTCTGTAGTTCGCCCCATCTGAGCTTCAATTTCATTCAATCACATACCGATTCATCACAAACCCATCTATAATTTCTTACCCAGTTTAACATTCATCCTCAATTCGAACGACAACAGATCCCATTCTTCCAACTATTCTTGCTTCACCAACGCAAATCAGTAGAAGCGTCAGTTTCACTGATTTCGACCACCACACCATCATGTCTCCTCCGATCAAATCGATCCACAATTCCATAAACAAATCAAACCCTATTTCCACTTTACTCAATCTGAATCTTCAATCGGCAACAACAACTCTGTCTCTTAATCTTTCAACATGAATCGATCCCCTTTGTTTTCTTCTCGAACCCTAGCTTCTAAAAACTCTCAGCTCTTCTTTCTGTTTCTCAATTTCCTCTCAAGTCTCTCAGTTTCAGCATCGACAACTGCTTGCACATCTTTTCTCAATTTCATGGCTGCTGCGAATCGATTTGGGGAAAGAAGAGAAATGATTTCTCAAAGTTAGGTTTAGAGTTATAAAGTGGGTTCGGACTCGGGCATGGATCCGGGTACGGGTGTGGGTCTATGGGTTTAGGTTTCAACATCCATGGACATAACCCATCCATTTTACCAACTGATAACAGCACTACGTTTCTGGATAAGGGCTACCCAGTGATGACAGCCCCTAACATGTAGTTACCCCTTAAATTCAGCTGGCATGTATTTAGCACTCCTCTGAGAGAGTTTCCCTTTAACCATGGCTCGTCTCCCGATAGTGTTTTCCTGGAAAATGACAAATTTTCCCTTTTTGCTCATTTTTGGTGATTTCTCCTTCTTTTCGTCCGTGCGACTCCAGAGTACCTAATAACTCAATAACACGCGTAAAATACATAATTCACTAGAAAAATAGAAAAGAAAGCATAATCTCTTAAATAGTAAATTAGGTGTATTCTACACCTATCACCGGGAAACACCATATTACAGACAGAACCAGGCTTGCTTTCTGCTCTGACAAGTCAACTCATAA
The DNA here is from genome assembly GCA_023529315.1 of Papaver bracteatum. Classification (NCBI taxonomy): domain Eukaryota; kingdom Viridiplantae; phylum Streptophyta; class Magnoliopsida; order Ranunculales; family Papaveraceae; genus Papaver; species Papaver bracteatum. The sequence continues at coordinate 2,236,359 of JAJJWX010001315.1, forward strand.
CTAGTTAATCCTAACTTGGTGGTTCATCCGACTTAGCCCGACTAAGACAAACTGACTCGTCTGTCTGACTATCTTCCCTTGACCCTTTTGACCGTTAGAGACTGTTACTTTGACAGTTAACTATAACGACATCGTGACGGAATATTCCATCGACAGAGAATAAGCTAAGGTGGCCGGCAGTGACATTTTCGGCCGGATTCCGATGATTCCAGTGATTTTTTCTGGTAACCCAAAATAACAGAATTTTGTGTGGACTTTTCTTTTGGGTGTGAAGACTTGGATTTGGAATTGAATGTAGAATTTGACTTGAAATATAATTCGAAAGATAAGTAGAGGAATTTTACAAAGACAAGGACCTTGAGATTGAATGGGAAAGGGATCCTAATCCAAAGAAGATTGCAAGCAAATTGAAGCCTTTAAATAAAGAAGTTCTTTACTTTTCTTTACATACCTCTACACCTCTACACACTACACTTTGGTTTTGTTTTGTTTTAATTTTTTTTATGAACTCCAAACCATGAGTAGCTATTTTTTTTATTGATTGGGGATGAATTCCTAGTTCTTAACATTATTTGAGTTTTGTTTTCAATTTTATCTTGAAGTTTTTCACATTTGTTTTACTAATAAGAATGTTTATGCTTGATTGATAAGTCGTTTAGGTGCGCAACTAAATTGATCTAAAGATAGTAAAATTTAGGGGATAAGTAATCGTTTCTTGACTTTTTATATAAGTAGAAAACACGAGGCCTTGCGGAGGGATTCTGTGGAGCAATTGTGTGTGAAAACAACGTTAGCAAGTAGACCTTGATCTAAGAGTCTAACTACTAATATCAACCTAATAAATTCATAAATATTAATGCGTTTGACTAAATTACATCTTGAGTGATCTACTACTAGGTGGTTTAGATAAATAGAATCTGGTAGTCGAGAACTTCCATATCCGGTGAAACAAGGAATTTTAGGGATAACACTGATCTAGATGCTATTCTACGGTTGGTGATAATCCATGACTAATAAAAAGTGGATGAAAACATAACTTGAATCATGTTTTGTAATGAAGAATGAATCCTTGATCATATTTCTCTTATTGATTACCATTTATCTTTCAATTGCTTTGTTTATTTATTTTGTTTTGCTTTTTAAAATCTAAAGCCAGAACCCCCCTTTTTGTGACATTATAAGACAACTAAAACCTCTTGCTCCTCGTGGAAATGAACTTGACTACACTATATCAATTGTTAATTAGGTGGAAAAATATTCACTAATTTGTTATGGTTACGAAACGCATAAAATTTTGGCGCCACTGTCGGGGAGCAGCTAACGATTTTAGTTGTTTTCTTTTTACTTTTTGCTTTATTCTTGCTTTGTTAGATTCTATTATCGTATCTAACTTAGTTTTTGAGAATCTTGTTTCAGGTACTTGATCTCTGACACTCAAACAGTGGGATTACCAATGTTGTGGGATTACAAATCGCAAGGGAACAATACTACACGAAGCTCGGTACTTGCAAGAAGATCCGTCTACATCAATGATGGTGACCAGTGCAAATCCACCACCACCTCCACCTGCGGAGAAGAAGTTGAGAGAGTTGACGTCTTCATGCTTAGATTTCCAACCATTGAGTGTTCCTCTAACTGACACAGTGGAGCTGAAGTCGAATGTCATTCACCATCTACCGAAGTTCAAGGGACTTCCTGGTGAAGATCCAAACTATCATCTTCAAGTATTTCAACACAAGATCACAAGTCTTAGGTAAAGTACCGAAGACAAAGATAGGGATATTTCTATGTTACAAGACTTTCCATTCTCCTTATAAAACTTAACCGGAGAATGGTTGTATTATCTACCCTCAAGGAGCATTACAACATGGACCGAGATGAAAAAGCTATCTGTAGAGAAGTATTTTCCAGCTTCCAAGGCGGCTGTTGTTCGTAAAGAGATTAGTGGCATTTTAAAAATTTCAAGGGAATCACTCTATGAGTATTGGGAGAAATATAAGAAGTTGTTAGGCAGCTTCCCATACCACAATATATCACCAACACTCGACATTCAATATTTTTATGAAAAATTACTTCCGGAACAACGAAACTTGATTGATGCAGCTGTGGGTGGTTCACTTACTGAGAAGACGCTTTCCCGAGCAACTAGTTTGATTGAGATAATGGCCGAAAATGCACAACAGTTTTATATAAGACATGATTCAGCATAGTCAATGAGATGGAAGATTTCTCACATATAGAATGACAGATGGGTAATATGAAAAATATGGTACAATGTATAACTTATGTAGTTGTTCCTTCATACGAAGAGGAGACCGAACAAGTAAATGCTTTGTTTCCAAATCAAATACCAAGGTACGATTCATACTCAAATACTTAAAATCATGGTTGGAAGGATCATCCTAACTTTAGTTATGCAAACAAGCAAGCGGCAACTCCTAATCCATATGTGCAACAAGGTAGGTTTCAACAACCACGCTTCCAACCTCGACAACAATACCAATCATAACAAGTCAAGGAAAAATATTCTTCAAATGATGACAAGTTCAATGCGATAATGAAAGACATACAAGGTCTCACTTCTATGTTATAACAAAACCAACAAAAGAAAGATTCGGCCATCGAGAATTTAAAAACTCAAATGGGATAATTGGCGACCGATGTGAACCTTTTGAAAGCTCAAGCATCCACAAAGATTCCTTCACAACCATTTTTGAATCCGAGAGAAAATGTTAATGTGGTTACTTTGAGAAATGAAAGACACATGGAGAGTCCAAGTCATCATGAAGAAGCTAGTGAAGATTTAGTCAAAGATAAAGAGGAGGCCACACCAAAGGAGAATTCAATACCAATGGACCAATGGGTTTGGTGTTGATCAAATAATAATGCAAAGATGCATGCCTAACTCCGAATTTTAATATATTCTTTCCTTTCGTCACGCTCTTGCTTGTGGTGGCCATTTTGGTTCTAAACGTACCGCTCTCAAAATTCTCGAGAGTGGATTTTATTGGCCCACATTGTTTGAAGATACATATTCTTTTTGTAAATATTGTGATAGATGTCAACGAACGGGCAATCTAGGTGCTCGAAATCAAATGCCACTCACACCAATTCTCGCCGTTGAGATTTTTGATGTGTGGGGAATCCATTTTATGGTCCCTTTTGTCAATTCAAATGGAAATTTTTATATATTTCTTATCATGGATTATGTTTCGAAATGGGTGGAAGCTAAATCCACAAAGACTAATGATTCTCAAGTTGTTTGAGATTTTGTAAGAGAAACTATATTCACTAGGAATGGTACACCAAGAGTGGTGATAAGAGATAGAGGTTCACATTTTAAGAAGTCTGTTCACGCTCTCCTAAAGAAGTACAACATTACACACAAGATTGGTATGCTTTACCATCTACAAACTAGTGGACAAGTGGAAATTTCAACCCGTGAAATCAAGTCCATTTTTGAGAAAACAGTGAATACAACAAGGAAAAATTGGAGCTTTAAGCTCAATGATACACTTTGGGCGTATAGAACGGCGTACAAGAAACCGATTGGTATGTCTCCATATCGGTTGGTTTATGGCAAAGCTTGTCATCTTCCGGTGGAACTTGAACATAAGGCTTATTGGGCGATAAAGAAATGCAACATGGAGTATGATGAAGCGTGAAAGCAAAGAAAGTTATAACTAAATGAGCTTGAGGGGATGCGTAATGATGCATACGAGAGTGCTCGTATTTACAAGGAAAAGACCAAGATTTTTCATGACAAGATGATTTCTAGGAAATTTTTTGATGTGGGGAAAAACGTTCTTTTATTTAATACTCGTCTACATTTATGATTATGGTGCAGTTGAAATTGTTAGTAATAAAACAGGAAAACCTTTCAAAGTCAACGACCATAGGTTGAAGCCATATTATGAAAACTTTCCAATGGAAAATGTGGACGTGATTAGACTTCAATATGTGCTACCTCTGGTGGAGTAATTTCAAGCAAGAGATAAGTCGGGCCGCCGACTTTAAAACAAGCGCTTCATGGGAGGCAACCCATTGGTTTTGTAATTCTTATCGTTTTGCCTTTTATTTTGTTATTTATTTTTCTTGTTCCATATCATGTTAGGATTTCCTACCTTGACTTAACTATGAGAATTCAATTATATTGAGGACAATGTAAGGTTTAAGTGTGGGGGAGTGGTTAAGCATTTTTTTTGTTTTTTCAATTGCATAAAACCTCCAACTTGTAGAGATTTTAGAGTTACTAGTATACTTCTAGCTATGTTTACATACGAAATTCTCGGCCGAAATAATGGAACTTAGAAGTACTAGAGAATACTAAACATTAGGTGTTATTAATCTTTGGGAGAAGTCATTAATGTTTGTGGCTCGACTTAACTATGTTGGTGGAAAATGAGGTGAATAAAGATGTTTCATATTAGAGTTGATGATCAATCATTAGTGGAGACTACCCGTATTTATATCAAGTGAGGCACCGACCTTAAATTCTTTGTAACTAACTAAAAAAGTTTTTTAGAGTGTGTGTCACCGTACGTTAATTCCGGGTAAAATGGTGAGCTACCCAACTTCGCACCATTTTCAGCACTATTTTTGACATCTTGAGTGCCAATTTTGTCAATCATGAAGGTGATGTCTATAGATGAAAACCACCTTCTTGTAGTTTGATTTGCAGTTAACACCATTTTTCTCTCTCGCCAACAACGGGTCCATAGAAACACCATCATCATCAACAAGTGGAGCATCACAAGTTCGAAGAAAAGTTGAAGACATTCAAGGTTTACAAGCAACGGAACAAGAAAATTGCAATTTTTTTCATATTCAAGTAAAGCAACTAGACAAAGAGCGGAATTATATATACATGTTGAAGACTTATTTACAAGAGCAAAGAAAAGCAAAAGGTGAGAATTATTGAAGTTTATGATTTCGATACGATACAAGTTGTGAAGAATCAAGCGGTAAAGTATTTTTCCCACGACTATGGTTTTTTTATTTTCACTTTGTTTTGTATATTATTTCTATTGCCTTCATAAAAAAAATGAAGAAAAAAAAATGAGACAAGAATTTTTTATTTTTGTATTTATTTAATAAGCCATGGGGAAGGAGAAATATATAAAGAAGTTTCAAGCGACAAAGATTTTAAGGAAAAGAGTTACAAATTGTCAAGGATCTACGAAGTACAAGAGTTTATCATCAAAGTTGAAGCCGAAGACGAGAACCAAGAAGATGAAGACGAGGGCCCCGAAGGCGTTTTTATTGGATGCTGTGAGAGTGGTGTTATCATCCTTGCCGATAGGATGTGAAGGTGAGTAAGTAATATCATCTTCGATAATAAGTAGTTGATTTCCTTTCTTAGAGATCATCAGAAGAAGATTTTTTTTACTTCCCACTATTTTGTGGGGTCTCCAAAAATTATTCGGAAGGTTTCCTTCCCACCATTCAACGTGTCGCAGGATTTCTCTCTTCATTCCTACTTGCACATACGTGAGAACCATAAAAGCACGTCCTTTGAGTGCAATTTCATAAACCCTTTTTGGTGAGGCAGAAGTCAATGCGAAATGCTTATTGGTCGCTCTCAAACCTGAAATATTTCATTACGGCATAGGTTGACCGGTCACACTTTCTTCGATTAATCGCGTTTTATATTTGAATTTTCTCTTGTATTTCTGATTTCTTGACACTAGATTGAGAATCTTTATGTCCTCCTAGCTCTTTGGATGCTTGCGACACAGGAAATCTTTGAAGTCGGAGTAGGTTTTGTGGGTATATCTCTCGTAAGCCCTCACGAGACTATAACTCGTCCATTAGGGACACCTAGGGGTTTAAAGGCTTGTTATACATGCTAAGTTTAACCGTATTCTCGACAAAATGGAGTTGTATGTACTTATTTTAGTTTGCTCGAGGACTAGCAAAGTCTAAGTGTGGGGAAATTTGATAGGTGTAATACACCTTGATTTAATATCTATTGGTTATGTTTTCTTTGTTATTTTCTTGTAAATTATGTATTTTACGGGTGTTTTAGGTACTTTGGAGTCATGCGGATAAAATGAAGATGAAATCATCCAATATTGAGAAAGAAGGGCAAAATTATCATTTCACAGATAAACACTATTAGGAGCTCAGTTAAGGTTAAGGGTTAACTCTTTTGGAGCGGTATTAAAGACATCCAACTCATGTTAAGGGGCTGCCAATTTGGGTAGCCCTTATCCAGATGGTGGGTGTGTTGTTAGCACCCTAATCGAACATAACCCCAAAATTGAGAGAAGTTTTATTGTCTCAATCATTTCGTTCCCTGAAATTGAGAAAACTAGATTTTACGCCCGTGTGTTGCACGTACCTAAATATTTTGTTGACAAAAGTATGTTTGGCGTAAAGAATTTTTTGGGATTAAAAATTTGAAGCATGAAACGGAAAAGAACGAAAATAGGCAACAAAAAGAATGCTAAAGTATTAAAAATGATGATATTAAAAGTAGTCAATAAAATTAGAAATGATAATACTAAACATGGTTTGGTATTTTTTTGGATTGATGCAGCTAAATTAAGATCCCCCTAAAAAAATGAGTTTTGTCTAGTGAGATTCTTCTTAAGTTGAGAATTCAAATTACATGCTAAAGGAATCACAATAAATCTCCAAGATATTTTACCCATGCAAAATAAAAAAATATTACCTGTACATGTGATTAATAGTACATCACTATTTGCTTGCCTAAAAAAATTAGATGTATCCATGGAGCTTCTAGTACCAGTTCGTTGTTCACGAAATAGTTTTTTCATGAAATATTTTGCTCAATTTCTTGAATGCTCCAAATGCAATCATTAGTTTTTTCGCACTGGGTACATTTGATCCATTTCCTGAATGCTCCAAATACAATCATTTTGTGGAGACGTCTATTTTTTGAAGTCAATTCTTTATGCATGTGGCCAAAGACAATCAAGGGGATAAGAATTTCGATAGTTTTATTCAACCATGTCTACATATTTTTTTAATAAACATCAACTGAACACCACAATAAGTACATCATAAAGTACAGACTATTGAGTACCCCATCAGTAGCATAGATCTATCCTATATAGGATCTTGTTATCTACATGTTGTCCATTCAACTCGCTTGTCCTGAATCACATAAAATTACTGAAAGTAAAAATGTTCAAATGCCATGTGTTTAATGGTTGGATATAACCATCAAGTTGTGATACATGAGTATAGATGTGGGTTGTAATCCATCAGCTTGCCAGAGACATTGTCCAATAATCGACTGAAATTAGAACTTCAAATTAATTAGTGTTTGAAGATACAAATTTGCAACACTAATTATCTTATCGTTGTTCTTTTTAGTATCTAGAAAGTCACCACACCGGCAAAAATATGGCTAGAGCATATCAGTTTTAAAAATTAAAGAGTGTGAGCGAAGGAGTGAGTTTGCCTTAGTTTTGTCCATCATAATCTCAAAAGCTCTTATAGATCTTCTTGATGGCATTAACCTTTTCCAAGTTTCCTGTAGGTGTCGATGTTGCATGAGCATTGATATAGGTCACCTCTAAATTAGAGAAATATCATTCAAATTTTAATCATTGTACTAAGATTAAATTATGAATGTAACAGGAAGAATATACATCGACATGAGAATGCTGCAAAAAAAATAAAAATAAAGTGACATACAAACTAGGAATCTAAGACTAAACTAAGAATGTCTAGGCTTGGAAGACACATCCTGGGAACCCTTTAATTATCTGGGACAAAAAAGCATGAGCTCGTGCAACGAACAGGAAAATGTGATGGGACTTCGCTCTTGAGCTCTTTGGATACAACCTATCCAGACCTTGCCAATATTCGAATTCTCCATATTGGAGACAATAATATCAATAATATAAACACTAAAATAAGTATATATGGAGAATCATAGTCGAGTACACATTACAAAACAGTGAAGCTTTTGTATTTTCTACCGCCACTTTTTGAGCTCGTTTTTTAAGTTCTGCATCTGCTTAATTGCATCTTCATATCGGCCGTCCACTTTTGTTTTCTAATTCTTGAAATTAGTTGCATCAAACTGAAATAAAGATTAATAAAAAACATGTTTCAAAATAGAAATAAGCATCAACTCAAATAATCAAACTGTTTTAATTTATTTGTTGATTTAGTGATTCCACTTTTCTTATCAAATAGAAAATTAATGGTTGTGAGCCTGTGAAACCCTACCAAAAGCCTCTAGTGAAAAACATCATGAATTAGTAAAAAATATCTTGAATCAAGAAAAAATTGGTGAGAAAGAAACAGAGAACCAGTAAAAGCATCCAAACCTGATAACTCATAACGCATATCATGAATCGGCTATAAAATACTTTAGAGAAACACCACTATACAATAAAACAAAAGGAGAAAAATAAAATTAATTACAAATCAGAACATACAGGGATATTAGAGTAGTTACAGAGATTAAAAAAAGAGAGGGAAATCTAAACAGTGAGAATATGAAGTCGTAAACCAAAAAAGGAATAAAAATTAGGGTTCCCAAAAAGGTTTTCTAACTTAGCCATTTGCATTCATGAATACCAAAATCAGCCTGATATATCTTCATCATTAATTAAAAACAAAACCCTAACAATACCTTGGGCGATACATATTTGGCTGAGTATGTTTATACGTAAGGTATCGATTGTACCGTGTTTGATCTCTTGACATAGATGGCGCAGGATTGACATTTTACTACGTGTCCTACCACCGTTGTGGTTCATCATCGACAATCAGAGACTAATAAAGGTTATTAGAGATAGTAATATGTTATCAGAGAGTATCATAGTAATAGATATTGCAATCTAGAGTTGGGTGCATAGAACAGTGGTATTAGATGCCAGTTTTGTTAAATTTTTAGGTCTTTAGGGTGTGGAAAATACGAAATCTTGGTGGTGTGAAAAAAAAGGAGGATCTTATTGGCTGAAATATACTCCGGTGGGGCCAGAAGCTCTAAAAAGCGAGCTTTGTTCAGATTTTAAGCATAACATAGGAAATTCACTCGAAATCATATTATTAATAAAAACGGCAGTTGCAGCTGCTGTTGAAATTCGGAGAGGGAGAGAGCTGCATATATGAGCATTTGTTGATGAAATTGAGATCATGATGCTACTTGAATAGAAGATAGGTTCTCTTCATAGAAGATGAAGAAAGAGCTGCAGTCAGAGATGATGAAATTGAGATGGAAATTAGGGTTTGATGATGAATTGGTAAAAGGAATTTGAAGTTTTTATATCAAGAAGTATTAGATTGGGTATGAGCTCGATTTGTTTCTGCAATCGAAGAATTGGGAGTTTGCTGCTGTTCAGATGAAGTTGTATGGGTTTATGGTGGTGGTTGAGATCCAGAGAAGATGTTGATTTCCAAGGGTTCGAAGGAATTTAAGCTGCTACTGATGTTGGTTGATTAACATAGATGGATATGAGGTTGTATTTGAGTTGAGATGTAGAAATTATGGTGGTGATTTAAATATGAGATAAAAAAGTAGGTGTTGCTGCTGTGGTTATTGGTGGTTTGTTGAGATCGAGAAGAAAGCAAATGGGTATCTGGTGGATATGTAGTCTGTTGTAACAGATTCGGAATGGGTTTTGTGTTGGTGTTGTAATCCATCTCAAGAACTATGTAGCAAATGAATCTGAAGCAAGAATGGGTGGTAGTAGGTAATGAAGCTGCAGTTGATGGTGGTGTTACTGGATTCAGTGGGTTAGATGGCAGTAGAGAGATCTGAAGATGATAAACCTGCCGAGAAATAATGGTTTGTGTAAGAGATGGAGTGTAAATGATTGTGATGTTGTGGAATTCTTGAAACTACTTAGATGTATGTGTAGGATTGTTACAGGGACATGAAGAAAGAATAGGTCGGAAATTGTCCGGGAAACTCCATATTACAGACAGAACCCGTTAATTCTAACTCAGTGATTCATCCGACTCAGCCCGACTAAGACAAACTGACTCGTTTGTGTGGCTATCTTTTCTCTTGACCCTTTTGACCGTTAGAGACTGTTACTTTGACAGTTAACTATAACGACATCGTGAAGGAATATTCCGTCGACAGAGAAGAAGCTAATGTGGCTAGCAGTAATATTTCCGGACGGATTCCGGTGATCCCGGTGATTTTTTCCCGTAACCCAAAATTAACCAAATTTTGTGTGGACTTTTTTCTCGGGTGTGAAGACTTTGATTTGGAATTGAATGTGAAATTTGACTTAAAATAGAATTCGAAAGAGAAGTGGAGGAATTTTACAAAGACAAGGACTTGGATATTGAATATGAAAGGGATCCTAATCCTAATCCTAAGAAGATTGCAAGCAAATTGAAGCCTTTAAATAGAGAAGTTCTCTACTTTTATCTACACACCTCTACACATACTACACTTTGGTTTCGTTTAATTTTAATTTGTTTTATGAACTCCAAACCATGAGTAGCTAATTTTATTATTGATTGGGGATGAATTCCTAGTTCTTAACATTATTTGAGTTTTGTTTTCAATTCTATCTTGAAGTTTTTCACATGAGTATCGTTTTTTTTTTACTAATAAGAATGTTTATGCTTGATTGATAGGTCGTTTAGGTGTGAAACTAAATTGATTTGTTAATTGATCTAAAGCTAGTAAAAGTTAGGGGATAAGTAATCGTTTCTTGACTTTTTTACAAAAGTAGAAAACACGAGACCTTGCGGAGGGATTCCGTGGAGTAATTGTGTGTGAAAACAATGTTAGCAAGTAGACCTTGATCTAAGAGTCTAACTACTAATATCAACCTAATAAATTCCTAAATCTTAATGTGATTGACTAAATTACATCTTGAGTAATGTACTACTAGGTGGTTTAGATAAATAGAATCCGATAGTCGAGAACTTCTGTATCCATTGAAACAAGGAATTTTGCGGATAACACTGATCTAGCTGCTATTCTACTAATAAAAAGTGGATGAAAACATAGCTTGAATCATTGTTTTGTAACGAATAACGAATTTTTCATCATATTTCTCTTATGTATTGCCCTTTATCTTCCAATTGCTTTGTTTATTTATTTTGTTTTACTTTTTAAAATCTAAAACCAAAACCCCCCTTTTGTGACATTGTAAGACAACTAAAACCTCTTGCTCCTCGTGGGAACGAACTTGACTACACTATATTACTTGTTAATTAGGTGGAAAAATATTCACTAATTTGTTGTGGTTACGACACACATCAATACCAATGGATTTCAACACATACCAAACATAGGTATCAACTTTAAATAAATTAATTCTTAGCAGATTCGAAAATAAATTCGCATCTCATGTGTATTCATATCCTAAAGACCTTTTCATAAAAGAGTCCATTTTCAAAAACATGTAGTTAAAAATACTTAGATAAGAAAACTCATCATGTTTACACAAGTTGTTGAAAATCAACTTTTCTACATATCAAGAATTATTAAATATCCTTAAGTAGATTGTGTAATTTTCTCAATGTTGAATAAGAGAATTTAACAGGATCCTAGATACCCGGATACTTGTGCATCCTTACATTAAAAGATTGGGTATAGGTAAGGATGTACTTTCCAACATTTTTAAGTGTTTGTGGTGAGACAAACCTTCCTTACCAAATACTTTGGTGGAACATCTATTTTCTTATCTTTAATGATGATGGTATTTTCAATGATGTTGTAGTAGTAACGGGTTCGTGAGACTTGTGAAAGCAAAGAATTTTAGATTTAATAAAACTAAGATAAGATAAAAATATATATACAAAATTGTCACGTGATGAAGAGATACTAGGACTCAGGATTTCACTACTTTTCATATTCTTGTGGTTCAGTCATTAACTCTATACAATATAGCTCAAACAAAAGAAGTTGTGACTCTAATTCTTTGCCAAAAATAGATTTCATAAAACATTATCTGTAAGTCGTAAGCATGACGCATCAAAAGTAATTAAAACCAAGCATGCGACATCAGAAAATATAACAAATAATTAATAGAAATCATAAAGCAATTAAATCTATGCAAAAAGTCATATAAAGAATTAATTCATTTACCACAATCATGAAAAGTTGCTTCCTCCATTGTCCCAGTGATGGGTTCTAGCTCCGCATTATGAAACACACTCAAAGGAATTTTTCATTGCTCAAATAGGTGTTTACAAGGATGAAATATAGAGAAAATGGTTAAAACCGGGTGTTTGCAACGTTTATAATCGTTGCAAAAACTGTTACAGAAAACGATAAAAGGTTACTGTTGCTGTAACTGTAGCTCTGCGACGCACTTCTTGTGTCGCTGTAGCTGTTGGCATGAACGACTGTCCCTAAGAGTCTTATGTTCTTCGTGTTCTTCCAGCAGAAGCAGAAAGTTTTTTTATGCAACTTGAGTTTCTCGACTCTGTGATGTTCTATACCTCCCCAAAACTCTCCGTCCCCCTTTCTTGTACCTCGATCAATCTATTTATACTCCTAAGCCTCATTTAATCACGCCATATCTCCCAAATAATCTTCATTTATCACTATTATTCTCTACGGCCAAAATTCCCTTTTTTATCAATTCCTCGTGCATGCAGCTGTATTTCTTTCCTTCTATATGTTGTTCACGCTATAGAATATTGATTAAGCCTTCCAAGAACATGCATTCCACGTTTAAATTCCTCACAACTCGTGCAAGCACATGTTTTTCCTCCAACTCCCTGTTTGGATTAAACCAAGTTATCCAGCCAAATTTGATCGACAAAATCACCCATAACACTCCTGTTACGATAAATAAAGTCTTCCCAAGAAGTTTGAGCCATTGAATCACACTATAACCCTTCCAAATGATGAACTGAAAATCTGCCAGTTTGTGTGAATATTTTCCCGCCAAAATTAATTTTCAAACGAAGGAGATGAGGTTGCCCCTTATCCAGCTGCTTGGGTGTGAATATCATGTGGGTGCCCCTTAGTAATTGGGTTACCCCTTATCCAAATTGGGAGTCCGAATAGCAAATGTCCTCCGGGGGTGTTCCGAGCAACTTTTCGAGCCGAATTTTCCAACAATATTTATTTCCAAAAAATACCTACAAACACACAAAACACTATAATAAGGACAAAAACGAGTACTAAAAATACAAAACATTGAGGACAAATTAGACACATAAATGCGTCTATCAAATACCCCCAAACTTATTATTTGCTAGTCCCGAGCAAATGTAATCTAGAAAATAAAATGACTACACTTAGCACGTGCATCAAGCCGTTAAACCGCTAGGTGTCCCTAGTGGCGGAGTGTTGTTTCCGGAGGGTTTACCATAGGTGTACCCACAAAACCATGACTTCTGGGTCACAAGTATCCAAAGAGCTATGAGGACATACATATTCTCAACCTATCTCCAAGTAACTAGAATGCCAAAGAACAGGTGTCAGCTCTAAATCTGACTAAAGAAAAGGGGAGACACATCCGCAACACTGCTAGATAAAGAGATATCCGCTACACAACTAGATAAACATTGTAATATGCGTCCGTTGATTTACAGCTGGATAAAATTATGAGAGATATAAAAATGAGAGGGACATCTTCTACACAGCTGGACTAATTACGTGTGATGAGTTGAACCAGTGCTAGAAAGATCTTGTGCCAGATTGAAAGCGGACTAACAAAGCAACCAACTGCATCTCTCTTCAACTCTCTCATAGTTCTCAGTAGAAACAACGTCTTCTTCGGTCTTCAATTGTTGATGATAAATTCTTGAACCTCGTAGAACCTTGACAATTAAATTTTCTCTTCGATTTCTTGCTTTGACATAAATTTTTTTTACTTCCCTATGGCCTTACTTATTAAACAAAAAAGAACGTAATGATGATTTTTTTTTTATCTATTTTCTATTTTCCTTTTCTTCCTTTTTTTTTTTTTTTTTTTTCGGGAACATAAAAATTACAAGACAAAAATTTACATGGCCATGAGAAAAGGACTTTAAAAAAATTGGATCTTCGCAACTCGTGATGTCTTGGTATCATGAATTCCAACAACTTATATAATTTGCTCTTATAACTTCTTGTAACAGTTTTGAATTATTCTTTTCTATTGTTGCTTCTAAACCTTAAACGTCTTCAACTTCCTTCATAGATTTTGATGTCGCTCCGTTTGTTGATGATGATAAGTTTCTACTGAGAGAGAGTTGTAATCCAGTAACTAAGACTACATTGTGAGGTTGCTTTGTCTTTCTGGCATTTCCTGACCTACTTGCCTTTCCATAATGGATGGTTAGGTCCATCACAGTTACCCTCTAAAAGGAACAAGTTCTCTCCTGAATTTCAAGGATCTCAATGTCTTTTTCTCTAATGTCTCAATAGGTTGTTATCCATAGCATTCCAATTTCTATCTTTTCGGTGAGAAACAGTATGTAAAGTTAGCTAACCGGATACCATGTGACACTAAAAGTTTCAAAAATGCAACTAAAAAGTTTCTCCCATACCCCCAAACTTAAATCCAACATTGTCCTCAATGTTCTAAAGATGAAATTAAAAGGATGAACAAGGAGAAATTGTTACCACTTGAGGGAAAAGAAATAAGGAAGGATATTACCGTATGCATGAGCGTGGGTCCCTTCCATAAAATGCTAAATTTAAAGTCTTTAGCTAGACATCAAATACCTCAAAAGGATTGTCGCCTTCCAAAGTCATATACCAATAGCCGAAATAGCTGTGGGTCCTCAGAACCAAATAGAGCAGACACAAAAGAAGGACTACTATCTTGGATTAGAAAAATGAGTAGACGGATCATAACTTGATCTAGGGATTTTATCAAGGCAACTAGATTTATATGGGGTGTCTCTTTGGGCTCTATATAAGTGTCTATGGAAACAGGTTCAACCGAATGACAAGTATCTAAGATCTGGGTTTCTTCATGGACAATATCTGGAGGATCGGGAGGCAGAGTTTGAAGAAACTCAAGTAGTAACTTAGACGCACAAATCTCGAGTACCAAGTTAGGGACTTCAATTAGGGATACATGACGTCACTAGAATCATCATTACCCCCAAACTTAGGGTGAACGATATCCTCAAATGGACCAGGATCTATGGGATGGATTCTAGGGTCCATAAAGTCAGCACAATAACTAGCTTCCTTGGGATACTGGTCATCTAAACGAATAACATCATCATATAAAGGATTATCAAAGAAAATCTCTAGCATTGGCTCATCAACTAATGTGTTCGTCATGGTTACCTCCTTCGAATCACTGAAAGGTTCATCAAATAATGGATTATCAAACATAGTGTTGGCTGAAGGATCATGAACTAGAGTGCTAATCATGTTCACCACTTATAAATCATCTATCTCAGAAGACTTAATAATATTAAATACATTTAGCTCAGTAGTCATGTTACCAAAAGATATGTTCATAAGTCCGGTTCTACAATTGATGACAGCATTAGATGTGGCTAAGAATGGGCGACCTAAAATCACCGGGATTTGAGCACTTGGGTCCTGAATAGTCTGGGTATCTAGAACTACCAAATCCACTGGGTATATGAACCTATCAACCTCAATAAGAACATCTTCTATGACACCACGAGGTACTTTGACAGACCTATCAGCTAACTGAAGTGTCATTTTGGTCGGTTTCAACTTACCAAGACCTAGCTGGGTGTATACATGATACAGGAGTAAATTAACACTAGCTCCTAAGTCAAGCAATGCCTTATCGACCATGTGATTACCGATTGCACAAGATATGGTGGGGCATCCAGGGTCTTTATACTTAGGGGGTGTTTGGTTCAGAAGAATTGAACTTACTTGTCCAGCTAAAAAGCCTTTCCTATGGACATTAAGCTTACGCTTTTGTGTACAAAGATCTTTAAGGAACTTGGCATAAGCATGCATTTGCCTAATTGCTTCTAATAACATAATGTTGATGTTCACCTGCTTAAATGTTTCCATTATTTCGTTGAAAATCGACTCCTTTTTTGTTGGGGTTAACAACTGAGGATATGGGGCTCTAGGCACAAAGGTAGTCCTATCAGGAATTTCTTGGGACTCCTTAGGAATTGTTTCTGTTTCCTCAGCTATGGGTTCCTCTGGTGAAGTAGAAGGTGGAACTACAGTATGTCCACTAGGCATGGCTACCTTATTGTCTACCGTTTTACCACTCCTAAGGGTTGTTATCGAATTCACATGGCTTGATGGTCTTTCACCTACTTGATGAACTCCTCTAGGATTGGGATGAGTTTGACTAGGAAACTTGCCTTTTTCTCTCAAAGACTCGTTTATCTGACTAATATGGATTTTCAACTCGGAAATAGCCTGAGAGTTAGCATAACATATACTCTTACTTTCTTCTATCCCTTGCGCAACCATTTGGTTGATTTTTTCAGAGATTTTAATAAACGGGGCGAGAGTCTCTTCTAAACTTGTGATCTTTTTATCCGAAAGGTTCTGAAATTGGGGTTGACCCAAAGATTTCTTAGCATAACCAAAACCTGGGGGAGGCTGAGAATTACTTGACTGACCTTGATTCTGGCCCTTAGACCAAGAGAAATTAGGATGGTTTCCCCAACCAGGGTTGTAGGTCTCTGAGTATGGGTCATACTTCTGATTGTTTTCAACCCTAGCATTGTTATAAACAGCATGGGCTTGCTCTTCACTAACGTCACCTTCCAAAAACGAGCTATTGGGTTCTATTCCATAACTAGAGACTTGAGAGGCTCTAATTCTATCATTAGGTTCAACAAGGGACCTATTTTTAGATTTACCTATTTCCAAAGCTTCTAACCTTCTAGATAAGGCAGCGAACTTAACATCTGACCCAAAGCTTGTATCGACCGCATTGGTGCTATTTCTATTGACCAAGAGTCTTTTAGGGGGTTTAACACAAGACTCCCACTGTTGGGAAATTTCGGCTATATCTTCTAAGAAGGAAAGTGCATCATCATCGCTTTTACTCGTGAATAAACCAGCACTCATACACTCGACCATGGATTTGGTCGAATAGTCTAAACCTTCATACAAAATTTCAACTAGTTTCATTTTTTCGAACCCATGGTGAGGACATTGCGACAAAAGATCATTAAATGTCTCTAAAAATCTATAAAGGGATTCTCCTTCTTGTTGCATACTGGAACTAATTTTCTGCCTAAAAGATGTGGTTTTATGCCATGTTTCTATAGACCCAGATGGTAGATTATTCGGCCATGACTTGGCTTTATCTCTTAAGGAAAAGGGGAACATCCTAAGTTTCAAGACTTCATCAGTAAGGTCCTTAATCTTAATTTTTCCACAAATTTCTTCAAATTCCCTAATGTGAAAGTAAGGGTTTTCATCATCTTTTCCTAAGAATATAGGGATCATCTGAAGAATACCAGGATTCAACTCATAAGTAGCCGTAGAGGCTGGCAATTTAATGCACGATGCTCGGTTGGTCCTAGTTGGGGTACATGTAGGCTTTCAAAGTAGCCATTGCTGGCACAACTGAAGTACTAGGGGTATTTTCTTCACGAAGAGACAAATTCTCAAAACTGAAGTTTCCGAAAACGGGGCTCTCAAAAGAAGAGTCTTCGCGCTCCCCGCCTTCACAAGAAGAACTACTAGGTTTTTCACTAATCAAACGACCTAGAGTGTCTCTTTTCCAAGCCCGTTCTCTAATGACCTCGAGCATACACTAGAAAAACAAAATTAAAATAAAAAATCCTAAAAGGAAGGGAAGTTCTATGCAAACACAAACAAGGCTGACTCAACCACAGCGAACCTACTGATTTCTAGCAAACAAAAAGCATGATGGCTCCACTTAGATTGTTTTCTAGACCAGCTTCTAATCCTTCGAAAGGGAATTCGTTACAATCTGAGAAAACCCCTCTGGAATCAATCCGTGTTTAAGTAAGTTTAATAGAGGCGAGGGAAGCTGCTGGAGCTTTGATACCTAAGGCCTCACTGCATTACAAGGCGGCGCAGTCACGCATTCAACTCACAGAAACCATCATGAACTTCGAAGAATGCTCAAAAGAGTAACCAATATTTTTTGAATGAGTTTCCTATTCAGCTCGTTACCCTATCGGTCTCGTTCTATTCCAAATTTTAAGGCTTAGGTTCGCGTTAAGTTTCGTTTTCCTAAGGCAGGCAAGAAGGGAACGGTGATGAAATCCGAACCCTTATCTTGTATGGCCAGTCCTTGCCCTTTACTAGGAATTTAAAACAGCCGTATTCAAGTCCTCAACATATATGCACACGAAGGAATATAGTAACTCGTTGACAGGGGATTCGCGAGTGTTTCGACAAACTTACCTCTCGTTCCAGACGGGGGATGAACCACTGAAGTCGACTCGGGCCACGACTTCTATGTCGTGTACGAACCCGAGGGGACGAGGTGATATCGTAATCACCGTCCTTCTCTGCAAACAGTTTAATATTTAAACTACCCTTCCGTAGGGTTTAAAAAAATAAAATAATATCCAAATGTCCAAGTCCAAAGTCCAAAAAGTAAAGTGCAAAATAAAAATAAAATTACAAGAATAAAGAAATCCTAATACAATCTAAAGAAATAAACTCTTTTATTTGTCTCTCTTTTTTATAATAATAAATAAAAATCTTCTCCTTTCGCCCCTTTCGCTTTGTCTTTAACTCCAAACTTTAAGTATTCACCAAAAGCTTTGGCAAATTTTTCTTTCGCTCCAAATTCCAAAATCTGTAGTAAAAAGACAAAAACAAAAACGTAAAGAAGAACAAATAAAATTAAAACAAATAAAAAGCTAAAGAAAAAGAAAAAGAATAAAAATCTAAAAACTCTAGCCTAAAGACAAGCTCCGTGTCGACGGCGCCAAAAATTGATGGTATTTTCAATGATGTTGTAGTAGTAACAGGTTCGTGAGACTTGTGAAATAAAAGAATTTTAGATTTAATAAAACTAAGATAAGATAAAAATATATATACAAAATTATCACGTGATGAAGAGATACTAGGACTCAGTATTTCACTACTTTTCATATTCTTGTGGTTCAGTCATTAACTCTATACAATATAGATCAAACAAAAGAAGTTGTGACTCTAATTCTTTGCCAAAAATAGATTTCATAAAACATTATCTGTAAGTCGTAAGCATGACGCATCAAAATTAATTAAAACCAAGCATGCGACATCAGATAAAATAACAAATAATTAATAGAAATCATAAAGTAATTAAATCTATGCAAAAAGTCATATAAAGAATTAATTCATTTACCACAATCATGAAAAGTTGCTTCCTCCATTGTCCCACTGATGGGTTCTAGCTCCGCATTATGAAACACACTCAAAGGAATTTTTCATTGCTCAAATAGGTGTTTACAAGGATGAAATATAGAGAAAATGGTTAAAACCGGGTGTTTGCAACGTTTATAATCGTTGCAAAAAATATTACAGAAAACGATAAAAGGTTATTGTTGATGTAACTGTAGCTCTGCGACGCACTTCTTGTGTCGCTATAGCTGTTGGCATGAACGACTATCCCGAAGAGTCTTATGTTCTTCGTGTTCTTCCAGCAGAAGCATAAAGTTTTTTTCTGCAAAGTGAGTTTTTCGACTCTGTGATGTTCTATACCTCCCCAAAACTCTCCGTCCCCCTTTCTTGTACCTCGATCAATCTATTTATACTCCTAAGCCTCATTTAATCACGCCATATCTCCCAAATAATCTTCATTTATCACTATTATTCTCTACGGCCCAAATTCCCATTTTTATCAATTCCTCGTGCATGCAGCTGTATTTCTTTCCTTCTATATGTTGTTCACGCTATAGAATATTGATTAAGCCTTCCAAGAACATGCAGTCCACGTTTAAATTCCTCATAACTCGTGCAAGCACATGTTTTTACTCCAACTCCCTGTTTGGATTAAACCAAGTTATTCAGCCAAATTTGATCGACAGAATCACCCATACCACTCCTGTTACGATAAATAAAGTATTCCCAAGAAGTTTGAGCCATTGAATCACACTATAACCCTTCCAAATGACGAACTGAATATCTGCCAGTTCGTGTGAATATTTTCCCGCAAAAATTAATTTTCAAACGAAGGAGATGAGGTTGCCCCTTATCCAGCTGCTTGGGTGTGAATATCTTGTGGGTGCCCCTTAGTAATTGGGTTACCCCTTATCCAAATTGGGAGTCCGAATAGCAAATGTCCTCCGGGGGGTGTTCCGAGCAACTTTTTGAGCCGAATTTTCCAACAATCTTTATTTCCAAAAAATACCTACAGACACACAAAAAACTATAATAAGGACAAAAACGAGTACTAACAATACAAAACATTGAGGACAAATTAGACACATAAATGCGTCTATCAAATGACATGATCTTGAATCCTTGTATGGGTTTCGAAAGAGGTTGATACATCCTCCTTATCATGATTATTGTGAGACGCTATATTCATGATCACTTTTTTAGCCCAGGATGGTAGTTCCTTTTTATTCGAACCCACGTAGTCTTGATCAGAAATCTCACAAATAGAAGAAATCTTTGATTCAAGACTTTTAGTATGTCTATTCAAGGTATCCAAACCTTGTTGAAAATATCTTCTAAAAATTTGCCAAAGCATACCTCTTGGCATGACTCTGTAAGAATTTCTCTTTCAAGAATTTTATTCCTCACTTGTGAATGATCCAACAATTGTCTAATACTTTCACACTCTGGAAGTTTTTTGTTTCACTTCTTTACACAAAGCTAATTTTTGTTCCGAATAATCTACCAGATTATTTTGGAGGCTAAGTGTTTCTCGCTTTCTTTCACAAATTCTTACATTCAGTTGAGCAATGAGTTTTAAGACATCTTCCAGACAATCAACGGATTTTCATGCTTCTGAAAATGTTTTGACTTTATTGAAAAACCTTTGCATTCCAATCATCAATTCAGAATTATAATAGGATGACGAGTTCGAATCTTCCTTACACTCCGAGAGAATAGTAATAAGAAAGAGATAGGTGTCTAAAACACCTTGATTAATTATCTATTGTTTATGATTTCTTTGTTATTTTTCTTGTGAATTATGTATTTTACGTTCATTTTGAGTTTTATAGGTGTTTTGGAGTCATGTGGCGTAAAAGACGAGAAAATGATGCTCAATTCATTACTTAAAACATTGAGTGCTAACGGACTTGAAGCATAGCAAGGGCGCGAGTCTCCAATGTGTCAAAACCATTTTATTTTTTTTCCGGAGGTAGTCACATAGAAAACTAAGGGTAATAAAAATACCGAAGCACCTAGGATAGTTACTCAGGACACCACTGCAATTTACACATATTGGGCACCTCACCTTGATGGCCCATAGCCTATCAGTGGGTGTATAAAGCATGTTTCAAGTCTATAACCAAGAACAGGTCGAAAAGTTCTCATCAGTTCATAACTGAGCACTCCTATGCCGCTGCACCAAATCCTTGCCCGTTCGAGCCAACGGTCCAGTGGATGATTAACATAGCAGAATGAAGATAATATATAAGAGTCACTAGGGAATAACCCGTGCCGTAATGGCACGGGCTATTTCACATTATTTTAAGTTGGGACTTGTGCAGTCTGTAAAAGTTTGACTTCTCCCTTTATCTTTGCTTATGTCAAAATAGTTAGAAAAAAATTTATATATTTTACTTATGTGGTACAGTCTCCATGTCGTAATTTAGCAACGATGTAGACTGACTTGAATCTGTGACATGTCGTTATGAAATGACTAACCCATTGTTCTTGATGTTAATTGACAAACACCAAAATGTTTTCCACTTGAGCTTCCAGCCGTGTACCCGTGCCCATTTATTTCCAAACTAAATGTAAAACCATTTCGACTTTCTATTTCTTTTTGGTCCTTTTCATCTTCTTCAATTTTTCTCTAAGTTACATTTCATTGGAAAAAGCTAAATTGTTGGGTTTAACGGCTAATTTCGTGATAGTTTGGCCGGGCCAATATTTCTATCGGTCCTTTTGATTTTGGATATGAAAAGTTTGGTGTGTGTGCTTTTTTATAAACTCAATTGGATCTTTGTTCTCTTTACACGGTACCGCGAACTCGGTCTCTCTTATATTACTTTTTTGTTTTTTTTATCTGTTATATTTATAGGGTTGAGGTATCCTCAGAATACTTTCTTTTTCAATGAATTTTTTTCCGTTAAAAATAAAAAAAAAACATTTCATTGGAAAAAAGTTTTAAAAAATTATGCATATATTGTCAATTTTTGAGTGAGGAGGGTATAGATTATAATACAACATTTCCATTGGCATCGGCTCTTGTTTTTGATACGGAAAATGCCACACAAATTTTGCAGTCATTGGATTTGGCCTAACTTTGTTCCTAAATAATCTGGTGACGTGTGACCCATCACAACCTATCAATAGATAATTTATTCAGGCATCTATCATAGTTTTGCTACAACTCAATGCACTTTCACCACCTAAAATTTTCTTGTTTTTTTTCTTTTCCCATTAGTAGTCTCAGGACACATATTTTCATTTTGACCAACACTTCTTTTATTTTGAACATTAATCCACACTTCTCCAGTAGAAATAATCTCAACTTCACAGGTTTCTCCCAAAATAGTACACAAACGGACTCAATATTTCACTTTTGAATCAAGTGTAATTCACTTGATAAAAAAGCTGACCCCAGAAATCATTACGCTCAATGATCATTGCTTGGGTACAGTTGTTAGCTTATATGTTGTACATATACTTAGATATAAGTTCCTGAAGGATTTATACTGATAGGATATACTCCAAATATTTATCAGATCCCAATTTTCAGAATTTTCGTCTGTATCTACTGCGTGTAACTTTCCTATCCCACATAAGCTTATTACAGTCCTACGAAACCTTATTACAGTTTCATGGTTTCCTTACCCTTTGTCAGTATTGTTGCATATTACCCTTGGCTTCTTGTAGTATGTAAGGACATGAAATCGACGCAGTTTAGGCGAATGTGCAGTTCAAATTGGTATTCCTTTCCTTGAATGACTGTCAGATCAAGAGATTTCAAATTTGGTATTCATTTCCTCACAGCTGCCTTCGGACACCGAAAAAAGTATAGCAGCTATTATCTGCTTCTTTGAAATTAGATATGCTGGAATAAAAGAAGAGAATAAAAAAAAGAGCGTCATATCTTAATTTGTATTTTGTATAACTGAGTACTTATAAATCCATACCAAAAATGAAAGGAAACTAATGACAAATGAATTTCCACTGAGATATATATTACCTTAGTTGGACACTTGGACTAATAGCGCATAATAGAAAGAAGAAGATCTTTTTTTTTAACAACCTGCAAATGAGTTTAGAGAAAGAAAGTCAGTATAATAGAGACAACAATTGCAACTTACCGATAAAGCAAAAAAAAATTATAGTTATAAAAGGGTCAATGAATTGATCAAAATATGAAAATGCATATTTCTGCAGATCAATTAGAGTTCAATTTCAACAGAAACGGTAACCAAAATATGAATGTGTGTTGTGCTAGATTTTGTAAGGCTTAAATAACGGCTTAAGCCACCCACTGAACTGTTTCTGTTAAAAAAAAAAAATCTAACATAGATGTTGGGCATGCTTTCGTCCCCTTTGCTTTTGATACTTTTGGCTATTTGGCTCCAGAAGCAGTTGGACTACTCAAGAGGGTCCAGAAAGTCATGCGCAGCAATGTAATGACCCCTGGCTCACGAGATTTTATTTTTAATAGGATAGGTTTTGCTATTCAAAAAGGGCTAGCGGCACAGCTTGTCGCTCGCTTGCCTAGTATGTAATTTTTAACTTTGTAATTATTGGTACATTAGACTTTTCCGATTTTAAATAAATACATAGATGTGAATAATAATATTACAACAAAGAAAATATTGTGTCCAGTGTTTTCTAGACCTTCTATATGGTAAAATGAGACTGCAACTCTATATATATCCTAATCATTTTATAGGGTAACACCACTTATTTCTATAGATATCATCGTCATTATGGCTCCCGAATGTCCTTATATCACAACCAAATCCAAGAACTTCTTCTCAAACAATGAATATACTATTAAATAATATCAAGATAAGATGGGATTCAAGAGAAAGAGCATCACACTGGAGATATATTAGCGACAATGGAAGAAGTGCGCACATGAGATGATTCTCCGGGCCCAAGCTCTCTCTTACATCATCCAAGAGCCTAAATAAGGCATCATGTGTATGGCATAGAGTACGATTACTCCAAGTGGAAATTGAATTATTGTCCTTACTTTTGATGGGTTTTACAAATATCCTTATCACACAATAAATATATCCCTCTCCTTATACAAGCCCATCAGGGATCCATTAATATTTTTGGTTCTTACAAATTTACCCCTACATACTAATAACGTTTTTAAAGAGAATTATTTTATGTTTTCATTTTCAGATCTGAACTTTTTGTGCTTCTCTCCCAAAAATCTCCGCCACCATCATCGTCGTTTCTCCAACCATTTTTTTTTTTGATGTTGTTAATGGTGATAGAGGATATTGAATCTCTATTAGTCAATCGATAAGAATTAATTTCTAATTGGATTTCACAAATCTTTATTTGCTGGTTGATAATGGTGGTGGTGGTGGAGGATTAAGATTCTTCATTGCATGGTTGTCGTTCCTGGTAGTGGTTCCGGCTAAATTGATGAAGCTAGGGTTAGTGGTTTGAGTAGCCGGTGGTGATGTTCATACATTTTTGTTCTTAATTGCTTTTAGTAATTTCTTCCAAGCCTTTGAAGGGGTATATCAAGATGTAATAGGAGGTCGTGAGTGAATGGTAGATGGTAATGGGTGGTGGTGGATGGTGGATGTTAAGCATGCGGGACAAAATATGCTTTTTGGTTCAATACTCACTAATTCTAATTGAGGTATAATAATTTTTTATCTTTAAAAACAGAGCAAGGATTTTGGGTGCATTTTTTAATCATGCTTTTCATTCAATAGTTGGATTTATTGCATTTCCGACTGTTATACATTTTTTTTTAAAATTTTGATGCTATTATCAATTTCTGCTTTCCCGTTTCACAGTGTGGTGTTTCATTTTGATTTTTTACAGAATTTTTGGTTTTAATGAAATTAAGATAATTGGTGGAATATCTTAAGGTTTCTTGATCATTGTAGATAGATGTTGAACGTTATAGTGAGTGTAGCTCTTTCGTTGGGTTATAGTTCTAGTATTAGTGTACAACCAAATTGGAATGTGGTGGTTAATGATGTCGTAGTGGAGGTGACGGTGGTGGTGGTTGTGGATGTTTTGTGTTTTGCATATGATAGTTCTTTAATTTGTTTTTGATTGTAACTGGAGATGGAAGAAGTGAAATTGGTGGGGTCTGAAGTTGGTGGGCGTGTAGTTGATAGGATTATAGGAGTAGAAATGGAATTGTTGGTATTGTTTTGTGTTTAGCTTCAGATAGAGAGCTTGGTCTTGAAGTTATTGTTGTTTATGAAGCTATAGGTGATGATAAATTATTGTTATTTATATGTTTTTATGGGATCAACTCCTGTTGTTGATCCAATTTTTTATGGGATCAACTAATGTTGTTGATCCTTTCAACTACCATTTGTTGACAACATTTATTGGATTAGTATAATCATGCTTGTAGTTTAAATCATGTAATTTTCTTCCAATGTTTGAACTTGTGGTGCAATGGTAGCATGACTGACTCCATGTTAGATGATGCGTGTTCGACTCACGCCAATTTTACTCCATTTTACATGGATCAACTTTCATTGTTGATCCAATTTTACATGGATCAACTTTCATCGTTGATCCAATTTTAGTGGATAAACAATGGAAGTTGATCCACTAAATTGGATCAACTTCTACTGTTGATCCTTTTTTTTGGGATCAAATACTGTTGGTTCTATTTTTATTTGGATCAACTACTGTTAATGCAAAAATATATGAACCATCGGTGGCGGCGGCGGCGTTGGTGGTGGCGGTGACGGTGGTGGCGGCGGCGGCAACGACGAACTAGTGGTGGTGGCGGCAACAAACTAGTGGTGGTGTAATGGTGGTGCTTAAGGAGTGGTGGTGAAATATTAGTGGTGGTGGCGGTTGGTAGGTGGTGGTTGTTAAACGGTGGTGGTGGAATGGTAGTTGAATATTGGTTATGGTGGTGCTAGTGGTGGTGGTGAAGCAATAGAGGAAGAAAATTGTTCCATTTTGAAATAACGAAAAATATTATATGGATGAGGGTATCAAGGTAATCTAATATTAAATGGATAAGGTTATAAAAAAGTAGGGACATATTTATTGTTGAATAAGGATATATTTATTGGGTGTCAAAAGTAGGGACATATAATTAATATACCCTTACTCCAAATACTTGTTCTTCATCAATGAACTCACACCTGGTTGGTATGCCATGTTCCATCAACCATTTTCATCTGCAAACACCATATCTGATATATAAGTGAATCATTGTGTCTTTGCTTTGATCAAATATCAATAAAAACATGCATACTTTTCAACTAATGGGTCAATGCCATTTCATCACTATAACTCAATAGGGATACCTTGACCTTGTACAACCTAATTCAAAGAATAACGTACATTGATTACAAAAAAAAATCAATATCGTGTCATTTTTTGGCCCATTCGACATATATACATTTGCTAAACATAACAAATGGTGACATGTCAGCCGATAACAGAAATATATTATCAAGTTTGCACATTAAAAACATAAAATTTTATAAGCCTAAACCAATAAAATTTCACAACATAATTAAATATCACCTTGATCGCCAAATTGTCTCAACAGACTAATAATAAAAACCCCAAATCAAACCATATTGTATACCCTTCACACTCTAATTCCATTTAACCAATAACAAATATGATTTGGTAAAATGAAGGAGAAATCATTTCTAATTCCCTTAAACCAAATCAAAGCTAGTACATGAAAAGAGATCATTTCTGATTGTCGGATGAAGGAAAAATATACAACACCGAATTTCTCTTGGAACCGATAGAATTTTCATTTTTTCCCCATATTACAATCCTAGTGAGTGCGAATGGTATTCGACATGTATATCCCTGGCTCTTAGACCTGCATAAGTAGTTTTTGTAGTTAACGTTTAGCAGACAAAAATAGTCCAATAGAATGAATTACATGATATGAGACAGTTTTATCCGCTAATGAATAAATTTATTAAACAATTCACATTTCCAGTGAATCCGGCAAGACAATGGTTTCACTAAAAAGAAGTTAATTCTCCTAAATTTTATGGAATCAGGGGGATTATTACCTGCTCTTTACAATGACCATTTCGACACTGGTAACGTCGTAGGTGAGTCCAACTCTTCCGACACTGGATTTTCCTTCCTTGAATTTTCTCAGGGTAGCTGAGGATCCTACCTTCTGGGGTTTGCAATTCAACTGCGATGTCGTCTGGTTTGTTCTTTTCGTAGCTACCGATAATTCAAAAACTAATTTCATTAGATACTTGAGTATTGGAATACCAAAAGTAGCATCATCAGTGCCAAACCGGAAATAAAAAGCAACATTATGATAGCAAAATTTTTATGTGCTACTTGACACACAATAGTAATTGTAAATTTTGGACAAAGAAAAAGAAGAGGATAAATAGATGGAATAGAAAATCAAGGCTGGCCACCGAGCCTCTGAAGTAGCTGGATGTTCGTGATGCACCAATGGTTTTTAAGAAGCTAACCATTGGAATAAAAAATCAAGCTTCGTCTATGAGCAAAGTTAGGTTAAATTCATCAAATTTGCATGAACCATAGACAGAAAATGTAAGCAGAAGCAAGAAAAGAGGTAAAACTTACATGTTCAACTGGTAGAATGTTGTTGTTTTCGGTTGGAAGGAGATATTTTATTGGGAGAATCCGATTAATGCTAGGATGAGCTGCTTTTTTTTTCCTTGTAAAGTCGCCATAATTTGAGATACCATTTCGGCTGTTCTTTAGGCCGAATCTGAAAATTGGAAAACAAAATTCATCAGAAATATGTTGCAAACATAGGAGTAATAGATACAGTGCAGACCCAATGAACTATAACAAAATTGGGGAAAATTAATATTAGGGAGGGAAAACCAAAAACCACAACAAAAACTTCTCATAGGATTTGGAGACGAAATTTTAGCAATTTTGGATGACTGAACCGAAAAATAATAACAGTATAAAAGGAAACCGATATTATAAGCTATGGAAAGAAGACTTACATGCTGGATTGGAACTGATGCTGATCTCCATTGGGATTGGCCATTTTATACGGATGGGCGTTTTTTTTCTGATTAGCAGGCTAAATTCAATGTTGATTGGGAATACCTTCTGTTATTGAAGAGAGAATAGAACCACATCAAGGATTCATGGTACATTATGGAATATGGAATATAGTATGTTATTGATGAAAAGATTACTCATGATGAGAATGAAAACCCAATGAAAGGCCTTTAGCTGTGCGTTACGTATGAAAACCTAATTTATGATCATTATTATGTTTTTTAAAAGCAAATTTTGATTGGCTTTTAAGACACGAAATTAATAAATACAGCGTGGGAAGCGAGGCCCGCCAGCCATTGGATTAGTACGTTATTCTAGGAGGGAGGGAAGATCACAGCCACCAGTTGGAAAATCCAATGTATCCTGAACTCTTGGTGACTCACCAAACACTCCTGTTGTATAAGCATATATTACAGGTTTTCGCAAATGCAGACAAGAACTGGAGCTCATGGCTGGAAAACAGGGATAATGTATATTATCTTCCATTGATTAGAAGATGAACAGAAAATGAGGGTATTTGAGAATTTATAAGAGATTTAGAAGAATGGTTGTGTATGATCCAACCTTACACGGATAGGAACTCGAGTTTGGAACTGAAAATACATGGAGAAAGAAAGAAGTTGTTGCCATAGTTCTTTGTGATGAATGATAGAAGATTGAGTTAGGTTTTTGTATATGTGAATGATTTATGAGAATGGATTTGTGTCACAATTGTGAAATTGCAGGGAAGGAGGTATAGAATGGCTTGGAGATCATCCTAAATGTTGTATCTCCATCATCACCAGTTTCTCGTATACAAACTGTTCGTAAAAATGCCTGAACCACCAATTTTACACATTTCAAGTTCAGTTGTAACCAGTTGACTGCACCAGCTTTTCCATCAGCAAGACCATGATATCTGGTGGATGTTTAGGGTGGGTTCGAAGAGGATTTTCTGTGTACAAGAAGGACATGGTCCTTGTGTTCAAATATATGAAGATTTGGTCAAGTTCTGGTAGCAAATATGTGACCATTTGCATCTGCAATTGTTTGCACCATCTTGCCAGATAACTAATTAAGGGTCTCAGGGCTTTGAATAGATGGTTATTTGTGTATGGTTGGGATATATTTCTGAACCCAACGGGGAAACAAAATATGGGTTGTATCTGGTAGGAAATTCAGCTAGGAATATGAACTATTGCCGTTGGTTTTGGTGGAGATGAATGGTATAGATTGAGAAGTATTTTTAGAAGTTAAGATGTGGACCAGGGAACAAAGTGAGTTGCATCCTGCGGGTCTGTGAGATTGGTTGTACTTGGAATTTAAGTTACAACAACTTTTGAGTAAAGTTTGGCTGAGAAGTCGGGATAGAAGTGAGTGTTGAAAACCCCTGTGTTTATCGAGTTTGATTTTGAGAGTCTTGGCCGGAAAAACAGTTAGGAGGAGTTCTTAGAGTGAGGCTTTGTTGTTGGATTTGTGGTTGTATGCGCTATATTTGGATTATTTTAGAGTTTGTGTTTGATAAGTAAAATTGGGACCTTGCCAAATACGAAATTACAGGAAGGTTAAAGCTATGAAAGTGATTGAAGGATACAGAATAAATCTATTATACCCCTCATGACTGCATAACACCTTCAACAAAGAGGAGCTTTGCTCCTCTCCAAACCACCTGCATACCATTAGCATATCACATCCACATCCATCATTGTGCATATACCTTCCATCAGCATCACCAGTTCAGCTGCTCGCAACCACTCATCTGTTATACCACCAGATTCACAATACAACACCTTCCATCCACAACCTACTCTACCTGACCATACTACATGCATCAGAGATATTGAGCAGTTCAATACCATCAGCTTCACAATACGTAATCACAACACAACAACAGCAGTACTTCCATAAACCACCAAGTTACGCCATAGCCCACCTGTTCGCGAAAATCCATTGCATCCATTACCATTCCATATTCGCATCTCCACCTGCTGTTGTTGTTTCGGTTTTCTTATTGTTTTGTTCATTCATGAACTCCAGTAGCTAAATTCTTGTTTGGTTAGGGTTATTTTGAAACTATTGATTTGTCTTTGATATTTTATCAAGTTTGATCTTTCTTCCCAATATCGTTTTATTGTTTGCGAAACTAATGCTAGATTTTAGAATCTTAATCTGTAATTGTTAAGATGATATAATCATAAGTAGCAAAACATCAACGTTGCAATGGGATTTTGTGGACTTTGATTTGTATTTGATAACCTTAAGTTAACATGTCGAACTTACGAGCATGTGATTAGGATCAATCCGACTCATAGAACATAGCGGTTAGTTAAGTTACACTAGAGAGCTTATTCAAAGTGGCTTGATTGACTAGACACGAGTAGAGAACTTATTCTACGAAGTGGATTTGGAGTTTAATGGACTTGTTGAACTTATAACTTGTCCAGGATTGTTAACTAAAAAAGCGTGGGTTTAACAACCTCACCTAATATTTCGCTCAGCAATCTGTATGGACTAACTCCAATGTATTTACAAGAGAATCAACTAGACAGTTAGACCCAATCTTATAAAAAGTATATAAAACAGTTATATCTCAATCTCTCAATTTAATCCGCAATCAAACAAATAATAATTTGCGAACCCGATTGAATATAAGAGAGATAACTTGAATGGTACCAAAGACCAATGTTCAAGGATCAATCAATTTCAATCAACAACCAGAGTTTGGATTTACCGCACAACCTGTAATATTTCAATTATATTACAAAATATAAAGTGGAAAAGAAATAACACAGACACCAGAATTTTTGTTAACGAGGAAACCGCAAATGCAGAAAAACCACGGGAATAAGTCTAGATTGAACACCACACTATATTAAGCCGCTACAGACACTAGCATACTATAAACTAACTTCGGTCTGGACTATAGTTGAACCACAATCAATCTCACACTGATTCAAGGTATAGTTGTTCTCCTTACATCTTTGATCCCAGCAGGATACTATGCACTTGATTCCCTTAGCTGATCTCACCCACAACTAAGAGTTGATACGACCCAAAGTCGAAGACTTGATAAACAAATATGTATCACAAAGAAAAGTCTATAGGAATAGATAAATCTATCTCCCACAGAAATACCTACGGGTTTTTTTTCGTCTTTTGATAAATCAAGGTGAACATGAACCAATTGATATACCATAAATATCAATCACCTCACAATAATCTTAATCGACTAGCGAAACAAGATATTGTGGAATCACAAATGATGAGACGAAGGTGTTTGTGACTACTTTTCTATCTTGCCTATCGGAAATATAAATCACAAGCTAATCTTACGATTGTACTCAATCATGGTAGAAACAGCAAGATCAGATCACGCAACTACATAGAAAATAGTTAGGTCTGTCTTCACAATCCCAATGAAGTCTTAAAGTCGTTAACCTACATGGTTTCATGAAAAACCTAAGGTTAAAGGAGAATCGACTCTAGCTTATACAACTAGTATCACACAAAATGTGTGAGGATTAGGTTTCCCAGTGGCTAGAGTTCTCCTTTATATAGTCTCCAGATCAGGGTTTGGAATCTAAGTTACCTTGGTAACAAAGCATTCAATATTCACCGTTAGATGAAAACCTGATTATGTTCAAGCTAATATCTTTCAACCGTTGGATTGAACTTAGATTGTTATACACAAATGGAATGTAACTTCATTTAGGTTTGAGTAACCGTACCTAAACGTGTACACTTAGTTGGTTCAACAATAGTTAACCAATGGTTAGCCATAGGATCACTTTCATATCAACCTTATTCATCTTCACCATAACTAGTTCAATTGACTCCAATGAGCTAGCTAGAGAGTTTTTCAATTTCTTAGATCTTATAGAAGTATACAAGACACAATCAAAGCAAAATCTATTTTGATTCACTCAAATCGATTCATGAACATTATAGCCACGGTTTATAAAGATTGCATTCCTTAATATATAAATGTTTTAGTTCAAACCGATTTTAGAAAGTAACCTACTTAAGTATGCATATGGGTACGCGTACTTAAGTAACCGGATTGAGTTAGTTTTTCACTTTCAAACTCCAGTAGAAATTCACAGAAGTGAACTTTCTGCCAGTATGCGTACGGGTACGCATACTTATCCGGATTTCCAACAACCACCTGTACGCGTACGGGTACGCATACTTTGGGTTCCCAGTTTTGGACTTTTACACAAATGTGAGAACATACCATGTTTATATCCAAAGATGGTTACCTGTTCTAAACTCTCATTTCAATCATTGAAATTTTCTTAGAGGATGTTATATAGTTGTTATTCACAAACTATTTTTTCATCAAAGCGATTTTCAAGTTATTGAAATTATCAATATGACTTTCGTCACGAGTAAAGATGAACTTGGCCAAAGTGAAAGCTTACCAACACATATTTCGAGAAATAGATAAGCGAGATAAACTCGGCTCGAAATATCAAATGTGTATAATCGAAGTCTATATAACAATACGACATCTGTCACAAGATATGAGATATAATAGATTGACTTTTGAGTGATAGATAAGTTCAAGTCTCCACATACCTTTTTGTCGATGGCGTTCCACAAGTTCCTTGAGTAGTTCTTCGTCTTTGCATGATGAACGGTGTGGAGTCTAGAGCTCAACTACACTTATTATCCTAGTCCGAGACTTAGCTATAAGTATACTAGAAATCAAGACTTATAGTTTTGGAAACTAAACTTGACAAAAAAGCTTGAGATAGCAACGCTTGCGAGTTCGACCGAGAAGTGCTCTAACAATCTCCACCTTTGTCAATTTTAGTGACAAAACTATCACTACATATAAAATAAAAAATAAATAAACTTTGTAGCTTCTCATCCAAATGCTTGATCTCCTTGGTTCTTCAACATTACTCGAAATCTTCGTCACTTCCAAGTACTCCAATGATTCTAAATATGTTCAGTTCAGCATCATCGTTGTTGAAGATCCGTAGCCATAACAATGAGAAAACAATAGCTCTCAATCATTGTTATACAATGTCATAATATTATTACACAACATCAAAGTTCAATTATATCACAACTTTGACAATAATACTATGGTGATATGTATCACTCCCCCTTAGTCAATACTTCATCTCACATGAAAACCACTCCCTCTTACATAATGATCCGAAAACCATATGTATTTGTAGTGCGAACTTAATTCTCCCCCTTTTTGTCAATAAAATTGGCAAAGGTACGAAAATTAGTGGGATCCTAATGAAATTTCCATAGAGATACTTCATGACCAAAATAAAAGAACATATCAACTTTTTTAGATGCAATCATATAGCCGAAACTAAATGCATTCATCAAGGAGTTTATAAAGATACAAGATAACCCCTATAATATTCCACAGCCGCACCCCAAAAAGATTTGGAAATTAAGCACAAGTTCAATTAAGAACTCTCCCCCATATAATGTCATTCTCTAAATAACAATAAGAGCGACCTTATTTTCACAAGAAAAAAAGGATTTCTTTGGACATTAACAAATCACATAAGAATATGAATTTGTATCCAAAAATCTCAATTAAATTAACCACAAGAGAACCCATGATTAATTTAATCAGAAATTCTCCCATAAGAAAACGTACGGAGCCGTACAATATATTACATAAAAAATATGGATCATGGAAGATCAATACTGCGGAATAAACAAAGATCCATTATATTCTTCATCATTATTTGCACAATGATGTATAATAGACATAATCTTTGTAAATAAAAGTTCATCCTATCTTCCATCAATATTTGCATAATGACATAATAGGCTTAACTTTTGTTTGTCAAAAGTTCATTCAATCTTTTATCAATACTTTCATACCGACAAATGAAAGACTTAACTTTTGACCACGCATGGGACAATTATAGTTTACGAACGCAACCATACATATCCCATAACAAGTTGCAATATATGAAACCATAAAGATTAATACTGCAAAATCATCTTCCAAATAAACTTTAGAATTTAAATGAATAAATCTAAAAACATTGCAAGATGAGAATCGTTGGAGATAGCTACGTGTACTCACAATAATGGCTATTCCAAACCCTAGTTATCCTTATTAAAACACAAAGATTAAATTCTCATAAGAAGTTTCCTAGACATTAAGACCTTTGAAAAATTCTTTATCGTCCCCGAACTCCTTGTCGTCAACATCGATTGGGACATGAGGTTCATGAAGAAAGGAGTTGATATTAACAAACCTTCTTGACTGATGCCGAACCAGGGCCTTCTGAATTTCAAGAGTCTTAAACACAAAAGCCTTTATTTGAAGCACTTCCTTTCTTAAATACTTTAATTCTTCAAGAACACCAGAAGATTTCTGAAGATTTAAAGGGACAACTCTTGGTTTTCTCACATTCTTCCTTTTTCTTTTCAGGTTTGGATAAACAGGAGGAATGTTTTTTTTTCTTCATGATTGATGGCTTAACAATCATATTAAAATCTTTCCCATCAGAAGTTATGATGCTTGGAGTCTCCATAGTAATATGGGTTTGTGAGAGGAATTTCTCAGAACAAGCTCTACAACCAAAACTTATGACAAAAGAGTTTATTTCTTTTCGTTCTTGAACCGTTTTAGAAGAAGAAGAGGCGAAGAGAATGAAGTTGGTTTTTCCTCTTTTAATGTGTCGAGCGGTGGTACTCAAACCAGTTACACACGTTCCAGAATAAGATTCCAATACAGACTGGTTGTCGGTTCAGAGTATGTGAACCACACATGTGCTGACAAGGGCTCGTTTGTTTTTAGAAAACATATGAAGTCATCATATCTGGAGTAAGACTCAACAAATACAATTACGAGTTACCTATGTAGGATCATACACATAACAAGAAGATTTCTCTCACCATAACACCAAGAAAGAGTTTCTTTCCAGCAGCTCTTACAGCACTCAGTATCGAAAGATACCCAAACGTCTTTTTTCTTTAGTATTTCAAAGAACATCAAAAGCCCAAAAAAAAATTGTGTTCCTGATTTCTTGGTTTACTACAAAAGAGAGGTAGTTTTTGTAGATAATTTTAGTATTGCAAAGGGAAACTCTTTTGAAAAAAAAGAGATTTCCTAATTTCTTCATAAAAAAAGGTAATACTACTATCTTGATAAGAAGTATTAGGAATTGAGAAATGAAATGATTCATGCTTTGAGGTGATACACTCAAATGACTGAGATTTAAACTCCCTTTTTAATTCGTTTAGTTTGATGTAACTAATTGGGTTATGCAGAGAAGGAGCACTGCTCTCACTGATAAGTAAATCAATATCAACCTCAACATAAATGATATTCATCATAACTTGATTTAGCCTGTCAAGAGATTCTTGTTCTTTCTGGAGATATAGATCAACATCAGAAGATAGGCTTTCAAGTTTCTTTTCAATTCCTGAGAGAACTTCAAGGGATTTTAAACCTATTGGAGGTTTAGAAAGAATTTCTTCTATAGATTTTAAATCAGTCATGGAAGAGAATTCTATAATCCTTGGTTTTGGTGCTGCATTTATTGAGATAGAATTTCTATCCATAGAGTCAGATCGCTACAAACACCAACTTATGAGGTCTTAGACGTGTTTGCCTGCTCTGATAACAATTGAAAAGCGGGGGTCTATCTACCTCGGACAATATTTCTCTCAACAATCTGTATGGACTAACTCCAATATACTTACAAGAGAATGAACTAGACAGTTAGACTCAATCTTATAAAAAGTATATCAAAGAGTTATATCTCAATCTCTCAATTCAATCTGTAATCAAACAAATAATAATTTGCGAGCCCGATTGAATATAAGAGAGATAACTTGAACGGTACCAAAGACCAATGTTCAAGGATCAATCAATTTCAATCAACAACCAAAGGTTGGATTTACTAATTGATCGATTCAACGCACAACCTGCGATATTTCAATTATAATGTGGAAAATAAATAACACAGACATCAGAAGTTTTGTTAACGAGGAAACCGCAAATGCAAAAAAAAAAACCAGGGACCTAGTCCAGATTAAACACCATACTGTATTAAGCCGCTACATACACTAGCCTACTACAAACTAACTTCGGTTTGGACTGTAGTTGAACCCCAATCAATCTCACACTAATTCAAGGTACAGTTGTGCTACTTACGTCTCTGATCCCAGCAGGATACTGCACACTTGATTCCCTTAGCTGATCTCACCCACAACTTAGAGTTTCTACGACCCAAAGTCAAAGACTTGATAAACAAATATGTATCACACAGAAAAGTCTAGAGGAATAGATAAATCAGTCTCCCACATAAATACCTATGGGTTTTTTTCCGTCTTTTGATAAATCAAGATGAACATGAACCAATTGATATACCAGACTTATATTCCCGAAGAATAGCCTAGAAATATCAATCACCTCACAATAATCTTAATCGACTAGTAAAACAAGATATTGTGGAATCACAAACGATGGGACGAAGGTGTTTGTGACTACTTTTCTATCTTGCCTATCAGAGATAAATCTCAAGCCAATCTAACGATTGTACTCAATCACGATAGAAACAACAAGATCAGATCAGGCAACTACATAGAAAATAGTTAGGTCTGGCTTCACAATCCCAATGAAGTCTTTAAGTCGTTAACCTACATGGTTTCGTGAAAAACCTAAGGTTAAAGGAGAATCGACTCTAGCTTATACAACTAGTATCACACAAGTGTTGCGGGGATTAGGTATCCCAGTTGCTAGAGTTCTCCTTTATATAGTCTCCAAATCAGGATTTGCAATCTAAGTTACCTTGGTAACAAAGCGCAATCTAAGTTATCTTGGTAACAAATCATTCAATATTCACCGTTAGATGAAAAACTGATTAGATTCAAGCTAATA
Source organism: Papaver bracteatum (assembly GCA_023529315.1). Classification (NCBI taxonomy): domain Eukaryota; kingdom Viridiplantae; phylum Streptophyta; class Magnoliopsida; order Ranunculales; family Papaveraceae; genus Papaver; species Papaver bracteatum. Next base: position 2,273,408 of record JAJJWX010001315.1, read on the forward strand.
TATTTTAACCGTTAGATCGAACTTATCTTGTTATATACAAATGAAATGTAACTTCATTTAGTTTTGAGTAACCGTACCTAAAGGTGTACACTTAGTTGGTTCAATAATAGTTAACCAATGGTTAGCCATATGAGCACTTTCATATCAACCTTATTCATCTTCAGCATAACTAGTTCAAGTGACTCAAATGAACTAGTTAAAGAGTTGTTCAATTGCTTAGATATTATAGAAGAGTACAAGATACAATCGAAGCAAAATCGGTTTTGATTCACTCGAATAGATTCATGAACATTATAGCCACGGTTTGCAAATATTGCATTCCTTAATATATAAATATTTTAGTTCATGAACAATATGATTTTAGAAAGTAACCTACTTAAGTATGCATATGGGTACGCGTACTTAAGTAACCGGATTGAGTTTGTGTTGATGGTGATTTTTAGCTTAAGGTTAAAATCGTAAAACCTTGCATCTGATGTGATGTCACTCTGCAAGGAAACAGAGCCACGTGTGCTAACCTCTCCTCTGGAAAATTTATTGAGCCGCTCAATATACTTACATGAAATTTATCCAGAATGGCGAATGTAGCAACCATCCCAGATGTCATGTATATTTCGGCGCCTCGCGTATATTCACTTCATATAAGTTCTTCTGAATGTCTTCTATGCTATGTTCTAGGACTGAACTCTTAATGTTGATATGGCATGACGATTTTTGTTCACTCGCAACAGAGTATCACGAATCTCCAAATATCAAAGATAAGATCTTTGCATAAGGTATTCAATCAGAAATGCATGCTGCTCTCAGGAAATAAACTTAAAAGAGCTCTATGTCAACGCATATAATTCAATCAATCGTCCTAACTAACTTGCAGAAGTTAGGGTTTTGCACCTCGCACAATATACCAGACCTTGCTTGTCAAAATTAATCCTAAACAAACTAAGCAATTAATCCGCCATGGACTGGAAGGTGCAACCTCGCCCAGAATAAGAAAAAAAGGGAGCCGTAGCAGCAAAGAGAGGCGTGACCATGCCTTAGGCCAGCTGGCGCCACTGGCCACGCCCCATCCTAAACCAGCCCTATTTCCCATTGACCAATCAGGTCGCCCTAAATGCGCCACGCGCATTCTGAATGAGGCCGGCCCCATGATGCTTGCCGGCCCCACTTCTAATCGACCAATCATGTCACTATAAAGCTTCCACACTCTCACCAGAAGTGTGGTCGCTCCTTAAGTTTGTTCGGCCCCTTTTGTGGCCAATCAAGTTGCTCTAAACTTGCCACCATACATTAAAGGCCAGACGCACCCTGCCGCGCTACCATGTTAAAACTAACAAGCCAAACTCTACCACGAAAATATACCGATCAGCATGCCAACATGCCACTCTACCGCGATAACCTGCCATAAATAACCTTCCATAAATAGCCACCCATGGCAATTCTTGCATGTTCCATAACCGCTTATCTCCTCAAAGATATAACAATTAAGCACAATTTCATTTAGGAACTCTCCCATATAAAATATCATTCCCAAAAAAACAACAAGAGTGACCTTTCCCCAGGGAAAAGGATTTATATATTGGATTTTTTAAATCCTACAAGGAGATACTATTTAAGAACCAATCATTGAAAGTCTCTCATGATATTGTGTCACTAAAAAATTAGAATTATCTCATGGTAACAAAACACACTTCTTTGTCAGAATCAAAAGCAGAATCAGTGTCCGAAAGAATTTTTCCAGAAGCTAATGCAACCTCGCCTGCGTACTCTTGAGGATTATAATATTCAGATCCATCATCAAGAGTAGGCAAAGCTGTTGCATATGCCGATTGTCTACGGCTCCAACTAGGATATACTAAAGAAAGGTGCCTGAAACCACGACAGTTATAACATTATACATCATCATTAAGAGATGTTGCACATTTAGAAAATATCTTTTTCCTGTCTCTCAAGAGTTTTCTAAATTCTCGTGGAGTGGCATCCTTAGTATCTGGCGAACCGGATTTATCTTTAGAGGATTCAGAATTGTTTGCAGCTTTAAGAGAAATCACCTGTTTTCTAGATGCGTGTTCCTTATCAAAGATCTTTAACTTTCCAACAAGAGTATTTTGGAGAGTGTAGAAAGATCGTTTGCTTCTTCAATGGCATGTTTCTTAGAGTCGTATCTAGATGGAAATGATCTAAGAATTTTCATCACAATGTCCTTTTCAGGAATAGTCTTACCCAATGAAAAAGATGTATTAACAATTTCAGACACTTTGTGATTAAACTCATCAAATGTTTCATCATTAAACATGCGAAGGTTTTCCCAATCAGATGCTAGGTATTGAAGCCTTGCTTCTTTCTCTGCGGCATTCCCTTCAAATATGGTTTTTAAGATATCCCAAGCATCTTTAGACTTATTACATGTAGTTATGTGATGCTGAAGATCTAGGGTAATGGCAAGGATGATAACATTTAATCCTTCAGAATTTTGATTTGCAGCAAGAATCCTTTGCAATAGTTACATCGCATACTGTAACTAATGGGGGATTATAGCCATTAACAATACGAACCCATGATTGAAAATTTCACGATTGAATAAACGAACGCATAGCAATTTTCTACCATAAATAGTTCGTGCCATCGAAGACTGGTGGTACGTATATAGAGATAGCACCTTTGTCCATAATAATCAGATTGCTTCAAACACAGACTTATGAGGTCTTAACGTGTTTGCCCGCTCTGATACCAATTGAAAAGCGGAGGTCTAACAACCACACCCAATATTTCGTTTGGAAATCTGTATGAAACAAACTTCAATATAATCTCAGGAATAAAAACTCAATTGAGAAATAATATTAAAGAGATTTATCTCCTTCTCAACACAATCAATAGTTAAACAGAAGCAAGTCCGTAAACCTGATTTTAGTGTGAGGTTTCTTGAAACAAGCTTTTGTGATAATCACAACCTATTCAATATCCACCGTGTATAAACCTCTTTAAGCAACAATCACTAAAGGAATATTTCAACACTGTGTCCACTTGAAATAGGGTTTGTCCGGAATGGACAATAATGTGAAAATAACAAAAATAATTATTCAAGATCAATCAAGTCTTATCCAACAAACAAGGTTGGATTTAACAACTATGATTGATTAACGTACAACCTGTATTATTTCAATTATATAAATAAAATATAATGCGGAAAATAAATAACACAAATACCAGAAATTTTGTTAACGAGGAAACCGCAAATGCAGAAAAACCCCAGGACCTAGTCCAGAATAAACACACAGTAATTATAAGATGTTACACCAATTTCCTACTACCTATTCGGACTAGATGTAATAACTTCTTCAGCATAAATAGAACTCCTAGCAGGACACCGATTCTCTTTAGGAATTCTTCTCCTTAATCTTCTAGCAGAACCCAAGGCTCTGTTTAGAAGATACAACAACTAGATTGATACGATTTGATATTTTGTTTGCACAAAACACCAGTTTTATTTCCCTTTAGATATAAATCAAGGTTTTTGGAAATCTTGTAGATTAGGGTTTTAACTTACAATTAGTATATGTACTCACAAGAAGTCCGTGAACCTGATTTTCGTAAGTGAACTTGGGTGATTCCAAAGACCAATTTCCAAGTTAAGAAAACCCTAATCATTCTACAACAAGAACAACTAGAATAAATCTAGAGATATCTTGTTTAAAACTTCAAAATGATTTTTACGAGATACCTTAATCGAAGTTTTATTTCTAGCTTCCGATTTCGACTAACAAGTGTTGGTATACGATCGGAAACTGAAATCTATTATAACGTAGGGTTTATGATCAACAACTCTTGAATGGTTTTATATCAGAAGAGAAAACCTTAGAATAGACAAGAGGTGAAAAACCTAGATTACAAGTTATATAATAAATCACGAATATTCAATCCAACTTGGCTTTGTGATCCCCAATACAAAGACTTTTATCTCACTCTTGTTCACGAAGAACAGAAAACGTGGAAAACAACCTGCAGAGCTTATGCCAATTTTCCAAAGGGGATGAAAAAGTGTAAACTCACGAACTCAATATTTATAGTGAAACATAGCTTGAAAACTAAGCAAAGCTATTTTCCTTTTTCAAGACTCTCCTAATTTTGGGAGTCTTTCCTAAGTTACGACTCTTGCCAAAATAATTAAATAAATAATTAATTAGCAAATATTGTATTTTTGTGAATAAATCACAAATTAAATTAGGAAGGAATCACAAACACTTTAATATGGTAATCAAAGATGTTTGGAGTAATAGCTAACTTGCCTAGATAAGGAAACATCGCCAATTTGATCAAAAATGCCTTTTAGTCACGTAATTGGGCCCAAGTCCGCGAACTGTTACAAACAGTCCATGGATTGTTTCCTACTAACGAACTGTAACAATTACAGCAACACTTATAATTGTTACTTTAAGAAATCACTCATAACTTCATCGCTATAACTCGGAATTGAGTGATTCTTGGCTCGTTGAATTCGCAAGCTCATCCACCATAACATGAGATCCTTTATAGGGATAAAGGTTATTGTCACCAAAGTCATGAATCAAATAACCTCAAGTATATATACATAAATGTACATTTACTGTCATTGGAATTGTTCCATAGAGTGAGCATTTATCTTGATAGATTAAAAAGGTAGAATTGAACAAGAATCCAAATGAAATAAATCACATACCTTTGTTGATGAAGTACTTGTTGATGTCTTCTTATAATCTTCAATCTTCATCATTTAAGGATAGCTTCGATTCAACTTCTTAGACCTAATCTAGTCCGAAACTATATTTAGTATGCTAAATCAAGAATGAATTTTGGCAACTAAAATTGACAACTAACTTGACATACAAACGCTAGTGGGTTCAACCGAGCAGTGCTCTAACAATCTCCCCCTTTGTAAATTTTAGTGACAAAACCATTTTACATATAGCTTGTACTTGTTAAAAGCAAAATCGACAAGCTTGATTTCCTTGGTTCTTCAACTCTACGTGTGTTCATCATGTACTTGTTGAAGATCCATCATAGTATTATTACACATCATCAAAGTTTCATTGTATCACAACTTTGACAATAATACTATGGTGATATGTATCACTCCTCCTTAGTCAATACTCCATCTCAACATGAAAACCACTCCCCCTTACATAATGATCCGTAAACCATATGTATTTGTAGTATGAACTACACATTAATTCTCCCCCTTTTTGTTAATATAAATTGTCAAAGGTTCGAAAACTAGTAGGATCCTCATGAAATTTTCACGGAGACACTTCATGACCAAAGGAAAACATATCAACTTTGTTTAAACGATATCACATAGTCGAAACTTAGTGACTTCATCAAGGAGTTTAAGATACAAGTTAGCCCCTACATGTTCCATAACCGCTTCTCTCCTCAAAGATATAACAATTAAGCACAAGTTCATTTAGGAACTCTCCCATACAAAATGTCATTCCCAAAAGAACAACAAGAGTGACCTTTCCCCAGGGAGAAGGATTTATATATTGGATTTTTGAAATCCTACAAGGAGATACGATTTAAGAACCAATCATTGAAAGTCTCTCATGAGATTGTGTCACTAAAAAATTAGAACTATCTCATGGTAACAAAACACAATATGTAATCATAAAGATCAAGTATTGTGATTATCAATTCTAAGATACAAACTTGTAAAAACAAGAGTTGGTATGCTTAGAAGGAAGAAAAATCTTTTCCACAAGGATTTACACCAAGGATGGTTACCATAAGTGTATGAAAAGGTTTCTTTGACAATAAAAACCAACATCCAATGGCTTTGATTATTGCTTCTAACCTTAAGAATTTCATTCACAAATCAAGTTAGGTAATTAAGAATCATACGCGTGGTATGAGCACTTTCATATCAACCTTATTTTTCTTTACCATAACTAGTCCAAATGACTCAAATGAACTAGTTAGAGAGTTGTTCAATTGCTATGAGATCTCATGTACTACACAAGATACAATTGAAGCAAAAACGATGTGATTCACTCGAATGGATTCATGAACTATAAAGCCATTGTTTGCAATATCATTCCTTAGTTTATTAAGATAGGTTCACAAACATCGTTTTTAGACATAACCTACTCAAGTTCGCGGACAGGATTCGCGGACTCAAGTTAACCGGTTGGAGTTCACAAACTCCAGCAGAAATTCTTGAGTTCGAGAACTTCCGTCAGTTCGCGGACTGAAACCGAGCTACAACTCCAACAGAAATTCTCGGGTTCGAGAACTACGCACGTTCGCAGACTGAGTTGGCTTCTCAAGTTCCGGTTTCACTTGATCAACAAAGTTCTCAAACTTCAGTTCAAGTGCTAAGGACTTATACATATATGTGTTACCACAACAATATTTATATCCTCCAATGGTTATATTGTCTAAACTCTCATTTTAATCATTGAAACATTCTTAGAGGGCGTTATATAGTTGTTATTCACAAAATATTTTTCGTCAGAGCGACTTTCAAAGTGATTGAAACTTAACATGACTTTCGTCACTAGGTAAAGATGAACTTGGCTAAAGCAAAAGTTTACCAACATAATTTGTGCGCCCCAATTATTTTGCAATCCTCACCGTATTTACAAGGGCTTCTTGTTGAGGATGCACTTTCAACACAATTAGGTTGTGTTGAGGTGAACAAAATCTTGCTCACCACAGGTCTTCGAAACAAAATCATGCACAGACTCTAGGAATTTAATAACTCCCTTGAAACTTTCAATAATTGTTTCATACCTTTTTAAGATGTTATCCCTTGTCGAATTCTTGTTTGCGAGATCCTTGTTAATAGTACTTGTTGCTTTGTTTATCTTCTTTGGTACCCATTTCTGAGTAACTTTTGGAGCAACGTCTTTCTTTTTCTCCCCAATGTAGTTATGAAACTTCTTCGGGGGATACTAGAAGAACTGATATTATGAGACTAAGTTTTTCTCCAGTTTGGAACATTATATCTTGTCTTCTTAATAGAATCAGATCTGGATTTATCTCGTTTAAGAAATATGCAATTCCTTTGCAAGTGACCTGGTTTTCCACAATAAAAACAACGTTTAGTTGAATGGAAAATGTTATGTTTAGTGTTACCTGAATGTGTATGTGCTTTATTTGGAACTTGACAAGATTTCCTCTTTTCGTTACCTGCAGTTGATGGAGATACTTTATTTTTGTCAACCGTTGAAGGTTTTGGTTGAGAAGAATCTTTAGATTTGACAAATTTTACTTTTTTGCAAATACTAGGAGCGTTTATTCCTTTATATCCCAATCCTCATGTATCACGATGAATTCTACATGCTCCCAATATCGAGGTTAATTTATTTGAGCTGCTATTTCTTCTTCCAAACTTTTGACCTTTTCAAGCGCAATAACTAGATCATTCTTGGATGATTCACATTGAACTTTGAGATCTTCTCATTCTGAATCAAATAACAAGTTCATCTCAATGTTTTCCAAGTTATCTAGCTTTGCTTGAAGAATAATTTCTCGATCTCGACCTTTGGCAATTTCTTCTTTAAGCTTTCGGATTTCATTGAGATAATCTCTTGCACCACTAGAATCAAGTTGGTCTTGCAAGTCTTTATTCCGACTGCGAAGTCTGTCATATTTAACTTTATCACTTAAAATGGTGCTTTCAGCTTACGAGAGTTTCTTATGACATTCCTTAAGAAGATTATTAGCAACTGGATCTACATGGAACACTTCTTCATCAGAATCAGAATCAGTGTCCGAAAGAATTTTTCCAGAAGCTAATGCAACCTCGCCTGCGTACTCTTGAGGATTATAATATTCAGATCCATCATCAAGAGTAGGCAAAGCTACTGCATATGCCAATTGTCTACGGCTCCAGCTAGGACATACTGAAGAAAGGTGCCCGAAACCACGACAGTTATAACATTATACATCATCATTAGGAGATGTTTCACCTTTAGAAAATCTCTTTTTCCTGTCTCTCAAGAGTTTTCTAAATTGTCGTGGAGTGGAATCCTTAGTATCCAGCGAACCAGATTTATCTTTAGAGGATTCAGAATTGTTTGCAGCTTTAAGAAAAATCACCTTTTTTCTAGATGCGTGTTCATTATCAAAGATCTTTAACTTTCCAACAAGAGTATTCTAGAGAGTATAGAAAGATCGTTTTCTTCTTCAATGGCATGTTTCTTAGAGTCGTATCTAGATGGAAATGATCTAAGAATTTTCATCACAATGTCCTTTTCAGGAATAGTCTTACCCAATGCAAAAGATGCATTAATAATTTCAGACACTTTGTGATTAAACTCATCAAATGTTTCATCATTAGACATGCGAAGGTTTTCCCAGTCAGATGCTAGGTATTGAAGCCTTGCTTCTTCCTCTGTGGCATTCCCTTCAAATACGGTTTCTAAGATATCCCAAGAATCTTTAGACTTATTACACGTAGTAACATGGTGATGAATATATAGGGTAGTGGCATGGATGATAGCATTTAATCCTTCATAATTTTGATTTGCAGAAAGAATCTCAAGATCACTATATTCACTAATATCCTTTGCAATAGTTACACCGTCTACTATAACTAATGGGGGATTATAGCCATTAACAATACGAACCCATGATTGAAAATCTTGCGATTGAATAAACGAACGCATATAAATTTTCTACCATAAATAGTTCGTGCCATCGAAGACTGGTGGTACGTTTATAAAGATAGCACCTTTGTCCATAAAAATCAGATTGCTTCAAACACAGACTTATGAGGTCTTAACATGTTTGCCCGTTCTGATACCAATTGAAAAAGCAGGGGTCTAACAAGCACACCCAATATTTTGTTTGGAAATCTATATAAAACAAACTTCAATATAATCTCAAGAATAAAAACTCAATTGAGAAATAATACTAAAGAGATTTATCTCCTTCTCAACATGATCAATAGTTAAACAGAAGAAAGTCCGTAAACCTAATTTTAGTGTGAGGTTTCTTGAAACAAGCTTTTGTGATAATCACAACCTATTCAATATCTACCGTGTATAAACCTCTTTAAGAAACAATCACTAAAGGTATATTTCAACACGGTGTCCACATGAAACAGGGTTGGTCCGGACTGGTCTAACAATGTGAAAATAACAAAAACAATAATGCAAGATCAATCAAGTCTTATCCAACAAACAAGGTTGGATTTAACAACTATGATTGATTAAATTACAACCTGTATTATTTCAATTATATAAATAAAATATAATACGGAAAAAAAAATAGCACAGACACCAGAAATATTGTTAACGAGGAAAACGCAAATGCAGAATAACCCCGGCACCTAGTCCAGAATAAACACACTCTGATTATAATCTGTTACACCAATTTCCTACTACCTATCAGACTAGATGTAATAACTTCTTCAGCACAAATAGAACTCCTAGCAGAACACCGATTCTCTTTAGGAATTCTTCTCCTAAATCTTCTAGCAGAACCCAAGGCTCTCTTTAGAAAATACAACAACACGATTGATACGATTTGATATTGTGTTTTCTCAAAAATACCAGTTTGATTTCCCTTTAGATATAAATCAAGGTTTTTGGAAATCTTGTAGATTAGGGTTTTAACTTACAATTAGTATACGTACTCACAAGAAGTCCGTGAACCTGATTTTCGTAAGTGAACTTGGGTGATTCCAAAGACCAATTTCCAAATTAAGAAAACCCTAATAATTCTACAACAAGAACAACTAGAATAAATCTAGAGAAATCTTGTTTAAAACTTCAAAAGGATTTTTACGAGATACCTTAATCGAAGTTTTCTTTCTAGCTTCCGATTTCGACTAACAAATGTTGGTATACAATCGGAAACTGAAATCTATCATAACCTAGGGTTTATGATCAATAACTCTTGAATGGTTTTATATCAGAAGAGAAAACCTTAGAATAGACAAGAGGTGAAAAACCTAGATTACAAGTTGTATTATCAATCACGAAGATTCAATCCAACTTGGCTTTGTGATCCCCAATATAAATACTTTTATCTCACTCTTGTTCACGGAGAACAAAAGACGTGGAAAACAACCTGCAGAGCTTACGCCAATTTTCCAAAGGGGATGAAAAATTGTAAACTCACGAACTCAATATTTATAGTGAAGCATAGCTTAAAAACTAAGCAAAACTATTTTCCTTTTTCAAGATTCTCCTAATTTTGGGAGTCTTTCCTAAGTTACAACTCTTGCCAAAATAATTAAATAATTAATTAATTAGCAAATATTGTATTTTTGTGAATAAATCACAAATTAAATTAGGAAGGAATCACAAACACTTTAATATGGTAATCAAAGATGTTTGTATTAATAGCTAACTTTCCTAGATAAGGAAACATCACCAATTTGACCAAAATGCGTTTTGGTCATGTAATTGGGCCCAAGTCCGCGAACTGTTACAAACAGTCCATGGATTGTTTCCTACTAACGAACTGTAACAATTACAGCAACACTTATAATTTTTACTTTAATAAATCACTCATAACTTCATCGCTATAACTCGGAATTGGGTGATTCTTGGCTTGTTGAATTCGCAAGATCATCTACTCTAACATGAGATCCTTTATAGGGATAAAGGTTATTGTCACCAAAGTCATGAATCAAATAAACTCAAGTATATATACATAAATGTACATTTACTGTCATTGGAATTGTTCCATAGAGTGAGCATTTATTTTGATAGATTAGAAAGGTAGAATTGAACAAGAATCCAAATGAAATCAATCACATACCTTTGTTGATGAAGTACTTGTTGATGTCTTCTTGCAGTCTTCAATCTTCATCCTTTAAGGATAGCTTCGATTCAACTTCTTAAACCTAATCTAGTCCGAAACCATATTTAGTATGCTAAATCAAGAATGAATTTTGGCAACTAAAATTGACAACTAACTTGACATACCAACGCTAGTGGGTTTAACCGAGCAGTGCTCTAACACTAACCTTTCCACTGGAAAATTTATTGAGCCGCTCAATATACTTACATGAAATTTATCCAGACTGGCGAATGTAGCAACTATCCAAGATGTCCTGTAAATTTCGGCGCATTGCATATATTCACTTAATATAAGTTTTTCTGAATGCCTTATATGCTATGTTCTCCGACTGAACTCTTAATGTTGATATGGCATGACGATTTGTGTTCACTTGCAGCAGAGTAGCACTAATCTACAAATATCAAAGATAATATCTTTGCATAAGGTATTCAATCAGAAAAGGATGTTGCTCTCTGGAAATAAACTTAAAAGAGCTCTGTGTACAACACATAGAATTCAATCAATCGTCCTGACTAACTTTCAGAAGTTAGGGTTTCGTGCCTCGCGCAATATACCAGACCTTTCTTGTAAAAATTAATCCTAAACAAACTAAGCAATTAATACTCTATGGATTAGCAGGTGAAACCTCGCCCAGAATAAGAAAAATAGGGAGCCGCAGCAGCAAAGAGAGGCGTGGACATGCCTTAGGCCAGCTGGCGCCACTGGCCACGCCCTATCCTAAACCGTCCCTATTTCCCATTGACCAATCAGGTCTCCCTAAATGCGCCACACACATTCTGAATGTGGACGGCCCCATGATACTTTCCGGACCCACTTCTAATCGACTGATCAAGTCGCTTTAAAGCCGCCACACTCTCAACAGAAGTGTAGTCGCGCCTTATGTTTGGCCGACACCCTTTTGTAGCAAATCAAGTTGCTCTAAACTTGCCACTATACATTAAATGCCAAACGCACCTTACCGCGCTACCATGCTAAAACTAACAAGCCAAATGCACTCTACCACAACAACATATCGATCGGCATGCCAACATGCCACTCTACCGCGATAACCTGCCATAAATATCCACCCACGGAAATTCCTACTCCCGTGTCCGTTTCCACATTATGGCCTTGCCATAGTTCCTTTGGCATAGCCATTGCGCCATTTGCACAAAAGTGGCGCCGTGCCGCAGCCGCGTGCCACGTGCACTAATTAGGGTTTCGACATGCGAAACCCTAATTTGGGTAAATTGCTACCAAAGCCAAATAACGTTTCCCAGAGCAATGGGATTGGCGTGGGAACATGGCCAATGTTGCCATGCCACATGTGGGTCAGAATCCACGGTGCCTTGGCCACGCCAAACCCTAATTCTTACACGGATCCTTGGAAACACCAAGCCCTAATTATTCCACGGCGCCTTGGCCACGCCATGCACCATTTACGCAGTTGTGCCAATGGCATGCACAAGCCATGCCAGCCATGCCGCCGCGCCATTGACAGGCACCAACGCAAGGTAGCCACAATCAATGGCTACCCTTATTCATAAGATGCGATCTCGTCCATCGAAGTTCGCCACCAATCCGGTAAGCTCGTGACAAGGTTTAGGCAACTAGACCAAAAACGAGCCTAGCATCACATATGACATTTACATGCGGCAAACCTATCAATTTCAACTTGCAAAAAGTACCAAAGTGCTACATGTTTTCAACGAAAATACTCGAGACATCAAAACATGTCACAAACTGGGGGATACTCATCAGGGTATTGGTCACAGCGTGCGGCGTGCAATACGCCAGTTACAGGAAAGTGTCATAAATCGGGGCGGTTAGTAATGGTGAGAAGTAACGGTGTAAACGTATCATTCATTATAGAAACATAAATTCCAGGCGTTACCCGTTACTATCTTCTTCCATTACTCAATCGTTTCCAATTTCTACGAGACCAGGGTACGCTTTTGTCGCGACTTGTATAAATAGGTTTCACCTATTTCTATTAAACAAAAAGTTTGGTCAGGAGAACAATACCACATACAGAAATCATCTGATAGCTTTCTCACTCAGATAGCCAGTTCAACTTTCTGATACAAGTCGCAAAACGCCCATATTTCCAGAATCAACTATTCTGGTCTCAACACTTTCTTCTCTTCTCTCCCTAAGACCAACCATTCTCCTTCACTTTGTGACCGAAGCAAGCCTGGAATGGACATTTCTTGGATTAGGATAGGACTGTACAAATTGATCTCTCGAATCAAAAGTACTCACGTGCAGTACATTGTTTAGGGTTTAGACTAGTTTCTCACCCACACACACGAAATTACCAAAACAAACAGAAATGGTTTTCACCCATAAACAATTGGCGACCACAGTGGGAGATTCATCTCTCGGTTGCAAATTAAACTCTTATTTCCATCATCCTACCAGTGAATGCCATGCTTGGAAGCGCATTATCCAAGAAAAGATGGGTTCAGGAGAACTGTGTCTGGGGACTAAGGAGTCTCCACCTTACCACAGATCGACATGAAGATATCCCACCGACAATAAAGAACGACCAGGGACTTCTCGTGGCAAGAAGAAAATTACGTAAAGACTCGGATTTAGTACCTAAAGACTCATTTATGATGAAAGACCCTAAAGCGAGTAAGTTTGCCAGATGATGTTTACACGACCTATTTTTTGGATTTTCATATTTATCATGGAAGCCGATGACCCATTAATCCCAAGATTTCATATATCTTCCTTTCTCATGCAACATTCACAGTCCTGAATGATTTTTCTACTTACATTCGTAATTCAGATTTTGACATATCAATTAAGAAAAATTCCATTACTTCAAAAATAAACCAAAACTCTTATAAATGGAAATCATCTATCAATTCAAAAACCAGAAAACCAAACCATAAACTAGGCATTTCTTTTTCCTTTCAAAAAAGAAACCTAAGAAAAGAAGTTCAGAAAATAAAAGTATTCAAGGAAAATTACCTAACAACGACTTGTTCTTCTTGGAGAAGATGTCCTTCATGCTTTGAAGATCCTCCTGCTTCATCTTCAACTCCTGGGAAAACTTCTCGACTTCTGCCTCTTGTTGATTAATCAAATCCATGGAAGGACCATCAACCGCTTCAACCTGCAGCCTTTAGATCTCGGAAAATCCCTCACAGAACCAGAAGGTGTTAAACTCAAAGTTTACACACATGTCCCAGTGAAACTTCCATCTTAAGATCACATCTCCAGAAACGATATGGCCGGTCACATTGTACATATCGTAAATCGAGGATAAAGCTTCTTCCACACGCTTGACCAACGTGAATCGGCTAGTGAGCTTTTTGGTTGTGGCAATGTGTCCGTATTTTTCCCATATCCTGGTATACAACTCCGCATACTTTTCCGGTACACTGAAGCCTCCAATCAACACGTGATCTTTATGAGGAGTCAAGAACGAAGGGTCGAAAGTGGCTCCTGCAATCGATTCCATAACCAGCAAGGATTATTTGGCTACAATCGTGCCCGCAACCATGGGGTCAATTTCAATCATCTGAAGCACATCAGCATCTTCACGATGATCAGTATCCATCTCTTGGTTGCTAACAGGTACGGTTTCCATGACTGGAGACACTGTTATACCTTCATTGTCATGGATCTCCTTCTCAGATCTATTTTCGGAAGCAGCCTCTTCCTGTAAATATCACCAATTAATCATTTATTCGGTGTAAATAAATAATCCAAGAGAAAAGTGTGGAAAACTCACCAACTTATTTGTGGGTCCACTGGAAGAAGACTCGTTATTATGTTCTGAAGCACTCCTGTCATCACCGGATCTCGAGCTTTCTTCCTCTTCGGATTCTTCTTCAAGAAATTCAGTCTCGTTGCCTCCTTTCTCAAGAGGCACTGTTTTTTGGCCGTGGGCAAGTATGGCAAAGATATTCGAGTTACCAATCCCCTGAGTCAAAAAAAAAAAAAGAATTCAGTGGCGAAATGGAAAACTTATGTAATTCAACCAAGTCAGTGAGGGAATCACACACACCTGCGTGTTGAAAGAACTGAAAGTCACAAGAGCTATTGAATCCGATTGGAAGCCACCTGCACGATTTTTTGACCTTTGATCCTTTTTCTGGATACTGTCTGCATCCAAGCTAGAGGATTTTATCTTGCCCGAAGGAAGCTCTTTCAACAATTTATGCTTCGCTAGAACCACATAGGAAGTTTACCACGCGGATTTGTCACAACATCCTGCACGAAATGATGAATGGCGAGGGACTCAGATTGCCAGAAGATATTATATTTGGGAGTCATCACATGTTTTCGTTCTGGGAGCAAGAAGGGAAGACTTTTATCCGGTGCAAAGACACTGTAATTAAGAATAGCGGGTATAAATTCCTCTGGAGCTATCAATGGGCGACGAAATGGGATTCCCTGGTCAAAGCCCATATGTCGAGCAGCCCTGTCAATGTTGTAATAGACTACTCCACAAAATCCTCTGAAAAAATATGTCACGTACCTAGATATGCAGCTTCACAAGTGTTGATCGTGGATTTTAGTTCAGGGATAGAATTTTAAAACCAGTATTTTTATGTGATGTCACACTGCAAAGGGAAAATCTGTTTAAGAAGTGATGAGTGCAAAAAACCTCTTCACTTTATTTATTCGAAGCAATTCAATAAAATACACAATATTCACCCAGAATGGTGCGTGCAATAGCAATCCCAAATATTCTGTGAATTTTATTAGCATTATTAATTAATGCATAATTTGCCTAGTATTTCCCATGCTATGTTCTCAGCCGAACTCTCTTTATTTACACGATATGATGACTAAGTTTTCACTCTCAGTAGAGTAGCATGAATCTCTGTGCTAGTATTGAGACATGCATGAAATACCCACATAGGCTGCATCACTCTTTGACAAAGAGAATTTCGAATCGACGCGTTTTTGATTAAAGACATCTTGATCGAACGTATTCAATTCCCTTAAGGAAAATTTGGACTGTCCATATCAGTCTCAGAAACGATCGTGGACACGCAATTTGGCCGCGCAATTTAACAAGCCTAGCCAAACCCTGGCAAAAATAGGCAATTATTGTGATGACCACCGACGGGCCCACTTATTCCCTAGCCGGTCGAACACCACATCATATTCCCCAACACCGTCAAACTCCAACCCAAAGAAGGGTGGATGCTCTGCTTTGGGAGAGGCTCGAACGAGCAAGATTGTTCAGGGAAGTCTTAAAGCTATCGCAACCGTCCAACTTCTACGGCATGGTTGGACGGATTAAATCATCCAATGAATGATCAGGGAAGCACTAACGCATACGTTGGCGGGCCCATTTCTCCTTCACCCGATCGGTTTTCTCACGGCAAGGCCATGGAGAAATAAATGATTGGTCAAACCATGGCAAAATGTGATGCTTCCAAGGGTCGCGGAATTCTACTAGTGTCTTAAATAGATCACAACCATCCAACTTAGCCAACCTATTTGGATGGCTTAGATCGCATTTAAGACCATCATAAAGGTGAACGCAAGTTCACCGTTGACCCAACATGGGCCCCACGTGATCGATCTTCCCAAAGGGGGTCACGACTTTCCAAACCATTTGGCCAAAGCCACGTGTGCGTGACTGATTCAAAACCCTAATTAGGGTTTTGCGGCAATGCACATCTGTCGTAGTTCGATCATGACCATCCATCTTCGCTAGCCTAAACGGACGGTGTAGATATAGACTCAAGAGGTCCCAATGATGTCAACGTGATCACCATGGGCCCACATTTGCGTGTGACCGACTAGCCTATGCAGACTAGGTCCCGTTGCCTCGAAACGCACGCCCAAAAGGTGGCATGCCACACGGCTTTTAAACCTTTGCAGCAATATATTTCTATCACAAATCGATCACGACCACTCATCTTTGCCGGTAAATTTGAGTGGCCTAGATTGAATCTTTGTGGGACTTAGAGGTATAGGCATGCACACCGGCAGACCTTCTCCACGCATGTATGGTCGGTCCCACCAAAATTAGCTCATATGCTTAGATTTGGTCAAGCCAAATAGGGGATGTTGCGCACCTCTAAATCCATCAACGACACCAAATATATGTCGTAAATCATATCGCTCGTCCAACTTTTCCAGCTTGGTCGGGAGGCTTGGATTAAAAAATTAGGCAATTAATAAAGCGCCTCAATGATCACCGCCCACCACTCTATCACAGGGAGTGATCAACCAGATGGTGTCCCGCCAATGCGGCTTCCCGATAATCACTCGAAGATGGTTGGACGTGCTGCCATTTTAATATGCTTAATCCGTGGCTTATTCAATCAAGATTTAAAACAGCGATGCTTTATGCATATCGATTGTTTTGAGCTGTTTGCTTTAAAGTGATGCATTACATGCATCAAACATACATGATATTTCATGAATATCAATTTCATAAATAACTCAATTATTTAACTTAATATCACCGTATGCTATTTCCTGTGGCGGGTGTAGGATCAGAATATTGTCACAACAATATTCCTGCGAAATAAACAACAGTTCTGCGAGACATGTTTACGATATATCAATGATATTCTACGAAACATCTCATAGTGATGTAAGGAATGACATATCGGATGAAAATGACAGAAACATGAGAAAAGTGTGACATTTCTGCGATGAATCGATAAAACCTGTGAAAGATTAAGGCGGTGCTAACTGCGATTTATCGAAAGAACCCAGATCCTAAATTAAAGGGAATCTTAGCTGTAAGGGAAAGATTCATACCAATAACTTGTTTGCAGAATTTCTCCTTGTCAACTAATTTCTGTTGAAGAACTTTAACTTCTACTTCAAGCGATTTGTTTTTATTAAGGACCGCAGTATTTCCAGCTACTTCCAACTATTTACATTTTTCGCGAAGAATGGAGATTTCAGCTTCATATTGCTTATTCTTCTCACAAATTTTTGCAGACTCAGATTGTGAATCAGTAAGCCTTTTCTGCGATGATGATAATCTACTTTCTAATTCTGAAGCAACAGAAAAAGAAGCTCTAGCAGTCTATGACAGAAAAGAGAAAATGAGTAAGATAAGTAAAAGATCTTTGATACTCATGACAAATGTAAAGTTTACTACAAGAAAAATAAAGGAAATGGGCATACCAACGAAGCTAGCGCATGAAGAAAACCTGGGTTGATAAATCTTGAGACTCCTTTAAGATCTTTATTATTAGTCAAGATTGAAGCGTCGCAGATCTTCAAGAGATAGTTGCAAGTACGAGTAATATCATTCTCTCCAATACCTTGTATAGGGTTTCTAAAAATGTTTGACAATTGATCCATTGGAGTCTCAGGTTGAGAAAGACCCATCGCAGACCTAATTCTTGCGGAAGAAATATATATTGAAGTGCCCACGGAGGCATCATTATTAACTCCACTATTCTTTTCAATTTCATTATCTTTTTCAGCGATAATAGAAGTTTCTCTGAGTGGAGAATTTAAAGAAGGAAGTGGCTGAGTTTTTCTTATCTTCTTTGGAGGACCGTCAGCGGTTTGATTTTTATTGCGGCGAGGAGAAGCACCGGAACCTTCATTTGGAGTTATTACTCTTTTGCCTTTATTTTTGGCTTCAACCGCCGCGACAAATGGTATTTCCTTGAAAACAATCACACATGAAGATAAGAAACAGGGGCAACAATATATTGTTAAAGGTTATAGAAGATTGTTTCTTACTTTATTTGTGAAGGTCTTCAAAGTTTGTAGGAGATTGGGATTCCCAGTATTAGCATAGCTAAGCTTCATTTTTTCAATCTATTAAAGATATTTCAATAATCATTAAGAATAATACATTTATCCAAATTTGCGAATAATGATAAATTTTGCGAGATATACCTCAGAGTTCCTTTCAGGCCAGTTAAAAATACAAGGATGATACGCTGCAAGATTCGCAGGATTCGCAGGAAGATCAAGAGTGCCATAAATATATGGACCTTCAAGGAGGAGAGGAAATCCGCACCACTTATCATCTTTTGAGTAACGTGGACCTTGGTTTTTACTCGAATGATAGTCTATATCTTGCATAAGAATTTTATCCTTCGCAACCTTTTTATTCTTATTTAAACGAACAACCCAACACGTGCTCTCTTTCTTCATGGGAATCACTTGATAATTCGCGAAGAAATTCTCCACGGTATATTTCGCCGGAATAATTGGGATATCTTTTAAATCAGGATGTTTTGCATCATCAGGATAGCGAGATCCTTTACCAGCTCCACGAGAGGCATATTCGAGAATGAGACGAATACAGTTTCCACTTAATTGGTAGATTGCACGTGAAAATTTAGCGTGAGAAATAATTTCATTAAAAAGAGGGAGTTCTGGGTTATAAAGAGGGATAGGAAGGCCATCTTCTAGTTGACCTAGCGAAATAAGGATTTTCTCATTGGAAGAAGGAAATCCTGAGATTAGATCAATGGAGAGATCAGAGTCTGAAGATTGACCAAGGATCTCAGAAAGTGTGAAACCTAAAGTTTGGAGCTTCTGTTGGTGTTTTTGGAAAGTGGGTTGACCTAATTTTTTAGCAGGAGCCATTTTTTAGTATGGGAATGATGATTAAGATGAAGAAGAATAAAGAATTAAAATTGAAACAGTGATAGATCCGGAATTTGCGGAAGAAGATGAAGAACAGTAGAGTTGCATAGAAGAAGTAAGAAGAAAGAGTAAAAAGAAGAGGAGAGATTGGCGAAGAAGATATTTATAAGAGAAGAAGATTCTCGAGAACATCAATGCATTCAATGAAGAAAAGACGTGAATGGTCAGAATTCAACGGTTGAAAAAAGATGTGTTAAGGGATAAATGAGAGAAAATACACGCGTAGAATATCTAGCGATGGATGCAGAGACGTGTCAGAATGCAGGGAGAGTGAAAAGACAAGAAGTTGCAGCAAATCAAGAAACTTAAATTCTCATGATCTTTATCTTCTTCGCATAAAATATATGAGAAGAGGCAAGATGTAGGATCAGAATATTGTCACAACAATATTCCTGCGAAATAAACAACAGTTCTGCGAGACATGTTTACGATACATCAATGATATTCTACGAAACATCTCATAGTGATGTAAGGAATGACATATCGGATGAAAACGACAGAAACATGAGAAAAGTGTGACATTTCTACGATGAATCAATAAAACCTGTGAAAGATTAAGGCGGTGCTAACTGCGATTTATCGCAAGAACCCAGATCCGAAATTAAAGGGAATCTTAGCTGTAAATGAGCTGTCATGAGCTGTAATCCACTATGTAAATGCCTATATAAAGGAGATGAATAGTTCCAGAGTGGGGGATGAATTTTTGAGTGCTAAGAAAGTTTTTAGGAGAGAGAAAATTTTATTAAGTGAATTGTATTCTTGATTACTGTAATTCTTTTAAGATCATATTAATAAAAAAGGTCCTTAATCTTAAAATTGTGTCATAAATATTGATAAATTCTTAAGTAGGGTGTAGTGTGGGAATTCCTGCAACTACAGCGGGTCCTACGACCTGACCCACTCATTCGAGACATCAAACATGTCACAAAATTGGGGATACTTACTGGGGTATTGGTCTGGCGGTTTACATTGTGCGGCGTGCAATGTGCCCATTATGAGAACGTATTAGGAGGCATGGACGGTTAACGATGATGAGGGAAGTAGGCAAAGGCGTAATCGTGTGAAAATCACCTACACGACCCCACTACTCCATCACTAAAATTCCTCCACTTCCTATGAGATGAGGATTGCGCTCAAATAACTTGTATAAATAGGTTCTTCGACCTATCTTCAAACAACACAGAAAAAGTTAAGTGTTGTCACAGTATCTAGAAAACACCAGAACTGATATCTTACATTGTGCAAGCCAGTTCAACATTATGATACAAGTCATAAACAACCGAAACCTTCACAATCTCAACACATTCTTCTCTTCCCTCCCTAAGATCAACCCCATGTCCTTCACTTTGTGACCGATGCAAGTCTGGAATGGCTATTTCTTGGTTTAGGCCAGAATTGTATAGATTGATCTCTCGAATCAAAAGCACTCCCGTGAAGTACATTTGTTTAGGGTTTAGATTCGTTTCTCATCCACACACACCCAAATTTACCAAAACCAGTAGAAACAGTTTTCACCCATAAAAATCAAGAACACAGTTTCTCCAATGCTCATATTCCCGTCAGCGGAACGCAGTATCACTTTTGGTGCGGAAGAAAAGTGTCTGGTTGAACTATGGAGGCATGGACCGGGGACCAATGACGAAAGTTAAATGCATGCGAGTTATCAAGAAAATCAATGAGCTTTGCGCCAGGTCTTGGATGCCTCTCCAACCAATGGAGTATCCTAGAACCGCATATGCATCGGGAAACAAGGTTCTCGGGTTAGGAGAGTAATTTTTGAAATGCTCCCACAACCACGCTTGAAGAAAGGCGGCGTGGATATAAGAGTCCACTTTCATATACCCATTAGGTACATACATGTCTGCTACTAAGTGATCCAGATGAGTGTACAAAGAGCCAAGAAACAAACTGCCGATGGGAAGAGCAATGCCTTTTTCTAGTTTGATAGCAAATTTTACGAGCTTCTGTCTTATCTTCTTATTACCAGAGCCATCATTGAAAATATCTCTGGATAGCCACAAAATTAAAAATGAAGCAACATGGAGTGTATCATCAAGCACTTGATCCGACTCTGACTCATCAGGGAACCACTCATACACCCACCAGTTATAGAAACACCTTTCCTCATTCTTTCGAACATATTCCGCTGATTTCTTGACCAAAGCGGCGTGCATTTCTTCTTCTTCCTCAGACAAGACAACATCAAGTTTCCCAATTATTGGAAGACTCAATAGAACAATTACACTTTCCAAAGAAATAGTCATCTTAACCCATCTACATATAGCCGTGTGAGTTTCCGGGCACCATATGGAGATGAAAGTGATCAAGCCTGCAATATTTTTTCTGATTTGAAGTGTCGCAGATGCCATGACATCATGCATGATTTACGCCTCAGTTAAGTTGGCCTTTACATGGTCGCAGCTCATCATGAACTTCATCCATTTATCATAAGAGCACAATGGACTAAGGCCAATTTTGAAATATATGGGAGAAGCTGGATACTCTTTCTTCTGAAGGAAAAACCTCATTATACGCCCTGGAGGGACTGATTGAAATTCTCCATCATTCTATGAATCTGTCAGAAGAGTTGCCACAAATTTGGGATGGGTCTTTGTAATCATAGCATACTTCTTAAAGAACTCATCATCTGTGTTTGGTTTGGAGTTGTTGACACTTCTCAACGTGACGGCGGAACTACTTTCAGGTTCCATCTTAAAAAAAATCCTTATGCTTTTGAAGTAACTACAACGAAGCAAAAAAAAAAAATTTACTTTAAAGAAATGCATACATGAAGATTTTATCAAAAATTGGTTATCACAATCAAGAGTCGACAACACATTTGCTACGGAAATTTCTCCTTTGTCCACATGTCATGGCACTCACGGCTAAAGGGAATGTGGACTGATGTCTGCTCAACAATATACACGTGACGTCGCGGAAAGTACACCCTTGGACGAAACTAGACAATTCCGCGGGGAACATGTGAAGTCACGGAAAGTATGACCTCGGCCAAGTCACGCATGGCCACTGAAATTTAGCACATGACCACGAGAGGAAAAGGAAACCCTAAAATCTAGGTTTTCACGGGAGAAGAACTAATGGCAGCCACCCATCCATGCGCGCCTACTTTGTATAATAATTGGCCTCCTTACTATCAATGTGACGGCTAATATTACTACAATACTTCTAGCATAGAAGAATCATTCATACAAAAGTATTTCTACGGGTTTATGGAGGATATGCCTATGGCTAGGGTTTACACCAACAAAAAAAGAGAGGGGGAAACGGAGGAGAAACGCTGGAGCACATACCTGGAGTACGCTCGCCAACTCCTCTGCTTTGCTGCTAACGCGGATATGTGGAAACAAAGCCAATATTACAACAAAAACAAAAAAAAATGTGCGACCCCTTTTATATAGATATTACTTTGGAGTTTGAGTGGAAGAAAGTTTCCTTTTATAAGCACAACACTTTTGAAATTAGAGTGGATGAAGGTTTCTCATTTAAGCTAGCCATGCCATTGGACCTTCCAAGCTATCCACACCATTGTCCCTTCCAAGCTAGCCTCGCTATTGGACCTTCCAAGCTAGCCTCGCTATTTTCCCTTCCAAGCTAGCCTCGCTATTAGCCCTTCCAAGCTAGCCGGGACATCCACCTTTATATAGCCCGCCAAAGCGGCGCCATCTTAAATGTTCAAAGCAGTAACATCTCCTCATTCCATCCGGGATCTAACCAGCGCCATCCTCTCCGCGTCCCAAGCCAACGCTCTGTGGCTCCACCTTCACCTCTTCACGGCCATTCCAATCTAGTCACGCCATTGTCCCTTCCAAGATAGCCTCGCTATTGACCCTTACAATCTAGCCACGCCATCGGCCCTTCCAAGCTATCCGCGCCATCCACCTTTCTGTATCTAGACAAAGCGGCGCCATCTTAGCCGTCCGAAGCAGCGCCATCTCCACCAGCCAAGTAGGCGTCATCTTATCCGTTCGAAGTAGCGCCATCTCCACCAGCCAAGGAAGCGCCATCTTAGATTTTCAAATTAGCGCCAACTCCATACATTCTGTGACCTAGCTAGCTAATATTGTTTACCGTTTTTTGGACCAAGTTGCAATGCCACCTCTGCGAATCAGTATCCAAAGATGCAACGTTGAAGCCAACATCCCACGGCCAAGATGAATTTATGCAAAGTCCAATTCAAGGATTGTGGATTCCTCATGCCTTCCACTAAAGGTTAGCCAAATCTTCCTGAAAATCTCTTTGTGACTTGTTGTTTCGATTTTATCCTCGGCTGTCACCATCTCATGCTTACCCCGCAACAATACCATTGTTCCGAGCTAAGCAGGGGACTTAATGTTGATGGTGTTTTTAGCTTAGGGTTAAAATAGTAAAACCTTATATCTGATGTGACATTACTCTGCAAGGAAACAAAGCCACGTGTGCTAACCTCTCCACTGGAAAATTTATTGAGCCGCTCAATATACTTACATGAAATTTATCCAGACTGGCGAATATAGCAAACCATCCCAGATGTCCTGTAAATTTCGGCGCCTCGCGTATGTTCACTTAATATAATTTCTTCTGAATGCCTTCTATGCTATGTTCTCTGACTCAACTCTTAATGTTGATATGGCATGAAGATTTGTGTTCACTCGCATCAGAGTAGCACGAATATCCAAATATCAAAGATAAGATCTTTGCATAAGGTATTCAATCAGAAAAGCATACTGCTCTCTGGCAATAAACTTAAAAGAGATCTATGTACAATACATATAATTCAATCAATTGTCCTGACTAACTTGCAGAAGTTAGGGTTTCGCACCTCGCGCAATATACCAGACCTTGCTTGTCAAAATTAATCCCAAACAAACTTAGCAATTAATCCTCCGTGGATTGGCAGGTACAACCTCGCCCAGAATAAGAAAAAAATGAAGCCGCAACAGCAAAGAGAGGCGTAGCCATGCCTTAGACTAGCCGGCGCCACTTGCCATGCCTCATCCTAAACCGGCCATATTTCCCATTGACCAATCAGGTTGCCCTAAATGAACCACGCGCATTCTGAATTAGGCTGGCACCATGATGCTTGGCGGCCCCACTTCTAATCAACCGATCAGGTCGCTCTAAAGCCGCCACATTCTTATCAGAAGTGTGGTCGTGCCTTATGTTTGGCCGACCCCCTTTTGTGTCCAATCAAGTTTCTCTAAACTTGCCACCATACATTAAAGGCCAAACGCACCCTTCCGCGCTACCATGCTAAAACTAACAATCCAAACGCGCTCTACCACGACAACATATCGATCGGCATGTCAACATTCCACTCTACTGTGGTAACCTGCCATAAATATCCACCCACATCAATTCCTACTCACGTGGCCATTTCCACACTATAGCCTTTCTATAGTTCCTTTGGGATAGCCATGGCGCCATTTGCATAAAAGTAGGGTCATGCTGCAGCCGGTGCCTTGGCCATGGCTATCTAAAGTAGATCCAATCACATTGCTTTAGGAAAATTGGGATAGCCATGGCCGTGGCAACATATGTGAAACCCTAATTTGGGAAAATTGGAAAAATAACGTTTCCTAAAGCAATCGGATTGGCGTGGAAACATAGCCAATGTTTCCACGCCACATGTGGGTCCGACTCCACGGTGCCTTGGCCACGCCAAACCCTAATTCTTCCACGGAGCCTTCGCCACGTCAACCCCTAATTCTTCTACGGCGAATTCTTCCACGGCGCCTTGGCCACGCCATGAACCATTTACGCAACTGTGCCAATGACATGTACAAGCCATGCCAACCATGCCACCTTGCCATTGACATGTACCAATGCAAGGTAGACACAATCAAAGGCTACCCTTATTCATAATAAGCGATCTTGGCCATCGAAGTGCACCACCAATACGCTAAGCTCGTGAAAAGTTTTAGGAAACTAGACCAAAAACGAGCCTAGCATCACATAGGCTATTTACATGCGGAACACCTCTCAATTTCAACTTGCCACAGGTAGAAAAGTGCTACATGTATTCCATGAAAACACTCGATACATCAAAACATGTCAAAAACTGGGGGATACTCATCAAGGTATTGGTATGGCGGTTTATAGCATGCGCTGTGCAATACGCCCATTACAGGTTAGTGCCATAAAGCGGGGCTGTTATTAATGGTGAGAAGTAATAGTGTAAATGTATTATTATTCATTATGGAAACATAAATTTCAGGTGTTACCCATTACTCCCTTCTTCCATTACTCAATCATTTCCACTTCCTACGAGACCAGGGTACGTTTTTGTTGCGACTTGTATAAATAAGTCTCACCTATTTCCACCAAACAACAAGTTTGGTCAGGAGAATAATACCATATCTATAAATCATCTGATAGATTTCTCACTCATCTAGCCAGTTTAAATTTCTGATACAAGTCGCAAAACGCCCACACTTCCAGAATCAACTATTCTGGTCTCAACACTTTCTTCGCTTCCCTCCCTAAGACCAACCCTTCTCCTTTACTTTATGACCGAAGCAATCCTGGAATGGCCATTTCTTGGTTTAGACCAGGATTGTGCAGATTGATCTCTCGAATCAAAAGTACTCCCGTGCAGTACATTGTTTAGGGTTTAGACTAGTTTGTCACCCACACACACGAAATTACCAAAATCCGTAGAAACGGTTTTCACCCATAAATAGTTTGTTTTTCACTTTCAAACTCCAGCAGAAATTCACGGACGTGAACTTTCCGCCAGTATGCGTACATGTACACAAACTTACCCGGATTTCCAACAACCGCCAGTACGCATACGGGTACGCATACTTTGGGTTCCCAATTTTGGACTTTTGCACAAATGTGAGAACACACCATGTTTATATCCAAAGATGGTTACATGTTCTAAACTCTCATTTCAATCATTGAAACTTTCTTAGAGGATGTTATATAGTTGTTATTCACAAACTATTTTTCATCAAAGCGATTTTCAAGTTATTGAAATAATCAACATGACTTTCGTCACGAGTAAAGATGAACTTGGCCAAAGCGAAATCTTACCAACACATATTTTGAGAAATAGATAAGCGAGATAAACTCGGCTCGAAATAGTAAATATGTATAATCGAAGTCTATATAGCAATACGATTTTTATCTCAAGATATAGAATAGATATACTTTTGAGTGATAGATAAGTTCAAGTCTCCACATAACTTTTTGTCGATGAAGTTCCAAAAGTTCCTTGAGTAGTTATTCGTCTTTGAATGATGAACACCGTGGAGTATAGAGTTCAACTACACTTACTATCCTAGTCCGAGACTTATATATAAGTAGACTAAAAATCAAGGCTTATAGTTTTGGAAACTAAACTTGACAAACAAGCTTGAGATATCAACGCTTGCGAGTTCGACCGAGTAGTGCTCTAACATTATAAACGTATCATGTTCACTAATGGAGAAAACCCCCCTAATCATTCTCATCCCCATTGTTTGCATTAATATTTGTTTCGTAGTTTTTTAATTATTCATACTTTCAGAAATTTAAAAGACAACTTTGACTTAACTCTCCCTTAGGAACGAACCTTCTTATCATTGTACTATTTATTAGTGTAAGAAAAGTAAGGAATATATTTTATGTGAGTTTGACACCTCATCAAAATTGGCGACGCTGCTGGGGAGCAATCGATAGTTTAAGCTGTTATTTAATTTTTTGATTTTTGCATTTGCTTTTTATTTTTGGATTTTACTAATTTGCTTTCTTAGAATCTTGTTTCAGGTACAAAAAAATCACTCGTTTTGCATGTGCACAATTGGTAACAAGAGGAAAGTATCTAAACTAGTGGTGTGCATAAGTACTTTTCAAGATGATTCCTTTTGAGAGTAACATATATGGTTCATAAGACCGTACATACTATGGTGATCAATTTAATTCTCATTCTTATGACTTCCAACCATACTTGGGATATAATCAAAACCAATCTTTTGGATATGATAAACGATCACAAGGATGTGAGTATTACTTAGAAGTAAACAATTATTTATGATGAAATAATGTTTTAGTTTTATAATTTCGTGGTGAATGTTTACACAGTAGAAATATTCATGATTTTATGAAAAATTTGAGTTTTTTGAATGTATATTGTAGGTTCGAAGAGACGAACTGTTTTTGGAGTGTTAACTCTAGCACTACTATCACTACTATTAGTGGAAGCGTGAAAGGTAAGAGTTAAGAGTTACCGGTTTGTAGATGCTTGCATGAGAATTTTTCCAATTACTTCATTCCACTGATATTTGTATGATGTACTGAAGCGGAACATTGTGTGCATGTTACAACTACTTTGCAAGATGTCTGATTTACAAACCAATGATGCTTCCAGAGATGATATGTGTGTGGACAATGATGCTTCCAGAGAAGGTTTACACATAGATGATGATGCCTCTATGGATGATTCATGCACGGAAGAGACTTCCATTGGCGAAGATGAAACTCCTGGAATTAAGAACGTTCCGAACATAGAGGATACATTCTTCATAGACCAAGAGCCTGAGAAGCGCCTAAAAACTCCAGCATTTCATCTTCTGATAAACCCCAGAGAGGTTACTCAGAAGAAGTTGGTGACTCCTCAGGGAGCTATTCGATTCTTCCTTGAGAAAGGATATTTTCTACATCAATGATTGAGTTCAAGCTTTCTCGATGTCCTTTGGAAAAATTTTCTGGTTGGTCGAGGTACATGCTGGGTTTTCCTCGAGTTCGATCCAAGTTGCATGACGCACGAGTAATATGAGCTATTCAAGCTTCTGGAGATTTGTTCAACTTCCATGATGCGCGATATATTGTAACTCTACTTGCTCGATGGTGTATTCCAACTCACTCTTTCATATACATATGGGGAGAGTTTACCATTACTTTAGAAGATGTAGTCGCTTTGTTGCACCTCCCAATCACAAGTAATCTTCCTGAAAATATTTCTTTAGAGGAAAATGCAATCTCCAACATATTGATAACCACAATGGGGGAGATTAATAAGGCATCTGGAAGCAAAGGTTGTTATACTCATTGGATGATACACTGGTGGCCAAGAGATACTCGTCCGGATTGGCCAGTTGACGGTACGTTATCCATTGCTGCTTTTTTGTGTTTATGGATATCCAGAGATGTATTTGAGGATGCTGGGAACTTGTTGAAGACGTTCGTAATTCCTTTTGCAATTAAGATGGATCAGGGTGAGCAACTCCCAATAGGTAGCTTGTTCTTGGGTTCTTTGTATTCTAACTTGGACTCCTTGATTATAGACTCCAGCGTTTCGAATGGTTTTATGAAGATTGAATGTTATGCCAACACAATGTTTCTTCAAGATTTGATGTGGGAGCGTTGAGTTATGCGCCTATTCCATGGATTGTCTTGCAAGGATTGAACACTGATACTCGCCATGTCTTCTCTGAGAAGGCTAATGCTAGAATCATGTGCTGGTCCACAAAGCAACCTCGGCTCAGGACTCACTTCATTGATGTCCTGGATCGTGAATCTGAATTCAATTTCCGCCCGTGGGTATCAGTTCCTCTTACATCTCTCAGTTGAAAACTTTTAATGACAAAGAGAGCATGATTTTGAAATCTGGTGCTGACTTGGACGATGGTGAGAGAGATTTTATCCTGAGTTGCACTCCTGGTCATCTGGTATCCATAATTCACGGAGAATTCTTGGTGGAAGAATACAATATTAATAGGGAAGCTCGGCAAATGGGTATGGATCAGTGTGTTCCGACTTTTCGAAGAATAAAGCCTTCAGTTGAACATCTCATGACTCGTCTGAACCGTACGCATGTGGAAGGAAGTGAATTCTGGTTCCCCAACTCTGATAGAGTCACGTATGTAACTCCGGCTTACATGGACTTTTGGGATTAGCAGCTCAAGCATTTACTTGATTTTTTGAGAGATGTGCAAACTTTAGTGAAGGAGCCTCCTTCCCCTGAGATGATTTCTACTCGACCAAGATTGAAGCATTTCCCTGGTGGTGATAAACGAAAAACGTCTCCAGGATGTTCACCAGTAAGTATTTTCTGAAGTCTTCATGAGGTTGTAAGGATTGTGTTTTGATCATTATAACAAAATTTCTCTTTTTCACAGGGCGACTATAATGTAAGATCATGAATTGATGTAGACCTCTCAGAAATTGAAGCAATCATTCATGGTGAAGAGGGTAGGAGTAAGAATTATAAGATGTTACCTAACACCATAAAGTCCCCAGTGATTTTTTTAGTGAGTTATTGATATTTCTTTCATCATGACTTCTTCTCAGCCATGTAATTAGGATCTTGAAACCAATATTTGCTATTCTGTTACAGAATTTTACTCCATCAAGTATTGACGGTCTTCAGTTCTCTGCTGCTGGGTAGACGGTTTCTGACTCGGGTGTTGAAGAAGAATCTGAAGTAAGTATTTCTCTATATAAAAAACCATGATGCTTAATAGATAAAATACTAATTGTCGTGAATATGTTCAGGGGAATGTCTCCATGGAAGTAGAGAGTGTTGGTAATGCTCACTCGAAGGATGGCGATAAAGAAAACTCCAGAGTTCAAAACCAAATCAAGGTGATGGAGTTGTCGACGTTGGTGCGAGCAATTATGATTCCTTGAATGCTTCGGAGACCACCCAAGTAAGTATTCCTATTGTATTTTATCCATAGATGTATATACTTGCTGATCTATGAGTGAACATGTGACAAGTTTTGCCGAAAATACGTCACCAGAAAATTCAGTACTCAGCATTTTAGGAAAAACACCGTTGAATCCTCGTCTGATGTCAGATTTTCATGATCTGCATATGCATCCTTAAGCCAAGGAAATTTACAAGTTTTAGTGAAGAATATTTTTAAGTTTTGAGCACGTTCAGGGGACGAAATAGACAAAAAAGTAAACATCCAGGAGACTTTCAGGAAATTTTCAGCTGTCGTGTAGTCCCGAGTTCCGACCACATCCTTTTGCTCGTTCATCCGATTTCTATGAAATTTTTAAATGTTGTAGGTAACACCCATACGAAGAGAATGGTATATAACCCAACCCTTTATTATTGACCTATTGCCCCCAGTTCGTCGTTTCGTACAGGGAAGTGTAAAATCTTCTCAGGCGAGCTTGTCGTAAAACGTGTTTTTTGTGACTTTCACGTTATTTGCTGACATCTGGCATGTATAATGAAAGATTTTGATGATGTTAGACCACTTGTATGCTGTATTTCATGATTTATTTTTGTTTCATGCCTAGATGATCATAATCTCATGTAATCTTCGTATTAGGTGCAAAATACCGAAGTTGAGAATGAAAGAACCCAAAATGACGAAACGAGCGACCCTAAGGTTATTGATAAGGAGACGACTATCTCTGCACTTCAAGGCCATGAAAGTGTTGTTGATGAAGTCATGGAGACCCAGATTTCCGCTGCTTCAGTGATAGAAGAACCCAGGACACTAGCAGAAGATACTGAAGAAACTATTGCCCTGATTGTAGAAGTTGCTCCAGTAATTGAAAACCGTATAGTTGTGCATGAATACCCAAGTGCAGGAGTTTCTTTTGATCCCCCATTTAATGCATCACTCCCATACCACAGACTAGTTGGTGGATTTCGCATTCCCATTGGATATGCCAATTTGTATGAGAAAATATGGAAAAAATTTGGTCACATCGTCGTTACTAGAGACCCAAAACGTGCTTATTCTGTAACAATACGGGTAAGTGTTATCTTGCATGTCATAAATGATATATGCACTAGGGCCATGAATACTGTGACTCCAGATGTACTCTTTGATTGGGAGTTCAACTTGGAGAATTCTGAAAGACTTGGCTTCAATGTGAAGTGGCTTCGTAAGAAGATGGATGATATTAAGGATTTATGTGAAAATAACATACCCTTTATCAATGATGCTATGATGGAGAAGGAAGACAAGATCGCCAAGCTAACTGAAGAGCTGAATAAGGAAAAGGCAGCTTTGCAGGCTTTGAAGGATGCAGAGGCGCAAAAATCTTTCTTCGTTGATTTTCTTTGATTTATTTTCCATAATCTCTTGAGATTCTGAACTTCTGAGAGATGTGAGGTTTTATTTGGGTTTTGATATTATGGATTTGGATTAGTAGACGGTTAAGGATTTTCTTTTGGGTTTGATAGAGATTTTATTTTAAGAAATATGAATTGAATTTTGATAAATTGTTGAATTCGAAGACTGATTGCAAGTATTGCAAACATTTTGGAGGAATTGAAATACCATGAAAGAAAATCCTAAAATGCCAAATCCAAACGTCATGAATGCTTAGACGCCCAGTACCTCAAATGTCAAATAACTTCAGACAAACGCCTTAAGCCAATCCTCATGAATTACTGGTATGGTTCATCCATCAGTGTTGATCAACTTGTAATATCCTCCAGTTATGGACTTAGCAACCATAAATGGCCCTCCCAATTAGAGCTCCTTGCAGAATGGAGATCTCGTTTAGTCGCCTTGAAAACCAAATCTCCTTCCTTGAATTTGTTCGGCTTTATAGTTTGTGCTTTGAATATATTTTGTTGATTCGGAATTCTTTGTGTGGTGCGGCTCCACGGTTGTGGCACATATAAACACTCACACAGGAGGGAGTATCCCTCGTAATGTCTGTCATGCTTGGCCACATCTTCCATGATGAATTTATGGATTGGATGATCAACTTGAGGACATTCTGGACTCAACCATTGGGTGAAATATTGATGTGGCGAGATGATCCACTCATAGTATTTTTCAATTGCTAAATTGTTTGTGGAGTGAAGCCCTTGGACGAAAGTAGCATATTTGAACATTGGTAATATTGGAGCATGAAGAGGAATAAGACTTTCCTGAGATCGAAACCTTTTGACAAATTCATGTGGATCCTCTTCGGGTTCTTGCGCAAGTCCCATCAAGGTTTCAACTTCCTTCAGATGCTCAAATGGTGGGGCATCCTCCGCATTTTTTTCCGACTCAGAGTCTCTGTCAGTAATAGAGTGTGCTGAAGGCATTAAGTTTAGCCTTCCAGTATGGATACAAGTTCTTCCAAGGATCATGTCATATCCAGGGTCTTCCCAAATTATGTAAAACTTGGTCTCGGTGCAGACCAAAATTTCTCTAACTTTGAGAGCGATGAAGCCATATGCATCTCTGGAAATCTCTTCATGATCTCTGATTGCTATAAGAGCGTGAGTAGCCTCTTGTCGAGTAATACCTGCAGCCCTAAGAGTTTTCAAAAAGATGATATTGACAGAAGTACCAACATCAACAAGTGCCCTTTTGAATTCATTTACTTTAACGTGCACTGTGGTGAGCAGTCCCCAGTCATATATTTCTTTGTCAGTGGCTGAAGTTTCAGGAGGTACATCTGGAATCAGCAGGTGTTTCTCGGAAACTATGTGATTCAAATCCGTAAACATGTATCCCCTTTGCGCTTTCGACAGATAGAGCAATTCGCAGACATGCTCTATCAATGACTGAACTGCTTCCTTGACCTTTTCCTTAGAAATAGAGAAAGTCCTGACAGGGAGAGGATCTTTGTGTACTCCTTCGGCTCCAATATTAAGTTCTTCTGACTCAACTTTTTCTCTGAATATGTGTTTCAAAGTCTTGCAATCACTTGTGGGGAGCGACATTACCGAGGATTTTCCATGGCCTTTTCGGTTGGTTCCTTCTTGACATATGGCAATTTGATTGCACCATCTTGAATCCAGTCCTCTAGCAATTCGATGACTTCTTCAATGAAGCAAGGAAAGTTAGGTGCTTCTGGATCCTCTGTATGCTGAGGAGAAGTTTGCATGTTATCCTTCTTTTGTGCCTTTGAAGGGGTGGAAGAAGTATGCTTGCGCTGTGGCTCAGCTTTTCATTTGCTCCTTTCCATGAAAACATTTGTGGAAGGATGCAGGTTGTACTGCTTGTTGATCAGACGTTTGCTCCCCCAAGTATCTCGTGCTTCTTCAGTCTTTTTAGATTTTTCTGTTTCTAACAAAGCAGGAGCAGTGGTTGCCGACCTCTTTGCGGCTTCATGAAGTTCTGAGAAAGTCTGGAACAGAGATTCTCCAGTAAGGCTCTGTAAACTGGGAGCATGCCATTGATGCACAAATCTACCAGTTGTTGCTCCGTGACGTTTGGATCATGACAATCCAGGGCTTGGACTCTGAATCTTTTCGCATAGTTATTAGAATTTTCACTGACTTTATGAAATATCCTTCCAAGATCAGAGAGAGTGACTTGCTCTGACACAGAGAAGTACTTCATATAGAAGGCGCTAATCATTTCTCCCCAATTGTTGATAGTTCTAGGTGCAATGTTGTTGGACCAAGTATATGCCCTACCTTTTAGATATTTTGAAAATTCCTTGAGACGAACAACATGGTTATGCTCATGTTCTCCTAAGGCTTCAAGGAAGTGAGAGACGTGTTCTCGAGCATTGTCGGTCCCATCATACAGAGTGAAAATTGGAGAAACGTAACCTTTAGGAAGGGGAATCCTCTGTGTCGCAGTAGGATAAGGGAGTTGGTGACGATGGACATGTGATGTCTTGTCTTTCCCACAATTCTCCATAAGACTCTCCAAGTCTTCCCGGGTGATGAATTTTGATGATTCCTTCGTTGACGAATTGCCCGCAGCTTTGTTGGTTTTGTCATCATCCACTGTGTGAATTGGAATTACCTCAGGATCAGCAGTGTCTGAGGACTTTTCCTTCTCTTTCCCTTTTTCTTGAGTTTTCTCTGACAATTTTTCAGTAAGAGTCTTCAGATGGTCAAATAATTTCTGATGCAGCCATAGAAGTCTGATTCTTTGCAAGAGTCTCTTGCGCTTTTATAAGATTAGTTGTAGTTGCAGGAAAACCTACACTACACCCTTGATAAGAATTTACAGTAATTAACACATATTTGAAGATTAAAAACAACACTTTCTTATTTGATTCTCAGAAATGTTTACAAGGAATGGAAGAAATCAAGAATACAACCGCTATCTTGAATTTTCTCTCTCTTCAAGACTTTCTAAATATTCAAAAATACATCATCCCCTTTCTGAATCTACTGGGTCTCTTTATATAGGGTAATTACATAATGGATGAGAGATAAGTTTTCCTTTAATTTCGGATCTGACTTGCGATATTATCGCAGTAGTTATAATGTCAATTCTCGCAAGCGTTGTAACCATCGCAGGAAAATCATGCTATTCTCATGTTTCTTTGTTCGTCAGCTATTACGTCACTTTTTAAATTACTTTGTGATAGCCGCAAAGTGTTGTCGAAGAACTCGCGGTGGTGCTCGCAGAAGTGTTATTAATATCGCAAGAGTAATATCATGGCGATATTCTGGTCCTACATCTTGCCTCTTCTCATGTCTTTTCTGCGAAGGAGGAATAAAATATCGCATCTATTCATCGTTTCATCTTCTTCCTCCGATAAGGCTCCATGAATTAAGTATAACCGCCTATACGTGTCGAATATTTCTCTTTTTACCGATTAACCTTTTGTTACCCGGTTACCATCCTTCTGTCTATAAAAGAGAGAACCTATTAAGGAAATATTTTTTCTTATTTTACTTCTTCGTCTTCTTCACCTCTTCGTTCTTTGCAAAAAATTCCTACCTGCAACTTTCTTTTTCTGCAGATTCCCCTGTTGCTGCTTTAATGGAATCATCAAGGTATGTGTTCTTCTGACGTTATTAAACTCGATTTTGCTTGATTGAATCATGTTTATTCACCCTATTTGATCTTTTTTGCTTGATTCTATATAACTCCCATACTATGTTTTCTTTTCATTGGAACTGCATCCAACACCAAGTTTGTCGACCAAAACCCTAATCTTCTCGAAGATTCACAACAAAAACTTACTGAAAAGAAAAGGAAGTCTGCGAGTCATAAGGTTGTAAGAAACATTTCTTTTCTTAATAACAATATTGTTGCCTCTGTTTCTTATCTATATTATTACTCGCAGGGTGATGAAAATGTTGTTAAACCTCGCAAGAAATATCGCAAAGCCAAGACTCTTGAGATTGATATTGCTATTCCCAAGTTTTCATCTTCAAAATCTATTTCTACTACTTCGCAGATGGAACCTCCATCCTCTATTTACGAGAATGTCATCATCAATACTCCCAATGCCATTAATCCTCCAATGGATGAAACTCCCAAAACTGTTATGAACAAAACTTCTTCCTCTCCTATTTTACTTCCAACCGTTACTTTTCCAGACACTCCACCTTCTGGTGATGCAACTGTAGGTACTGAATATCGAAAGATAATAGTTCACGAGTATCGTAATAAATAAAGGAGGAAAGATTTATAAAATGATACGATGATAGAAGTAGTGCGGGGAAATATGAAGTTTTGCGAGGATGAATTGCGATACTTCGCAATTCATATACAGCTGCATAAGTTTTACTATAAATAGGAGTTCAAATGTAAAATTCAGGAGGTTCTTTTAATGAGTGTAAGAAATTATCTTAGGAAAGAGAATAGAAAAAGTTGTAACTATTCTAGTTCCATTTTGATAATTCTATGTAATCAACTAAGAGAATTAATAAGAAAGTTATCATTCACCATCAAGAACTTCTTGAGTTTTTACTAATTCTATTGAGGGTGTAGTTGTAGATTATTCTGAAACTACAACAACCATCGCAAATGACTCAAATCTTCAACTCGCCATCATTACCACTTCACCCTCTGCACCTCTTCCCTCATCTGAAGAAGCATCAGTAGGGGTCGATGCTGCTTTTAAAGTTTTGTCTGACATTTTAGATGATGCCAGGAAATCTTCTACTGATCCTTTCAAATATGATGTTTGTGAGACTTTAATCAAATATTTTGGTTCTGATCGAACTACTTCGCGAGTGTCTTTAGAAAATGAAGTTGAATCTCTAAAGAGAAATCTCCAAGCCAAAACTTCAGAATGTGATATTCTTGATCACAAGCTTCGCAACTCTTTACTTGATTGCGAAAATCTTCGCAATAAAAACAAGGAGTTAAAAGGTATAGTTCTTCTGTCTTTGCCTCTAATTTTTCTATTTTAGTAGATTTTCATATTTTCTGTACTCAATTCCCTTTTAAATATTTGGTTTTCCAATTTAGCTTTAAATTAGAAACGATTAATGAAGATATTTCAATTTGAGTATGTTGCTGAAGAAGCCCGTGCTGAGAAAGATTCTTTGATGGATCAATATAATAGATTAGATAATCTTTACACATATTTGATCGATCAAATAGATAATCTTACCAATGAGAATGATCAATTAGCGCAAAGGCACAATCTATTAAGTAGCGAAGTTACTCGCCTCTCATATTTGTTAACCCAAGCTAACTTGGCGATGGAATCTTTATCAGATGGAAATAAAACTTTGTCTCAGGAGAAACATAGCTTTTTAAACAAGATGGAGATCTCCTCACAGCAAATAAACATTCTTCAGAAAGTGTGTAACGATCAAGAACAATCTCTTCATTCATTAAAAGATGAACTCAAGGAAATAACCGAGTCTTATGCTACTGAGAAAGATAAACTTATCAAAGGCAGGTTAACTCATTTAAAGGCCAGTAAACTCCAAGATCAATATTCTCAGTTAGAAGAATCTTACTCCTTATTAGCAAAAGAAAATACTTATCTCCACTCCAAAGAAGAAATTATAAAATATCGCCTGAAGGGTATAATTGGAGATAACTTTGATGATGCCATGAACCAATGGGAGAATTGTTTCTTAACATTAATTCAAAACTTAACTTCTCAAAAAGAAGGTAGTCATTTTGACTGCCTTAATTGTTAATTTCTCTATTTTATTTCTCTGCTATATTTGTTGCGAGATTCTCATCTAAATATTTTCTTGTCAATTTATGTTTCTCGCAGAATCTGAAAAAGGCCTTCACTCTACCATTTCTGATTTGACTGAAAAATTGGATAAAGTTCGCAAATAAAATGGAGTGCTCACCGCCAATCTTGCGCTCGAGCAAAGAGGAGATATCACTACCTTGAATACTTCAAAAATATAGAGATCAGAAATCGTGATAGAGGTTTCCTTCGCAAGGTTCATCTTAATGTTGAAGTTCTTGTGAATGCCATTCTGATATCCTAGTCTCTCCCTCCTGTATCCATTGATCCTCTAGAAGTAGATGATGATGAAATTCATCTTCCCATTGATAATGATCTAAACTATGCAAGTGGTGAAGAAGATGCCTCTCAAGAGGACACATCATAAGAAGAAAAAAGTCCTTCTAGAGAAGTAGCTACTGGTGGTGAAGCAATTACTTGTGAAAAGTTAGATGAAGGAGAAACTCGAGTTGATCGTGACGCGAAGAATATTGGCAAGGAGAATGAAGCTGACGAGACTATTGGCGAGACCAATATTGAAGCTTGAGTTTTGTTTTTGTTTTCTTTTTCTTCCTCTTTCTTGCGAGCAATGTATCTTTATGCAACTTTGGAATTCAATTTTATTTCTGTTATTTTGAATATTCTCAAGGAAAATAATGATATTTTATTTATCAACTCCCATATTCGCCCCTCATTATCTTTCTTTTGATGAAAAAGTATTTACCGCATTTTCTCCTAGCGAACTGTGTTGTGAATAGTACTTGCAAAATTATGTATAATACTGCGATATTATGAATACTTTTGCGAAATTATGAATAATCCTGATGTGTGATCCTGAATAATATTTATGAGAAATTCTGAAGGATACTTGTTTTTCATCATCTCTTCTATGATGAACAAATCTTTCCTGCATTCTTAAAAGAAAATAGTTAATGTTTGGAATTATTCTGTTGGTCTTATTTTGCCTTCCTAATTAAAGGTCTTATTTTGCCAATTTTTTGTGTCTGCGACAAAATCGCAGGACGTCTTTACATTTGCATGTAAAAACCCGTTGATATTGCCTTATCCATATTTTGTCAATTTCTCTGCGACAATATGACAAGTCAAAAACTCCCTTGCGAGAACAAAGCCTTATGACATTGCCATCTTGCGATAAAATCGCAGGACGTCTTTACACTTTCATGTAAAAACCCATTGATCTCATCTTAACCTTTTCTCATGGCTTGTTTCCACTATATAATATTTGTCACACGAAAATATGACAAGCCTAAATGTTCTTGCGATCATAAAGCCCCATGACATTTTCGTCTTTAGACACTTATCAGCTCCCTAATGGAGGGTGCCGCCCTTATCTTCCCCCTGGTTGCCCCTTCAAGGAGGGCACATCGGCCATACAAGACTAGCTCCTCCCATCCGGTCTTAACAACAACCAGTGTTTTTGAGCCTCTTATCCTTTATGCCTATATGGCTTATAGTTACAAGACTGCACCCTAAGTGGGGTTTTCTTCGGGCCGAGTGCATCATATCCAAGACTTGCCAAGAATGGACAGGGTAGTTTCGTACTCCCCGGGCACCCTTGGCTCAACCGTGTACCTTGGCGCCTTAGTTATACTTTGCACTCCTTAGAAGAGACCCTCGGTCATCCAACCAAGGTATAACCTTATATAGTTGGAAATCCAAGGTACCTCCCCCGGATAGGTTTTCCTTAATCCCAGCGTCTCCATGACTCAGGTTCCAGCAGCGATATAACCTTATCCCTAAGTCATGAAAAGAGATACCCCCTTATATAATGCACTTTAGGTCTTACATTTGCCTCTTGCGAAGTTGTATTCGCGAACTAGGGTGTACGCTGATAGGTGTCTAAAACACCTAATTCTAGTATCGGTTTCTTACATTTGTCTAAGCTATTTTTCTTGTAAAATTGTATATTACGTTTGTTTTTTATGTTTTCAGGTATTTAGTATGATTTGGCATAAACAAAGAAAAAATGGAGGTTTAAAGCACTGCTCAGAATCAGTGAAGTTGTTGGTTACAAACCACTGGAATAGTCAAGAAAGACCACTGAAGTTCAGCTGGCATTTGCGGAAAAAGCTAGCCATCATCCCGGTTCTGGCAGGTAAACCAAGCCAGCGACCCATTAAGACAACACAGTCCAATAAAGGCATGTGTGTTTGCTAGAGGGAAATACAAGGAAAAGAAGTTAGGTCTCTTTTGAAACCAAAATTCAGTGAGCAGAAGACCCAAGCCGTTGTTGTTCCAGTACCGTCGACCGAGCCTGCAGATTTGCCGTCAGTACAAGTCAAGGTTCAAGGGTTAGGACAAGCTTGTACAACTGAGAAGAACACGAATTCTGGTGGAGTTTTAGGACTGAAATCAGTTGAAGTCTCACGTTCTTGCTGCCAGTAACAATGGTGATGAATAGAGACGAATATTGAAGTGTGTTGCTAAGTTCTGTGAATGATTTTTGAGAATTGGTTTGCTTTGTATGTATGTCTAAGAACAGGGAAGGAGATGGAATATCAACGAAATCAACAACAGCTTCATATGTGTAGAACCACCAAGACGTATACCACATGTTTGGGAAAAGGCCCGAATGATTAGTTTCACAACTGCACGATGTGGCAGTGGTTATTGCCTGTGAAGAATTGTATACTCGAGTTTGTGCAGCTTCTTAACTGCAATGGAATGGATGGAAGCCATAGACAGTGCAGGTGGAAAAGATAGCGTGAATTGAGATGGTTGTTATCAGGGAAGGTCAAGGAAGAAGACTGTGATGAGGTTATGGAGGTGGATGAGTATTGCGCTGCGACCGTGGAATAGGTTATTAAATCAGATCGGAGAATACGGGTTTGCTGTGTTTGATGCTTAGAGTTCAAGCTCAGTTGGGTGAGTCAGGTGGTGATTCTGAGCTTAACATGACTAATGGAGACGAAGATGGTGGTGTTTCTGGTGTGTGGTTGGTCGGAGGAGCATGCGCTATTGTTGTTGAGTGCTGATGGATGTGAATGATTGCAGTTGCAGTTATGTTGCTGGGTGTGGGCTTATGGAACTGAAGGCAAGAATGGAGTTGGCCTTGAACTAGGCTGATGCTGTGAGATGGAAAGAATGAAGCTGGTACAAGTGCAGCTGCCAATGAACATGATGGAGTTGATTGTGTAGGTTTGCTGCAATGGTGTAAAGGAGCAGCTGGTGTTGATTTAGGTGGAGACTGTTGGCTGGACTGGTTTATATGATGCAAGAAAGCAGTGATGCTGTATGTTTGACATGAATGGAGTTGAGTTTTCAATTTTGAGATGAGATGCTAGGCTAAGGAAATGCAGTGAGAGCAATGGACAATGTTGTTGCTTTGTGTGGTTGTGTTGTGCTCTGCGAGCAGCTTTTGCAGGGGAAAAGAACTGGTGGAGAATGCTACCGGTTGTGTGTGATGAGTTGCTCGAGTGTTTGAGATGCTTGGTTCGTGATGATTTTGCTGCTACTGACATGGAAGTAACAATAGGTTGACTTAATGCTTGCTGTTATGTGGAGCTGAGAAGCTGAGGGAATGGCAGAAGATGATCTGGTACTGATGGGATTATTGGCAGTCACTGCGAATGATTCACGGAGATAGAGGTGGTTATGCTGGAGCTATGAAGTTACTGATGTTATTGCCATGGTTCCACAGGGATATGAAGTAGAAGCTAACCAGGTGGCAGTGGCTGTGATTGCTAGAAAAAACAGGTTTTTCTTAAAAAAATGGCTAAGGAGCTGCGAGGGGGCAACTGAGACTGCAATAGATGATTTCCATGGGTATTGGCGGTATGTATGATTACATGGTATGAATTTCAGGATTAAGGAATAGCTTGTGGTGATCTCAGAGGGTTCAAGAAAGTTGCATCCGCAGTGCGAAAACGGAGCAGAATTGGTGCACAGGTGGCACTAGTCCGGGATGCCGGATTTCGGAAGTTAAAGTATGAATTGTAATGTTTCAGTGAATCGTGAAGGGGGTATGTGTTGGATTCAAGAGTTGGCTGCCGGACATATGAGCTACGCGTCGCGCTTTTGGGTGCGTTTTCGCAAGGGATAGAGAGTTGGTTTGGATGATTTTTCTGAATGTTTAAAATGCAGGGAAGGAAGGATGAGCTGCTGGGAGTATGCACTAGCTAGTGACAATTTATGAAGAGAGAAGTGGCCTGAAACAATTTTTCGGTTACCGGATTCCGGCGATTATTACCGGATTCCGGCGATGGCGTCATTAAATCCGGCAACAGCTTTTGGACCCAAAAATTCCAGAGATTTATTTTCACTTACGGGATTGGAAGACCACTTGGAGACGGGTTTGAGAAGACTTAACCTAATTTTGGGAAAGTATCCTTATGAGGAGAAAAGCATATAAATAGAAAACTCTTTTTTCTAAACCTAGAAACATCTCCATTAGGGGGTAGCTTCTACTTTTGCCTAGGGTTTTGGACAACATGATAGAACTTTTTATCTTTGTTATTTACTCCATGAGCATGAGCTAATTTTATTATTGGTGATGGATTGATTTGATTTCACATAACATGTTTCTTGTTCAATAAATTAGTTTTGTCTCATATTATCGTTTATGATTCACCATTAATATTGTTGCATGATTGAATGTTAGTTTTGTCAAGTTACAAATTGGTAGAACTCACATGCATATCTTTTTCTAGATTAGGGTTATTATACGCAAAAGTGATATTTTCTGATTGCATGTAGCACAAATATGGTTATTGCTTGTAGAGATATATCCTAGTAACCATATGTGAACCATAACCTTTGTTAAATCGGATTAGTGCTTTTACACGTTCGATTGCTTTGATTGGCCTGGTTTCATAGAACTTAATGCATCTAGGGAATTAAACCTTATTAGTGCTTTTACACGTTAGGTTGTTCTTTTAGATAGAACTCATACTCGCATCTTTTAATGTGTTTGTTGATGACAAGAGGAAATTAGCGGGATATTCTTGCGATCAAGGTATTCTAGGGCCATTGATAAAATAGAGATTAAATGTCAATTCTAATTATTGTTTTGAAAGCATGTTTGTGAATGAAGATGAATCCTTAACCAATATATTTTCTACTTGATTTATTTGTTTATTTGCTTTTAGTTTATTTTACTTTATTAAAAATCAGAAAAATCCCCCCTTGTGACTTTTAGGAAACCGAAACATATTAACAACGAAAGCCTCTCTGTGGATACGAACTCTTTCTTATCACTACTACATTTATTTTAGTTGAGTGAGGAAGTGAAATTATATTTGTGTCGGCTGACAACCGACCAAATTTTGGCGCCGTTGTCGGGGAGGAAACGGTTGTCATTTGTTTTTGGTTTCTTATTTTTTGTTTTTTGTTTTGCTTTTGTTTTATTTTCTGGGTTTTAACCTTGTTTTGAGAATCGTGTTTCAGGTACTTATTTCTCATGGATAGAGCATACTGGAACAACGGATACGGTTTTCAACAACCTCAATAATATGACAACTACCAATTCCAGGGGTATAATCAAAACCAATTTATTGATTATGACCAATATTCCATGGAACCTTATGGTTTTCCTCAACAACCTTATGGAGGGTACGTGAGTGAACAACCACAATGGTTGGAGGATTCTTATGCTTGTGAACAAGAAGTCTCTAACTTGTTAGACAATTTTTCCAACTTTGTACGACAAGAGTTTCAAAAAGATAAAGAGGCTTCAGACGAGCAACTCCAAGAACTTCGTGAAGGTATTGCTAACTTACAAAGAGATATTAATCAATAAAAAGAAGAAAGGTATGCAAAAGAACTTTGTTTTCAAAGTGTAGTTGCAGAATAACCTACAACTACACCCTCAATAGAATTAGTAAAAACTAAAGAAGTTCTTGATGATGAATAACAATTTTCTTATTAATGTTCTCAATTGATTACAAAGAAGTGTCTAAATGGAATTAGAATAGTTACAACTTTCTCTATTCTCTTTCCTAAGATATTTTCTAACACTCACTAAAAGACCTTCCCGAATTTTACATTTGAACTCCTATTTATAGTAAAATTTATACAGCTGTATATGAATTACGAAGTATCGCAACTCATACTCGCAAAATTACTCCATCTTCGCAAAACTTCATATTTCTCCGCGCTACTTCTATCATCGTATCATTTTATACCTCTTTTCTCCTTTATTTATTACGATACTCGTGAACTATTATCTTGCGATATTCAGTACCTACATCTTGCCTCTTCTCATGTCAATTCTACGAAGAATAAATGATCGTGAGAACATAACCGTTACTTAGTCTTTTAAAATTTTGACACGTCTTTTGTAACCGTTCTTTTCTAGTTATTCCCTTATATAACTCCTTTATATTCTCTTCCTTTTCTTCTTCTTATTTCCGCAATTCTATCTTCTACTCATACTCTCTATTACTGTTTTCTCTGCAATTTTTTCTTCTACTATATCTTCATGAGTTCTCCAAGGTAATTTCCTTCTATCTCCGCGCATTTCATTTGTTCTTTCTCTTTAATTTCTGTATAATTTGTTATCTGATTTTGGTTTATTT
This sequence comes from Papaver bracteatum, assembly GCA_023529315.1. Lineage (NCBI taxonomy): Eukaryota > Viridiplantae > Streptophyta > Magnoliopsida > Ranunculales > Papaveraceae > Papaver > Papaver bracteatum. The sequence goes on from JAJJWX010001315.1 coordinate 2,317,114, forward strand.
CAGCAAAATAACTCCTCAAATGAAATCTCAACTAAAGAATCCAAGCCTTAATCCACGAAGAAGAAAATCTGAGAATCAAAAGGTAGTTAAAATACTTTGCCTTCTTTCCTGAACAATATATTGTTGCCTCAGTTTTTAATCTACATTTTGATTCGCAGGTTGGCGAAAAACCAAACCCTAGTAAGAGATCTCGAATAACTAAACCCACACCATTAATTCCGATTGATGATTTCCTTCCTGAAGTTGATAAGGAATTTTCCTCTCCTCCTCGTGAAAATGCTTCTTCACACACTCCTGCCTCTACTCCATTACCTACCTTTCAATCTCCCATCAGTGTCAATTTATCAACACTTCTTCAAGATCAACCCTCACAAAATATTTCTTCAACTTCTTCTCTTGAAAAACAACCCTCGCAAAATATTTCTTCAACTTCTTCTTTTGAAAAACCTGTCTTGTCCACAAATCCTTTGAGTGCTATTTCTCCAGACAATTTGCAGCTTGCTCTTATTCCTTCAAATTCTTCTCCTCTTCCTCAGGAAATTCGAGATGGAATTTATTCAACTTTCCGAATGTTATCTGAGATTTTGACCAATACTGCGAAGTCTACTAATGTTCGTTCGCAATATGAGTTTTGCGAAGTTTTAAATAATTTCGTCAATCCAGACATTTCTTCTTCACGTCAATCCTTGGAAAAAGAAATTGAATTGCTTCGCCAATCTTTGAAATCTTCTCAAGCAGAATGCGAGGATCTCCGTAAAGAAAATCATCATCTTTAGAATAATTCTCTCGACTGTGCGATTCTTCACAAAAGAAATGATGAATTGAAAGGTATGATTACTATCTTCATATTTTCCCTTTTATTTACTTATATTCTTCATATGCTTGAAACATCCATTAAAACCCATTCCCTTTATAGAATCCATCCAGAAATGTAGAAGATTGGTACTTCACCATGAATCAGATGCAACAGAATATCGAACCAAGCATGAAAGCCTCTCAAACCAATTCTCCCATTTATCTAATCTTTACTCGTGTGCTCTTGACAACTCTGATGCTCTTTTTCAAGAGAATACTCAACTAATATATGATCGAATTTTTTTTGAATGATGACATATCTCAACTTTTTTCTTCCTTAACTAAAGCTAATTTGAGAATAGAAACCTTATTAGAAGAGAACAAAACCTTATCAGAAGAGAAATGTTCGTTTTTTGAATACAATGATTGTTTCTTCGCAAGAATTAAAGACTCTTCAGAATAAATGTTGCGATCAAGAAAATCTTCTTTCTTTGTTAAAAGGTGAACTTGAGGAATTAAAGAAGTCTTCAGATGCTGAAAGAAATTCTTTTGTTATTGAGAAGAATTCCCTTATTAATAAGAATATAGTCTTGAGTGCTAAGAAGAATCAACTTGAAGAAGATTATTCATCATTAAAAAGTCTTAATGCCAAACTTGCGAAGGATAAAAATTTTCTCCTTTCTAAAGATCAAAAGCTTCAATCTCGACTTAAAGGATTAGTTGGTGATGGTTTTGATAATGCGATGAATCAGATGAAGAACTGTTGTCTATCTTTAACTCAATCTCTTACTTCGCAAAGAGAAGGTAGTCATTAAAATTTGACTGCCTCTGGTATATCTTTAAATTTTGTTATACTCGCAAATTTTATTCTTTGAACTTTGTTTTATTTGCAGAATCTGAGAACAACCTTCGTAATGCGAAAGCTGGATTAGAAGCCTCCTGTTCCGAGCAATTCGTAAGAAGAATGCTTTGCTTTCTACCCGCTTAATCAACTCTCGTGACCGTGCTACTCGGAGATTCAACTATCTTGCTTATTCCAAAGATATCGAAGATATCAATCATCAAAAAGCTATACTTCGTGAAAGTCATCTGAAAGCTCAAGTCTTTACGAATAACATTCTCTTATCAAGAGGCTTGCCTCCTGTGAAAATTACTCCTCTGAAGATATCTGACGATGAAGTTGCTCGTGAGCCTGATAGTGATTTCGATTATGAGAGTGATGATGAAGATATTGATGATGAGAAAGAATCTATTCCTCAAGGAGATGTTCCTGTTGCATATTCTTCCAAGGATGATATCTCGCAAAAGTCGAAGGCTGCTAATGACCCTACTGATCTTAAAGATCCAGCACAGAGTGTTGATGAAGCATGATAACATTCCTTTTTCAATTTATCATTGACTCTCCTGTCTTTCTTTCTTTTGAATTCCTTCCCTTAGTTACTGTTGGTTTTCTTTTTGCGAACAATTCTATTTTTTGAGAAGTACATCTGATATTTTGCGAAGATGATTTATCCTTTCTTTCTGATATTTTGCGAAGATAATTTAACCTTTCTTTAATTAAATTTGCCCCATTTGATCATATGAAGAGAAATAATATATAACTCACAGATAAAGCTTAGTATCTCCTTTTCCCCCTATTATTTCTCTTTAAATGATTAAACATTGTTTGAAGTATTAAAATATCTGCCTCAATTTATCTTACGAAGTTTCAACTTGTTACGATTGTAAATAAGAAATCGTCCCTTTTAAGTATAAAAAGTAAAATATATGAAATATCCTTAATAAGTATACTACATATACAATACCTTTGTAGAAGTATTAGAAGTACCAAATCCGTCAAATGAAGAGATATAAGAAGTATTAGAAGTATTCAATTCACCAAATGAATTATTAGAAGTACTCAATTCCCTTTTACGTATTAGAAGTACTCGATCCACCAAATGAAGAGATATAAGAAGTATTAGAAGTACTCAATTCACCAAATGAAGAAATATAAGAAGTATTAGAAGTACTCAATTCACCAACTGAAGAAATATAAGAAGTATTCGATCTGTGAATAATTATGTAACATATGACGAAGTATAATGATTATTTAACCTTCACCAAATGAAATATCCGTTAAAGAAGTATAATAAATATGAGATATTCTTGAAGAATTATAAGAAGTATTCAATCTTTTGGAGAAATATTCAATATATGGAGAAGTATAAGAAGTATGCAATTCTCGTAAACTTTTACGAATATGAACTTATATGTATTTGATTGCTATCAAAATCGCATCTTTTGTTAAGTCTTCATTAAAATTCTTCAATGATGTTGTCTTCTTTGATAGGACTTCTTGTAAAAATTCTTCAATGATATTGACAGAGCTGTCTTCTCTTCAAAATTTCTTGATGTATATTCTTGTAAAATTTCTTCAATGATATTGACGAAGTTGTCTTCTTTTCAGATCTTCATAATGTATATTCTTGTATAATTTCTTCAATGATGTTAATGCAATGAATTTCATTAATTTCTGTGGTCTTATCATGCCTTCCTAAGTAAAGGTCTTATTTTGCCACCTCTTTTGTAGTAAATTTTTGTATTTGTGATAATATGACAAGTCTGAACATTCTTGCGAATATACAACCTCGTGACATTATCGTCTTGCGATGAAATCGCAGGACGTTCTTACACTTTCATGCAAAAACCCATTGATCTCATCTTAACTTCTTTGTATAGTATTTTAGCCTCTTCAGGAATTGTTGCGACAATATGACAGGCCTAAATATTCTTGCGAACATAAAGCCCCATGACATTGCCGTCTTGCGATGAAATCGCAGGACGTCTCTACACTTTCATGTAGTGACCCATTGATCTCATCTTAACTTCTTTATTATGTTCTGCGAGTTCTTTATTCTTTTCTTTCTTTCTTTTTTTTTTTTTTTTTTTTAGAAGGCTCGCATAACTTCATTTGTTGCACAAATATGACAAGCCTTTATGTTTTCGCAAACAAGAAGCCTCGTGACATTTGCGTCTTATAGCACGTATCAGCTCCCTAATGGAGGGTGCTGCCCTTTATCTTCCCCCTGATTTCCCCTTCAAGGAAGCGTACATCGACCATACAAGGTTAGCTCTTCCCATCCGGTTCTGCCAACAACCAGCTTTTGATCGCAACCTCTTATCCTTTTTGCCTATAGGGCTTATAGTTACGAGGTTGCACCCTATGGGGTATCTTTGGGCCAAGTGCATCATTTGCCAAGACTTGTCAAAAATGGCAGATGTGGTTCAACCTCACCCGACACTCTTGACTCAACCGTGTACCTCGGCGCCTTGATCGTTTTTTGCACTTCTTGGGAAAGACAGTATGCCTTAGTCGCCCAACCTAAATCCTCTTACACCGCATTTTATATTGCGTAATGTCGCTAGATTAAGTGAGAATCCAAGGTGTCTAACCCGGATAGGTACCCCATTATTGGGTTGTACCCCAAATTTTTTACCATGTACTAAGGGCCCTTGGTGGTGTTCCGGTTACCCTTAGCCACGTTATAGGTACCCCCTTAAATGACGTACTTTAGGACTTTTCCTCTTACGAAATATAGCTTCGCGAACTAGGGTGTACGCCACAAAGGTTTGCATGTATAAAATTTTCTGCGGCTCTCTTTCTTTTTTAGAGGCTGATCACAGATTGCGGTCTTTTATTCGCAAATTAATGAAATTTTAATCGGAATATAAATTTTGAAACTCGCAACTTTTCCAAATTTCCTGCGAGCAAACAATATTCGTAAAAAATTTCATGAGTTTTATGGGTAATACCTTTTCAAATATAGCCTATTCCAAGGTCTACCAAGCCTCAAACCCATGTCTCTCCCTTCTGGATCCATCAGCCGATAAGCTCCTCTTCCTACAACTTCTTTAATAACATATGGTCCATCCCATTTTGGTGCTAATTTTCCTCCATTTTCTTTTTGATATTTAGGTGTTTCTCGCATGACCAAATCACCTGGTTTATATTCACATTCAATGACTCTCTTGTTGTATTCTCGAGCTAATCGTTTTTGATAAATCTTCATATGGTGCAACACCTTTTCTCTTTTTTCTTCCAAATCATCCAATTCACTTAATATTACTCCCGCACTTAAATTTCTTTCCCAAGCTTCTTTCTTTGTTGTCGGAATTACAACCTCTGTGGGTAATACTGCTTCTACTCCATATGTTAGACAATAAGGAGACATTCCAGTTGCTTCTCTTCTAGTTGTATTGTATACCAAAACTGCGCTACGTACTTTCTCGCACCACCCTTTGATATGTCCTTCTAATTTCTTTTTGATTGTATCTGCGATTGTTTTATTTTTTGCTTCTGCTTGTCCATTAGCTTGTGGATATAACGGGGTTGACTTCCCACATTTTATTCTAAAAGCACTGAGTAACATCTCTATATTCTGCCCCTCAAATTGTTTTCCATTATCAGATACTAGTTGTCGTTGGAACCCCGTACCTGCAAATGAGGTTCTCAAATATGAACGTAAAAACATCTTTATCACGAATATGCTGTACTGCTTTTACTTCTGCGAGCTTCGTGAAATAATCTGTTGCAACTATCAAGTATCTCCTTTGTCCAGATCCAGGTATAAATGGTCCAACAATATCCAACCCCCATTTACCAAAAGGCCAGCAGCTTGTTGAAGAAGTTAATGTAGCCCCTGGTGCATGAATTCTTTTACCATGTCGTTGGCATTCCTTGCATCTTAGTACGAACAATTTTGCGTCTGTATGCATATAAGGCCAGTAATATCCTTGTATCTTTGCTCTATATGCTAGAGATCTTCCCCCACTATGATTGCTAGCTTCTCCTCCATGTAACATCTTCAATATCTTTTCTCCTTCTTCGCGAGTTAAGCACCTGAGAGGTGGTCCATTGAAAGATTTTCTATATAAAATTCCTTCTCGCAACTCATAGTTTGTTGCACGACTCTTTAATTTATGTGCTTCTAGTCTGTTCCTGGATATTTCTCCTGTTGCGAGGTATGCATGAATTTCTTTTCTCCAATCTGCGATGTTGTTTGATAACTCTCTTTCTACTTCCATCGCAACAGCTTCCTCAATTTCTTTCTCTTTGTCCACTGATGGGTGTTGAATTGTTTGTATTTGGATATTTCTTGTATTTGGATTTGTCATCATGCTTGGAATAAATGCAAAAGCATCTGCGAGACGGTTATATTTTCTAGATATATGTCTCCATTTTAATTTTGGTATCTTCGCAGATAATTCCTCAACGAGTTTCTTGTATTTCTTCAAAGAAGATTCATTTGTGGTATATTCCCCTTTAATTTTACAAATCACTAACTGCAAATCACTTGTTATCCTTATACTTTCAAGCTTCTTTTCTATTGCGATCTTTAATGCATGCACTACAGCTTCGTACTCTGTTTCATTGTTCGTGGATGCAAATTCTAGTCTGAATGAGAATGCTGTTCTTTCTCCTTCTGGTGAAATCAACACGACTCCAATTCCATTTCCCTCACTATTGGATGATCCATCCACTAGAATTTCCCATCTATCTGGTTCGGTTAACAAGTCTTTTGGATTTCCAAATTCTTCTTCAACATCCATCATTTCCTCTACCGCTTCATCTTCTTCCAAAGGAAATTCTGCCAAAAAATCTGCGACGACTTGTGATTTTTGCGATGACAATACTTCGTATTTTATCTTGTAATGGTTTACTTGTGCATTCCACCTTTCTATTCTTCCTGACCTTTTTGTGTTCTTCATGACTGATTCAATTGGGACTTTGGTTACCACTTTTATTACATGTGCTTGAAAGTATATTCGTAACTTGAATGATGCATAAACCAGGGCTAAGATTAACTTCTTCATTTTAGAATAATTCTTCTCTGCTGCATTAAAGGTTTTACTAATGTAGTAAATGGGCCTTTCCACTCTTGCGTCTGCTCGCAACAGAACTGCACTTAGAGCATATGGAGTTGTTGCGAGGTATACCAATAATTCTTCGTTTTTCTCTGGTTTCTGTAGTATAGATGTATTTGAGAGGTATTATTTGATTCCTTGAAAAGCTTTTTCACATTCATCAGTCCATTAGAATTTTGCTCCCTTCTTAAGTATGTTGAAAAAAATGCTTGCACTTATCTGACATTCGCGAAATAAATCTTCCAAGTGAAGCCAAGAGTCCATTTAGCTTTTGTACTTCTTTTACCGTTGCAGGTGTTGGCATGTCACGAACTGCTTGGACCTTTTCTGGATCAACTTGTATTCCCTCCTTTGATACTATGTATCCCAAGAACTTTCCAGATGAAACTCCAATTATACATTTCTCAGGATTTAATTTGATGTTGAACTTTCTCATTTGCTCAAATATTTCTTTCAAATCTTGCACATGGTCTTTATCTTCCTTGCTTTTTATCAACATATCATCTACATATACCTCCAAAGTTTTATGTATCCACTTCGCGAACACTTTTTCAACCATACGTTGATATGTAGTACCCGCATTCCGAAAACCAAATGGCATCTTCACATAACAATACAAACCCCTTGGAGCAAAAAAGGCAGTATGTTCTTGATCTTCTTCTGCGAGTGATATTTGATTATACCCTTTATATCCATCAAGTGAAGTGATTCTATCATGACCTGCAGCTGATTCCACCATTTGTGGTATATCTGGTAATGGAAAGCTGTCTTTGGGACATGCCTTGTTTAGATCAGTGAAATCTATGCAAATTCTTATTCCTTTATTATTTTTCGGAAAAATGACCATATTCGCAATCCATTCTGGATGTTTTGCTTCCCTTATGATCCCTGCATCCAACATCTTTTGTAATTCTTCTTCTATCTGTACATGATAATTTTGTGATATCTTCCTTATTCTTTGTTTGAATGGTCTTACATTTTTATCTATGTTCAATCTATGAGACGCCACTGATGGATCAATTCCTGGTATCTCATCTACACTTCCTGCGAAGATATCTTTATATTCTCGCAAAAGATCAGTAGTCCTTTTTTCTTCTTCTTCATCCATCTTAGTTCCAATTCGTAAGAATAAAGGCTCCTCTTTACTTCCAATATTTATTTCTTTAGTTGGTTCAGCTGCAACATAGCTTGGACTTTGCTCCCCCATAGGTGTTGGCTCTTTGATTATTTTTGCTGGTTCCCTTTCTTTTTCTGGAATTTCATTTGGTATACCTCTCCCTTCCTTTGCTCTTATTGTATACACTCGGAATTCTTCTTCTTTTCTTGTTTCCTTCGCAAGTTTCCTACGAAGTTGTTTCTTTCTTGCTCTTCCTCCGCATTGTGTTACTTCAATTTGATAACAAAATTTTGCACTATCAAGATCTCCTTTTATTTCTTGTATTCCATTTGGTGTAGGAAATTTGATTTTCTGATGTAATGTTGAAGCAACAGCTTTGATCGCATGAATCCACGGCCTTCCTATCATCATGTTATATGGAGATTCCATATCTATCACACACAAGATTACATGTGTTTCGATTTCTCCTAGTAATATTCGCAGCGCGATTTCTCCTTTAGATTTTGTTGTAGATTTTCCTAATCCATGAATAAGACATTTTGAATTTGTGATTTCTTCATCTTTAATTCCCATCCCCTTAAGTGCATGATAGAATATGACATTAACAGAACTCCCTGTATCAACCAAAATTCGGTTTAATTTCCATTTTTCTATAGCTTTCTTATCTTCTAGCATGATTGGCAATGTGATCACCAATGGTGAAGTATGGTTCAAGTATTCATTTGGAATTTCTGCTACTGAAAATGTGATTTTCTGTTTTTCCCATTCTTCTAAAGTTGTTATCTTTTCTTCCTCCATGATCTTTCTTCCTCTACAATCTCGCTTGTATATTTTTCCCTTCATATTACTATGAAATTCATCAATCATTGTCTTTGTGATCATATTACATTATTCTTTTTTGCAATCTCCATCTACTGACTTCATTTGATCTTCAAATTTTCCACAATTCCCTCAAATTTAGGCTACCACAATTCTCAAGTCCCTGTTTCTAGCGCCAATTATGTAGTTGCAGAATAACCTACAACTACACCCTCAATAGAATTAGTAAAAACTAAAGAAGTTCTTGATGATGAATAACAATTTTCTTATTAATGTTCTCAATTGATTACAAAGAAGTGTCTAAATGGAATTAGAATAGTTACAACTTTCTCTATTCTCTTTCCTAAGATATTTTCTAACACTCACTAAAAGAACCTCCCGAATTTTACATTTGAACTCCTATTTATAGTAAAATTTATACAGTTGTATATGAATTACGAAGTATCGCAACTCATACTCGCAAAATTACTCCATCTTCGCAAAACTTCATATTTATCCGCGCTACTTCTATCATCGTATCATTTTATACCTCTTTTCCCCTTTATTTATTACGATACTCGTGAACTATTATCTTGCGATATTCAGTACCTACACAAAGCAATGATTATTCTAATGTGCCTGTGGTTTGTGATGAATATTTGATTGATGCTAATGTTGAAAAAGGCCAATCCTTGGGCACTTGTGTTGATAATTGTGTAGCTAACTCAACTCTTGATCTTAATAATGATCATTCGCCTATTCAAAAGGATGAGTTAGAGTTGAGCAACACTAAATTCAGCGACGTATGACCTTATTTTAACTATGAAAGTGACGGTGATTATGATACATTGCTTGAAACAACTCATGGTGGCAACAACGAGGAGTGTACTGCAGAATCTTTTTGGGATCAAGATGAACATGAAGAGGACTATGATGGCACTTATGTAGATAACTCAAGTATTGATCTTAATAATGATCAAGAGCCTATTCAAAGGGTGGATCTTGAGGATGATGCATTTTTGAGTGTTCTAAAGAAATTCCTCATAGTGAAATTTGGATCCGCAGTAGAGCATGTGCCTAATAACGAAGAGGAGTATGTTGAGAATGAAACCAATTTAACCAATATTGTGGAAGACCCAATTGAGCATGCAAAAGATTGTAACGAAGATGTTGATATCGAGACTTTGGTTAAGGCAGAAACGAATGAAGAATTGTTGCAAGTTTCAATAGAGGACCACGATGTGCAAGAGGTAAGTAATTCACTTGAAGTTTCTAAGGATAAAGAGGATACTATAATACAATAGTTGCAAGGTTTGGCTAATCCTTTGCCTATTTATCCTTCTCCTTTACCTATTATTGGCTTGAATATATGTGCTTCGAGAATATTGTTAAATGACTTTGTTTCTCGATATCCACCATTAGAAACTTTTGATTCTCATACTATGAATGTTTGCAAATAAGAAACCATAGAAGTCCCTGATTTTTATGTTCTTTATACACTTCCAAGTGTAGAAAAGAATAAGTGTGGGGGAAACTTCTATGGGGCGATAGCTTCAATTCTATTTTCTTGTACTAATATTTGTGTGAAGCTAATATTTGCAAAACAGGTTACATGGAAGGATCCCCAACTTTTCCGATTATTGGTGTATGGGGAATTCGTCTTGCAAGTCGGGCTGACGACTTTAAACCAAGCGCTAAGTAGGAGGCAACCCACCGGTTTTGTATTTTTACCTTTATCTTTTTATTCTTTAAGCATTTTATCTTTATTTTCTTGTTTTTGCATATCTTTTGCGGAATTTCCCACCTTGAACTTTCTTTGGATGATTCAATTTTACATTGAGGACAATGTAAAGTTTAAGTGTGGGGGAGCATTTATATATTTGTATAGTTTGTTTTAGTTTGTTTTATGCCTTTAGTAAAAAAAAAAAAAAATCAGAAAAAATCAGAAAAATAGAAAAACCAAGAAAAAATTTGTGCTTTTTGAACTCCGAAATCTAGAAACTTGTGCCTTTAGGATGACACCATTAGTGGATGGAACCATTTTGAATGCAGGAGTTGAGGAACCAATTAACTAAAAGGGACGAACTTAGCTGAAATCACAATTAACATGATAGTTGTTACCATATCTCGGAATATCACCATATCACATTCTATTTTTATTTTTCCATATTTATCTATTGTTCTTTAAGTGCTTTGGTGGGTCACTGAAAATCGAGTTGTTATTACTGCTAGGATGAAATAGAGTGATTGAGTTGCTAAAAAAAAAGAAAAAAAAGAGACCGACCAATTAGACCAAACGGAATAAAAATGACACTTGGGAATAGTAGTATGTGTGAAACGTAGTCCCTGTCTCCGTCGCCTAAACAAGCGTGGAATGCAGGATCCAAGGCAACTATCACATACTTGCTGACAAGAAGCATGCGCTTTGATCCAAAAGATTTAATCATGCTATCTAAAAAAAAAAAGTGAAAAAGAAAAGAAAAGAAAGTATTATATTATTGAATAAAGTCACTCCTGGTTCCCTTGTATATGCCAGTGAGTTGATGTAGAAATAAGTTTGTTGACCATTGGTTCCCTTGTATATTCCAGTGTGTTGACACTAGAATTGACCAGTATCTCAATCCAATAGGATGCATAGGTTCATCTTGGCGGTGACCTTCAGACAGATATGGGAAACATCGATCACTTGTGAACATTCTCCAACATCTACATCTATATCCATCTTATTAATCTTTTCATTGTGATTGTGGTTTGTTAGTTTCCGAGTATTTTGGCTTGTTCGACTATATAATTAGAGCTTTATTTACTAATACTTGAATTGAATTTGCAAGGTACCTCCTCTTGTAGTCATTTTGGATTCGTTCATTGATTTGTCACAAATAGACGGAGTTGGAAATATAGGTTTTGTAGGTATATCTCTAGTAAACCTTCAAGAGACTATAACTCGTCCACTAGGGACACCTAGGGGTTTAAAGGCTTGTTATTTATGCTAAAAGTGACCGTAGCCTCGACGACATGGATTTGTTGTATTTTAAGTTTTGTTTTGTTTTGTTTGCTCGAGGACTAGCAAAGATGAAGTGTGGGGGAATTTGATAGGTGCCTAAAACACCTAATTCTAGTATCGGTATCTTACATTTGTCTAAGCTATTTTTATTATAAAATGGTATATTACGTTTGTTTTTTATGTTTTCAGGTATTTAGTATGATTTGGCATAAACAAAGAAAAAATGGAGGTTTAAAGCACTGCTCAGAATCAGTGAAGTTGTTGGTTACAAACCATTGGAATAGTCAAGAAATACCACTGAAGTTCAGCTGGCATTTGCGGAAGAAGCTAGCCATCATCCCGGTTCTGTCAGGTAAACCAAGACAGCGACCCATTAAGACAACACGGTCCAATAAAGGCATGTGTGTTTGCTAGAGGGAAATACAAGGAAAAGAAGTTAGGTCTCTTTTGAAACCAAAATTTAGTGAGCAGAAGACCCAAGCCGTTGTTTTTCCAGAGATCATTCGGACCGAGCCCTGCAGATTTGCCGTCAGTACAAGTCAAGGTTCAAGGGTTAGGACAAGTGAGAAGAACACGAATTCTGGTGGAGTTTGGATCTGAAATCAGTTGAAGTCTCACGTTCTTGCTGCCAGTAACAATGGTGATGAATAGAGACGAAGATTGAAGTATGTTGCTGAGTTTTGTGAATGATTTTTGAGAATGGGTTTTCTTTGTATGTATGTCTAAGAACAGGTAAGGAGATGGAATGTCAACGAAATCAACAACAGCTTCATATGTGTAGAACCACCAAGACGTATACCACCTGTTTGAGAAAAGGCCCGAATGATTAGTTCCATAACTGCACGATGTGGCAATGGTTATTGCCTGTGAAGAATTGTATACTCGAGTTTGTGCAGCTTCTTAACTGCAATGGAATGGATGGAAGCCATAGACAGTGCAGGTGGAAAATCTAGCGTGAATTGAGATGGTTGTTATCAGGGAAGTTCAAGGAATAAGACTGTGATGAGGTTATGGAGGTGGATGAGTATTGCGCTGCGACCGTGGAATAGGTTATTAAATCAGATCGGAGAATACGGGTTTGCTGTGTTTGATGCTTAGAGTTCAAGCTCAGTTGGGTGAGTCAGGTGGTGATTCTGAGCTTAACATGACTAATGGAGGAAAGATGGTGGTGTTGCTGGTGTGTGGTTGGTCGGAGGAGCATGCGCTATTGTTGTTGAGGGCTGATGGCTGTGAATGATTGCAGTTGCAGTTATGCTGCTGGGTGTGGGCTTATGGAACTGAAGGCATGAATGGAGTTGGCCTTGAACTAGGCTGATGCTGTGAGATGGAATGCATGAAGCTGGTACAAGTGCAGCTGCCAATGAACATGATGGAGTTGATTGTGCAGGTTTGCTGCAATGGTGTAAAGGAGCAGCTGGTGTTGATTTAGGTGGAGACTGTTGGCTGGACTGGTTTATATGATGCAATAAAGCAGTGATGCTGTATGTTTGACATGAATGGAGTTGAGTTTGCAATTTTGAGATGAGCTGCTAGGCTAAGGCAATGCAGTGAGAGCAATGGACAATGTTGTTGCTTTGTGTGGTTGTGCTGTGCTCTGCGAGCAGATTTTGCAGGGGACAAGAACTGGTGGAGAATGCTACTGGTTGTGTGTGATGAGTTTCTCAAGTGTTCGAGATGCTTGTTTCGTGATGATTTTGCTTCTACTGACATGGAAGTAACAATAGGTTGACTTAATGCTTGCTGTTATGTGGAGCTGAGAAGCTGAGGGAATGACAGAAGATGATCTGGTACTGATGGGATTGTTGGCAGTCACTGCGAATGATTCACAGAGATGGAGGTGGTTATGATGGAGCTATGAAGTTACTGATGTTATTGCCATGGTTCCGCAGGGATATGAAGTAGAATCTAACCAGGTGGCAGTGGCTGTGATTGCTAGAAGAAACAGGTTTTGCTGAAAAAAATAGCTAAGGAGCTGCGAGGAGGCAACTGAGACTGCAATATATGATTGCCATGGGTGTTGGAGGTATGTATGATTACATGGTATGAATTTCAGGATTAAGAAATAGCTGGTGGTGATCTCAGAGGGTTCAAGAAAGTTGCAGCCGCAGTGCAAAAACGGAGCAGAATTGGTGCACATGTGGCACTAGTCCGGGATGCCGGATTTCGGAAGTTAAAGTATGAATTGAAATGTTTCAGTGAATCATGAAGGGGGTATGTGTTGGATTCAAGAGTTGGCTGCCGGACATATGAGCTACGCGTCGCGCTTTTGGGTGCGTTTTCGCAAGGGATAGAGAGTTGGTTTGGATGATTTTTCTGAATGTTTAAAATGCAGGGAAGGAAGGATGAGCTTCTGGGAGTATGCACTAGCTAGTGACAATTTCTGAAGAGAGAAGTGTCCTGAAACAATTTTCCGGTGACCGGATTCCGACGCCGATTACCGGATTCCGGCGATGACGTCATTAAATCCGACAACAGCTTTTGGACCCAAAAATTCCAGAGATTTATTTTCACTCACGGGATTGTCAGACCACTTGGAGACGGGTTTGAGAAGACTTAACCTAATTTTGGGAAAGTATCCTTATGAGGAGAAAAGCATATAAATATAAAACTCTTTTTTCTAAACCTAGACACATCTCCATTAGGGGGCAGATTCTACTTTTGCCTAGGGTTTTGGACAACATGATAGAACTTTTTATCTTTGTTATGAACTCCATGAGCATGAGCTAATTTTATTATTGGTGATGGATTGATTTGATTTCACATAACATGTTTCTTGTTCAATAAATTAGTTTTGTCTTATATTATCGTTTATGATTCACCATTAATATTGTTGCATGATTGAATGTTAGTTTTGTCAAGTTGCAAATTGGTAGAACTCACATGCATATCTTTTGCTAGATTAGGGTTATTATACGCAAAAGTGATAATTCCTAATTGCATGTAGCACAAATATGGTTATTGCTTGTAGAGATATATCCTAGTAACCATATGTGAACCATAACCTTTGTTAAATCAGATTAGTGCTTTTACACGTTCGATTGCTTTGATTGGCTTGATTTCATAGAACTTAATGCATCTAGGGAATTAAACCTGATTAGTGCTTTTACACGTTAGGTTGTTCTTTTAGATAGAACTCATACTCGCATCTTTTAATGTGTTTGTTGATGACAAGAAGAAATTAGCGGGATATTCTTGCGATCAAGGTATTCTAGGGCCATTGATAAAATAGAGATTAAATGTCAATTCTAATTATTGTTTTAAAAGCATGTTTGTGAATGAATATGAATCCTTAACCAATATATTTTCTACTTGATTTATTTGTTTATTTATTTATTTGCTTTTAGTTTATTTTACTTTATTAAAAATCAGAAAAATCCCCCCTTGTGACTTTTAGGAAACCGAAACATATTGACAACGAAAGCCTCTCTGTGGATACGAACTCTTTCTTATCACTACTACATTTATTTTAGTTGAGTGAGGAAGTGAAATTATATTTGTGTCAGCTGACAACCGACCATACGCCATAAAGGTTCGTCCCATTCTTATGTCTCTGCGAAATTTTATTCGTGTTTCTTGCGATATTTGCACATTTCTTATTTGCTATGTCATTGGAAGAATCTCGCAGTTTTGATATAGAAAAAAAAAATTATTATCCGTCTCATCATTTAATATACCATCATTTCTAATATTGCAGAATTTGTTATTGATAATATCTTTTCAGATATAATCTATTCCATGGTATATCAAGTCTTTGACCAACATCTCTACCTTCTGGGTCCATTAATTTGTATGCCCCGGTTCCAACTATCTCTTTAATGATGTACGGTCCATCCCACTTTCTCGCCAGCTTTCTACCATTTTCTCGCTGATACACTGGTGTTTCTCGTAACACTAAATCACCTGGTTGGAACTCACGTATTTTGACACGTTTGTTATACTCGCGAGCTAATCTACGCTGATAATTTTCCATGTGTTGTAGGGCTTTTTCTCTCTTTTCTTCTAATTCATCAAGTTTATTTAGAATCATACCAGCACTAAGATTCTTCTCCCAAACTTCTCTTTTTGTTGTAGGAATAACAACTTCTGTTGGTAATACAGCTTCAACCTCATATGTCAGACTAAAAGGTGACATTCCAGTAGCTTCCCGTTTATTTGTATTGTAAGCCCATACTACATTATGTATTTGTTCACAT
The DNA here is from genome assembly GCA_023529315.1 of Papaver bracteatum. NCBI lineage: Eukaryota > Viridiplantae > Streptophyta > Magnoliopsida > Ranunculales > Papaveraceae > Papaver > Papaver bracteatum. The sequence continues at coordinate 2,332,928 of JAJJWX010001315.1, forward strand.
CATGCCCTGTGGTGTCCCTCTAATTTCTTCTTCAGTATATCTGCAATTGTCTTATTTGTTCCCTCTGCCTGTCCGTTGGCTTGTGGATATAGTGGTGTTGATTTTTGATAGGTGTCTAAAACACCTAATTTTATATTTAGTATTTATGCTTTCTTTGCTATCTTTTCGTGTGAATTATGTATCTTATATTCACTTTTGAGTTTCATAGGTGTTTTGGAGTCATTATGAGCAAAAGAAGAAGAGATTACCCATTTGGAGCAAAAAGGCAACAAGGTCAATTCACAGGAGATATTTGGAGCATGCTAGGTTGCGCAAGAGGAATTATGCATGAAATTAAGCTGTCAGTCTCCTAGAGCTGACAGAACTGAGAATCTGGTTAGCCTTTAACCACCACAGCGGGGTGCCAATATAAACTTCACTCATTACCTAACCCTAGCTTTCTGGGAAAACATTTCTCTCCATCATTATTTGCACTTGAACCAGAAATTGAGAAGAAAAGAGAATAGCTGCGCAGCAGCCTAGAAAACCGAGAGATTCTAAGGTGATAAATTCATCCAACCATGGTATTGGGCAAAAGTTTGATGTTGAGAATGGAGTGAACATTGGAGATCGCTACCATTGATGGGTTCAGAAACAAGGTTCAGAAATGGAGAGTGGGATTTCTGGCCGAGATTACAAGGAAGATGGGTTTGCATTGAATTGAAGATTCACATCAGGTTTGAGCCAACATAAGAAGAACCTAGCTGCTGCCATTAACAATGGGCAGTACATGTAGAAGAAAGTCAGTGAAGACAAGCTGTTGCTTTTGAATGATGCGATTGAATGATGTTTCTGAGTTTCAATGATTTGAATTTATGGTTTGTGTTGAGATGATTGTTGCAGGGAAGGATTTTGTGAAATTTCCAATGTACCAGCAGTACATAACCTTCACCAGTGCACAATATACACACAAGGTTCTTGTATAAAAGATTGAATGAAGAGGTTGGAAGAGATGGCTAATGGTGCTTGTATGGGTTTAATGGTGATGAAGTTTTACAGGGAAGAATGCTGGCACTTTGAAGACCTGGGTTCTGATTGAATGATGCATTGATTGTGTTGCTGCACTTGGGTTGGAGCTAATGGAGTTGGTTTGGCTGTGCACAAGAAGTGGAATTGGGGTTGAGTGATGTTGTGGGTCTGGTGGTTCAATGGAGGAGGTCTGGTTGTGCAGCTGGCTCTGTGGTCAGTTTATGGCTTGTGTTGCAGAGCTGTGAATGAAGCTACTTGTTGAGGGAAGCTTGAGCTGGTGATTCTTATTGGAACTGAGATGGTGGACTAGTTTGGTGATAGTTGATCGAGATGTTTCTATTTGAAATTAGTTGCGTGGCTGGTAAATAAGACAGAGCTGGAACTTGATGGTGGTATCTGTTGAAATGCTTTTGCTACTGATGGTTCTTGTGCTGTGTGAAGTGTAGTTGAGGAGGCATTGCATGCATGAATTTGTCGCTGCAGAATGGTCGAGGCTGGTGATGTTATTATTGTAAGCGGTAGCTGCGGGGAATGGAACGGTGGACTAACTGAAGCAGACAAAAGTGAAGAAATTGCGACTAGAGGAGTTAGACCGCTTCGCAGGTGAATAGAAGGAAGGAAGAAATGGTTAGCAGCTGCAAGTAGACGAGCATTAGCTGGAGCTGAGTGATATTGCAGGTTACTGACCAAGGTTATGAAGTGCATCCGGAGGTAATGCTGCTCTGGAGTTTCTTTTAGGCAAGAAGAGATTTCCGTTGTCAAGGAAGTTAGGTAGAGACCCAGCTCGAGCTTGGGTTCAGATTTAGAAGTTGGCAAAGGAGATGAAACGGGAGCTACAGGATTAAAAATCTGTTGATGTTGGTTAAGTTGTTCTTTGTGTTGCGTAGTAATGGGAATGAAATGCGTGAACTGGTGGTTTATGAGGTTGGAGTTCGGGAGGTGACGAACAATCTTTGTCTACTGGTGCAAAGGGAGATTGTGGTTTGCTGGCACGAGTCTATGACATTGCTTGGAATGATTGGAGAGTTTAAGTGATACAAAGAATGGGTCTTCCATTGAATTGCTTCACTGAATGTGAATAACTGTGAATGGAAGAAAGTGTCAGTGAAGGCCTAAGCAGTTTTGGAGTTTCTACATAAACAGTGCGAAAACGCAGCGAAAATGGTGCACCGGTGGTACTAGCCCGGAATGCCGAATTTCAGAGCTTAGAGTATGGATATTAATGTTTCAGTCAATCATGAAGTGGGTTCGAGTCGGATGCAAGAATCGATGGCCAGATATATGAGCTACATGACGCGCTTTTGGGTGCGTTTTCGCAAGAACAAGAAATTGGTTTAGGTGGTATTTTGTGAATGTTTGAATTGCAGATAAATGGAGTTGATCTGCTGGGAGTGTGCACTTGCCTGGTGACGTCCCCCAATGGTTCAAGTGATCGGAGAAAGTTTTCCGGTGACCGGATTCCGGCGATGACGTCAGCAATTCCGGCGACCAGTTTTGGACCCAAATTTTCCAGAGACTTGTTTTCACACATGGGCTTGGTGGACGAATTTAAGACGGGTTTTGAGAAGACTTGACCTACTTTTGGGTATCCTTTTGGGAGAGGCATATAAATAGAACTTTTTCTCTAAACCTAGATATCTTTTATCATATCTTCTTCTACTTTTGTTTCTAGGGTTTGTGAACATGATATGGTTTCTCTTTTTTCTTGTTATGAACTCCTTGAATATGAGTACTTAATTTTGTTATTGGTTATGGAATAATTGGATTTCATATATTATGGTTTTTGATATGATAAATTAGTTTTGTCACCATATTTTATCGATTATGATTCACTGTTTATATTGTTACATGAATTGAATGCTTGTTTGATCGAGTCGCGAATCGGTTGAATTTGTGTTCATCTCTATTGCTAGATTAGGGTTTGTTATATGTAAAAGTGATAGATTCCTGATTACAAGTAGCATGAATATGGTTATAGCTTGTAGTGATGCATCCTTATAATCATATGTGAACCATAACCTTTGTTAAATTTAATTAGTGCGCTTTCCACGTTCAATTGCTTTGATTGGCCTGATTTCATAGAACTTAATGCATCTAGGGAATTAAACTTGATTAGTGCTTTTACACGTTAGGTTGTTCTCTTAGATAGAACTCATACTCGTATCTTTTAATGTGTTTGTTGATGACAAAAGGAGATTAGCGGGATATTCTTGCGATCAAGATATTCTAGGGCTTTTGATAAAAATTGAGATTAAATATCAATTCTAATTATTGTTTTGAAAACATATTTGTGAATGAAGATGAATCCTTAACCAATATTCTCACTATTTTGATTTGCATGTTACTTTTTATTGTTTTGCTTTTATTTTATTTTAGTATATAAAAATCAGAAAAATACCCGGTGTTATTGATAGGAAACCGAAACAACTTGACAACCTAGACCTCTCTCTGGGATCGATCCTTTATTGCCCTTGCTATATTTATATTTTGAGTAGTAAGAAAGTGTAAATTATATTTGTGTCGATTGACAACCGATCAATTTTCCACATTTAATCTTAAATCCATTAAGTAACAATTCGATATTCTGTCCTTCAAACTATTTTCCATTATCAGATACCAACTATGCAGGAATCCCAAATCTGCAAATTATATTTTCAAATATGAATGTAAAAATGTCTTTGTCGCGGATGTGTTGCACTGCCTTTACTTCTCCCCATTTTGTGAAATAATTTGTAGCGACAATTAAATATCTTCTTTTTCCAGAACCTGGTACAAATGGTCCCACAATATCCAGCCCCCATTTTCCAAAAGGCCACACACTGGTTGAGGATGACAATGGTGCCCCTGGTGCATGTGTTTTCTTTCCATATCGCTGACAATCTTCGCATCGTCTTGAAAGTTACTTTGCGTCCTCATGCATGTATGGCCAATAATAACCTTGCATTTTTGTTCTGTATGCAAAAGATCTTCCCCCACTGTGATTACCAGTGTCTCCACTATGCAACATCTTTAACACCTTTTGTCCTTCTTACCGTGTCAAGCATCTTAGCGATGGTCCATTAAAAGATTTACGATATAATACTCCATCTCTTAATTCATAATTTGTTGCTCGGCTTTTTAACTTATGTGTTTCTAATTTATTTCTTGGTGTCTCCACTCTTGCCAGATATGCATGAAGTTCTGCTTGCCAGTCTGCAATATTGCCTTTTGGTTCTTATTCACCACCTTCTATCATCATCACATCTTCTTCATCTTCTTCTTCCTTATTGACTGAGGATGATACAAGTGTTTGAAATTTTATGCATATCGCAACTGGATTTATCATCATGCTAGATATGAAAGCAAAAGCATCTGCGAGTCTGTTATCTTTTCTTGATATATGTCTCCATTTTATTTTTGGAATTCTCGCAGATAATTATTCAACAAGGTTCTTGTATTTCTTCAAAGATGGTTCATTTTTTGTGTATTCTCCTTCTATCTGGTGAATAACCAATATCTCAGGAAATTTATCATCTTAATCACCAAGATCTTCCTCAATATTCTCATTAGAAGAGATTACATTGGAATGAGACTTGGTTGAGGGTTTCTTCTTTGTCCTCCTCTCGTAAACAACATCTTGAAGTTTCCTTTTCCCTTTGTGAAGAGCATCATCTTGACTACCAGAAGCTTGGGTAACCTTCGCAGAACGAAGAGTTTGTTGTCTTGCAGTAAACCTTTTAGAAGAATTAGAACTCTTATTTTCACTCATGACAATCTCGGGGAAGAAGTGGAACCTGCAAATTCAAATAAGGATAAGAAACAGAGGCAACAATATATTGTTTAAGAAAAATACAAGAGTGTTTCTTACCTCATTTGAAATTAAAAGGTAACAAAAAGATAAGGAGATGGAAGTACATACATTTCTATAAACCCAAGGTTGATAATGGCGGTTACGAAGGTTCGCAGGAAGTTCTACTATCCCAGAAATATAAGAACCCGATAATATTAAAGGGTACTTATACCAATCTTCATCATTAGAACGACGAGGTGTCTTATTATTTCCTGAGGCATAATCAATATCGTGCATGAGAAGATCATCTGCTGCGATATTAGCTTTACGATGAAGACGAACACCCCAATGATTATCTTCTTTCCTCGCAGGAATTAGTGTGTAATTTTTGAAGAAACCCTCAACTGTATAATTCGCATCAACAATTTCCATATTTTCAAATCCAGGTTTCCTAAGATCAACTAAATACAAAGATTTCCCAAAAGCGGCACGATTTGCGAATTCAACTAAGAGGCGAATACAATCACCAGTCAATTGGTAAATGGCACAAGAAAAATTGGGGTGGGAAATAATTTCATAGAATAGAGGAAAGTTAACATCATAAAGAGGAAGAGGAAGACATGCGAGGATTTGACCTCGTGAGATTAAAATTTTCTGATCATCCCAAACATAGTTTGTAAAGAGCTTCACACAGAGAGAAGATTTATTATCATAACCTTCAATCTCAGAGAGAATGAGGTCCCTATCAGGAAGTTCCGCATTAATCTGTTCAATAGTTTTCTTCTTTGGTGCCATTGAATATAAGATGGAAAATAGAAAGGAAAAAAGATAAAAGAGATTGCAGAGGCAGAAGCGGTGAAGAAGATGAATAAGATAAGAGAATAAAAAGCAAAAACAAAGGATAACATTTATAAATAGAGAGAGTTTGATGAAGATAGAAACTCATTAATACGAGTAAGCGTGAACGGTTGAAAAGAACGGTTACGAAGAAACGTGTCAAAAAGGTAAGGGAAAAGTAAAAAGACGTGTTGCGAACTTGATGGGTGGTAATAACTACACTAAATTTACGAGAATAGGGATTCTCATGACATTTCATCTTCGTAGAATTGACATGAGAAGAGGCAAGATGTAGGTACTGAATATCGCAAGATAATAGTTCACGAGTATCGTAATAAATAAAGGAGGAAAGAGTTATAAAATGATACGATGATAGAAGTAGTGCGGGGAAATATGAAGTTTTGCGAGGATGAAATAATTTTGCGAGGATGAATTGCGATACTTCGCAATTCATATACAGCTTCATAAGTTTTACTATAAATAGGAGTTCAAATGTAAAATTCAGGAGGTTCTTTTAATGAGTGTAAGAAATTATCTTAGGAAAGAGAATAGAAAAAGTTGTAACTATTCTAGTTCCATTTTGATAATTCTATGTAATCAACTAAGAGAATTAATAAGAAAGTTATCATTCACCATCAAGAACTTCTTGAGTTTTTACTAATTCTATTGAGGGTGTAGTTGTAGATTATTCTGCAACTACAGCAACCATCGCAAATGACTCAAATCTCCAACTCGCCATCATTACCACTTCACCCTCTGCACCTCTTCCCTCATCTGAAGAAGCATCAGTAGGGGTCGATGCTGCTTTTAAAGTTTTGTCTGACATTTTAGATGATGCCAGGAAATATTCTACTGACCCTTTCAAATATGATGTTTTGCGAGACTTTAATCAAATATTTTGGTTCTGATCGAACTGCTTCGCGAGCGTCTTTAGAAAATGAAGTTGAATCTCTAAAGAGAAATCTCCAAGCCAAAACTTCAGAATGTGATATTCTTGATCACAAGCTTCGCAACTCTTTACTTGATTGCGAAAATCTTCGCAATAAAAACAAGGAGTTAAAAGGTATAGTTCTTCTGTCTTTGCCTCTAATTTTTCTATTTTAGTAGATTTTCATCTTTTCTGTACTCAATTCCCTTTTAAATATTTGGTTTGCCAATTTAGCTTTAAATGAGAAACGATTAATGAAGATATTTCAATTTGAGTCTGTTGCTGAAGAAGCCCGTGCTGAGAGAGATTCTTTGATGGATCAATATAATATATTAGATAATCTTTACAAATATTTGATCGATCAAATAGATAATCTTACCAATGAGAATGATCAATTAGCTCAAAGGCACAATCTATTAAGTAGCGAAGTTACTCGCCTCTCATATTTGTTAACCCAAGCTAACTTGGCGATGGAATCTTTATCAGATGGAAATAAAACTTTGTCTCAGGAGAAACATAGATTTTTAAACAAGATGGAGATCTCCTCACAACAAATAAACATTCTTCAGAAAGTGTGTAACGATCAAGAACAATCTCTTCATTCATTAAAAGACGAACTCAAGGAAATAACCGAGTCTTCTGCTACTGAGAAAGATAAACTTATCAAAGGCAGGTTAACTCGTTTAAAGGCCAGTAAACTCCAAGATCAATATTCTCAGTTAGAAGAATCTTACTCCTTATTAGCAAAAGAAAATACTTATCTCCACTCTAAAGAAGAAATTATAAAATATCGCCTGAAGGGTATAATTGGAGATAACTTTGATGATGCCATGAACCAATGGGAGAATTGTTTCTTAACATTAATTCAAAACTTAACTTCTCAAAAAGAAGGTAGTCATTTTGACTGCCTTAATTGTTAATTTCTCTATTTTATTTCTCTGCTATATTTGTTGCGAGATTCTCATCTAAATATTTTCTTGTCAATTTATGTTTCTCGCAGAATCTGAAAAAGGCCTTCACTCTACCATTTCTGATTTGACTGAAAAATTGGATAAAGTTCGCAAAGAAAATGGAGTGCTCACCGCCAATCTTGCGCTCGAGCAAAGAGGAGATATCACTACCTTGAATACTTCAAAAATATAGAGATCAGAAATCGTGATAGAGGTTTCCTTCGCAAGGTTCATCTTAATGCTGAAGTTCTTGTGAATGACATTCTGATATCCCAGTCTCTCCCTCATGTATCCATTGATCCTCTAGAAGTAGATGATGATGAAATTCTTCTTCCCATTGATAATGATCTAAACTATGCAAGTGGTGAAGAAGATGCCTCTCAAGAGGACACATCAGAAGAAGAAAAAAGTCCTTCTAGAGAAGTAGCTACTGGTGGTGAAGTAATTACTTGTGAAAAGTTATATGAAGGAGAAACTCGAGATGATCGTGACGCGAAGAATATTGGCAAGGAGAATGAAGCTGACGAGACTATTGGCGAGACCAATATTGAAGCTTGAGTTTTGTTTTTGTTTTCTTTTTCTTCCTCTTTCTTGCGAGCAATGTATCTTTATGCAACTTTGGAATTCAATTTTATTTCTGTTATTTTGAATATTCTCAAGGAAAATAATGATATTTTATTTATCAACTCCCATATTCGCCCCTCATTATCTTTCTTTTGATGAACAAGTATTTACCGCATTTTCTCCTAGCGAACTGTGTTGTGAATAGTACTTGCAAAAATTATGTATAATACTGCGATATTATGAATACTTTTGCGAAATTGTGAATAATCCTGATGTGTGATCCTGAATAATATTTATGAGAAATTTTGAAGGATACTTGTTTTTCATCATCTCTTCTATGATGAACAAATCTTTCCTGCATTCTTAAAAGAAAATAGTTAATGTTTGGAATTATTCTGTTGGTCTTATTTTGCCTTCCTAATTAAAGGTCTTATTTTGCCAATTTTTTGTGTCTGCGACAAAATCGCAGGACGTCTTTACATTTGCATGTAAAAACCCGTTGATCTTGCCTTATCCATATTTTGTCAATTTCTCTGCGACAATATGACAAGTCAAAAACTCCCTTGCGAGAACAAAGCTTTATGACATTTCCATCTTGCGATAAAATCGCAGGACGTCTTTACACTTTCATGTAAAAACCCATTGATCTCATCTTAACCTTTTCTCATGGCTTGTTTCCACCGTATAATATTTGTCACGCGACAATATGACAGGCCTAATGTTCTTGCGATCATAAAGCCCCATGAAATTTTCGTCTTTAGACACTTATCAACTCCTTAATGGAGGGTGCCGCCCTTATCTCCCCCCTGGTTGCCCCTTCAAGGAGGGCACATCGGCCATACAAGACTAGATCCTCCCATCCGGTCTTAACAACAACCAGCTGTTTTTGCAGCCTCTTATCCTTTATGCCTATATGGCTTATAGTTACAAGACTGCACCCTAAGTGGGGTTTTCTTCGGGCCGAGTGCATCATATCCAAGACTTGCCAAGAATGGACAGGGTAGTTTCGTACTCCCCGGGCACCCTTCGCTCAACCGTGTACCTTGGCGCCTTAGTTATACTTTGCACTCCTTAGAAGAGACCCTCGGTCATCCAACCAAGGTATAACCTTATATAGTTGGAAATCCAAGGTACCTCCCCCGGATAGGTTTTCTTTAATCCCAGCATATCCATGACTCAGGTTCCAGCAACGATATAACCTTATCCCTAAGTCATGAAAAGAGATACCCCCTTATTTAATGCACTTTAGGTCTTACATTTGCCTCTTGCGAAGTTGTATTCGCGAACTAGGGTGTACGCTGATAGGTGTCTAAAACACCTAATTCTAGTATCGGTTTCTTACATTTGTCTAAGCTATTTTTCTTGTAAAATTGTATATTACGTTTGTTTTTTATGTTTTCAGGTATTTAGTATGATTTGGCATAAACAAAGAAAAATTGGAGGTTTAAAGCACTGCTCAGAATCAGTGAAGTTGTTGGTTACAAACCACTGGAATAGTCAAGAAAGACCACTGAAGTTCAGCTGGCATTTGCGGAAGAAGCTAGCCATCATCCCGGTTCTGGCAGGTAAACCAAGCCAGCGACCCATTAAGACAACACGGTCCAATAAAGGCATGTGTGTTTGCTAGAGGGAAATACAAGGAAAAGAAGTTAAGGTCTCTTTTGAAACCAAAATTCAGTGAGCAGAAGACCCAAGCCATTTTTGTTCCAGTACCGTCGACCGAGCCTGCAGATTTGCCGTCAGTACAAGTCAAGGTTCAAGGGTTAGGACAAGCTCGTACAAGTGAGAAGAACACGAATTCTGGTGGAGTTTTAGGACTGAAATCAGTTGAAGTCTCACGTTCTTGCTGCCAGTAACAATGGTGATGAATAGAGACGAATATTGAAGTGTGTTGCTGAGTTCTGTGAATGATTTTTGAGAATGGGTTTGCTTTGTATGTATGTCTAAGAACAGGGAAGGAGATGGAATATCAACGAAATCAACAACAGCTTCATATGTGTAGAACCACCAAGACGTATACCACATGTTTGAGAAAAGGCCCGAACGATTAGTTCCACAACTGCACGATGTGGCAGTGGTTATTTCCGGTGAAGAATTGTATACTCGAGTTTGTGCATCTTCTTAACTGCAATGGAATGGATGGAAGCCATAGACAGTGTAGGTGGAAAAGATAGCGTGAATTGAGATGGTTGTTATCAGGGAAGGTCAAGGAAGAAGACTGTGATGAGGTTATGGAGGTGGATGAGTATTGCGCTGCGACCGTGGAATAGGTTATTAAATCAGATCGGAGAATACGGGTTTGCTGTGTTTGATGCTTAGAGTTCAAGCTCAGTTGGGTGAGTCAGGTGGTGATTCTGAGCTTAACATGACTAATGGAGACGAAGATGGTGGTGTTTCTGGTGTGTGGTTGGTCGGAGGAGCATGCGCTATTGTTGTTGAGGGCTGATGGATGTGAATGATTGCAGTTGCAGTTATGTTGCTGGGTGTGGGCTTATGGAACTGAAGGCATGAATGGAGTTGGCCTTGAACTAGGCTGATGTTGTGAGATGGAAAGAATGAAGCTGGTACAAGTGCATCTGCCAATGAACATGATGGAGTTGATTGTGTAGGTTTGCTGCAATGGTGTAAAGGATCAGCTGGTGTTGATTTAGGTGGAGACTGTTGGCTGGACTGGTTTATATGATGCAAGAAAGCAGTGATGCTGTATGTTTGACATGAATGGAGTTGAGTTTGAAATTTTGAGATGAGATGCTAGGATAAGGCAATGCAGTGAGAGCAATGGACAATGTTGTTGCTTTGTGTGGTTGTGCTGTGCTCTGCGAGCATCTTTTGCAGGGGATAAGAACTGGTGGAGAATGCTACCGGTTGTGTGTGATGAGTTGCTCGAGTGTTCGAGATGCTTGGTTCGTGATGATTTTGCTGCTACTGACATGGAAGTAACAATAGGTTGACTTAATGCTTGCTGTTATGTGGATCTGAGAAGCTGAGGGAATGGCAGAAGATGATCTGGTACTGATGGGATTATTGGCAGTCACTGCGAATGATTCACGGAGATAAAGGTGGTTATGCTGGATCTATGAATTTACTGATGTTATTTCCATGGTTCCACAGGGATATGAAGTAGAAGCTAACCATGTGGCAGTGGCTGTGATTGCTAGAAAAAATAGGTTTTTCTAAAAAAATGGCTAAGGAGCTGCGAGGGGGCAACTGAGACTGCAATAGATGATTGCCATGGGTATTGGCGGTATGTATGATTACATGGTATGAATTTCAGGATTAAGGAATAGCTGGTGGTGATCTCAGAGGGTTCAAGAAAGTTGCATCCGCAGTGCGAAAACGGAGAAGAATTGGTGCACAGGTGGCACTAGTCCGGGATGCCATATTTCGGAAGTTAAAGTATGAATTGTAATGTTTCAGTGAATCGTGAAGGGGGTATGTGTTGGATTCAAGAGTTGGATGCCGGACATATGAGCTACGCGTCGCGCTTTTGGGTGCGTTTTCGCAAGGGATAGAGAGTTGGTTTGGATGATTTTTCTGAATGTTTAAAATGCAGGGAAGGAAGGATGAGCTTCTGGGAGTATGCACTAGCTAGTGACAATTTATGAAGAGAGAAGTGGCCTGAAAAAAAAATTCGGTGACCGGATTCCGGCGATTATTACCGGATTCCGGCGATGACGTCATCAAATCCGGCGACAGCTTTTGGACCCAAAAATTCCAGAGATTTATTTTCACTCACGGGCTTGGAAGACCACTTGGAGACGGGTTTGAGAAGACTTAACCTAATTTTGGGAAAGTATCCTTATGAGGAGAAAAGCATATAAATAGAAAACTCTTTTTTCTAAACCTAGAAACATCTCCCTTAGGGGGCAGCTTCTACTTTTGCCTAGGGTTTTGGACAACATGATAGAACTTTTTATCTTTGTTATGAACTCCATGAGCATGAGCTAATTTTATTATTGGTGATGGATTGATTTGATTTCACATAACATGTTTCTTGTTCAATAAATTAGTTTTGTCTCATATTATCGTTTATGATTCACCATTAATATTGTTGCATGATTGAATGTTAGTTTTGTCAAGTTGCAAATTGGTAGAACTCACATGCATATCTTTTTCTAGATTAGGGTTATTATACGCAAAAGTGATAATTCCTGATTGCATGTAGCACAAATATGGTTATTTCTTGTAGAGATATATCCTAGTAACCATATGTGAACCATAACCTTTGTTAAATCGGATTAGTGCTTTTACACGTTCGATTGCTTTGATTGGCCTGATTTCATAGAACTTAATGCATCTAGGGAATTAAACCTGATTAGTGCTTTTACATGTTAGGTTGTTCTTTTAGATAGAACTCATACTCGCATCTTTTAATGTGTTTGTTGATGACAAGAGGAAATTAGCGGGATATTCTCGCGATCAAGGTATTCTAGGGCCATTGATAAAATAGAGATTAAATGTCAATTCTAATTATTGTTTTGAAAGCATGTTTGTGAATGAAGATGAATCCTTAACCAATATATTTTCTACTTGATTTATTTGTTTATTTATTTATTTGCTTTTAGTTTATTTTACTTTATTAAAAATCAGAAAAATCCCCCCTTGTGACTTTTAGGAAACCGAAACATATTAACAACGAAAGCCTCTCTGTGGATACGAACTCTTTCTTATCACTACTACATTTATTTTAGTTGAGTGAGGAAGTGAAATTATATTTGTGTCGGCTGACAACCGACCAAATTTTGGCGCCGTTGTCGGGGAGGAAACGGTTGTCATTTGTTTTTGGTTTCTTATTTTTTGTTTTTTGTTTTGCTTTTGTTTTATTTTCTAGTTTTTAACCTTGTTTTGAGAATCGTGTTTCAGGTACTTATTTCTCATGGATAGAGCATACTGGAACAACGGATACGGTTTTCAACAACCTCAACAATATGACAACTACCACTTCCAGGGGTATAATCAAAACCAATTTATTGGTTATGACCAATATTCCATGGAACCTTATTGTTTTCCTCAACAACCTTATGGAGGGTACGTGAGTGAACAACCACAATGGTTGGAGGATTCTTATGCTCGTGAACAAGAAGTCTCTAACTTGTTAGACAATTTTTCCAACTTTGTACGTCAAGAGTTTCAAAAAGATAAAGAGGCTTCAGACGAGCAACTCCAAGAACTTCGTGAAGGTATTGCTAACTTACAAAGAGATATTAATCAATAAAAAGAAGAAAGGTATGCAGAAGAACTTTGTTTTCAAAGCAATGATTATTCTAATGTGCCTGTGGTTTGTGATGAATATTTGATTGATGCTAATATTGAAAAAGGCCAATCCTTGGGCACTTGTGTTGATAATTGTGTAGCTAACTCAACTCTTGATCTTAATAATGATCATTCGCCTATTCAAAAGGATGAGTTAGAGTTGAGCAACACTAAATTCAGCGACGTAGAACCTTATGTTAACTATGAAAGTGACGGTGATTATGATACATTGCTTGAAACAACTCATGGTGGAAACAACGAGGAGTGTACTGCGGAATCTTTTTGGGATCAAGATGAACATAAAGAGGACTATGATGGCACTTATGTAGATAACTCAAGTATTGATCTTAATAATGATCAAGAGCCTATTCAAAGGGTGGATCTTGAGGATGGTGCATTTTTGAGTGTTCTAAAGAAATTCCTCATAGTGAAATTTGGATCCGCAGTAGAGCATGTGCCTAATAGCGAAGAGGAGTATGTTGAGAATGAAACCAATTTAACCAATATTTTGGAAGACCCAATTGAGCATGCAAAAGATTGTAACGAAGATGTTGATATCGAGACTTTGGTTAAGGCAGAAACGAATGAAGAATTGTTGCAAGTTTCAATAGAGGACCACGATGTGCAAGAGGTAAGTAATTCACTTGAAGTTTCTAAGGATAAAGAGGATACTATAATACAAGAGTTGCAAGGTTTGGCTAATCCTTTGCCTATTTATCCTTCTCCTTTACCTATTATTGGCTTGAATATATGTGCTTCGAGAATATTGTTAAATGACTTTGTTTCTCGATATCCACCATTAGAAACTTTTGATTCTCATACTATGAATGTTTGCAAAGAAGAAACCATATAAGTCCCTGATTTTTATGTTCTTTATACACTTCCAAGTGTAGAAAAGAATAAGTGTGGGGGAAACTTCTATGGGGCGATAGCTTCAATTCTATTTTCTTGTACTAATATTTGTGTGAAGCTAATATTTGCAAAACAGGTTACATGGAAGGATCCCCAACTTTTCCGATTATTGGTGTATGGGGAATTCGTCTTGCAAGTCGGGCTGACGACTTTAAACCAAGCGCTAAGTGGGAGGCAACCCACCGGTTTTGTATTTTTACATTTATCTTTTTATTCTTTAAGCATTTTATCTTTATTTTCTTGTTTTTGCATATCTTTTGCGGAATTTCCCACCTTGAACTTTCTTTGGATGATTCAATTTTACATTGAGGACAATGTAAAGTTTAAGTGTGGGGGAGCATTTATATGTTTGTATAGTTTGTTTTAGTTTGTTTTATGCCTTTAGTAAAAAAATAAAAAAAAATAAAAAAAAATCAGAAAAAATCAGAAAAATAGAAAAACCAAGAAAAAATTTGTGCTTTTTGAACTCCGAAATCTAGAAACTTGTGCCTTTAGGATGACACCATTAGTGGATGGAACCATTTTGAATGTAGGAGTTGAGGAACCAATTAACTAAAAGGGACAAACATAGCTGAAATCACAATTAACATGATAGTTGTTACCATATCTCGGAATATCACCATATCACATTCTATTTTTATTTTTCCATATTTATCTATTGTTCTTTAAGTGCTTTGGTGGGTCACTGAAAATCAAGTTGTTATTACTGCTAGGATGAAATAGAGTGATTGAGTTGCTAAAAAGAAAAAAAAAAAAGAGACCGACCAATTAGACCAAACGGAATAAAAATGACACTTGGGAATAGTAGTATGTGTGAAACGTAGTCCCTGTCTCCGTCGCCTAAACAAGCGTGGAATGCAGGATCCAAGGCAACTATCACATTCTTGCTGACAAGAAGCATGCGCTTTGATCCAAAATATTTAATCATATTGTCTAAAAAAAAAAAAAAAGTGAAAAAGAAAAGAAAAGAAAGTATTATATTATTGAATAAAGTCACTCCTGGTTCCCTTGTATATGCCAGTGAGTTGATGTAGAAATAAGTTTGTTGACCATTGGTTCCCTTGTATATGCCAGTGTGTTGACACTAGAATTGACCAGTAGCTCAATCCAATAGGATGCATAGGTTCATCTTGGCGGTGACCTTCAGACAGATATGGGAAACATCGATCACTTGTGAACATTCGCCAACATCTACATCTATATCCATCTTATTAATCTTTTCATTGTGATTGTGGTTTGTTAGTTTCCGAGTATTGTGGCTTGTTCGACTATCTAATTAGAGCTTTATTTACTAATACTTGAATTGAATTTGCAAGGTACCTCCTCTTGTAGTCATTTTGGATTCGTTCATTGATTTGTCACAAATAGACGGAGTTGGAAATATAGGTTTTGTAGGTATATCTCTAGTAAACCTTCACGAGACTATAACTCGTCCACTAGGGACACCTAGGGGTTTAAAGGCTTGTTATTTATGCTAAAAGTGACCGTAGCCTCGACGACATGGAGTTGTTGTATTTTAAGTTTTGTTTTGTTTGCTCGAGGACTAGAAAAGATGAAGTGTGGGGGAATTTGATAGGTGTCTAAAACACCTAATTCTAGTATCGGTATCTTACATTTGTTTAAGCTATTTTTCTTATAAAATTGTATATTACGTTTGTTTTTTATGTTTTCAGGTATTTAGTATGATTTGGCATAAACAAAGAAAAAATGGAGGTTTAAAGCACTGCTCAGAATCAGTGAAGTTGTTGGTTACAAACCACTGTAATAGTCAAGAAATACCACTGAAGTTCAGCTGGCATTTGCGGAAGAAGCTAGCCATCATCCCTGCTCGTCAAGGTAAACCAAGACAGCGACCCATTAAGACAACACGGTCCAATAAAGGCATGTGTGTTTGCTAGAGGGAAATACAAGGAAAAGAAGTTAGGTCTCTTTTGAAACCAAAATTTAGTGAGCAGAAGACCCAAGCCGTTGTTTTTCCAGTACCGTCGAATGAGCCTGCAGATTTGCCGTCAGTACAAGTCAAGGTTCAAGGGTTAGGACAAGTGAGAAGAACACGAATTCTGGTGGAGTTTCAGGACTGAAATCAGTTGAAGTCTCACGTTCTTGCTGCCAGTAACAATGGTGATGAATAGAGACGAAGATTGAAGTATGTTGCTGAGTTCTGTGAATGATTTTTGAGAATGGGTTTGCTTTGTATGTATGTCTAAGAATAGAGAAGGAGATGGAATGTCAACGAAATCAACAACAACTTCATATGTGTAGAACCACCAAGACATATAACACCTGTTTAAGAAAAGGCCCGAATGATTAGTTCCACAACTGCACGATGTGGCAGTGGTTATTGCATGTGAAGAATTGTATACTCGAGTTTGTGCATCTTCTTAACTGCAATGGAATGGATGGAAGCCATAGACAGTGCAGGTGGAAAATCTAGCGTGAATTGAGATGGTTGTTATCAGGGAAGGCCAAGGAAGAAGACTGTGATGAGGTTATGGAGGTGGATGAGTATTGCGCTGCGACCGTGGAATAGGTTGTTAAATCAGATCGGAGAATACGGGTTTGCTGTGTTTGATGCTTAGAGTTCAAGCTCAGTTGGGTGAGTCAGGTGGTGATTTGAGCTTAACATGACTAATGGAGACGAAGATGGTGGTGTTGCTTTGGTGTGTGGTTGGTCGGAGGAGCATGCGCTATTGTTGTTGAGGGTGATGGCTGTGAATGATTGCGATTTTGCGGTTATCTTCTTGGGTGTGGGCTTATGGAACTGAAGGCATGAATGGAGTTGGCCTTGAACTAGGCTGATCTTTGTGAGATGGAATGCATGAAGCTGGTACAAGTGCAGCTGCCAATGAACATGATGGAGTTGAGTGTGCGCAGGTTTGTTGCAATGGTGTAAAGGAGCATTGGTGTTGATTTAGGTGGAGACTGTTGGCTGGACTGGTTTATATGATGCAATAAAGCAGTGATGCTGTATGTTTGACATGAATGGAGTTGAGTTTGCAATTTTGAGATGAGCTGCTAGGATAAGGCAATGCAGTGAGAGCAATGGACAATGTTGTTGCTTTGTGTGGTTGTGTTGTGCTCTGCGAGCAGCTTTTGCAGGGGACAAGAACTGGTGGAGAATTCTACTGGTTGTGTGTGATGAGTATCTCAAGTGTTCGAGATGCTTGTTTCGTGATGATTTTGCTTCTACTGAC
Source organism: Papaver bracteatum (assembly GCA_023529315.1). NCBI lineage: Eukaryota > Viridiplantae > Streptophyta > Magnoliopsida > Ranunculales > Papaveraceae > Papaver > Papaver bracteatum. The sequence continues at coordinate 2,350,343 of JAJJWX010001315.1, forward strand.
ATGGAAGTAACAATAGGTTGACTTAATGCTTGTTGTTATGTGGAGCTGAGAAGCTGAGGGAATGGCAGAAGATGATCTGGTACTGATGGGATTGTTGGCAGTCACTGCGAATGATTCACAGAGATGGAGGTGGTTATGCTGGAGCTATGAAGTTAATGATGTTATTGCCATGGTTCCGCAGGGATATGAAGTAGAATCTAACCAGGTGGCAGTGGATGTGATTGCTAGAAGAAACAGGTTTTGCTGAAAAAAATAGTTAAGGAGCTGCGAGGAGGCAACTGAGACTGCAATAGATGATTTCCATGGGTATTGGCGGTATGTATGATTACATGGTATGTATTTAAGGATTAAGAAATAGCTGGTGGTGATCTCAGAGGGTTCAAGAAAGTTGCAGCCGCAGTGCGAAAACGGAGCAGAATTGGTGCACAGGTGGCACTAGTCCGGGATGCCGGATTTCGGAAGTTAAAGTATGAATTGTAATGTTTCAGTGAATCGTGAAGGGGTATGTGTTGGATTCAAGAGTTGGCTGCCGGACATATGAGCTACGCGTCGCGCTTTTGGGTGCGTTTTCGCAAGGGATAGAGAGTTGGTTTGGATGATTTTTCTGAATGTTTAAAATGCAGGGAAGGAAGGATGAGCTGCTGGGAGTATGCACTAGCTAGTGACAATTTCTGAAGAGAGAATTGGCCTGAAACAATTTTCCGGTGAACGGATTCCGACGCCGATTACCGGATTCCGGCGATGACGTCATCAAATCCGGCGACAGCTTTTGGACCCAAAAATTCCAGAGATTTATTTTCACTCACGGGCTTGGCAGACCACTTGGAGACGGGTTTGAGAAGACTTAACCTAATTTTGGGAAAGTATCCTTATGAGGAGAAAAGCATATAAATAGAAAACTCTTTTTTCTAAACCTAGACACATCTCCATTAGGGGGAAGATTCTACTTTTGCCTAGGGTTTTGGACTACATGATAGAACTTTTTATCTTTGTTATGAACTCCATGAGAATGAGCTAATTTTATTATTGGTGATGGATTGATTTGATTTCACATAACATGTTTCTTGTTCAATAAATTAGTTTTGTCTTATATTATCGTTTATGATTCACCATTAATATTGTTGCATGATTGAATGTTAGTTTTGTCAAGTTGCAAATTGGTAGAACTCACATGCATATCTTTTGCTAGATTAGGGTTATTATACGCAAAAGTGATAATTCCTGATTGCATGTAGCACAAATATGGTTATTTCTTGTAGAGATATATCCTAGTAACCATATGTGAACCATAACCTTTGTTAAATCGGATTAGTGCTTTTACACGTTCGATTGCTTTGATTGGCTTGATTTCATAGAACTTAATGCATCTAGGGAATTAAACCTGATTAGTGATTTTACACGTTAGGTTGTTCTTTTAGATAGAACTCATACTCGCATCTTTTAATGTGTTTGTTGATGACAAGAAGAAATTAGCGGGATATTCTTGCGATCAAGGTATTCTAGGGCCATTGATAAAATAGAGATTAAATGTCAATTCTAATTATTGTTTTGAAAGCATGTTTGTGAATGAAGATGAATCCTTAACCAATATGTTTTCTACTTGATTTATTTATTTGTTTATTTATTTATTTGCTTTTAGTTTATTTTACATTATTAAAAATCAGAAAAATCCCCCCTTGTGACTTTTAGGAAACCGAAACATATTGACAACGAAAGCCTCTCTGTGGATACGAACTCTTTCTTATCACTACTACATTTATTTTAGTTGAGTGAGGAAGTGAAATTATATTTGTGTCAGCTGACAACCGACCATACGCCATAAAGGTTCGTCCCATTCTTATGTCTCTGCGAAATTTTATTCGCGTTTCTTGCGATATTTGCACATTTCTTATTTGCTATGTCATTGGAAGAATCTCGTAGTTTTGATATAGAAAAAAAAAATTATTATCCGTCTCATCATTTAATATACCATCATTTCTAATATTGCAGAATTTGTTATTGATAATATCTTTTCAGATATAATCTATTCCATGGTATATCAAGTCTTTGACCAACATCTCTACCTTCTGGGTCCATTAATTTGTATGCCCCGGTTCCAACTATCTCTTTAATGATGTACGGTCCATCCCACTTTCTCGCCAGCTTTCTACCATTTTCTCGCTGATACACTGGTGTTTCTCGTAACACTAAATCACCTGGTTGGAACTCACGTATTTTGACACGTTTGTTATACTCGCGAGCTAATCTACGCTGATAATTTTCCATGTGTTGTAGGGCTTTTTCTCTCTTTTCTTCTAATTCATCAAGTTTATTTAGAATCATACCAGCACTAAGATTCTTCTCCCAAACTTCTCTTTTTGTTGTAGGAATAACAACTTCTGTTGGTAATACAGCTTCAACCTCATATGTCAGACTAAAAGGTGACATTCCAGTAGCTTCCCGTTTAGTTGTATTGTAAGCCCATACTACATTATGTATTTGTTCACATCATGCCCTGTGGTGTCCCTCTAATTTCTTCTTCAGTATATCTGCAATTGTCTTATTTGTTCCCTCTGCCTGTCCGTTGGCTTGTGGATATAGTGGTGTTGATTTTTGATAGGTGTCTAAAACACCTAATTTTATATTTAGTATTTATACTTTCTTTGCTATCTTTTCGTGTGAATTATGTATCTTATATTCACTTTTGAGTTTCATAGGTGTTTTGGAGTCATTATGAGCAAAAGAAGAAGAAATTACCCATTTGGAGCAAAAAGGCAACAAGGTCAATTCACAGGCGATATTTGGAGCATGCTAGGTTGCGCAAGAGGAATTATGCATGAAATTAAGCTGTCAGTCTCCTAGAGCTGACAGAACTGAGAATCTGGTTAGCCTTTAACCACCACAGCGGGGTGCCAATATAAACTTCACTCATTACCTAACCCTAGATTTCAGGGAAAACATTTCTCTCCCTCATTATTTGCACTTGAACCAGAAATTGAGAAGAAAAGAGAATAGCTGCGCAGCAGCCTAGAAAACCGAGAGATTCTAAGGTGATAAATTCAGCCAACCATGGTATTGGGCAAAAGTTTGATGTTGAGAATGGAGTGAACATTGGAGCTCGCTACCATTGATTCACGATACCGATCTGATTTTGAAACAAGGTTCAGAAATGGAGAGTGGGATTTCTGGCCGAGATTACAAGGAAGATGGGTTTGCATTGAATTGAAGATTCACATCAGGTTTGAGCCAACATAAGAAGAACCTAGCTGCTGCCATTAACAATGGGCAGTACATGTAGAAGAAAGTCAGTGAAGACAAGCTGTTGCTTTTGAATGATGCGATTGAATGATGTTTCTGAGTTTCAATGATTTGAATTTATGGTTTGTGTTGAGATGATTGTTGCAGGGAAGGATTTTGTGAAATTTCCAATGTACCAGCAGTACATAACCTTCACCAGTGCGCAGTATACACACAAGGTGCTTGTAGAAAAGCTTGAATGAATAGGTTGGAAGAGATGGATAATGGTGCTTGTATGGGTTTAATGGTGATGAAGTTTTACAGGGAAGAATGCTGGCACTTTGAAGACCTGGGTTCTGATTGAATGATGCATTGATTGTGTTGCTGCACTTGGGTTAGAGCTAATTGAGTTGGTTTGGCTGTGCACAAGAAGTGGAATTGGGGTTGAGTGATGTTGTGGGTCTGGTGGTTCAATGGAGGAGGTCTGGTTGTGCAGCTGGCTCTGTGGTCAGTTTATGGCTTGTGTTGCAGAGCTGTGAATGAAGCTACTTGTTGAGGGAAGCTTGAGATGGTGATTCTTATTGGAACTGAGATGGTGGACTAGTTTGGCAGTAGCGCAGTCGAGATGTTGCTGCTGAAATTAGTTGCGTGGATGGTAAATAAGACAGAGCTTGAACTTGATGGTGGTCTCTGTTGAAATTCTTTTGCTACTGATGGTTCTTGTGCTGTGTGAAGTGGAGTTGAGGAGGCATTGCATGCATGAATTTGTCGCTGCAGAATGGTCGAGGCTGGTGATGTTATTATTGTAAGCGGTAGCTGCGGGGAATGGAACTGGTGGACTAACTGAAGCAGACAAAAGTGAAGAAATTGCAGCTAGAGGAGTTAGGCCGCTTCGCATGTGAATAGAAGGAAGGAAGAAATGGTTAGCAGCTGCAAGTAGACGAGCATTAGCTGGAGCTGAGCTGATATTGCAGGTTACAGCCAAGGTTATGAAGTGCATCTGGAGGTAATGCTGCTCTGGAGTTTCTTTTCAGGCAAGAAGAGATTTCCGTTGTCAAGGAAGTTAGGTAGAGACCAGCTCGAGCTTGGGTTCAGATTTAGAAGTTGGCAAAGGAGATGAAACTGGGAGCTATAGGATTAAAAATCTGTTGATGTTGGTTAAGTTGTTGCTGTGTTGCGCAGTAATGGAAATGAAATGCAGGAACTGGTGGTTATGAGGTTGGAGTTCAGGGAGGTGACGAACAATGCTGTGCTACTGGTGCAAAGGGAGATTGTGGTTTTCTGGCACGAGTCTATGACATTGCTTGGAATGATTGGAGAGTTTAAGTGATACAAATAATGGGTCTGCCATTGAATTGCTTCACTGAATGTGAATAACTGTGAATGGAAGAAAGTGTCAGTGAAGGCCTGAGCAGTTTTGGAGTTTCTACAGAAACATTGCGAAAACGCAGCGAAAATGGTGCACCGGTGGTACTAGACCGGAATGCCGAATTTCAGAGCTTAGAGTATGGATCTTAATGTTTTAGTCAATCATGAAGTGGGTTCGAGTCGGATGCAAGAATCGATGGCCAGATATATGAGCTACATGACGCGCTTTTGGGTGCGTTTTCGCAAGAACAAGAAATTGGTTTAGGTGGTATTTTGTGAATGTTTGAATTGCAGATAAATGGAGTTGAGCTGCTGGGAGTGTGCACTTGCCTTGTGACGTCCCCCAATGGTTCAAGTGATCGGAGAAAGTTTTCCGGTAACCGGATTCCGGTGATGACGTCAGCAATTCCGGCGACCAGTTTTGGACCCAAATTTTCCAGAGACTTATTTTCACACATGGGCTTGGTGGACGAATTTAAGACGGGTTTTGAGAAGACTTGACCTACTTTTGGGTATCCTTTTGGGAGAGGCATATAAATAGAACTTTTTCTCTAAACCTAGATATCTTTTATCATATCTTCTTCTACTTTTGTTTCTAGGGTTTGTGAACATGATATGGTTTCTCTTTTTTCTTGTTATGAACTCCTTGAATATGAGTACTTAATTTTGTTATTGGTTATGGAATAATTGGATTTCATATAATATGGTTTTTGATATGATAAATTAGTTTTGTCACCATATTTTATCGATTATGATTCACTGTTTATATTGTTACATGAATTGAATGCTTGTTTGATCGAGTCGCGAATCGGTTGAATTTGTGTTCATCTCTATTGCTAGATTAGGGTTTGTTATATGTAAAAGTGATAGATTCCTGATTACAAGTAGCATGAATATGGTTATAGCTTGTAGTGATGCATCCTTATAATCATATGTGAACCATAACCTTTGTTAAATTTAATTAGTGCGCTTTCCACGTTCAATTGCTTTGATTGGCCTGATTTCATAGAACTTAATGCATCTAGGGAATTAAACTTGATTAGTGCTTTTACACGTTAGGTTGTTCTCTTAGATAGAACTCATACTCGCATCTTTTAATGTGTTTGTTGATGACAAAAGGAGATTAGCGGGATATTCTTGTGATCAAGATATTCTAGGGCTTTTGATAAAAGTTGAGATTAAATATCAATTCTAATTATTGTTTTGAAAACATATTTGTGAATGAAGATGAATCCTTAACCAATATTCTCACTATTTTGATTTGCATGTTACTTTTTATTGTTTTGCTTTTATTTTATTTTAGTATATAAAAATATGAAAAATACCCGGTGTTATTGATAGGAAACCGAAACAACTTGACAACCTAGACCTCTCTGTGGGATCGATCCTTTCTTGCCCTTGCTATATTTATATTTTGAGTAGTAAGAAAGTGTAAATTATATTTGTGTCGATTGAGAACCGATCAATTTTCCACATTTAATCTTAAATCCATTAAGTAACAATTCGATATTCTGTCCTTCAAACTATTTTCCATTATCATATACCAACTATGCAGGAATCCCAAATCTGCAAATTATATTTTCAAATATGAATGTAAAAATGTCTTTGTCGCGGATGTGTTGCACTGCCTTTACTTCTCCCCATTTTGTGAAATAATTTGTAGCGACAATTAAATATCTTCTTTTTCCAGAACCTGGTACAAATGGTCCCACAATATCCAGCCCCCATTTTCCAAAAGGCCACACACTGGTTGAGGATGAAAATGGTGCCCCTGGTGCATGTGTTTTCTTTCCATATCGCTGACAATCTTCGCATCGTCTTGAAAGTTACTTTGCGTCCTCATGCATGTATGGCCAATAATAACCTTGCATTTTTGTTCTGTATGCAAAAGATCTTCCCCCACTGTGATTACCAGTGTCTCCACTATGCAACATCTTTAACACCTTTTGTCCTTCTTCCTGTGTCAAGCATCTTAGCGATGGTCCATTAAAAGATTTACGATATAATACTCCATCTCTTAATTCATAATTTGTTGCTCGGCTTTTTAACTTATGTGTTTCTAATCTATTTCTTGGTGTCTCCCCTCTTGCCAAATATGCATGAAGTTCTGCTTGCCAGTCTGCAATATTGCCTTTTGATTCTTCTTCACCACCTTCTATCATCATCACATCTGCTTCATCTTCTTCTTCCTTATTGACTGAGGGTGATACAAGTGTTTGAAATTTTATGCATATCGCAACTGGATTTATCATCATGATAGATATGAAAGCAAAAGCATCTGCGAGTCTGTTATCTTTTCTTGATATATGTCTCCATTTTATTTTTGGAATTCTCGCAGATAATTCTTCAACAAGGTTCTTGTATTTCTTCAAAGATGGTTTATTTGTTGTGTATTCTCCTTCTATCTGGTGAATAACCAATTGCGAGTCACTAGTAATTCTAGCACTTTCCAACTTCATTTATATTGCGAATTTTAATGCATGCACGATAGCTTCATACTTCGTCTCATTATTAGTGGATGTGAACTCCAAACGAAATGAAAAATCCATTTTTTCTCCTTCTGGTGAAATAAAGACAACTCCAATTCCATTACCTTCCCCATTTGATGATCCATCCACCAATATTTACCACATGTTTGGTTCTTTTAATAGATCTTTTGGATATCCATGTTCTTCTTCTATATCCATCATTTCTTATACAGCTTCATCATCTTCTGCAAAAAAATCTGCTACAACTTGTGATTTTGGCGAGGATAGGATTTCGTATTTGATTTCAAAGTGCCCTACTTGTGCGTTCCATCTCTCAACCCTGCCTGATCTTTTAGAATTCTTCATTACTGACTCAATAGGTACCTTTGTTAATACTTTTATTTTATGTGCTTGAAAATAGATGTGAAGCTTGAAGGTTACTTAAACTAATTCCAGGATTAACTTCTCAATCTTTGAGTAATTTTTCTCTGCAGTATTAAATGTTTTTCTGATGTAATAAATTGGTTTTTCTATTCCTGTGTCTACTCGCAGTAATACTGCACTTAACGCGTGCGAAGTTGTCGCAAGGTAGATCAATAATTCTTCTCCGGGCTCTGGCTTCTGCAAGATAGATATGTTCATTAAATATTCTTTAATTCCTTGAAAATCCTTCTCACATTCATCTGTCCACTTGAACTTTGTACCCTTCCTGAGTATGTTGAAGAAATGATTGCATTTATCTGGAGATCGCGAGATAAATCTTCCTAGCGAGGCTAAGAGTCCGTTCAACTTCTGCACATCTTTTACTGTTGCTGGCGTTGGCATGTCGCGAATTACGTGTACTTTATCCGGATCAACTTGTAATCCTTCCTTTGACACAATGTACCCCAAAATTTTTCCTGAAGCTACTCCAAAAGTACATTTTCGGGATTCACCTTGATGTTAAAATGTCGCATTTGATCGAAAATCTCCTTTAAGTCTTGCACATGGTTTTTAGCTTCTTTACTTTTGACTAACATGTCATCTACATATACTTCTAGTGTTTTATGGATCCATTTTGCAAACACTTTTTCCACTTTTCTTTGATATGTTGCACCAGCATTTCGTAAACCAAAGGGCATCTTTGTATAACAGTACAATCCTCTTGGAGCAAAGAATGCGGTGTGCTCTTGATCTTCTTCAGCGAGAGGGATCTGATTATATCCTTTATACCCATCTAATGAAGATATTCTATCATTTCCTGCTGCTGATTCAACCATTTGAGGAATATCTGGCAATGGAAAGATATCTTTAGGACAAGCTTTGTTTAAGTTAGTAAGTAAAATCTATACAAATTCTTATCCCCTTATTCTTCTTTGGAACCACCACCATATTTTCAATCCATTCCGGGTACTTTGCCTGCCTTATAATTCCCGCATCAAGCATCTTCTGTAATTCTTCTTCTATTTGGGAATGGTATATTGTTGTGATTTTTCTTATCCTCTGTTTAAATGGTCTTACCTCCTTGTTAATTTCTAGCTTATGACATGCAACTGATGGGTCTATTCCAGGCATCTCATTCATATTCCATGCGAAGATGTCTTTATATTCTCGCAAGAGGTTTACGGTTCGCTCTTCTTCATCCGCATCCATATTCATTCCGATTTTTAGTATCTTAGGTTCTTCTTTACTTCCAATATTTACTTCTTTTGTTGGCTCTGTTGCGGTGTAGCTGGCTTCAGGCTCTCCCATTCTTGTTGAGGTTTTCACAACTTTTGCGAGTTCATCTCCTTTTTGTGAGATTTCGCTAGGTATTCTTTTTCCTTCTTTTGCTCTTATCATTAAATTTTAAATTCTTCTTCTTTTTTTGTTTCTTTCGCCATTTTTCTGCGAGCTTTTCGCAGCTTTGGATGCTCTTCATAATTTATCACCTCAGTTTGATAACATAGCTTCGCAAGATCGGTATCTCCTCTAATTTCTCCAATTCCATTGGGCATAGAAAATTTGATGCATTGATGCAATGTTGATGCTACATCCTTGATTGCATGTATCCATGGTCTTCCTAATATCATATTATACGGCGATTCCATGTCTACTACACATAATGTTACTTGTGTTTCAATCTTTCCTAGCGGAATTCGTACCACTATTTCGCCTTTAGGTTTTGTTAAATATTTTCCAAATCCATGAATATGATATGTTGAACAAGACATTTCTTCATCCATGTATCCCATTTTCTTAAATGTATGATAAAATATTTTATCTACAGAACTTCCTGCATCCACCAAAGTTCTATTTACAGCCCATTTTTTCTCAAGTAGATCTTGTTGATTTTTCCTTCTTTATTTGTATAACGGATACCGTAATTACCAAAGGAGATGTATGATTCAAATTTTCTGTTGGTATTTCTGCTGCTGTAAATGTGATTTTCTTCTTTTCCCATTCTTTCAGCGATGATATTTTTTCTATCGTCATAATTTTCTTTCCTTCAAAATCTCGTTTATGTATCTTCCCTTTAATGTTTTCATGAAATTTGTCGATCATTGTTCTTGTTACCATATCACACACCAATTTCCTACAATTATCTTTGGCTCTAATCATTTTTCCTTCAACTATTTCACCGATTTGTTCAATTATCTTCTTAATCTTGAATAAATCTCATCTTTTACCTCGTTTTTTCTATGATTTTCGTTAATTCAGTCCCTGTTTCGGGCGCCAAAATGTAGTTGCAGGAAAACCTACACTACACCCTTGATAAGAATTTATAGAATTAACACATATTTGAAGATTAAAAACAACACTTTCTTATTTGATTCTCAGAAATGTTTACAAGGAATGGAAGAAATCAAGAATACAACCGCTATCTTGAATTTTCTCTCTCTTCAAGAATTTCTCAACATTCAAAAATACATCATCCCCTTTCTGAATCTACTGGGTCTCTTTATATAGGGTATATACATAATGGATGAGAGATAAGTTTTCCTTTAATTTCGGATCTGACTTGCGATATTATCGCAGTAGTTATAATGTCAATTCTCGCAAGCGTTGTAACCATCACAGGACAATCATGCTATTCTCGTGTTTCTTTGTTCGTCAGCTATTACGTCACTTTTTAAATTACTTTGTGATATCCGCAAAGTGTTGTCGAAGAACTCGCGGTGGTGCTCGCAGAAGTGTTGTTAATCTCGCAAGAGTAATATCATGGCGATATTCTGGTCCTACATTAGCAATGGTATGTGGTGAAATTCTTCTGACTTCTTCAGGGTGTCGGCCAAACAGAGCATGACCTTCCGTGTTAGCGTGAGGAGGAGTAATGTCACAACCGTTAGTGTTAGTGGCCGGAACAGTTTCCGGGATGTTTTCATTATTGCTGGTGCTAACGATTTTTGCATTTGGATTAGTAACCGATCCTTACCTAAGACGAACCATCTTGTGAAAATTTGAGGTTGCAACCGAGAGATTAATCTCCCAGTGTGGTCGCCAATCTGTAGATGGGGCAAAACGATTTGCTGGTTTTTACGAAATTGAGGAGACGACCGTGCGGAGGAGACTCATTGAACCGAGAAAAATGTTCAACCTCACACATATGCACTGCAAGAAGGGAGTGCTTTGAATTCAAGAGATTAATCTGTAGTACTCCGGCCTAAACCAAGACAATGGTCGTTTCATAGTAAATTCGGTCACAAGATAGGATGGGTCGATTTGTAGGAGGGAAGCTGAGAAATGTGTGGAATCAATGGTAATCAAAGATTGTAAGTGTGTTGTGAATTCTGAATATGATAACTTCTGAATGATTAAAATTGCTCAGTTGAGAGTAATTGCTCAATTGATGAGTTGTTAATCTTTGTGTTGTCTGTGAGACGTGAAATCATTGTTGTTGTTATTTTTCTTGTTGTTTTAATCATGATTCAGAGACTTACTTATATTGCTGGAATTGTAGACACCATGATCCCATGAAGTGTGACAGTTTATGGAATCAAAGAGTGGGTAAGTGGAAATCGTGTTTGAAACCAGTTGCTCATCGTGCGGAGACATGGTTGATTTTTCATACACTACTTTTTTAACTCCTTCAACTGATTGCACGACTTGCTCACATTCCATCGTGTGTTTGAACACATGTGCCGTAGACCGCTAGACCAAAACCCTAGTTGATATACCCCCCAAGTGACATGATTGACGTCTCGTGGTTAGTTTAGTCAGTTGTTGACTTCATGATTTCATGGAACGATGAGTCCATGTATTTACTGAGTTGAACATGATTTTGTAATATATTTTGAAACTCATGAATTGAACGTGGACATGATTCTCACATTGATAGTTGAGGTGAGCAAGTATTGCTCTGATTTGTTGAATATTGATAGTTGAACCAATATTTCCTTGATTTGAGCAAGTATTGCTCATCTGATGAATTATTGGTAGCGTGACCAAATAAAATATTAATTAAAATACTGGTAGTTTAACCGAGTATAATTAATAAGAATAATAATCATGAGATTTTCATAACATTATTAGTCCTTGAATCTGGGATTATGATCCTTGGACTCAGAAACCCTAATTTGATCAATTGATGGTTTATTTGAAATTAACCATGGAATGAAGGAGGAATGGCTTCATGGGACCGTGGGTCGATCATGTAGCTCCCGTATACTCGAGTGAGCAAATACCAGGGCCTCTTGAAGAGTTGGTGATTTTTTGATGAAAGAATGATTAAATGCTGGTTTAATCATTTATTCGAAAAATGCTCGTGTAAGCCTTAGGTAATAAAACCTAATTAATTATGAAGAAATGAGGGACCGACCAAGGGGTCATGAAACCGGCCATGGGTGGTCACGAGATCAAATGATGATCGTTTCATGAAGTTCCAAGTTGTTTGGAAGAGTTTTGGACCTAATACGTGCAATTGCGCAAATTAGGTCAAACCGTGAAAATACACGGGACCGGCTCATTACGATCCAAGGAGACAACCCTGGTCGGTCAAGGTTACATGCTCATATCGTCAAAGTGTTCGTATCTTAATTATGAGAATTTTGATATTTTCTGGCGTGCAGTTGAGCATCCATTTTAGAAAATATGAAGAAATCAAGGATTTTTAATAAAACTGTCAAAACTTCATGAGATGAAGGAAAATAATAAAAAAGCGAGGGAATCATGAAGTGTGGGACCTTCATGGCCAAGGCATGTCCGGCTGGCCAAAGGGCCCAATCCCATACTTTTTCCTAATTTTTTATAATATTTTCATGATTTTAGGGAAATATGATAAAACCAAAGAGTTTGTTGAAACCAATGAGTTTTTGTTGAAATCAAAGGGTTTCCATGAGATGAAGAAAACAAATATATTAATAATAAAAAAATAAGGGCATGTGGGACCGGCTTGAGCATGGTTGGCCGGCTAGGGATCGGTCTCGTGCGTTTTCCCTTATTTTATGCGTTATTTCATGTTTTGAAGGGATTTTTATAATTTTGAAAGACTTTTCATAATTTGAAGGAAATATCATGAAATCAAGGAATTTCATGGGATTAAGGAAACATGAAAAATATATTAATGATAAAATAAAATGTGTGGGGCCAGTTAGGGCATGACCGACCGGCTATGGCCCGGTCCCACGGGTTTTCTTAATTTTATATTATTTTTCATGGGATCAAAGAAATATCATGAGATTAAGGAGTTTTCATGAAATTAGAGAAATAATAATAAAATAATGAGAAACCATGAGGTGTGGGGCCGGTTGGGATCAAGAATGGCCGGTTTCCAATGATCACGGCTCTACCATATTTTCTTAATTTTATATTATTTCTTTGATGTGAGGGAAACACCATGAAACTGAGGAGTTTCCTCAAAACGAAAGATATTTGTTCAAGTGAAAGGATTTTCATGAACTCAAGGAAAATAGTAAAAAATATGATAAAAATATGAAACTGGCGTGGGATTGACCATGACACGTCCGTCCGGTCAGTGGGCCCATGCTCCCAGCGCCTTGGTCAATTTTTAATTATACCACTAGAATCACAATACAACACCTTCCATCCACCACCTACTCCACCTGACCATACTACAGGAAGCAGCGAGCTTGAGCAGTTTAGCACCATCAGCTTCATAATACGCAATCACAGCACAACAGTAGCAGTACATCCATCAACCACAAAGTTACGTCGTAGCCCACCTGTTCGCGAAAATCCACGACATCCACTACCATTCCATATTCGCATCTCCACCTGCTATTGCTGTTTCAGTTTGCTTATTGTTTTGTTTCAGTCATGAATTCCAGTAGCTAAATTCTTGTTTGATTAGGGTTATTTTGAAACTATTGACTTGTCTTTGATATTTTATCAAGTTTGATCTTTCTTCCCAATATCATTTTATTTTTTTTCTTTTACCGCGTTTATGACCATGGATTGCTTTCAAGTTGTTTGAGTGGCCAATTAGATAACTTTTTTATGAAACTAATGCTAGATTTTAGAATCTTAATCCATAATTTTTAAGATGATATAATCATAAGTAGCAAAACATCAACGTTGCAATGGTATTTTGTGGACTTTGATGTGTATTTGATAACCTTAAGTTAACATGTCGAACTTACGAGCATGTGATTAGGATCAATCTGACTCATAGAACATAACGGTTAGTTAAGTTACACTAGAGAGCTTATTCAAAGTGGCTTGATTGACTAGACACGAGTAGAGAACTTATTCTACGAAGTGGCTTTGGAGTTTAATGGACTTGTTGAACTTATAACTTGTCTAGGATTGTTAATAAACGTATTTTGAAGAAGATTCATGTTCACTAGTGGAGAAAGACCCCTAATCATTCTCATCCCCATTGTTTGCATTAATATTTGTTTCGTAGTTTTTTAATTATTCATACTTTCAGAAATTTAAAAGACAACTTTGACTCAACTCTCCCTTAGGAACGAACTTGCTTATCATTGTACTATTTATTAGTGTAATAAAAGTAAGGAATATATTTTTTGTGAGTTTGACATCTCATCAGAAAGTTTTCACCAATAATTGGAATCGGATCCAAAACACATTTTGAATAAGAAAATTATCCCTTATGTTAGAAAAAGAGATTTTTACTCGTCAAGAAAGAAGAGAGAGAATGTTCGGGTTTTTAGCAGCGGCAATGGTGCAAGGTTCATCTTCACAACGGATCAAGACAGGGTTAATGGGTAATGATTGACAGGGTAAGCATAGTTTGCAGGGTTCTTCAATAATTGCAGGTAGTTCTAAGAGTTGGGTTGCAGTTGTAGGTGGAAGCGAAGATCAAAAATCTAAGGTTTCTCTCAAATCTAACATTTCTGATGCAAAAGGTGATTGGCAGATGGTACGTAAGAAGAAACGTTATGTTTTTGAATCTTATTCGAATCAAGATATTATCATCGATTGCAGTTTTAAATCGTTTAATCTTTCCCATACTAAGGAAGGTATTCTGTTCGATGAGAAAACCAAAAACACAAGAAAGATTATTCATGTTGTAGTCAGTTTTGAAGGGGTAGTATGGATGAAGAACATATTGAGAAAGGAATCAAAAAAATCTTTTTATGGAAGTTGGTACTGGACTTTTCATCGTGGGGATGAGCATATACTGTTTTCGCGAAATCAGAACAGATTTGGAGAGTTTTTTCATGTTACAGTTTCGTGTGTAGGAATTAAACACACTATGTGTTTTCCTGTAGAAGAAGGTAGCTTAAGATGGTCTCGATTCATTAATGGTTTCACAGATATTACCTTGAAAACAATATCTGTTAAACCTAAAAGTTCTTTGGAGGTTCCTTTATCATCCTCATCTCAAAATCATATCAATATTGATTCTCAACATATTTTATCTTTGGATTCAATCATGGACTGGAGTCAGGCAGTAATTATTGAGACTTCAAAAAAGGTGATTTCGTGGAACAATATAGGTTTGGAGATTGCTAGTCGTTTTCATGTTAATATTGGTTTTGATATTCATCCTTTTGATTCCAACAAGGCCTTTTTCATTGTTTCTTCACAAGACAAAGAAACAATGGTTAACATGGGTGTCTGGAGTTTTGATGATATGTCTGTTAGACTTTTGCCATGGTGGAATGATTCTAACTCAGTGTCTTTGTATGAGTTAATATCAAAAGGTTCATGGATTGAGGTATATGGTGTTCCGTTTAATTTATGGGGCCAAATTTTTTATTTAGATCTGTGTTCAAGATTTGGAGGCTTACTTGAGGTGCACTCTACAACTCAAAATTGGGAAGATGCTTCTGCTATTCGTTTGAAAGTTAGAAGTTTTGATGGTATCTCATCTTCTTTCTCATGTCATTTGGGAATTACTCCTTTCCGGTTCAAATTTCTTCACTAAAGTTCGTCAATGGTGTAGTTGATCAATCTCATATGAAGGTTAAAGTGCAAAATCTTGATTTGGTAACTTCAAACTTGCCAACTATGGAGTCAACTGAGAATATTTCCGTGCATGTAAAATGGCCAAAAATTCTACATCCTATCTTGAAGCCACTTGATTCTAGGAGAAGAGATTTGTTCAGAAAATTTTCAACCAAAAATATGGGAGATTTGACCATAATTGGCGCTAATTTGAATTCTTCCGCGATATCTAAGGATGAAGAGTATTCCAAGTCAGACAGTGACTCAGCCAATTCAAAAAATGATTCAGATAAAACGGTCTCTAAGAAATTAGAAGCTGACTCATCTATTTCAGATTCTCACTCAGACAACTTTAATTCAAATCAACTGTCGACTTCGGTTATATCTCCAATTTTTCGAGATGAAGATGATGTTAATGAGTACCTCAAAAATGCGGTTTCAATTCCATATCTCCAGATTATAGATGATAATAGTATTATTACACAATCAAATTCTTCTTCAAAGCAAGATGTTAATCCCAATCCAATTAAGGATTTCATCTTCTTCTGGAACACCGCAGAAAAATGGAGCACTCTCAAACGCAAGGTTGATCCAGTCTTAAGAAAAGAATTCGAAACAATATTATTTCAAATGGTGTTAATCTGTCCAAGATTGGGTATTCATTGTAAGGGTTCAAAAGGGCAGGTGGATGATTCCATGATGGATGTAATTCATTTACATCTCTTAAACTTCGATATGGAGAACTTAAAAGCTTCCTAAGTAATTCTGATTCTTGAGACGTTTTTAGCAATTTTATTTGATGGATTGTCAAATTGTTGGTTGGAATATTCGTGGTCTTAACGATTTAAGTAGGAGGGATATTGTGAAAAAAAAATTAGAGATTGGAAACCTTGTATTCTTTTATTACAGGAAACTAAGATTCAGCAGTGCACTGATCTTATTTTTTAGCAATGTTGGAGTAAGAAATCTGTGAAATTGCTGGATTCTCCTTCACAAGGTAGTTCAGGGGGAATTTTGTGTCTTTGGGATTCAGATAACATGGAAGTTATGGAATATTTAATTGGTCCTTATTCAATTACAATTCTTTGTAAAACCATTTCTAATTCCTTTGAATGGATGTTCACTGGAGTGTATGTACCATGTGCATCTAATACTGAGGAAGTCAAATTATTTTTGAGAGAGATTGAAGAAGTTAGATGTTATTGGAATTATCCTTGGGTGATTGGTGGTGATTTTAATGAAATAAGGTTTTCTCATGAAAGATCTTCTTGTGGAGAAGATACTGCTGGTATGAGAAATCTTAATAACTTCATTTCAAGACATCATCTTATTGATCTGCCTTTGAATAGTGCTACCTACACTTGGACCAATAATCAGGTTAATACCATTAAGAGTAGAATTGACAGATTGATGGTGTCTCCTTCTTGGGAATGTATGTACCCTCAAGTGTTACAAAAATCCCTTGCTAGGCCCTGCTCTGATCATAACCCTATAGCTCTTTTTTGTGAAGGGATGAAGATGGATGATGCGTGTCGTATGCGTCAAAAATAATTCACTTCCTCACTTTACTAATTATGAATATAGTATTCGATAAGAAAGAGTTCGTATCCGCAGATAGGCGATTGTTGTTATGCAATTTTCAGATTCTTATGTAACCAAATAACCCAAGGTGTGTTTTTGTTTTTATTAAAGTAATAATACTAAATAAAGCAAAGTAAATAGTTGGAATAATCAATAAGGAGAAGATATTGGTTAAGGGATAGTATCATTCATAAACATGTATTTTTCATCTATGATTAGAATTGGTATTTAATCTCTCAATTATCAAAAGTCCTAGGATATCTTGATCGCAAGAGTATCACGCTTATTTCCTGATTTTATCTCAAACAACATTAAAAGATGCTAATGTGAAATCATCTTAAAAAGCAACCTAAAGTGTAAAAGCACAATTAGATTTAACTCCCTAAGAGAAATAAGTTCTATGAAATAAGACTAATCGATGCAAACAAATGTGTAAAAGCACTAATTCGTTTTAACAAAGGTTATGATTCATATGCGATTAAAAAGATGTATCACTACAAGTATTAACCACAAGATGCTACTAAAAATCAGAGATAACAACTTTTACGTATTGAAAACCCTAATATAGCTATAGAGATGAAAACAAATCCAATTGATTCCGGACTCAACCAAACTAGCATTCAAATCATATGATAATATAAATGATGAATCATAAACGATAAAATTGAAACAAAACTAATTCATAGAATCAAATAACATGCTTGAAGAAATCAACTTTTTATCCCATAACCAATTATTGTATTTAGCTACTCATATTCATGGAGTTCATCATCATAATATTCAAATAAATAAGATGAAACATAAAAGAAAGCAAACCCTAGAAGTTGTTCTCTGCAAAAAGCTCCAAGAATAGAATAAAAAACGTTGTATTTAATTGTGTAGAAAAACTTCCTTTTTATAGCTTTTTCTCCTTCCAAAAATAGGTTTTGTTCTTTAAAGTCCATTAGTTGGAAATTCACCCGGCCCACGAGAGAGAGAAACCCATTTAGAAAATCTGTCCCAAAAATGCTCGCCGGAAAACTAGGTTTTTGGCCGGAAATTGGTCGAAATCCGGCGAGAAATTCACCGCCGGTCAACGGAAATTGTCGTCGGAAAATTTCTCCGGGCACTGAACCATCGGAAAACTGTCACCAGGCAATTCTACACTTCCAATAGCTCAACTTTGTTTCTCTTCAGTTCAAACATTCACAAAAACCATCCAACCCAACTTATCACTTCTTGCGAAAACGTACCCAAAAGCGCGCCATGTAGCTCACACTTCCAGCCATCAATTCTTGCATCCGACTCATACCCCCCTCGCGATTCACTGAAATATTGCGATCAACACTTTAACCTCTGAAATTCGACTACCGGAACTATGCTCACCGGCGTGCCATTTTCACCCCGTTTTCGCACTATTTCTGCAACACAGCTCAGTCACCGCACTTCAGTAGCTCAACCAACTGCCCTGTAATTTCATACTGCAACACAGGTCCATGCTATCTCCCCTAATCTGTGCAAGCCATTTCAGATCAGCCCCAATCCATGGTAGTTGTAACCCCTGCTATTATCCGATCACAAGACCACCAGAACCAACACCACCACCGGAGCTTCACTCTAGCTCCATTCTGCCGCATAGCAGCATCACCAACTCATTTCCAGTACAGAAACAAGGCTCTTATTCTTAAACTGCAGTTTAACTGCAACATCACATCTGCAAGCCACTGTAATTACCACCCTTCAATATTCAGCTTCCTGGTATATCTCCCACTTCAGTATCACTTTCTTATGCTTCTTCATGACCCTTAGTAACCCTGCCTACTTCACTGCATAACAAAATTACCACCAGTACCTGCTGCTCAGTTCACACTACTGCTTTTCATTTCACCAATAGCTCATTTGCACCCACCAATTTCTTCTCTACTTATGCAACAACTGCCACTTATAAGAGCACCCACTATGGTAACACACCCTGAACTGCTGCCAAACTCAGCAAACCTGCAGCTGCCACCACCAAAATCCATTTTCTTTGACTGCAATCCTTCCTGAAGCAATCATCATCTATCGCTGGGATAATTCCAGGCCATGGCTCCATTCAATCACAGGAACCCTGTAACTCCACCATCTCAGTGTTTACTTGCATCTCAAATCCACCCTGACTGCAACATGGTTGTAACTCCACTGCAATTCTTCAATCACAACCCAATGCTTGCCATACAACCACAAAACACCACAGCTACAACTCAGTTCAAATACCACACGTAACTTCACACAAAGCTGCCATCATCTCAGTTCATAACCTCTCGATGCTCAAATAAATAGCTGCAACAGCAAGTCACCACCACTGCTACAGCTCAACCCCATAACCTGTGGCTTACTCCCATTGTCACATCAACCATTCTGACCTCCTTCTCGTCAACAACTCGAACTTTTCTACATCAAACCACAGCTATGGCCAACTGGTAACAGCTCCCTCTTCATTCAACCACTGCAACACATCACCAGTCTCAGTACCACAACCTTGGCTTAACATCTGCAAACAACCAACAATTCATCCACTAACACCAGCTGAGTAGAACTGGCTGTTCAGGCATTTTATCAAGCACGTAATGTGCATTTTTTTGATGCTTTAGAGATGAACGCTCTGCTGAATTTCGAGATCATTCTACCTTCTGCCCTTCATTGCAATCGAATTTCACACAAACCCATTTATTATAATCATCAAGAGGCTAAAAATCAGCACTTCAATCTTCTCCACACCAAACCCTGACCTATAACCCTAGGATCATCTCCAACATTAAACCAATTTTTGTTCACAACCCTGTCTCTGTAACTCTACCATGATCATTTCCAGCGAATCCCCCAACAAATTCTAAACCAAACCATGTAGAAATCCATCTTTTCTCTTGTTCTTCGATTCAAATTAAAACCCTGATTTCTCTCAAAAAACACAAAATCAATCCACTCTTATTTCAGCAGCTCAGTGCTCAGAACCCTAGTTTATGTTAAATCTTTCTCTCCTGTTCTTGTTTGCTCTCTCAATCTCGATCTAGATTTGGTAATCGCAGCAGCTGCTGCCTCCTCTATTTCTGGTTCAATGATTAAACTGATTTTTAGGATTTCTCGATTCAGGGTGTAGTAACTAGGACTCAATAATCACACCCCACTCATGAGACACCCAGTAGGTGCCCTATAACAAATGGTCACCCCTTAACCTCAGCTATTTGCTTTATATTTCTCTTCCACAAGAGTTGCTCTTTAACCTTGATTGAGTTCCCGATAATAATCGCCTAGAAAATGACAGCTTTGCCCATTTATGCTCCAAATGAACGCTCTCTTTCTTTTCTTTCGAGTTCCTCCAACAACGGCAACCGTCTCCTCCTACTTCTCAAACCCACTTCATCTCTTCAATTTCTATTCATCACTAAAGTTGTCATGCCTTTCAGACAGAAATCGCATCACCAAAGCCAACATACTTTTCAGACAGAGATGAAGAAATAAAAGCAAATAACGAGAAATAGTCCGCCACCAACGCTTTTGCCATGTTTCCTATTCTTTTGATCCAAATGACTCCAAAGTACCTAAATACAAAAAAACGAAACATAAGATACATAATTTACAAGAAAACTAGCAGAGAAAGCATAAACAATAGATAAATAATACGGTATTTTAGACACTTATCAATGGACCTTCTCTATTCCGCTATGAGTATTATTGGCTTTCACACCCTAATTTTATTTCTATTGTTAGATATTTGTGGTCTTCTGTGGTTGTTTCTGGTAGTATAGGTTTCATTTTTTGTAAGAAGCTGCAATTGTTAAAGCAAAGACTTAAAGATTGGAGCAAATTGGAGTTTGGTGATGTAGATAGGAGGCTAGAGGAATTGGAAAATATTTTTGTGGATCTGGATGCTGTGGATGATGTTAACAATGGTCTCACAGAGGAACAATTGAATGAAAGGCTAAAAGCTAGACAAGATTACTGCCAACTTACTATTTCAAGAGCTGAAAAGTGGAAAGCAAGATCAAGAGTTAATCATATCAAAGATTTTGAGAATAATACCAAATATTTTCATAGGTTTGCCAATGATAGAAGAAGAAGAAGAAGTTATATATGCTCAATAAAGGTCAATGGTTCTTTAACTTCAGATGAAAGTGAAATCAAAAGTGGTATTGTGTCATATTTTAAAAATATCTTTCAATCTCAGCATTCTAGAACTGTTTCTATGGAGGGTATGTATTTTTCAAAAATTTCAGAAGAAAGATATGCTTGGCTTGAAAGAGAAATTGATGAAGAAGAGCGTGTGTCTGCTATGAAGTTTCTTGGTCAAAACAAAGCTCCTGGTCCAGATGGGTTTCCAATAAGTTTTTATTGTCTCAGTTGGGATATTCTAAAATATGACTTCATGAATGTTATTAAAGAATTACAACAAAAGAACTTTCTTGATTGGAGACTCAAAAACACCTTTATTGCTCTTATTCCTAAGAATGACTCTATAGAAGAAATTAAGGATCTTAGACCAATTAGATTGTTTCATGGGGCGTATATAATTATTTCTAAGATTCTAGCAGAGAGATTTAAGCAATGTCTTCTAGAGATTATTTCCTCAAATCAAACAACTTTTGTCAGAAAGAGGCAGATTCTTGATGGTGTTTTAATTGCTAATGAGTTGATTGATTCTAGAATAAGAAGTGGTAAACCATGTATTCTTTGCAAGATAGACTTTGAAAAAACATTTGATCATGTTAATTGGGATTTTTTTGATGAGATATTCACTTTAATGGGTTTTGGTGAAAAAGTGGAGAGGTTGGATTAGAAGATGTGTGGAATATTCAAGATTCTCTATTCTCTTAAATGGCAGTTCTACTGGCTATTTCAAGAGTGTAAAAGGCATAAGGATGGGTGATCCTATTTCACCATTTTTGTTTCTGTTGGTTGGTGAGGCTCTCAATTTCATGGTGAAAAAATCTCAAGATCCAGGCATTCTCACTGGTTTTCAAGTTAAATCTGATGGTCAAATGGTAACTCATCTTCAATTTTCAGATGATACTCTAATCTTTTTAGATGCTGATGTGAATCTAGTAAGAAACCTTAGACTAGTTCTTCTCTCTTTTGAACTCTTAACTGGCTTGAAAATCAATTTTGCTAAGAGTCAAATATATGGTATTGGTTATGATGGTGACTTGTCTATTTTCTCCTCCATTTTGGGTTGTTATCATGGTATCCTTCCTACTTCTTATTTAGGTCTTCCTTTTTGGAGATAAATGTGGTGGTATTTCTAAATGGAACAAAGTGATTGAAAGATTTTTGATCAAGCTAGCTGGTTGGAAGAAACCACTTCTTTCTAGGGCAGGTAAAATTACTCTCATTAATAGTGTTCTTTCTAGCATTCCTGTTTATTATATATCTCTCTTTGAGATTCCCTCCTATGTGATCAAGAGACTAGAAAAAATTATGAGAGATTTTTTGTGGAATGATAATAAAGGAATAAAGAAAATTCATCCAGTGAAATGGGATGTTTTATGTAGAAGGAAAAAGTCATGTGGTTTAGGCATCAAAAATCCGCAAAAGTTCAATAGAGCTTTATTAACCAAGTGGTGTTGGAGGCTTGCAGTGGAAGATAATGCTCTTTGGAAGTCCATTACAACTGAAAAATATGGTGTGGGAGAAGCTAGTTGGATTTCTAAGGTGCCTAAAACTACTTATGGTACTTCTGTTTGGAAAGTTATCATGAAGTGCAGTTCAACTTTTCTAAGATACATAAAATTCAAAGTCAATAATGGCAAAAATACAAGATTCTGGGATGAAAATTGGATATATGATTTTCCCATTAAAACTTGCTATCCAAATTTATATCCTCTTACTAGAGCAAAAAATCTTTATGTTGCTGATATTGGATCTGTTGATGGAAATTCAGTAACTTGGAATTTTAATCTACCTAGAAGAGTTAATCTTTGCTACTACTATAGAACTGAATCTGCTCAAGGTTGATCTTGCCTCTTTTGACTTTAATATGGATGATGAATATGTGCTGGTCTGGTCTCTAACTAAGAACAATATTTTTTCAGTAAAATCTCTTTATGATGTTCTTACTCAAGAGGAGGATATTCTGCCAGACAATCCCATTTTTAACACTATTTGGAAGTTGAGATGCCCACCTAAGATCAGTTTCTTCTTATGGCTAGAGGAATTGGAAAATATTTTTGTGGATCTGGATGCTGTGGATGATGTTAACAATGGTCTCACTGAGGAACAATTGAATGAAAGGCTAAAATCTAGACAAGATTACTGCCAACTTACTATTTCAAGAGCTGAAAAGTGGAGAGCAAGATCAAGAGTTAATCATATCAAAGATTTTGAGAATAATACCAAATATTTTCATAGGTTTTCCAATGATAGAAGAAGAAGAAGAAGTTATATAGGCTCAATAAAGGTCAATGGTTCTTTAACTTCAGATGAAAGTGAAATCAAAAGTGGTATTGTGTCATATTTTCAAAATATCTTTCAATCTCAGCATTCTAGAACTGTTTCTATGGAGGGTATGGATTTTTCAAAAATTTCAGAAGAAAGATATGCTTGGCTTGAAAGAGAAATTGATGAAGAAGAGCGTGTGTCTGCTATGAAGTTTCTTGGTCAAAACAAAGCTCCTGGTCCAGATGGGTTTCCAATAAGTTTTTATTGTCTCAGTTGGGATATTATAAAAGATGACTTCATGAATGTTATTAAAGAATTACAACAAAAGAACTTTCTTTATTGGAGACTCAAAAACACCTTTATTGCTCTTATTCCTAAGAATGACTCTATAGAAGAAATTAAGGATCTTAGACCAATTAGCTTGGTTCATGGGGCTTATATAATTCTTTCTAAGATTCTAGCAGAGAGATTTAAGCAATGTCTTCTAGAGATTATTTCCTCAAATCAAATAACGAGAAATAGTCCGCCTCCAACGCTTTTGCCATGGTTCCTCTTATTTTGATCCAAATGACTCCAAAGTACCTAAATACTCAAAAACGAAACATAAGATACATAATTTACATGAAAACTAGCAGAGAAAACATAAACAATAGATAAATAATACGGTGTTTTAGACACCTATCAGATTCCCGCACACTTAGACTTTGCTAATCCTCGAGCAAATCAAACAAAATAATTATAAAGAATACATACAACTCCGTCTCGTCGAGGCTACTGTCACTTTAAGCATAAATAACAAGCCTTTAAACCCCTATGTGTCCCTAGTGGACTAGTTATAGTCTCGTGAAGGTTTACAAGAGGTCTGCCTACAAAACCTATATTTCCAACTCCGTCTATTTGTGACAAATCAATGAACGAATCCAAAATGACTACAAGAGGAGGTACCTTTCACAAATTCAATTCATATATTAGTAAAGCTTTAATTAGATAGTCGAACAAGCCATAATACTCGGAAACTAACAAACCACAATCACAATGAAAAGATTAAGAATATGGATATAGATGTAGATGTTGGCGAATGCTCACAAGTGATCGATGTTTCCCATATCTTTCTGAAGGTCACTGCCAAGATGAACCTATTCCTATTGGATTGAGCTACTTGGTATGAATTCTACATCAACTCACTAGCATATACAAGGGAACCAGGAGTGACTTTATTCAACCAATATAATACTTTCCTTTCTTTTTCTTTTCTTTCACTTTTTTTCACTTTTTTTTACTTTTTACTTTTTTTTTTTTTAATTTTTTAGACAACATGATTGGATCAAACTGGATCCAAGCGCATGATTCTTGTCAGCAAGTACATGATAGTTTCCTTGGATCCTGCATTCCACGCTTGTTTAGGAGACGGAGATAGGGACTACGTTTCACACATACTGTTATTCCCAAGTGTCATTTTATTCCGTTTGGTCTAATTGATCGGTCTCTTTTTTTTTTTTTTTTTTTAATTTTTTAATTTTCTAGTAACTCAATCACTCTATTTCATCCTAGCAGTAATAACACGTCGATGTTTAGTGACCCACCAAAGCACTTAGAGAACAATAGATAAATATGGAAAAAATAAAAATAGAACGTGATATGGTGATATTCCGAGATATGGTAACAACTATCATGGTATTTATGATTATGAGCTATGTTCGTCCCGTTAAGTTAATTGGTTCCTCAACTCCTGCATTCAAAATGGTTCCATCCACTAATGGTGTCATCCTAAAGGCACAAGTTTCTAGATTTCGGAGTTCAAAAAACACACATTTTTTCTTGGTTTTTCTATTTTTCTGATTATTTTTTTTAAAGGCATAAAACACACTAAAACAAACTATACAAACATATAAATGCTCCCCCACACTTAAACTTTACATTGTCCTCAATTTAAAATTGAATCATCCAAAGAGAGTTCAAGGTGGGAAATCCCGCAAATGATATGCAAAAACAAAGAAAATAAAGATAAAAGCAAATGCATAAAAATAAAAAGATAAGGGTAAAGATACAAAACCAGTGGGTTGCCTCCCACATAGCGCTTGTTTAAAGTCGTCAGCCCGACTTTCTCCTTGTTTACTAAGACTCCTCCAGAGGGAGTGCATCCACAAAGTTCACACCTTCCACAACTTCGGAAGTAAAGTTCTCATAATATGGTTTCAGCCGGTGTCCATTCACTTTAAACTCCTTTCCTGTAGCAATACTACGAATTTCTACTGCACCATGAGAAAACACATTAGTAACAATAAAAGGTCCGATCCAACGTGACCTTAATTTACCCAGAAATAGTTGCAAGCGAGAATTAAACAAAAGCACTTTCTGCCCAACACAAAATTGTTTTCTAGAAATCATAGAATCATGAAATGCCTTAGTTTTCTCCTTGTAAATGCGCGAGCTTTCAAATGCATCATTGCGTAACTCTTCTAGCTCTTGGAGTTGCAACTTCCTTTGTTTTCCAGCACCATCTAACTCCAAATTGCATTGCTTAATAGCCCAAAACGCCTTATGTTCAATCTCAACGGGTAAGTGACAAGGCTTACCGTACACAAGCCTAAAGGGAGACATCCCAATAGGTGTTTTGTATGCGGTTCTATAAGCCCACAAAGCATCATTAAGTCGCATGCTCCAATCTTTCCTTGTTGGATTCACCGTCTTCTCTAGTATGGATTTCACCTCTCGGTTCGACACCTCGGCTTGTCCATTGGTTTGGGGATGATAAGGTGTTGTAATTTTATGCGACACATTGTACTTCTTCAACAATCCTTGTAAGAACTTGTTTTTGAAGTGAGAACCCCCATCGCTAATTATGGCTCTTGGAATTCCAAACCTTGCAAAAATGTTAGCTTGCACAAAATCTGAAACCACTTTAGAATCATTAGTTGGGGTGCCTTTAGCTTCCACCCATTTCGAGACATAATCAACAGCAAGTAAGATATAAAAATTCCCATGAGAGTTGACAAAAGGACCCATAAAATCAATACCCCATACATCAAAAACTTCAATAAATTGAATAAAAGTTTGTGGCATTTGATTTCGGGCACCTAGATTGCCTGTTATTTGGCACCTATCACAAGTTGTGCAAAATATATGTGCATCCTTAAATAGAGTTGGCCAATAAAAACCACTTTCAAGTACCCTGTGAGCTGTTCTTTTACTCCCAAAATGTCCTCCGCAAGCATAGGAGTGACAAAAAAGACAAGATAGAGTTAAATTCAGATTCGGGAACGCACCTTCTTATTACTTGGTCGCTGCCATGTTTCCATAAGTATGGATCATCCCATATATATTGGTTTCCTAACCTTTTAAGTTTGTCCCTCTCAGCACGAGACAAGTTCTTTGGGATTTGTTTAGTTACCAAGTAGTTCACAATATCCGCATACCATGGTTCCACAAACGCAATTGAGAATAGTTGCTCATCCGGGAAACTTTCACGCAACGGGATAGATTCCTTGTCCACAGCAAGACGGCTCAAATGATCCGCAACGGTGTTCTCAATTCCTTCCTTGTCTTTGATTTCTATATCAAACTCTTGCAAGAGTAAAATCCACCGTATGAGCCTCGGTTTTGCCTCTTTCTTTGTAAGCAAGTACCTAAGTGCTGCATGATCTGAAAAGACAACAACTTTTGTACCAATTAGATAAGAGCGAAACTTTTCCAAAGCAAAAACAATAGCTAATAACTCTTTTTCAGTGGTAGTGTAGTTTTGTTGGGCTTCATTTAACGTTCTAGAAGCATAATAAATAGCATGAGGTATCTTCCCCACACGCTGCCCAAGCACCGCACCAACCACATAGTCACTTGCATCACACATGAGCTCAAAAGGCTTGCTCCAATCCGGTGGTTTAATGGTAGGGGCTGAAATCAAAAGTTCTTTCAAACGATTGAATGCCGCCACACACTTCTCATCAAAGTTAAAAACCACATATTTTTGCAACCCCTGCTATTATCCGATCACAAGACCACCAGAACCAACACCACCACCGGAGCTTCACTCTAGCTCCATTCTGCCGCATAGCAGCATCACTAACTCATTTCCAGTACAGAAACAAGGCTCTTATTCTTAAACTGCAGTTTAACTGCAACATCACATCTGCAAGCCACTGTAATTACCACCCTTCAATATTCATCTTCCTGGTATATCTCCCACTTCAGTATCACTTTCTTATGCTTCTTCATGACCCTTAGTAACCCTGCCTACTTCACTGCATAACAAAATTACCACCAGTACCTGCTGCTCAGTTCACACTACTGCTTTTCATTTCACCAATAGCTCATTTGCACCCACCAATTTCTTCTCTACTTATGCAACAACTGCCACTTATAAGAGCACCCACTATGGAAACACACCCTGAACTGCTTCCAAACTCAGCAAACCTGCAGCTGCCACCACCAAAATCCATTTTCTTTGACTGCAATCCTTCCTGAAGCAATCATCATCTATCGTTTGGGATAATTCCAGGCCATGGCTCCATTCAATCACAGGAACCCTGTAACTCCACCATCTCAGTGTTTACTTGCATCTCAAATCCACCCTGACTGCAACATGGCTGTAACTCCACTGCAATTCTTCAATCACAACCCAATGCTTGCCATACAACCACAAAACACCACAGCTACAACTCAGTTCAAATACCACATGTAACTTCACACAAAGCTGCCATCATCTCAGTTCATAACCTCTCGATGCTCAAATAAATAGCTGCTGTGACAAGTCACCACCAGCACTGGCTCAACCCCATAACCTGTGGCTTACTCCCATTGTCACAGCAACCATTCTGACCTCCTTCTCGTCAACAACTCGAACTTTTCTACATCAAACCACAGCTATGGCCAACTGGTAACAGCTCCCTCTTCATTCAACCACTGCAACACATCACCAGTCTCAGTACCACAACCTTGGCTTAACATCTGCAAACAACCAACAATTCATCCACTAACACCAGCTGAGTAGAACTGGCTGTTCAGGCATTTTATCAAGCACGTAATGTGCATTTTTTTGATGCTTTAGAGATGAACGCTCTGCTGAATTTCGAGATCATTCTACCTTCTGCCCTTCATTGCAATCGAATTTCACACAAACCCATTTATTATAATCATCAAGAGGCTAAAAATCAGCACTTCAATCTTCTCCACACCAAACCCTGACCTATAACCCTATGATCATCTCCAACATTAAACCAATTTTTGTTCACAACCCTGTCTTTGTAACTCTACCATGATCATTTCCAGCGAATCCCCCAACAAATTCTAAACCAAACCATGTAGAAATCCATCTTTTCTCTTGTTCTTCGATTCAAATTAAAACCCTGATTTCTCTCAAAAAACACAAAATCAATCCACTCTTATTTCAGCAGCTCAGTGCTCAGAACCCTAGTTTATGTTAAATCTTTTCTCTTTGTTCTTGTTTGCTCTCTCAATCTCGATCTAGATTTGGTAATCGCAGCAGCTGCTGCCTCCTCTATTTCTGGTTCAATGATTAAACTGATTTTTAGGATTTCTCGATTCAGGGTGTAGTAACTAGGACTCAATAATCACACCCCACTCATGAGACACCCAGTAGGTGCCCTATAACAAATGGTCACCCCTTAACCTCAGCTATTTGCTTTATATTTCTCTTCCACAAGAGTTGCTCTTTAACCTTGATTGAGTTCCCGAAAATAATCGCCTAGAAAATGACAGCTTTGCCCCTTTATGCTCCAAATGAACGCTCTCTTTCTTTTCTTTCGAGTTCCTCCAACAACGGCAACCGTCTCCTCCTACTTCTCAAACCCACTTCATCTCTTCAATTTCTATTCATCACTAAAGTTGTCATGCCTTTCAAACAGAAATCGCATCACCAAAGCCGACATACTTTTCAGACAGAGATGAAGAAATAAAAGCAAATAACGAGAAATAGTCCGCCACCAACGCTTTTGCCATGTTTCCTATTCTTTTTATCCAAATGACTCCAAAGTACCTAAATACAAAAAAACGAAACATAAGATACATAATTTACAAGAAAACTAGCAGAGAAAGCATAAACAATAGATAAATAATACGGTATTTTAGACACCTATCAATGGACCTTCTCTATTCCGCTATGAGTATTATTGGCTTTCACACCCTAATTTTATTTCTATTGTTAGATATTTGTGGTCTTCTGTGGTTGTTTCTGGTAGTATAGGTTTCATTTTTTGTAAGAAGCTGCAATTGTTAAAGCAAAGACTTAAAGATTGGAGCAAATTGGAGTTTGGTGATGTAGATAGGAGGCTAGAGGAATTGGAAAATATTTTTGTGGATCTGGATGCTGTGGATGATGTTTACAATGGTCTCACTGAGGAACAATTGAATGAAAGGCTAAAATCTAGACAAGATTACTGCCAACTTACTATTTCAAGAGCTAAAAAGTGGAGAGCAAGATCAAGAGTTAATCATATCAAAGATTTTGAGAATAATACCAAATATTTTCATAGGTTTGCCAATGATAGAAGAAGAAGAAGAAGTTATATATGCTCAATAAAGGTCAATGGTTCTTTAACTTCAGATGAAAGTGAAATCAAAAGTGGTATTGTGTCATATTTTCAAAATATCTTTCAATCTCAAAGATTCTAGAACTGTTTCTATGGAGGGTATGGATTTTTCAAAAATTTCAGAAGAAAGATATGCTTGGCTTGAAAGAGAAATTGATGAAGAAGAGCGTGTGTCTGCTATGAAGTTTCTTGGTCAAAACAAAGCTCCTGGTCCATATGGGTTTCCAATAAGTTTTTATTGTCTCAGTTGGGATATTCTAAAAGATGACTTCATGAATGTTATTAAAGAATTACAACAAAAGAACTTTCTTGATTGGAGACTCAAAAACACCTTTATTGCTCTTATTCCTAAGAATGACTCTATAGAAGAAATTAAGGATCTTAGACCAATTAGATTGTTTCATGGGGCGTATATAATTATTTCTAAGATTCTAGCAGAGAGATTTAAGCAATGTCTTCTAGAGATTATTTCCTCAAATCAAACAACTTTTGTCAGAAAGAGGCAGATTCTTGATGGTGTTTTAATTGCTAATGAGTTGATTGATTCTAGAATAAGAAGTGGTAAACCATGTATTCTTTGCAAGATAGACTTTGAAAAAACATTTGATCATGTTAATTGGGATTTTTTTGATGAGATATTCACTTTAATGGGTTTTGGTGAAAAAGTGGAGAGGTTGGATTAGAAGATGTGTGGAATATTCAAGATTCTCTATTCTCTTAAATGGCAGTTCTATTGGCTATTTCAAGAGTGTAAAAGGCATAAGGATGGGTGATCCTATTTCACCATTTTTTTTCTGTTGGTTGGTGAGGCTCTCAATTTCATGGTGAAAAAATCTCAAGATCCAGGCATTCTCACTGGTTTTCAAGTTAAATCTGATGGTCAAATGGTAACTCATCTTCAATTTTCAGATGATACTCTAATCTTTTTAGATGCTGATGTGAATCTAGTAAGAAACCTTAGACTAGTTCTTCTCTCTTTTGAACTCTTAACTGGCTTGAAAATCAATTTTGCTAAGAGTCAAATATATGGTATTGGTTATGATGGTGACTTGTCTATTTTCTCCTCCATTTTGGGTTGTTATCATGGTATCCTTCCTACTTCTTATTTAGGTCTTCCTTTAGGAGATAAATGTGGTGGTATTTCTAAATGGAACAAAGTGATTGAAAGATTTTTGATCAAGCTAGCTGGTTGGAAGAAACCACTTCTTTCTAGGGCAGGTAAAATTACTCTCATTAATAGTGTTCTTTCTAGCATTCCTGTTTATTATATATCTCTCTTTGAGATTCCCTCCTATGTGATCAAGAGACTAGAAAAAATTATGAGAGATTTTTTGTGGAATGATAATAAAGGAATAAAGAAAATTCATCCAGTGAAATGGGATGTTTTATGTAGAAGGAAAAAGTCATGTGGTTTAGGCATCAAAAATCTGCAAAAGTTCAATAGAGCTTTATTAACCAAGTGGTGTTGGAGGCTTGCAGTGGAAGATAATGCTCTTTGGAAGTCCATTACAACTGAAAAATATGGTGTGGGAGAAGCTAGTTGGATTTCTAAGGTGCCTAAAACTACTTATGGTACTTCTGTTTGGAAAGTTATCATGAAGTGCAGTTCAACTTTTCTAAGATACATAAAATTCAAAGTCAATAATGGCAAAAATACAAGATTCTGGGATGAAAATTGGATATATGATTTTCCCATTAAAACTTGCTATCCAAATTTATATCCTCTTACTAGAGCAAAAAATCTTTATGTTGCTGATATTGGATCTGTTGATGGAAATTCAGTAACTTGGAATTTTAATCTACCTAGAAGAGTTAATGCTGCTACTACTATAGAACTGAATCTGCTCAAGGTTGATCTTGCCTCTTTTGACTTTAATATGGATGATGAATATGTGCTGGTCTGGTCTCTAACTAAGAACAATATTTTTTCAGTAAAATCTCTTTATGATGTTCTTACTCAAGAGGAGGATATTCTGCCAGACAATCCCATTTTTAACACTATTTGGAAGTTGAGATGCCCACCTAAGATCAGTTTCTTCTTATGGCTAGAGGAATTGGAATATATTTTTGTGGATCTGGATGCTGTGGATGATGTTAACAATAGTCTCACTGAGGAACAATTGAATGAAAGGCTAAAATCTAGACAAGATTACTGCCAACTTACTATTTCAAGAGCTGAAAAGTGGAGAGCAAGATCAAGAGTTAATCATATCAAAGATTTTGAGAATAATACCAAATATTTTCATAGGTTTGCCAATGATAGAAGAAGAAGAAGAAGTTATATAGGCTCAATAAAGGTCAATGGTTCTTTAACTTCAGATGAAAGTGAAATCAAAAGTGGTATTCTGTCATATTTTCAAAATATCTTTCAATCTCAGCATTCTAAAACTGTTTCTATGGAGGGTATGGATTTTTCAACAATTTCAGAAGAAAGATATGCTTGGCTTGAAAGAGAAATTGATGAAGAAGAGCGTGTGTCTGCTATGAAGTTTCTTGGTCAAAACAAAGCTCCTGGTCCATATGGGTTTCCAATAAGTTTTTATTGTCTCAGTTGGGATATTCTAAAAGATGACTTCATGAATGTTATTAAAGAATTACAACAAAAGAACTTTCTTGATTGGAGACTCAAAAACACCTTTATTGCTCTTATTCCTAAGAATGACTCTATAGAAGAAATTAAGGATCTTAGACCAATTAGCTTGGTTCATGGGGCTTATATAATTCTTTCTAAGATTCTAGCAGAGAGATTTAAGCAATGTCTTCTAGAGATTATTTCCTCAAATCAAATAACGAGAAATAGTCCGCCTCCAACGCTTTTGCCATGGTTCCTCTTCTTTTGATCCAAATGACTCCAAAGTACCTAAATACTCAAAAACGAAACATAAGATACATAATTTACATGAAAACTAGCAGATAAAACATAAACAATAGATAAATAATACGGTGTTTTAGACACCTATCAGATTCCCGCACACTTAGACTTTGCTAGTCCTCGAGCAAATCAAACAAAATAATTATAAAGAATACATACAACTCCGTCTCGTCGAGGCTACTGTCACTTTAAGCATAAATAACAAGCCTTTAAACCCCTATGTGTCCCTAGTGGACGAGTTATAGTCTCGTGAAGGTTTACAAGAGGTCTGCCTACAAAACCTATGTTTCCAACTCCGTCTATTTGTGACAAATCAATGAACGAATCCAAAATGACTACATGAGGAGGTACCTTTCACAAATTCAATTCATATATTAGTAAAGCTTTAATTAGATAGTCAAACAAGCCATAATACTCGGAAACTAACAAACCACAATCACAATGAAAAGATTAAGAATATGGATATAGATGTTGGCGAATGCTCACAAGTGATCGATGTTTCCCATATCTTTCTGAAGGTCACTGCCAAGATGAACCTATTCCTATTGGATTGAGCTACTTGGTATGAATTCTACATCAACTCACTAGAATATACAAGGGAACCAGGAGTGACTTTATTCAACCAATATAATACTTTCCTTTCTTTTTCTTTTCTTTTTCACTTTTTTTTTACTTTTTACTTTTTTTTTTTTAATTTTTTAGACAACATGATTGGATCAAACTGGATCCAAGCGCATGATTCTTGTCAGCAAGTACATGATAGTTTCCTTGGATCCTGCATTCCACGCTTGTTTAGGAGACGGAGATAGGGACTACGTTTCACACATACTGTTATTCCCAAGTGTCATTTTATTCCGTTTGGTCTAATTGATCGGTCTCTTTTTTTTTTCTTTCTTTTTTTTCATTTTTTAATTTTCTAGTAACTCAATCACTCTATTTCATCCTAGCAGTAATAACACGTCGATGTTTAGTGACCCACCAAAGCACTTAGAGAACAATAGATAAATATGGAAAAAATAAAAATAGAACGTGATATGGTGATATTACGAGATATGGTAACAACTATCATGGTATTTATGATTATGAGCTATGTTCGTCCCATTTAGTTAATTGGTTCCTCAACTCTTGCACTCAAAATGGTTCCATCCACTAATGGTGTCATCCTAAAGGCACAAGTTTCTAGATTTCGGAGTTCAAAAAGCACACATTTTTTCTTGGTTTTTCTATTTTTCTGATTATTTTTTTTAAAGGCATAAAACACACTAAAACAAACTATACAAACATATAAATGCTCCCCCACACTTAAACTTTACATTGTCCTCAATTTAAAATTGAATCATCCAAAGAGAGTTCAAGGTGGGAAATCCCGCAAATGATATGCAAAAACAAAGAAAATAAAGATAAAAGCAAATGCATAAAAATAAAAAGATAAGGGTAAAGATACAAAACCAGTGGGTTGCCTCCCACTTAGCGCTTGTTTAAAGTCGTCAGCCCGACTTGCTCCTTGTTTACTAAGACTCCTCCAGAGGGAGTGCATCCACAAAGTTCACACCTTCCACAACTTCGGAAGTAAAGTTCTCATAATATGGTTTCAGCCGGTGTCCATTCACTTTAAACTCCTTTCCTGTAGCAATACTACGAATTTCTCCGCACCATGAGAAAACACATTAGTAACAATAAAAGGTCCGATCCAACGTGACCTTAATTTACCCAGAAATAGTTGCAAGCGAGAATTAAACAAAAGCACTTTCTGCCCAACACAAAATTGTTTTCTAGAAATCATAGAATCATGAAATGCCTTAGTTTTCTCCTTGTAAATGCGCGAGCTTTCAAATGCATCATTGCGTAACTCTTCTAGCTCTTGGAGTTGCAACTTCCTTTGTTTTCCAGCACCATCTAACTCCAAATTGCATTGCTTAATAGCCCAAAACGCCTTATGTTCAATCTCAACGGGTAAGTGACAAGGCTTACCGTACACAAGCCTAAAGGGAGACATCCCAATAGGTGTTTTGTATGCGGTTCTATAAGCCCATAAAGCATCATTAAGTCGCATGCTCCAATCTTTCCTTGTTGGATTCACCGTCTTCTCTAGTATGGATTTCACCTCTCGGTTCGACACCTCGGCTTGTCCATTGGTTTGGGGATGATAAGGTGTTGTAATTTTATGCGACACATTGTACTTCTTCAACAATCCTTGTAAGAACTTGTTTTTGAAGTGAGAACCCCCATCGCTAATTATGGCTCTTGGAATTCCAAACCTTGCAAAAATGTTAGCTTGCACAAAATCTGAAACCACTTTAGAATCATTAGTTGGGGTGCCTTTAGCTTCCACCCATTTCGAGACATAATCAACAGCAAGTAAGATATAAAAATTCCCATGAGAGTTGACAAAAGGACCCATAAAATCAATACCCCATACATCAAAAACTTCAATAAATTGAATAAAAGTTTGTGGCATTTGATTTCGGGCACCTAGATTGCCTGTTATTTGGCACCTATCACAAGTTGTGCAAAATATATGTGCATCCTTAAATAGAGTTGGCCAATAAAAACCACTTTCAAGTACCTTGTGAGCTGTTCTTTTACTCCCAAAATGTCCTCCGCAAGCATAGGAGTGACAAAAAAAGACAAGATAGAGTTAAATTCAGATTCGGGAACGCACCTTCTTATTACTTGGTCGCTGCCATGTTTCCATAAGTATGGATCATCCCATATATATTGGTTTCCTAACCTTTTAAGTTTGTCCCTCTCAGCACGAGACAAGTTCTTTGGGATTTGTTTAGTTACCAAGTAGTTCACAATATCCGCATACCATGGTTCCACAAACGCAATTGAGAATAGTTGCTCATCCGGGAAACTTTCACGCAACGGGATAGCTTCCTTGTCCACAGCAAGACGGCTCAAATGATCCGCAACGGTGTTCTAAATTCCTTCCTTGTCTTTGATTTCTATATCAAACTCTTGCAAGAGTAAAATCCACCGTATGAGCCTCGGTTTCGCCTCTTTCTTTGTAAGCAAGTACCTAAGTGCTGCATGATCTGAAAAGACAACAACTTTTGTACCAATTAGATAAGAGCGAAACTTTTCCAAAGCAAAAACAATAGCTAATAACTCTTTTTCAGTGGTAGTGTAGTTTTGTTGGGCTTCATTTAACGTTCTAGAAGCATAATAAATAGCATGAGGTATCTTCCCCACACGCTGCCCAAGCACCGCACCAACCACATAGTCACTTGCATCACACATGAGCTCAAAAGGCTTGCTCCAATCCGGTGGTTTAATGGTAGGGGCTGAAATCAAAAGTTCTTTCAAACGATTGAATGCCGCCACACACTTCTCATCAAAGTTAAAAACCACATCTTTTTGCAATAAGGTACAAAGTGGTGATGCTATCTTGGAAAAATCCTTGATGAATCTATGATAAAAACCTGCATGACCAAGAAAAGAGCGTATTTCCCTCACCGTAGTGGGAGGGGTTAGAGTACGAATAAGGTCTATCTTAGATTTATCAACTTCCAAGCCTTTAGAAGATACTATATGGCCTAAAACTATGCCATGAGTTACCATGAAATGGCACTTCTCCCAATTAAGCACAAGATTTGTTTCAACACATCGTTCAAGGATTAGTGAAAAATTGTTCAAACAAAGGTCAAATGAATCACCAAATACACTAAAGTCGTCCATGAACACTTCGATTATGTTTTCAACATATTCTGAAAATATACTTACCATACACCTTTGAAAAGTAGCTAGAGCATTGCATAAGCCAAAAGGCATCATTCGATAAGCAAAAGTACCAAAAGGACAAGTGAAAGTGGTTTTCTCTTGATCCTCCGGCGCTATCACAATCTGATTATAACCTGAATAGCCATCAAGAAAGCAATAATAAGAGTGTCCAGATAGACGTTCAAGCATTTGATCAATAAAAGGTAATGGAAAGTGATATTTTCTAGTAGTGGCATTAAATTTCCTATAATCAATACAAACCCTCCAACCGGTTTGCACACGAGTTGGGACAAGTTCATTCTCATCATTCTCCACCACGGTCACACCTGATTTCTTTGGTACAACTTGTACCGGGCTCACCCACTTACTGTCGAATATGGGGTAGATAACACCCACTTCCAAAAGCTTGAGTATCTCCTTTTTCACAACTTACATCATAGGGGGGTTCAAACGACGTTGTGCTTCCCTTGTAGGCTTTGCATCATCCTCCAAACGTATTTTATGCATGCAAACGGCAGGGCTTATACCCTTGATATCGGCAATTGTCCATCCTATGGCCGTCTTGTGCTTCCTTAGCACCCTTAGAATTTTTTGCTCCTGTAATTCACTAAGCTCGTTAGAAATAATCACAGGTAACTCTTCATTGTCACCCAAGTACAAGTACTTTAAGTGACTAGGAAGAGGTTTCAATTCTAACTTTGGAGATTTAACAATAGAGGGTAAAAGTTTTTCATCACTGCATGGTAAAGAAATAAAAGAGATATTATGAGTTTTCGGGCATCCTTGTAGTGAGTTGAGATCACCAAGGGCTTATTTAACCTCAATACCACACTCTACACCATTATCAATGGATGTAGTTAGAACGGTTTTCAAAGTATCTTCACCATTAAATTCAAACATTTGTTGTGCCAATGTATCCATCACATCAACGGAGAAGCAAGAGTGGACATCACTAGGATATCTCATCGTTTCGAAAATGTTGAAACGTATTACTTCCCCATCAAACTCCATAGTTAGCGTTCCCTTATCCACATTAATAATGGTCTTCGCCGTTTTCATGAAGGGACGCCCAAGTAGCAATGGAAGAGACGAGTCCGGTGAACCTTCATCCATCTCTAAGACACAAAAATCTGCTGGAAATACTAGTTTATTAACCTGCACAAGAACATCCTCAACAATACCCATTGGGTAGACATTAGAGCGATCGGCTAATTGCAACACAATTTCAGCCTTTTTGAGAGGACCTAAATCAAGTGACTTATACATAGATGCAGGCATAACATTAACGGATGCACCTAAGTCTAACATTGCTTTATTAAATGTAGTAGTACCAATTGTGACGGGGATGTCAAAGCTGCCCAGGTCTTTGAATTTTAGTGGGAGTTTGTGTTGTAAGATTTCCAAAGCATTCTCCCCCACACTAAGAACTTCATTACCTTTGAGCCTTTGCTTATTGGTACACAAGTCCTTCAACACTTTTGCATACTTTAGAACTTGCTTAATAGCATCAATGAGTGGTATGTTCACATGAATCTTCTTAAGAACGTCTAAAATCTCCTTTTCTAGTGCCTCCTTCTTAGAATTTGCAAATCTGCGAGGAAAAGGTAAAGGAGGAACATAAGTAGGAATAGGAGTTTTAGAGTTAGGAATAGGTACCTCAGAAGTTTGGGGAGAGTCCTCATTCTTCTCCTCCAAAACAGGTTCCTTTGGTGTTTCCACCTCGCCCGAATCAGAAACTTCGGGTGGCACAAGTTGTGTACCACTTCTCAATGTAATTGCATTCACACCCTCTTTTGGGTTAATAGGTTGATAAGGGAGTTTCCCACTATTTTGTGCCTTCATTTGGTTCATCTCAAGATCCATAGAACCAACTTGGGTTTGCAACTCTTTCATTGTGCTCTCCGTTCTTTGCATAAAAGATTTCATCAACTCTTCCATACTTGACCCCTGATTTTGAGGTTGTTGTTGTTGAAATTGAGATTGTTGAAATTGTTGACGCAGCTGGAATTGTTGTTGTTGAGGTTGAAATCCACCCGAATTATTGAAAGTAGGTTGTTGAACCGCTCCTTGCTTGTTTGCATAGCTAAAATTGGGGTGATCTCTCCATCCCGGATTGTAAGTATTGGAATAAGGATCATACCGTCTTGGCTGATTTGGAAAAACCTCATTAGCTTGCTCATTGACGTCTTCATACCCATGAGAATTTGGTATCACCGCGGCTGAAACGTGTTGTAGCATTGCTGTGATGTTTCCCATTTGTTGACTAAGTTCCACCACCTCTCTCA
This sequence comes from Papaver bracteatum, assembly GCA_023529315.1. Taxonomy (NCBI): domain Eukaryota; kingdom Viridiplantae; phylum Streptophyta; class Magnoliopsida; order Ranunculales; family Papaveraceae; genus Papaver; species Papaver bracteatum. Next base: position 2,389,125 of record JAJJWX010001315.1, read on the forward strand.
CTTCATTGACTCGCCGAAGAAGCACATCCGAACCATGACTCAAGAATTGCTGAGAGTTTACTGCCATGTTTTCAATCAACTCTCTAGCTTGTGCCACCATCTTTCTCACTAGTGCACCACCACCCGCTGCGTCGATAAGATTCCTATCACTTGATTAGAGTCCTTCATAGAAGTATTGGATGATCATGGCGTCACTAAATTGATGATGAGGATAGCTTGCCACCAACCTATTGTATCGTTCCCAACAATCATATAACGATTCTCCGACATTTTGCTTCATTCCGCAAATCTCCTTGCGAATTTGAGTAGCCTTAGATGCAGGAAAATATCTCTCTAGAAAGAGTTTATTGAGCCCATTCCAAGTTGTAACACTCCCGGAAGGCAAGTATTATAACCAATCCTTATCATTACCTTCCAATGAGAATCGAAAAACCTTCAATATAGAACCATCCGCCTCCATATTTGCTGGTATCATAGCCATGACAATGGTGTGGAAATCCATAAGATGCTTGTTTGAATCTTCATTCACCAAGCCATGGAACTTTGGTAATTCTCTAAGAAGTCCCGGCTTGATTTCAAAAGTGGAGTCGGTTTGAATGAAACCTTGCTGTATATCCAGCTTGTGAGAAGCTAAGTCTTTAAGTGAACGATTTGAAGGGTCACCCATTGCTTATTCTCCTTCTCCTTCTTCTTCAAAAGGAATATCGTGTTCTACTTCCTCTCCTTCTTGATGAAGAGCTTCATGTTCTACTTCCAAGTTGTGTTCTTCCGTTGTGCCTTGCCTTGGTTGGAGTATTGTGCCTTTTCGAGTAGCTATCCCGCACCTTGGATAATTCCAATCTTTAGAAGCCAGAGATTAGGTACCTAAAAAACAATTCTCACAAACAAGTGAGAAACAAGACAAGAAACGAAACACAAGTATGCAAGCAGAAAAATAATAAAAAGAAACTAAAAACTAGATAACAAGCCGAATGCCTCCCCGGCAACGGCGCCAAAATTTGATGTGTGTCGTATGCGTCAAAAATAATTCACTTCCTCACTTTACTAATTATGAATATAGTATTCGATAAGAAAGAGTTCGTATCCACAGAGAGGCGATTGTTGTTATGCAATTTTCAGATTCTTATGTAACCAAATAACCCAAGGTGTGTTTTTGTTTTTATCAAAGTAATAATACTAAATAAAGCTAAGTAAATAGTTGGAATAATCAATAAGGAGAAGATATTGGTTAAGGGATAATATCATTCATAAACATGTATTTTTCATCTGTGATTAGAATTGGTATTTAATCTCTCAATTATCAAAAGTCCTAGGATATTTTGATCGCAAGAGTATCCCGTTTATTTCCTGATTTTATCTCAAACAACATTAAAAGATGCTAATGTGAAATCTTCTTAAAAAGCAACCTAAAGTGTAAAAGCACAATTAGATTTAACTCCCTAAGAGCAATAAGTTCTATGAAATAAGACTAATCGATGCAAACAAACGTGTAAAAGCACTAATTCGTTTTAACAAAGGTTATGATTCATATGCGATTAAAAAGATGTATCACTACCAGTATTAACCACAAGATACTACTAAAAATCAGAGATAACAACTTTTACGTATTGAAAACCCTAATATAGCTATAGAGATGAAAACAAATCCAATTGATTCCGGACTCAACCAAACTAGCATTCAAATCATATGATAATATAAACGATGAATCATAAACGATAAAATTGAAACAAAACTAATTCATAGAATCAAATAACATGCTTGAAGAAATCAACTTTTTATCCCATAACCAATTATTGTATTTAGCTACTCATATTCATGGAGTTCATCATCATAATATTCAAAGAAATAAGATGAAACATAAAAGAAAGAAAACCCTAGAAGTTGTTCTCCGCAAAAAGCTCCAAGAATATAATAAAAAACGTTGTATTTAATTGTGTAGAAAAACTTCCTTTTTATAGCTTTTTCTCCTTCCAAAAATAGGTTTTGTTCTTTAAAGTCCATTAGTTGGAAATTCACCCGGCCCACGAGAGAGATAAACCCATTTAGAAAATCTGTCCCAAAAATGCTCGCCGGAAAATTGGGTTTTGGCCGGAAATTGGTCGGAATCCGGCGAGAAAGTCACCGCTGGTCACCGGAAAATGTCGTCGGAAAATGTCTCCGGGCACTGAACCATCGGAAAACTATCACCATGCAATTATACACTTCCAATAGCTCAACTTTGCTTCTCTGCAGTTCAAACATTGCCAAAAACCATCCAACCCAACTTATCATTTCTTGCGAAAACGTACCCAAAAGCGCGCCATGTAGCTCACACTTCCAGCCATCAGTTCTTGCATCCGACTCATACCCCCCTCGCGATTCACTGAAATATTGCGATTGACACTTTAACCTCTGAAATCCGACTACCGGAACTATGCTCACCGGCATGCCATTTTCACCCCGTTTTCGCACTATTTCTGCAACACAGCTCAGTCACCGCACTTCAGTAGCTCAACCACCTGCCCTGTAATTTCATACTGCAACACAGGTCCATGCTATCTCCCCTAATCTGTGCAAGCCATTTCAGATCATCCCCAATCCATGGTAGTTGTAACCCCTGCTATTATCCGAGCACAAGACCACCAGAACCAACACCACCACCGGAGCTTCACTTCAGCTCCATTCTGCCGCATAGCAGCATCACCAACTCATTTCCAGTACAACAACAAGGCTCTTATTCTTAAACTGCAGTTTAACTGCAACATCACATATGCAAGCCACTGTAATTACCACCCTGCAATATTCATCTTCCTGGTATATCTCCCACTTCAGTATCACTTTCTTCTGCTGCTTCATGACCCATAGTAACCCCCGCCTACTTCTTTGCATAACACAATTACCACCAGATCACTGCTTTCGATTCACACCGCTTTTGCTTTTCATTTCACCAATAGCTCATTTGCACCCACCAATTTCTTCTCTGCTTATGCAACAACTGCCACTTATAAGAGCACCCACTATGGCAATACACCCTGAACTGCTGCCAAACTCAGCAAACCTGCAGCTGCCACCACCAAAATCCATTTTTTTACTTCAATCCTTCCTGAAGCAATCATCATCTATCCCTGGGATAATTCCAGGCCATGGCTCCATTCAATCACAGGAACCCTGTAACTCCACCATCTCAGTGTTTACTTGCATCTCAAATCCACCCTGACTGCAACATGGCTGTAACTCCACTGCAATTCTTCAATCACAACCCAATGCTTTCCATACAACCATAAAACACCACAGCTACAACTCAGTTCAAATACCACCTGTAACTTCACACAAAGCTGCCATCATCTCAGTTCATAACCTCTTGATGCTCAAATAAATAGCTGCAACAGCAACTCACCACCACTGCTACAGCTCAACCCCATAACCTGTGGCTTACTCCCATTGTCACATCAACCATTCTGACCTCCTTCTCATCAACAACTCGAACTCTTCTACATCAAACCACAGCTATGGCCAACTGGTAACAGCTCCCTCTTTATTCAACCACTGCAACACATCACCAGTATCAGTACCACAACCTTGGCTTAACATCTGCAAACAACCAACAATTCATCCACTAACACCAACTGAGTAGAACTGGCTGTTCAGGAATTTTATCAAGCACGTAATGTGCATTTTGTTGATGCTTTAGAGATGAACGCTCTGCTGAATTTCGAGATCATTATACCTTCTGCCCTGCATTGCAATCGAATTTCACACAAACCCATTTATTTTAATCATCAAGAGGCTCAAAATCAGCACTTCAATCTTCTCCACACCAAACCCTGACCTATAACCCTAGGATCATCTCCAACCTTAAACCAATTTTTGTTCACAACCCTATCTCTGTAACTCTACCTTGATCATTTCCAGCGAATCCCCCAACAAATTCTAAACCAAACCATGTAGAAATCCATCTTTTATCTTGTTCTTCGATTCAAATTAAAACCTTGATTTCTCTCAAAAAACACAGAATCAATCCACTCTTATTTCAGCAGCTCAGTGCTCAGAACCCTAGTTTATGTTAAATCTTTCTCTGCTGTTCTTGTTTCCACTCTAAATATCGATCTGGATTTGGTAATCGCAGCAGCTGCTGCCTCCTCTATTTCTGGTTCAATGATTGAACTGATTTTTAGGATTTCTCGATTCAGGGTGTAGTAACTAGGACTCAATAATCACACCCCACTCATGAGACACCCAATAGGTGCCCTATAACAAATGGTTACCCCTTAACCTCAGCTAGTTGCTTTATATTTCTCTTCCATAAGAGTTTCTCTTTAACCTTGATTGAGTTCCCGAAAATAATCGCCTAGAAAATGACATCTTTGCCCCTTTATGCTCCAAATGAACGCTCTCTTTATTTTCTTTCGAGTTCCTCCAACAACGGCAACCGTCTCCTCCTACTTCTCAAACCCACTTCATCTCTTCAATTTCTATTCATCACTAAAGTTGTCATGCCTTTCAGACAGAAATCGCATAACCAAAGCTGACATACTTTTCAGACAGAGATGAAGAAATAAAAGCAAATAACGAGAAATAGTCCGCCTCCAACGCTTTTTCCATGTTTCCTCTTCTTTTGATCCAAATGACTCCAAAGTACCTAAATACTCAAAAACGAAACATAAGATACATAATTTACAAGAAAAATAGCAGAGAAAGCATAAATAATACGGTATTTTAGACACCTATCAATGGACCTTCTATATTCCGCTATGAGTATTATTGGATTTCACACCCTAATTTTATTTCTATTGTTAGATATTTGTGGTCTTCTGTGGTTGTTTCTGGTAGTGTAGGTTTCATTTTTTGTAAGAAGCTGCAATTATTAAAGCAAAGACTTAAAGATTGGAGCAAATTGGAGTTTGGTGATGTAGATAGGAGGCTAGAGGAATTGGAAAATATTTTTGTGGATCTGGATGCTGTGGATGATGTTAACAATGGTCTCACTGAGGAACAATTGAATGAAAGGCTAAAAGCTAGACAAGATTACTGCCAACTTACTATTTCAAGATCTGGAGAGCAAGATCAAGAGTTAATCATATCAAAGATTTTGAGAATAATACCAAATATTTTCATAGTTTTGCCAATGATAGAAGAAGAAGAAGAAGTTATATAGGCTCAATAAAGGTCAATGGTTCTTTAACTTCAGATGAAAGTGAAATCAAAAGTGGTATTGTGTCAAATTTTCAAAATATCTTTCAATCTCAGCATTCTAGAACTGCTTCTATGGAGGGTATGGATTTTTCAAAAATTTCAGAAGAAAGATATGCTTGGCTTGAAAGAGAAATTGATGAAGAAGAGCGTGTGTCTGCTATGAAGTTTCTTGGTCAAAACAAAGCTCCTGGTCCAGATGGGTTTCCAATAAGTTTTTATTGTCTCAGTTGGGATATTCTAAAAGATGACTTCATGAATGTTATTAAAGAATTACAACAAAAGAACTTTCTTGATTGGAGACTCAAAAACACCTTTATTGCTCTTATTCCTAAGAATGACTCTATAGAAGAAATTAAGGATCTTAGACCAATTAGCTTGGTTCATGGGGCTTATATAATTCTTTCTAAGATTCTAGCAGAGAGATTTAAGCAATGTCTTCTAGAGATTATTTCCTCAAATCAAACAACTTTTGTCAGAAAGAGGCAGATTCTTGATGGTGTTTTAATTGCCAATGAGTTGATTGATTCTAGAATAAGAAGTGGTAAACCATGTATTCTTTGCAAGATAGACTTTGAAAAAACATTTGATCATGTTAATTGGGATTTTTTTGATGATATATTCACTTTAATGGGTTTTGGTGAAAAAGTGGAGAGGTTGGATTAGAAGATGTGTGGAATATTCAAGATTCTCTATTCTCTTAAATGGCAGTTCTACTGGATATTTCAAGAGTGTAAAAGGCATAAGGATGGGTGATCCTATTTCACCATTTTTGTTTCTGTTGGTTGGTGAGGCTCTCAATTTCATGGTGAAAAAATCTCAAGATCCAGGCATTCTCACTGGTTTTCAAGTTAAATCTGATGGTCAAATGGTAACTCATCTTCAATTTTCAGATGATACTCTAATCTTTTTAGATGCTGATGTGAATCTAGTAAGAAACCTTAGACTAGTTCTTCTCTCTTTTGAACTCTTAACTGGCTTGAAAATCAATTTTGCTAAGAGTCAAATATATGGTGACTTGTCTATTTTCTCCTCCATTTTGGGTTGTTATCATGGTATCCTTCCTACTTCTTATTTAGGTCTTCCTTTGGGAGATAAATGTGGTGGTATTTCTAAATGGAACAAAGTGATTGAAAGATTTTTGATCAAGCTAGCTGGTTGGAAGAAACCACTTCTTTCTAGGGCAGGTAAAATTACTCTCATTAATAGTGTTATTTCTAGCATGCCTGTTTATTATATATCTCTCTTTGAGATTCCCTCCTATGTGATCAAGAGACTAGAAAAAATTATGAGAGATTTTTTGTGGAATGATAATAAAAGAAGAAAGAAAATTCATCTAGTGAAATGGGATGTTTTATGTAGAAGGAAAAAGTCATGTGGTTTAGGCATCAAAAATCCGCAAAAGTTCAATAGAGCTTTATTAACCAAGTGGTGTTGGAGGCTTGCAGTGGAAGATAATGCTCTTTGGAAGTCCATTACAACTGAAAAATATGGTGTGGGAAAAGCTAGTTGGATTTCTAAGGTGCCTAAAACTACTTATGGTACTTCTGTTTGGAAAGTTATCATGAAGTGCAGTTCAACTTTTCTAAGATACATAAAATTCAAAGTCAATAATGGCAAAAATACAAGATTCTGGGATGAAAATTGGATATATGATTTTCCCATTAAAACTTGCTATCCAAATTTATATCCTCTTACTAAGCAAAAAATCTTTATGTTGCTGATATTGGATCTGTTGATGGAAATTCAGTAACTTGGAATTTCAATCTACCTAGAAGAGTTAATGCTGCTGCTGCTATAGAACTGAATCTGCTCAAGGTTGATCTTGCCTATTTTGACTTTAATATGGATGATGAATATGTGCTGGTCTGGTCTCTAACTAAGAACAATATTTTTTCAGTAAAATCTCTTTATGATGTTCTTACTCGTGAGGAGGATATTCTGCCAGACAATCCCATTTTTAACACTATTTGGAAGTTGAGATGCCCACCTAAGATCAGTTTCTTCTTATGGCTTATTTCTCATAACATCCTTTCAACTAGAGACTTTATGCTCAGGAGAGTAGTCGAGGTTCCTGCTACTTGCATGTTCTGCAATGAGAGTGAATCCATCTCTCATCTATTCTTGCACTGCAATTTTACTAGACTGGTTTGGAATGATGTCTTGAGTAAACTTCATTGGTTTTTCTCGATGCCCAATGATGCTAATGCTGCTATTCAAGCTTGGCATCTCATGCAACACAACAAATCCAGCACTGCTATTTGGAATATGATTCATGCTGCAATTATGTGGAGCATTTGGAAAGAAATAAATGGTCGTGTTTTTAATAATAAAAGACATTATGTGCAAGCTGTGGTTAACAAGGCAGTGTATCTCTTGTTCTCTTGGGCTCTTGTGTTCAAGGACTATGAAGATGTGAACTTAGCTGAAGTTATGAATAACTGGTGTAACATTTACTTTCATCCTAACTGAGATTGGTAGCATGTTACTATGTTAGTTCTTTCTCTTTGTAAGGGTGGTATAATCCTGTTATACCCCCTCTTTTTTGATCAATGCAATCTTTTCTTTATCGATAAAAAAAAATTTATCCCTTATGTTTCGGATGCATCTTTTTCCTATATAAAATCAAGTGTTTGTTAGTGTTAAACTTTATGAGAGATTGTTCTCAAAATCTTGATGTAAGCTAACTGATCATTTATAAGTTTAGCTTTACTTTTATTATTTAGACTCATGTCTTATAGGTTGGATTGCACCAAACATAGATTGTTAGATATTTTCGTGTTTGCCTGCTCTGATACCAATTGAAAAGATGAGGGTACCCAAATACACCACAATATTTTAAATATCAACCTATAAGTCTGGTATCTTAAGTGATCATCTATGGACAGATTCGATACAACACAACTTAAGTCCTATACCTTGTGTGATTGTTTATGGACGAGGTCAAAACAATATGACAACAAGATATTTACTTGAAAATAGTTATGGTATTGACCGATTAACTATTAGGATCAATGTCAAGTAATTCGGATTAACGTACGTGTGTAATTTGCTTAAATTATAATAATAATTAAATGCGGTAAACAAACTAAATGACATAGCAAGATTTTGCTAACGAGGAAATCTCAAACACATAAAACCCCTGGGACCTAGTCCATTTTTGAATACTCTTAGAATTAAGCCGCTATACAAAATCTAATACCAAATTTGTATAGTTGAGACCAAGTAGACTACCCCTAGCTACTTAGTTTCCTCAATATCCTTGCGCCTTCGACTTCTAGAGTCACGCACGTGAATCACCAATCCTTTTGATTGTATTCCAAACAATTAAGGATAAAGTTGTCTGGTAACCACTCTATTCAATCTTGGTAATAAGATATTATGAGTCGTTGACAAAGGCTCTTCCGATTAATCTAATAAACTCCTTTGTCTGCTTAGATCATCCTAAAATTTGATTACCGAAATAACAAAATTCTTGATTTTCAATCAATCAATATAGAACTCAAAGAGTAACTATAAGGTGATGCGATCTCACATAAATAGTTAATCAAGTCTATCAACGATAAACACAATTCTAGTTGGATCCCAACCGATCAAGGTTTGTGCACACAATTCACAAGATACAAAAACTAATAAGAAAAACTTCGTCGTCTTCAATAATAACCTGCACAACATAATTGAATCCTCTTGTGATCATCCACCTACATAACGAAGTCTGTTAACAATTGATTATCACATGATGCCTTTAGATCTGAAAATAGTTCTAAAGATCCCGTCAATACTTTGTTCTAGTTTGAGTGAGCCTTGTATCAGAAGACAAGGTTCTCATGAATAAAAAAAACTAGGTGCAATCAAAGTTTCAACAACCGTTACTCAATCAAATCAATAATCGACAACTAAAATAACAATGCAATTGTCTAGTTTCCCACCAACGATACTCGTAGAGCTTCTTGATCCCACAAAAGTCTTTAAACGAGCGGTCATAAGATATTTCACCTAATTAGGGTACTTTCCTCTCCAAATAGACGGGATCCACTAGAAACAACACAAATGAAGTTTTCCTGGCTCTTAGGATAGTTTGTAAGAAATGAAAACTCAAGTATTTATAGACCAGGGTTGTTTGAACAACAAGGAAATTCCAAAACCGAAAATAGTTTCAAGATATTTACATTAAAGTACCTAATTTCGGTTTTCCTATTTCAAATTAATTACCAAACCATATTTCCGAAAACTCCCTTAGAAAAGAACGCGCGATTGAGGGATATTGAAACAAATTGGGGGATATAAATTACTTTCTCCAACCAATAGTGTCTGCTAAGGGGTTATTTCTGGGTATGAAAATACTAAAATACCCTTTGGCTAATTAAAAATATTATGAAAAGACTGTAATACCCTTTATATTAAAACTTAAAATCTAAAAACCAAATCATGTATACCCCATCCTCTCAAATCAGTTCCGGCACACTAGGGTTAGGTTTTGAATTATTTATTTTTTTCTTCCATCTTCTTCTTCATCGTTCTTTATCTGTTCTTTATCGACGATTAATCGTCAATTCAAAAATTTCTTCGTCGATTAACCTACATGTATCATAACCATGCCTCCAAGAAATAAATCATATGCCCAATCGAAGTCAAAATCGATTGCTTAATAAAAATTAGAACAAAGGCTTTCTTTGATTGCACAAGAGCAAGCAGAAGAAGAAGAAGCGAGATCGGACAATCAACCTCTAGTAAACATGGCTTCTGTGAGAAGGTAAGTGATTTTGAACTATTTTATAAGTGTTTGAATCGATTTATAGCAGTGGGTTTAGGTTAGAATCGCGAACCCTAACTCAAACAGTTTAGTTTAAGTGAGTACCAGCATTGATTTTAGTATGAATATAATGCCGGTATTGGATTACGGCATTTAATATAGAATGAAGAAAATGCTGGTAGATTGTTACAGCATTAGCCTAACATATGACGACAGCTTAAACACGAGAAAGATGTGAAGACCTTGCGATATTTAAGAATGCTACGAACATCAACACTTGAATACTTGCGAGAATATAGCTGTCATCCATTATGTAATATCCTATATAAAGAGTCGAATAGGTGTAAGGATGGGGGAATATTTTTGGAGTGTTGAGAAAGTTTTGAAGAGAGAGAAAGTCCAAAACAGTGTTGTATTCTTGATTTCATTTCCTTCTTGTAACATTTCTGGAATTTATTAATAAAAAGTGTAGTTTTTGATCATAAAGATGTGTTGATTATTATGAATTATTGTGAGGGATGTATTGTAGGATTTCCTGCAACTACATAATGGCGCTAGAAACAGGGACGATATGGTTTTAGCGTGAAGATTGGTATTGTGATTTGAAAGAATTTGGAGTAGCTGGTGAAGAGTTTCATATAGTTTTTAACATTTCATTGAGATTGAAGAGATGGCTAGAAGAAGAAATACTTCAAGTCAACAAACAACTGTTAGAAGGAGTAAGAGGCTTGCTGGAGAAAGGATAAATAAAATTGAGGAATCTTCAAGAATGAACGAAAGAAACAATGGAGAAAATCAAATACAACAACCAATTCAGCGTACACCATCACAAAATAGAAATATAGATTATGACAGAGTGAGTATACACACTTGGCGGTCAGATTCGGCAGACGAAGCAGAAAAAGAACAACAATTAAGGAATGATAGACGAGAAGAGAGAAACCAAGAAGCGGTTGGGGGAGTAATTCATGAAAATGGAGTGATTGAAGCACTAGAGGCATTAAGGCAAAGGATACATGAAGAAAGGATATTAGAAGCGGAAGAACGTGCAAATCTGATAAGGCAAAATCATGAATTGAGGATGGAAAACATGAGACTACAAAATAGGAGGTCAAGAAGTACTACAAGATCAAGTTCAAGATCAATTAGAGGAGAAAGAAGGAGAAATTCACCTGTAGTAAGTATTAATGAAGATATTCCAGAGGAATTACAAAATCCGGGTGCAGAACGTCGTGAAAAAAGAGAAATGATTGAAGATCGTTACATTCCACGCGGCGAAATTCCCCAAAATGAACAAGATAACGTGAATCATGGGAATAGGCAATGTCAGGAACGAAATAATCAAGTTGGTGAAGAAAATCAAGAAGAATGAAGAAGAATATTACATGGGAGAGAAATTCAAAGAAATCAACAAGTTATTGAAGACGAAATTGAGAGACATTATGATGAACAAGCACGTCTAGCATGCGAAAGGGAAATACTGAGAGCAGAAATGGAGGAAGTAGAGCTCCAAGAGGCAATACGTCAGAATAGTCATGACAATCGAGAAAGAAGACGCGGACACAATCACAATAATGTTAATATCAATGAAGAATATGATAGAGTACAAAGGAGAGCTGAAAGGCAACAAAGATAATTGAGGAGGAATGAACAAAATCGCAGAGGAGAAAATGAGAGGTATAATCATGTGCGAATTCATGAAAGAGATGAAAGAAGAGATCACAGGGAAATACAAAAAGAAGATGATGAAGAGGAAAATCAAAATTTCGCAAGACAAAATAGGCAAGAACGCAGGAGAAGAGAAGCATAATTAAAAATACCAATGGAATCAGCACCTGGTGTAAATAAACAGATCTTAAGAGAATTGGCGGAGATGAGAGGAATGCTAAATAACAGAAGAGAGGGAGGCAAGAGAAAATTAGACGAAGCCATAGAATAAGCTGCGAAAACTCTATTCACACTAAAAGTGCAATTGAGAGGAATACCCCCAAAGTGCAATCTTCCCGCATTAACTAGTATATTTGACGGAACAACTTGTGAAGTTCAACACATCAAAGCGTATGTGAGATGTATGCTACATCGGGAAAACCATGATGCTATATTGTGCAAGTATTTCGAATCCATATTAACAGGAGAGGCATTGAAATGGTATGAGGGTTTACCAAAGAATACTATAACATCTTATATTCATTTGCAGACTACGTTCTTAGGGGCATATATAAGTATCAATTCTTCGTGACCTGGAATTAAAGATGTATTTGTGCTAAAACAAAGAGTTGGAGAAAGCTTGAAGCATTTAACCATGAGGTAGAAGACAATGTGTAGCGATATGGCTGGAAGAGTATATGAGAGATACCTTATTTTATCATTCATTAACGCAATGTTCGCAACCAATCTATTGTACATTCAAATTTTCAGAATCAAGAATACAATCACGATGACTGGGTTGCGAGCTGCAAGAGGAGTATATTGCTCTTGAAGAAAAACAAAATGAGATGGGATCATACCCAGTTGCGAATACAAGTTCAAAAGTAGTGAACACAAGCTTGTTACCCAAGTTGATAAACACAGTGATGAGCACTTCGCAAGGACAACAAGAGAGGATAATGGAGAATAGTCAGCACAAAATAGTATCTATGGGAAGTCGTGACCAAGAAGAATTCAAGAGAGAAAGAAACTTCTATAGCCGAGGTGGAAACAACAAAATTCAAAGACTTGATCAACCACAAGAAACTTATGGAGTTCAGATGAAAAATCATCATAGGGGACAGGGAAGTCATAAGATAATATGGGAAGAAATAAAAATGCCACCTTTAAATGCTAGTGTGGAGAAAATATGGGAAGCTATAATCTTGATGGAAAATATACCAGCACCATGGAACATGGGGAGTGAACCACCTCCAAACCACAGAAGTCATGAATTTTGTTTTTATCACCATTTCCATGGACATTCTACAAATGATTGTAGAAATATAAAGAGAATCATCCTCAGAATGATCGATCATGGAAAGCTAAATCATTTTCTAATAGAGCAACCACAATCTCAACCATTACCACCTCCACCAGAAATTCGCAGAGCTAATACAACAAAGGAAAGAGAAACATTTGTAATAGAAGTTAGAGCGAAGGCAAAAAATCTGTTTTGTAACTCTATTGTGCACTCGTACAAAACTATTGAGGACTTTCATGATAGGGTTCTGAGTAGAGTTTTCGCAAGAGATGTTGATGGGAGAGAAATGATGAATATTGCGAAGACTTCACCGTTAAAAGAATGGCAAAAGCAAACCATCTCTTTCACTGCAGAAGAAGTACCTGAGGCTTGCGAAATGCATGAAGTGGTAAGATTAGAGATCAATCCAAGACCAAGAGATGATGAAGATGATGAAGCAGAGGATTCATGGGCAATCAATAGAATTTTAATTGACACTGGAAGTTCCATGGACATCCTATTTTATCATGCATATAAAACTGTGGGAGGGAAAGATGAAGATTTAATACCCTCAACCTATAAAATTTATGGCTTTAACGGTACTGCAAATAAGCCAAAAGGAGAGGTTGATATGCGAATTCCATTGAAAGGATTATCTTCTGAAGTTTTATTTTGTGTTATCGATGTAGAGTCTCCATATAATGCTTGGATTGGCAGACCTTGGTTACATGGGATTCTAGGCGTAGCGTCAATATTTCATCAATGCATCAAATTCCCTCATCCAAGTGGAATTGGCATTATAAAAGGAGATTGGATTGAAGGAAAGAAGTGTTATGAAATTGATATAAAATCATGCGAAGAACGAACTGCAAAGAAGGAGAATTCAAAATATAACGTCAAATAAAGGAAAACAAGTGAGAGATTAATGGTAGATGCAATAAATCAGGGAGAATAAGAAATTCTGCGAAGCCAATGCTTGCTGAAAATAAGAAATGGCGAAAATCTCGCAGAAGGTAAGAAAGTTACAAAAAACAACAACAATGCAGAGGCAGAAAGCAAAGGTAAATTTAAACTATGAAATTAGAAAAGAAAGAGATATGTATGGCTGATTCGTTGCAAAAAAAAACTTCAAAAAAAATATTTTACTTAATGACAAAGATGAGATTGAGAAATTACAACAGGGATGAAATGCAAAAGAAGAAACAAAATAATCATCAGAAAGGGGCGAACTTACTATGGCGTACACCCTAGTTCGCGAAATCAAAATTTCGGAAGAGGAAAATGTAAGACCTAAAGTATGTCATAGAGGGGGTAAATGTTGCATGGCTCAGCAAAAAGGTTGCACCGCCCTTGGTACCTGAGTTATGGAGATTTGGGGTCAATAAAGCCCATCCAAGAGAGGTACCTTTGATTTTCAACATAAGCTTATGACTTAGGTTGGACGACTGAGGGTCTCTTCTAAGGAATGCAGAATATGATCAAGGCGTCGAGGTACACGGTTGAGCCAAGAGTGCCTGGGGTGTATGGAACGTACCTGTCCATTCTTGGCAAGTCTTGACTATGATGCACTCATCCTGAAGAAAACACCACTTAGGGTGTAGTCTCGTAACCATAAGCCATATAGGAAAAAGGGATAAGAGGCTGCGAAAACAACTGGTTATTGTTAAGACCGGATGGGAGGAGAAAACCTTATATGGTAGAGGTACGTCTCCTTGAAGGGGCAACCAGGGGGAAGATAAGGGTGACACCTTCCATTAGGGGGCTGATAAGTGTCTTAAGGCGCAAATGTCATGAGGCTTTTTAATCACGGGAGTATCAAGGATTGTCATATTTGTGCGACAATCCTAATAGGCAATAATACAAAAGATAAATATAAGACGAGGTCAATGGGTCATTACATGAAAGTGTAAATACGTCCTGCGATTTCGTCGCAAGACGGCAATGTCACGGGGCTTTATTTTCGCAAGAATATTTAGGCCTGTCATATTGTCGCAACAAAAATGAAAAAATATAAAAGTTAAGACAAGATCAATGGGTTTCTGCATGAGAGTGCAAAGATGTCCTGAGATTTTGTCGTCATGACAAAAGGTGGAAAAATAAGACCTTTACTTAGGAAGGAAAAATTAGACCACATAAGAATGAAAAAACCAAGAATTATCTCTCAAAATCCATGATTGCGAGATTATGCAGATATATCTGCGAAACTGAGGCATAAATTTACCAAAAGATTACGCAACAATCTTAATATTCAAAAATAATTTGCTTAATCTTTCATTTGAATACAAATAACAAAGGCATGTATGGGAATGCATAGAATGAGAAAATGTTATTTGTCTCCATATCAAAGATTTACACGAGTAGAAAGACGCAAAAGAGATAAAATTTATATTGGAAGATGGCGAAATTCGCAGTGATAGATTACAAGAACAGAAGATCAAAGAACAAATATACATATATTACAAAAAGTTGAAGAAGGAAGCAAAAATCATTTCTTGTTTGAGTCTTCATCATCTTCACCGGATTCTTCTTCTTCGTCATCATCAGATTCTTCTTCTTCATCTTCATCAGATTCTTCTTCGCTAGCATCACTATCAAAGATGACCAGATTAGGAACGTTCTTTGGAATTTCTTCCGAGAGGCATGGATATATGGAATGAAGAATGTTATGATCATCACAAACCATCTTAATAGTTTGGTTGCGGAAAAGAATAGCATCATTCTTAAAATTCGCAACAGTAATCCTTACCTGATTTTTCAATCTCGAACACTTATCATTGCGAGAAGAAAGATTCTTTGCTAGCTGCTCTTTTTCATTCTCAAG
Organism: Papaver bracteatum; assembly: GCA_023529315.1. Lineage (NCBI taxonomy): Eukaryota > Viridiplantae > Streptophyta > Magnoliopsida > Ranunculales > Papaveraceae > Papaver > Papaver bracteatum. The sequence continues at coordinate 2,404,797 of JAJJWX010001315.1, forward strand.
TTCTTCAATTCTTTTGCAAAATCTTTCTTCAGCCTCTGCGAACATATAACAATGAGTCAATAACTTGATGAAAATTTATGAAAAATAGATGATTAAATAAGAAAGAATAGTTAACAACCTTTTCTGTCAGAAATCATATCTCTAACCAAGGACGTGTGCTCAGTGTGGAGACTTACGTCTACACCTAGACTATTTCTGGCGTCATCTAAAATTTTCGCAGCCCAAGCGAATTCATCATCATTTGACTCTCTCTCTCTCTCTAAGCACAACATTTTTGCGTTTAAGTTCATCTCGTTCAATTTGAACCCCAAGAAGAGTTTTATGAAATTTATCTAAGGCTTGAGCGCCTTGGTTAGCAATGTGATCTTTATCATCTATGAGATCATTATTCTTGGTCCTTAAGGTATTGATTTCCTCTTTAGAGTTATGGTAAAAACGCTTAAATTTGTTGGCTAAACCCAAACTGGATCTATGGTCAATTTCTAAGAGGCGAAGTTTGGATCTGAGTTCATTTATGGAAAGAGATTTAATCTTATCATTGGAAAATATATTTAAAGAATTATTAAGACGTTCGAGAAGGTTATTATCATCTATAGGGTCGGGAAAAGAACGAAGGAGTGTAGCTTCATCAGAAAGACCATAAATGTCTGAAACAATGGTTGATCAAATAAGATAAAACAATGGGATAAAGGAATCAAGGGAAAGAAGGAAAAGTTCATACCATAGAGTTGTTGATTTGCATTCTGAAGGCTAGAAATTTTATTCTCCTGAACAACAGTTTCGGATTCTAATTGTTTATTCTTCTTGCGAAGACTGACAACCTCAATTTCCAATTCTTCATTCTTTTTGCAAAGCTGAAGATTTTTCTTCTCAAAATTCCCACATCTCCTAACTAAGTCAGAATTTACCGCGTAGGAAGCTTTTCCAGTCTACAAAAGAATAAGGCGAATTTTCAAAATAAACTACAATTTCAAATCAAAAAGTAAAAGAAGAAAAATACAAGTATAAAAATTTACCAAGCTATTAAGCGAATGTAAGAAACTTGGGGATACAAATCTGGAAACTCCGCGAAGATACTCATTATTCTTTAAAAAGGAGGCATCACAGATAGAAGTTATGGACTTGCAGGCATCAGTTAGAGGAGTATCACCAATTCCTTGCATAGAATCATAGAAGATGCTGGATAGTTGTGCCATTTAAGATTCAGAAGAGGCACCTTCTTTTGCGAATACATCATCATCATCTGTACTCTCATCATAATGGGAGCTTGAGGGAGAAGGAGAGCGAATATTTCTTTTCTTTGAATATGAGGCAACATATTTCTCCTTGCGAAGAGCACTTTTACCTTTACCTTTGGTCTTTGCAGCTTTAGATCCTTCCTCTTCAACAACTACAACACCAATATTCGCACACGAATAAAGATAAGAAATATAGGCAATAATATTGTTAAAAATAATGAAAAAAAGTATTGCTTACTTCATTCGTGATCGAACGAAGTGCTGCTAGGGTGCTTGATTTGCTAGTCCTTTTGTAGCTTCTTCTTGATTTGTTAATCTGAAATTTTCGCAAGATTAATAAATGTGGAAAAAAGTGAAGACAATAAACTGAATGAAAGAAACGTACCTCCTTATCTTTCTCAGGCCAATTAAATACCCAAGGTTGGTAAGTAGCGAGATTCGCAGGAAGCACGTTTGAACCAGAAATATAAGGACCCCTCAGAATCAGTGGAAAGATACACCATTTCTCATCTTTAGATTGGAGAGGAATGTTATTCTTGCCAGAATGCCTATCAATGTCATGCATAAGTTTTTTATCGTCGTCAATATTTTCTTTCCTCTTCAAGCAAATACCCCAGCGAGTTTTGAAATTCTTCATAGGTATTAATTCATAATTTTCAAAGAAGCTCTCTACGGTGTATTTTTCGGCAAGAATTTATAGATCCTTAAATTCAGGATCCCTAACGTCTTTTGAATAAAGAGATCCCTTGCCAGCACCACGATTGGCGAATTCAAGCATCAGGCGAATGCAATCCCCACTTAATTGATATATTTCTCGCGAGAACTTCGCATGAGAGAGTATCTCTTAAATAAAGGAAGGTTATGATCATAAAGAGGGATAGGAAAGCCAACAAGAATTTGACCGAGTGAGACTATGATTTCTTTATCATCACAATGATGATCATAAAATAGTTTAGCATAAAGAATGGAGGTAGCTTATTGATTGGGAATAGTGGATAATATAAAACCTCTCTCTTTGAGAAGTTTATGAATTCCCTCAAAAGAAGTTTTAGCTTTGTGACCACTTGGAGGCATATCTGAGTATGGGAATGGAGGAATGAAGATCAAAAGAAAAAGAAGGATGAAAATTTACAGCAGCAGAAGCGAAATTTGTGGAGAAACAGTAAAATTGCAAAGAAGAATAGAAGAAAGTGAAAAGAGAAAAAGAGAAGAATAAGAAAGAATATATAGAGAGAGAAGAGTTCTCGAGAAAATAAACTCATTAATGCGAAGAGTAGACGTGCACGGTTGAGAATGACGGTTGAAAAGGACGTGTAGAGAAATGAATGGAAGAAGAAATACGTGTAATAATACTGCGTAAGATACAAAATCGTGTCAGTACAGAAAAATATGACATTGCGAACAGTTGCGGAATTTTGGAAATAAAGTTTCTCATGACATTCTCCCCTTCGCAGAGAATACATGAGAAGAGGCAAGATGTAGGATCATAATATCGCAACAACAACACCCTTGCGAAATCATCATCATTAAAACATTACGAAGCCATCGCAGACTAACTACAGAAATGACGTAACAGATGACGACAACTTAAACACGAGAAAGATGTGAAGACCTTGCGATATTTAAGAATGTTGCGAATATCAACACTTGAATACTTGCGAGAATATCGCAAACCAAATCCGAAAATAAATGACAACTTAGTTGTCATCCATTATGTAATATCCTATATAAAGAGCCGAATAGGCGTAAGGAATGGGGGAATCTTTTTGGAGTGTTGAGAAAGTTTTGAAAAGAGAGAAAGTCCAAAACAATGTTGTATTCTAGATTTCATTTCCTTCTTGTAACATTTCTGGAATCTATTAATAAAAAGTGTAGTTTTTTATCATAAAGATGTGTTGATTATTATGAATTTTTGTGATGGATGTATTGTAGGATTTCTTGCAACTACAAGTATGTATAATAAAGAAGGAACTATGGAGTTACATGTACGGCATAAAGTTGAGTCTTCTGGTTTAATAATTTTAGGAATTATAGCTTTTGATGACCAGCCACGGAGTTCTGGAATTATACCTTTTGAGAAGCCACGAATTGATTACGATGTTCCAGATAAAATTAAGGAACCATTGAAGTCTGCTCACCGGTTACATCTTTTTCAAGGAGTTGAACAGTTGTTTCCGGGAGGTGTTCAACAAGTTCGTTATGATATACAGAAGTATCACGCAATAGCCGGTTATGAATTCAAGATATACAGGAATGAGAAGTTGAGGATTGGTGCATGTTGTGCTAATAAGAAAGAGGAGAAATGTAACTGGCATTTATATGTTGTGTCTGTTGATGGTGTTGTAGGAAGTCCTTTTATTATCAAGGAACTAAATAATCACCATACTTGTGTTGGTGGATTTGGTAACAGACCACAGATATCGAAGAAACTAGTTAGTATCTTGATTATTGATGAAATTAAACAGGATCTTAATAAGAAAACTAAGCTTATTTTGGAACAGTTTACGAGAGACTACGGCTTTGACATTAGTCATTATTGTGCATACTCAGGGAAGAAGAATGCACTGAATACTACATGGGGAGAGAACGAGAAATCTTTTTTGTTCTTGAACTGGTATAAAAACAAGTTGATTTAAACCAATCCTGGTTCTCACGTGGTTTTGTAAGTTCAAGAAGGGACTCAAAATTTCATAGGATGTTTATTGGTTTTGAAGCTTGTAGTCGTGGATTCAAGTTCTGTCGTCCTGTATTATTCGTTGATGCGGCCCACTTGAAAAGCAAGTACCTTCGTCATATGATGGCAGCTAAAGGTCTAACCAGAAATGACGGTAAGGTTTTCATCATTTTTTTATGTTGGTTTCATCATTTTCTATTTTTGGTTTTTATCGCATCTTATGCTTGTGTTATGCTTTTTGTTCATGTTATAGAAATCTACCCTCTTGTTTATGTTGTGGTTTCATCGGAGAATGAAGCAAACTGGAAATGGTTTTTGGAAAATTTGAAGCAAGTCCTTTCTCTTTTGCGACCAAAGATTACTTTTGTGAGTGATCGGGGTATTGGATTGGTAACTCAAATTCTTGTTGTATTTCCTGAGGCTTTTCATGGTTGGTGCTACTGGCATATGGAATGCAATATCAATACATGCTTACTAAAGAATTGCAAGGCTTATAACAAATATGTATTGAGACTGTTTAAGAAATGTGTGTATGCTTCTACTCATAAAGAATTTACAGAGAATTAGGATAAGTTGAGGAAGGTTGAAAATCAGAAGTTACAAGACTATCTAAGTAGAGCTCCTATTGATAAATGGGCAAGTTTTTTCTTCAAGGGTCGACGATATTGTAGGTTGTGTTCAAATATTGCTGAGAGTTTCAATGGTTCGGTCGTTGAAGAGAGAGAGAAGCCTATAGTCGTTATGGTTGGTGATATCAGGGTGAATATAATGGACCAAATATGTAAACTTCGCGAGGACTATGCTAACTTAATGAATTGGCGTCAAACTCTATGTCCAGAATATGAAGCTCTGCTCCACGACAACAAGATTCATGGCTATAACTACCCAGTCACCAAGTCGTCGGAATATGTGTTTGAAGTTCATGCTTCATTAACACAGACAGTCGATTTGAAAAGAAAAACATGTTCTTGCAATCTTTGGTGTATTGACGGTTTCCCTTGTGCCCATGCTGTCCATTATAGTAAAGTTCTACCGAGAATCATATAAACATGCAATCAATCTTGTTCCCACATTTGAAAAGCCCGTGACAGTTTCGCCAAAATCAATGGTTTTTGGTCCGAATAATGGACCACATCCAGGAAGTCCATCGAAGAAGAAGAGGATTCCTAATACAGGTTCAGTTCCTAATAAGAAGATGAGAACCTGCGGTTCCTGCAAGATTTTGACCACCCATAATAAACGGACATGCCCTTATCGTCAGATTTCATGAGAACTTGTAGTCATTTCTGTTAGAGAACTGCTCGGTCGAACTCTCATGCGTTGGTATCTCAATCATGTTTGTCAATGTTAGTGATCAAAACTATAAAGTCTTGATTTCCAGTCTACTATAGCTAAGGTCTCGGACTATGATAAAAAAATGTATTTGAGCTCAAGAACTCCATGACAATCATCATACAAGACGAATGACTACTCAAGGAACCAGTGGATCTTCATCGAATAAAAGGTATGTGAAGACTTGAACTTATCTATCACTCAAAAGTCTATCTACTCTATCACCTATCTTGAGACAAAAGTCGTTTTACTATATATACTAAAGATATGCACATGTGACATTTCGAGCTGAGTATATCTCGCTTATCTATTTCTCGAAATGTATGTTGGTAAAGATTTCGCTTTATCCAAGTTCATCTTTGCCTAGTGACGAAAGTCATGTTATGTTTCAATCACTTTGGAAATTTCTCTGACGAAAACTAGTTTGTGAATAACAACTATATGACGTCCTCTGAGAATGTTTCAATGATTGAAATGAGAGTTTAGACAATATAACCATTGGGGGATATAAACATTGTTGTGGTAACACATATATGTATAAGTCCTTAGCACTTGAACCGAAGTTTGCGAACTTTGTTGATCAAGTGAAAACCGGAACTTGAGCAGTCAACCCGGTCCGCGAATGTGCGTAGTTCTCGAACCCGGGAATCTCTGCTGGAGCTGTAGCTCGGTTTCAGTCCGCGGACTTAGTCCACGAACTGACGGAAGTTCTCGAACCCGAGAATTTCTGCTGGAGTTTGTGAACTCCAACCGGTTATGTGAGTCTGCGGACCCAGTCCGTGAACTTGAGTGGTTATATCTAAAAACGATGTTCATGAACCAATTTAAATTATCTACGGAATGCTATTGCAAACCGTGGCTTTATAGTTCATGAATCGATTCGATTGAATCACATCATTTTTGCTTCAATTGTTTCTTATGTAGTACATAAGATCTCATAGAAATTGAATAACTCTCTAACTAGTTCATTTGAGTCATTTGGACTAGTTATGGTGAAGAAGAATATCGTTGATATGAAAGTTATCATTTGGCTAACCATTTGGTTGACTAATATTGAACCAACTATTGTACATGTTTGGGTACGGTTACACAAACCCAAAATCGTCAAGTACATGTGTGTATGGCAAGCTAAGTTATCGATCTAACGGTTGAGAGATATTAGCTTGTATCTAATCAGGTTTTCATCTAACGGTGAATATTGAATGCTTTGTTACTAAGCTAACATTGATTTCAAACCCTGATTTGAAAGACTATATAAGGGAGAACTCTAGATGTAGGATCAGAATATCGCCACAACAATACTCATACGAGATTTACAGCGACAGTTCTGCGAGCTCTTCAATAACACACTGCGATGTCACAAAACGATTGAAAGAATGACATAGCGTATGACGACAACTGAAACATGAGAAAAGTGTGATGATTCCGCGAGGATCACAGACATCTGCGAGAGTATCGCGAGTTAGATCCGAAAATAAAGGACAGCTTAGCTGTCATCCACTATGTAACTACCCTATATAAAGAGAATCAATAGATTCAGAGAGAGAGATCAATTTTGGAGTCAGGAGAGAGTTTTGAGGAGAGAGAAAATTCTTGTGAGCGGTTGTATTCTTTATTTCTTCCAACTCTTGTAACATTTCTGAGAATTAATCAATAAAGTGTTATTCTTAATCTTCAAATATATGTTGATAATTGTGGATTCTGGTAAAGGGTGTAGTGTAGGTTTTCATGCAACTACATTTTTGCACCCGAAACAGGGATTGAATGTATGAAAATCATAGAAGAGGTGAGATTGAAGATAAGAATTATTCAAGATTGAGAAGGCGATTGAACAAATTGGTGAAATAGTTGAAGGAAAAATGATTAGAGCCAAAGAGAATTGTAGGAAACTGGAGTGTAGTATGATAACGAGAGAAATGATCCACAAATTTTATGAAAACATTATGGTAAGGATACATAAACGATATTCTGAAGGAAAGAAAATTATGACGGTGGAGAAAGTATCACCTCTGAAGGATTGGGAAAAGCATAAAATCACATTTATAGCAGCAGAAATACTAGAAGAAAAAATTAAATCACACATCTCCTTTGGTAATCACGGTATCCACTGTACCAATAAAAAGGGGAAAATCAATAAAATCTGCGGAAGAATGGGTCGTGAATAGAACTTTGGTGGACGCAGGAAGTTCTGTGGATATAATATTTTATCATGCATTTAAGAAAATAGGATAAAGGATGAAGAAATGTCTTGTTCAACATATCATATTCATGGATTTGTAAAATCTTTAACAAAACCTAAAGGAGAAATAGTGGTATGAATTCCGCTAGGAGAGATTGAGACACAAGTAACATTATGTGTGGTAGACGTGGAATCTCCGTATAACATGATATTGGGAAGACCATGGATACATGCAATCAAGGATGTAGCATCAACATTGCATCAATGCATCAAATTTCCTATGCCCAGTGGAATTGGAGAAATTAGAGGAGACACAGATCTTGCGAAGTTGTGTTATCAAATTGAAGTAAGAAATTATGAAGGGCGTCCAAAGATGCAAAAATCTCACAGAAAATTGGAAAAAGAGGCAAAGAAAGAAGAAGAATTTAAAGTTTACATGATAAGAGCGAAAGAAGGAAAATGAATACCCAGTGAGATTTCGCAAGAAGTAGATGAACTGCGAGAGTTGTGAAAACCTCAACACCAATGGGAGAACCTGAATCCAGCTATACCGCAGCAGAACCAACAAAGGAAATAAATATTGGAAGTGAAGAAGAACCTAAGATACTAAAAATTGGAACTAAAATGGATGCACATGAAGAAGAGCGAACCGTAAATCTCCTGCGAGAATATAAGGACATCTTCGCATGGAGCATGGATGAAATGCCTGGAATAGATCCATCAGTTGCTTGTCATAAGTTAGAAATTAACAAATAGGTGAGACCATTTAAACAAAGGATAAGAAAAATTGCGACAACTTATCACTCCAAGATAGAAGAAGAGTTGCTGGAAATGCTTGATGCAGGAATTATAAGTCAAGCAAAATACCCGGAGTGGATTGAAAATATGGTGGTGGTCCCAAAGAAAAACAAGGGAATAAGAATTTGTATAGACTTTACTGACTTAAACAAAGCTTGTCCTAAAGATAGTTTTCCATTACCAGATATTCCTCAAATGGTTGAATCAGCAGCGGAAAATGATAGAATATCTTCATTAGACGGGTATAAAGGTTATAACCAAATTCCTCTCGCAGAAGAAGATCAAGAGCACACCGCATTTTTTGCACCAAGAGGATTATACTGTTACACAAAAATTCCCTTTGGATTACGCAATGCTGGTGCAAAATATCAAACAATGGTGGAGAAGGTGTTCGCAAGGTGGATCCACAAAATATTAGAGGTGTATGTAGATGGTATATTAATCAAAAGTAAAGAAGCTAAAAACCATGTGCAAGATTTAAAGGAGATTTTCGATCAAATGCGACTCTTTAACATCAAGGTGAATCCCGAGAAATGCGTTTTTGGAGTAGTGTCAGGGAAATTTTTAGGATATATTGTATCAAAAGAAGGAATACAAGTTGATCCAAAGAAAGTACAAGCAATTCGTGACATGCCAACACCAGCAACAATAAAGGACGTGCAAAAGTTGAATGGGCTCTTAGCCTCGCTAGGAATATTTATCTCGCGATCTTCAGATTAATGCAAACATTTCTTCAATATACTCAAGAAGAATACAAAGTTCAAGTGGACATATGAATGTGAGAAGGCTTTTAAAGGAATTAAAGAATATCTAATGAACATATCTATTTTACAGAAAGTGGAGCTGGGAGAAGAATTATTGATATACCTTGCGACAACCTCGCATGCATTAAGTGCAGTGTTACTGCGAGTTGATGCAGGAATAGAAAAACCAATTTATTACATAAGAAAAACATTTAATACTGCAGAGAAAAATTACTCAAAGATTGAGAAGATAATTTTATCACTGGTTTATGCAACATTTAAACTTCGCATTTATTTTCAAGCACATAAGGTAAAGGTATTAACAAAGGTTCCCATTGAATCAGTAATAAAGAACTCAAAGAGATCAGGCAGGGTTAAAAGATGGAATGCACAAATAGGACATTTTGAAATCAAATATGAAACCTTATTATCCTCGCCAAAATCACAAGTTGTAGCAGATTTTTTAGCGAAATTTCCTCTAGAAGATGATGAAGCTGTAGAATAAATGATGGACATAGAAGAAGAACATGAAGACCCAAAATATCTATTAAAACAACCCAACATGTAGGAAATATTGGTGGATGGATCATCAAATGGGGAAGGTAATGGAATTGGAGTTGTCTTTATCTCTCCAGAAGGAGAAAAAATAACTTTTTCATTTCGTTTAAAATTCACATCCACTAATAATGAGACGGAGTATGAAGTTGTGGTGTATGCCCTAAAATTCGCCATAGATATGAAGTTGGAGAATGCTAGAATTACTAGTGACTCGCAGTTAGTTATTCTCCAAATAAAAGGAGAATACACCAAAAATGAACCATCTTTGAAGAAATAAAAGAACCTTGTTGAGGAATTGTCTGCGAGAATTCCAAAGATTAAATGGCGACATATATCGAGAAAAGATAACAGACTCGCATATGCTTTTGCCTTTATATCCAGCATGATGACAAACCCATCTGCTAGATGCATATGAATTCAAACACTTATGTCACCTTCAGTCAACAAAGAAGAAGTAGAAAAAGCAAATGTCATGATAGTAGAAGATACACAAAATATCGCAGAAGAAGAACCAAGAGAAAATATCGCAAATTGGCGAGCAGAACTTTATTCATACTTGGCGAGAGGTGAAACACACACAAATTAAAAAGCCGTGCAACAAATTATGAATTAAGGGATGGGATATTGTACCGAAAATCTTTTACTGGACCATCACTTAGATGTTTGACACGGGAGGAAGGAGAAAAAGTGTTAAAAATGTTGCATAGTAGAGATGCTGGTAATCATAGCTGGGGAAGATCTTTGGATTACAGAGCAAAAATGCAAGGCTATTATTGGCCGTATATGCATGAAGACGCAAAACAACTATCAAGACGTTGCGAGGATTGTCAGCGACACGGAAAGAAGATACATGCACCATGGGCACCATCATCATCTTCAAGAAGTGTATGGCCTTTTGGAAAATGGGGCTTAGATATTGTGGGACCATTTTTACCAGGTTCAGGGCAAAAGAGATACTTAATTGTCGCGACAAATTACTTCACAAAGTGGGCAGAAGTAAAAGCAGTGCAACATATTCGTGATAAAGACATATTTACATTCATCTTTGAAAATATAATTTGTAGATTCGTAATTCCAGCACAGTTGGTTTCTGATAATGGGAAGCAATTTGAAGGGCAGAACATAGAGATATTACTCAATGCGTTTAAAATAAAATGCGGGAAATCTACTCCTTTATATCCATAAGCTAACGGGCAAGCTGAGGCAACAAATAATACAATCGCAGATATATTAAATAAGAAACTAGAAGGATATAATAGAGCATGGTGTGAACAGGTACATAATGCCGTTTGGGCTTACAACACAACCAGGAGAGAGGCAACTGGAATGTCACCTTTTTGTTTAACATATGGTGTAGAAGCAGTACTACCAACAAAAGTTGTTATTCCTACAACAAAAAGAGAGACTTGGGAGAAGAATCTGCTGGAATGATTCTAAATGAACTTGATGAATTAGAAGAGAAGAGATAATAAGCTTTACAACATATGGAAAATTATCAGCGAAGATTGGCTCGCGAGTATAACAAACGAGTTAAAAAACGTGAATTTCAACCAGGTGATTTAGTTCTGCGAGAAACACCAGGTTATCAGCGAGAAAATGGTGGTACATTGGCGAGAAAATGGGATGGACCTTATATCATTAAAGGGATAGTTGGAACAGGGGCATATAAACTGATGGATCCAGAGGGTAAAGATATTGGTCTGAGACTTGGTAGACCATGGAACAGACTGTATCTAAAAAGATATTACCAGCAACAAATTCTGAGAAAAGCTAGATATGATGAAATAGAATAGAATGAATGAAAGAAATTTTAAGAACATAAGAAATATATAAGAGTTGCGAGAATATTCGCGAGAACATAAGAAATATTTAAGAACTGGCGATGATCACAAGAGATATATAAGAACGGGACGAACCTTTATGGCGTACACCCTAGTTCGCGGATACAATTCCGTAAGAGGCAAATGTAAGACCTAAAGTACGTCATATAAGGGGGTATATCTTTGCGTGGCTCAGGGATAAAGTTATACCGCTGCTGGAACCTGAGTCACGGAGATTGGGGTTATTGAAAACCCATCCAGGAGAGGTACCTTGGATTTCCAACTATATAAGGTTATACCCTGGTTGGACGACCGAGGGTCTCTCCTAAGGAATGCAGAGTATGATCAAGGTGCCGAGGTACTCAGTTGAGCCAAGAGCGCCCGGGCGTACGAAACTACCCTGGCCATTCTTGGAAAGTCTTTACTATAATACATTCGGCCCGAAGAAAACCCTACTTAGGGTGCAGTCTCGTAACTATAAGCCATATAGGCATAAAGGATAAGAGGCTGCGAAAACAACTGGTTGTTGTTAAGACCGGATGGGAGGATCTAGTCTTGTATGGCCGATGTTCCCTCCTTAAAGGGGAAACCAGGGGGGAGATAAGGGCGGCACCCTCCATTAAGGAGCTAATAAGTGTCTAAAGACGGCAATGTCATGGGGCTTTATGATCGCAAGAACATTTAGGCCTGTCATATTATCGCGTGACAAATATTATACAGAGGTAACAAGCCATGAGAAAAAGTTAAGATGAGATCAATGGGTTTTTACATGAAAGTGTAAAGACGTCCTGCGATTTCATCGCAAGGGAGCTTAGACTTGTCATATTATCGCAGAGAAATTGACAAAATGCGGATAAGGAAAGATCAACGGGTTTTTACATGCAAATGTAAAGACGTCCTGCGATTTTGTCGCAGACACAAAAAATTGGCAAAATAAGACCTTTAACTAGGAAAGCAAAATAAGACCAACAAAATAATCCCAAACAATAACTATTTTCTTTTAATAATGCAGGAAAGATTTGTTCATCGCAGGAGAGATGATGAGAAACAAGTATCCTTCAGAATTTCTCAGAAATATTATTCAGAATCACACAGCAGGATTATTTATAATTTCGCAGTAGTATTCATAATATCGCAGTACTATCCATAGTTTCGCAAGTACTATTCGCAAGGATAAAATGCGAGAAACACTTGTTCATTACAAGAAAGATAATGAGGGGCAAGTATGGGAGTTAATAAATAAAATATCATCATCTTCCTTGAGAATATTCAAAATAACAGAAATAAAATTGAATTCCAAAGTTGCATAAAGATACATTGCTCGCAAGAAAAAAGAAAAAAAACAAAACAAAAACAAAACTCAAGCTTCAATATTGTTCTCTCCATTAGTCTCGCCAGCTTCATTCTCCTTTCCAATATTCTTCACGTCACGATCAGCTCGAGTTTCTTCTTCATCTAAATTTTCACCAGTAATTGCTTCACCGCCAGTAGCTACTTCTCTAGAATGACTTTTTTATTCTTTTGTTGGGTATTCTTGAGAGACATCTTCTTCACCACTTGCATAGTTTAGATCATTATCAATGGAAAGAGGAATTTCATCATCATCTACTTCTAGAGGCTCAATGGATACAAGAGGGAGAGACTTGGATGTCAGAATGTCATTCACAAGAACTTCAGCACTAAGATGAACCTTGCGAAGGAAACCTCTATCACGATTTCTAATCTCCATATTTTTGAAGTATTCAAGGTAGTCATATATCCTCTCTACGATCGCGAGATTGAACAAGATGGGCGGTGAGCACTCTATTTTCTTTGCGAACTTTAGCTAGTTTTTCAGGCAGATCAGAAATGGTAAAATGAAGGCTTTTTTCAGATTCTGCGAGAAACATAAGTTGACAAGAAAATATTCAGATAAAAATCTCGCAAGAAATATAGCAGAGAAATTAAATAGAGAAATTAACAATTAAGGCAGTCAAAATGACTACCTTCTTTTTGAGAAGTTAAGTTTTGAATTAGTGTTAAGAAACAATTCTCCCATTGGTTCATGGCATCATCAAAGTTATCTCCAACTATACCCTTCAGGCGAGATTTTATAATTTCTTCTTTGGAGAGGAGATAAGTATTTTCTTTTGCTAATAAGGAGTAAGATTCTTCTAATTGAGAATATTGATCTTGGAGTTTACTGGCCTTTAAACTTATAGTTATCCTGCCTTTGATAAGTTTATCTTTCTCAGCGGCAGAAGATTCACTTACTTCCTTGAGTTCGTCTTTTAATGAACGAAGAGATTGTTCTTGGTCGTTACACACTTTCTGAAGAATATTTATTTGCTGCGGGGAGATCGCTATCTTGTTTAAAAAGCTACATTTCTCCTGAGACAAAGTTTTATTTTCATCTGATAAAGATTCCATCTCCAAGTTAGCTTGGGTTAACAAATATGAGAGGCGAGTAACTTCGCTACTTAATAGATTTTGCCTTTGCGCTAATTGATCGTTCTCATTGGTAAGATTATCTATTTGATCGATCGAGTATGTTTAAAGATTATCTAATCTATTATATTGATCCATCCAAGAATCTCTCTCAACACGGGCTTCTTCAGCAACAGACTCAAATTGAAATATCTTCATTAATCGTTTCTGATTTAAAGCTAAATAGGCAAACCAAATATTTAAAAGGGAGTTGAGTATAGAAAAGATGAAAATATACTAGAACAGAAAAATTAGAAGCAGAGACAGAAGAACTATACCTTTTAACTCCTTGTTTTTATCGCGAAGATTTTCCCAATCTAGTAAAGAGTTACGAAGCTTGTAATCAAGAATATCACATTCTAAAGTTTTGGCTTGGAGACTTCTCTTTAGAGCTTCAACTTCATTTTCTAAAGATGCTCGTGAAGCAGTTCAATCAGAACCAAAATATTTGATTAAAGTCTCGCAGACATCATATTTGAAAGGGTCAGTAGAAGATTTCCTGGCATCATCTAAAATGTCAGACAAAACTTTAAAAGCAGCATCAACCCCTACTGATGCTTCTTTAGATGAGGTAAGAGGTGCAGAGGATGAAGTGGTAATGATGGCGAGTTGGAGATTTGAGTCATTCGTGATGGTTGCATCACCATAAGGTGGAGTGTTTGGAAAAGTAACAGATGGAAGTAAAATAGGAGAGGAAGAAGCTTTGTTCATAACAGTTTTGGGAGTCTCATTCATTGGAGGATTAATGGCATTAGGGGTATTGATAATTATATTCTCGCAAATAGAGGATGGAGGTTCCATCTGCGAAGTGGTAGAAACAGAATTTGCAGATGATAATTTGGGAATGGTAATGTCAATCTCAAGAGCCTTGGCTTTGCGATATTTCTTGCGAGGTTTAACAGCATTTTCATCACCCTGCGAGTAATAATCTAGATAAGAAACAGAGGCAACAATATTTTTATTAAGAAAACAAATATTTCTTACTACCTTATGACTCGCATGATTCCTTTTCTTTTCAATGAGTTTTTGTTGTGAATCTTCTCGAAGATTAGGGTTTTGGTCGACAAACTGGGTTTTGGATGTAGTTCCAATGAAAAGAAAACATAGTATGGGAGTTATATAGAATCAAGCAAAAAAGATCAAATAGGGTGAATAAATATGATTCTGACAAGCAAAATCAAGTTTAATAACGGCAGAAGAACACATACCTTGGTGATTCCATTAAAATAGCAACAGGTGAATCTGCAGAAGAAGAAAGTTGCAGGTAGAAAAAAATTGCAGAGAACGAAGAGGTGAAGAAGACGAAGAAGTAAAAGAAGAAAAAATATTTCTTTGATAGGTTCTCTCTTTTATAGACAGAAGGATGGTAACCTGGTAATAAAAGATTAACCGGAAAAAAGAGGAATATTCGACACGTATAGGTGGTTATACTTAATTCCCGGAGCCTTGTCGGAGGAAGAAGATGAAAAGACGAATAGTAAAAAAAATATTCTCATGATCTTTCCTCTTTCGCAGAAAAGACATGAGAAGAGGAAAGATGTAGGATCAGAATATCGCCACAACAATACTCATGCGAGATTTACAGCGACAGTTATGCGAGCTCTTCAATAACACACTGCGAGTGTCACAAAACGATTGAAAGAATGACATAGCGGATGACGACAACTGAAACATGATAAAGTATGATGATGCCGTGAGGATCACAAACACCTGCGAGAATTAACATTAACAACTATTGCGAGAGTATCGTGAGTTAGATCCGGAAATAAAGGACAGCTTAGCTGTCATCCATTATGTAACTACCCTATATAAAAAGAATCAATAGATTCAGAAAGAGAGATCAATTTTGGAGTCAGGAGAGAGTTTTGAGGAGAGAGAAAATTCTTGTGAGTGGTTGTATTCTTGATTTCTTCCATTTCTTGTAACATTTCTGAGAATTAATCAATAAAGTGTTATTCTTAATCTTCAAATATGTGTTGATAATTGTGGATTCTGGTAAGGGGTGTAGTGTATATTTTCCTGCAACTACACTAGCAACTGGGAAACCTAATCCCCAAATATTCTGTGTGATACTAGTTTGCTAAGATGGAGTCGAATCTCCTTTAACCTTTGGTTTTCTTCTTCTAAAACCAGGTTAACGACTCAAAGACTTCATTGGGATTGTGAAGCCAGACCGATACTACTTTTCTTGTAGTTGTGTGATCTGATCTTGTTATTTCTATCGTACGAGTACAATTATAATAATTGGCTTGAGATTTCTATCTCCGATAGGCAAGATATAAAATTAATCACATACATCTTCGTCTCATCGTTTGTGATTCCACAATATCTATTTTCGCTGTGTCGGGTAAGACTATTGTGAGGTGATTGATAAAACTGAGTTATTCTTCGGGAATATAAGTCTGGTTTTATTGATTGGGTCATGTTCACCTTGATTTATCAAAATATGGAACAAAACTCATAGGTTTATTCATGGGAGACGAATTTATCTATCTGTAGACTTTTCTGTGTGAGACAGATTTGTTTGCTAAAGTCTTCGACTAAGGGTCGTAGCAACTCTTGTTTGTGGGTGAGATCATCTAAGGGAATCAAGTGCGCAATATCTTGCTGGGATCATAGGCGTAGGAGCATAACTGTACCTTGGATCAGTGTGAGATTGATTGGGGTTCAACTACAGTCCAAACCCAAGTTAATTTGGAGTAGGCTAGTGTCTGTAGCAGCTTAATACAGTGTATTTTTAATCTGGACTAGGTCCCGGGGTTTTTCTGCATTTGCTGTTTCCTCGTTAACAAAATTCTGGTGCTTGTGTTATTTTTTTTCCGCATTATATTTTTATATAATTGAAATAATACAGGTTGTGTGTTGTTCAATCGATTAGAATATCCGACCTATTGGTTGTTGATTTAAATCAATTGACACTTGGATATTAGTATTTGGTACCATCCAAGTTATCTCTCTTTGATTAGACTCGCGAATCATATTTGCTTGAGTAAATCAAATCGATAGATTGAGATAACAACTCCTTGAGATATTTTCTATTGATTGAGTCTAGTTGATTCTCTAAAAAACAACTCGGAGTTGTCCATACAGATTGCTAATCGAAATATTGGGTGAGGTTGTTAGACCCCCGCTTTTTCAATTGGTATCAGAGCAGGAAAACATGCTTAAGACCTTACAAGTCAATGTTTGTAGCGATCTGACTCTATGGACAGAGGTGTTATCTCAATAAATGTACCACCAGTCTTCGATGGCACTAATTACTTATGGTGGAAAATTGCTATGCACGCTTTTCTTCAAGTACGTGATTTCCAATCATAGGTATATGTTGTTAATGGCTATAATGCTCTCGTTGATGTAGTTGGAGATGTAAATGTTCCAAATAATATTGTTGATAGGTGTCTAAAACACCTTATTATTTATCTATTGTTTATGCTTTCTCTGCTAGTTTTCTTGTAAATTATGTATCTTATGTTTTGTTTTTGAGTATTTAGGTACTTTGGAGTCATTTGGATCAAAAGAAGAGGAAACATGGCAAAAGCGTTGGAGGCGGATGTGTTTCATTATTTGCTTTTATTTCTTCATCTCTGTCTGAAAAGTATGTTAGCTTTAGTGATGCAATTTCTGTCTGAAAAGCACGAAACTTTAGTGATGACTCTCATTGAAGAGAAGAAGTGAGTATGAGGAGTAAAAGATGGTTTTTGTTGGCGGAAGAAAGCGTTAAAATGGAAGGAATAAACAAGAAGGGCCAAAGCATCAATTCCTGTACAACTACTATTGGAAGTGGAGCTGAGTCGAACCAAGCCAACGATAAGGGACGACTAATGCAGCTTAGTATAGAGAAGCAAAGAGAAGATGTTGGTGGCCATTATCCTATCAACTCCACTTGAGTGGGGTTAACCGGCTTCATTTTCCTACACCTATCCTAAAAATCAGATAACAATGATTTCTCTTATCATTGCTTGCTCTTACTTACCTGAAATTGAGAGGGGAGATGGCGACTTTATTCTCAGAGAAAGGGAGAAATCGGAATGAGGGTATGAGTCTGCTGGAGAAATTGATTTGATTAGGGTTTGAACTTGCCAAGAAGTTGAAGAATAGAGCTCAACAGATCGAGAACACGTTGGGATTTGCTGTAAAGAGAATCGGTTAAGCAATCTGGAGATGGGTATGATGAATTTCTGAGATTGGGTTCGTTAATACTTCCGATGAGTACAAGAGGAAGAAGTCTGGTATGGGCTTGGTTCAGCTTAGAAACTGATAATGATTTAAGGTTAGTAGATGATAAATCTGGGTTGATTTTATTTGTTGGTTTTTGGGAATTTGCATCTGAGCATGAGCAGAGAAGAACATGAGTTAGGGTTTCTGCTACAGAAATTGATGCTGCTGATGTACTCGCATCTGTGATAATGAAAGAAGAGGATTTGAGGTGTTGGGTTGATCTCAGAAGATGAATTTTAGTACATATGTATATTGGGATCTCAGGTGAGAAGCACTGGTTGAAGTGGTGGTATTTAACTCATTGAGGAGATGCAGATGGAGTGGGTCTAGCAGTGGGAGATGGCTAAAGTTAAGCTGGTCAGAATTGTGCCAGTGATACTATAGCAGGTGCAACTGAGTATGCACCTGAGAAACAATGGGTGTGTAACTACAGTCAAGTCATGGTCCTGGTGGTATGACCTGAGGCTGGTGAAGATGCAGTAGTTGTGAGATAGAGCAAGGGGAGATACTATTGGTAACTGGAAGTTTCAGGTGAAGGATTAAGTAATTGGAGAGTTGGCTAGCTGTGTAATTACAATGGCATAGCAAGGTGGTTTGAAGCAGCTGCAGTGAGTGTTTGTGGAGGTGGAGTTTAAGTGGATGTGCAGTTGGAATAGATGCAGTTACAAGCCATTGTAGGTATTGAGTATGCTTAAAAGTGGCAGCTGTTGTATAAGCAGAGAAGACATTGGTGAGTGCAAATGAGCTGTTGGTGATATTGGAAATGGTGGAATCGAAATTGCAGATGTTGCTGGGAAGACTTGAAAACAGAAAGAGATATTGGTACTGATGGTGATGCATTTGGTGGTGGCTATATGAAGTTGCAGGTAGTTTTTGTGTTCCCTGTAAGCTGTTGCCAATGGAACTGATGGCAGAAGCAAGGTGGATGTGTAGACGTGTGCTAGGTTTCGCAGTACTAGCTGTAGCTGGGAAGATAGTTTGAGTTGTGAAGTGAATTATTGAACGGGTTGTATAATTGAACTGAAACTGCAGGTGCATATGGGTACTGGTACTGCAGGTGCAGGAGGATGAATGAAAGGAGGTAGGACAAGCTGATGTTTCATGATTCAAGTGGTGTCGAATGGAAGTTGTGGTTGGTATGCGATGATGGAAATAGCAGTGGGTTATGTTAGTGAGCTGCTGCTACAGAAGTTACAGGAATTGCAGTTGGCACAGCCCTCATGGCTGGGAATGGAGTTGCAGAATACAGCCAATATGGCCGGAATAAAGCTGTGGTACATCATTATTGAGCATAGTAAGAGCAGTGCCATCTTGTCCGTGATTGAAACAAGTAAGGCACAACCATCTTGGCCGTGAACTGCAACAACTATGGCCTGGACCTGTTTGACCCAGTTGACCAGCTAGACCGTTGACTATTTGACTTTTCAGGTTGCCGGCGACGACTTTTCGGCGCCGGATTCCGACCAATTTACGACCAAATACCCAGCTTTCCGGTGAGCGATTTTTGGGACATATTTTCTACATGGGTTTCTATCTCTCGTGGGACGGGTGAATTTCCAACTAATGGGCTTTGAAGATTATACCTATTTTTGGAAAGCAAAGGATTATAAAAGAAGACTTCTACAACTTTTGGGATATCACGTATTATTCTTGGAGCAGAGGAGAGAGCCGTTGAAACTTACGCTTCTAGGGTTTGCTTTTGTTTCATCTTCCTTAATTCATTATTATTATGTTGATGAACTCCATAGCTATGAGTATCTAAATTTTATATTATTGGTTAAGGATGTAGTCTTATATCTATAACTTGTGCTTGATTAATGCATTAGTTTTCTCTCTTTGTTTTCGTTCAAATCTCTACTGCTTTTAATAATCACATGATTGATGTATTGTGATAGGGTTTTGATGTTTGTTTAGTTAAGTGGCCAATTAATTGAACTTGCATCTTTTCCATAGCTATTTTAGTGTTTTTCATCGAGCGATAACCCCAAATACAAGTAGCATGATATGATTATAGTTTGTAGTGATACACTCTTATGATCATATGTAGAGTTTGACCATTTTCCGAATTGTTATGCGCAATGTATGACAATTGCATTTATTAGCCTATTTCCAAAACTTAATGCTCCTGGGAATTGAACTTGATTAGCGCAAGGCGTTAGGTTATTCTTTAGGTAGAATTCACATATGCAACTCTAATGTGTGTGTTGATTAACTTGGGAAATTTTTAGATTATCTTGCTCTCTTGATTTTCTAGGCTTTTGATAATAAAAGAGATTAAACTGTAATTCTAATCATATATGCAAGCACATGTTTAAGATTGAAGATGAATTCCTTGACCAATATCTTTCTCTATTGATTACTTCCAACTATTTACTTTGCTTTTATTTTACTCTTATTTTACAAAAATCAGAAATCCCCCATCTTGGTTACTAAGAAAGTAGAAATTGATAACTACAATCGCCTCTCTGTGGATACGAACTCTTCCTTACTTTATACTTCATTCATATTTTGTTGAGTAGGAAAGTGAATTATATTTTTGACGCTTACGACAGCGATCAAATTTTGGCGCCGCTGCCGGGGAGGCATTCAGCTAGTTATTAAGTTTTTTTTTTAGTTTCTTTCTATTTTTCTGCTTGCATACTTTCTTTTCGTTTCTTGTCTTGTTCCTCACTTATTTGTGAGAATTGTGTTTCAGGTACCTAATCCCTGGCTTCTAAAGATTGGAATTATCCAAGGTGTGGGATATCTACTCGAAAAGGCACAATACTCCAACCAAGGCAAGGCACAACGGAAGAAGAAAACTTGGAAGTAGAACACGATACCTTCCAGCAAGTAGAAGAAGAAATTGTAGAACAAGAGGTTCCGGTTGAACAATAACCACCTTTTGAAGAAGAAGAAGAAACAATGGGTGACGCTGCAAATCGTACACTCAAGGACTTGGCTTCTCACAAGCTTGATACTCAGCAGGGTTGTATTCAAACAAACTCTATATTTGAGATCAAGCCGGGGTTGCTTAGGGAATTTCCAAAGTTCCATGGCATGGTGAATGAAGATCCAAACAAGCATCTTATGGACTTCCACACTATTGTCACGGCCATGCTTCCAGTTGATGTTGAGGCGGATGGTGCTATGTTGAAAGTTTTCCGATTCTCTTTAATGGATAGTGCTAAGGATTGGTTATATTACTTGCCTCCCGGAAGTGTCACAACATGGAATGGGTTGAAGAAACTCTTTCTAGAGAGATATTTTCCAGCGTCTAAGGATACTCAAATTCGCAAGGATATTTGTGGGATGAAGCAAAATGTGGGAGAATCCTTATATGAATGTTGGGAACGATACAAGAGATTGGTAGAAAGCTGTCATCATCATCAATTTAGTGATGCTATGATTATCCAATACTTATATGAAGGACTCCAATCAAGTGATAGGAATCTTCTTGATGCTGCGGGTGGTGGTGCACTAGTGAACAAGACGGTGGCACAATCTAGAGAGTTTATTGAAAACATGGCAGCAAACTCCCAACAATTCTTGAGTCATGGCTCGGATGTGCTTCTTAGGAGAGTAAATGAAGTGAGCGAGGTAGAGGAACTTCGTCAACAATAACAACAATGCTACAACAAGTTTCAGCTGCGGTGATCCCAAGTTCTCATCAAGGGTATGAAGAATCCAATGAACAAGCTAATGTGGTCTTTCCAAGTCAACAAAGATGGTATGATCCATATTCAAATACCTACAATCCAAGATGGAGAGATCACCCCAATTTTAGCTATGCCAACAAGAAAGGTGCAGTCCAACAACCTACTTTCAACCGTTCGAATGGATTTCAACCACAACAACAACAATTCCAGGAGCAACAACAACAATTTCAGCAACCACAGCAATCAATGCAAAATCAGGGTTCCGATATCGACTCAAAGCTTCAAACAATGATGCAAGGCATTTCTTCTATTTTTAAAGACAGCCAACAAGAGACTAAGAGTGCAATAAAGGATTTGCAGACACAAATGGGTTCCATGGCTACTGAGTCGAACCAAGTGAAGGCACAAATTAGTGGGAAACTCCCTTCTCAACCTATCAACCCAAAAGAGGGTGTCAATCCAATTACATTGATAAGTGGTACAACACTTGTGCAACCCGAAGTTACTGATTCGGGCAAGGTGGAAACACCAAAGGAACCAATTTTGGAGGAGAAGAATGAGGATTCTCCCCAAACTTCTGAGGTACCTATTCCTAACTCTAAAACTCCGGTTTCTATTTATGTTCCTCCTTTACCTTTTCCTCGCAGATTTGCAAGTTCCAAGAAGGAGGCATTATAAAAGGAGATTTTAGACGTTCTCAAGAAGATTCATGTGAACATACCACTCATAGATGCTATAAAGCAAGTTCTAAAGTATGCAAAAGTGTTGAAGGACTTGTATACCAATAAGCAAAGGCTCAAAGGTAATGAAGTTCTAAGTGTGGGGTAGAATTCCTAGGCAATCTTACAACACAAACTCCCACTGAAATGCAAGGACCCGGGTAGCTTTGACATTCCCGTCACTATTGGTAACACTACATTTAATAAATCCATGTTGTATTTAGGTACATCCGTTAATGTTATTCCTGCATCTATGAATAACTCACTTGATCTTGGTCCTCTTAAAAAGGCTGGAATTGTGTTGCAATTAGCCGATCGCTCTAATGTCTACCCAATGGGTATTGTTGATGATGTTCTTGTGCAGGTTAATCAACTTGTATTTCCAACTGACTTTTGTGTTTTAGAGATGGATGAAGGTTCACCGGACTCGTCTCTTCCATTTCTACTTGGGCGTCCCTTCATGAAAACGGCGAAAACCATTATTGATGTTGACAAGGGAACGCTGACTATGGAGTTTGATGGAGAAATAATATGTTTCAACATTTTCAAGACGATGAGATATCCTAGTGATGTACACTCTTGTTTCTCCGTTGATGTGATGGACACATTGGCGCAATAAATATTTGAGTTGAATGGCGCTGATTCTTTGGAAACCGTGCTCACTACACCTATTGATAACGGATTGGAGTATGGTGATGAGATTAAGGAAACCATTGGTTCTCTTAACTCATTACCAGAAAAATCTGCACTTAAGAATATTTCATATGTTTCTTTACCTCGCAATGATGAAAAGCTTGAACCATTAATTATTAAATCTCCAAAGATAGAATTGAAACCTCTTCCAAGTCACTTAAAGTACTTGTACTTGGGTGACAATGAAGAGTTACCTGTGATTGTTTCTAACGAGCTTAGTGAATTACAGGAGCAAAAACTTCTAAGGGTGCTAAGGAAGAACAAGACGGCCATAGGATGGACAATCGCTGATATCAAGGGTATAAGCCCTGCTGTTTGCATGCATATGATCAGTTTGGAGGAAGATGCAAAGCCTACAAGGGAAGCGCAATGTCATTTGAACCCTCCCATGATGGAAGTTGTGAAAAAGGAGATACTCAAGCTTTTGGAAGTGGGTGTTATCTACCCCATATCCGATAGAAAGTGGGTGAGCCCAGTACAAGTTGTACCAAAGAAATCAGGCGTGACGGTGGTGGAGAATGATAAGAATGAACTTGTCCCAACTCGTGTGCAAACCGGTTGGAGGGTTTGTATATATTATAGAAAATTGAATGCCACCACTAGGAAGGATCATTTTCCATTACCTTTTATTGATCAAATGCTTGAACGTTTAGCTGGACACGCTTATTATTGCTTTCTTGATGGCTATTCAGGTTATAATCAGATTGTGATAGCACCGGAGGATCAAGAGAAAACCACTTTCACTTGTCCTTTCGGTACTTTTGCTTATAGAAGGATGCCTTTTGGCTTATGCAATCCTCCAGCTACCTTTCAAAGGTGTATGGTAAGTATTTTTTCTGAATATGTTGAAAACATAATCGAAGTGTTCATGGACGACTTTAGTGTCTTTGGTGATTCATTTGACCTTTGCTTGAACAATTTGTTACTAATCCTTGAACGATGTGTTGAAACAAACCTTGTGCTGAATTGGGAGAAGTGCCATTTTATGGTAACTCATGGCATAGTTTTAGGCCATATAATATCTTCTAAAGCTTGGAAGTTGATAAATCTAAGATAGACCTTATTCGTGCTCTAAACCCTCCCACTACGGTGAGGGAGATACGTTCTTTCCTTGGTCATGCAGGTTTCTATCGTAGATTCATCAAGGATTTTTCCAAGATAGCATCACCACTTTGTAACTTATTGCAAAAAGATGTGGTTTTTAACTTTGATGAGAAGTGTATGGCGGCATTCAATCGTTTGAAAGAACTTTTGATTTCAGCCCCTATCATTAAACCACCAGATTGGAGCAAGCCTTTTGAGCTTATGTGTGATGCAAGTGATTATGCGGTTGGTGCCGTGCTTGGGAAGCGTGTGGGAAAGATACCTCATGCTATTTATTATGCTTCTAGAACGTTAAATGAGGCCCAACAAAACTACACAACCACTAAAAAAGAGTTATTAGCTATTGTTTTTACTTTGGAAAGGTTCTGCTCTTATCTAATTGGTACAAAAGTTTTTGTTTTTTCTGATCATGCAGCACTTAGGTACTTGCTTACAAAGAAAGAGGCGAAACCGAGGCTCATACGATGGATTTTACTCTTGCAAGAGTTTGATATTGAAATCAAAGACAAGAAAGGAATTGAGAACACCGTTGCAGATCATTTGAGCCGTCTTGCTATGGACAAGGAAGCTATCCCGTTGCGTGAAAGTTTCCCGGATGAGCAACTATTCTCAATTGCCTTTGGAGAACCATGGTACGCTGATATTGTTAATTACTTATTTTCTAAACAAATCCCAAAGAACTTGTCTCGTGCTGAGAGGGACAACCTTAAGAAGTTAGGAAACCAATACATATGGGATGATCCATACTTATGGAAACATTGTAGTGACCAAGTAATACGAAGGTGTGTTCCCGAATCTGAATTTCAATCTATCTTGTCTTTTTTCCACTCTTATGCATGTGGAGGACACTTTGGGAGCAAAAGAACCGCTCTCAAGGTACTAGAATGTGGTTTCTATTGGCCAACTTTGTTTAAGGATGCGCATGCATTTTGTATCACATGTGATAGGTGCCAAAGAACATGCAATCTAGGAGCCCGAAATCAAATGCCACAAACTATTATTCAATTTGTTGAAGTCTTTGATGTATGGGGAATTGATTTTATGGGTCCTTTTGTCAATTATAATGGGAATTATTATATCTTGCTTGTTGTTGATTATGTCTCGAAATGGGTGGAAGCTAAGGCCACCCCAACTAATGATTCTAAAGTTGTTTCAGATTTTGTGCAAGAAAATATTTTTGCAAGGTTTGGAATTCCAAAGTCTATAATTAGCGATGGAGGTTCACACTTCAAAAACAGGTTCTTGCAAGGCTTGTTAAGGAAGTACAATGTGTCGTATAGGATTGCAACACCATACCATCCACAAACAAATGGACAAGACGAGGTCTCCAACCGAGAGGTGAAATCCATTCTCGAGAAGACGGTGAATCCAACAAGGAAGGATTGGAGTTCACGGCTCAATGATGCTTTGTGGGCGTATAGAACCGCGTACAAGACACCTATTAAGATGCCTCCCTTTAGGCTTGTGTATGGTAAACCTTGTCACTTACCCGTTGAAATTGAGCATAAGGCGTTTTGGGATATTAAGCAATGCAATATGGAGTTGGACGGTGCTGGAAAACAAAGGAAGTTGCAACTTCAAGAGTTAGAAGAGATTCGCAATGATGCATTTGAAAGCTCACGAATTTACAAAGAAAAGACGAAGGAATTTCATGATAATATGATTACAAAGAAACAATTTTGCATTGGGCAGAAAGTGATTTTGTTTAATTCTCGTTTGCAATTATTTCCGGGTAAACTATGGTCACGTTGGATTGGACCTTTTGTTGTTACTAATGTGTTTTCTCATGGTGCAGTTGAAATTCTTAGTTTGGATACAGGAAATGAACTTCAAGTGAATGGGCACCGGTTGAAACCATATTATGAGAACTTCTCTTCGGATGTCGTGGAAGGAGTGAACCTTGTGGAAGTGCTCCCTCTGGAGGAGTCTTAGCAAACAAGGAGAATGTCGGGCTGACGACTTTAAACCAAGCGCTAAGTGGGAGGCAACCCACCGGGTTTTGTATCTTTACCTTTATCTTTTTATTATTTATGCATTTTATCTTTATCTTTATTTTTTGTTTTTGCATATCATTTGCGGAATTTCCCACCTTGAACTTTCTTTGGACGATTCAATTTTACATTGAGGACAATGTAAAGTTTAAGTGTGGGGGAGCATTTATATGTTTGTATAGTGTGTTTTATGCCTTTAGTAAAAAAAAAATAGAAAAACCAAGAAAAATTTGTGCTTTTTGAACTCCGAAATCTAGAAACTTGTGCCTTTAGGATGACACCATTAGTGGATGGAACCATTTTGAATGCAGGAGTTGAGGAACCAATTAACTAAAAGGGACGAACATAGCTCAGAAATCACAAATAACATGATAGTTGTTACCATATCTCGGAATATCACCATATCGCATTCTATTTTTTATTTTTCCATATTTATCTATTGTTCTCTAAGTGTTTTGGTGGGTCACTAAACATCGACATGTTATTACTGCTAGGATGAAATAGAGTGATTGAGTTACTAAAAAAAAATGAAAAAAAAAAGACCGACCAATTAGACCAAACGGAATAAAATGACACTTGGGAATAGCAGTATGTGTGAAACGTTGTCCCTGTTTCCGTCGCCTAAACAAGCGTGGAATGCAGGATCCAAGGCAACTATCATGTACTTGCTGACAAGAAGCATGCTCTTTGATCCAAAAGATCTAATCATGCTGTCTAAAAAAAAAAGTGAAAAAGAATAAGAAAAGAAAAGAAAGTTTTATATTGGTTGAATAAAGTCACTTCTGGTTCCCTTGTATATGCCAGTGAGTTGATGTAGAATTCAAACCAAGTATCTCAATCCAATAGGCATAGGTTCATCTTAGCAGTGACCTTCAGGCAGATATGGGAAACATCGATCACTTGTGAACATTCACCAACATCTACATCTATATCCATCTTCTTAATCTTTTCATTGTGATTGTGGTTTGTTAGTTTCTGAGTATTGTGGCTTGTTCGACTATCTAATTAAAGCTTTACTAATATATGAATCTGGTTGAAAAAATACCACATAATGAAACCAAATCTGGTTGCATAAAAAAAATAATGACACCAAATCTAGTTGCATAAAAAAAAAGAGTTGAAACAAACATTAACCTGAACTGATGCAGCCAAATCTGGTGACAACAAACCAAATCTGGCAGAAATGGTACATAATACCACATAAGTTTATGAAAGACTACCAATAAACTGAAATTTATGAAAGAAGTTAGAAATTTAAACTTTCTCCTCAATTTACCTCATACAAGTTTCTTAAATTTAAGAGTCAACAATGTTATTCATAGGCAATGAAGCCATTTTTTTTCCATCAAAAAATAATTTTCATAGCAAACAACGCATAAAGCAACCTAATAAAACTAGATCGAACATATTACCTCAACATCTTCTTCACGGTTCGAAACCGCTTCAGGTACTATTGGAACATCCGCTTGTTTTCTTTTACGTCTCAAGTAAGTGCCTTGTATCGGTTGTTGTTCCCTGTCCTCGGCATCATATTTTTCCAGCAATGATTCTTCTTCTTCGGAAAGAACATTTGTAGCATTGGTCCTAAGCTTTTAGATCAATGCTCACGTAAATTGGTATTTGGCTTTGTAGGAGTTATCTTCACTGCTAGCACCAACATTTTCTTCAACTGACACTTCATTTTCTTCAACTGGCACTTTAGCCGGCACTTGATTTTCATTATCACCAACCGGCACTTCAGGTTGAACATTATCTTCAACAATAATTTCCACTTCATCTACAGGCTCAGCCAAGTGCATTTTTTTTCCGTCATATTGAAGCAAGAATGATCCCTTTCAGTGACCAATTGATAAGCATGTAAATGCTACATTTTATACCCATATTTATATTAGCTAGGATACAATATTTTAGTTACTAATACTATTTTAGTGCTTTTGTAGAAAGTACAAGTGAATTCGATCATCCAACGAATAAATAGAAAATGTGAAACTTATTGGTGTTTGCGACGAAAATAGCAAAATGTGGTTGGCCTGGTATCTCCATGTATCAGCAACCACAATAATGAAATGGTTGGCCTGGTATTTCCATGTATCAGCAACCACAATGATCAATTATGCTGACCTGATATTTCTATATATCAGCAACACTTATTATGCTGGCCTGATATTTTTATATATCAGCAGCACTTATTATGCTGGCCTGGTTTTTTTATATATCAGCAGCACAATGATAAATAGGGTTGGCCTGGTATCTCCATATATCAGCAACCACTTAAATTACTCATGATACCGTGCTGTGTTCATACGCCAGTCCCACTACCTAATTCACCACCCGGCTAGAGAAGTCAAGATAAAATTGCTTTTGTTTGTTTCAAGCAAGTGAAGGTCCACTACAAAGCTAAGAGATAATAGACGATGTGGCACCTCTTACACTATACAATTCATTGTGATCTCATATGTGAATGGAACCGGGTCAAGCTGTGAATGAATATCCAGCCGGTGTTCTAAATATTCATTTATGCCGAGGAATTAAATAGAATAACCATTCTCTCTTTACACTATATAAAGTCTGAACTCATGCATGCTACACTAAAGAAAGGAATTTGGATTTTGTCGGAAGTGGGCGTGTAGTACTTTAATTGGTTGGATTTGTGGTGTCTGCCACTACTCCCTCCGTTTCAGGAAAAATGTTACTTTCATTTTTTTAATTTGACATATTTTTAGGCTAAAATGAAAAAGTGAAAGTAACACTTTTCCTGAAACGGAGGTAGTACTTCATTGTATATTAATATGGGTGCCAACGGAGGTTTGAACAGTAATAATGGGAGTTGTGGTCGGTAACAGGGAGATGAGAACGATGAGGAGTTGGAGCTGCAGATAGTAACTGGCAGCGATGGAGTCGTTATCTGTGGATATCACCGGTGATTGATGGAGTGGGAAGTGATGGCATCGAATCGCCGATAATCGAATGGAGAGGGCATTGAAACAATGAGCTGGTCGACTGGTAATTGTCAAGATGATTCAATAAACGGAAATTGTAGCTGATATTGCAGCCGATAGTTGATGTTGTTCAGGTTGGCTCTAAGTACTGGTTGGTTCTCACTGCGAAACAAGATGAAACAGTAGCAGCGTAGATATGGGCTGTGTATTTGGCATGATGGCGGTTGTTGGTGCTATCGACAAGAAGAAGATGGACCTGAGTTGTTGTGGCTGGTTCGTGACAAGAATACGAGATGTTTTAGAAGCACAACAGCAAATGAACATGGGCAGAAAATCAAGGCAGTGGTGATGAACAGTTCTCATGGAGGTAAAGATGCAGGTGTTAGATGGGTTTTAAAGGCAATAGAGGTTTGAGAATCTGGAGAAGGGTTACGAGATGCTGCCTTAGTAAATGTTGCAATGTAGACGGAGTGTATACTGAGTCCAATATGGGGGTTTGGCTGGCTGATAAGTGAACTGTAGTGTCGATTATGAAGTCCTGGGGATTACTGGTAGCACTCAATAGGTGTGTATGCTGTCGATGATTAATACAAAGAGGGTGAGATCGAGAACAATGGACTGGCAATAAGTTGAGTCTGCTAGTGACTTATTGGATATACATGTCTGGAAAATCGGGAGTTGGCGACACGAATTTTATTGGGTCGTTGTTAATGATAATGTTGATCATTGCAGCATCTGTGCGAAGGAGATGGATAATTTAGGTTTGGGGTTTTGGTTGGCCTTATAGCAAATAGAGAAGTGTTCACTTCTGTGGTGGTCGGTAATGATCTGGGTTCGAGTTTGGTTGAACATTGGTGCAGACGCGATGCAGGTGAAGCTTAGTTCAAGAGACTATACTCGAGTGAGATAGAGATGATTGGTGGAGCTTATTATACTCGGTGAAATAAAGAATCTTCGTTGCGCTGAGTGATGCCTAGACGGACGGAGATGATGGCTAGGTGGATGGACAAAATGGATGGGTGTTGTTGCCGGTGGCAGGGAAGTATTGGACCGATAGAGAAGAGTAGTGGACTGGGCCTTGGCAACTTCTCGGTCCTTTTTTCCGGACTTTCAAATTCGCAGCAGCAGACATATTTAAACCTACAGAGACAAGAAAAAAAGGGAAGCGGAGTTGCGGCTACAGAGCCGCTTCGCGGAGAATAGGGTTTGGAGTTGGAAGTTTCATCTCTTTGTTTTTGTTCTTGCTTAGCTAATTTTGATTTTAATCTTAATATGGCTTTTGAGAAAGCCATGGCTAACTAGAACCATGTTAGGGTTTAGGTAGAACCCAATTTTATTATGAAAACTCTACATTTATATGCTTAATAATGATTTGAATGAGTAGTATCTTCATAAAAGCTTGTATCTAATTGTTTATGTGATTTTCTTAATTATTTATGCTTTTGAATTGATATTTCGTGCTTCGGTTAAATCCCTAGACGTGGTATGCAAGGATAGATAGGTAATGCTTTAGGATCACTACATTTTTTTTTTTTTATCGGTAAAGAAGAAATATATATTGATCAAAAGAGAAGAGGGTACAAAAAGGCTTGTACCACCCTTGCAGGATACAAAAAGAGAACAAGAAAAATGAGAAGTTACAACAACTTCTGAAGGAACAAAAGATTACAAAGAATCAAAGTAGATTTTAGGCCAACTTGATATTACGTCTTGAAAAGAGACGGATTCTAAATCCTGAAAGACAAGGCACCATTTGAAGAGATCGTATCTTATCTTCTGTTGAACCCCTGTTGCAGCCGTCTGTTTATTCTTGAAAGCTCTCTCATTTCGAGCATTCCAAATACCCCAAAGAATAGCCATTGAGATCATTGACCATATATGATATTCCTGCTTTGAGTTAAGGGTAACATTCCAGGAGAACATCATACCAAAAATATCATTTGGCATAGTAAAATGTCAGTTCAGTTTCTGCTTAAAATGAGCCCATACCTTTGTTGCAAAATCGCAGTGAAGAAAAAGATGATTAGCCGTTTCCCTTTGAGAACAGAATAAGCAGTTTTGTGGAACTTCCAGGTTTCTTCTAGCTAACATATCCCTAGTTGGTAAACTGTTGTGAGCCAGTGTCCATAAGAAAAAACAGATCTTGGGAGGACATTTTAGCTTCCAGATGTACTTGAAGATATAAGAAGAATCCATCTCAGTTGAATCTTGAACAAGAGAATCATAAGTTGACTTCACACTGAAGTAACCTTTACTATCTAAATCCCAAAAAAATTCATCATCTGCATTGGAATCAAGAACAACTAGTTGTAACTTATTTTGGAGATCTTCATATTCAGTTCTAACAACATTGTTTTGTCTTCTAGGAACCTCCAGATTCCAAGTATTCCCTTGATAAATCTCTGCAATTGAATTGTTTTTGGTTCTGCAAATTGAAAATAAGTTAGGATACTTCAAGCAAAAAGGTTCCTCCAACAACCATTTATCCAACCAAAAGTTAATTGTTCTACCATTCTTAGCTTTAAACTTGATATGACTTTTGAACAGAATATTGCACTTCATTATTCCTTTCCATACTGATTTTCCATAAGTTCCTTTAGGAATCTTTGAGAACCAATTCATTGTTTCAGGGCCATACTTGTCTGCCACAATTTCCCTCCATAAAAAATCTTTTTCAGTTGCATACCTCCAAAGCCACTTTGTTAAAAGTGCTTGGTTCATTTTCTTTATACTTTTAATACCCAAACCTCCAAATTTTCTTCTTTTGCATATAGCAGGCCATTTCACCAAATGCATTTTTCTTCTTCCTTTGTTGTCATGCCACAGGAAGTCTCTGATAATTTTTTCAATCTTTTTTGCAACTGAAATTGGAATTACAAATAAAGACATGTAGTAGATTGGTAAGATGGCTAAAACATTATTGATTAGAATTATTTTACCTGATCTACTAAGAAGAGACTTGCTCCAACCTGGTAATCTTTTTGTAATAGTATCTATGACTTTATCCCACTTTGCCACTCCACCACTTTTGTCACCCAGGGGAAGACCCAAATAGGTAGTTGGAAGAGTTCCAGAATAATAGCCAAGTAAAGAAGAAAATTGTAGCAGATCACCAGTGTAGGCCACACCAAAAATTGTACTTTTGGCAAAATTAATTTTTAATCCTGTAAGTTGTTCAAAAGCCAGAAGAATTAGTCTGAGATTCTTAATCTTTTCAATGTCAGCATATAAAAAGATTAAAGTGTCATCTGCAAATTGCAAATGACTAATTAATCTTCCATCAATTTTAGCTTGGAAACCTGAAATTAGACCCTCTTCTTGCGCTTTCTGAATCATGAAGGATAAAGCTTCACCAACTAAAAGAAATAAGAATGGGCTAAGAGGATCTCCCTGCCTGATTCCTTTTTTTGATTTGAAGTAACCTGCAGAAGAACCAAGGATCAAAACTGAGAATCTGACAAACTCCACACAGCACCTAATCCATCTTCTCCATTTATCTCCAAACCCCATTAGAGCAAACATTTCATCCAAGAAATCCCAATTTACATGATCAAATGCTTTTTCAAAGTCCACTTTGATTAATAAGCCTGGTTTTCCAAGTCTTTCTATGGAATCTATCAGCTCATTTGCCACCAACACCCCATCCAGAATCTGCCTTTTTTTGATGAAAGCACTTTGATGAGAAGAAATCAAATCTGGCAAAACTTCTTTTAGTCTATCAGCCAAAACTTTAGAGACTATTTTGTAGACACCATGAATTAAGCTAATGGGTCTCAAATCCTTTATCTCCTCAATTGTTTGTTTTTTTGGAATTAAGGCTATAAAGGTGTTTTTTAGCCTCCAATCCAGGAAATTCTTCTCCTGCAATTCCTTGAATACCATCATAATATCATGTTTTAGTATATCCCAACATAGAACATAAAATTTAATGGGAAAGCCATCTGGCCCAGGGGCTTTTGATTGGCCAAGTTTCTTCATGGCTGACAAGCATTCTTCTTCTAAAACATCTTTTTCCAATTTAGTCTTCCAAGCTTCTGTGATTCTGTTAAAGTGCATATAATCCATGGACACTGATCTTGTAGACTGATTTTCAAAAATATTTTTTAAAAAGTCTACAATACCATTTTTAATCTTCTCCGCATCAGTTGTTAATTCACCCTGAACCTTTATAGCTCCAATGAAGTTTCTTCTTCTTTTATCTGAGGCCAATCTGTGAAAGTATTTGGTGTTATCATCATGTAGCTGCATATGAGTAGCTCTAGCTCTTGCTCTCCATTTTTCAGCTTTAATCGCTGCCAGATTACAGAACTCCTGCCTAGCCTGAATTCTTGTATCCCATTGTTCTTCGGTAAGGCCACTGTGAATGTTTTCTTCAGCATCTAGATCCACAAAAATGTCTTCTAAAGCCTCCATTCTACTATCAGTCTCTCCAAATTGTTGCTTGCTTCATGGATTTAACATATGCTTCAAGAGTTGTAACTTCTTGCATAGAGAGAAACCAGCTCCACCTGTAACAACAAAAGAAGACCAAGAAGAAGAAATGAAAGGAATAAAGCTTGGGTGGTTGAACCAGTAGTACTCACATCTAAATGGACCTGGACCTGTCTTCACACCATCACAGAGAAGAGCAATAGGAATATGATCAGAGCAAGGTCTTGGGAGGGCCTGTTGAAGTACTCTTGGAAAATGTCTTCCCCATTCAGTTGATATGACGATTCTATCAATTCTGCTTCTTATACTTTGAACTTGATTGTTAGTCCAAGTGAATGTACACTAGTGGAAAATGCAATAAAAAAGTCTGCCAGAAAAG
Organism: Papaver bracteatum; assembly: GCA_023529315.1. Classification (NCBI taxonomy): domain Eukaryota; kingdom Viridiplantae; phylum Streptophyta; class Magnoliopsida; order Ranunculales; family Papaveraceae; genus Papaver; species Papaver bracteatum. The sequence goes on from JAJJWX010001315.1 coordinate 2,438,717, forward strand.
CACTTAAAAGCTCTAAAAAGGACTGTTTCTGGTAGCCCAAGATTGCAGTCTTATTTCTCAAAAAGACTGCCTCTGAGATTCTTTAAATGTTTTAAAATACGTCTACCTTCATCAGTACTAAAAATAAAACTGCTAGACACAATCGTTATACTAATAATATTTATATAAAAAAAAGTAAATTGATTCAGCTGAATATGAAGCTCCGGTCAGATCAGTATTACATTAAAATGACTCCATAACTGATTTTAACAAAATTGAATTGATAATTACTTCCAAACTGAATTTGTATTCAATATACAATTTCAACCATCTGAAATACAGTAAGTTCCAATTCATTCACTCAATAATTCATTCTATCTTCTGAAATCAAAAACTATATTCCTATTACAAGTTTAAATCAGAAACTATATTCCTATTACAAGTTTAACAACCAAAAAGCTTCCATACAGTTTAAAATTTGGTTCTACCTTCAAGAATTCGCATTTATGCCTTCACTTCCAGACAAACTTGCTCAAGTCATGTCCATTACTCAAGCCCTAAGCTGCAAATAAGACCAAGACTACATCAATTTACAACCGCCTGAAGTAAAAAAAGTGACAAGGGATCTAATGGCATATAGCTAAAGATACAAGTATCCACTCAAATTATAAAACAACAACACAATAGTTTCAACATTTGAAACATTTGTCAATCTTAATATATTTTAATACCGGTTAATATGACATACCTGCATTTGTACAAGAATTTCTGTTTTTATATGCCGAGAAAAGCTTCACTTTCATTTCCTTCCCTGCACTTACCATATAAAATTTATCTCATCAGAAAAGAAAATATCAGGATACAATTAGGTTGGGTATATAGGACACATTTAACAGTTTAAAACTAAGAGAAATCGATCTCGAAATAATCATGTAACATGTCTGTGAGGTCACACATTTGTAAACGTTAAGCATAAAAGTTTCAGACTTGAATTACCTGAACAACTTAAATAAACACATGAAGAACAGAACCACAACAATCAGCTACTTGAATACTTGTTGCATGAGGTATTTTCGAGTGATAATCATCTTCCATTTCACAGCACATCAATAATTTATCCATTTAGAAATATATGCACAAATGAGTTCACCTACAAAGAATAGAACTTCCATTAGTAATCAACCTAAATGAAGACTAAAAACCACATTCACGAAAATCCATTTCACTCATACTTGCTCATTACAATCCAGATACCAAGTTCCAACTTGGTTTACTATCAAATGAAGAAATGTTGTAATACTAGTCACGCTACCAAGCCTTCACAGTACAAATCTACACAATAACTGCACAATAACTAGACATTAACAAATGCAACACCTTGAACATGCCAAAATCTATCAACTGAAAATGACCTGATCTCGGCAACCAACACATAATGGAATCAAATAAGCACACAACACATAACAAAAACGAATATAACAACCGACACAAGCAAAACAGTTTGTACTTCCTAACTGTCCCTAGTATCAACTGATGTTCCACTTACCTGATCTTCCTATAATTTTTATAGGGAACTCAAAATGACCTAGAGTGAAACCTATAAAAATTTAATGGAATTCTAACGGTGAAATCCTGAGATATCAGGCATTCCTTGATTCTGTCCTAAGGAAAAAATCTGTAGAGGCAGTCAATGTTTCGAGGGAAAATGGGGTTCCTACCCATTTCCGATCCTTAAGAAATTTGTACAGGATATTAATAAGGTTAGAAATAGATGCATACCAAAAATTTAGAAAAATTTAATGGTTACATTCATCAGATCAGGAGCTACAGATATCTATTTCAGAATTAATGTTCTGCAGAAAACAGTCAATTCCATTGATTGTTACAGGGGCTTACCAGAGTCCGATGAACCTAAAAATTGAACCAAAGGTACCTGACATACTCAACTTCGACACAACCAAAAATCATAGGAAGCCAACGGTTGGAAAATTATACACATGCATTACAGTAATCATTAACCACGGAAGGTTAGCATTTCTAACATATGCATAACGCATACCTTTCTTGGATGGAGTTGTAAGTGACGAAAGATATTCTGCCACCACCATATTTGTGGCCATCCTGTCATAAATTCTCACTTAGATCTGAGACAAACCGTGAAATAATTTGACCAAACTAATCAAAGCATACCAACCTGTTAATGATCTCAGCAATTTGTCCTTCTATAAGTTCTTTCCCACCCATCATAAGGGAACATTCAATAGAACCGTGTGATGTTAATCAAAGCATACCAACCTGTTATACCAAACTTTTTTTTAGCTCCTTCCTACAAATATTTCAGCATGATTGATGTTAAAATTTCCGTGTACATCAATACAGGACTACCCCCAATCCATACAGGACCATAGTGGAAATTTCCGTGTACATCAACCAATTGCGCACACCATTCCAGCTAAAATACGCATCATAGATCACGCAGCTTGAACTGCCACACTACGGTACGTAAATTAAAATACATGAAGCAATTCATCTGTGTCGGGAAAACTCATTAAAACAGGACATGAGTCACATTTTTCAGAAAACTGCAGTTTCGGTATTCCGTAAACAAAAATTCATAAAAAAATCATTAGGCAATGGAATTCGGCAAATTTGGTTCCGTTGGAAAGCTGAGAAATCCTTATTCAACATAAAAATGATTACCTAAAGAAATGTGGCATACATCTGACTCGAAAAGTCTCAAACAAACAGGACAGGGATAAACGTCCTCAGAAAATTCAGTTTCGGGAGTCTTAAATCGAAAATTGATACAGAATTTGTTAGACGACGGAATTGGGAAAGTTCGGTCTCGTTGGAAACCTGAGAGACTATTCTTTGACATAAAAATTATAATCTGAAGTATTTAGGTTCATAGATGAGTGAAAAATCCTCGGAAAAACAGCACAGCAACAACATGTTCAGAAAATTTTCAGATTTGTAAGTGTCCAATAGAAAATTCATATAAAATTCATTTAGTTGTGGATTCCAGCGAATTTAGTCTTGTTGGAAACTAGAGGAAGCCATCTTTAACAGAGAATTTGTAACAAAAGAAGTGAAGTACATAATTGTCCCGTAAAGCCACAATAAAACATGATAGCGACACTTTAACAAAAGAAGTGAAGTCCTGCAATACAAATTGATGCAGTTGGAAACGAAAGACTAATTTGAGCAAAAAGAGAGCAAATCAAACTGTCTACAGAAGTCAGAATATTTACCACCATTGGAGCATAACCACACATCCACAACAACCACAACATAAAGTACACATAAAATGGTAAGAGAACCCCTACAAGCTCAACTTTCATCCATCTAAGAAATTCCATCTCTGAAAAGATGAGACAACAGGACACCCATACCAAAATTGAATTACTAGTAACAATATAGACAATTAAAACCAATTAAAAATATCTAAATCCACGTATTTGAACCCAAATAAGCAAAACCAGTTAAGATTAAAGAAACCCCAATTTAAGAAATTGAAATTAGATGAATCTTAGATATGCTTGAATACCTTAGAAGTTGTTTCTCATGAAGTTGTTGGAGCTATTTATCCAAAATCCTTTTCACCACCATCCAAATTGGACTTTTTTAGGATTCTCTTTATAGATTGACATCTACGAATGATAAACACAAAAAATTACAATCTACAGAAAATCTAAACAGAAAGACTACGATTTGAAACAAAATTAACAATAAAATAAAACCCACTTATTATATTTTGATCTCTAAGACTACTAATTTCTCCCCCTTCACCATCCTGTTATGTAATTTAATCATTAGATCCAAAAGATGCAACAACTCGTACATTGATTTAGATCTACAAGGTCATAGAACATCCAATTTAAAATCACTTGATTCTGTTATTTCATAATTACCAGAAGTATTCAGATTGCAACTGGAGTTGATGGATTCAAATATTCATCGATGGAAACTGATGCAGAGTTTTCAAGGTGAAAAGAATCATTCCGAGTTTTCTCATTAATCAAACTGGATATTGGGTTAGAAAAAAAGTATTTGATTTTGATTTTGAGATGGGGTTATGAATAATCTTCGATTTGTGATATTGATGTTCGATCTGTGAGAGGGAGGTTCCATTAGGAAACTGGGAGAGAAGTGAGGCTGTGAAAGAAGTGAGTAGAACGATAGAAACAATGTAGATAAGATTTTTTTTTTTTTTTTTTTTTTTTGAAGGAATAAGATTTGTTTCTAGAAACTTATAAAAACAATTTTTTAAGTCAGTCTTAACTGAAGTGGGAGCACAATATCAAGTTCCACGGACAGTTTTAATAATGGTCCACGTGTAAGTATTTATTTTTCCGAAACTACCCCCATGTATTAGGACTGCTACGAGGACTTGATTTACTTTTTCGTGAAAAAAGACTATCTTGGGAAGCCTGATTAATTAAGAAAGCCTGGTGGAAGTCCTATTTATAAAGCCCAATCAGACTTAAAAAACCCATTTTCCACTAGTGGTAGCTCCATTCAAAGGCAAATCAATTAAATTGTGTCTAGCAATAAACTAGTTAAATCTTCTCATACCAGCAGAAGCAACACCCCTTGAAGATCTCTCATGAGTGAATCTTATTTCATTAAAGTCTCCTCCAAGAACCCAAGGAACATACCAGTAGCATCTTACTTCAGTTAGTTCTCTCCAGAAAAGATTCACTTCACTTGAATTGTTAGCATTAGGTGCATAAATTCCAGTGAACATCCAAATTAGACTTGTATCCAGCATTTGACACAAGATAGTTATGGAATAATGACCAACTAAAGAGTCTAGGACCCTAATTTTTGAATTATCCCAGCAACATAAGATGCCACCAGACCTGCCTACAGAAGGTACATCTAACCACTGAACATTCTTATTTCCCCAGATTTGCCAAACATGAATATCAGTGCACTGTTGTAGTTTAGTTTCTTGAAGAACACAAATACTTGGTTTCCAAGCTCTCATCTTCGTTTTTATAACATCCCTTCTATTGAGGTCATTCATACCTCTTATATTCCAGTTGACAATTTTGAAATCCATTAAGAAAGATAATGCCCAAAAATTTGCCAGACAAAGTGTAATCAAATTGATTTACCTCTTTCAGCTTTCAGGTTCTTTAGATGATCCTTCATTGTTACCATCATTGAATCCACATTATCCGATTCATTCCCATTGAAAAATAAGCCCAATTTAGGACCCAAATTAATCATCTGTGTAACTATATCTTCAAATTGTTTTCTCAAAGTTGGATCAATATTGGATTTAATAATGTTCCATTGGTTGGAGTTTGAATCTCCCGTATGTTGATGAAGAGAAGTATCCATATGAATACTCGCATCCAACTTTTGAAGATAAGGAATTGATATAGCTTCCTTGAGTAGTTCATCTACCTGTTCTGCTGAAGTGATTGCAGGCGGTTCAGCCATAGAATATTTTGTGCTCGAATTGTCTAAATATGAAGCCGAGGTGGACTCTGAGTTGGAAGTTGAGTTGGTAGCCGAGTTGGAATTTGAGCTGGGCGCCTTTAACCGCGGGATATTATTTTTAGGTGTCCCCTTATCCAAAATTGGTATTCTTCTAGCCTTCCTCTTAGGTTCAACGGGCACAGTAGCATTTAGATTAAATTTTGAAAAATCAAAAGAGAAGTTCTTTTCAAAATTAGCACGCGCATGATCTTCTTTACGGGATTTTTGTCCCCATAAAGTCATTGACCGCGATCCACCAGCTTTGTAAGTTGAATTGACCGCCACGTGCTCCACTGTAGATTTTTCCATTGATGGACCTCCATTGAAAGAGACCCTAATCTTCTTGAACTCCACCGAGTTTGTTTTCTTTGATGCAGTAGCCTGGATAGGAAAATAATAACCCTTGTAGATAAACATGAAGGAAGTGTGTTGTTGGGTGAAGTTAAAAACCTTAAGACGAATTGCTGAAGCATCTTCCCAAGATAGGGTGTCAGGGTGAACCCCAATTAACCCACCAAAGTTGATACCAATGCTATGAAAAATATCCACACTCCACAGATTAAAAGGTACTCCCTGAATATCAATCCAATGACCCTCAATCGAATCTGATGAAAAAGGAATAGAATTAACAGAGGGCCACCATGGATAAAGTCTAATAGTAGCACCTCCAGAAGGCCATAATCCCTTTTCCAAGATAATTTTCTTATGTTCCAAGGAGGAAAAGAAAATGGCTTTTTTCTCCTCAAAAGGGAAAATATCAAAATCAGTAGCCAAAGAAAATCGTTTAGATATTTCTTTTCCCAAAGAACTCCATGAATGCACACGATTGGATGATTCGATAACGATAGCTTGATCCCAGTCTGGTGAAGGAAAGTGTACACTGTCAGAAGCTTCGGCATTTTCCTTTGATAAAGTTTGTGCATCCAATGAAGGAATGAAGTTTGATGAAGCCTTTTTTGTGTATGTATTCTTAGTTGATAACGACTTATCATAAGCTATTTTGGCAGGGGTTTTCCCTGCCAAGAACTTATCAAAACCCACAGCAAAACGTTTCCACCTATTCTCGCATTTTTCTGCTGGTAGAACGGTGGTGTGCTTGCTTTTGTTCACAGAGACAGTTAATCTGAGAAATTCTCCATATTTGTTTTTGTCCCTTATCAAAAGCATATGTTCTGCGTCTCCTTCAAAAACCCAGTGCCAAGTACCATAAAAATCCTTTGCCGATTCTTTTCTCATAGTGTTGTTGAGCCATATCAAAGCGGTTCTGGTTATTTTTAATTGGATTAAAAGCCTTGTGTTCCTTGTTTCTTCTGTGAAAAGAACTTCACCCAATTTTTTGGATATAATAAAAGCCTTGTATTCACATTCAATTCTAATATCTGGTGTAGGAATATCCTGCCGCGAATTGGGTTTTTTCTTATGACAAGCCTCAATCCAACCTTCATCATCTTTTGATTTGTTCTCCATGGGATTCAACTTTTCATTATCCTGCTGTTTTCCAAACCCTTGATAGCCTCTTGAAGATGAAACCTGTTCCCCCCTTACCACTGAAATCCAATCCCTTGTTTCCGTGAACTCCTTGGTGATGCCCTGATCCTGCTTCATTCCCTGCTGATTTAAAACCCTTTGCTCATCTCTGTAACTGCGTGTTGAAGGTCCCTGAGCCATTTTCGCTGCTAGTATACCGGACATTCTCTCTCCTCTAATTGCTTGAAGCTTTTGCCCATACACGTATTCTTTCGATGCACTTTAGGATCACTACATAAGAAGCGGAGAAACAGTATTTGAAAAGGCATAGAATATATTTTGAACGATTAGTAGAGTTTGCATAATTAATTGGTGGAAACCGAAAATCCTAATAACTCATTCCCTATTTTGGTTACATATTTATTATTTCATTTCGTACCGAACATCTTAAAAATCATTAAACATCATCTTCTTGATTACTTTGTTTTTGGTATTAGTTGGTAGGGTATTTCACACTCCTCGTGGGAACAACCTGTACTTGCCATTGTTCTACTAGTTAGACATTGTGCACTTGCAGTATTTTATTGTGGGTTTCTGAGCCTACCAAGTTTTTGGCGCCGCTGCCGAGGAGTGGTTGCATAATACACTATGACTGATATCAATTTTTGTATATAGCTGATTTTTATTTTATTTTGTATATAATTTATTTTTATTTTCTCTTTCTTTTAGATTTCTTTTAGTTCTTTTTACCCAGTTCGTTTGAATATTTTCCACGTACCTTAGTCGGGAATGCTATAGGCAAAAAGATGCACTCGCAAAGCTTTTGCAAGGACCACTTGGAAGATCCACTAGAGGTTTGTTTAGCACATTTTGGGTATGATTTTGATGATGATAGTGTTATTTTTGAAGTCAATGCCTTATTAGACTCCACACCACTGCTAGACACTAACAAATGGAAGCCCAAACTAGACCCTCTAGTTTTGTCCGAGTCTCGACTAGTTCCATCAGTCGAGGATGCTCCGACCTTGACCCATAAGCCATTAAGTTCTGAATTTTTTCGCCTTGATGATATTGATAATGAAACTGTTTTAAATGATAATGGGTCTATAAGTCGTGATATTATTGCTCCATTGGGGCCTTGTTCAGAGAGTGCATTTGAACCAACATATATTTGTGTGCCCGACTTAGCTGAATTTGAACCAATATCAGTCGTGGAAGTTATTTCCACTGACTTAGAACCTGATTTAGGGAGTACAAAAACTGTTCAATTCATTAAACAATCTTTACTAATTATCTGCGAACCTGATTTACTTCATATTCAAGGTTCGAATTATGTTTTAAATAAGATTGAATTTAATTTTATCTCTTTGGGTACTAATCTTTCTGACTGCAGGTTCATGTTTATGACTAATCATATTAGTTGGGTTGATCCCCAACTCTTCAGGCTTTATATATATATGATTCGCAACTTACCTTGGGGTACCAACCCCACATTGTTTGAGAACGTACTACTGGCAAGTAGGGAAACATATAACTTTCGCTTCATGGGAGTCAACCCATCAGATTTGTTCCCTCTACTCTATCGCTTATTTTCTTTTTGTTTGTTTTTTCATTTCCCATCTTAATTTCTACGTTAGATGACTCAATTACATTGAGGACAATGTAATGTTTAAGTGTGGGGGAGTGGGTAATTTTCCATACTTTTTGCAGATTTTCACTTTTCTTAGGAATATATATATATAATGCATAATATCTCTGTTTTTCTCGAGGACTAGCAAAATATAAGTGTGGGGGTGTTGATAAGCATGTAAATGCTACATTTTATACGCATATTTATATTAGCTAGGATACAATATTTTAGTTACTAATACTATTTTAGTGCTTTTGTAGAAAGTACAAGTGAATTCGATCATCCAACGAATAAACAGCAAAATGTGAGACTTATTGGTGTTTGCGACGAAAATGGAAAAATGTGGTTGGCCTGGTATCTCCATGTATCAGCAACCACAATGATGAAATGGTTGGCCTGGTATTTCCATGTATCAGCAACCACAATGATCAATTATGATGGCCTGGTATTTCTATATATCAGCAACACTTATTATGCTGGCCTGGTATTTCTATATATCAGCAGGGCTTATTATGCTGGCCTAATATTTCTATATATCAGCAGCACAATGATAAATGGGGTTGGCCTGGTATCTCCATATATCAGCAACCACTCAAATTACTCATGACACCATGTTGTGTTCATACGCCAGTCCCACTACCTAATTCACCACCTAGAGAAGTCAATATAAAATTGCTTTTGTTTGTTTCAAGCAAGTGAAGGTCCACTACAAAGCTAAGAGATAACAGACGATGTGGCACCTCTTATACAATATAATTCATTGTGATCTCATATGTGAATGGAACTGGGTCAAGCTGTGAATGAATATCCAGCTGGTGTTCTAAATATTCGTTTGTGCCTAGCTGGGTTGCACAGACGCGGTGACGCGGACACGACACGACGCTGCCGCGGACACGAGTAAATACTGAAAATACTAGAACACGGACACGTATATATAAATAAATTTATAATATATTTCATATATAAATGTGCCCCATGTTTCACATACAAAAGATTATAAATTCGCAAAAAGATATATAATAGCATGACATATACATTGCCAAAGCTTAATGGCTTCAAAAAGTTAGACAGCTTTGGCCGCAACTGTCAAACAAAAACTTATAGACAGGGGTATAAGCTTTTCTCCATATGTTCCTTTCAAGTTCCACCTGAAATATCAACAGTTAAATGTTCATAAATATATAACAGCATCAACATTACATTATATGTCATATATACATTGCCAAAGCTCAAGGGCTTCAAAAAGTAAGAAAGCTTTCGCCGCGGTGGGGACTGTTTTGGATAAGAGAAAGATATACTACAAGAAAGTATAGCTATTGCTACACTATATATTGCCACACCTTTAATATAGGTGTTGCAAAAGCAAATTTCTAGTCACAGTACTTTTTAGCTGCACTTAAAGATATAATTTAGTGCTGCAAAATGAAATTTTTGCCACAGAACTGTGACAACAATATAAAAAGAGTGTGGCAAAAAAGTATAATCTCTTGATGCAGCAATAAAATTATTGCTGCAAAAAGGACTTCTTGCTACATAGGTTATCGCGACACTAACAGGGGTTTATGCCACAATTATAGGGTGTTGCAATATATTAAGTTTCTTGTAGTGTATAAGAAAGAAAAAGAAAAGAAACTAAAACTAATAAGTGTCTTTTAACTTTTTCTTTCTAGTTTCTAGGTTTAGTGTGTCCGATCTGTGTCCGATCCGTGGCCAATCTGCATCAAAACTGCGTCCAACTCGCGTCCGAGTAAAATGCACGTGGGACGCACACATGATGCGTCAGACACACGTCGTTGCAGCGTCTTGCGTCCCATGCGCTTCGGAGGCGGACACTGCTCCATTTTCGGTGCGTCCGTGCAACCCAGGTGCCGAGGAATTAAATAGAATGACCATTCTCTCTTAAAACTATATAAAGTCTGAACTCATGCATGCTACAGAAAAGAAAGGAATTTGGATTTTGTCGAAAGTGGGCGTGCAATACTTCAATTGGTTGGATTTGTGGTGTCTGCCACCAGTGATTATTTAGCAAATACATCATTGTATATTAATATGGGTGCCAATGGAGGTTTGAGCAGTAATAATGGGAGGTATGCTCGGTAACAGGGAGATGAGAACGATGAGGAGTTGGAGCTGCAGATAGTAGCTAGCAGCAATGGAGTTGTTGTCTGTGGATATCACCGGTGATTGATGGAGTTGGAAGTGATGGCATCGAACTGCCGATACTCGAATGGAGAGGTCAGTGAAATAATGAGCTGGTCGACTGGTAATTGTCAAGAAGATTCAGTAAACGAAAATTGTAGATGATATTGCAGCCGATAGTTGATGTTATTCAGGTTGTCTCTAAGTACTGGTTGGTTCTCACTGCGAAACAAGATGAAACAGTAGCAGCGTAGATATGGGCTATGTGTTTGGCATGATGGCGGTTGTTGGTGCTATCGACAAGAATAAGATGGACCTGAGTTGTTGTGGCTGGTTCGTGAGAAGAATACGAGATGTTTTAGAAGCACAACAGCAAATGAACATGGGCAGAAAATCAAGGCAGTGGTGATGAACAGTTCTCATGGAGGTAAAGATGCAGGTGTTAGATGGGTTTTAAAGGCAATGGAGGTTTGAGAATCTGGAGAAGGGTTACGAGAAGCTACCTTAGTAAATGTTGCAATGTAGACGGAGTGTATACTGAGTCCAATATGGGGGTTTGGCTGGCTGATAAGTGAACTGTAGTGTCGATTATGAAGTCCTGGGGATTACTGGTAACATTCAATAGGTGTGTATGTTGTCGATGATTAATACAAATAGGGTGAGATCGAGAACAATGGACTGGCAATAAGTTGAGTCTACTAGTGACTTATTGGATATACATGGCTGGAAATCGGGAGCTGGTTGATTGGGTCGTTGTTAATGGAAATGTTGATCATTGCAGCATCCATGCGAAGGAGATGGATAATTCAGGTTTGGGGTTTTGGTTGGCCTTACAGCAAATAGAGAAGAGTTCACTGTCGTGGTGGTCGGTGCAGACGCGATGCAGATGAAGCTCAGTTCAAGGGACTATACTCGAGTGAGGTAGAGATGATTGGTGGAGCTTATTATACTCGGTGAAATAAAGAATCTTTGTTGCGCAGAGTGATACCTAGACGGGACGGAGATGATGGCTAGGTGGACGGACAGAATGGATGGGTGTTGTTGCCGGTGGCAGGGAAGTATTGGACCGATAGGGAAGAGTAGTGGACTGGGCCTTGGCAACTTGTCGGTCCTTTTTGCCGGACTTTCAAATTCGCAGCAGCAGACATATTTAAACCTACAGAGACAAGAACAAAAGGGAGGCAGAGTTGCGGCTACAGAGCCGCTTCGCGGAGAATATGGTTTGGAGTTGGAAGTTTCATCTCTTTGTTTTTGTTCTTGCTTAGCTAATTTTGATTTTAATCTTAATATGGCTTTTGAGAAAGCCATGGCTAACTAGAACCATGTTAGGGTTTAGGTAGAACCCAAATTTATTATGAAAACTCTACATTTATATGCTTAATAATGATTTGAATGACTAGTAATTTATCTTCATAAAAGCTTGTATCTAATTGTTTATGTGATTTTCTTGATTATTTATGCTTTTGAATTGATATTTCGTGCTTCGGTTAAATCCCTAGACTTGGTATGCAAGGATAGATATGTAATGCTTTAGGATCACTACATAAGAAGCGGAGAAACAGTATTTGAAAAGGCATAGAATATATTTTTAACGATTAGTAGAGTTTGCATAATTAATTGGTGGAAACCGAAAATCCTAATAAATCATTCCCTATTTTGGTTACGTCTTTATTATTTATTATTTCATTTCGTACCGAACAACTTAAAAATCATTAAACATCATCTTCTTGATTACTTTGTTTTTGGTATTAGTTGGTAGGTTATTTCACACTCCTCATGGGAACGACCTGTACTTGTCATTGTTCTACTAGTTAGACATTGTGCACTTGCAGTATTTTATTGTGGGTTTCTGAGCCTATCACCAATATTCTAATGCAGTACACAAGAAAAATTGGTTTCAGCTAAAAAATTTGATGTATCCAAAACTGGTTTCATCAGTGGAAATTTTGTAGGTTGAGTGGTGGATGATTGGCTGAGTCATAATATATGCTGCCCTACATTGCAAACATCATAAACTATACTAACCAAATTAATCAGTGCATAGATAGTACAAGATGAGGAGTTGCTACACTTGTGGTGTGATATACAATTGGTGGAACATGGAATTATATACAATTGAGACATGGACGATATCTAAAACATAGAAGATTTCGAATATTGTCTAACAAACATAAAATATTTCGAAGATTTCGAACATCGCATGATATACTAACCAAATTAATCATATAAGAACCTCGAAGTTATCTAAGAAACAAAAATTCAGCTAGAATTTTTGATGAAACTAAAATTGGTTTCATCAGAAAAGTAAATCTTCCAAGTAAATATTTACCTCAGACCAAAGTTATTTTTTATCGACAAGATCCTCGAAGTTAGACAATACTTGTTGGCAGATGTTTCTAAGGTTCCATCTAGCAAACCTCGGATACTTGTTAAGCCCATCCTTTCTTTGTGCTATCTTTGTCATCTCTGCCAACCAATACTGAAAAAAGAAACAACAACCAATATTCAAATTAATCATCAAAAACATTATAAAAATACTTTAACTTATGAATCAAAAAGAAGAAATCTTAACTTACTAGCGGGTAAATGACGCAACCAACTACATTTTCTACGTCTTTTATGTTTGTCATTAGTGAATCAAGTAGATAGTCATGAAAGACTTCAGGCCAACACACCTTATTCATATCAAACACCATGTACAACTACTTTGCTGCTAGAGTTTTCCCACTTTTGTTGGGGACAAATACCGAAACCAAAAGGAGCATGACGAAAAACTTGACAATGTCATCTGCTCTGGTTTCATCAGCTGCGGATTCCAACATATAACATTTAATATCGCCTTTGTTCATCTTCTTATTTCCATTAAAATACGTAGCCATAAAGACGTTCACCTTTTTGAGCAGCTCTTCATCAATGTTGTCTGCTTCTACATAATTTACCATTTGTAGACCAAAAGTCATAGCAAAATGTTCGAGAATGGTCCGCAGAGTCATTTCCCTTGATCTTGTTACTTTGAAACAATACGGGCGCTTACAATCATATATGTTTTCAATTGTACTTAAAAACATAATTATTGCTTTTGTCTTTTTGATAAGCTCTTCTTCGGTCATTAAGCCATCATAGATCGGCTCAAAGAAATGTCAGAACGGACATGATTTAAGAGATTTCAAATGCAGTTGCTTATTTTGTATCAACGCCTTAATTTCCACTACTAGCTCGCACAAATGATGCAATGAACACCTGAACGGTTCTGCATCTCTTTTTTTACCTATTGTGAAACCAAAAGTAAACCACAAGAGAATAATAAATAAAAATGATGAAACCATAAGCATAATTTAAGAATGGTGAAACCATAACATTACACTTGTAATGATGAAACCATAAGCATGAACAAAGTGATGAAACTGTGCATAATTACAAGTGATGAAACCATAAGATATACACTTGAAAAATGATGAAACCATAATCAACTATAGGTGATGAAACCATAAGCATAACTAGGTCCACAAACAATAACTCTAGAAGTAAACCAACAACTAAAAAAAAATGATGAAACCAATTTTGGTTTCATCAAGAAACAGAAGATAAAATGTGGTTTCATCAAACATCTGTTTACCCCAACAAAAATAGAAAACTGTTTTTCACCATTAACTGAAGATGATGTAACTCGAATTTGGTTTCATCAAAAAGAAATAAGAAATAAACAAGGCCAACAGAACACACCCAAAATTGAAATTAATTTTCAATTGAAACCTAAACCTAACAAATGAAATATAAAACTAACAGATGAAACCTAAAATCAAACTGAAAACCCAAAAAAAATACAGATGAAACCTAAACCCAAAAAATATGGTTACATCAAAAAAGTGAAGAATAATGATAAGATTTCTTACCTTTTGATGTTGGTTTCGCAGTTTTCCTAAGCTTACCATCTTTCTTTTTCTCCTATTGATTTTGTTTCTTCGCCATTTTTGTTGTTTTTAGACGATTTAGGTCAGAAAAATGAATTGATTTAGGTCAGATTTTGCATCAATGGTTGAAATACGTTACCATCGAAGAAGATAACAAGTTGAAATTGAGAATCAGTTAATGAATTTCGCAACGGGGTGAAGATGTTATACCAGATTTGAGAATTTTCTGGGGAGCTTTGAAGGAGATGCGGAAGAGAGGAGAGGTTTTTGTTTTTTTTTTGTCCGTTATGAAACGTTATAAAGAAATAAATCCAACAGGTGGTTTTGTCGGTTTTTTGTGGGTTGGGGTAGTTTAGACAGTTTGAGATATTTGGGGTTTTTGGGTCACATTTGTTTGGACGGGTTTTTTGTGGACGGGTTATAACCCCTTTGGGGTTATAACCCGCGCGCCGATATTTATATATAAATTTGTATATTTCACATTTTACCCTTAAGCAATTCAAAAATTCCAATATTCATTTTAAATCAACATTTTCAAAAGTTTAAAAGTGTTTTCAATAATTCAAACCGTTACACGGATAGAGTGAAACACAAATAAATAAAACACCAAACCAAACCCCTCACTTCCTCTCTCGAAATTCCAAGATTCACAACCAACCACCATTGCTAGCCCATTCTCACCACCACTAGTCCATAACTTGAACACAACCACAGTAGAAACTCCAACCCAAGTGTTAGAGAACAGGGCACAGGCTGACAACATAAATACAAGATAAAACATCGCATGGAAAGGACTAGCAACCATTATCTACCAAACTGCAAATTATAAATGATATCCATAGAGGTTAGTTATAAATAGCTGCGACAATGTGATGTGTCAAATAATAAAAATAAAAGTAAGAATGCAATTTTTACCTTGATGGGGGTAGTAATATAGTAAGCGATTCCAAAAAAAGGAATATACTGACCACCTGAATATTCAGATTCCTTCCACTTTCTGTGCATATTCACAAGGAAGTTTGAACTGTATCACCTGTATAGAGTATCCGGTTTTGAACTCCTCTCCTTATAACGCAAGCAGTTGAGCCAGTATTCTGAGAAAATAACAAAAAATCTTTGCAGGTAAGCATGAAATATGAATTCATCTTTAACGCATAAAGAATAACCTAACAGCAGCGGCATAGAATAACTGAATTCCATGTCCAAAACAAAATGCAAGTTTGTAATGCACAAATGATTTTCGGGTACAAATCAACTGTTTATGAGTAATATAACATTTGTGTATCTCATACTTCTGTAGAGATTAGTAGAATTGTATCCCTGCAACAGTAATTATGTTGTATCGAACACAATATCAGTCTTACTATAAAAGCTTGATGATGATATCACTTCTGCAACTTAATATTACATAAACATCCAATATATATTCATTTACTAAGCATAAATCCTAAGAAAACATTCCAATTACTGCCAATTACCAAGCTAAACATCAAAGGGGAAACAGTTGGAAAACAGTTGGAAAAGCTTGCCTTTGAAATGATATGTATACCGTGATCTTGAACAAGGATGAGGCCAAGGTTTTGGAATTCTCCCGAATTGACATCAGATGACGTATAGGATTGAAGCATTAGATGGAGTTCCATCTTTCCACCCCTATCCGTGAATTTGAAAACCATCAACCTAAAATTGATAAATTTCTAGATAAAACCAAACATAAAGATTGGAACCCAGATTCTAAATCTTCTCAGATTAGAGACTACAACAGAACAGTCACTACAGACCCAGAAAAACTAAAATCCTAACAAAGATAGAAGAATCCCATACCATAGAAACCCCTACAAGTATCAGCATTTACAAAATAATACTTCTATTTTAACTGTTTAAAAGGGAACTTAAACAAAATTTAGAAATCGATTTTACCTTGGTAAGACTTTCAACATCACTGAAATCACAAAGAACAACTTGAATGGATTCAGATCGACTAGTTTATTCTGTGACAAAAGAAAGGGAAATCATCAAGCAAATAAAGTATATATATATCAGATACATTATCACACATACATCTTCTTGCAGTGAAGTACAAGATCATGAACCCACAAATCAACATATATAAACTGTATATTTTCACAGAGATCAATTAGTTTATTATGTGACAAAATAAGGCCTAATCAGATACAAGCACAGAACATCAAGTATAAAAATCAAGTATAAAAACATAACCAGATGGAGATTATAAGTAGACTAGATGTAACTATTTTATTGTTACACTACATGGAACTACAGTATGTTTAGCATTGATTAAATAAATATAAACACAATTTCTCATTTTAGTTTTAAAATTCATAGCTAGTGACGTGATTAAGCTTGAGTTGCTAAAGCATGCTTTTGTGGCCTTCTACCAAGAGGTCGGTATGACTAATTAAAAGAGAGAAGCAGTACAGACCTTACCAATCCCATCTTGTGATGGTGGGTGTTGTAATCAACATAAAATTAGAGATTCCACATGGGTACAAAAGAAACAACGAAAGCTTATATTATCATTAAATATCAATTATCAAAGTAATCTGTTGATATATGATACTTCTTAAATTTTGAGAGCTAGTTCTCCCATCCCATTATCTCTCCATGTAACTTACATTCTAATACATGCTCCATCTATATAAACTGTATACTTTCCATTGAGATCAATTAGTTTATTCTATGACAAAGAAAAGATAGACAAGGAACCTAACATCTCTTTTACAGTGAGAACAAACATAAAAACCCACCATCAAAAACATACCAAAACTAATAACATGGTGTAGATGGGGAAAAATGATTTGCTGGTTTTTACGGAATTGAAGAGTCAACCGTGTGGAGACTCCTTGAACCAAGCAAAATGTTGAACCTCACAGATGCACTGCAAGAAGGGAGTGCTTTAAGTTCGAGAGATCAATATATAAGACTCCAGCCTAAACTAAGAACAGTGTCCGTTCTAGAGTCAATTCGGTCGCAAGAGAGGATGGGTTGATATGTATGAGGGAAGCTGAGAAATGCGTGAGATCAATGGTGATCTGAGATTGTAGGTGTGTTGTGAATTCAGTGTGAAAATGCTCTGAATGATTGAAATTTTGCTCAATTGAGAGTGATTTATGTGATTTCGTGTAGACGAAAGATTGTCTGTATGAACTTTGATAAGAAATTGCTCGTTTTGAGGAATGTTGTTCGAGTGTTCGAAAAACTTGTTCTTTCAATCAGGATTCAGAGATATTTTATAATGCCGGAGTTGAAAACACCATGATCCCATGAAGTGTGACAGTTTTCTGGAATCAGAGAGTGGGGAAGTGGGAAATAGTGTTAAACCAATTACTCATCATGCATATACTTGGTTAATTTTCTACCCACTACTTTGTTGACTCTTATAACTGACTGCACGACTTGCTCACATTCTCATCGTGGGTGAACACACGTTTTGTAGACCACTAGACCAAAACCCTAGTTAATATCCCCCCATGTGACACGATTGAAATCTCGTGATTGTGGAGTCAGTTGCTGACTTCATGGGACGATGAGTCCATGTAGTGCTGAGTTGAACATGATTAGAAAATTTTCTGAAACTCATGAATTTAACATGCATGCTGAGACGAGGTATCATCATAACCTAAAATGAGCAAACTGTGTTGTTGAATTGTTGAATATTGACAGTTGAATCAATATTCTTTGATCTGAGCAAATATTGCTAGTCTGAGCGAATATTGCTAATTTAATGAATTGTTAGTAGCAAGACCAAATAAAATATTAATTTAAGTTACTGACTGCTGGGTCGAGCAAAATAAATAAGAATGTTGATCATGGAATCAACATAAAATTATCAGAGTGTTTGAACTTGTTCAGAATCATGTTTCTGTAGAGATCTGGATTCAAAACCCTAATTTTACCGAGATGACGATTTATTGCAAACCAACCTAGGACCGGTTACATGGGATGACGAGTTCACCATATAACTCCCAGATGCTCAAATGAGCAAAAAATACCAAAGTCTCTGAAGACCAGTTGGTGAAATAATGATTAAATACTGGTTTAATCATTTACTGAAATAATGCTCGTGTGAGCAACAAATAATAAAACCTGACTTATGGAAAAATGCAAGACCGGCCAAGAGGTCATGGGACCAGCTCTTGGTGGCAACGGGACCAATAGATGGTTGTTTGAGCAAATTTTCAACTGTTTGGAAAGAGTTTGAACCTAATATGAGCAATTGAGCAAGTTAGGTTAAAATCATTAAAACATGCAGGACTAGCTGTTTGCAAGCCTCAGGGTTGCCTTTGGTCGGTCAAGGGTATGTGCCCGTGTAACCATGATGTCCGCGCTTCAGTCCTGAGAATTTTGATATTTTATGGTGCACGTTTGAGCAACATTAGGAGAAAATATGCAAAATCCATGGTTTTGCTGAAATTGGGAAAAATACATGAGATGAAGGAAAACAAATAAAATAGGGAATTACAAGGTGTGGGACCGGCCACGGCTAGGGATTAGCCGGCCGGCTGACAAGCACGGTCCCACATACTTCCCAGTTTTATGCAATTTTATGTATTTTCTCTGATTTGAGGGAGATTCCATGAAAATGGAGAGTTTTGATGAAATTAGGGAACTTCCATGAGATGAGAGAAATAAATTAATAAAAAATAGGGAATAGGAGTGTGGGACCGGCAATGACCGAGGCATGGCCGGCCGGCCAATGGACGCGGGTCCCAAGCCACTCTTCCCAATTTTATTAAATTTTGATGATTCTAGAGAATTTTCATAAAATCAAAGGGATTTGTTGAAAACCAAGATATTTTGTTGAAATTAGAGAGTTTTCATGAAACCAGGAAACAAAACACCAAATAATAATAAAATAATGGGCGTGTGGGACTTGCTAGGGCATGGCCCGACGGCTAGAGCCCGATCCCACAAGTTTTCCCTAATTCTACCATATTTTTCATAATTTTAGAGAAAATTCATGAAATTAGGTAATTTTCATGGTTTTAGGGAAAATTCATGAAATCAAGGAATTTTCATAATTTGAGAGGAAATAATAAAATAATGGGGACGTGAGGTATGGGACCGCCACGGCTAGGGCATGGCCGGCCTATTGATGCTCGGTCCCGTAACACCCTTCCCTAATTTTATTATTTTTTTATAAAATCATGAGATTAGAGGATTTCCTTAAAACGAAGGAAATTTGCTCGAACGAGAAAATTTTCATGAAATCAGAGAAAAATAACAAAATATGATAAAATATAAAATTGAGTGCGGGACTGATCACGGCATGACCGGCCGGTTGATGAGCCCAGTCCCCTGGCGCCTTTGCTAATATTTTTTTTCCTTCCTATTTTGCATAGATTCATCATTCATTCGTATTTTTTGAAATGCTCGTTTGCGCACTCAAAATGCTGGTCTGTGCATTATTTGTTAAGTGCACTTGCACCATTTTTGCCATGGCTTATTCGATGTTCATATGCCTTTTTTTCGTTGAATATTTATCACGAACCCGTGGAATTCTACTGGGAAGAACCACGAATTGAAGTGGCGAAATATAACGGAGAATCGTAGAATATTGCTGGATATTCAGGCGATTAATTGATGATTCGTAGAATATTGCTGGATATTCATACGATTTAAGATAATTAATTAATGGCTCTATACTAGAAGGGCTTCCTTTCTAGGATCATTAATCATCTGAGGGTTGAGCATTATGAACTTGATGGAGTGTCATATTCCTCTTATATAGTCAGGGAAAACCTGGTTGCAACCCGAAGACGTTGTCGCTCTATACTAGCAGGCATGTTGTCTAGGAGCCGACCAATCTTTCGATTATGTACAGTATTAGATGTGCCGTGGTCTCAGCTGGGAGACTACACATCTGCATCTTCTCTGAGAGACTTTCTCCATCAGAGGTTTATGGCATAAGATTTCACGCTTAGAGACATGAGTCTCAATACTAATCTGATTGCCGGATCCGGAGTAATTACTGAAATTGCTTAGTATTCATGAGATGTGTCATTGTCTCAGCTGAGAGACTACACATCTACATGCACTTTGAGAGACAGCTTTCTCAATCATATATTTATGGCATGAGCTTTCATGCTTCAAATGAGAGACATGGGCCTCAAAATTCATCCGGTTGCCGAATCTGGAGTATAGTTTTACAATTTTACCCTTTGTCGAAAATCCACCATCTACATTAAGTCCCCTGCTAAGTGAGGAACAGTCATGTTCCTCAGTCAGCATTGAATGGTGATTTTCCAGGTATAAATAGAAATAAGTAATTGAACTTAGTCATAAGATAATATATTACCGGATTTCGACTGAATGAGCAAACCATGGTCTGAGCGAAACCCTAGTGGCATACTAGAGCATCATCCAGTGAACATAAATTGGTGTAGAACCGCTGATTCGATGGTGGAACCTTGGTTGGCTCAGGATTCACGGGCGGGGACCAAAAAGGAAATCCTTAAGGAGTTAGGTTTTGGAAATAAAATTAAGTATAAAAGGGAATTAATCTCTTTGTTTTTTTTTATTTCCTCTAACGACCGACCACCATCGTCATCTCCCCTTCCCTTCACGTCCGAGCATCAGGAGAAGAAAATCTACCGGAGTTGCTGATCGCCGGCGCCATCAACTACCGTCCGGCCGAATTCCGGCAAACTCCGACCATGTAAAAAAATATTCAAAAGCTTTTTGATTTCATGAGTTTTTCATGGAGAAATTCTATACATGTGTATATATTAGCATGAGTTTTGTAGAAAACCCCTTATTTATTAAACGTATGTTCGTTCGATCGTTAGTTTAGGAAACTATCAACAATCCCTAATTTGAGAGATGTTTTTCTTTTAAAATAGACATGTGTCCACTGATAAAATTTTGTTTATGAGCTTTCATGGGAAACAAAACTTTATGATAAGAGATGTGAGCTTTCACAAAACCGAAATAAACCCCACTTTAGAGAATAATGCTCATTCGAGGAAAAAAATATTTTTCTTTATATATATAAACTTGTATCCAGTGATAAAACTTTGTTTATGAGCTTTCACGAGAACTAATATTTTATCACAAGAGGTCTGAGCTTTCACAAAACTAGCATAAACCTTCGTTTTTTAAGGAAAACACTAATACGAAGGAAAATAGAGATTTTTTTTTAATATATGCAACCATGACATATTATGTGAAACATGATGACATATTTGATTCACATGAATTTGTTCTCATTAAATAAATTTTTGAAAATTTATGTGAACAAATTACACTAATTATTGTTTTGTAAAATCAAGACGTGGGTTTTGAGTAACATTCGAAACTAGATAATTTATTTATGATGAAATAATGTCTTGCTGTGAATTTCATAGGTCAGTTGTGTGAATGTTCACATTATGAAAATTATGTCTATGATTTTATGAGAAAATCAATTTTCGTAAGCTAATAAAGTTTCGTTCGTTATTGCAGGTTTCAAGGAACGAACTAATTTCGTGTGCTAACTCTTGCAGCACAATCACTACTGTTAGTGATATTGAAAGAGGTAAGAGTTAATAATTACCATTTGTAGATACTGGTATTTCCATTTGCATGATTCCATCACCTTGTCAAATTTGCATTCGGATGACTAAAGTAAAATATTGTGTGAATTTCACAGCTGCTTCGCAAGGATGTCTGATTCTCCAGCTAATGATGCTTTTAGAGACGAAATGTGTGTAGATGATGACATCTTCAAAGAAGAAACGTGTATGGATGAGACTTCTGTTGGTGAAGAAGAAGAAGAAACACCTGGAGTCAAGAATGTTCCGAACATAGATGATGCATTCTTTGAGGTTCAGGAGACTGAAAATCATCTCAAGTCCCCAGTATAGCGTCTTTAGATTAATCCATGAATGGTTATTCAAAAGAAACTGGTGACTCCCCGAGCTGCTATCCGTTTTTGTCTTGAACGAGGTCTCTTCCAAGCTTCAATGATTGAATTCAAACTCTCTCGACGACCCTTAGAAAAGTTTTCTGGATGGGCAAGGCACATGCTGGGATTTCCTCGTGTTAGAGCTATGCTGGATATAGCACAAGTTATCAGGGATGTTCAAACATCTGTATATTTATATATCTTTCATGATGCACGAGGTATTGTGGCTCTTCTTGCTCGCTGGTGCATCCTAACTCACACATTTATATGCAGCTGGGGAGAGTTCACTATCACCTTGGAAGATGTAGTTGCTTTATTGCATCTTCCAATTACATGTAATTTTCCTAGAGAACTTTCAACGGAGGAGGAGAAAGCAGTTTCCAAAACTTTAACAGATGAGATGGAGAGAATTAACAAAGCTTCTGGCAAAGGTTTTTATGCTCATTGGTTAACACACTGGTGGCCACAAGACATCCCTCTTGATGAACATGATGGTATGTTGTCTATTGCTGCTTTCTTGTTCTTATGGTTATCCAGGGACGTGTTTGAGGATGCTGGAACCTTGTTGAAGCCATTTTTAATCCCTTTCGCTATTAATATGGCTCAAGGAGAACAACTTCCAATAGGTATCTTATTGTTGGGCTCTCTGTATTCTAACCTGGACTCCTTGGTTATAGACTCCAGTGTTTCAAATAGCTTTATGAAGATTGAATGCTACGCCAATACGATGTTTCTCCAAGCTCTGATGTGGGAACGTTTCGAGAATTATGCAACTATTCCTCGTAGCATCTTGCAAGTTATGAACACTGCTGATTCTCGACGTATTTACCCTGAGAAAGACAACACTAAGATTATGCGTTGGTCTACCAAGAAAATCCAGACCTAGACGCGCTTTGTTGACGTATTAGATGATGAGTCTGAGTTCAACTTCCGTCCTTGGGTGCTAATTCCTCCTCACATTTCTCAATTGATAACTTTCAATGCTGGAGAGAGCAAGTATCTGAAATCCGGTGTTGAACGATGGCGAGAGATCTTTTATGCTGAGTTGCACTCCTGGTCATCTGATGTCAGTAACATATGGAGACTCTTCGGTAGAGGAGTACAACATTGACAGAGCCGCCCGTCAAATGGGTATGGATCAATGCGTACCAACTTTCCGGAGGAGAAATACACCAGTGGAATTATTGAAGACCTGTTTGGATCATACATATATTTAAGGAAGCTTCTATTGGTTCCCTTGTACTGAACGAATCACATATGTGACTCCAGGTTATATAGACTTCTGGGATCAACAGCTTGAACTCTTGCATAATTATGTGATGGTTACCCAGCCTTTAATGAAAGAGCCTCCTTCTGCTGAGATGAGCGCCTCTCGTCCAAGATTGAGGCATATTTCTGGCGGTGAAAAGCGAAAGATATCTCCAGGAAGTTCGTCGGTACATATCTTTTGCATATTCTTCATATTACTCATATAATTGCCTCGAATTATCACGTCAATTTTCTTTTTCAGTATGGTCGTGCTATAAGACCTCGAATTGAAGTGAATTTCGCAGAAGCGGAAACAACCGTTCATGGTGGAGAAGGAAGGAGTAAGAATTGCAAGTTGTTGCCTAACACCATAAAGTCCCCAGCCGTATTTCTGGTGAGCTGTCAATATTTTTCCGCTGTGACTTCTTCTATCCGTATTACCAGGATCATGAAATCAATATTTGTTACTTGGTTACAGAACTTTGCTCTGTCTAGTATTGACGGTCTTCAATTCTCTGTTACTGGGCAGACAACTTCTGATCAGAGTGTTGAAGAATAAGATGTCGTGAGTAATCTCCTTTATAATCAGACGCAAATGCTTCATGTAAAAAATGTTAATTATTTGAAAATATGTCCAGGAGGATGTTGCCATGGAGGTGGAGAGTGCTGATATTCGATCTTCCTCCGGGAATAGATACGAAGGAAATTCCATAGGCTCGGAACCGAATGAAAGTAATGAACCTCTTGATGTTGAAGCAGGCAATCCCAACCCTTCGACTACTTCGAAGACTCCCCAAGTAAGTACATATCCTATAAACTCTTCATAGAAGCATGAAATTTCTGATTTGTGAGTGTATTAATGAGAATTAATGTGAATATTCACGTAATTATGACGAAATACGTCGTCAGAAAAGTTCAGGCTTCAGATTTTAATGAAAACACCGTAAAATCTTCGTCCGAAATCGGATTTTCAGAGTCTGCATATGTATCCTTAATCCCAGGAAATTTCCAAGTTTTTTCAAAGAAGCTTTTTAAGTTTTGAGCACGTTCAGGGCCTGAAAAGGGCAAAACAGTAAACTTCCAGGAGACTTTCAGAACTTTTTCAGATGGTATGTTGCTTAATGTTTTGACAATATCTCTTTACTCGTGCATCGTATTGTTATGAAATTTTTGAAACTTTATATAGGACATCCATACGAAGAGAATGATATATGACCCATACTCTGATTCCTTGTAGATTGCTCCCAGTTCGCCTTTTAGTACAGGGCAGAGTATAGTTTCTCCAGGCGAGGTTACCGTAAAACGTATTTTCATGAATTTCATGCCATTCGCTCATGTCTTGGGTGCATTATGATGAGCCTTGATGATGTTGTATTGTTTGTATACTGCGCTTTATAATTCCACTTGGTTTCATGCTCAAATGACTCTAACCTCATGTAATCTTCGTATTAGGTGGCGAATACCGAAGTTGAGGATATTGAAACCAATGAAGATAACTCGAATTGTCCTGGAGTTATTTATGAAGAGACAACCATCCCTGTACTTCAAGGACATGAGAAGGTCATTACTAAAGTTATGGAAACCCATATTGTTGCTGCTTCAGTTATAGAAGAAACCGAAGCACCAGTAGATAACATTGCAGAAATTATCGCCCCGACTGTAGGAGTTACTCCAGTAATTGAAAACCGTATAGTGGTGCATGAATACCCAAGTGCAAGAGTCGTGTTCTATTCTCCATTTAATGCTTCACTCCCATACCATGTACTGGTTGGTGGATTCAGCGTTCCTGTTGGATATGCAGGCATGTATGAGATGATATGGAAGAGGTTTGCCATATGATTGTTGACAGGAATCCTGGGCATGCTTATGCTTTAACCATGCAAGTGGGTGTTATCTTGTGTATTGTAAGTGATATGCGCACTAGAGCCAGAAATATTGTAACTCCATATATACTCTTTGATTGGGAGTTTAACTTGGAGAATTCAGAGAGACTTGCCTTAAATGTGAAGTGGCTCCGTAAGAAAATGAACGCTATCAAGGATTCATGTGAGAAGAACATACCATTTCCAAATGATGTTGTGGTGGAGAAGGAAGAGATGATTGCAAAGCTGACTGGAGAGTTGAATGCAGATAAGGCAGTCTTACAAGCTTTGAAGGATACAGAGGCGCAAAAATATTTCTTTGTTGATTTTATCTGATTTTTTTTCATAATCTCTTGAACTTCTGAGAGATGTGAGGTTTTATTTAGGTTATGATATTGGCTGATTTTGGACTGAGGATCTCGTTAGGGATTGGGGGTTTTGTTTTGGATTTGGTAGAGATTTTCTTTTAAATAAAATGAACTGAATTTTGATAAATTGCTGAATTCAAATACTGATTGCAAGTATTGCAAACTTTTTGGAAGAATTAAAATACAATGAAAGAAAATCCTAAATGCCAACCTCAGACGTTGTGAGTGCTCAAACGTCTAGTACCTCAAATGTCCAATAACCTCATATAAACTCCTTAAGCCAATTCTCGTGAATTACTGGCAGGGTTCTGCCATATGTGTTGATAAATTTATAGTATCCTTCAGTTATGGACTTAGCAACCATAAATGGCCCTTCCTAATTGGATCTCCTTGTAGAATGGAGATTTCGTTTAGTCGCTTTGAGAACCAAATCCCCTTCTTTGAATTTGTTCGGCTTAGTATTTTGCGCCTTGAATATTTTCAGTTGATTCCATGGTTGTGGCACATATGGACACTCGTGCAAATGATAGTATCCAGCATATTGTCTGTCTTGTTTGGCCAGGTCTTCAGCAATAAACCTTTTGATAGAATGATCGACTCAGAGAGGCTCTGAACTCAACCATTGGGTATAATATTGTCGAGGCGAAGTTACCCATTCATAACTTTTGGTAATTTCTAAATTGTTCATGGGGAGAAGCCCCTGGATTAAAGTAGAATATTTAAACATTGGTAATATTGGAGCATGAAAAGGAATAAGACTTGCCTTAGCTCGAAACCTTTTGATGAAGGTATGTGGACTTTCTTCAGGTTCTTGCGCAAGTCCCATCAAAGCTTTATCTTCTTCCAGATGATCAAATGGTAGAGCATCTTATGCTTCTTCTTCCAACTTAGAGTCTTTATCGGCAGCAGAGTGCGCTGAAGGCATTAGAGTTATCCTTCCAGCATGAATCCAAGTTCTTCCAAGGATCATGTCATATCCATGGTCCTCCCAGATTATGTAAAACTTAGTCTCAGTGCAGACTAAGTTTTCTGTAAATTTGAGAATAATGAAGACATATGCATCTCTGGAAACCCCTTTGTGGTCTCTGATTGTTATGGGATCGTGAGTAGCTTCTTGCCGAGTAATGCCAGCAGCTCTGAGAGTTTTCAAAGGGATGACATTGACAGCGGTACCAACATCAACAAATGCCCTTTTGAATTCATTCCCTTTAATATGCGCGGTGGTGAGCAGTCCCCAGTCATACATTTCTTTGTCGGTGGCTGAAGGTTCAGGAGGTACTTATGGAATCAGCAGGATTTTCCTAGACACTATGTGGTTCAAATCCATGAACATGTCTCCCCTTTTCGCTTTTGACAGATAGAGCAATTCGCAAACATGCTCTATCAATGATTGAACTGCTTCCTTGACCGGTGCTTCAGAGATGGAGAAGGTTCTGACAGGAAGAGGGTCTTTGTGCACTCCTTCGGCTCCAAGATTAAGTTCTCTTGACTCAACCTTTTCTCTGAATATCTGTTTCAAAACTTTGCAACTACTAGTGGGGTGATTGACGAACCTGTGGAATCGGCAGTAACGAGGATTTTCCATGTCTTCCTCAGTTGGGTCTCTCCTGACATATGGCAATTTGATTGGACCATCTTGAATCCAGGCATCTAGTAGTTCGAGCACTTCTCCAATGGGTAGAGGAAAGTCAGGTGCATCTTGATCAGGAGCCTCTGTGCGCTGGCCATGGGGACGTGTCTATGGTTTATCCTTCTTTTGTGTCTTTGGAGGAGTCGAATAATGTTTGTTCGGGGATTCAGTGTTGCATTTTCTCCCTTCTGCAACATCGTTTGTGGAGGACTATAGGTTGTACTTCTTGTTGATCAGATGTTTGCTTCCTCGAGTATCTCGCGATTCTTCAGTCTTTGTAGATTTTGCTATTTCCAATAGAGCAGGTGCAGTGGTTGCCGATCTCTTCGCGGCTTTGTGAAGCTCTGAGAAAGTCTGGAATAGGATATTTTCTAGTAGAGCTCTGTATATCGGGAGCATGCCATTGATGCACAAATCTACCAGCTGTTGCTCCGTGACATTTGGGTCATGACAATCCAGGGCTTGGACTCTGAATCTTTTCACGTAATTGTTGGGATTTTCAATGACCCTCTGAAACATTCTTCCAAGGTCAGAGAAAGTGACTTTCTCTGACACGAAAAATTACTTCCTGTAGAAGGTGTTGATCATTTCTCCCTAATTGTTGATAGTCCCTGGTGCGATGTTATTGTACCAGGTGTACGCTCTGCCTTTTAAGGATTTTGAAAACTCCTTGAGACGAATAACATGGTTATGTTCATATTCTTCTAAGGCTTCGAGAAAACGAGAGACATGTTCTCGAGCATTGCCAGTTCCATCATACAAAGTGAAAGTTGGATAAACGTAACCTTTCAGAAGTGGAATCCTCTGCGTAGCGGCAAGATAAGGAGGTTGGTGACGATGGACATGTGACGTCTTGTCCTTTCCACGGTTCTCTAAAAGACGCTCCAAGTCTTCACGAGAAATGAAATTTGATGACTCCTTTGCTGATGAATCGCCTGCAGCTTTGCAGGCTTCGTCATCATCCACTATGTGAATTGGAATTACTTCAGGATCATCATTTGAGGATTTATCTTTCTCTTTTCCCTTTCCTTGAGTTTTCTCTGACATCTTGTCAGTAAGAGTCTTCAAATGATCGAATAGCTTCTTCTGTGTTGCAGCCATATCTGCTTGATTCTTTGTAAAAGTTTCCTGCTCTTTGATAAGATCAGAAATGGTAGGTGGTGGGTTTCCTCTAATTTCCTCAAGGTATCGGCCGAACAGAGGATGATCTTATGCGTGAGGATAAGTAATATCACCACCGCCAGTTTTCGTGACCGAAATTATTTCCGGGATATCTTCGTTATCATTGTGGTTGTTGTTGCTAGTGCTAGCGCCGTTAGTGTTGGAACCTTGACTAACCCAGACCTAAGACCAGCCATATTGTGAAATCGTGAGATTGCAACCGAGAGATTAATCTCCCACTGTGGTCGTCAATATGTAGATAGGGAAAAACGATTTGCTGTTTTTTATGGAATTGAAGAGTCGACCGTGTGGAGACTCCTTGAACCGAGCAAAATGTTGAACGTCACACAGATGCACTGCAAGAAGAGAGTGTTTTAAGTTCGAGAGATCAATTTGTAAGACTCCGGACTAAACCAAGATCAATGGCCGTTCCAGAGTCAATTCGGTCACAAGATAGGATGAGTTGATCTGTAGGAAGGAAGCTGAGAAATGCGTGAGATCAATGGTGATATGAGATTGTAGGTGTGTTGTGAATTCAGCGTGAAAATGCTCTGAATGATTGAAATTTTGCTCAATTGAGATTGATTTTTGTGAGTTCGTGTAGACGAAATATTGTATGTATGAACTTTGATAGGAAATTGCTCGTTTTGACGAATGTTGTTCGAGTGTTCGAAAAACTTGTTCTTTCAATCAGGATTCAGAGACATTTTATAATGCCGGAGTTGAAAACACCATGATCCCATGAAGTGTGACAGTTTTCTGGAATCAAAGAGTGGGGAAGTGGGAAATCGTGTTAAACCAATTACTCAACATAAGGAGACTTGGTTAATTTTCAATTCACTACTTTGCTGACTCTTCCAAATGATTGCACGACTTGTTCACATTCTCATCGTGGGATAACGAGTTCACCATATCACGCCCAGATGCTCGAATGAGCAAAAAATACCAAAATCTCTTGAAGACCAGTTGGTGAAATAATGATCAAATACTGGTTTTATCATTTACTGAAATAATGCTCGTGTGAGCAACAAATAATAAAACCTGACTTATGGAAAAATGCAAGACCGACCAAAAGGTCATGGGACCGGCTCTTGGTGGCAGCTGGACCAATGGATGGTCGTTTGAGCAAACTTCTAATTGTTTGGAAAGAGTTTGAACCTAATATGAGAAATTGAGCAAGTTAGGTTAAAATCATTAAAACATGCGGGACCATCTGTTTGCAAGCCTCAGGGTCACCCTTGGTCGGTCAAGGGGATGTGCCCGTGTCACCACGATGTCCACGCTTCATTCCTGAGAATTTTGATATTTTCTGGTGCACGTTTGAGCAACATTTGGAGAAAATATGCAAAATCCATGGTTTTGTTGAAACTGGGTAAAATATATGAGATGAGGGAAAACAAATAAAACAGGAAATTGCAAGGTGTGGGACTGGCCACGGCTAGGGCATGGCCGACCGGCTGACAACCACGGTCCCACATACTTCCCAGTTTTATGTATTTTCTCTGATTTGAGGGAGATCCCATGAAACTGGAGAGTGTTGATGAAATTAGGGAACTTCCATGAGATGAGAGAAATAAATTAATAAAAAATAGGGAATGGGAGTGTGGGACCGTCAATGACCGAGGCATGGCCGGCCGGCCAATGGGCACGGGTCCCAAGCCAGTCTTCCCAATTTTATTAAATTTTGATGATTTTAGAGAATTTTCATAAAATCAAAGGGATTTGTTGAAAACCAAGATATTTTGTTGAAATTAGAGAGTTTTCATGAAACCAGGAAATAAAACACCAAATAATAATAAAATAATGGGCGTGTGGGACCGGCTAGGGCATGGGCGGGCGGCTAGAGCCTGGTCCCACAAGTTTTCCCTAATTCTATTATATTTTTCATAATTTTAGAGAAAATTCATGAAATTAGGTAATTTTCATGGTTTTAGGGAAAATTTATGAAATCAAGGAATTTTCATAATTTGAGAGGAAATAATAAAATAATGGGGACGTGAGGTATGGGACCGTCACGGCTAGGGCATCGTCGGCCGGTTGATGCTCGGTCCCGGAACATCCTTCCCTAATTTTATTATTTTTGATAAAATCTTGAGATTAGAGGATTTCTTTAAAAGAAGAAAATTTGCTCGAACGAGAGAACTTTCATGAAATCAGGGAAAAATAGCAAAGTATGATAAAATATAAAATTGAGCATAGGACTGGTCACGGCATGACCGGCCGGTTGATGAGCCCAGTCCCCTGGCGCCTTTGCTAATATTTTATTATTATTATTTTTCCTTCATATTTTGCATAGATTCATCGTTCATTCGTATTTTTTGAAATGCTCGTTTGCGCACTCAAAATGCTGGTCTGTGCATTATTTGTTAAGTACACTTGCACCATTTTTGCTTGGGCTTATTCGATGTTCAGATGTCTTTTTTTTGTGGAATATTTATCACTAACCCGTGGAATTATGCTGGGAAGAACCACGAATTGAAGTGACGAAATATAACGGAGAATCGTAGAATATTGCTGGATATTCAGGCGATTAATTGAGGATTCGTAGAATATTGCTGGATATTCAGATGATGGCTCGTAGAATATTGCTGGATATTTATACGATTTAAGATAATTAATTGATGGCTCTATACTAGAAGGGCTTCCTGTCTAGGAGCATTAATCATCTGAGGGTTAAGCAATATGAACTTGCTGGAGTGTCATATTCTTCTTGTCTAGTCAGGGAAATCCTGGTTGCATCCTGGAGACGTTGTTGCTCTATACTTGCAGGCATGCTGTCTAGGAGCCACCCAATCTTTCGATTCTATACAGTATGAGATGTAATGTGGTCTCAGCTGGGAGACTACACATCTACATCTTCTCTGGGAGACTTTATCCATAAGAGGTTGATGGCATGAGCTTTCATGCTTAGAGACATGAGTCTCAATACTCATCCGATTGTCGGATTCGGAGTAATTACTGAAATTTCTCAGTATTCATGAGATGTTTCGTGGTCTCAGCTGAGACACTACACATCTACACGCACTCTGAGAGATAACCTTCTCAATCAAATATTTATGGCATGAGCTTTCATTCTTCAAATGAGAGACATGGGTCTTAATACTCATCCGGTTGCCGAATCTGGAGTATAGTTTTATAATTTTACCCTTTGTCGAAAATCCACCATTTACACATGGCACTGTTAAGGACAGTATTCGGCTTAACAGTATATTGAAGTGTAGCTAGATGGAGTCCTATTAAACTAGTTTAGTGTTTCCAAGTAGTTAACCTTGATTACTGATTCATATAATTCCAGAAATCCCAGTACTTGGTCTTTCTCTACCCCTTGGTCAGAAGCATTTCTATTTTGGAGAAAAACTGGTAGCTATCTAGCCCAGTAGTAATACAAATAAGTTAAGTTAACTTTACAACAGCCAAACAGATGAAAAACAAACAGATGCAAATGTACAAAAGAACGCATAAAGTTAGGAGAAGTTGTGTTTTCCTAATACACTGTCCATAAAGTTATAGTATTGCTTACTGTAGCAACAATAAAACCCCATATTTGTGTGATAATAAAAAGTGACACAAAATCTACAAATATTGAAATTGAACATGCATCTAGTACTAGTACTAAAACTTCTGTTGTTACTGATTGAGTTTAGGTGAAAGAATATTCCTATTTTATTCATTGGCAATATCATCAACTAATCTCCTAATATCATTTGTCCCCTGGTGCATCATTAACACTCAAACCCATACCAATGTCAAATTCAAAGTCTAAACAGGAAGTCGTGTATAACTGTAGCTAGGATTCACAATCACATACACAACTACAACAGCATGCATGAGAAACTGGTTAACCAAATTTTTTATTACAGCTAGTCTCATTTCATTTATGGGTTAAAATCAGTAATGGGTTTAGAAGAGCTCAATTATTCATGGGCTTACAAGATCTCAATCAGTAAAGTGTTATATCATAAGAAATTAAAAACAAATTCAAGCGAATAAGAACACCTCTACATACAAGAATCAAATGAAGTGAGTTCTTAGAGTGAGATATAGAAAAATTAGGGAAACGAAGCTCATGAAGTAACAAACCGAAAAAATGATACCATTAATCGAAGTTACCTGAAAATTAATTTGAACGAATATATCAAACCTAATTTGAGATTTGAACCTAACCTTCTCCTTTGAATATACCCAAACCTAGTTCCAAGTGAGATTCAATTGCGCCAATGAAAATCAAACCTAGATCTCAATGAAATATGAAATCCAGCCTTTTGAGGATCATTCCATCTCTCTGAGAGTTTGATGAGGGTTCAACGGAGAAAGAGAGAGGCGAAAGAGACGAGTACAGAATACATATCTCATCTGATAAAATAAATTTAGAATCAAGGACAAAAATTAGAATTTTAAAATTAGTGTGAGGGCATAATAGATATTTTCGGATTAAATAGAGGTTTGGCCCCAAAATAGCACCTTCCTACTGCTATCTCATTTCCTTTATTTGATAGAGCCACTATATTAGTAGAGGTAGTGGAAAAAACAAACAACCCAAAAAATGGGGCCCACCTCTACATAGAGGAATGTAGCAGTTTGCCTCTACATAGAGGAGAAAACAAACATGTTATAAGTAATGGTTTTTTGATTGTTCGTTGAACGTTTTGTTGTTTCTTTGTTAACTTGCAGGGACAGTTTACCCACCGTTCATCGATCTCTAACCAGATAAGATTGTAGGAGCAGAATCTCGCAACAACAACGCTCTTCCGAAAACTTCTATCACACATTGAAAATGTCACAAATTAATTACAGAAGTGACGTAATAGACAACGACGGCATAAAACATGAGAAAGATGTGAAGATTTTGTGGTTGTTATAGAGAAATATCGCGAGAATGTAGCGGGAACTCAAGAGAATATAGCAAGAGGGAGAGAGCCTGCGAGGTTATGGAGAGAGTTTGCGATAATATAGTAAGGGATCCTAAAATAAGGGGAATATGAGCTGTCATCCACTATGTAAACACCTATATAAAGAGAAGAGCATGAGAGAGAAAGGGGAGGAGACATTTTTGAGAGACACAACTTTGTAAATGGGAGAGATATTTTTCAGAGAGAGAGAATGTATTTTATTTATCATCTTCTTCCCCAAAAACTAGATCTAGAACTCTACCCATTAATGGAGATTATCAATGTAAATCAAATGTAAATTTAATAAATCATAGTGAAGAATCATGGATGTAGATCAAATTGATCGAACCATGTAAAAATATTTGTGTCCATTTATAATTTTAGTATTTTAATCATCATTTTCATATCAAATGAGTTTAGATCTAGAAATTGTTATCAAGATATGAAAAGGGTGTGTTATGGGATTTCCTGCAACTACATTTGGCGCTAGAAACAGGTATGAGTAAAGAATTTATCCACCTGCAATTTGTTAATTCAAATAAGAGATCCAGAGATTTTGATGAAGTTCGGTCAGAAAAGTTCCAGTGAAGTACAACTAATATCACTCGCTAAAGAAGGTCTTGGGATGCAGAAATAAGATTAAATAAAGCACAGTGAATATAGAGACGGAGAAAAGCTATATCGATAATCTGTTCTAAGAGGACGAATTTCTTTCTTAATTCCTTGAACTTGCTCTTTAAATTTCCATATTTGGTGTTTTACAAACAAAGATTAGAGAAAAAAATTATTAAAATATTTAATTATTCTTCATCAGAAACTAGATTTACTCTCCAGATTTTGGTTCAAAATGAGTGTCAGTAGCAGCTTTATTATCAATGATTCGTCATCTTCAAACCCATCAAATAATGAAAACTCAACAAAACAGATCTAATTTATCTTTTGTTGTTTATTGTACAGCGAAGAATAACCATTCTCATCATTTTGAGCCTCAACGAAGAACTGAGTTGCAATACTGTCACCAACGAATTTATGGAATTCGAACTCGAATGAGAAAGTCATTACACGATGAAGTTAGGATGGATACCACCATTAGATGAGTAAAGAAGGAGGATGCAATGGTCAAGTTTACATCGCCAGCATCAGATCTCTTGTTAATAATTCGTCAGTTCACAACAAATGACTTATCATATCAGACATGAGGATGAAGGAAGAAGTAAAGCTCTTGAGTCATAAAGCTCGTAAAACATCAATGATTAAATCACAGGCAAAACAAAGTTTCATCCCCCCGCAGCAGCAATCCGCCTGTATAACCAATGTAAGGAACTGATGAGTAGTAAAATGCGGATCATCAGGGAGTAGATAAATTCTCAAGGAGGAATACTTCAAGTACCATCAACAAATGACGAGAAAAAATGTGAGTTAAAGAAACAAACATCAACTAGAAGCGAAGAAAGGACCCAAATCTCAAGTTTGCTTCGTCATCTAGCAACGACGAAGATGATATCTTGTCATTACAGTTCATCCATCACGACAGATGCAACCATTTCATTATTAATGTTGGTAAAACTGTAATAATTCATGGAGATATCAAAGCTTGGTGAAAGCAATTGGAGCACCGGTAAAGAAAATGAGCAAAAAAGACAACAAAATACCACTTCGCAAACGACCATTTCAATGGTTATAGATCAGTTCAAAACCAGCGAAACCAGGCCAACTACATTTTCGCAGAGATAATCGCAGACATAGAAACAAAAATTTAGCTTAGAAAAGTTACAAAATTTTAAACAAGTCTACATCCTCCCAGAAAAGTACTAGCCTCAGACACCGACAGATATGGAGAGGATTTCGCAAATTGTCTTCGCAGATTAATACCGGCAGTAGGAAATGGAGTAACAACAAAGAGAAAGAACGAAGAACAGGTTAATAGCCTGCCTTACATTTCATACAGATAAAGATAGTTTCTGCGAATCTCGCAGAGTGAAGACAAACTTATTTGCTTTGTAATTATTTCCTCAAGTCTTAAGTCTTACTTGTATACACAATAACCCCAACAACCAAGCCAATCTTAGGACAGCAAAGGACATCATCAACAATCAGTTGTAGTCTTCGCCAACATTCATTCCATACTTTGCCAAGCCAGAAGATGATAGGTCGATGATATGAACAGCAAAGAGAAAGTAATAATATTCAAGAACAACAGAAGAAGTAAAGACGAAGACAAAATTTATACATAAGAGCGATTAAAAAAGATTAAGTTATTAGCATTATACCTCTCAATCACAAACAGAAGCCAGTACAGATGGTCAGTGGCGAAGATAAGGAGTTCAGTATCGCAGGTTCGAATCCCTCGCTAAGCATATTTTTTTTGCACTCATCTTTGAACTTCAAGGGGCGAATAAATGGAGTAAAATATAAAGCATTATTCCTTTCATTTGTATGTAACAAGTGGTACAGATGGTTAGAGAAGAAGTGTTGCAAACTAGAGGACGCGGGTTCGAGTCTCCCTCTTCGTAATTTTTTTTTTTTGCTTCGCAGACGTTTACCTTGCGAACATTTACAGCAAGAATGAACACTTCGCAGATGTTCAATTCCTTCGCAAATATGCTTACTTCCCAAATACCAGCATAAAAAAGAAATAACAGAAATGAAAGAATGGGTGGAAGAAATAACAGAAATGAAAGAAATGAAAGAATAAAGAAACGCGAAAATTTCGCAGAGACATAAGAATGGGACGAACCTTTATGGCGTACACCCTAGTTCGCGAATAAAATTTGGCAAGAGGAAAATGTAAGACCTAAAGTGCGTCATATAAGGGGGTATATATTTGCATGGCTCAGGGATAAGGTTCTATCGCTACTGGAACCTGAGTCATGGAGATTTGGGGCACATGAAAGCCTATCCAGGAGAGGTACCTTGGATTTCCAATTATATATATATATATATATTAACAGTTGGACGACCGAGGGTCTCTTCTAAGGAGTGCAAAGTATGACCAAGGCGCTGAGGTACACGGTTGAGCCAAGGGTGCCCGGGGCGTATGAAACTACCCTGGCCATTCTTGGCAAGTCTTGGCTATGATGCACTCGGCCCGAAGAAAACCTCACTTAAGGTGAAGTCTCGTAACTGTAAGCCATATAGGCAAAAAGGATAAGAGGCTGCGAAAATAAATGGTTGTTGTTAAGACCGGATGGGAGGATATAGTCTTGTATGGCCGATGTACGCCTCCTTGAAGGGGAAACCAGGGGGAAAATAAGGGTGGGGAGATGACAGTGTAAAAAAAACGGCAATGTCATGGGGCTTTACGTTCGCAAGAACATTTAGGCTTGTCATATTGTCGCGTGATAAATATTATACATAGGCAAAATGCCAAGAGGAAAAGATCAGATGAGATAAATGGGTTTTTACATGAAAGTGTAAAGACTTCTTGCAATTTCATCGCAAGACGGAAATGTCATGGGACTTTGTCTTCGCAAGAAAACTTAGGCCTGTTATATTTTCGCAGAGAAATTGACAAAGCACGGATAAGGCAAGATCAATGGGTCTTTACATGCGAATGTAAGGACGTCCTGCGATTTTTTCGCAAAAACAAAAATTGGCAAAATAAGACCTTTAACTAGGAAGGCAAAATAAGACCAATAGAATAATCCCAAACATTAATTATTTTCTTTTAAGAATGCAGGAAAGATTTGTTCATCGCAAGAGAGATAATGAGAAGCAAATACTATTATGAATCTCTCAGAAGTACTATTCAGAATCTCTCAGAAGTATTATTCAGAATTTCTTAGAAGTATTATTCAGAGTCTCCCAAGGGTATTATTCAGAATTTCGCAGGATTACTTTTTATAATTTCGCGACACTATTTCGCAGTACTATTCATAATTTCGCAGCACTATTTCAGGAGCATTATTCATAATTTCGCAGTACTATTCATAATTTCGCAATACTATTCAGAATTTCGCAGATTATTCAGATATCGCAGGGTTATTCAGAATTTCGCAGAATATGTCAGAATTTCACAGAATATGGTAGCTAGATCGTTGTTAGATTAGTTTCTATTAATTAACGTTCGTGTTAAACTAATCGAGTTATTATCGGCTAAAATCGTCTCTTGACTGGTCTAATAGCGTTGACGAGCTTGAGGGTCCTTACATTATCCCCACCTTATATCATTTTTGTCCTCGAAAATCGAACCATCCTTCTGGTCTTCATATACTCCCCACCTTATAAAACAATCTTATCTCTTGTCTAAGCGCAGACAACAAGAAACAAAGCACAAACCTATATGGCTTTCTACAACTAAGATTAAAGTTTGTAGCTTTAGGTTCAATTATGCTGATTTAAGTTCTATCAAATTGGGAAGTCTAAGTTTCTTACATGAAAATTTTCTACACTAATTTCTAAGTCAATAAATTACTGGTTCAAATTACTTTTAGAAGATATTCAATAATAAAGTTTCTCATTAAAATTTGGGATCTATTAGTTCACTAATAGAAGCAAGTCTCCCTTCAATGCCTAGTGATACAAGAATGCAGTTAGCCTGTCTAGGTTCGCGACGCCTGACAATGCCTACTACGTAACAAGTATCACCTGAACATATCATAATTACCAACCTCACTATTCCCCAGTGCTGGATTACTAAGTGCAAACTTATTACGATTAACCAAGTGCTAATTTTTATTTTATCAAGATTATTTAGTCTTTAACTTCTATCTTTACTACTGTATGTCTGATAAATTTACTTTGTAAAATATATAAGCAGTTCACATCATTTTAAGAAATTTAGTTATTCGAATTATTTATCTTACTGTTGTATGTATTTGTTTATTTCATCGTTTGACTTGATATAAATAAATAACCGTTAACAATTTTTCATAGTTGTTTGGGATTAATATTTTGTTATTATTATAACATTTATTTTTTATTGCTTAGACCGATAAAAGTTAATCGTAGTTAATCATAATGCCATGTTTAGTTTTTATTATTAACACTAAATTGATTTGATTTAACTTTATTTCCTTAAATTTATTCTAGTGCCAAGTAATCTCTAAGTTGTATTATTAATAAAAATTACATCTTTTTAATACAGTACTAACATAAAATTATTATCCAAGTGATATTTACAATAACTCTAAAAAAAAAAAAATTACAATAATTAGTATTAGACAATATTATAATTTGCTTATTTAATCGAAAATTATTGTCTTAATTATACTATCGTTTTCATTATTGTTTTATCAAATTTTATTATTTGATTACTAGTGTAACTAACATACAATTAAAATAATTTTTTAGTAATGATACTTAGTTTAATTTTATTAAGCCCTAATCTTGTAAATATAATTTTACTTTCATGAAAGGATTGGTATAGCAGATTTTATTTATTCAGATTGAATTGGTAATATAGCATATCTTGTTACATATTGGCATTAGTAATTTAATATGATTTAAATTTTGATTCTGCATAAATTTTTTAATATGTCTTAATAGTCTTTAGATTTTGGGTATTAATAATAAGTATATATTTCACATGCAATTTTATTCTCCTTTAAGTTTAATTTTTTTCTAAGTATTCAAGTATTATAATATCACTTCATGTGCATAATTTGGTGATTTAGTTAATCATTTATTGGACTAAAGATAATCTAGGTATAAGAACGTTAACAAGTTTAGTCTTTATTTTGTGACTTATATGACCTTACGTTCTTTTATTCCTACCTAATAAGTCTTATTTATCTATCTGGTTTAAACGCAAAACACATAATTCTAATTTATTATTAATTGACTTTGCAAAACTTAACCGTAAATAAACACTAATAATTTCCATGGTTATTTAATCGTAATCATCATTTTATCATTATATATTTGTAAATGAGATTTTAATTTAAGTTATGCTCAATATAATACTAATTGTAATTCTAACAGTTTAAGCTTGTCGTACTAATTTTTTTTTTCCATTTCCAAAGATGATTAAATCTGTTTACGAAGAAGGATCCTAACAATATAAGAATTTATTTTCTTTTAATTCTAATATTATTACACTAAGTATCTGAATACTATTATTACTACTTCACGTATATTTGTTTTATTTTTAAAAGATTTATTGGATCATTTGTTAGCCTAAAGATAATTTCGGTACAAGATTACTAACAAGTTGAGTCTTTTAAATTTGTATATTACGTCCTCGCTTTCTTAAGTCTTATCGCCTAATAAGTATTATATTAACTATCTAATTTTAGACGCAAAACATATATCATTAATTTGTAATTATTTTAATTTACAAAACTTAACTGTACACAAGTGTTATTAATTTTCCATAACTTTAATTTGTAACTTTTTTTTTTCACGTCCGTCAAAAATTCGGGCTTTTATTGACCCGGATTTTACCCAATGGATCACTTCCAACCCAACTAGCAAGAACGAATCCTTGAGGTATGACTATGGAACAGGCTTCATTTTTTTTTTAAGAATGCTAATAAAACAAAGTACAACTACAAAATGAATAAAGACGATATTATTAAATGTCTTTTCCAACTCAAATTCCAAGTAAAAAGTTCCCAAATAATAATAATCACTAATGATGTTCTAAAATTTATAAAATAAGAACAACAATTTAAAAAGTATTTAACTAGAAATGTCTCTTATTAAAATACTTGAAAACTCCAGAGTAATAAAAATGATAACCAATAAAAGTACCCATTATCCCCATGATATCATATAGTAATGTCTTGCGAGAATACTAACATCTGAGTACTATGTCGTAAGCTTCCGAGTCCGCATACTGTGCTAACTGCTCCTCAAGCTCTGTTGGGAGAGAAAAAGGAATTTGGGGTGAGCAAACCACAGCCTAGTAGGAATTTCAAAAAATAATATAGTGCAATGAAAATTAAACCATGCAGCCGATAAAAATAAATAAAATCCACGTAAGTCAAAATCCTCTGAAATTACTTACTCATTTTACTCACATAAGCCAACCTATAATTGTAGGTCCTAATCTAGTGTCAGAGTTATTCCGATTACAAACCATATTGTTCCCCGAACAGTCTTCCCAGGGTAGCCACCAGTTGTGGGATGCCATAAAGGCCTGACATTTCAACAGCAGCAGAGATATGTGTATCAAAATTTATTTCTCATCAGTACACTCAATTCCGTACAAAGCTTAGACACATCCATATTCCGATGAAATTTAATCAATGCATTTATATATATAATATTTATAATAATCGATAAAAATGCATTTATACTCCCAAACATAAATCATCTGCAAACACAAACCGCTAAGCGTTTGAGATGCATTTACCCAGTACTACCTAGACAGAGTCCCGTCAATTTGAAAATAGCTGGAGACAAAACACTGCATAACAAAACACGGACTCAAATGGAATTATTTAAAAGCATTTAGGATTACTAGCGCATCAGAACGGAAGGAAATAAAAAGGAAAGGCGGCTATCTGTTAACAGAGAAAGTGAAGTTAGCCCAGTTTACATTTAATATATAAGAAAACCACACTGATTTAAGAAAAATATTTATAATCCAAAAAGTATTTGTAGGATCAGAAAGTCACATGAGTGCAACAAATCTCTAGGTAAACTATTATTTAAATATTTTCTTTTATATTCATTGTTTAGAAACTAGGGAAGTCAAATCAATGGGGTCAAACAAATGTGTGGTCATGGTTTTGAAGCCAAAAACCAAGGAACAAATACAAAATACAAAAGCTAATTTTCCTTTTGATCTGACATTAGGTGTAAAAGAGGTAGACCCCTGCTAATGATTAAAGAAGAATATTTATAAATCAAAGAGTGAGAAGAAGTACGATATAAACCAAAGGAGTTTGAAACCTGTGGGATAAATCACATGGGAAGAGAGACAAAGCTTAAACAAATTTCTTTTTGTTATATTTCAAAATTCTAAGAATTTCTCTTGTTTCGAAATTAGAGAAGGGTTAAATTACTAAACACAAAGAAAATGACTTTCTTTTACTCATCCCAAAACAGGTGTAGGCCTAATCGCAGACATCTAAGGATTTTTTTTTTATACAACAATCGTGAATATTCATAGATCTAAAGAAGAAAATAAAGAAAGTACAGGTTTGGCTGTTTAGAAATTACCAGAGAACAGATCAGAGAACCTAATCCACAGTATATTATACCCTAGTTAGCAATTCGGGGTACGGGTAGTAGTTCGGGATGGCATACGTACGAGAATTATACGGATTCGGATAGGTCGGATTCGGTCAAAAATCCGGTCAACGGTTCGTTGTTCGGACAGTAGTTTGAACAAGCATACGTACGTGTATATTCGTTTTATAAATGTGAGTTCGGCACTTAAAATTCGGATTACATAAATGATAAATTGATAAGTATTATGATCTTATTACGAGACTAATTTTATTTGTATATGATTTATAAGATGAAAAAAATATTTTAGCGTGATTATTTAACAAGAAGTAAACAGTTTAATCGCATAAATGTATTATAAAACGAGTTTATAGATTTTTAAAAAAAAATTAACACATAAAACACTGGTTAAACAACTATCAATAAAAAATTTAACTGAATAATTGTATTTAAATATAAAGTATATTCAAAATCAAACAAAAACCAAGCAACAAAACTCGATCAGAGAATTACTTATGGGAGAGCGAGGTTGGAGTGCGAACTAGGTTCAAGTTCTAGTTCGGAAATATCATTCGGATTCGGTTAGTTCGGATACGTTCGCGAATCATTCGTGAGGTCCATATAATCCGGGAACTAGGTTCGGAGTTTAAATAGTTCGGAAGTATCATTCGGATTCGGTCAGTTCGGATACGTTCGGGAATCATTCGGGAATGATTCAGAGAATTACTAACTAGGCATTATACAGACTAAACTGGCATGAATGCATACGATAAAACATGAAATTAGTTTATTTTTTACTTATTACGAGAAACCCCTACTTCTTACGCAAATCCAAATCTAAAATTTTTGTCAATCCAAGTCAATCAGTAATCCAATCAGGTACAATAATAAATCAGATTCCCCTTTTTTTTTCTAGTACAGTAGTTGATGGAAAAAGAGGAAGAAAGAGAAGGTTTCTTTTTCTTTTCTAGGGTTTTAGGAAAAGGACAAAACAATATATATATATTACTAACCCTAAAGTAGATGCAAAAAAGGAGAGAAAGACTTATTCATTTTCCCATATGTATTACTAGCCACACAAAAAAATCATGTGCTCTACTAGATAGTGACCCTATCATTCAATGGGCTAACTATTTCTTTTAAAAAATTTAGTTAATTTAAGTTCAATTTGATACTAACTCATAACTGTTAACATTATTTTATTAAAATTATTATTACTTTTATGAAAGAATGCCACCACGGGCTTTTATTGAAAAACAACAAGTGAATTATTATTCTAACAACTATAATGAATTATTATTCTAATAACAAGTTACTTTTATTATCATCTATCTATAGTTACTATTATAACATTTTATTGAATTATTATTCTAACTACTCTTACAAATATTATTTAGTCCCAAAATATTATTAAAATTTATGTGATTACATATTATTGACTCTACGTATAAATCAAGGTGTTCAATAACTTTCTATGTGACTTTCAAAATTTATCAATCATATTAATCTCACTATTTTTATCATATTAAATTGTCTACATGTTCATACTTCTTAGATTATTTATTCACAAATACTTTTTATCTAAAGTTATTGGTGTACCCTACAATTATTATTTCATTACATAAACAACCAAACAAACAAGTCAATCAATCAAATAATTATTTTAATTATTGATAGCTTTTACTGATTAAAATTTATCTCACAAACTCAACCCAGTTCTAAACTAATCTAGTTCACTAACTAGCACTGGCTATTCCTATTGTCTGCCATATAAGATCTAATAGTGAGCTCTGATACCAACTTTTGTAGCGCCCCCTAAGCTAGCAACTGACTAATCCAATAAATTAACTAAATGATGAGGCACTAAAATCTAAAACATGCACTTAAGCATTTAATTAAGAAATGTGATACAGAACTTAACCCAAAGCTAACCCCGCTCAAAAGTATATATACAAGATCTTCTCTCAAATGTTACATATATAATAGTCATTTAGTTTTTAAATAAAATATACAACATAATAAATTTAACAGAAGTTATTCAACTAGCGAAGTCAACTTCTCGGAGCTTTAGCTACGCAACCCTGATCTGTCACAGAAACTGAAGTGGGAATAATTAACATTTAACTTCTAAGTAATCATAGGCAAGAGTTGGAAAACAATAAATGTTTTTCCGAAAAAATTAAACAGTGACTAAGTCACTGAAAATAATCATACATGTATACGGAACAAACTCCTTCGTCAAAAAATGTACTAATATGGTTGTAAATTCCTAACCGGCAATTCACACCTATTTATCTATGGATGCCACCAAGACCATGGTGACCAACTCTAAACAATAAAAGCTGAATTCATGTAGATATAAATGTGAAGGAGCGTATCCTATATGCCACAAGTGAAAATTCTCATTTCCCATAACAATTTATATTGACAACAAAACAATACAAGTCCTTTCCACATCGTGGAAAGATTCACGGAAATAACAAGATTATCATAATACATTTTAAACAAAGCATGAAATGCACGGACATACAATGCATGAGTTTGTTAAGCATAAACTTTTATAAAAGGAACAATAATGAATACAAAAGAGTCAAATGCATTCCCACACCTTTTGATGACAGGCCACGCCTACCTCGAGAACCACGATCCACTGGTTCCTCCTTTGAATCGGTAGTTTTTAATATAGACTAACTGTTAATCACACAAGAAGCCTAAGAATCTAGCCAAAGTGCCTCAAATAAGAATCATACAAATCTATATAATGGTCAAAATCCCATTATGGTATCTTATTCTCTGTCTTTAATATAACTAAGAGTTTACTAATCCAATTAGGTTGATTCTATAGTCCGTAACTAAGTCTTATGAATATCTACAACTTTGTAGAAGAAACCAAAATTAAATTCGGACCGCAAGAGGTTCAAAACATCTAATTAAGAAAACTGCCCTAAGCCCAAGTCCATTAAAGTCAACTAACTGTCAAACTAACGGTCAATGGTCAACTAATAGTCAACGTCCAGGTCAAGTCAATGTCTAAGGTCAATGGTCAACGAGTCAAGACTAATGACTCAGTGGGTCAAACCCGATTCGACCTGATTCGACTCAGTCAGATGGACTGA
Organism: Papaver bracteatum; assembly: GCA_023529315.1. Lineage (NCBI taxonomy): Eukaryota > Viridiplantae > Streptophyta > Magnoliopsida > Ranunculales > Papaveraceae > Papaver > Papaver bracteatum. The sequence goes on from JAJJWX010001315.1 coordinate 2,483,631, forward strand.
GAGTCAGCTAGAGTCAGATACTGACTAGGCTGAATGGCACAAGGCCAAAAGTACTTGCACAGGACAGAGCCATTGCAACACTCAAACTCTAAACTTTAACAACTCTAACTCAAGTTCAGTCCAATCTAATAATAATACATTCAAATATAATTCAATTCAATACAACTGTATTTAAGTTCACCTGCAATTGTAGCTTTAAGCACAAACTGTCTTCATTCTGTTACAATTCTAATTCACCTATTCACAGCATCTCAACTACTCCACCAGACTACACAACATTACAACAATATAAATCAAAAGTAAACTTCACAAGTGCATTCTTAAACCGAATTCATTCTATTCCAAGCTTTCATTAGAGAGATTCAACACAGCACATTCATTTAGTCCTCATTTCAATCTCTCTTGCACCTGCATTCATTCTCAACATAACACCACCTTCGCAACTATAGTAACCCTTACAAAACTCCACTTGAGAACTCCATTTCCACCACTAACCATACATTCACAATAGCAACAACAATCATTAACCTCTAACAATCACTAATCTCAACTTATACTAATTCCTTGTAACACCATTTAAATACCAAAACATATTCCTCAACACAATTACCATCAATCTACAGCTCATGTACATCCTTTGAACTTTAGCATCACAAAAACTACCACAGTAACAACAACACTCAAATCAATCTTACATCCACCTAGATCATTCATACAAACTACAATTTATACCACCAGCATCCATACTTCAATTAAAACCCATTTTTATCAACTGAAATATCTTTTCAGTTCCTCTTGAACAACAACACTACTAACTCAGGCAATTCTGCAAACACAATTTGAATCCCAACAACAACTTCATTATCACTTCAGGAAACTCATAACTCACCTTCGTCAACTCAACAAACCTAGCATTCATCTAATTTAGTTCATTCAATATTCCATAATAACACCATCCTTCCTTCTCCCTGTAATTCACATCCATAGAACAAAACTCCAATAGCCCAACTTCTGAGTCATCTCCACAATCATACACAACAAACCCAAGCAATGAATTCCAAACTCAAACTCAAATACATATAATTTAATAATAAACTAACTCTGTAATATTAAATTCAACTTACCATTTCATCTGAGTCGACCATGAAGATCGAATCAGCTCTCATGACAATCTCATCACTTCCTTACAAGCACAATAAAACTCTAATTCCTCAATTCTCAATTTATGTTCTTCTGTTAAATCAAATTTTCAAATTAAACTCGTAACTTTTAACTTCACTTCATGTTCTTCAAAACCCATCATTAGTTTCTCAATCAGTTACTCAAATTCACACAATTAAATCTTCAATTTAAAAGAACCCTAATTACCTTTTCTCCAAGTTTTGTATCAGCCACTTGAGTCTGTATCACCACCACCAACTAATACCTAACTATGATATTCTTCACTCTCAATCTGATTTTCATTATCATCTTCATCATCATCGATTTCAGTTTCATAATCAACTTCACTACTTTCTTAAGAACCCAACCAAACCTTAATTCAATTTCTCCGATTCACCACCAGATTAACTTCAAACTTCAATTAAACAAAAACCCTTCATTCCACATCAATTATAACTTGATTCAACCCACCAACTTCATCTGAATCCAAAATCCATCTCAAAACCCTAAATTCGCTTCCTAAAAACATCAGCACCACTCTCAACTATTTATCAACACCAGCAAATACTTCAACTACATCTAATCCTCATCATATATCGATTCTCTCAATCGAATTTTCTAGCTTTTCTCTCAAAAATTCGTAGAAGAAGAAGAATAGAGGAAAAGAGAAGAAACAGAAGAAAGAAGAAGAAAGAAAACATAAGAAGAAATGGTTTTCTTCGATTTGGTTTTGGTAGATAATACCAACGGGGATCACTAAACACACACTAGAAGTGATAAGGGGAGTCCGAGTCGGTCTAATGGAAAAATGACTAATTTGTCATTTATGCTAATCTGATGATTTCTTCTTCGTCCAGTATCCGAACGACACTTTCGAGTAGTCCATTCCGCGTAACTTCCCGAGACCTATTCAACGATACTAGTTTCGTAGCTAGATCATTGTTCGATTAGTTTCTATTAATTAACGTTCGTGTTAAACTAATCGAGTTATTATCGGCTAAAATCGGCTCTTGGTTTCGGAAAAACATGTATTGTTTTCCAAATCTTGCCTATGATTACTTAGAAGTTTAAATATTAATTATTCCCACTTCAGTTTCGGTGACAGATCAGGATTGCGCAGCGAAAGCTCCGAGAAGTTGACTTCGCTAGTTGATTAACTTATGTTATATTTATTATGTTGTATTTTTTATTTAAAAACCAAATGACTATTATATATTTATCATTTGAGAGAAGATCTTGTATATATATTTCTGAGCGGGGTTAGATTTGGGTTAAGTTCTGTATCGCATTTCTTAATTGAATGATTAAGTGCATGTTTTATATTTTAGTGCCTCTTTATTTAGTTAATTTGTTGGATTAGTCAGCTGCTAGCTTAGGGGGCGCTATAATTTAGCTCATTTATTTTGCAAAATTTGAAGCAACTTGAAGAGATTATAATATCACAAGAAAACAGAACATGAGACAGAGGCAAGATAAGAATAAAGAAAAAATTCGCCCATTCAACATTTTCTCAAGGATTCTACCTTCATAGATAAAGAACTGAGGCAACTATGGATTACCAAGAAAACATTTTATATTCTTTATCTTTTCGGAAAGAATCATTTCCAAAATGGACAAGAATTCTCACCAAAAATGGAATAATAATTTCGCATGAATAGAGGCAATACTTATGACTGTCATTCAAGGACGGATACTTCTTATATTTGAGGATTGAGTACTTCTTATATTTCTTCAAGGATACTTCATACTTCGCATACTTCAAGAGTTAATACTTCTTATTTACTTCGCAAAGATCCGGAACTTCACAAAAGAATAGAGGCATGTACGTACTTTTCAAGTCCAGTATTCTTTTGCTCATTCCTTCATCAACAAATATCAAAGACTACTACAACAACTGATATTTCCTTAAAGATCGCTCTTCAAGCAATATCCAAGGAAAAAAAGGCAAGATGTAGGAGCAGAATCTCGCAACAACAACGCTCTTGCGAAAACTTCTATCGCACATTGCAAATGTCACAAATTAATTACAGAATTGACGTAATAGACAACGACAACATAAAACATGAGAAATATGTGAAGATTTTGTGGTTGTTATAGAGAAAGCTTGCGAGAATATAGCGGGAACTCGAGAGAATGTAGTGGGAACTCAAGAGAATATAACAAGAGGTAGAAAGCCTGCGAGGTTATGGAGAGAGTTTGTGAGAATATAGTAAGGGATCCTAAAATAAGGGGAATATGAGTTGTATGTGAGCTGTCACCCACTATGTAAACACCTATATAAAAAAAAGAGCAAGAGAGAGAAAGGGGACGAGACAATTTTGAGAAACACAACTTTGTAAATGGGAGAGATATTTTTCAGAGAGAGAGATTTTGAGAGAGAGAATGTATTTTCTTTATCATCTTCTTCCCCAAAAACTAGATCTATAACTCTACCCATTAATGAAGATTATCAATGTAAATCAAATGTAAATTTAAACAATCATAGTGAAGAATCATGGATGTAGATCAAATTGATCGAACCATGTGTGTCCATTTATAATTTTAGTATTTTAATCATCATTTTCATATCAAATGAGTTTAGATCTAGAAATTTTTATTAAGATATGAAAAGGGGTGTGTCGTGGGATTTCCTGCAACTACAAAGACGGCTAACGAAGTTGTGAAAGCATTGATACTGAAGGAGTGGAAATTCGAAACTAAGAGGAGTGGGAAAGTATGGAGTCTTGAGCTTCATGGATCAGAATGTGAGTATATTTTCTCCTTTAATGGTTGTACATTAGTTAACTACCAGGTTTCCCTAATATTTAAAAATAATTATGTCCAATGCAGGGAAATCAAATTCATGCTAGGGTGGGGAAGGCTCACGTACAGTTGATTCAAAAAAAGATTGAGTAGGGATGTGTGTAGAGGTGTAAAACGTGCCGGCCCGGCACAGCCCGGCACACGAAGTCGCGTGCTTCACGTGCCATGTGCCGTGCTGTGCTGTGCCAACGATTTATACGTGTTGTGCCGTGCTGTGCTTTACTAGTCAAACGCTAGGCACAACACAACCCACGAGCACAGCACATGAATAAACGTGATGTGCTGTGCTGGCACACGTGTTATAAATAATTTGAAATCACTTAATGATATACATTAAGTCGGACATTATTACGAGAATCTAAATAGACAACATATCATTTGAATTTTTTTTTCAAGTAAAATCAACAAGTTTATTCAATAAAAAGAAATAACCCATCAAATATAAAATTGGATCATTGTCATATAAATTAATGTTTTAGTCAAATATAGGTAACGACATTATAGAAACGATATTAGAATATATTTTCCAAATATTTAGGTATTATATGTGTTGTTATAAAAGTAAGTCAGTATAAAATGTCAAAAACTAGCTAGAATAGTGACTCTTTTGTGAAATATACACAAAATGTGATTTATTATGCCTTGGTATATGGTGTACTTGTGCATGCAATGACGTGCTTTCTTAACGTCTTGTCTTTGTCGCGTCCGTGCCACGTGCTAATCGTGCCGCGTCTTTGTCTTTGGGCTATTGTGCCAATTAGTCAAACCCAACACGTCCCATTTAACTAACGTGATGTGCCGTCTTTGGGCTAAGTCGCGTCTTTGTGCCGTCTTTGTGCTCAACTTTTAACGTCTTTGGGAAATTTGTGCTCGTGCTGGCACAGCCCAGTTTACACCTCTAGATGTGTGTATTATATTCAAAGATTTTGTGTTGCCAAGCAAAAACTGGTACGGTACTCTACAAAAAAAAGTAGACAACATAATCCATAAGATTGAGTAGGGATGTGTGTTCTATTCTATTCAAAAAAAGTAGGGATTCATACTTTGAACTGAGTGTGAATCCTGGAACTTAGTAGGTAAGGTTTACTGGGGACAACAAAATGGTGTACTCTACATTTATAATTATAGAAAAAGAATCCATAAGGTAAGGTACTCCACTTATCCTATGTTTGTTGTTTTATTAGGCTACAATTTGGCTCATTTTGAGCTGTCAGTATTTATGTAATATGTATGTTCAAGGAATGGACAAACTTCTTTAAATGGAGTTAAGAAACATCTACATCGGAGCTATTTTCTTTTATCCTCCAGGTAATGCAGTTTGGGTATAGTACAGTATGGTTCAACTTAAGTGGCTGCATACCATCTTGCACTTTAACAATTTGAACATCGGCCAATTTAGTGTGTATTCATATTACCAAAATAAATTAACATGAGCACCATGATGTTCAAAGTATGTTACCCACCTAGGTGCAGACATTTATTGTTTATTTCGTCATCTATTCCTCAGGACTATTCCTATGCAGATGCCAAAAAAAAATGGTGTTTGGCATGCCAGGTGGCATGCCAAACCATTTGCGCCACTATGGGGAAACCGTTGAGCGAGCGATATTCATAATATATCCAGCGATATTCACTACATCACTGTCGATATAATCAATATCTCCACCGTTTGAGTTTTTGACGCCTATAAATACCGCAGCTATACTCCCACCTCTTCTAAACTCTTCTCAATTCTTCTTCTGAAAACCTTCTGAAAACCACTGATTTTCTTTAAAGTTTTGTTCTTAAACAGATATGGAGAGAATAAAAAGAAACAAAAAAGGGAAAGGATCTACTAGTACCTCAGGCAGTGGAGTAAGTTTTGTTGTGGATACAAATTATGAGTTTAATAATGTTAGACTAGTAGCCGGTGAAAGTGAATTCTCTAATCACCTTTCTGATAATGAGGGGCGATGTAACGCGATAAATCTAAGAGGTGGATGGACTGAGTTACGTACAATTTTTCAATTACTTCCTCCTGCTATTCAAGAGAGAGTGAGAAGATATCCTTGGAGACATTTATATAAAATACAACCTAGAAACCACATGACTCAAGGTGTTCAAGTTATATTAGAACGATGGTGGAAGACTCCTACATGGTGTTAGAAAACATTGGCATGGATACAACTCCTACACGTATGTTTAGTCATTTGCAGCCTGACATACTGACTCCAGGTGGTGGTGTGAACATGGAAGTAGTTAGGCAAACGAATCTGTATACCCCAATTTCCTCAACCTCATCAGCATTTCAACCATTCCAGCAACAATATCAATCACACATATTTCAAGATTTGTATAATGTTCACATACCTCGTACTCCCATTGCTTTTCAAGGTTATGGTGACTCTGATGAGGCTCAACCACCAACTGAGTCTCAGACCGGCACCATAACTAATTTGTTGAACAACTCTATGGATCCAGAAAATGCAGGCAATTGGATCTTTGGTCCGAGAGGAAACGGACAAGGAAATGAGTAGTTTAAATGTTTTCTTTTAGTTGATATGTGAAATGTTATTTTGTTTTTTTAGATTAATGGAAACTATCTTTTAAATTAATATTTACATTTCATTAAAAGTATAAAAAAACTTTAAAAGTGGACAATTGAGAAATTACAACATAAATCTTGGACAATATCTTAAAATCTCGAAACAACTTTCAAAATGAAAAAATTTCCCGTAGATGCGACGATATTCCACACGACACCTTTCCTGAAATTTCATCGTGGTTTCACCACTTCTCAAGGTTGGACCTTCTCGCTGAAGTAAAGCAACATACCTAGTAACTTCCTTCCTAATTATATCGAAGCGCCGAACCAAATCTGAAACACTACGACCGCGTAGGTTCATTGTTTGTTCTTGAAATTTAACAAAAATCCTTTCCCACGATAGTTCGGGATAAAATACTGGCTCCATTGTAATATCAATATAATTCCTGCAAATACATTTATCTTCCGCAGTTTTGAATTTTAGGTTTTGCCTCACTTGACGTCTCCTAATTTGACTTCTCCTAGTTTCACTGTCTATAATTGCACGACAAGCGGCTCTTCGATTTTGGATAATACGATGGTTTTCCATGCATTCAGCCAGATTCATATTATCAGCCATGCTCTATAGATTAAGAAATTCTAGAGAGATTGAGAAATTCTTGAGAGATTAAGAAATTCTGGTGTGAGTTGAAATGAGATTAAAATTACGTATTTATAGAAGGGGGAAATTGTAGCCGTTAGATGAAGATCTGATGAGCGATTATCATATTAGCGAGCAATAGCTTGACTGTCGCTAGCAATTTGAAGATCATCGAGCGACCAAGACTCTATCGCTCTCTGGAAACTCTGTCGTGTATGCCTATATGCCAGAAATAACATATTGGCATATGAGTTTGGCATTTTGGCATACCCATAGTGGGTGCATATATGCTAAATACATGAGTTTGTCATGTGCATAGGAATAGGCCTCATGGAACAGATGACATTGTTTTTCATTATATTTGGTCGTTAACATGCATGTGCATTGCAGGCCAAGTATCGCAAAATGTACATCCAGTTCGTTAATTTCTTTTACATATCATATACACGATGGCATCAGGCGGGAAACTAATCATACTGAACTAATAGAGAGCCTTCAACGTCATATTACAATGGAAGCAAGCGAGTACATTTTTTTATTGTGGATTTATTATGGTTTGTACATTTCTTACAGATGAATCTTTTGCACTTAGCATGACTAGCCACTTCTTATAGATTTGTCTTTTATACTAATTATTTGTAATCATTTGATATCTGTTTATAGGTCCGCCCCTACAGAGATGATAGTGTCGAAGGCCTGTCGCCAAATGTTAGAGGTCCTTGCTTGGTAACTTTTGGGCTGATTAGTAGCCTGAGTATATGCTTTACTTTTGATTGTAATATTGGATTCAACAGTACTTTCTTCTGAAGTCTGGAACAAGGCGTCATGGTTCAGCAGAGACCATCAAGTGCAAAAAAAAAAAAAAAATGAAACCCTTCTTCTCAGGAAGGTAAATTAACAAAAAAATCACCCACTGTAATGTAATTTATTAGCGTCATTCTTTTGCATTGCCGTTTCAAGTGCTGACCTTGAAGAACCACATTTCAGATGTTGTATTAAACTTCACACGTACGTACGGTCTTGTGTACAACAGCATTGTAACTTAGTTGTAAACTTATTCAACATTGTAAACAACTGAATATACCTATTCCTTAGCTTAGTAGTTCGAGTCTTTCTATTCTCTAGGATAACCTATTCCTTTGCTATATCTGTTATGTAAAACCTATCTTAACTCTCTTGTAATCATATATATATATATATATATATATCAATCAATCAATCAATGAAGCAAATCTCAGTACAGTTGTATGAGATACAAAAACCCAAAATCAAGATTTCTTCATGGTAATCTAGAGCTAGGTTAAAAAAAAATTTCTATCCCTCTCAACAACTGATCAATCATGTCAACTGATGATGAAACTCAAACTCCGCCTTCTTCACAACCTTCTTCTCCAAAGAAGAATTCCAACACACCCAAGAAGGATTTAGTTCTATCACCATCATCTCCATATTATGTCCATCCGGCTGACAATCCTACCACCGTTATCTTCACACCTCTCTTGACCAGTGACAACTACTGCATCTGGGAAAGGGGAGTTAGAAAAGCCCTAAGTGCTAAGGCTAAACTAGGATACATCGATGGTTCCATTCCGAAACCAGAAGATCCAATTGATATCCTCCATTGGACTCGTGCAGATGACCTAGTGGGTAGCTGGGTTGCAAATTCTGTGGACCCAGTAATCCGATCCAGCGTCATGGATTTTCCTTATGCAAGAGCTCAATGGCTGGAAATCAAAAACCGATTCTCCCATAAGAATGCACCTAAGATATTTTCCCTGAAACAGTCCATCTCTTCTCTGCAGCAAGAAAACAATAGCGTTGCTATCTACTTTACCCATTTGAAAACTCTTTGGGATCAGCTGGATTCGTTCAGACCTTTGGTGCCGTGTATCTGTGGTGCTGGGAAGGACTTTGTCGATCATCATAATCAAGATCGTTCAATAGAATTTCTCCAAGGGTTGCATGATAGATTCTCAGCGCTTCGTATCCAATGTCTATTGATGGAACCGATGCCATCTGCTGCTAAGCTCTAAAATATGGTACGCCAGGAGGAAGAGCAACAAGGTATAAACTCCTCCTCTATTACTCAGGTTGATTCCGCTATGTTGAATGTTTCTCGCAGCGATGCCAATAGATCCCAGCAGCAGTCCTTTCACAATCATGGAAATGGGAATACAAATAACAAACGTCTTCGTCCATTCTGTGACCATTGCACTAAACATGGTCACACTCGTCAAACCTGCTGGAAGTTGAATGGATATCCTAGTAATCCACCAAAGCCGAGAAATCAATCGCAACAACCTTATGCTGTCGTTGTTGCCCCTGCACATCACTCTGTTGAACCCATGCAAGCAGCTCCGGCCATCTCGGCTGCACAATATGCTCGGCTGATGACTTTGTTGGATCCTGACAATGCTGGAAACAACACAACCTCCTATGCCAACTGCGCAAGTATGTTTCTTTCGTGTGCCTCTCTTACTTGGATTATCGACAGTGGTGCTACGCACCACATCTGTTCTAATTTATCTTGTTTTCAATCTTACACATCTGTCATGAACCCTATCACGGTTCAGTTGCCTGATGGCTCTAACATCTCAGTAAAACATACTGGGGTTGTTAAAATTTCTCCAACTATTACGTTGCTCAATGTATTTTACATTCCAAGTTTTAAATTCAACTTGATTTCAGTCAGTCAGCTTACAAGCTCAGCAAACTGCTGTCTTACCTTCTCACACGAGTCTTGTGTCTTCCAGGACCTTCACACGAGAATGGAGATTGGATGGAGTAAGCGCATTGCTGGCCTCTACCATTTCATTTTTCAGCCATCTGTTTCTTCTCTAGCTGCAAATAAGCCCTTCGACAAATGGCACTGTCGTCTAGGCCATCCCCATGTGGATTGTTTTCAATTTTTAGCTCGCAAATTTACTTACATTAGTTCTTCGTTTAAACACTTGTGTGATGTATGCCACAGGGCAAAGCAACCTCGAATCAAATTTAATAAAAGTGTTTCTGTTTCTAAACATCCTTTTCAATTGGTTCATGCCGACATTTGGGGACCTTTTTCTACTGCTTCTCTAACTAATGCAAAGTATTTTCTTACAATAGTAGATGACTACTCTCGTTGTACTTGGGTATTTTTAATGAAAGTCAAATCTGAAACTTTAAAGTTTCTCCAATATTTTTTTGCTTTTGTTGTCAAACAATTTGGACGCAAAATCACCAGCATCTCCTCTGGTATTAATCCTTTACTCATTCCACAACTCCAGACTTTTCGGTCTGACAATGGCTCTGAGTTTAAATCAAATGCTCTACAATCTTGGTTCCATGAAAATGGAATTTTACATCAAACAAGTTGTGTATATACTCCCCATCAAAATGGTATAATAGAAAGAAAGCACTGTCACTTGCTCAATGTGGCACGTTCCTTGAGATTTCAAGCAAATCTACCTATTCAATTCTGGGGTGAATGCATATTGGCTGCAACCTACCTCATCAATAAACTGCATACACTAGTTTTATCCCATAAATCACCGCATGAAGTCCTTTTACATGCTCCACCTGATTATTCTTCTCTACGAGTATTTGGCTGCCTTTGTTTTGGTAGAAATACTCGACCAATTCACAAGTTTGATCAACGTGCCAAGCCGGGTATTTTTATTGGGTATCCTTATGGCCAAAAAGGATACACAATATATGATCTCGAACCTAAATCCACTTATGTCTCTCGTGATGTGGTCTTTCATGAGAATGTCTTCTCTTTTAATGATTTATCCACTTATCCTCCTACGTCAGTTGATATGTCTGATAATACATCTGATTATACTAAGTATGATTCCATACTCGAATCTCTACCAGGTATGACTACATAGTTACACTGTGATACTTCTCACCATCATATCTCTTCTCCTCTTTGTCCAATGCATCATTATGGACGATCGATTCCTGCCAAGCCTGTTGAAATTTCCGCTGCACCACATTATGCTCTTTCAGGTAATTCACAGGGTCCAATGTCTCCAACCCAATCGTCAACTGCTGAACACAGTTCTGCATCTACATCTGTTGAACCACAGTCTTCTTCAACAGTTCCTTCTCTTGAATCTTTAGCCCCTCAGATTAATTCTGATTCACAGGGTATCTTGTCTCATCCAATTGCTATTGCATCTCCGAGGCTATCTCTTATTTATACACCTGATCATGCATCTCCATCTGTCATACGACAGTCTCCTTCTTGCATAGAATCTGCACACCCTACTAAGGCAGTTCCTTGCATAGAATCTACACAGCATGCATCGCACTCTCATCCTATCCGCGATCGTCATCCACCTTCATATCTACAAGATTATCACTGTTATGCTGTTACTACTAGTGATTATCATTCCACTAGTCTTTATCCGATGACAAAATATTTGTCTTATGACAAGTTCAGTCAGTCTCATCGAGCTTTCTTGGCTTCCGTCATTCTTACTGCAGAACCAAAGTCTTTTTCTCAAGCAAACACGTGTCCTAAATGGCGTGCTGCAATGGCCAAAGAAATTTTAGCTCTGGAAGCTAATAACACTTGGATCGTTGTTGATTTACCGCCTGGTAAAATAGCCATAGGCTGTAAATGGGTTTTCAAAATAAAATTTAATGCCGATGGTTCCATCGAGCGATATAAAGCTCGTCTTGTAGCAAAAGGATACACACAACAAGAAGGCATTGATTATTACGACACTTTTGCTCCGGTAGCTAAATTGGTCGCGGTTCATGTTTTATTATCTATTGCAGCTATCAAAGGGTGGTCTCTTCATCAGTTGGATGTGAACAATGCGTTTCTTCAGGGAGGTCTAGAAGAAGAAATTTACATGAAGATTCCCCCTGGTCTGGCACGCAAAGGTAAGTGTAAAGTTTTTAAGCTTAAAAAATCTCTTTATGGACTTAAACAAGCCTCTCGTCAATGGTTTGCCAAACTTTCTTCGGTTTTGCTTTCTGAAGGTTTTAAAAAGTCATTATGTGACAATTCACTTTTCACATATCATCAAAGAACGACATCAATTTTTGTTCTCATTTATGTTGATGACATCATTATCACTGGCACGGATGATGCTTTCATTAACTCTCTCAAACTACGTCTTGCATCTCATTTTTCAATTAAAGACCTTGGTCGCCTACAATATTTTTTGGGAATTGAGGTTTCTAGATATTCAAAGGGCATTTTCTTATGTCAACGAAAATATATTCTTGACATTCTACAAGACTCTGGCCTTACAGGGGTTCGTGTTTCCAATTTCCCAATGGATACACATATCAAATCACTTCCTACAGATGGTGTAGAATTACTTGATCCAAGTCCTTTTCGCCGTCTCATTGGTCGTCTTTTATATCTCACTTTCACTCGCCCTGACATCACCTACTCAGTCAATTATCTGAGTCAATTTCTCCAACATCCTAGATCAGTTCATATGGATGCTACTCATCGCATCTTGCGATATCTTAAAGGAACTATTGGACATGGAATTTTTCTATCTTCCTCCAGTGCTCCTTCTCTTCATGGTTACACGGATTCTGATTGGGCTGGTTGCCCAATCACGTGACGTTCTACCACTGGCTACTTTATTACTTTAGGTAATAGTCCCATTTCATGGAAATCCAAGAAACAACCTAATGTGGCTCGTTCATCTGCTGAGGCTGAATATCGAGCTTTGGATAATATAACTGTTGAACTGCAATGGTTAGTTTATATTTTAAAAGACATGCATTTTTCATGTCCTCTTCCTATCACCGTTTCATGTGATAGTCAAGCAGCAATCCACATTGCTCAAAATCCGGTATTTCATGAGCGTACTAAGCACATATAGATTGATTGTTATTTCGTTTGTGAGAAGTTATTAAGTGGATTGATTTTGCCAAAACATCTACCATCCTCTGCTCAGCTGGCTGATGTTTTCACTAAACCTCTTGGAGCTCCACAGTTTGGTCGTCTTGTTAGCAAGTTGGGCGTTCGTTCAGGTTCTACCAGTCCAACTTGAGGGGGGGTATTAAACTTCACACGTACGTACGGTCTTGTGTACAACAGCGTTGTAACTTAGTTGTAAATTTATTCAATATTGTAAACAACTGAATATACCTATTCCTTAGCTTAGTAGTTCGAGTCTTTCTATTCTCTAGGATAACATATTCCTTTGCTATATCTGTTATGTAAAACCTATATTAACTCTCTTGTAATCATATATATATCAATCAATGAAGCAAATCTCAGTACAGTTGTATGATATACAAAAACCCAAAACCCAGATTTCTTCATGTTGCTTCCAAGAGAAAGGACGGTTAACTGAATTATGAGTTAGTTAATCTCTTAAAAATTAAGGAAATGAGTGTTGACTGGGGGCATTACATTGCTTGCGCTAAAAAAATAAAATGGTGCTTAAATCTAAGAATCCATGACAATGTATATTTGTTGATTAAAAAAAGTAGTATATGGCTGTTGTTTCCCAGGATAGATTCAATTCGATGACAACAATCCGAAATCTACAAAGATAGGAAGATATCACAAAGATCTCTGGTGGAGGTGAGTACACCTATCCTACAGAGGTATGGAGTACCCATATAGCGCAAAACATGACTCGGTAAAAACATGCTAGTGCAAACAGAATAGCTATTCCATGATGGAATTTTTCGGTAAAAAATAAATGTATTTTGTATACATACTAATAGAACCCTATGATTATTAAAATGAAAGACTCCACTTGATATTGATATTTTTATTATACTCCCTCCGCTCCATTTTAGATGATGTTTTAGGATTATTTTTTTGTTCCACGATACTTGAAAGTTTTCATATTTATTCACAAAACTACCAATAACACCCTTATATTTTGTCCTAACTGGCGCTTACCAATCAAAAAAAAAAAAAAACTGGCGGTTGCACGACCCTGTTCTCCATTGCTCATACACGTCCAAGTTATTACACTATATCAAATGCAAGCACTTTGTGAACACTATGCTCTCAAGGTAATTTTTTTGAACTTAAAAAGTTTAAATGATTCCTTTAGCTACTAATGTTTAATAATATATGTAAATTTATGCAAGTACTAGGGCTTAACCGTGCCTCAACGGCATGGGGAAGGATATGTATTATAAATGTTGGCGAAAAATCGATCCAGACGATCCAAGTCTAAATGTTTTTGAGGTGTTGGTTAATAAACCTTTCCTTGGCCTCAAATGTTTTAATATTATGTTTGTAACTCATACAATCCTTTTGGACAAACATAGTTAGTGGTTAACAAACTCCTCAAATTCCTATGGGCCTATGGGAACACTACTTCATCCACTCCTTTAAAACAAAGTAGTGTTCTTACTTCGAAAACAAATAAATCATCAAAGGTTGTTCACCAAATTTCTAACAAAACTGAAAACGCAAAATTATTTCAAAATCAATCAGATTAATCTTATAAAATTTGTTAGCTTCAGGAATTAGTTTTCTCCCTTTAATGATATAAATTATTCCAAAGTTACATAGATTTGTGTTTATTCATTTTCCTAAGTTTAATAATCTGTAATTCTTGATCCATTTCGTTTCTTATCTACTTATCTTCTCTCCATGCCTATTACCATGAACTATTTCTCAAGCAAGCGTAATCACATGAAGGCAAGGAGAAATGGCGAAAACAGAAATCATGACAAAATGAGAATAAAGAGAGATATGAGAAACTAAATCAATTACAATTGATTCGCGGGTAGCCTTGTATAGGGTCAATTTTTTTATAGGTTTTATCTTCTTTCCTGCCCCAACTCGACAAATCTTGAAACCACAACTGTTGATTTATCTTCTCCCTAGAATAATCTGGCCTTGAATATTTATTTTTATTTTAAAAAATTAAGAAAATATAAAAATAATAATTAACCAAGGGTAACTAAATAATTTATCTACCTTAGGACACCTTCTCATCCTATTACCACTACTTCTTTCATCACCACCATCATTATCATCATCACTCAACCATTCTCACAAACACCCACCACCATTATCCCCACCGCCGATCCACCACCAACTCCCACCATCACAACCACCATTAATGCCTACTGATTTAATATAAATTAATTCATTATGTACTGTATTAATGAAAATATATTTATTTGATTAATTAAAGAAATATTTTATTATGAAATATATCAATAGAACATTTATTATTGAAAGTGAATTAAGCTAATCATTTTACAGTCGTAGATTTAGCTTTCCCGAGAATGAATCCAGAGTGTCCTTTATCTTACGTAAGTTGTCTATCAATCAGATTAATCTTACATAATATGTTAGCTTCAGGAATTAGTTTTCTCCCTTTGTTGATATAAATTATTCCAAATTTACATAGATTTGTGTTTACTTATTTTCCTAAAGTTTAATAATCTGTAATTCTTGATCCATATCATTTCTTATCTACTTATCTTCTCTCTTTACATATTACCATGAACTAATTCTAAAGCATGCATAATCACATGAAGTCGAGAAGAAATGGCAGAAATATAAATCATGACGAAAAATGGGAATAGAAAGAGATATGAGAAACTAAATTATCTATTACAATTGATTCACGTGTAGCCTTGACCCGACCCGAAAAATCTTAAAACCACTGCTATTGATTTATCTTCTTCCTAGAAAAATCTGGCCTTTATATCTATCTTGATATAAAAAACAATTCAAAAAATAAAAGAAAAACAAAGTTAAAAATTAATATCAAATAAGAAAAATTAACCAAGGGTAACAAAGTGATTTCTCTACCTTAGGACACCTATCTCATCCCACTACAACTACTTCTTACACCATCTCCACCATTAATGTCATCACTCCACCATTCTCATCAACACCCACCAGCATATCCCCACCGCACATCCACCACCCCCGCCCACCATCACAACCACCATTAATGCCTACTGATTTAATATAAAATAAACTTATTATGTAATGTACTAATGAATATATATTTATTTGATTAATTGGAGAAACATTTATTACGAAATTTCAATAGAAAAAATATTATTTGAAGTTAATTAAACTGATCATTTTACAGTCGTAGATTTAACTTTCCCAAGGATAAATCCAAAGCGTCCTTTATCTTGCCTAAGTTTTCTAAACTTTGTTTTATAAGCTGGTTTATAATTTCACATGTTTCATAACAACACGACCTCCATAATAAGTAAAAGAAGAATTATATCAATTTTGACCCTTGCCATTTTTTTGTTGGCTCTAAATATAATGAATTTGTTTCCACGTTTTTTTTAGAATTGCTAGGTTGACCATAATAGGTGTCTTGAAGAAACCACCGAGTGAAACATGTCATGGGACCAACTGAAAACCTTTATTGTCCCAATAGCAGGTACATTACCTTATCATCGTTAAATTTTTCTCGATTTGTTTTCAGGGAAATTGCGGTCAGCATGTACCTTTACCATCCCATGGCAGATACATTACCATATCATCGTTAAATTTTTCTCGGTTTGTTTTTAGGGAAATTGCAGTCAGCTTGTACAATTATTTTATTTATTTATTTATTATAACCATCTTATCTTCACGTAGAGTAAGAATTCCCCACTACCTGACTACCACACTGACGACCTACACTACCACCACCAGAACGGCCCATCACCACTACCTCATCACCGGCTCCATGGACCACCACCCACAAATACTACCCAATTGATATGATTATTAACAAATTTAATATTTATTTAATGAAAGTATTTATTAGGATAATCATAAGACATTTATAAAGAAACATTAATTATTAAAAATATTTAATGATGAAAGTATGTTCATTAAGAAAATTGTGAGACATTTATAATGAAAGACTAATAAATTATTTAATGAAAGTTCATTCATGAAGATAATTATAAGATATTTATGATGTAAGAAGATATTTATAATGAAAAATTAATAATTTTTTTAATGAAAGTATATTTATTAAGATAATTATATAAGACATTTATAATGAGAGATTAATAAAATATTCATTATGAAAAATTAATGATACAATAATGATGTAAAAAACCATCGAGTTAGCTTTCCCAAATCCAGAGCATCCTTTGTCTAAGCTAAGTTGTCCACAACTATTGATATACAAAAATAATAATGTTGCATGTGTTATAAATATACAGAACTAATAATGTCCACGACTATTCACCAACATCACCACCATAAAACCACCCATCAACATTATTTTTTCCACCACCACTGATATTATCGCCTCTACCACAACCGCTTCTACCAGCCACTACTTCTTCCACCACTAACCACTAATTTCTGTTGATAAAATTTTCATTAAAATTATTTATTAATGTAAAAACACATATTTATTAGATTAATTAAGAGGACATTTAATGATGAAAATTTAATAAATTATTCATTATGAAAGATTAATGAGACACTAATTAATAAAACACTCATAATGATTAATTTTAATTAAAGCAAACCACAACCATGGATTTAGCTTTCCCAGGAATGCATCTTGACCACTCTTTATCTAGTCTAAGTTGTCCATGCTATGCTTTATATTCTTGATTTATGTGTTGCATTTGCAAGTTGTTCGACTTAAGAGGGAAAGCAATCAGTTATAGTACACGAAGAACCACTCCCGAAAGATATAGATGGATTCGAGACAAAAAATTATTCTTTTATATGAATCTATTATTTGCCTCCTAACTTCAAATACCGTCCTTGACTTGACTCTTCCCTTCCACCGTCTTTGTTACTGGTGGTATTAAGGAGGAATGTAATATATCTTCATTTATATTTGATATATCTTTACAGAGCATATTGAGATGGGTAGGTTGGTTGTAGATTGATAGTGAGCCTTTGATGAGTTTCCACCTTTATCTACATTAGAAGTTATATATGCACCAAATTTTTTGTTGTTATGCAATTATATATCTATATTAGAAGTTATATATGCACCCAATATTTAGTTGACAACATTTTGTTGATAAAAATGAAGTTATTGTTGAATTAAGATAAACACAAATTCTAGGATTATGGAAAATAAGCTATTTTCTTGATATGTATGTTAACTACACTTGAGTCTTTCAGATACTTTTAGTAACTTCAGATGATATTTTACAACTTTGTCGTCTACTGTATATCATTCAGATGTGAGGTAATTTCTACACTTGAGGTAATTCATTATATCATTCAGATATGTATGTTAACTACACTTGAGTCTTTCAGATACTTTTAGTAACAAGACTTTCAGATTACTTTTAGTAACTTCAGATGATGTTTTACAACTTTGTTATCTACGGTAATGTTACAGCTAGATGTGATTGATCGAGATTTTGGCGATATCAACTTTAGAATGCAATCAGAATGCAACTCTATGAGACGGTGAAATCATTACTAAAATATCACGTGATTTTTATTGTCAGCGAGCTTGATGTTATACATTAGAACCAGGAAGGCTCCGTATGCTCTTGAATTTCTCCTTTAAAATATGTATCTTGATATTTAGTTTGTCATAAATACAACACTAATTTTGTTTTGTCAATGTTGAGCATACTTTCTGATTGACCCTGTGTTTTAATTGATTTCAATATTTTATAAGATAGAATTTAAACAAGGTTTCTTGTGAATTCACTGCTAATTGTAACTTGATAGAAACCAAAGATTTGGGGAAAAAAAATCAAATTTCCAAAGTTAAGCTTGCATAGTTATGTATAACCAGTACTGTATATTTGTGCTCTTGGAATTAGGATTGTCAAATACCTAGGTTTCAACATGCATGTTTTTTTTTTTTTTTGAAGCATAAATTTATTAAAAAAACTTAGATTACAACTTGTCGTGGATATGTGGTATCCACAGAATCTTGAAATAGAATGTGGATGATAAAATATGGGATTGCCTGGTCCCAGATTTTGGTTGAATAGTTTCATGTTTGACTTCCATCTGCTGCATGATTTGCCAATCCATCCGTTGCTTGATTTCCTTCCATGTAATTGTGTTGCATAGCAACTTGCGGGATTTTCCTAAGTCTATTTTTTATTTCTTCAATCATTTCTACTATGTGCCAAGGTGGTGTGGTAGTTGATGTAATGAAGAATATGAGGCTCTCCGAGTCTGTTTCAAAGAGAATTCTAGGCCAGTTTCTCTCTGATGCTGTTCTTGAAGCCAATAGTAAGGTCCAAGTTTCTGCAGTTAGTGCAGTCGTAATTCCTAGTGGTTGAGCCATATCTATTATTGTTCTTTCCTCAGAATCTCTACAGATGAATCCCTCCCCTGCAAATCCCGGGTGGCCCCTAGATGCTCCATCTGTGTTGATTTTAATCCAGTTGATATTCGGAGCGGACCAGCCTACCGAAATTGTTGTTATTCTTTTATCTGTTAGTGTGTGGTTGGCTGTTGGTGTAGCTCCTGGTATGACTGGTGGTGAAGCATGTTGTGCCCATGAATATTCTTTTTGTAGTTTTTGTGCCCATGCTAGGATTTCTTCTGACGTTGTTTGTTTTTGTTGGTAGATGAGATCATTTCTGGATAGCCATAAGGTCCAGAATAGAAAACATAAGGATGAGATTGTCAAAGTTGATGTTGGTTGTTGCAGAATTTGGGATATAGTTGTTTGAGGGGTTAAGGTGAAGGTCTGGGTATGGTTGGTGTTTGGTGTATTTGAAAGTTGATTGAATAAGATGTTCCAAGAAGTGGTTGCTGTTGGACAGTGGATTAAAAGGTGGTTTGCTAATTCCGTATAAGAATTGCATCTTGGGCATATGTTTGAGTTGGTCAAATGGATTCGATGTAACAGAGAGAAGGTTGGAAGTCCTTCATTGATGGATTTCCACAAGAAAAGCCGAATTTTTGGGGGACATGGTAAAGTCCATAAGAATTTGGTAGGCTGTAGAGGTATGTGGGTTGGTTGACCATGGGTTAGACATTTGTATCCTGAAGATGTGGTGTAGCTTCCAGATTTTGAGTGTGGCCAGGTAATTTTATCTGGGATATTATTTTGTGGGAGGTGAATGTTAATGATTTTTTGAACTATTTGATTGGGAAAGGTGTTCAATTTTTCATGAATCCAGGAGTGGGAGATTGGATCGATGATGTTTGCTACCATTTGGATTGGGTAGTAATATGTTGGATCTAGATTTGGAGAGTGTGAAATCCAGTTATCTTCTATTGGTGTCGATAACCCATTTCCAATATGATAGAAAATTAAATTTTGCATGGTAGGGATAATTGATGCGAGTTGTCTCCATTGAGGGCTGGAAGAGGAAGGAATAGAAATGTTTCCTTGAATAATTGGTTGTTCATTAAAGTATTTTGCACTAAAAATACTTCCGCAAATAGAGTTGGGTTGTTCATGCAAATTCCAAATTCTCTTCATGATAAGGGCTTTATTATGATCAGTGCTTTTCCTTATTCCTAATCCTCCTTCGGCTATTGGTTTTGTTTCTTTATCCCATCCTATCGGGTGGAACTTTTTGGTTGTTGAGTCATGTCCCCAGAAAAAATTCCTTGTTATTCGATCTATTTGTTTGTATATATTTATGGGTAGGTTTTGTGTTTGCATTATGTGATTTGAGGTTGGGATTAGGGAGGTTTTGATGAGAACGAGTCTTCCTGCTGGTGTTAGGCATTTTGTCATCCATCCTTTTGCTTTTCTGGCTAATATTTGTAGAAGGGGGGGTGAAAGTTCGATTTGATGCTCTTCCCTGTTTAAATTGTATGCCTAGATAGGTTGGAGGTTTTGAAGAGGTTTGCATATTAAAGAATTGTTGAAGGTCATTAATTTTGATTGGGTCTAAATTAGGGTGGTGGATGATTATTGAATTGGTAGTATTAATTACATGCCCTGCAGAAGAACTATAGGCTTGGAAGAGGGTTTTAAGATGTTGGTTACTCTGATCTGATGCTTTATACGTAATCAGAAGATCATCCGTATACATTAGATGAATTATATGAGGTGCTTTTTGTGATATATTAAGTCCTAAAACTAATTTTTGGTTTTGAAGGTTTCCTAGGTTTGTAGATAGGATTTCAGCACATATGATGAAAATATAGGACAAAAGCGAGTCTCCTTGTCTAATGCCTCTACTTGGTGTGATGTATCCATGGGGTGTACCATTTATTTTGATGGAGTAAGTAACTGTTGTGATGCATAGCATAATGTAGTCTATAAAGACTGATGGGAATCCAAGTTTTGTAAATAATGTTTTGATGAATCCCCAATCTAGGCTATCATAGGCTTTTTCGATGTCTAATTTTAAAGCTATTTTTGGATCTTTGGTGGGTTTTGAGGTTCTGATATTATGGAAAAGTTCCCCAGCAATCGCTATATTGTCGTGAATTGATCTTTGTGGGACAAAGGCGCTCTGGAAAGGGCTTACTAGAAAATGGAGAATAGGTCTAATTCGGTTGACTAATATTTTTGAGATGATTTTATATGTGACGTTACAGAGTCCTATTGGTCTGTATTGTGAAGGTTTTGAAGGGTGATCTACCTTAGGTATTAGTGTTATGTTTGTGTGATTCATGAGAGGGTGCATTTTAAGATTCTCAAAGAAAGCTCTAACCATGCTATCAATTGAGGATGGGTTGTTTCCCAGAAAACTTTAAAAAACTTACTTGTATAGCCATCCGGACCCGGAGTACTTTCAGAATTGATGGAGAAAAATACCTTCTTGATTTCTTCTATAGTTACTTCTTTCGTAAGTTGGTCTGATTGTGTGGGAGTCAACCTTGGTATGATGTTCGCAAAAATATCCTCATTTATTTTTGTAGGCGGGGTTGTATATTGCTAAGAATAGTAATCTAGTATGAGTTGAACAACGTCTTCTTTTTTGCTAATCCAGTTATTTTGTGAGTCTTGTAGTTGTTGTATGTTGTTGCAAGCTCTATGGATGGTAGCTTTAGTATGGTAAAAGGTTGTGTTGATATCGCCTGATTGAAGCCATTGAATTCTAGATCTTTGTTGCCAGTATGTTGCATGACATTGTAATAGTTCTTCATGTTCTTTTCTCAACTGTTTTTCTTGAATTAACCAGTGTTCTAGATCTGAGCATGTCTGGTATGCACATTGGTGTTGGGCGTTCTGTATCTTGGCTGTTGAATTCTTGATCTTCGTTAGTAGGTGTCCAAAGGTTTCTTTGTTCCATTCTAAGAGAGTTTGTCCTGTTGTAATGAGCTTTAGTTGGAGGTTGAGTGTAGGTTCGTTATCTTGTTGTTGTTCCCAAGCTGATTCGACTATTTGCTTAAACTGGGGATGAGAGAGCCAGAGGTGTTCGAATTTGTAGTTTTTTGTTCCCTGCCAATCCATTGCTTTTTTCTGGAGAAGTATTGGGGAATGATCAGATGCTATTCTTGGAAGGTGAGTAATTGCTGCATGGGGGTTTGCCGTTCTCCAAAGTTGGTTTGCTAGAGCCCTATCTAATCTTTCTAGGATATTATCTTACCCTATTTGGTTGTTTGTCCAAGTGTATGGATCTCCTCAGAATCCTAAATCTATAAAACCCATCTAGTCCATCATAGTGAGAATCGGTTGAGATTGAGCATATGTCACTTGTCTTCCTCCTTTTTTCGGATTGGTTTAAAACATCGTTGGAATCTCCTATCAATAGCCAAGGTGAGGATGGATTGATATTACTGAAGATTGATGGAAAATCTTGCCACAGATTTTTCCTTATATCTGGCTGTGGAGGTCCATAGATACCTATGAAGAACCATGGTTGTTCTGGAAGTGGTGGTGTAACCTTTGTGTAGATGAAGTTTTGTGAATGTGTTAATATTTGGATGTTTAGGTTATCCTCCCACATTAGGAATAGTCCTCCTCGTCTCCCAATTTTGGGTATGTTGAAGTAGTTATTGAATTGAAGGGATTGTGTTAATCTTCTTATGTGTTGATCGTTAGCTAGAGTTTCAGAGAGAAATAAGATGCTCGGTTTGTGAAGAGTAACTAGTCCTTTCAAATGCTGAATTGAGGGTGGGAGGTTTATGCCTTGACAAATCCATGAAACAATATTCATGTTGAAAAGGGAAAATTAGTTTAAAAAGGTTAATCGGTTGAGAGGAGGAAGAAGATTTATTCTTCAAAATGAAAGAAGAATTTTAGGTTCGGCTTTGAGGAAGGTTTAAATGGGCTTTGAGGAGATGTTAGATTTGGTTTAATTGGGCTTAACTAGATTAGAGGAGATTTGTAGAAATAAGATAAGAAAAGGTTAGGCTAGGAAATTTATAGCATTTAACAGAGATTATAATGCAAAAATAAAAGAGCTGTGAAACTCAAAAGTGATTTAAAGATGTAAAAAACCTGCAAGAACAAAGATTTTGAGAATTCTATAATTACAAGAAGATGAAACTAGGCAAGGTACATAAGAATTGAGGATATGTTAAAACCAGAAAGGTTCAAATGTGTAACATGGATTGAGTCTATGAAGCTGAGAACTCAGCTGAGGTTTGTTCAGAATAACATCCTAGCTTAAGGGGAAAATACAGACTATGATTATTTTAGAAATAATATGATTTATAAGACTAATTTTTTGCATTCAGATTTGAAAGCTTAGAATAGGACTGTAAAGAAAACAATTACAAAGAAGATGCAAGCAATTATAAACTATAAGAGGAATTACTGAGGTAATCCAAAAGACAGTCTAAATAAATCTAAATTTCTGAAAAAGGAAGACTTATATAATTATTTCTGACAATGTTTGCAAGATATGTGTAGATGGTAAGATGAAGTTGCATTTAGTATCGTAACACAAGTCAGACTTAAAAAGAAGTGAACAAGGAGGCAAGACAAGAGCTGAGGAGTATCATTAGATACCAGAACAATTCAAGATATTGTTATAGTGCTAAACTAGATACAAATTCATAGAGCATACAAAATCTCTAACTGAGTCGATTACAATAGATATGGAAACCAAAGGCAGTACCCAGAATAAAATTGCAGGTCAGAAAAAGCATAAGAGGTAGTTAAAGAAGACCAGAGGGCTAAGCCGAAAGTTGAGTCTGTTTCAGAGGTTACTAAAATGAGAACTATGAGGCGAAAAACGGTAATAAGATATTTCTATTTCGTATGAAGGTTGATCAAACCCTATGACAGACAATAAGACAGTCAAGAAAATAGTAGAGAATAGATTATAAGAGAGCAGAAATGCATATAGAAATGATTGTATAATTTAGACCATTAACCAAGGCACATTCAGTCAAGAGAATAAATAAGAGAAGGGTGAGCATACAAACTTAGTGACCAACTAAAAGAGGTGTTAGCACACAGGTATAGTCCAAGTTATCAACTAGGTTAGGCAGGATACATGAGAATATGCATACTAAAAGGTTCGAATATATGACTTATTATACTAATCAAGAAAATACGAAGATCAGATAAATATGAAAAACATATAGATATTTAACAAACTAGTTAATTAAGCTAGAGAAGGATTGGGAACCTTGTTTTAACCAAATTATACTTAACAAAAGCAGATTTTAAACATAAGAACATTAATATTTATACTGAGCAACCAAGAAAGGTGGAAATCACTCGCTCTACCTAGATAACTATTCAGAAACAAGCACACATATTAAATAAACATTCGAAGGGTGGTTATAAACAGGGTGAACCAAAATATCGTGATATGTAGAGGTATATCCACCGGCCCTTAAATATGCCTTTGTTGCATCGGGATAGTCTGAAGGGGGGAATGTTGGTGTCATCAAATTACGGGTCTTCTGTCGTTGCAGTAGGGGGTGACTTTGTAGAGCAGTCTTTAATAGAAGTTTAACTGAAAGTGCCGATGATGGAGTTGATAGAGGGTGTATCCGCTTTTAGTTCCAAAGTGTCGAGTTTGAACCTTTTTGCTGGCTGATAAACCTCTATCCATTATGCAATATCTTCATCAGTGACTGTTCTTGATAAATCTGGAACTGAAGAGGTTCTAATGCATGCACTGTGGAGGTAGGATTGTTGCTCAGGGTTCAATCTTTTTAGTGCTGGACTTGGCATGTCAAAGTCTGATACAAGTTCAGATTCCTCAATATCTGAAACTAGAAAAATTGAAGGACTGAAAGGCTATTGAATCTCTGCAGGAAGAGTTGTGGAAGTAGCGAAAATTTCAGAGCATGAGTCTTCAAAGATGGTGTTTTCTTCCACTATCCCTGCTTATGTGTTTGGTTTCGATTGGTCTAAAGAAGTGTCAGAGTGAAATCCTGGTATCTGGTAACCTTCCCCGTCGAAAAAAGAGATAGTAAACTTGTCCTGATCAGAGGTTGCAGTGGCTCTAGAAGGTAATGATCCCCAGTTACTCCTATCTACATGTTGTATTGTATCCCATTATATTTCCTATATTTCCTTTGTGAAGATCTTCTCCTTATACTTATGGCAAAAGATGAATTTAAAATATCTATTTACTCTTCTACGGATCTCATGTAGTCTCGCATTTAGTCTCCAAGTCTCGCATTTAATCTCCAATTTGAAAAGCCAACTTTCAAAGTGTCTACTAATATGAACTGAACCCTCCTTTAAATTTCATTGATTTATTTCTATTTTTTTTTTTTGGGTACTTTCTCTATTTTTTATTTTTTGGTGCTCTTGGTGCTCTTGAAGTGAAAAAGAGTTACCAAATAGCCAGATAGTGTAGTTGCTTAGTTGAATCTTTTGTAAAACATGATAAAATTTTCATGCTTACAGCCGATTCTAAGTTGTGTATACGTTAAATGGGTAATTTTCCCCTGCCGAAATGAATGGGTGGAGGTCGTGGTGGTTTCCCTGGTGTGGACAACAATATATCCACTTCGGTTTCCCTGGCGGTAGATTTTGAGGTTTAATTTCGAAGAAGTTTATCCCAAATGGCTCCTTGACACACTGATAAAGAAGAATTGGTTAAAAAAATATGTTTTTGCGGTGGTAGCGCAGAGACGAGTTTTTACTTTTTTTTTCTTTGGAGCTTATAACAATCATGAGTTGTACGACCACTTAATTATGTAAATATTTTGGTGTATTTTTGACCGAATTTCTTTTTGTAAATAATTTGGTGTGTTGTTACCAAAGTTGCAGGATGGTGGTTTTCCTTTTCGAAAAAAATAGATAAAACCTATGTGGCTAAGAGAAAGAAAATTTGAGCTGTGTTGACACGTTTGGACATGGACATGGACATGCGTGCCTGACGCGGTTGAATAGAATGAAATATCTAATAAAATGAAAAGAATATGTAAAAAACTTTTTTACTGTAGCAAATTCTCGGAATTTTTCAGAAATTGGGGTTTTGTAAACCACCAAGGAACTTGCCTGTAAAACACCTTCCTTAAATTCCCAACACCACCACCATTATCTCGATGGGTTAGGGTGGTGTATGGGGGGTTCTTCCTCTTTTTTTGTTTTGTTTTTCGTTGGGGTTTCTACGCTGCTTTCCCTTCATGTGAAATCAGTGTTCTTCCTCTCATTTTTTACATTAAATTTCTAGTTGTTTAGTTGTTTGCTAGATTGTCCGTGTTTGAGCAAGACTTGGGAACTGTCTGCTCTTCTGGATTGAGGTTCTTCTATGTCTGCGCTGTAACTGTTTGATTTATTTCCTGAATGATGCCTATGCTTTGCCCCTTCAGGGATTTCCATGGATGCCCATATGGGGGAATTGGGATTAAGGGATTTGCATGTTTAATCCCTCATATAAAAAGACTACACTTCTGCAACATGGAGAGGAAGAATGCAATACAGGAGGCCATCAGGTGTGACTTGGATATGTTCATGGATTTCGAGAATACGCTGAGGAAATTGAAGCAATGGTTGTGCTTTGATTGCATGAGCATACAAGCCTGGAGTAGGGTGTGCAAACACGGGGACATGGATGTTAGGCCTACAGTGGTTGATGGTGAGGTAGTCGAGACAATTTTAGGGGTTCCACGGCCAAGCTCAGTTCCACTTCAACTAGACAGTGACATTGATCTTAATGCTGACGCATTAAACGCAGTCTTTCGAGATCCTATTTGCACTGTTAAAAGTATTCCAAGAGGGTGTAGGTTGGCATTTTCTCATGCTTTCAAGGCTGCACTTCTGAAAGTTGCCGCAGAACCTAACCTGACCAGAAATTGGGTTCGTTTGCTGGTACTTCCTCGATGTACGCTGCGTATTTACAGACCACAAGGTAGAGCATAGTGCAGGTTAGGGAATCGTAAAGCTACGCAACAGACACAAATACTTCGGGCACTGGCAATTTGTGGCGAGAGTGGTGGAGAAAAATAGCTTGTTAAGGAAGTCTAACAGATACCACGTCATGGAGTTTTTAAGGGCTTTGATGCTGATGATAAAGATACAGACAATAGGGTAACTAATGTTTCAACTTGTTTACGAAAAGTGGCAGATGGACACTTCACAGCTGCAGTTAAGGCCATCATTTCATCGGGGGTAGCGCCAAATAATGCGGAGACACGGAAAGCTCTTGAAGATAAACATCCGACCATGCCTCCTCCATGTATTAAAACCATTCCGCTACATGAGACACCCTTACTAGCTGAATAAGGGACTGTTTTAAGTTGTATTAAGTCGTTTCCCAAAGGAACTTCATGTGGGAAGGATGGACTTAGGGCCCAACATTTGCTGGATGCGTTTTGTGGAGAAGGTTCCACTATTGCTGCTAACTTAGTCACGACAATAACAAGGGTGGTCAATTTTTGGTTGAGCGGCAGATGTCCACTTAGCCTTGCGGAGTTCATTGCATTAGCACCCTTAACACCACTTCTTAAACCAGACAAAAGCATTCGGCCTATTGTTGTTGGGACGATTTGGCGTCGTCTTGTGTCCAAGGTAGCAATGAAGGGGGTTGGAAAAGAAATGGAAGCTTACTTACAAGATTTTCAGTTCGGTGTAGGTGTCTCAGGAGGGGCTGAGGCAATTCTACACGCTGTAAATAGGTATGTTAGTAAACATTATGCAGATGCTAGCCTTACCATGTTAACTGTAGACTTTACAAATGCTTTTAATTTAGTCGACCAAACAGCCATGCTTCTTGATGTTCGTAAGTTATGTCCATATATTTCTCCTTGGGATAAATACATGTATGGACAACCTGCAAGATTGTATGTGGGAGACTATTATATCTATTCGTCTACAGGGGTGCAACAAGGAGACCCTTTGGGGCCACTGCTGTTTGCTTTGGTTCTTCATCAGCTTATAGCAAAGATAAATAGACAGTGCACACTACCTCTACATGCTTGGTACCTTGATGATGGCACTATTATTGGTGATAATGTAGAAGTAGACAAGGCACTCACGATTGTTCAGACGGAAGGGCCTGGCCTGGGGCTTATATTGAATATTAAGAAAACAGAAAAAATTTGGCCTTCCTGTGATGGACGAAAGGGTATAGATGGGATGTTTCCTTCTGGAATATCAAGGCCGGGTGATGGGGTCAAATTATTGGGTGGTGTGGTTAGCCTTGATGATAGGTTTGTGAAGGGACTTTCCGTTAGGAGAGTTGAGAAGGCAGTAGATTTAATGCAAGTTTTATCCAAGCTCTGAGATCCTCAGAGTGAATTGCTACTCCTTCGTGCATGTATGTGCATCTCCAAGTTGTTCTTTGGGCTTCGTATTGGTTGTCCAGAATACACCACAGAGGCAGTGGATATCTTTGATAAAGGTTTAATGGAGGTGGTGGAGGGTATCGTGGTTTGTGTAGGTCCTTTTTTGGGGGATCTACAGTGGAGGTTATCCACCCTACCTATTAGATATGGAGGCCTTGGCTTATACACTGCTAAAGAGACGTCGTATTATGCCTTTCTTACATCGCATGTGTAATCATGGGATTTACAAGATCACATATTAAGGGATGCTGGAGTGGAAGGCATGGATGACAATTTTCATAAGGCTTTGGAGGCATTACAATCAACTCTTCCTGATTATGACTTTAGCAGCTTCACTAGTAAGGACACCGCCCCTGTAACCTGGCGAGTGCCCATTTTGGTAAAGTGGTTAAAGACATGGATCGAGATTACGAGTTATCAGACAGACAAAAAATTGTCATTGGTTTCCTACGAGCAACGCATGCCCAAGACTTCCTTCTAGATATTTCAATTGAGGGCCTTAGACATAAGATGTCACCCGTGGAGTACCGATCCATCCTTAAATACAGGTTAATGATCCCTTTATACCCTTCTGATTCACGCTGCCCTGTTTGGTTCACAGGATGCTTAACACATATGGGGAACATGCTGTCCATTGTAAGGTATATCCTGGTTTTAAGTTTAGACATAATCATGTGAGAGATATCTTATATGATGTGTTATGGCGAGCCGGTATTTCAGCAAAGAAGGAAGCGGCTGTCAACTTTTTGACAAACCCACTGGAGGGGAGATCCACACTCATACCAGCAGACGTACTTATCTTTGGATGGGATAATGGAAAACATGCATGTGTTGACCTCACGGGGGTTTCTCCGTTAGTAGGCATTGGACATGGTACCTTTACTGTCGGCCAAGCAGCGCTGAGAGCTGCCTCAGGTAAGATAGTGAAGCATGAGAAAGCATATATTGATAATAGACACACTTTTATTCCCTTTTCTTTTGATACTTTTGGTTTCTTGGCTCCTGAGGCGGTTGGACTCCTCAAAAGAGTTCAGAAAGTCATGCACAGTAATGTCATGACCCCCGGTTCAAGAGAGTTTATTTTTAAAAGAATAGGATTCGCAATCCAAAAAGGGCTTGCGGCGCAGCTTGTTGCTCGCTTGCCTGCTATGTAAGAATATTAAAACTATTTTGAATGATGGATCATAATAAAATTACGTAATTGATTTTTTTTCAACTTATATATTTGTCAGATATTTTTGTTGGAAAGAAGATATTTTCTCTATCTTAGCTTCTTTGATAAAAAATATTTTTTTCTAAGCTTCATTAGAGCATCTCCAATGGAGTATAGGTTTTAAAAAATATTGATACCACCTAGGATTTTAGAAACTCTCAACAACAAAAACCTCTCCAGTGGTGGTTGGATAATCAAAATTTAATATGACGTGGAATTTTGAGTTTTGAGGAGAGTATGGGTTTTTGGAGACTCTCATCCATACCCACGTCATCAATTTATTAGAGCATCTCCAATGGTGTGTCGATATATATCCTATGTGGAAACCTAAAAAATTAGGCTTTTAATAAACATTATGGATAAATATAATCCTATTTTGATAAACATCTCCAGTGGTGGATGTATCTACATATATTTTAATACAAATGTCAGTTAGTTATAGGTTACTTAATCTAAAATGTGGGCCAAAATAATTTTAAACAGAAAAATGTATGACGCGGGTATGGATTGGAGTATCTAAATTTAGATACTCTCATCCAAACTCAAACTGACAACTCATATTAATTTTCGACTATCTAACTACCATTGGAGAGAGTTTTTTATTTTAGGGTATCTTGTAGGACCAGAACTCGCCATGGCATTATTCTTGCGAGATTAACAACACTTCTGCGGGCGTCACCGCGAGTTCTTCAATAACACTTTGTGAGCGTCATAAAATAACTTAAAGGGTGATCCAAAGAATGGCGTAATGGCTAACGATTGAAGAAACACGAGAAGAGCATGATTCATCTGCGATGGTTACAATGCTCGCGAGATTTCATATTATAATTGTTGCAATAAGATCGCAGAACAAATCCGAAATAAAAAGAAAACTTAGCTGTCATTTACTATGTAATTACCCTATATAAAGAGACCCATTAGATTCAGAAAAGGAAAGGTATTTTTTGAGTGTTGAGAAAGTCTTGAGAAGAGAGAAAATTAAAGAGAGTGGTTGTATTCTTGATCTTCTTCCTTTACTTGTAAACATTTCTAAAAAATCAAATAATAAAGTGTTGTTTTAATCATCAAATATGTGTTAATTACAGTAAGATCTTATCAAGGGTGTAGTGTAGGATTTCCTGCAACTACATTTTGGCGCCCGAAACAGGGATTGAAAGTTGAAAATTATAGGAAAAAGCAAGATAAAAGATCAATATTCGAATTAAATAGATGATTGAACAAATTGGTGAAGCAGTTGAAGAAAAAATTGAAGCAAAGGAGGATTACAGGAAGTTGGAGTGCAATACGATAAAAAAAAAACAATGATTAACCAATTCCATGAAGATATTAGAGGAAAGATTCATAAACGAGATTTTGAAGGAAAAAGAATTATGACAGTGGAGAAAATATCACCTCTGAAAGATTGGGAAAAGCAAGAAATCGCATTCACAGCAGCAGAAATACCAAAAGAAAATTTGAATCATACATTTCCATTAGTAATCACGGTACCTACTATGCGAGTGAAGAAGAAGAAATCAACAAAATCTGCAGAAGAATGGGCTGTGAATAGAACTTTGGTGGACACAGGAAGTTCTGTGGATATTATATTCTATCATACATTTAAGAAGATGGGATATAAGGATGAAGAGATGTCTTGTTCAAATTATCACATTCATGGTTTTGGAAAATCTATAACAAAATCTAAAGGCAAAATAATGGTACGCATTCCGCTAGGAGAGATTGAAACACAAGTAACATTATGTGTGGTGGATATGGAAGCACCATATAACATGATATTGGGGAGCCCATGGATACACACAATCAACGCTGTAGCATCAACATTACATCAATGCATTAAATTTCCTATGCCTAGTGGAATTGGAGAAATTAGAGGAGATACTGATCTTGCGAAACTGTGTTATCGAATTGAAGTAAGAAATTATGAAGAGCGTCCAAAATTGCGAAAAGCTCGCAGAAATTGGCAAAAGAGGCAAAGAAGGAAGAAGAATTTAAATTTTACGTGATAAGAGCAAGAGAAGGAAAAGGAATACCCAGCGAAATCTCGCAAGAAGATGATGAACCCGCGAGAATCATGGAAACACCAACGCCAATGGGAGAACCTGAGGCCAGCTACACCGCAGCAGAACCAACAAAGGAAGTAAATGTTGGAAGTGAAGAAGAACCTAAAATACTGAAAATTGGAACTAAGATGGGTGCAGATGAAGAAGAACAAACCATAAATCTCTTACGAGAGAATATAAGGATATTTTCGCGTGGAGTATGGATGAAATGCCTGGAATAGATCCATCAGTTGCATGTCATAAGTTAGAGATTAACAAAGATATGAGACCATTCAAGCAAAGGATAAGGAAAATCGCGACAACTTATCACTTAAAAATAGAAGAAGAATTACAGAAGATGCTCGATGCAAGAATTATAAGGCAAGCAAAATACCCGGAATGGATTGCAAATATGGTAGTGGTTCCAAAGAAGAATAAAGGGATAAGAATTTGCATAGATTTTACTGACTTAAACAAAGCTTGTCCTAAAGATAGCTTTCCATTACCAGATATTCCACAAATGGTCGAATCAGCAGCATGAAATGATAGAATATCTTCATTGGATGGGTATAAAGGATATAATCAGATCCCTCTTGCTGAAGAAGATCAAGAGCACACTGCATTTTTTGCTCCAAGAGGATTATATTTTTACACAAAAATGCCATTTGGATTACGAAATTCTGGTGCAACGTATCAAAGAATGGTGGAGAAGGTGTTCGCAAAATGGATACACAAAACATTAGAGGTGTACGTAGATGACATGTTAATAAAGAGTAAAGAAGCTAAGAACCATGTACAAGATTTGAAGGAGATTTTTGATCAAATGCGACTTTTAACATCAAGGTGAATCCTAAGAAATGCATTTTTGGAGTAGCATCAGGGAATTTTTTTAGGTTATATCGTATCAAAGAAGGAATTCAAGTTGATCCAGAGAAAGTACAGGCAATTCGCGATATGCCAACGCCAACAACAGTGAAAGATGTACAAAAGTTGAATGGGCTCTTAGCATCGCTAGGAAGGTTTATCTCGCGATCTTCAGATAAATGCAAGCATTTTTTCAATATACTCATGAAGGGTACAAAATTCAAGTGGACAGATGAATGTGAGAAGGCTTTTCAAGGAATTAAAGACTATCTAATGAACATATCTATTTTACAGAAAGCGGAGCCGGGAGAAGAATTATTGATTTATCTTGCGACAACATCGCATGCCTTAGCGCAGTGTTATTGTGAATAGATGCAGGGGTAGAAAAACAATTTACTACATCAGCAAAACGTTTAATTCTGCAGAGAAAAAATATTCAAAAATTGAGAAGCTAATTCTGGCATTGGTTTATGCAACCTTTAAACTTCGCATATATTTTCAAGCACATAAAATAAAGGTGTTAACAAAGGTTCCCATTGAATCAGTAATAAAGAACTCAAAAAGATCAGGCAGAGTTGAGAGATGGAATGCACAAGTAGAGCACTTTGAAATCAAATATGAAGTCATATCCTCACCAAAATCACAAGTTGTGGCAGATTTTTTAGCAGAGTTCCCTCTAGAAGATGATGAAGCTGTGGAAGAAATGATGGACATAAAAGAAGAACATGGAGATCCAAAATATTTATTAAAGGAACCCAACATGTGGGAAATATTGGTGGATGGATCATCAAATGGGGGAGGGAAATGGAATTAGAGTGGTCTTTATCTCGCCAGAAGGAGAAAAAATAGCTTTATCATTTCGTTTGGATTTCACATCCACTAATAATGAGACATAATATGAAGTTGTAGTGCATGCTCTAAAGTTCGCCGTAGAAATGAAGTTGGAGAACGCAAGGATTACCATTGACTCGCAATTGGTTATTCGCCAGATAAAAGGAGACTACAAAACGAATGAACCATCTCTGAAGAAGTACAAGAAACTTGTTGAAGAATTGTATGCTAGAATTCCAAAAATAAAATGGAGACATATATCAAGAAAAGATAATAGACTCGCAGATGCTTTTGCGTTCATATCAAGTATGATGACAAACCCAGTTGCGAGATGCATAAGAATTCAGACACTTGTATCACCTTCAATTAATAAAGAAGAAGAAGAAGAAAAAGCGGATATAATGATAATAGAAAATGACACAGAAGAATCAACCAACGACATTATCGCAGATTGGAGAGAAGAACTTCACGCATACTTGGCGACAGTCGAAACACCAAGAAATAGATTGGAGGCGCACAAATTAAAAAGACATGCAACAAATTATGAATTAAGGGATGGGGTATTGTATCGAAAATATTTTAATGGGTCATTACTTAGATGTTTGACACAGGAAGAAGGAGAAAAAATATTAAAAATGTTGCATAGCGGTGATGCTGGTAATCATAGAGGAGGAAGATCTTTGGCTTATAGAACAAAAATGCAAGGCTATTATTGGCCATATATGCATGAAGATGCAAAACAATTATCAAAACGTTGTGAAGATTTCCAGCGATATGGAAAGAGGATACATGCACCAGGGGAACCATTATCATCTTCAAAAAGTGTGTGGCCTTTTGGAAAATGGGGTTTAGATATTGTGGGACCCTTTGTGCCAGGTTCAGGGCACAAGAGATACTTAATTGTCGCGACAGATTACTTCACAAAATGGGCAGAGGTAAAAGCAGTACAACATATTCGCGATAAGGATATATTTACATTCATCTTTGAAAATATCATCTGCAGATTTGGAATTCTAGCACAGTTGGTTTCTGATAATGGAAAACAATTTGAAGGACAAAATATAGAATTGCTACTCAATACATTTAATATAAGATGTGGAAAATCTACTCTTTTATACCCACAAGCTAATGGTCAGGCTGAAGCAACTAATAAGACAATCGCAGACATCTTAAAAAAGAAATTAGAAGGGTACCATAGAGCATGGTGTGGACAGGTACATAATGCAGTCTGGGCTTACAACACAACTAGGAGAGAGGCAACTGGAATGTCACCTTTTTGTTTAACATATGGTGTTGAAGCAGTACTTCCAACAGAAGTTGATATTCCTACAACAAAAAGAGAGGTTTGGGAGAAGAATCTTAATGCTAGTATGATTCTAAGAGAACTTGATGAATTAGAAGAGAATAGAGAAAAATCATTACAACATATGGAAAATTACCAGCGAAGGTTGGCTCGTGAATATAAAAAACGAGTTAAGAAACGTGAGTTTCAACCAGGCGATTTAGTTTTGCGAGAAACACCGGAGTACCAGCGAGAACGTGGTGGAAAGTGGCGAGAAAATGGGATGGACCATATATCATTCAGGAGATAGTTGGAACAGGGGCATATAGGCTGGTAGACCCATAGGGCAGAGATGTTGGTCAAAGACTTGGTAGGCCATGGAACAGATTATTTTTAAAAAGATGTTATCAGTAACAAATTTTTAATAAAAAAATGGGCAAAACAAATTTTTACAGCTGCGAGTTTGTTCGCAAGATTATTCAAGATTACATAAAGAATGAAAGATTGCGATATACGCAAAAGAAACAAAGAACGGGACGAACCTTTATGGCGTACACCCTAATTCGCGAATACAATTTCGCAAGGGGAAAATGTAAGACCTAAAGTACGTCATATTAGGGGGTATCTCTTTGCGTAACTCAGGGATAAGGTTATACCGCTGCTGGAACCTGAGTTATGAAGATGTTGGGGTTAAAGAAAACCTATCCGGGAGAGGTACCTTGGATTTCCAACTATATAAGGTTATACCCTGGTTGGACGACTGAGGGTCTCTTCTAAGGAGTGCAGAGTATGACCAATGCGCCGAGGTACACGGTTGAGCCAAGGATGCCTGGGACAGACAAACCTACCCTGACCATTCTTGGTAAGTCTTGGCTATGATGCGCTCGGCCCGAAGAAAACCCCAATTAGGGTGCAGTCTTGTAACTATAAGCCATATAGGAATAAATGACAAGAGGTTGCGAAAACAACTGGTTGTTGGTAAATCCGGATGGGAGGATCTAGTCTTGTATGGCCGATGTGCCCTCCTTGAAGGGGGAAGATAAGGGCGGCACCCTCCATTAGGGAGCTGATAAGCGTCTAAAGACGTCAATGTCATGGGGATTTATGCTCGCAAGAGCATTTAGGCCTATCATATTGTCGCGTGACAAATATTATTCAGAGGCAACAAGCCATAAGAGAAAGTTAAGATGAGATAAATGGGTTTTTATATGAAAGTATAAAGACGTCATGCGATTTCATCGCAAGACGGCAATGTCATGAGGCTCTGTTCTCACAAGATGAACTTAGACTTATCATATTATCGCAAAGAAATTGACAAAATACAGATAAGGCAAGATCAATGGGTTTTTGCAAACAAATGTAAATACGTCCTGCGATTTTGTCGCAGACAGAAAAATTGGAAAAATAAGACCTTTAACTAGGAAGGCAAAATAAGACCAACAGAAAAATCCCAAACATTAACTATTTTCTTTTAAGAGTGCAGGAAAGATTTGTTCATCGCAGAAGAAATGATGAGAAACAAAATTCCTTCAGAGTTCTTCAGAAACATTATTCAAAATCACAGAGCAGGATTATTAGAAGAAAATATCGCAAGAGTATTCATCACACCACAGACCTATTTCTAATTTCGCAAGAAATATAGTAACACAGCTCGCAAAAAGAAGATACAAGAAATAATTGACCATTACAAGTAAGATAATGAAGGGCAAGTAGGGGAGTGGATAAATAAAATCGCATTATCTTCCTTGAGAATATTCAAAATAACAGAAGTAAAAGTTGAATTCAAAAGTTGCATAAAGTTACATTACTCGCAAGAAAGAGGAAAATAGAGAGAAAACAAAAATAAAACTCAGGCTTCAGTATTGATATCGCCAGATTCATCATCTTTGTTAGTATTATCAACTTCACCAACATTCTTCCCATTGCGATTGATTCGAGATTCTTCTTCTTCGCCAACAGTTGCTTCACCACCAGTGGTTACTTCTCTAGGAGGACTTTTTTCTTCTTCTGTTTGGTCTTCTTGAGAAATATTTTCTTCCTCACTTGCATATTCTAGATCCTTATCCATAGGAAGAGGAACTTCATCATCATCTACTTCTAGAGGAAGAATAGATACAGGGGGAAGAGACTGGGATTTTAGAATGTCATTCACAAGGACTTCAGCACTAAGATGAACTTTGCGAAGGAAACCTTTATCGCGATTTATAATCTCCAAGTTCTTAAAATACTCAAGATAGTCATATCTTCTCTCTGCTCTATCGCGAGATTTAACATAACGATAAAGGAGAGATCCATTTTCTTTGCGAACTTTAGCCAATTTATCAGTCAGATCAGAAATGGTAGAGTGAAGGATTCTTTCAGATTCTGCGAGAAACAAAAATGACAAGAAAATATTCAGATGAAAATCTTGCAAGAAGTATATCTCATTATCTTCCTTGAGAATATTCAAAATAACAGAAGTAAAAGTTGAATTCAAAAGTTGCATAAAGTTATATTACTCGCAAGAAAGAGGAAAAAAGAGAAAACATAGAGAAAACAAAAATAAAACTCAGGCTTCAGTATTGATATCGCCAGATTCATCATCTTTGTTAGTATTATCAACTTCACCAACATTATTCTCATTGCGATTGATTCGGGATTATTCTTCTTCGCCAATAGTTGCTTCACCACCGTGGTTACTTCTCTAGGAGGACTTTTTTCTTCTTCTGTTTGGTCTTCTTGAGAAATATTTTCTTCCTCACTTGCATATTCTAGATCCTTATCCATAGGAAGAGGAACTTCATCATCATATACTTCTAGATGAGGAATAGATACAGGGGGAAGAGACTGGGATATTAGAATGTCATTCACAAGGACTTCAGCACTAAGATGAACTTTGCGAAGGAAACCTTTATCGCGATTTCTAATCTCCAAGTTATTAAAATACTCAAGATAGTCATATCTTCTTTCTGCTCGATCACGAGATTTAACATAACGAGAAAGGAGAGATCCATTTTCTTTGCGAACTTTAGCCAATTTATCAATCATATCAGAAATGGTAGAGTGAAGGCTTCTTTCAGATTCTGCGAGAAACAAAAATGACAAGAAAATATTCAGATAAAAATCTCGCAAGAAGTATAGTGGAGAAATTAAATGGAAAAATTAACAGTCAAGATAGTCAAAATGACTACCTTCTTTTTGAGAAGTTAAGTTTTGAATTAAAGATAAGCAACAATTCTCCCATTGATTCATGGCATCATCAAATTTGTCCCAAACTATACCCTTCAGTCGAGATTTTATATTTTCTTCTTAGGAGAGTAGATACGAGTTTTCCTTTGCTATTAAAGAATAAGATTCTTCTAATTGGGAGTATTGATCTTGAAGCTTGCTGGCCTTTAAACTAAGAGTTAACCTACCCTTGATAAGTTTATCCTTCTCAACGGCAGATGATTCGTTTACTTCCTTGAGCTCATCCTTAAGAGAACGAGGCGATTGCTCTTGATTATCACATATTCTTTGAAGATTACTCAATTGTTGCGAGGAAATAGCCATCAAGCTTGAAAAACTATGTTTTTCTTGAGATAAAGTTATATTTCCATCTGATAAAGATTCCATCGCCAAATTAGCCTTGATTAACAAACATGAGAGGCGAGTAACCTCGCTACTTAATAAATTTTGGCTTTGCGATAATTGATTATTCTCATTAGTAAGATTATATATTTTATCTATCGAATATGTGTAGAGATTATCTAATCTATTATACTGGTCCATCCAAGAATCTTTTTCAACACGAGCTTCTTCAGCGATAGACTCAAATTTAAGTCTCTCCATGAATCGATTCTGATTTAAAACTAAATATACGAACCAAGAATTTAAGAAGGAAGTTTGAGTACATAGAAAATGAAAATTTGTTAAAACAGAAAAACCAGAGACAGAGGTAGGAAAATTATACCTTTTAACTCATTATTCTTGCTGCGAAGATTCTCGCAATCAAGTGAAGAATTGCGAAGCTTTTGATAGAGAATGTCATATTCTGAAGTCTTAGCTTGGAGATTTCTTTTAAGTGATTCAACTTTATTTTCTTAAGCTGCTTGTGAAGCCATTTGGTTAGAACCAAGATAATTACATAAAACCTCACAGACGTCCTGCTTGACAGGGTCAGTAGAAGATATCTTAACCTCATCCAAAACATCAGACAAGACTTTAAAAGCAACATCCACTCCTATCAAAGTTTCCTTAGAAGAAGAAGAAGGTGCAAATGGTGAAATAATGACAGTAGAAAGCTGGGAGTTTTGATTGTTCACAATGATTGCATCATCAGAAGGAGGAGTGTTTGGAAAGGTAACAATTGAAGGTAATAAAGGGCTGGAAGGAGTTTCACTGACAGTAACTTTGGGGATATTAGTGGCGGTAGTCTCGCAAAAAGAAGAAGGAGGTTCCATTTGCAAGGTTGTGGGAATAACTCTCGCAGATGTCAGCTTGGGAATAGTAATGTTAGCCTCAAGAGTTTTAATTTGGCGAGATCTTTTGCGAGGATTAGCAATACTTTCGTCATCCTGCGAATAATAACTTAGATAAGAAACAGAGGCAACAATATTGTTATTAAGAAGAAGTAAGTGTTTCTTACTAGCTTATGACTCGCAGGATTCCTTCTCTTGTGAGCTAATTTTTTGAGAAGATTAGGGTTTTGGGTTGCAGTCTGGGTGTTAGGGGAAGTTCCGCTGAAGACAAGATATAATAGGGGAATTATGAAGAATCAAATAAAAAAGATTAATAAAATATGAGTAAACATGATTCAAGTAAGCAAAACGGAATTTAGTAACATCAGAAAAACACATAACTTGAAGATTCCATTAAAGCAGTAGCAGGTAGATATGAAGAAGAAGAAAAATTTTAGATCGGAAAAATTTGCAGAGGATGAAGAAACGAAGAAGATAGAAGAGTAAAAGAAGAAAATTAGTTCCGTAACCAAATTCTACCTTTTATAAGCAAAAGGAGATGACCTGTTGAGGAGTGACGTGCAGGTAAAAAGAGGAATTTACAACACGTATAGGCGGTTAAGCTAAATTCACGGAGTTTTGTCGAGAAGAAAATATGGAAAGATAGGAGGCTGCGAGCATTATGAAGAGTTGGATATTCTCATATCCCCTCCACTTCGCGAAGAAGACATGAGAAGAGGCAAGATGTAGGACCAGAATATCGCCATGGAATTATTCTTGCGAGATTAACAACACTTCTGGGGGCGTCACCGCGAGTTCTTCAATAACACTTTGCGAGCGTCATAAAATAACTTAAAGGGTGATCCAAAGAATGGCGTAATGGCTAACGATTGAAGAAACACGAGAAGAGCGTGATTGATCTGCGATGGTTACAATGCTCGCGAGATTTCATATTATAATTGTTGCGATAAGATCGCAGAACAAATCAAAAATAAAAGGAAAACTTAGCTGTCAATCACTATGTAATTACCCTATATAAAGAGACCCAGTAGATTCAGAAAAGGAGAGGTATTTTTTGAGTATTGGGAAAGTCTTGAGGAGAGAGAAAGTTAAAGAGAGCGGTTGTATTCTTGATCTTCTTCCGTTACTTGTAAATATTTCTAAAAAATCAAATAATAAAGTGTTGTTTTAATCATCAAATATGTGTTAATTACAGTAAGATCTTATCAAGGGTGTAGTGTAGGATTTCCTGCAACTACATATCTAAAATCCTATGTGGCACCAATTTTTTTAAAGACCCAAACTCTATTGGAGATGCTCTTATTATTTTAATTAATTTTTTAGATTTTGTTTCTATAAATGAGCGACAAGTATAACAAAATAGATATGGATACAACTACCACTGGAGATGCTCATCAAAACAAGATTTGTATTTGGATTCTAGGTTATTAAATAACTTTTTTTAGGTCTCCACATATGATAAATACTCATACTCCATTGGAGATGCACTTAGATTTTCTTAGCAAAATTTTTATTTGAAATATTTTCTTAACAAAAATAGAGATAAAAATCAATGGAGTCTACATTTCTAATGCCTTTTTTTACTAATCATAGTATATATTTTACGAAGTTTGCTATCCATATCCTCATTTTCTGATTTTTTAAGTTATCGTTATATTGACACCGTATCCGTGTCGTTGTAACACAAGATTAAAAAAAATTATAATAAGAAAAAATCTGAAAAAGATCATTCCTTTTTGTTCTTTGTGCAATATGATCCCCTCAAAATCCAAATATGTTGATTCACGGTTGAGGTCTAGACATTGTTTCTCTCTTGCCGTAGGGTCTCCGTCTTGCATTTTTTTCCGATGATTTTTATGCATTCCCATTGGCGGGATTCATTGATAACATATTATAAGTTCATGGAAATATGTTAAGGTTCATGCAGTCCTACTATAGGAAAGAGTGTGTTATGGTGATGTTCCTGGTAATCTTTCTTACATACTCCTCAAGTACACTGATGACTACTGTGATAATAACATGAGTTGCGTGTTTGAATTGGACACTACACCTTCAGTTAGTTTGTGCAATAGTGAAGTTGTTAATTTGTTATTTTGGACAACCCGTCAATACAAGACGATCAAAGTGCTACAAATTAGAGTTGTTAATTTGTTATTTTGGCCAACCGGTCATTGCGAGACGATCAAAGTGCTACAAATTAGAGCTTTATTTTTTGGCAAGGGTGATGACTGTATGGTTAAAGCATTAGTAGTTACAAGGATAAGATAACCCATATTAGAACATTAACTAAAGGCATGGGGGTTCAAAAAGCGAGGGTGGGGGTAGGGGTAAAAATATATAAAATAGATTGATCAAAATATAAGAATTCTACAAAATGGAGGACTAAATGCAATAAATTAAAGGATTGAATAAAAAATATTGCAAAAATATAGACTGTTTAGGGACTATAGGATTTTTAGGGAGGATAGAGCCAAGAGTTTGATACATAAAACTGACAACGTACCCGGTGCGTGTTCGATTTGTTTGGAGTTCTAGGAGAAGATATTGTACCCAAGTGTAGGGTTGTAAATAATACCTCAAAAGCCTGTTATAACCTGTGATAGGTCGTCTGGCATGGCCTGGTCAGCTTTAGAGGGCAGACTCAGGATTTCATAAAATTCAAATAGCCTGGCCTGGTACCTATTCAAACAACATGGTCAGGTATTTGTTTGAATTTTCTTAAGAGTTTTAGTTTTTCTTGTGAGTAAATTGTCATGTGGTTATGTTATATTTTGGATTAAAAAATATTTTTTATTTTCATTTATATTTTATATTCAGAAGATTATTTTATACAATAGTTCATTTAATCTTCAAACAAGAACCAAATCAGTTAATACAGAACTTTAAAAGCATAAAAAGCCCATAACATATTTGGCCTGCCTTGCCTAGTTAATAGAATAGGCTACGAAAGGCTTTATGCCTCAAAATAAGTGTTTTTATCTGAGGTCTGGCGAACTTTTTAAGTAG
The DNA here is from genome assembly GCA_023529315.1 of Papaver bracteatum. Lineage (NCBI taxonomy): Eukaryota > Viridiplantae > Streptophyta > Magnoliopsida > Ranunculales > Papaveraceae > Papaver > Papaver bracteatum. Next base: position 2,525,955 of record JAJJWX010001315.1, read on the forward strand.
CTATTTATAAGACCCGTCTGGCCTAATCTGTATTAGGAAACGGAACAGGCTTCTCAGCCTGGCCCAGTTTACACCCCTATCGGGATGATTTAGAGGATTATAAATTAATAAAAAAGTAAAATTCTCTTTATGAAGGGGTTTAAGAGATGCATCCTGCAGGATTTTCACATACTCTTATTTATTCACATCAGTTTTTGATTTCCTTTCGTACTCCACAAGCGGCTGCTGCAATAATATTTATGATAGGGCAGACTAAGTAGAAGAGATATTAGTTGCAACGGGGAAACCGATGGTATTTAGATGCATGCTTGAAAAAGGAAACTTCATATATCTCATCCTAACATCACAAGACATATCTCATTGTGGTAATGTTTTGGATAAGACATATCTATTAAAGAAAGACGAAAAGGTAAGTACATGCCACTATATTGTGAAATACAATGTCACCAATTTGAACACAGATAATAAAAATATATGTTATGTGGGATATAAATATTGTTAGAGCACTGATCGGTCGAACTCGCATGTGTTTCTATCTCAAGCATGTTTGTCAATGTTAGTGATCAAAACTATAAAGTCTTGATTTCTAGTCTACTATAGCTAAGGTCTCGGACTAGGATAAAAAGTGTAGTTGAGCTCAACAACTCCATGGCGATCATCATATAAGACGAATGACTACTCAAGGAACTAGTGGATCTTCATTGACTAAAAGGTATGTGGAGACTTGAACTTATCTATCACTCAAAAGTCTATCTACTCTATCTCCTATCTTGAGACAAAATTCGTTTTAATATATAGACTAAAGATATGCACATGTGACATTTCGAGCTAAGTATATCTCGCTTATCTATTTCTCAAAATGTGTGTTGGTAAAGCTTTCGCTTTAGCCAAGTTCATCTTTGCCTAGTGACGAAAGTCATGTTATGTTTCAATCACTTTGGAAATTTCTCTGACGAAAACTAGTTTGTGAATAACAACTATATGACATCCTCTGAGAATGTTTCAATGATTGAAATGAGAGTTAAGACAATATAACAATTGGGGGATATAAACATTGTTGTGGTAACACATATGTATAATTCCTTAGCACTTGAACCGAAGTTTGCGAACTTTGTTGATCAAGTGAAAACCGAAACTTGAGCAGTCAACCCAGTCAGCGAACGCATTTCGCGAATGTGCGTAGTTCTCGAACTCGAGAATTTCTTATGGAGTTGTAGCTAGGTTTCAGTCCACTAACTGACGGAAGTTCTCAAACCCGAGAATTTTTGCTGGAGTTTGTGAACTCCAACTGGTTATGTGAGTCCGCAAACCCAGTCCGCGAACTTGAGTGGTTATGTCTAAAAACGATGTTCATGAACCTATTTAAATTATCTAAGGAATGCTATTGCAAATCGTGGCTTTATAGTTCATGAATCGATTCGAGTGAATCACATCGTTTTTGCTTCAATTGTGTCTTGTGTAGTACATAAGATCACATAGCAATTGAACAACTCTCTAACTAGTTCATTTGAGTCATTTGTACTAGTTATGGTGAAGAAGAATATGGTTGATATGAAAGTTATCATTTGGCTAACCATTTGGTTGACTAATATTGAACCAACTATTGTACACGTTTAGGCACGGTTGCACAAACCCAAAATCTTCAAGTACATGTGTGTATGGCAAGCTAAGTTTTTGATCTAACGGTTGAGAGATATTAGCTTGTATCTAATCAGGTTTTCATCTAACGGTGAATATTGAATGCTTTGTTACTAAGATAACATTGATTGCAAACCTTGATTTGAAGGACTATATAAGAGAGAACTCTAGCAACTGGGAAACCTAATCCCCACACATTCTGTGTGATACTAGTTTGCTAAGCTAGAGTCGATTCTCCTTTAAACTTTGGTATTCTTCTTCTAAAACTAGGTTAACGACTTAAAGACTTCATTGGGATTGTGAAGCCAGAACGATACTACTTTTCTTGTAGTTGTGTGATATGATCTTTCTGTTTCTATCATACGAGTACAATTGTAATAATTGGCTTGAGATTTTTCTGTCTGATAGGCAAGTTATAAAAGTAATCACAAACATCTTCGTCTCATCGTTTGTGATTCCACAATAACTTTTTTCGCTGCGTCGATTAAGACTATTGTGAGGTGATTGATAAAACTGAGTTGTTCTTCGAGAATATAAGTCTGGTTTTATTGATTGGTTCTTGTTCACCTTGATTTATCAAAAGAAGGAACAAAACATATCTTGTAGACTTTTCTGTGTGAGACAGATTTGTTTGCTAAAGTCTTCGACTTTGGGTCGTAACAACTCTTGGTTGTGGGTGAGATCAGCTAAGGGTGAGATCAAGTGCACAGAATCCTGCTAGGATCAGAGGCATAAGAGCATAATTGTACCTTGGATCAGTGTGAAATTGATTGGGGTTCAACTACAGTCCAGACCGAAGTTAATTTGGAGTAGCCTAGTGTCTGTAACGGCTTAATACAGTGTATGTTTAATCTGGACTAGGTCCCGAGGTTTTTCTGCATTTGCGGTTTCCTCGTTAACAAAATTCTGATGTCTGTGTTATTTCTTTTTCGTATTATATTTTGTTATATAATTGAAATAATACAGGTTGTGCGTTGTTCAATCGATTAGAATATCCGACCTATTGTTTGTTGATTTAAATCGATTGACACTTGGATATTGGTCTTTGGTACCATCCAAGTTATCTCTCATTGATTAGACTCGCGAATCATATTTGCTTGAGTAAATCAAATCGAGAGATTGAGATAATAACTTCTTGAGTATTTTCTATTGATTGAGTCTAGTTGATTCTCTAGAAAACAACTCGGAGTTGTCCATACAGATTGCTAATCTAAATATTGGGTGAGGTTGTTAGACCCCCGCTTTTTCAAATATAGTAGAGAACACTCAATGTATCCACGCATATTGCCAGGACAAGGTCTCTACAAAAACCAAAGAACTGATGAAGTATTTATTCCTGACAGAGAACAACTCCAGGCACCTACTAAGAAATACCTGGTAAAAAAGGAAAGTACGACACTATGGAAAACGACAATAACATACCAACATTGATCGACCTGGATGAGAATTTACTCCTTAAGAACCAAAGGCCTAATAAGGATGGCAATGACAAGTTATAACAGTGAAAATGACAATGACAATGACTTATTCCATGATGATGATATATACAAGATTATGGGGAGGGATCCTAACATTCATTGGTCGAGATTGATGAAGATGGCAATGTAGTATTTTCTTATTAATAGAGATTATAGATAGTATGAGTATTTATTTTTAGACATGCTACTTTTGAAACATATTATTATTTTACGAGAGTACATTGTTTAAATTTTTTAACCAAAAACCAATCGTATAAAATTTAAGCAAAATGGAACCACCAGCTACTCAAACTTTTATCATGGATAAAAATCTTATAATTAGCAATGCTACCATGCATGGAATCTTTGAGACCAGTTCACATTAGGTAAGGTCTAAGCTGCAATGGTCAGTAATGGATTAATCAAGATAAAGGTACAAAAGGATGATGAATTACTCCGGTGTATTAAGCTGTATTATGGAACTATGCTTACGCAGAGTTCAAACACTACAACACCACCAATAAACATGTAATGCTGACAAGGTGTTACGCAATATTAGATTTAGCATAATGTTGTTATATTGATCGACTTCTAAATATCGACATAAATAAATCTATCTCTGTAGTAACACTACATGCACATTTCTTTTGAAAATTGTATTTCAAAAATCTGCATGTGATATAATCTGCATGTGATATATCTCTCTCTCAATTACTATATAGACTTCAATTATACACATTTGCTATTTCGATCCGAGTTTATCTGGCTTATCTATTTCTCGAAATATGTGTTGGTAAGCTTTCGCTTTAGCCAAGTTGACGAAAATCATATTGATTATTTCAATAACTTGAAAATCGTTTTGATAAAAATAGTTTGTGGATAACAACTATTTTAACATCCTCTAAGAAAGTTTCAATGATTGAAATGAGAGTTTAATTAGAACAAGTAACCATGTTTGGATATAAACATAGTGTGTTCCCACATTTGTGTAAAAGTCCAAAACCGGTAACCTAAATTATGCGTACCCGTACTGGCGGTTGTTGGATATCCGGGTAAGTATGCGTACCCGTACGCATACTGGCAGAAGTTTCACGTCCGTGAATTTCTGCTGGAGTTTGGAAGTAAAAAATAAACTCAATCCGGGTACTTAAGTATGCGTACCCGTTTGCATACTTAAGAAGGTTACTTTCTAAAATCGGTTTGTTCATGAACTAAAATATTTATATAATATAAGGAATGCAATATTTGCAAACCGCGGCTATAATATTCATGAATTGATTCGAGTGAATCAAAATCTATTTTGCTTCAATTATGTCTTGTATACTTCTATGATATCTAAGCAATTGAACAACTCTCTAACTAGTTCATTTGAGTCATTTAAACTAGTTATGGTGAAGATGAATAAGGTTGATATGAAAGTGCTCATATGGCTAGCCATTGGTTAAATATTGTTGAACCGACTAAGTGTACATGTTTAGGTATGGTTACTCAAACCTAAATGAAGGTACATTATATTTGTATATAACAAGCTAAGTTCGATCTAACGGTTGAAAGATAATGGCTTGAATCTACTCATGTTTTCATCTAATGGTGAATATTGAATGCTTTGATTCCAAGGTAACTTAGATTGCAAACCCTGATTTGTAATCTATATAAAGGAGATTTCTAGCAACTGGGAAACCTAATCCCCACACCTCCTATGTGATACTAGTTGTATAAGCTAGAGTCGATTCTCCTTTAACCTTAGGTTTTTCACGAAACCCTGTAGGTTAACGACTTAAAGACTTCATTAGGATTGTGAATCCATACCCAACTATTTTCTATGTAGTTTCCAGATCTAATCTTGCTGTTTTCTATCGTGATTGAGTATAATCGTAAGATTAGCTTGAGATTTATATATTTGATAGACAAGATTGAAAAGTAGTCACAAACACCTTCGTCTCATCGTTTGTGATTCCACAATATCTTGTTTCGTTAATCGATTAAGATTATTGTGAGGTGATTGATATTACTAGGCCGTTCTTAGAGAATATAAGTCCGGGTTATCAATTGGTTCATGTTCACCTTGATTTATCAAAAGACGAAACAAAAACTCGTAGGTATATCTGTGGGAGACAAATTTATCTATTCAATAGAGTTTTTTGTGTGATACAGATTTGTTTATCAAGTCTTCGACTTTGGGTTGTAGCAACTCTTAGTTGTGGGTGAGATCATCTAAGGGAATCAAGTGCATAGTATCCAACTGGGATTAGAGACGTAAGGAACGAAACTGTACCTTGAATCAGTGTGAAATTGATTAGGGTTCAACTACATTCCATACCGAAGTTAGCTTTGTAGTAGGCTAGTGTCTGTAGAGGATTAATACAATGTGGTGTTCAAATCTGGACTAGGTCCTGGGGTTTTTCTGCATAGTTAACAAAACTTCTGGTGTATGTGTTATTTCTTTTCCACATTATATTTTGTTATATAATTGAAATATCATCGGTTGTGTGTTGAATCGGTCAATTGGTAAATCCAACCTTTGGTTGTTGATTAAAATTGATTGATCCTTGAACATTGGTCTTTGGTACCGTTCAAGTTATTTCTCTTATATTCAATCAGGCTCGCAAATTCTTATTTGTTTGATTGAGGATTGAATTGAGAGATTGAGATATAACTCTTTGATATACTTTTTATTAAGATTGAGTCTGACTGTCTAGTTAATTCTCTTGAAAGTATGCTAGAGTTAGTCCATATAGATTGCTAAGTGAAATATTGGGTGAGGAAGTTAGACCCCTGCTTTTTCAATCGGTATCAGAGTAGGCAAACACATTTAAGACCTCATAAGTTTGTGTTTGTAGCGATCTGAATAATGGACAGAAGTGTTATCTCAATAAATCACCAAATCCAGGGATTTCAGAATTCTCTTCCATGACTGATTTAATAAAATCTATAGAAGAAATTCTATCAAAACCTTCTCTAGGTTTAAAATCCCTTGAAGCGATTTTCAGGGCTTGAAAAGAAACTTGAAATATCATCTCTCGATGTTAAGTTATACCTCCAGAAAGAACAAGAATCTATTGACAAGCTAAATCAAGTTATGATGAATAATACTCGTGTTGAGGTTGATATTGATTTACTAATTAGTAAGAGCAATGCTCCTCCTCTGTGTAATCCTCTTGGTTGTATGTATTACAAGAGGATTTTAAATCTCAGTCATCTGACGGTATCACCTCAAAGCATGAATCAGTTCATTGGTCAATTCCTGATACACCGTGTCATGATAATTGTTTTATTTACTGTTGTAAACATGTCAGGATGTCTTCTTACGCCAAAATAGTTTCCCTGTGCAGTACTAAATATTATCTGCAGACACTATTTTTATTAAGTTTTAAAATGAGACATCGGGGAATCAAATTTTTTTGTATCTCTCTAAAGTCTTTTGCAAATCTTGTAAAAACAGATTCTTGGATGTTTCTCAACTTTGTTGAATGCAAAAGTAGTTGGAAAGAAACTCTTTCTTGGTGCCATGGTGAGCAAGACATTGTTCACCTCAAGACAACTTGATGGTGTTAAAAGTGCATACTCACAAATAAATGCCATGTTATGTATACGGTGATGGAAGCACAAGAATTGGGGCACACATATTATGTTGGGTATGATTTTGAATGTCTGGTAACGTTGTAGAATTTGATCGGATTCTTATAAAAAGGTATGTCTCTAAACTTGAGCAAGTTTTATGATGATCTATATACCTTGTGTATCATTCATGTTACCTAACTTGATTTGTGTTTAAGGCCCTTAAATGTTCCGGTTTGAAAATAGTTGTTCGGGATGTTTTGGCCTTCATGGTACACTTCAGGTATGCATACCAGTTTACAAATGAGTTTTTGTAATAAAATCCAGGGAAATTCATTTGCATACCAGTTTTCATATTGAAAATCCATTTGCATACCCGTATGCATACTGGCATGTAGACGTCGATATTCAGTAAACTTGTTTTGGTCGTATCTTCTTCGTCCGAACTCGGAATGACCTCATTCTTTTTGAATTCTCTTCCTATTTGAATTCTCTTCGAAATAGAGATGAGAATTCTTGAATTTGGATGAGTTAAGATTGGTATTTGTCCTATCTTTTGTTTTTAAGTGTTTTGCTCCGTTTCGTCGCACTTGTTCCACTTCTCTTGGACTTGGGCACTTGGATTCTTGAAGTAATACTCTTCTAAGCTCATTTGTAGCTTTTCCAAGAATATTTTTGGTGAATCACAAAGAAGGAAGTTCAAGAATGGACAGTAGTACTCATTGCTATGGGATTCTTGAATATTCACAATCATCTTATGTGAACTATGGTGCATGGTCATTAATGACTTTATATGTTCTTCTTTGTTAAGAAAATCTTTTTATACGCCTTTGGTAGCTATTCTTGGTGTAATTCCATGCGAAAAATATTGATACCCTCCAAGTACAAATCATCTTATATGTGCATTACGAGTTTGTCTCAAAGTCTAGGAAAATTCTTATGAGAATTTATTCTTGTATTTTAAGAAGGATAACTAGGGTTTGAATAGCCATTATTGTGAGTACACATAGCTATTGCCCACATTTTCATCTTGCAATATTTTTAGATTTATTTATTTAAATTCTAAAATTTATTTGGAAGATTTGCAGTATTAATCTTTATGGTTTTACATATTGCAACTTGTTATGGGATATGTGTATTTGCGTCTGTGAACTATGTTTGTCCCATACGTGGTCAAAATTTAAGTCCTTTATATGTCATTATGCAAGTATTGATAAGAGATTGAATGAACTTTTGACAAATAAAAGTTAAGCCTATCATGCCATTATGCAAATATTGATGGAAGATAGGATGAACTTTTGTTTACAAAGATTAAGTCTATTATATGTCATTGTGAAAATAGTAATGAAAAATAGAATGAATCTTTGTGTATTCCACAGTATTGATATTCCCTGATCCATATCATTATGTAAATACTGTGTGGCTCCGTAAGTTCTCTTATGTGAGCATTTCCGATTAAATTAATCATGGGTTCTCTTGTGGTTAACTTAATTGATATTTTTGGATACAAATTCATGTTTCATCTGATTTGTTAATGTCCAAAGAAATCCTTTTTTTCTTGTAAAAGTAAGGTCGTTCTTGTTGTTTTTTCGGGAATGACATTTTATGGGGAGAGTTCTTAATTGAACTTGGGCTTAATTGCCAAATCTTTGTAGGGAGTGCGTCTGTGGAATATTATAGGGGATATCTTGTATATTTATAAACTCCTTGATGAATGCATTTAGTTTCGGCTATATGATTGCATCTACAAAAAGTGGATATATACTTTTGTTTTGGTCATGAAGCATCTCTATGGAAATTTCATTAGGATCCCACAAATTTTCGTACCTTTGCCAATTTTATTGACAAAAAGGGGAGAACTAATGTGTAGTTCACACCATAAATACATATGGTTTTCAGATCATTATGTAAGGGGGAGTGGTTTTTATGTGAGTTGAAGTATTGACTAAGGGGGGAGTGATACATAGCACCATAGTATTGTTGTCAAAGTTGTGATACGATTGAAATTTGATGTTGTGTAATAATACTATGACAATGTATAACAATGATTGAGAGCTATTTTTTTCTTATTATTATAGCTACGGATCTTCAACAACGATGATGCTGAGTTGAACACATTTAGAATCATTGGAGTACTTGGAAGTGACGAATATTTCGAGTAATGTTGAAGAACCAAGGAGATCAAGCATTTGGATGAGAATCTACAAAGTTTATTTATTTTGTATTCCATATGTATTGATAGTTTTGTCACTAAAATTTACAAAGGGGGAGATTGTAGAGCATTGCTATCTCAAGCTTGTTTGTCAAGTTTAGTTTCCAAAACTATAAATCTTATTTTTTATTATACTTATAACTAAATCTCGGATTAGGATAGTAAGTGTAGTTGAGCTTTAGACTCCATGACGTTCATCGAATGAAGACGAAGCACTACTCAAGGGAACTTGTGGAACTTCATCAACAAAAGGTATGTGGAGACTTGAACTTATATATCACTCAAAAGTTTATCTACTCTATCTCTTATTTGAGACAAAAGTCGTATTGCTATATAGACTTCAATTATACACATTTTCTATTTCGAGCGGAGTTTATCTCGCTAATCTATTTCTCAAAATATGTGTTGGTAAGCTTTCGCTTTATCGAAGTTCATCTTTACTCGTGACGAAAGTCATATTGATTATTTCAATAACTTGAAAATCGCTTTGATGAAAATAGTTTGTGGGTAACAACTATTTTAATATCCTCTAAGAAACTTTCAATGATTGAAATGAGCATTTAGAAAAAGTAACCATGTTTGGATATAAACATAGTATGTTCTAACATTTGTGTAAAAGTTCAAAACTGGGAACCTAAATTATGCGTACCCGTAATGGCGGTTGTTGGAAATCAGGGTAAGTATGCGTACCCGTACGCATACTAGCGGAAATTTCACGTCCGTGAATTTCTGCTGGAGTTTTTTTTTTTTTTTTTGAGTAGAAAGGTTAAGCTTTTATTAAAAGAAAAACCAAAATAAAGAGTTTGGAATCACCCGACTTACAGTGGAGAAAGTACATCCAAATTACAAATAGACTGCAATCACCGAACTGTTAGCTATCTATGATAACTTTCCAGTGAGTGATAAGGTCCCTAAAAGGTGTAGTTCTAAACCATTTACTTTCCATACACCAGAGATATATTGAACTCTTCACCTCATTAATGATGACATTTTCCCCTCGAGCAGGTTTGTTGGCCATAAACCGTCTGTTACGCTCTCCCCAAATGACCCAGCATATAGCAAAAAACAGAATGGGCCAAATTTTCCTTCCTCGAGTTTGGAAGGAAAAAAAACTCAATCCGGGTACTTAAGTATGTGTACCCGTTTGCATACTTAAGAAGTTTACTTTCTAAAATCGGTTTGTTCATGAAATAAAACATTTATATAATATAAGGAATGCAATCTTTGCAAACCGTGGCTATAATGTTCATGAATTGATTCGAGTGAATCAAAATCGATTTTGCTTCGATTGTGTCTTGTATACTTCTATGAGATCTAAGAAATTGAACAACTCTCTAACTAGTTCATTTGAGTCATTTGAACTAGTTATGGTGAAGATGAATAAGGTTGATATGAAAGTACTTATATGGATAGTCATTGGTTAACTATTGTTGAACCGACTAAGTGTACACATTTAGGTACAGTTACTCAAACCTAAATGAAGGTACATTTCATTTGTGTATAACAAGAAAAGTTCGATATAGCGGTTGAAAGATATTAGCTTGAATATAATCAGGTTTTCATCTAACGGTGAATATTGAATGCTTTGTTACCAAGGTAACTTAGATTGCGAACCCTGATTTGAAATCTATATAAAGGAGAACTCTATGAACCGAGAAACCTAATCCCCACACCTCTTGTATGATACTAGTTATATAAGCTAGGGTCAATTCTCTTTTAACCTTAGGTTTTTCACGAAACCTTGTAGGTTAACGGCTTAAAGACATCATTGAGATTGTGAAGCCAGACCCAACTATTTTCTATGTAGTTACGTGATCTGATCTTGCTGTTTTCTATTATGATTGAGTATAATCATAAGATTGGATTGAGATTTATATCTCTGGTAGGAAAGATTGAAAAGTAGTCACAAACACCTTCGTATCATCGTTTGTGATTCTACAATATCTTGTTTCGTTAATCGATTAAGATTATTGTGAGGTGATTGATAACACTAGGTTGTTCGTCGAGAATATAAGTCCAGGTTATCAATTGGTTCATGTTCACCTTGATTTATCAAAATACGGAACAAAAACTCGTAGGTATATATGTGGGAGACAGATTTATCTATTCATTAGACTTTTTTGTGTGATATAGATTTGTTTATCAAGTCTTCGACTTTGATCCGTAGCAACTCTTAGTTGTGGGTGAGATCATCTAAGGGAATCAAGTGCATAGTATCCTGCTGGGATCAGAGACGTAAGGAATGCAACTGTACCTTGAATCAGTGTGAGATTGATTAGGGTTATATTCTAGACCGAAGTTAGCTTTGTAGTAGGCTAGTGTCTATAACAGCTTAATAGAGTGTGGTGTTCAAATCTAGACTAGGTCCCGGGGGTTTTCTGCATATGTTTTTTCCTCGTTAACAAAACTTCTGGTGTCTATGTTATTTCTTTTCCGCATTATATTTTGTTATATAATTGAAATATCACAGGTTGTGCGTTGAATCGATCAATAGGTAAATCCAACCTTTGGTTGTTGATTGAAATTGATTGATCCTTGAACATTGGTCTTTGGTACCGTTCAAGTTATTTCTCTTATATTCAATCAGGCTCGCAAATTCTTATTTGTTTGATTGTGGATTGAATTGAGAGATTGAGATATGACTCTTTGATATACTTTTTATTAAGATTGAGTCTGACTGTCTAGTTGATTCTCTTGAAAGTATGTTAGAGTTAGTCCATACAGATTGCTAAGCGAAATATTGGGTGAGGTTGTTAGACCCTCGTTTTTTCATATAGTATATCCCATCATTAGGTTTTTGAACGATTGCTCTCCCACCATACGCTTTCCAATGTAATTCTACAAATAGGTGGTGGAAGACTTAGTATTTTGAAATGTTACCAAAAACCCAAAGTCATTGTATAGATTCTTGAATATTCGAATTTATCAGCCATCAATTAGAGCTGTATCACACCCCAAAACTTTTTACTAGATGTAATCACTTCAAGGGCATAATCGCTCTTTCCATGTTGAAAAGCTCATTAATCAAACTACAAACAATCTGTAGATTACAACCATAACTCCTTGATCAATTTACTAAACTTTGTTGATTAGCATCACAACCCTCTTTAAATTATAGCTTAAAAATACATCCCATCATGAGCTAATAGAACATAACAATAGCCGAATTCATCTTCGAAAACAAAGTAATTGGACTCAATAGAAGACTGAAGGATCAATCACTGTGAAGTAATTTTTTAGGGTTTCTCTAAGCACTAAACTAATGTGAATAACAAAATCGATCTCCACATGTTTATGGGTATATGATTTAATGTATTTGGTAAAGAAAAAACATAGAATGAGGGAGAAATTTGAGTATCAGCGAGAAAATGACGGAAACCCCTAAAATCATACATTAAGAACTGAGAAGAAAAAAGAAGAAGAAGGTTTTTACGAAACTTACCTTATCAAATAGAGTATTTTTATTGATCATAGATTATGGTTTCATGGACAAAAAATGAGAGAAATTGGAAAAGAGACTCGCATGTAGGGTATCAGAGAAATATTTCAGTTGAAAAATGAAACATTTCTTTTCGTTAAGATATGGAGCATTGATTACGTAGAGGTGGGCCAACAAAGAAATACGTGTATGGGCTGTCGTAGGCTCAACAAATTAATAAATATATTTCCCACTAATTAAATGGTAATATAGCGGCAGTAAGAGATCGTTCCCACAGAGAGTTGTGGAATTGATAGGTTATTTGAAATAGCAAAATAAAGTAAATAACAAAGGGGGATTGGTTTTAAGATAATAAAGAGACAATAAGAAGAAAGGGATGATTAAGGAATCCTTCGCCGTTACCAAGCAATAGCTGGATTAATATACTTATCTATTGTTCGTAAGAACCATTCATCATCAACCGTAGATTAGCAGCTAGCTCAGTGCTATCCCCAAAACTCCTTATACCACGGATACGGAAGCTCTCCAAAATCAGATTCTATCCAACCGAACCACCAAGTAGTAGCTCACTCAAGGTCTAATCCAATCGAATGTTTTAAGCTTTGTGAATTAGGTTAATCCCAGTAGTTAAAATCTTAGCTCAAGGTTTACTTGATGGTGTTGTCTTCACACACAATTCCTCCATATAATCCCTCTGTAAGGTCTCGCGATTTCTACTTGTGTAGAGAGTTATTCGACAATTACTTATCTCCTAATCACCACTAGCAATAGAATGATCAATAAACTAATCTAGTTGTGCACCCAAATCAATCTAAGAATCAACCATAAACCCTATATATAATGAAAACAAACGATGATGATAAAAACCTCAAATAGACTTGTATTATTAATAAAGCTTCACGCTTGGAACATTGAATTCATCCTTAATCAACAAAGGATTTAGCTACTCATATTACAAAGAATAATAATAATGGTGGTTTCCCCCTAAAGGGGTAAACCCTAGGTTTTGATATAGAACTTGTGATATGAGATTTGATATGATATGATGTCTCTTTACATAACCTAATACCTTTTTATAGATTTACATTGCTTGGTCTCCAAGTATTTAGTTCGGTTCAAGAACCCGACCCGAAAACACGAACTAGCGACCCCAAATGTGCCCTTAGGCCTTCCAAGGAGTTTATACATGTTTTCCACTTGCTAAGTTCGCAAACCCAATCTGCAAACTTCAAATTCCAATAGATATTTTCGGAATTTAAGTATGAAACCCGTCCGCGAACTTTACTGTCTTCGGTATTCAATAAAAGCTCGTTTTGGCCACAACTTCTTCATCCGAACTCGGAATGACCTCATTTTTTTATATTTCAATTCTATTCAAGATGATGATGATAAATCTTTAATTTGAATGAGTTAAGATCGGTATTTGGCTCTTCTCTTGATTTTGAGTGTTTTGCTCCTTTTAGTCGCACTTCTTCCACTTCTCTTGGACTTGGGCACTTGGATACTTGGAATTCTTCTCTTCTTATATCTTTTCAGCACTTTGTATCTCCTTTTTGGATGATTCACCTATTAGAGGTACATAAGAGAAAAAAAGAGTAATAATACGAGCACATGCAAGAATAATAGCTTAAACAAGTATGAAATGGACACTAAAATCATATGAATTATGCACTTATCAAATTCCCCCACACTTATCCTTTGCTAGTCCTCGAGAAAACTAAAATAAAATAGTCCTAAATACAACATCTCCATGTCGTCGAGAATACGGTTACACTTAGCATGTATAACAAGCCTTTAAACCCCTAGGTGTCCCTAGTGGACGAGTTATAGTCTCGTGAGGGCTTACAAGTGGTATACCCACAAAACCTACTCCAATCTCTCGCCTTGGAAGAACCACTAAGGATAGACACAAAGTAATATCCAAATAATTAGCTTGCATATGTCCTTCAGCTGCAAACATCCCACATACATTCTAATCATCACACACAAGCAATTACTCACGTGTGACATTCAACTTTATTGCAAAACTATCCTAAGATAGTCATCGTACTTGTTGCAACGTTTGTCACAACACTCACATACTGAAATCACATGGATAGATAAGAAAATGGAAATAGAAAAGTGAAGTGAAGTGTGCAAATGTTGACAAAAGTGAAAGATGTTACCCACAATACTTGTATGAATATCGTCAAAGGATTCTTATTTATAGCGCAATAGTTGAGAGAAGCACCCATTTAACTCGACCACATGATTAGATACTCTAAGCGCATGTTCCTTTTCAGCAAGTACATGATAGTTGCCTTGGATCCTGCATTCCACGCTTGTTTAGGCGACGGAGATAGGGACAACATTTCACACATACTGCTATCAAAGTGTCAAGAACCTCATCAATAGTCTTTTGAATTGCTATATAATGATGATGTGGTTTTTATTTTCATCGACTACATGATTATCCGCGATTCCAGACCTATCATTTATTAGTGTCGATAAATGAAGAGGAGCCTTATATATATAATTTTCTTTTCTTTTTCTATTTCTTTTTCTTTTTTCCTTTTTTTTCCCAGCTCACTCTTACTGAGTGTAAGACAATTGTCTTATGGGGCTTTCAAATACTCAACCAATGATTACCTTGCTACAACATCCACGACAGTATCAGGATCCCACCAAATCACTTTAGAGAAACATAAAACTGCAAAAAAAAAAAAAGTGATTCAGTAATTAATTGCGAGGATGAATCTTTCAAATGACTACCATAGCATGGTTTTGCATTCAATTATGAATGTATATAATTAAGGATTGTAGAATGACAAAATGGAACTCAATCTATAGCCGTAAGAACTGTTCAACCTGAAAAGGTTTAGAGTGTCATCCTAAATAGCTCATAATTAACTCCAAAAGATGAAGTCTCAAGAATGCAAGTAATCTATTTATTTATTTTATATGCAAACCAAATATGCTTAACTACTCCCCCACACTTAAACTCAACATTGTCCTCAATGTTCAAAACTGAAAATTCTGATTTCTGACATAACAGCCTTGAAAAACTTGAAAACTGTACCAATGGGTAGGGAAATAGGAAAAAAACCCTAAATGAAAGTTGTTTGCTTATGTCTTTTCTATAACGTGACAAAAGGGAACAGTGTTTTGATAAATGGTATGACTTTGATGGCCTCCGGACTGACTATCATGCAATCTAAAAAAGTTCAAGAAAAATACCGAAACTCAAATTTCCAGGCCTATCGCTCCAACTTAACAGACTCCAAATTCAGATTTTCTTATTGGAAAAGAAAGGTATGTCTGTCCTATTTAAAAGTTGGGGTCAAACACTCAAATCAGACTTCGTATGAAGTCTCGAGAGCTATTTTCGTGACAACTGCGTAGTCAGAATTTTCTGACGAGAATTCGTCAAAAATTTCATTATAGATATATGACTTTGTAAAATATAAGATGAGAAAGCAAGATATGATATGAAAAACTAAGAAAATTAAAAACAAAAGGAATAGAGATACAAAACCGATGGGTTGCCTCCCACGCAGCGCTTGGTTTAACGTCGTCAGCCCAACATTATTATTATCGTCCGTACACCAATAATCTGAAAATTTGGTAATCCTACCAGACAACAATCTGCAATTCAAACAATAGCTTCAAAAAAACATTAGTTCAAAATATAAATATTGAAGCTATCACTTTATTGAAGTTTCCCCCATACTTAGTTCTTTCTATACTCGGAAGTGGAATTCGGGAACTTCAAAAGGTTCAAAAGGTTCCTTAGAGAACATAGAATTCGGGAATCCTTAGAGAACATAGAATTCGGGAACTTCAAAAGGTTCCTCAGCTTGGTGAACCTGCACAATACTAGAATCAAACACATCAAGTGGTGGATACTTAGAAGCAAAATAATCCGTTAAAATTTTTGAAGCACACAACTCCAATCCTAAGTGAGGTATTTTCTTAAGAGTCGGGTTAACAACTCTTTCAGGAACTACTTCAATTGGATGGAAAGGATCAATAGTGAAAAAGCGGGGGTCTAACAACCACACCCAAAATTTCGATTAACAATCTGTATGGACAACTCCGAGTTACTTTCTAGAGAATCAACTAGACTCAATCAATAGAAAATATCTCAAGGAGTTATTATCTCAATCTCTTAATTTGATTTACTCAAGCAAATAAAATCTGCGAATCTTAATCAAAGAGAGATAACTTGGATGGTACCAAAGACCAATATCCAAGTGTCAATCAATTTAAATCAACAACCAATAAGGTCGGATATTCTAATTGATTGAACAACACACAACCTGTATTATTTCAATTATATAACAAAATATAATGCAGAAAATAAATAACACAGATACCAGAATTTTGTTAACGAAGAAACCGCAAATGCAGAAAAACCTCGGGACCTAGTCCAGATTAAACATACACTATAATAAGCCGCTACAGACACTAGCCTACTCCAAGCTAACTTCGTCTGGACTATAGTTGAACCCTAATCAATCTCACAGTGATCCAAGGTACAGTTATGCTCTTACACCTCTGATCCCAGTAGGATACTGCTCACTTGATTTCCTTAGCTGATCTCACCCACAACCAAGAGTTGCTACGACCCAAAGTCGAAGGCTTTAATAAAAAAATTTGTATCACACAGAAAAGTCTACAGTAATAGATAAATTCGCCTCCCACGAATAAACCTACAAGTTTTGTTCCGTCTATTGATAAATCAAGGTGAACAGGAACCAATTTATAAAACCAGACTTATATTCCCGAAGAACAACTCAGCTTTATCAATCACCTCACAATAAACTTAATCGCCGCAGCGAAGAAGATTATTGAGGAATCACAAACGATGAGACAAAGTGTTTCTGACTACTTTTATATCTTGCCTATCAGAGATAGAAATCTCAAGCCAATTATTACAATTGTACTCGTACGATAGAAGATGCAAGATCAGATCACACAACTACGACAAAAGTAGTATCGGTCTGGCTTCACAATCCCAATGAAGTCTTTAAGTCGTTAACCTGGTTTTAGAAGAAGAAACCCAAAGGTTAAAGGAGAAAAAACTCTAGATTAGCAAACTAGTATCACACAGAATGTGTGGGGATTAGGTTTCCTAGTTGCTAGATTTCTCCCATATATAGTCTTTCAAATCAGGGTTTGCAATCAATGTTAGCTTAATAACAAAGCATTCAATATTCACCATTAGATGAAAACCTGATTAGATTCAAGCTAATATTTATCAACCGTTAGATCGAAAACATAGCTTGTTATACACACTTGTAATGCATGTTTCTAGGCTTGTGTAACCGTACCCAAACTTGTACATTAGTTGGTTCAACACTAGTTAACCAAATGGTTAGCCGTATGATAACTTTCATATCAACCATATTCTTCTTCACCATAACTAGTCCAAATGACTCAAATGAACTAGTTAGAGAGTTGTTCAATTGCTTAAATCTTTATGTACTACACAAGACACAATTGAAGCAAAAACGATGTGATTCACTCGAATCGATTCATGAACTATAAATCCAAGGTTTGCAATAACGTTCCTTAGTTTATTAAGATAAGTTCACATAAATCGTCTTTAGACATAACCTACTCAAGTTCGCGCACTAGGTTCGCGGAATTAAGTTCCCGAATGGAGTTCACAAACTCCGGCAGAAATTCTCGGTAGAGAACTTCCGCCAGTTCGCGGACTGAGTTCGCAGACTGAGTTTGCGGACTGAAGCTCACGCACTACACCGGTTTCACTTGATCAATAAAGTTCGCAAACTTCGGTTCAAGCAATAAGGACTTATACATATATGTGTTTCCACAACAATTCTTATATCCTCCCATGGTTATATTGAAATGAGAATGTTCGCCAGTTCGCGGACTGTGTGTATGGAAAGATAATTTTTTGATCTAACGGTTGAGAGATATTAGCTTGTATCTAATCAGGTTTTCATCTAACGGTGAATATTGAATGCTTTGTTACTAAGCTAACATTGATTGCAAACCATGATTTGAAAGACTATATAAGGGAGAACTCTAGAAACTGGGAAACCTAATCCCCACACATTCTGTGTGATACTAGTTTGCTAAGCTAGAGTCGATTCTCCTTTAACCTTTGGTTTTCTTCTTCTAAAACCAGGTTAACGACTTAAAGACTTCATTGGGATTGTGAAGCCAGACCGATACTACTTTTCTTGTAGTTGTGTGATTTGATCTTGTTGTTTCTATCGTACGAGTACAATTGTAATAATTGGCTTGAGATTTCTATCTCCAATGGGAAAGATATAAAAGTAATCACAAATATCTTCATCTCATCGTTTGTGATTCCACAATATCTATTTTCGCTGTGTCGATTAAGATTATTATGAGGTGATTGATAAAACTGAGCTGTTCTTCGGGAATATAAGTCTTGTTTTAATGATTGGTTCCTGTTCACCTTGATTTATCAAAAGACGGAACAAAACTCATAGGTTTATTCGCGGGAGACAAATTTATCTATCTTGTAGACTTTTCTGTGTGAGACAAATTTGTTTGCTAAAGTCTTCGACTTTGGGTCGTAGCAACTCTTGGTTGTGGGTGAGATCAGATAAGGGAATCAAGTACGTAGTATCCTGCTGGGATCATAGGCGTAGGAGCATAATTGTACCTTGGATCAGTGTGAGATTGATTGGGGTTCAACTACAGTCTAGACCGAAGTTAATTTGGAGTAGGCTAGTGTCTGTAGCGGCTTTATACAGTGTATGTTTAATATGGACTAGGTCCCGGGGTTTTTCTGCATTTGCGGTTTCCTCGTTAACAAAATTATGATGTTTGTGTAATTTCTTTTCCGCATTATATTTTTATATAATTAAAATAATACAGGTTATGCGTTATTCAATTGATTATACTATCCGACCTATTGGTTGTTGATTTAAATCGATTGACACTTGGATATTGGTCTTTGGTACCATCCAAGTTATCTCTCTTTGATTAGACTAGCGAATCATATTTTCTTGAGTAAATCAAATTGATAGATTGAGATAATAACTCCTTGAGATATTTTTTATTGATTGAGTCTAGTTGATTCTCTAGAAAACAACTCGGAGTTGTCCATATAGATTGCTAATTGAAATATTGGGTGATGTTGTTAGACCCCCGCTTTTTTAGTTGGTATCAGAGAAGTCAAACACATTCAAGACCTTACAAGTCTGTGTTTATAGCGATCTGACTCTATGGATAGAGGTGCTATCTCAATAAATGTACAACCAGTCTTCGATGGCACTAATACTCCCGTTGATGCAGTTGGAGATGTAAATGTTCCAAAGAATATTGCAGAATACACTCCTGCAGAGATTCTTGTTGCAAAGCAAAACTTAGACTGTTTGAATGCAATTATACATGCCATTACCCCAAATCTTCAGCACCATGTGTCTAACTGCACTAAGTCGCAAGAAGCTTGGGATATCTTAGCAACCGTATTTAAAGGAAACACCAGTGAAAAGGAAGCTAGGCTTCAAAACCTTAGTTCCGATTGGGAAAACCTTCGTATGGCATATGAAGAAACATTTGATGGGTTTAATCACAAAGTGTCTGAAATTATTAATGCATCTTTTGCATTGGGTAACACTATTCCTGAAAAGGACATTGTGATGAAAATTCTCAGATCATTGCCACCTAGATACGATGCTAAGAAGCATGCCATCGTTGAGGGAAATAACCTAAATAATCTCTCCAGAAACACGTTGGTTGGAAAGCTTACGATATTTGATCATGGACATTCATCCAAATCTAAGGATGTTGCGTTCAAAGCACTAAAGGACACTAAATTACTTGATAAAAGTAAAAAAAGTGTATATCTCTGAAGATGATCACTCTGAGATAGATTCATCAGATGGAGATCTTGACAAATCAGTCTCTATGATCACAAGACAGTTTAGGGATCTTCTATTGAAGAGAAGTAAATGGTTCTCCAGAGATAAGACTAAGGCATCAGTCAAACCTCATAACCGTGTTCCTCCTAAAAACAGGGATATTGATAAGACTGATGATGAGGATATGCCTCAGTGCTTTAATTGTAAGTGATTTGGTCATTTTGCCAACGAGTGTCCAAATCTTAGAAAATACATTGGAACAAATGTCTTGCAGCAACTCTTGATAAAATGTCTGACAGCTACGACTCTAATGAAGACGGGAAATCAAGTGTTGCACTTCTTGGTGAAAATATTAATTTTGAATAATTGTAGCAATACACATAACAATTTTGATATTCTTTCAGAAGATAATCCAACCATTCTGGAAGAAGAAGTTGACCCTTTTCTTGGAAACATTGTTTATAATGTCTCAAGATCCACTTTCTGCCTAGCCGCGTGCATAATTCAGAAGCCTGATTATTATCCAAGTGTGACGTGCTCATATTGTGCATTAAATGGACATGAACTCTCAAGGTGTTACAAGTTCAAACAAAAACAAAGACACGTCAACAAACTTCAACGAAGAGCAAATCATTTATCAAGAAAGCTCAAACTTGCTCAGAAGACCGCAGAGGTATGTAATATTTTATCTTTGTCTAAGAAGTTAGTTTCTAAGGAAAAATCAAGACCATTTGAAAAAAAAATATGGTCAAACCGTTTTGATAGACCGAGTTCTGTGGATTCCTCTCAAGAGGAAATTGGTGGACAAATTGTTGTTCACCACAGCACAACTCAATTGTGTTGTGTCTAAAATCGTGTCTCATGTGCCTGATCAAAAAAGACAATGATTTTGTATCTCTCGGGCTTTAGGAAAAGTTTTGTTTCTTATTTTCTTAGTTTTGTCTTATTTTTGTCTATCAAACAAAAGAAAAAGGGTACTATCGACAATTCTGCTCTTTATAGGGATAAGAGTTGATCGTCCACGAACCTGTTTTAGGTTTCGAACCCTACATTCCTTTTCCTTCTCTAAATCCTCTCTTTATCTTAAGACTACTTGTTGAGCTAATTGTGAATTCCTCTCACAAACCCATATGCTTATGGACGCTCCAGGAATGATGTCTTCTGATGAAAAAGAAGGTAATGTGATTGTTAAGCCATCAATCATGAAGGAAAAAGAAAAATCTCCATTGCCTCCAACCTTGAAAAGAAAAATAAGGAATATGAGGAAGCCAAGAGTTGTTCCTTCAAATTCTCAGAAGTTTTCTAATATTCTTGATGTTTTGAAGGAGCTAAGAAAGGAGATTCAACAAATAAAGGCTTTTATGTAAAAGACTCATGAGATTCAGAAGGCCCTGGTTCGACAACAACAACCAAGAAGGTTCATCGATATAAAATCCTTCCTCAATGAACCTTAAGTTCCCATGGCTGTCGACGACAAGGAGTTCAGGAACGATAATGAATTCTTTAAAGGTCTTAATGTCTAGTAAATCTTCTATGGTTCTTATTTTGTTTAGAAGAATAACTAGTATTTTGGAATAGCCATTATTGTGATTACACATATCTATCCAATGTTTTCATCTTCTTCTTATTTTTAGATTTTTTGGTTTAAAAATTCTAAGTTTTTTTGGAATATGATGGTTGCAGTATTAATCTTTATGATTTTATATATTGTAATATTTTGATGGGATATGTGTGTTTACGTCCGTGAACTTGATTGTCCCATATTTTATGAAAATTAAAGTCGTTCGCGATGAATAGACTTTTGACAAACACAAAATTTTATTTTATCAGAAAGGATGAATAGACTTTTTGATGAATATACTTTTGACATATTTTATCAAAAAGGATCTATTCATATTTTATCAAAAAGGATGAATAAACTTTTGACAAACACAAAATTTAAGCCTATATTGTCAATTGTTGATGTAAGATAGGTTAAAATCTTTTGTGATTCAAGGATTATGTATATTGTGTGTCATTGTGCAAATGGTGATGGAAACATATAATGAATCCTTGTGTTATCCACGGTATAGATTCTTATTGATCCATTTTTTTATGTATTACCGTGAAGGCTCCATTGTGTATCTCATGTTGAGCACGATACAACTAAGTCGATTTCTTATTGGCATGGTTGGTTGTTCCATGAGATGCTATATGTTGAGCATTAAGAACTAAATTAATCAACTTGTGTGGTTATTTAGTTTGTATTCCATAAGTTTTCTTATGTTGAGTACATGTACGGTTAAGGTTGTCATGTTATGATAATCTTAGCCGGGGTTTCATAATCTCTTGTGATGAGCCCAAATGAACTAAATCAATCATCTAGTATGGTTATTTAGTTAGCACTCCGTAAGTTCTTCTTATGTCGAGTGTGTCCAATGAAATTGATTACTCTTGTAATTAGTTTGGTTGAGTATGACAATTAGATTATTTGCAAGTTCTCTTGTGATTAATTTAATTGACTTTTTAAGTCTCCATAAGTTTACTTGTGTTGAGCATATTTAGTCAAATTAATCTTGGTTCGCTGTGGCTAATTTGATTGAATATTTCTTGTTTGATTCCAAATTCATACTTGTATGTAATCTGTTGAGTCTAAAGAAATCCTTCTTTTCTTTTGAAATTAAGGTTGCTCTTGTTGTTCTTAGGGAATGCCATATAATGGGGGAGAGTTCTTTTGAACTTGTGCTTAATTTCCAAATCTTTGTGGGGAGTGCGGCTGTGGAATATTATAGGGGTTATCTTGCATCTTTATAAACTCCTTGATGAATGCATTTAGCTTCGGATTTATGATTGCATCTAAACAATATGATACACATTTACCTTTGGTCATGAAATGTCTCTTACGAAAATTTCATTAGGATCCCGTTCTTGTACCTTTGCCAATTTTATTGACAAAAATGTGGAGAATTAACTGTAGTTCACACTACAAATACATATGGTTTTCGGATCATTATGTAAGGGGGAGTGGTTTCCATGTGAGATGGAGTATTGACTAAGGGGGAGTGAAGTATCACCATAGTATTGTTGTTGAAGTTGTGATGCAATTTGACTTTGACGCTGTGTAATAATGCTATGACACTGTGTAATAATGCTATGACACTGTATAAAAATGATTGAGAACCGAAGCTTTTCTCATTGTTATAGCTACGGATTTTCAACAACAATGATGCTACACTTACAACCTTTGGGATCATTGGACTACTTGGAAGTGACGAAGATTTCGAGTATTGTTGAAGATTAGACATGTGGAATAGTAGCTACAAAGTGTATTTATATATTTTTTGTATTCCATATGTATTAATAGTTTTGCCACTAAAATTTACAAAGGGGGAGATCGTTAGAGAACTGCTCGGTCGAACTCGCATGCGTTGCTATCTCAAGCATATTTGTCAATGTTAGTGATCAAAACTATAAAGTCTTGATTTCTAGTCTACTATAACTAAGGTCTCAGACTAGGATAGAAAGTGTAGTTGAGCTCAAGAACTCCATGGAAATCATCATACAAGAAGAAGGACTAGTCAAGGACCCAGTGGATCTTTATCGACTAAAAGGTATGTGGAGACTTAAACTTATCTATCACTCAAAAGTCTATCTACTCTATCTCCTATCTTGAGACAAAAGTCGTTTTACTATATAGACTAAAGATATGCACATGTGACATTTCGAGCTGAGTATATCTCGCTTATCTATTTTTCGAAATATGTGTTGGTAAAGATTTTGCTTTAGCCAAGTTCATCTTTGCCTAGTGACGAAAGTCATGTTATGTTTCAATCACTTTGGAAATTGCTCTGACGAAAACTAGTTTGTGAATAACAACTATATGACATCCTCTGAGAATGTTTCAATGATTGAAATGAGAGTTTAGACAATATAACCGTTGGGGGATATAAACATTATTGTGGTAACACATATATGTATAAGTCCGTAGCAATTGAACCGAAGTTTGCGAACTTTGTTGATAAAGTGAAAACCGTAACTTGAGCAGTCAACCCAGTCCGCAAACGTGCATAGTTCTCGAACCCGAGAATTTCTGCTGGAGTTGTAGCTCGGTTTCAGTCTGCGAACTGACGGAAGTTCTCGAACCCGAGAATTTCTGCTGGAGTTTGTGAACTCCAACCGGTTATATGAGTCCGCGAACTTGAGTGGTTATGTCTAAAAACGATGTTCATGAACCTATTTAAATTATCTAAGGAAATCTATTGCAAATCGTGGCTTTATAGTTCATGAATCAATTCGAGTGAATCATAGCGTTTTTGCTTCAATTGTGTCTTGTGTAGTACATAAGATGTCATAGCAATTGAACAACTCTCTAACTAGTTCATTTGAGACATTTGGACTAGTTATGGTGAAGAAGAATATGGTTGATATGAAAGTTATCATTTGGATAACCATTTGATTGACTAATATTGAACCAACTATTGTACACGTTTGGGTACGGTTACAAAAACCCAAAATCTTCAAGTACATGTGTGTATGGAAAGCTAAGTTTTCGATCTAATAGTTGAGAGATATTAGCTTGTATCTAATCAGGTTTTCATCTAACGGTGAATATTGAATGCTTTGTTACTAAGCTAACATTGATTGCAAACCCTGATTTGAAAGACTATATAAGGGAGAACTCTAGCAACTGGGAAACCTAATCCCCACACATTCTGTGTGATACTAGTTTGCTAAGCTAGAGTCAATTCTCCTTTAACCTTTGGTTTTCTTCTTCTAAAACCAGGTTAACGACTTAAAGACTTCATTAGGATTGTGAAGCCAGACCGATACTACTTTTCTTGTAGTTATGTGATATAATCTTGCTGTTTCTATCGTACGAGTACAATTGTAATAATTGGCTTGAGATTTCTATCTCCGATTGGCAAGATATAAAAGTAATCACAAACATCTTCGTCTCATCGTTTGTGATTCCACAATATCTTTTTTCGCTGCGTCGATTAAGACTATTATTGTGAGGTGACTGATAAAACTGAGTTGTTCTTCGGAAATACAAGTCTGGTTTTATTGATTGGTTCCTATTCACCTTGATTTATCAAAAGACGGAACAAAACTCATAGGTTTATTCGTGGGAGAAGAATTTATCTATCTTGTAGACTTTTCTGTGTGAGACAGATTTGTTTGCTAAAGTCTTCGACTTTGGGTCGTAGAAACTCTTGGTTGTGGGTGAGATCAGCTAAGGGAATCAAGTGTGCAGTATCCTGCTGGGATCAGAGGCGTAGGAGCATAACTGTACCTTGGATCAGTGTGAGATTGATTGGGGTTCAACTACAGTCCAGACCGGAGTTAATTTGGAGTAGGCTAGTGTCTGTAGCGGCTTAATACAGTGTATGTTTAATCTGGACTAGGCCCCGGGGTTTTTCTGCATTTGTGGTTTCCTCGTTAACAAAATTCCAGTGTCTGTGATATTTCTTTTCCTTATTATATTTTTATATAATTGAAATATATAGGTTGTGCGTTGTTCAATTGATTAGAATATCCGACCTATTGGTTGTTGATTTAAATCGATTGACACTTGGATATTGGTCTTTGGTACCATCCAAGTTATCTCTCTTTGATTAGACTCGCGAATCATATTTGCTTGAGTAAATCAAATAGAGAGATTGAGATAATAACTCCTTGAGATATTTTTTATTGATTGAGTCTAGTTGATTCTCTAGAAAACAACTCGGAGTTGTCTATACAGATTGCTAATCAAAATATTGGGTGAGGTTGTTAGACCCCCGCTTTTTCAGATATGACTTCATGCTCTACTTTCACAAAAAAAAAAAAAAAATGGTTACTGCATGTTATTCAAAGAAAACATGAAAATAATGAGGACGTGGAAGCATATGAATTAGTTTCAATAGGAAATAAAGGTGATTTGTTATTGTCCGACATGATTAAAGGACTTCCGATTCATGTTTGTTAGTTTTGTGTCTGCAATTTGGATTTTCTGTATATTGTATTCCAGGATTTTATAGATTGTATTGTTTGTGAACACGTAAATTACGCAGGTATCTACATGTCCTCAAACAATGTTCGCACACACCGAAGTTCACGGGTTGGATATAACGTACATAGAAAAATAGTGTGTACACTGATTCATCGACTCTGAGTCTTCCGACTCGTCCTTGTCTTATCGAGTATTTAACACACAGTGCATAGAAAATGATAAGCAACCTCGGAACGAACGTAAAATACGGAATGCAAATAGTATAGTGTAGGTTGCACAATGTAAAGAACATAATATAAAGTGCGTAATATAAAGTGCGTAATGTAAAGGAGACAAATAATTACGTGGTTCAGCACTAAGGCCTACATCCACGGGGTAAAAGGAAGGTTTCATTATGTATTGATTGATTACAAACTTAGTCAAATATCTTTAGGGGTTCTCACTGAGGCAGCAGGATTTTGGGCATTACTTACTCTTCCTAATTCTCTCTCCCCCTTTATCCTTCTTATCGACTTGCCCCTCTCTCTTAGTGAGGAGGGGTATTTATAGGGATTCCACGTGGGGTCCACCGATGGAGCCGTTGTAATCTTATCCTCTTGTGTTTTGTGCCAACACGCAGAGTCTTCGGTTATTATGAGGCTCTCCCTTCGTTTCTTCGTTGTTGCCGAAGAGGTATGCTCGCTTTTTCTGCTGGTGGGCTGACGCGTGTGCTGCCCCAGGTGTTTAATGCGGGTGGTTGGGTATTTCTGCACGCGTCAGACCACGGTATCCTGCCCCTGTCTTGTCCGTGTCAGTCGGTTGGGCCCTGACCGTAGATCTGAGATTTCTCTCGAGATGGGATAAAGCGGATCCGAGGGTGTATTGGGTCCAACGCAGTGGTGCTTTGTTCCCGTACTCCTTCATTTGTAGCCATTAGATCTACTAGATGAGGGCCCCTTCCTGCTGGTACACGTTTCTTGGCTGTATCGATGTGGCATCGTCTTTTGATGCCCTTCGTCATATGCTCTCCACGTGTTCATCCGAGGACACGTGGCGAGTGGCGGAATTATGTACTTACAATTTTCCCATTTTCTTCTGACTTAAGTCGTCAGTTGAAGTGAGAGGAAAACCGTCACATATTCCCCACTCGCCCAATAACTTCCCCTTGATTTTAGGGCGCGTTTCTCACTAAGCAATAACTTCTTGCAATAACTCCCCCTTGGGAGAAGGGACAGTTTCAGATTTCTTGGATATTTAAGGGGGAAGAGAATGTGAAATAAATTTCATTCTCTGTTGATTCTTCTTTCCCCCTGAAAATTCTTCTATTTTGTTTGGACGCCATTAACTGCTGCTACTACTAATCTGTCTTGAATACGACCCATCCTTGATCTCATGTGCTCGTTCTTCGTTGTTGTAGGTAAGAGGTTAACCTTTGGTATTTGTTTATCTATTATCTGTCCCTTCTCTGCTGCTGTCTCGTTATCCTTGCGATGAAGAACACATATACAAAGTATACTTGCCCTTGTTCTTCATTTGCAAGGGTTACAAGTTTCTGGTTGGGGAGCGCCTTCCTGTTTTATAAGTTAGCTAGGGTTTTCATATTCCTTAGAATTTTCAACTTTTTGATCTTTATTTGTGGTTCTGCGGAATCTACTATTTGTTTGTATATCCGTAGATATGGCTGATCGTCCGCGGGCTCATTACCAAACTCCGTCGTCTAGTCCTCCCAGATCTCATCCGCGCAGAAACCCGGATATATCTCCGCCCGGAGGTTTTAGGGATTCGCACGTGGATCTTCGTTCTCAGAGGGCTTCGTCCTCTTCCGGTCACCGGCATTCTTCGAGGAAGGGAGATACTCCGAGGGGTCCCCCTGGCTCTAGATATGCTGCTACCCGCGCTTCTTCTCGTCCGCGTGACGAACCTAGAAATACGCAGGGTGTCCCTCGTGACGAAGATTTGGAGGCTCGTCCCCTTCGTTCTTCAGTTCCGTCGGTGTTACGGGAGAATCCTCTTCCTCCTCCTCCGACGATCCCCTCGAGAGGAAAATCTGTTAAGGTTGGTGCTTCGAAGGTTGAACCGCCTAAGAGTGTGCCTTCGAAAAGGAAGGTCCTGGAAACGAGCCCTTCAAAAGACTCCGCGCAGGACCCTCTTGATGAGGAGGATGCTGCGCTGGTTATTCGAAGCGTCCCGGTTGGGAAGAAAAGAGTTACCTTCAAACACGTTGATCTGGAAATGTTTAAAGAGAAGCATGAGCTCCAAGCTTTTGATGTCCTATTCTATGCCCCTGATGATGACATTACTTATGATCTCATCTCGAGATACCAGTTCGACGAGTTTCATTGGTTGACTACTGTGGGGGCCTTTGAAGCGGGCCTTATGCTGCCTTTGTACAAGTCAGGTGATTCTTTTTACTACGTCGTGTTGGCTGGTCGCGAGGGTTCCTCGATGAATACCCATAGTCGTTCTGTATCTCAGTTGACTGGGAATTATCTTCGTGCCCTGAAGGAGTGCTATCTTCGCAGCAAGGGAGAGACGATGATGACTTGTTATACCCCTGATCCTGCTGAGATGGAATGGTATACCCCTCAGAATTTCAATAATTCTTTCGGGGATTATGTCAACAGCAGGAACCGTAAGCCGTGGAGTGTGAGCCTTCGTAATATTGCTGCCTCCCATGGCGAGATTCGTCTTTTAAGCGAGGTTAGTGATGCAAAGTTGAAGTATGTTCCTGGTACTGAAGGGTCTGCTAATAAGAAACTTTTTCCTTCTCGTGAGAGGATAAAGCGCGATCATGACTATGAGTGGCATGCCACCGTTATCGAGATTGTTGGTCCGTGGGCTTGGGGTTGGATTCCAGGTCCCGATGGGTGGCGTCCTACTGTTGGTAGCGTTCCTCGTGAGGTTCCTCCTCTTCGTTATGGAAATTTCTGCCCCTGGCATTTGAATTTTTAAGGTATGAATTTTCCCTATGACTTTGATGTTGTTGATGCTGACGAGGAGAGTTTGGGTGCTGCCCATGCGGCTGTGAAGGTGCGGATCCTTTATTCCTTTGGTTGCCCCTTCTTTTTCTTTACTCAAAAGGAAATATTTTGAGTCAAGTAAAGAATGTCGATCTGATTCTCTTATTTCTCTGTAGGGGACAAAGAAAAGGAGGATTGGTCCG
Organism: Papaver bracteatum; assembly: GCA_023529315.1. Taxonomy (NCBI): domain Eukaryota; kingdom Viridiplantae; phylum Streptophyta; class Magnoliopsida; order Ranunculales; family Papaveraceae; genus Papaver; species Papaver bracteatum. The sequence continues at coordinate 2,555,219 of JAJJWX010001315.1, forward strand.
AAGCGCTCTTCTATCCTTGTTGTTGATGAGACAAAGTTCCAAGAGGAGGTTACTAGTCCTGATAATGATGATTTCGAGGAAGATGAAGATATGTTCGATGGAGAGGAACGTACTGAAACTTCTCCCCCTCTTCGTGAGGATTCTGATGTTGGTGGTGCAAATGGTACCCCCTTTGTTGGGAAAACTGCAGATGTTACCGAGGCTGGTGGTTGTACGCAGAGTACCCCTGTTAGTGCTGATGCCAAGGGCACTCCCACTACTGGTAGTACTGGTGGGGACCCTGTTGGTCCAGAATTTTCTTTTGGCCGGGTCCAATCTGCGGGGCCGTCCTTTGATGTGAATGCTACCATGGGTCTTGCTGATGAGTTCTCTATGCTTTCCCCAAATGATGATTGGGACGTACTGGATACATCTGGTAAATGGAAAGTTGCGGTGCAGACTTCCGCGCATGTTGATACCTCTGAGAAGGTTCCCTTTGTCGCGGAACCTTCAACTCGGTCCCCTTCGCCGTCTTTGATGTTGGAAGGTGAAGATGCTGTCCTTGCTTGGCTGAAAAAGAAAAATTTGATGTTCGTTCCGAACCCTGCACCCGTGGTTCCTGGGGAGAAAGATTCCGACGCCTATACCCGAAAGATGATGCAGTTATCCGCTGAAGATCGAGTCGCGGAGGTGTGGGACAGGAATCTGAGGTCACTAGAGGATACCTTAGTGGTTGACCCTCCAGCCACTGTCGTTGATATGATGGCCATAGCTGATGGTTATCAGTATGGTTACCCCCATCAGTGGATGTTAGAGGTACATTGTGTTTTACTGTTTTGTATTCCGTGAACGCTCTGCGGCATTCTGACCTGATGCTCTTCGTAGGCGATGCGGAATGAATACTGCAATCATAATTTGTACCAGTTTTTTAAGGCCAAGTCTCTTAAGTTAGAGGGTAAGCTTCGTCACAGAGAGGAGAATCTGGCTATGGCGGAGGCTGTTATCTCTGCCAGAGATAAGGAGATAAGTGAGCTGAAGGATCGTCTTAAGGGGAAGGAGCAACTAGGCACCGAAGAAGATAAGCTTCGTTTGGAGCTTGCTATGGTGCGTAGCGAGTTGGAGGCCATTCGAAAAAGTGCTTCTTATTTTATAGGTTTGTCGTTGTTCATGATTGAAAAAGTTCCCTTGTTCATGATTGAAAAAGTGCCCTTGTTCATGATTGAAAAAGTGCCCTTGTTCATGTTTATCGTTGTTTTTATTTTTAGTAATTCCTGTTCTGTCTGAGTGCCCCCGCCCTATCTTCAGTGGGTGGAGTCCCTGAGCTGATATGGCTTCGAAATGAGAGAGAGCGGCAGAAGACCCGTATTTCCGAACTAGTGGAAAAACTTAAGAGTGATGCCGAGAGGTGGGATGCCAAGGCCGAGGTATGGCGTCTAAGGCATACCCAGATAGTTGATATGCAAAATAAGTATAACGCGGACCATCGCCTTTTTGATGGTACTTTGACATGGACACGTGATAACCTTCGTGAAGCCCGCGAGGTTGCTTCTTCTTTGTTAGCTAAGATGAATCTCCTGGAAGAAGAGCTACGTCAAGCTCGTTCCTCCCAAGATTCCGACGTACGGGAGTACATTCAGCGTCTTTTCAAAGAAAGAGATGATGCTCGTGCCGAGGCCTCTGCCCTTGGAAAAGCCTTAGCCATGTCTCGGGCCGACGTAGCTCGTCAAGCCGAGTCTGAGAGAAATATTGAAGTTAATATGTACCGGCTTAATAAAGGAATGGAGAAGCTAAATAACGAAGTCAATCATCTTCGTCATTTGGATTCAATGAAGCAGGTAGAGTTAAACGCTAGTCAATTTGCTCTTTCCCTTCTTCAAAAGGATTATAAGAAAATATCCGACGAATATGAATTTCTTGACGATGCTCGGGATGCGGTTGTTAACGAGTATGAAATAGCTTCTGCTAGAGTCGAAGGTATATATTTGCTTTGCCGGGTGTGATTTTCGTGCTTCGCGGATCTAACCCTTGGTTTTTATTTTTCAGAGCTCCATGGACATCTTCTCGCTGCAAATGAAAAACTTAACAAGGCTCAATCTGAGCTAGAGCAGTCTCAAACTTCCTTGGTGCAACAGGAGGGTCAGGCCTCGTATTTCAAATGCTTGGCTACGACTAATGAATACGCAGCTCAGTTGGCCTCTTTGGAAGTGAACCGTCTGTCTACCCTGTTGTCTCAGGTCGAGATGCGTAACACCGCTATTACGTACAAAGCTCGTTTCCATCTAACCGAAGAGACGAACAAGGTGCTAGCCAAGATAGAGCATGACCTCCTGACCTAGCATGGTCTTGAAAAGCACTATCCTCGTTGTCCTAAACCTTCGGCCCCGTATGGCTCTTCGGGTCTTCTTCAGGTGGGAGCGTTCCTTCACTGCAGAGGGAGATCCCTACTGGTGGCACAGAATTGTCCAAGTAGATTCTTCTGTTTAGTTGTAGAAAGTTGATCCTTGTTGATTATAGAGTTCTTGCTGCGTCTGTCGAACTTATTTTGCTTAATTTGTTTTTTCTTTTGCTTGTCTTGTCGAGCTTGTAATCAACTTTTTTGGAATGGATCATCATTTTTTGGTTAGTTTTGTTAATTATCTTGACATCTGTTACCCTACTAGTTAACCCTTAGCGAGATCATTCTTAGATGGTGCGGGTCGGTGCAGCGTTCTAGGATATGGGGTGTTACTATGTACACGTCCCTCATTCCGCTGACCCGCTGACCTTATGTTTGAGTTTGATGCCGAAGGTATGTATCTTCGTGAACATCTTGAGACCAGATACCCCGCTGGATAATCCTTGGCCAAAGGATTCCCAAACAGTGGTGGTGGTGCAACGTTCTAGGATATGGGGTGTCACTATGTACATGTCCCTTATTCCGTCGACCCATTGACCTAATTTTTGGGTGCGATGCCGAAGGTGTGTACCTTCGTGAACATCTTGAGACCTGTCACCCCGCTGGCTAATCCTTGATCAGAGGATTCCCAGACGGTGGGGGTCGATGCAGCTTTCTAGGATATGGGGTGTCACTATGTACATGTCCCTCATTCTGTAGACCCGCTGACTTAGAATAGTTGGAGATTTCCTTATGCTGGATGTATTCCCCTTGTATTTGCTTTTCATAGATATGCAAGAAAGTTTATTTCATTGATTTATCGAGGCCTGCTATTCCTCGTCCAGAGATAGAAACATATCGAAAAGCATCGTCTTCTTCTTCTGGTATTCTTTACGCAGTTGCAACGCTTTGTGATTTAAGGATGGTATGGCTTGAGATACTTGGCATTCCATGGATGGCGGAGGACTTCCCCTTTTAGGTTTCGCAGTTAATAGGATCCGTTTCTTGCTACATCTTGTATGACATAAGGTCCTCCCCATGTTGGTGCCAGCTTGCCCCACTTCTTTTCTCTTTGGTATTGGGGTATGGTTCTCAGCACATATTGTCCTTCTACGAAATTCCTAAGTTTAACCTTTTTTTTTGTATTCCCTTGCTAATCTTCTTTGGTAATTCTCCATCTTTTGTAGTGTTGCTTCTCTTCTTTCTTCGAGATCGTCGAGTCTTTCCAGCATCATGTCCGTTGTGAGGTTCTTTTTCCATGCTTCTGTATTTGTGGTTGGCATGATGATTTCCGTGGGGATGACGACTTCTGCTCCGTAGGTCAGAAAAAAAGGGGATTCCCCTGTAGCTGATCTTCGGGTTGTTCGATATGCCCATAAGACATTGTGTAGTTGCTCACACCATCGTCCTTTGTGCTCGTCTAATTGTTTTTTGAGAATAAGAGCGATGGTCTTGTTTGTAGCCTCTGCTTGGCCATTGATTTGAGGGTATATTGGTGTCAATTTATTTGTTCGGATTTTGAAAGTATCAAATAGCAGATCGATGTTTTTACCTTGTAATTGTTACCATTGTCAGAGACAATTTCCGCAGGGATTCCAAACCGGCAGATTATGTTCTGAAAGATGAATGTGAAAACATCTGAGTCGCGGATTCTGGCCAAAGATTTGGCTTCTTCCCATTTACTGAAATAATCCGTGGCCACTATCAAAAATCTTCTTTTTCCTGATCCTTCGGTCAGGGGTCCCACGATATCTATGCCCCATTTTGAAAATGTCCAAGGACTATCTACTGAGTTTAGCATTGTTGCTGGTACGTAGATTCTTCTCCCGAACAGCTGACATTCTTCGCACCTTTTTGACATCCTTGCAGCATCGCGCATCATTGTTGGCCAATAATACCCTTGTGTTTTTGCCTTGTCGGCTAGGGATCTCATCCCACTGTGATTCCCCGCGTCTCCTCGATGGATATCTTTTAGCACTAGGTGGCCTTCTGATCTGGACAAGCATCGTAGCAAAGGCCCGAGGAACGATTTTTTTGTATAAAATCTGTCCCCTTAAATCGTACCTTCCTGCTTTTGATTGAATTTTCCTAGCCTGCTTTAGGTCTCTGGGTAATGTTCCTCTTTCTAGAAATTGGTGGATACCCAATCTCCAGTCTTCTTCTCTGCTGAAGTCATCGTATTCATCTGCTCTTGTCATGATGTCATCTTCTTAGAAATCGTCCGTGATGTTTTCTCCCACATCATCGTCTGTCATGTCTCCCTCCGTGCTATGATTCCTGCTTGCAGCGCAGAGCTCTCGCGGAGGGATTGATGGTTCATAAACTCTGGTGATTTTGATTGCTTCTATATCTTTGTTTTTCAACATAGATAAGATGTATGCCAAAGCATCCGCATGCCTGAGCTCCTTTTTGATTAAGTACCGGAATATGATTTTGGAATTTGATGTGCCAGTGTCTGGACTAACGTCATGTATGCCAACAAGGTCTCGTCATACACATTATACTCCAGCTCTATTTGCCTGATGATCAGTTATGAGTCACTGGTCAAGCGTACATTTGTTATCCCCATTTCTATTATCAAACGCAGAGCATGTACAACGGCTTCGTACTCGACGATGTTATTGGTATGTTCTTTGAATTCTAGTCTGAAGGCATGGATGATTCGGTCTCCCGTTGGGGTAGTGATTACGATGCTTATGCCCGATCCTTCTTTGTTCCTCGAGCCATCGACAAAGATTTCCCACTGTCTTGGGTTTGCCGGCTCGAGGACATCGACGAGATCTTTGCTTCTGCTGCCCTTTGGTAATCCCGCTGTATTGAGCCCTTCAATGCGTATTTCTAGTGGTAGGTCGGCAAGGAAGTCTGCTAAAACTTGGGACTTCTGGGAATGTTGGAGCTCGTATATGATGTTGTACTGGTCGAGATGAGTATTCCATTTTGCGATTCTCCCTGTTTTTCCCGCACTTTTGAGGACAGCCTCTAGCGGGGCTTTGCAGGGGACGCGAATGTAGTGTGTTAGGAAGTAGGTACTTAGATTTTGGGTAGCCCATACTAACGCCAAGATGAGTTTTTCTATCTTTGTGTAATTTTTTTCCGCCGTATTGAGAGTTTTGCTGACGTAGTAGATGGGCTGCTCTATCTTCGTGTTGTTTTTAACCAATACCGCGCTGACTGCATTCTCTGTTGCTGCTATGTATAGGGCCAGAACCTCCTCGGGGTCTGGATTTTACAAGATGGGTATCCCAGCAAGGTAGTCTTTGATTTCTTTGAATGCTTCCTCGCATTCTGCCGTCCATTCAAATTTGGTCCCTTTTTTAAGGATGTTGAAAAAGAGCTTGCATTTGTCTGAGGACCTGGATATGAACCTCCCTAGCGCTTCTAGGGAACCGTTGAGCCTTTGGACTTCTTTCAGGTTCCTTGGAGAGGGCATTTCCACTATAGCCTGGATTTTGGCAGGGTCTACTTCGATGCCTCGTTTTGTTACTAGATATCCGAGGAATTTCCCCGAAGTAACACCGAATGTGCATTTTTCCGGGTTTACCTTCATGTTATGTTCCCTCATTGCTCTAAAGATATCTTTTATATCTTGATGATGATCTTTTCGCAGCTTACCCTTGACCATCATATCGTCCACGTAGACTTCCAAGGTACTTCTGATCCATGGCTTAAAAATGGCATCAACCATCCTTTGGTACGTTGCTCCTGCATTTTGAAGTCTGAAGGGAATCCTTACGTAACAGTGGAGTCCATGCGGTGTGTAGAACATTGTGTGATGTTGGTATTCTTCTGATAAGAACACTTGGTTGTACCCGGAGTATCCGTCCATAAAGGACATCTCTTCGTACCCTTCGACCGCTTCGACCAGTTGGTCGATGCTTGGTAAAGGATAACTGTCCTTGGGGCAAGCTTTGTTGAGGTTGGTAAAATAGATACATATCCTCACCCTGCCATTCTTTTTAGGTACGATGACCATGTTCGAGATCCATGTTGGGTATTTGACTTCCTTGATAAATCCGGTTTCTAGCAACTTACAAAGCTCCGTCTCGACGGCTTTGTGGTACTCTGAGGTAAATTTTCGCACCTTCTGCCTGAAAGGTGGTGTGCCTTGTTTTATGCGAAGCTCATGCTGGATTATCTTAGGGTCGATGCCGGGCATGTCTCCTAGTTTCCATGCGAAGATATCCGCATGCTCCGTGAGCAGCTTTATTAAGGATGCCTCGCGCTCCTTATCCATCAGCGTTCCGATCTTAATCATTCTTGGTTCTTCTTCTGTTCCTACGTTTACCTCTTTCACCGCTTCTACAGGCGTAAACGTGGGCTTTGATTACCCTAGGAGAGGAATCTTCTTTGATTGCTATTTGGTGGGTTCCTCGCTTTCTTTTGTGGCTGAGGTACCTGCCTCCGTGCTCCCCGCCATGTGTCCCTTTGGAAGGCTTTTTCCGGAGATTTCCTCTAGGTAAGCATTGATTGCTTTTTCCTTTTTTTTTTCCTTGTTTCGTGATCTTCGGTTATTCCTCTGCTCATCTTGTTCGTTGTTGAGCTTATTTTGTAGATTTTGACACTCTCATGCCAAGGCTTGGTCGCCTTTTATCTCCATTACCCCCTGGGGTATTGGAAACCTGAGGTACTGGTGGTAGGTAGCGACCACCCCTTTGAGTTTATGGACCCATCTTCGGCCGATTATAGCATTGTATGGTGAGGGCGCGTCCACCACACTGAATCGCGTGTCAACCTTCATTGGTCCTGCGTCAACTTGCAAGATAATGTCTCCTAAGGGATTTGTGGCTGCTCCATTGAATCCGTAGATGGTGTAGTACGAAGATAGCAACTGTTCATAATTGAGCTCCATTCGTTTGAATGTATCATAAAATAGAACGTTTACGGAGCTTCCCCCGTCGATGAGGATTTTCTTAATGTTGCATCCTACAATTGGTAGTGTGAGAACCAGCGGATCGTTATGATCTTCCATATCTTCACCTACGTCGTCCGTGTCGAAATTCAGGGGCGCGTCCATCCATTGATCGTGTTCGTCCACTTCCTTCCCGTCGAGTGTATAAAGCTCATAGTAATCTTCAAACTATTTCCTCAACATCTTACCTATCTGAGCCGTTAGGGAAGGTCCCTCGGACTCAGAATAGGAAATGGTGTTGAGGGTACGATTGCCTTCAGGTAGTTAAACTTGCTTGCTTCGTTTAGCTTTATCTTCCTCGCCCGTCTTGTGTACAAATTATTGGAGGTCTCCCGCATCTACTAGCTTTTGAATCATTATTTTTAGATTCGTGCATTTCTCTGTCCAGTGACCATTGAAATAATGATATTCACAGTATTCTTTGGCATGTTCGGATCTAGGGGGTTGATTCCCCTTAGACCATGGCCACTCCAGTTTCTCGCGGCCCTTGATTTCTTTCAGGATGCGCGAGTAGCTGGCATTCATCTTCGTGAAAACTCGATCTTCGAATTTTCTAGTGTCTCCTCGTCGATCATCCCTGCGTTCTCTTCTATCTTCGTTAGGTTTTTCACCCAAGTATCCCCCCATAGATCTGCAGGATTATTCCGCAGAGTTGGTCCGCGGTGGGCGCTGGGTATGAGCTCTTGGGTTCTCCCGTTGTATTTCTTCTAACCTGGCATGCTTTTCTATGATCACTCGAAGATTTCCTTCTGTTGCAGGGACGATTCCGTGGATCTCGAAAAACAGTGGGCTCATTATGTCGAGCCCCCACTTGTAGCAGTTGATGCGGACCACAGGATCTACGTTTCCGATGGCTTGGTAGATCCCGTGCCACATGTCTGTGTATTCTTTGATTGTTTCTTTGTACTGGACTGCTAGTGAGAAGAGATTATCCATTCCGGTGTTTACCACCTTGTTGTACATGTAAGTTGTTAAGAACTTTTCAGTAAGTTGATCGTATGAGTTGATGGAATTTAGTGGCAAGTTGTCGAACCATGAGAGCGCCGATCCCTTCAAACTTGAAGGGAAGTATCTGCATAATATGGCCTCGTCATAATTCCATCGTACCATCATTCGATTATAATATCGAATATGGGCTGCGGGGTCGCTAGATCCGTCATAGAATTCGAAGGCCGGAACTGGGCACTTCTGGGGGATGAGAGCCTTGGATAGGTGCGGTGTTAGGGGGGTAGTGTTTGCTTCCTTCATTATTTGTTCCAATCTCCCCCCCCCCCTTGACTAGCTTTCAGTTGTTTGATCTCCGCCATCATCTCGGCGCGGAGATCTTCCATTGCACGCTGATGTTATTCCTGGGCAGAAGGTTGCCCCATGCGTGGGTGACCGCTGTCGAAGTAGTTTGCGTTGTGTGGGTTGTCCTCCGGGTCAGATCTTCATCTTCTTATCGTATCTCTTGGTTTCATAGGGTATGGGTTGTCGGCCAGTACCATCCTACGATCCTGATTTAGTCTTGGTGCCATCAAGGTGGCTTCGTCGCGCTGGACTCCCGTGTCCCTACTACGGGTAGCTCTGAGTTGCTGATTTTCTTGTGCCAACAGAGCTACCCCCTCCGCGTATGTATTTTGATCTCTCCTTAATTCTTCTAGTTCTTACCTCATCTGGGCAGATTGGTTCAACTCCTGATTAGGAGTTCCTTCCGGCAATTGTTCTTCCGCGGCTATAGTTTGATCTTAGTCTACGATTTGAATCAAGGGCTCTGGGGGAACCGCTTGCGGATGTGGATGCTCCGCTGGCTGCGGTGCGTGTACGCTTTCTATCAGAATCGGTTGGTTTACTTGTGGGGGTGCGTTCTGTTCATCAGTGCGAGGCATCCCGTAGAAAGGCTGTTGCAAACTTGACTCTGCCATCCCTTCACGCGGTTCATGTGGTCGGGTGGCAGCGGTTACTTTGGATGCTCCGGCCTTTGATGCTGCGGCTTTGGCGGTCGCGGCCTTTAGGGCTTCCGCTGCAATAGTGGTTGCATCCAAAAGCCTCGAGCTCTCCGCTCTATTCTGCGTTTTTTCTGTGGCTTTGAGCTTTTCGCCCTTTTGCTTGCTCCTAGTCATTACCGGAGTTGTCCTTGGTGTTTCCTTTGATGAGGCTCTCGCTTTTCCTGCATCTTTGTTCTTTTCCATTTTTGATATTTTTCTGAAAAATGATTATGATGTACACAAGAAAAATATTGGTCCAAAGGGGAACCCGTTAGTAAAGTCTGGGAAATCGGATTCCGTTAGCTTGTGGTGTGAAATAAGATCACCATTAGGTGTATATTTGTTTTAAAACGCCTTCGAGGATGTATATCCATCGTAAAATCCATGGATATGTCTACGCGCTTGATTTTCTAAAGATGAAAAATTGGAAATCATTTCGAAGATGTAGATCTACTAAAATATCCGTGGATATGTCCACACGCTTGATTTTCTAAAGATGAAAACTTGGAAATCATTTCGAAGATGTAGATCTACTAAAATATTCGTGGATATGTCCGCACGCTTGATTTTTTAAAGATGAGAACTTGGAAAATATTCCGAAGAAGTAGATCTACTGAAAAATCCCTGGATATGTCCACACGCTTTATTTTCTAAAGATGCAAACTTGGAAATCATTTCGAAGATGTAGATCTACTAAAATATCCGTGGATATGTCCACACGCTTGATTTTCTAAAGATGAAAACTTGGAAAACATTCCGAAGAAGTAGATCTACTGAAAAATCCGTGGATATGTCCACACGCTTTATTTTCTAAAGATGAAAACTTGGAAATCATTTCGAAGATGTAGATCTACTGAGCGAATAGGTGTAAAAAAACCCAAAAATGCTCCAAGCACCGCTATTTTCAGAGAGCGGTGCTCAGAGAAGCCATGGTGTTCAAATCACAGGATAATATAAATCTTTTACCGGGAAAGAATCCCTGTTTCTAACGCCAAATTGTGAACACGTAAATTACGCAGGTATCTACGTGTGCTCAAACAATATTCGCATACACCGAATTTCACGGGTTGGATATAATGTACATAGAAAAATAGTGTGTACACCGATTCATCGACTCTGAATCTTCCGACTCGTCCTTGTCTTATCGAGTATTTAACACAGAATGCATAGAAAATGATAAGCAACCTCGGAACGAACATAAAGTACGGAATGTAAATAGTATAATGTAGGTTGCACAATGTAAAGAACATAATATAAAGTGCGTAATATAACGTGCGTAATATAAAGTGCGTAATATAAAGTGCGTAATGTAAAGGAGACAAATAATTACGTGGTTCAGCATTAAGGCCTATATCCACGGGGTAAAAGGAAGGTTTCATTATGTATTGATTGATTACAAACTTAGTCAAATGACTTTAGTGGTTCTCACTGAGGCAGCGGGATTTTGGGCATTACTTACTCTTCCTAATTCTCTCTCCCCATTTCTCCTTCTTATCGACTTGCCCCTCTCTCTTAGTGAGGAGGGGTATTTATAGGGATTCCACGTGGGGTCCACCGATGGAGCCATTGTAATCTTATCCTCTTGTGTTTTGTGCCAACACGCAGAGTCTTCGGTTATTATGAGGCTCTCCCTTTGTTTCTTCGTTGTTTCCAAAGAGGTATGCTCGCTTCTTCTGCTGGTGGGCTGACGCGTGTGCTGCCCCAGGTGTTTAATGCGGGTGGTTGGGTCTTTCTGCAATCGTCAGACCACGGTATCCTGCCCCTGTCTTGTCTGTGTCAGTCGGTTGGGCCCTGACCGTAGATATGAGATTTCTCTCGAGATGGGATAAAACAGATCCGAGGGTGTATTGGGTCCAACGCAGTGGTGCTTTGTTCCCGTTCTCCTTCATTTGTAGCCATTAGATCTGCTAGATGAGGGCCTCTTCCTGCTGGTACACGTTTCTTGGCTGTATCGATGTGGCATCGTCTTTTGATGCCCTTCTTCATATGCTCTCCACGTGTTCATCCGAGGACACGTGGCGAGTGGCGGAATTATGTACTTACATTGTTGATATCTTAGAGTATGACCCTTTGTATCGTATTCATACCATTGCAAAAAGTAACGACATAGACTTTACGACTCTTTAATGTGCGGAAATGATTTTATTTCTTCTGAAACCTGAGCTAACCTAAATATATTACACTTTTTGTATACAGGGAGACCATCAAGATGAACCCATTGAGAATCATGCAAATACATTATATGTTAGTTTGTGTGTCAACTGTTCTGTCTTAACTAGTTGAGGTTAGAGTTTAGAACACCAATACTCTGTTAGTTCGAGTCTTTAAAGTATCGTTAGTATAAGGATTTTTTTTTATATTCGAGCTAAACTCTTACAATTTTAATATTTATATAAGAAATAATTCTCTTAATATCATCCCTGCGCTAGTAATTATATTCTTTTACGCTCATTGTCAGAATGTTTGGTTTATAGGTTTGTCATTTGGTTTTGCCAAAGACTGATTAGAGTTTGAAATAAAATTTTGACTTTGATAGCTCACTGGCCACATTTCAATACCATGGTTAATCAGGGTTCAAAACCATCTTTGCTTGCTAGAGGAATTAATGGCGGAATCATCATAAAAGTAACTACTTAATACAGTAAGTCGCTGCAACATTCATTTCCTAACCTTTTTTTTGGGTCAATAAATATATAGAAAAGTAGAGTTTACCAGCATTTCACTGTTTATCATGTTTTAAGTTTAAATTACTGAAAGGTTCCTTCTAATACTCATTGCAGAGGAGAATTCAGAAGTGCAAAGGAGAAAAGATCTCAAAGTTGTGTTAGCTAGAGAGCATGTTTTATAAAGGTTACTCTCCTCATTTCGGGGCACCAGTTCCTGCTCATTTAGTCTAATTTTTTTTGCTCGAAATTTTTTGTTGTTATGAATTTCTAATATGTGATACAAAATGATGCATGTTGTAGGTTCATGAAGAAGCTGGTAGCACATGAAGCATGGATTGGGATTTGTTATTATTTGGTCGGCCAAGTTATGTACCCGGACCCATGACCAAATCCTCTTATATACCGCATATATTTGGTTGAATGGTTGAACGTGGGAGAGTGGGTGAATCAGTTTCTCTGATAAGTTTTGACTGAGAAGTACTCGGACGACTACTTCCACTTCCTAAACAACATATATAAGATTATAAGTTATTCTTATATTGGTTAAGCATACTGCCGAAAAATTTAGGGTTCATAGAAACTATCTATTCCATTACTTCTCTAGGAGACTAGGGTGTGAACTAGCAGTATATTCTCTAGTAGAGTATATTCAAGGCCTCACTACAACTGGAAGTACGAATAAGGATTCTCAAACAAAAGGCTCGTAAAAGCAATCAATCGATCCTGGGGTTTTCGGATCTTCCGCAGGTAAGTTCCTATTCGAATCCATTTACTTTGATTCATGTTTGTGTAACAGTGGCATATAGAGCTGTTTTGTATTGCTTGATTCGCCTATTTGAGTGTTCTCTGATCTATTCTGTGTATGATAATCAGATGTTTATTTTTCATCATATGCTTGATTGAAATTTTGTACCTCTGATAGATGTATGCAATGAGAGTTTTTTGTATCTCTGTTTTATTTATGCATGGGGAGTGAAGTGTCGCATGATCTTTTTGTATATCTGTTTGATGTATGATGTGTCTCCTGTTGATTGTGCCGTATACAGAGGAAGTCCTGTTTTTCTCTCGAATATGCTCCGTGTATGTTTGGAAGAAAAAGAAAATATTTTGTGTATTTTCGGGACAAGTAAAGAGTCCAGTGTTTTTGTGATGACCTGTAGACTTACTTTCATTGGTTGAAAGTATTTTCGTGTATCACATGAAGATTTTGTATCTTTATGCTATACTGATTTTATAGACTTACATCTGTTTGAATCTGTATGTTTTATGAATCTCCCATGAGCTTTCAAAGCCGAGCAAGAGGATACAATTAGTAATGGACTCAGTGCCCATTACTTAGGAATTGTATTAGGAGGGATTACATATTTGTTATAATAAATCCATAGCTCTATAGCTCCGTATATATCTGCTCGTTACGTTGTCAGAAACAAGAAAATAGTTTTGTACCGTGTTCTTGATTGTTTTGAAGCTCGTCGTTTTTATTAGTTGAAAATGATTTTTTGAGATGGGTACCTAGCAGTACAGGGACTCAAATTATGCTGTATCTTTATCTTTTTCCTATAAGTACCGTGATTGATCTATTTTGTCTTCATATGGTTTGTGTAAAAGAGTTCCCATGTTTTGCTTGTCGTATGTACCATATATTTTTTGAGATTTCTGAAACTTTTATATGAGTTTAGAAACCAAGCAAGAAGATGAGTCCTAAGTGGGCTTGTGGTCTAAATGGACTTAGTGTCCTGCACCTTAAGCGTAACTTTTGGGTGGGCTATATATATCTGTTATGTAAAGTCCAAAGTTGTATCATTTTTGGTGTATACAGTGTGTTTCTGGAAACAATATACTACGTGTATACAATGCTTCTGGATACTGTGGAGATGCTTGTGACATTTTCATTAGTTGAAAATGATTTCGTGAGATGTATACGTTAGGAAGCAGTAACATGCTAGTTGGTGAAGAGTCTTTTTCTCATGACTTGTATGCTTAAGATGTATGATTGCTTTGTCGACAATGATCACATGTTGCTTTGGGTGTGTTTTGACATGCTAGTTAAATAACATTTAGTGGTGTAGTTGGTTTAAACTATGTGTTTTACCAACAATTACTTGTCCGAATTAATTGATAAATTTCGTGTTGAAGTACACATTTGGGTGATGATTATGAGCCTAGCGAAATTTTCGATCCTAAATTTGTATGTAAATGTTATTTTTATTAATTAGATTTTGAGACAGTATTTAAATTGTACACATAATAATAATGTCAATCTTTGTGCAAAATACGTGTAGAAATAACTACCGAGAATTTGATTGATGATCTCACCAAGGGATACAAACTAGATGAGAAAAACTATGACATGTGGAGTAGGAAAATTCAGTACCTATTCAATTCCAAAGATCAAATGGAACTATTAACAAATGAAATGGTCCGACCTCAAGAAGGTAATTCTGTACAAGCCCGTCATGATCTTGAAGCCTACGAATCTTGGGTTAAAAAAGATCTCCATGCACGCTATGCTATGTTGAGTAGCATGCATGATGATCTTATTGGAGAATATGAGAATTTTCCAATATCCAAGCAGATGTGGGATCATCTAAAATTTGATTTTGGTGGTACGTCCACTACTAGACTTCGCATCTTAGTGCTGAAATTCGAGGTTTACAGAAAAGATCCCAAGCATTCAATGACTGAACATCTTAGGATGATGTCGTCTATGATTCGTGATTTAAAATCTGCTGGGAATGTTCTTACTGATGAACAACAAGTTTTAGCTGTAATAAGGTCGCTGCCAGATTCTTGGGTGCATATGAAATAAATTTTGACTCATAATGAAGGCATCAAGAATTTTTCTGATATCTCTCGACACGTTGAGCTTGAGGCTGAGCGCCAAGAGGCGACACGTGTGGCTGCCTTGTATGCTCAAGGTGAGCGCAAACCACAGGGTAAGCGCAAGAAAGATAGCCAAAAGGATGTTAGCAAGGCAGAAAAGACAGCTAAGCGCCGTCGTGGCAAGCGAGATGGTAAAAAGGATAAGTCCAAGATGAAATGCTACAACTGTGGTAAGAAGGGACATTTTGTACGTGAGTGCACTGAGACAAAAAAGGTACCCTTTTCACCAAACTCCGAAAACATTTGTGTTTGTACACATGTATTGGCTGCTCACTCTCTCCCTGAATGGATAGTAGATACGGGAGCAACAAGACATGTAGCTCGAGATTGAGCGGGGTTCGTAAATTATCGTCGTCTTTCACGTGGTACACAAAGAGTCTACATGGGCAATGGCTCAAGTGAGGAAGCTGTGGGAGTTGGTACTTATCAACTTCATATGTGCTCTGGACGCATTTTAACACTTCATGATGTGCTTTATGTACCTGGAATTCATCATAATTTATTTTCAGTTATTTCAATTCTTAGTTTTGGATATTCTTTTAAAATTGAAGACGGTAGGTTGGACATCATTTATGATGGTATTTTGTT
The DNA here is from genome assembly GCA_023529315.1 of Papaver bracteatum. NCBI lineage: Eukaryota > Viridiplantae > Streptophyta > Magnoliopsida > Ranunculales > Papaveraceae > Papaver > Papaver bracteatum. Next base: position 2,570,585 of record JAJJWX010001315.1, read on the forward strand.
TGGACATGGTTATTTAAGTAATAACTTCTTTAAATTAGATTTGTTTAATTCTTTTTCTTCTGATGTTTTAGTAACTAATGCTAGTAGTAGTATTGTTGATGATTGTATGACTTGGCATGCTAGACTAGGCCACATTGGGCAAGATAGGATGACAAGGTTAGCTCGAGAATGCCATCTTGGCTCACTCGCTAAAGTTTCCTTACCCGTTTGTGAACCTTGTTTAGAAGGCAAATATTGTAGAAAGCCTTTTGGTAAGGCTAAACGTGCTACTCAACCTCTTGAGTTAGTACATTCAGACATTTGTGGACCTATGAATGTTAAAGCTAGGCATGGTTATTCCTATTTTCTTACATTTATTGATGATTATGCGCGATTTGGTTATGTATATTTGATCGCTCATCTCTACGAAGCCTTGGATTGTTTCAAGCGTTTTGTAGCAGAGGTTGAGAATCAAACTGGGAAGAGTTTGAAGACTCTCCGTACTGACCGTGGACGCGAATACTTATCTGATATGGTCAAAGAATTTTGTGAGACAAAGGGTATAACTAGGAAGCTTACTATTCCCTATACTCCGCAGCAAAATGGTGTTGCAGAGAGAAAGAATAGAACATTATTGGATATGGTTAGATCAATGATGGCGCAAGCCAACCTCCCAATATCTTTCTGGGGGGATGTTATTATGACTGCGGCCTACATTCTAAACTGTGTCCCGTCACAGTCAGTTCCTACCACACCATATGAACTCTGGAAAGGCGAAAAACCCAATTTGGGAAATTTGCGCTCATGGGGTTCAGCTGGTTTTGTTCACAACACTTCTCATGTGTATGGGAAACTAGGACCTAGAGCAAGAAATCTTGTGTTTATAAGGTATTCTGATTGCTCAAAAGGTTATGTGATGTATGGTGAACATCCAAGTGGAGGAATGACTGAAGTAGAGTCCAGAGATATTGTTTTCATTGAAGATGATTTTCCTCGCATCAGTGACATTAACAAGGACTTGGAACTCTTTGAAATAGAAGAGAATGTTGACATCTTGCCATCTTCAAGCGAGGGTAGGGAATTAGTTTCTCAACCCACACTCGCTGAAGATAGTGAGAGTGATCTTCATCCTAGTGGGAGTATCACACTAGAGCCATAAGACCTTGAGACATGCAGAAGTAAGCGTCAAAAAGTACCCCGTCGTCGTTTTGAGATTGAAGGGGGAATATTAATGTGTGCTGCGAGTATTGAGGATGAACCTACTTCTTACGAAGAAGCGGTTTCATCACCTGTTAGCGGCAAATGGATTGTTGGCATGCAGAATGAAACAAAATCAATGAACGACAATGATGTTTGGGATTATGTTGACCTTCCACCTGGGCGAAAGACTATTGGGAACAAATGGGTCTTTAAAATTAAAAGCAAGGCAGATGGTTCAATTGACAAATACAAGGCTCGACTAGTAGCGAAGGGATATACCCAACAAGAGGGTATTGACTATGAGGAAACTTTTTCCCCGGTGGTAAGGTTTGCCTCAATTCGTCTCATGCTCGCTATAGTCGCACATTTGGATTTAGAATTGTACCAAATGGATGTTAAAACTGCATTTCTCAATGGAGAACTGGATGAAGAGATTTACATTCTCAACCCAAGGGTTTTGAGGTCAAGGGACAAGAGCGCAAAGTTTTCCGTCTCAAGCGTTCTATTTATGGCCTTAAGCAATCGTCTAGACAATGGTATATGCGTTTCCATCAGTCTATCACCTCTGTTGGTTATGGGATGATTGAGGAAGACCATTGTGTGTACATTAAACGATCCAAGGAAAGTATTATTATCCTAGCATTGTATGTCGATGATATTCTATTAGATGGTAATGATCTTGAAGGTATTGTCGCCACTAAGAAGTGGCTGTCCTCTAATTTCGAAATGACGAACATGGGTGAAGCTAATTATGTATTAGGTGTTAAGATCACACGAGATCGCTCAAGAAAGATTCTTAGTTTGTCACAAGAGACTTACATAAATAATATTCTTGAACATTTTCGAATGCATGATTGCAAACCCATTGACACTTCTATGGATAGATCTTTGGTCCTAAGTAAAGATCAATGCCCAAAGAATGAAGAAGAAAAGAATTATATGTCCAAAGTACCTTATGCATCTGGAGTTGGGAGTCTAATGTATGCTATGCTGTGTACTAGACCTGACATAAGTTTCGCAGTGGGTATGGTAAGCCGTTACCAAAGTAACCCTGGACCGGATCACTGGAAAGCAGTCAAAAGGATATTCTGTTATCTTAAAGGGACTGCTGATCTTCCACTTTGTTACCATGGTGATGATATTAGACTTAAGTGATTTAGCGATGCCGATTGGGGCAACGATAAAGATGAATACAAGTCTACTTCAGGTTATGTGTTTAAACTAGGAGGTGGTGCGATCACTTGGTGTAGTAACAAACAAAAGTGTGTTTCTCTTTCCACTATGGAAGCAGAGTATGTTGCACTTTAGCATTTCCAAGAAGTTGTATGGTTAAGGAGATTTCTTAAGAGTCTTGGTGTCTCAGAAAATGCAAATGATGCGGTGGTGCTTCATAGTGATAGCACATCATCTCTTGCATATGTGAAGGATCCCAAATACCATGGAAAAACCAAACATATTGGTAGGCGATTCCATTTCATACGTAATATAGTTGCACAAAGAAAGGTTGTTCTTAGACATATCTCCACGAACAAGATATTGGCTGACCCTTTGACCAAGCCAATGCCGAGAGTTGTTTTCCAATCTCATGTAGAGAACATGGGATTGACTAGGATTTGATATGTAGAACATTTGATTATTTTTTGATGACATTATTATTATTTTTGAGTGAATGAATGAGTATTGATTGTTTTCTTGATTAAATGTGTTTTATAGAATTCAAATATACTATTCTTGTGTACATATATTTGAAGTTGTCTGCAGGAAAGAATCAGCCTACTCACACAGGTGATTCGCCTTGGCGCTTAGTATAGCGAGCAAGATGAGACAAGAGAAAATATTTTTTTTGGGAATTTGTATTTCAAAAACTACCTGTTTTTGTAACCGTCTTTTAATTATTTTCTAAACTGTATAAGTCGCCCTAGTATGTCTAAGATGAGATCTCAAAGAGATCAGTCATTAAGTTTGACCACCACTTAATGAAGCCTGTTATAAAGCCAGATGTGATTTTCTAAATAGTCTCTATGTGTAAGACTGGGTTTAGAAATTCATGTTAGGCGCTTTTTAGCGACTAGACTAAGATATGTATGGTGTATATTTTTGACGTAATACATGCCCACTTAAGTGGGAGAACACCATAGCATACACATATTGTATGTGCTAAGTCGACCAAATGTGGGATCAATGAATGATTCCCTGCTTCATTGTTGTCTGAGCCACGGGATTAATATCCAATTCTTTTACCTTTTGACTTGGGTTTATGTCATGAAAAGGATACTTAATGATGCTACTTTAGCATGTTTTCTAATACGATGCATATTTCCGTAATATGATACATGTCTAGGAAAGATATTAAGTATAATTAGATTGATATGGATTTCTTGGAAGAAAATTTGATGATACACCATGAATTGTGATTCATTGCTGGCCAGCGTTTTTCATCTGTCGAAAACCATGAATACAATTTATATGTGTGGGTACAATACTGCTTCTTAGAGGGATTAAGAGTATTGCACCGGGTGTAGTCAAATTATCTGAGGTGAAAACGAGAAGTTAGTAAGTGATGTACTTTGGTTAGTTTGATAAAAACTTAATCATTGTGCTCCTACCATTTGTATAATGCTCGTGAGGTCGCACACCCTATATCCAGTATGAAGAGTTTGGTAATGTGACATAGAGAATAATATATGCGTGCAAGTGGGAGATGTTATTATTTGGTCGGCCAAGTTATGTACCCGGACCCATGACCAAATCCTCTTGTATACCCGCATATATTGGGTTGAATGGTTGAATGTGGGAGAGTGGGTGAATCAGTGTTCTCTGATAAGTTTTGACTGAGAAGTACTCGGACGACTACTTCCACTTCCTAAATAGCATATATAAGATTATAAGTTATTCTTATATTGGTTAAGCCTACTGCCGAAAAACTCAGGGTTCATAGAAACTATCTCTTCCATTACTTCTCTAGGAGACTAGGGTGTGAACTAGCAGTATATTCTCTAGTAGAGTATATTTAAGGCCTCACTGTAACTGGAAGTACGAAGAAGGATTCTCAAACAAAAGGCTCGTAACAACAATCAATCGATCCTGGGGTTTTCGGATCTTCCGCAGGTAAGTTCCTATCCGAATCTATTTACTTTGATTCATGTTTGTGTAACAGGCTTCAATGGTCACAACCATGTATATAACAGTTAGGGTCGGCGTCGTAGATATCGAGTCACAATGGCAGATGAAATGGTAGGCGAGGTTGAAGAATCATGGTTCTCTTCTGTTGTATCTGAATTAGATTAAGTGCTGCACCTTATGTTTAGTGTCCCTTTTCTATTGGTCAAACAATCATATTTTCTGTAGTCTTCGGATTCTCAACATGCAAAAATTTCAATTGCAAATGGATGTGCTCATAGGAGTTTTAGATTTCACCTTATTTATAAATTAATTGAATCACATCGTGTGCTTCATTTCGCTCGATAATCAATAGACAAAGATGGCACATATAAGTGTTTTGATATAAGTGGTTAGCAAGCTCTATATATGGTACTAGGATTAGTAATTTTTTAAATATTTTTCGGATCTACTGTTTGTAAAGGTCCATGCATAATTTGTATCGCATGTTGTTTCTACTGTTCTACCACTAACCCAAACTAAGCAGCAATATCGAACACGAAGGTGGCAGAATCATTTAGCGAGTGTTTGCTTTTATGCTGGTATTGTAGATTTGTGCACCCATGTTTAGCCAACATTGGCATTATCTAGGTGCTAGGAAAATGGCTGTCGTTGCCAACTAACCTCCTGGCAATGAATTTTGTCAGGGCACCCAATCTTCAAGAATAGAGTTTGTAGTTTGATGAATTGTTAGCAAGCATCACGAACTTTCTGTGAGAAATCAGTTTGGGGGTACTTGGAAAACAGGAGCAAACTAGCAATCAGATCAATGTCACATCATTTGCAAATCTGGACTCACATTATATACGAGTAATATTTACTTACACTGATTAAATTGGTAGGCTTAGTGCTTAGACATCCATCTGTAGTTGTTACCGCAATTTAAATGATTTAGATTATTTTTGTTGAAACATAACTTATGGAACGATTATTAAATAGGCATAACCAAGAAGCGATATACAAAAACCGATCCTAATATACTTGCTAATTAGAAAGTGGTCTTCGACCTAGCCCCAAGAGACCCCACAATTTATTAGCGAAGTAAATCCAACCTATTTTTTTTGAATCCTATGCAGCATAGAGTTTTTAATCAACAATTAATAGTTTTTCAAATCGTCGGTTATTTAACAAGCTTGGTAAAGGGTCAGCAATAAATAGTAGAAGAGCGGCAAACTAATAAGACAAAAAAGGTCATTACGAGTAAATTCAAGTGCCCCTTATCTATCATCATCTGGAAATGATTAATTAGCCCTTATTGTTAATAATCAAGTTTAGTGTTAATAATTAATTTTCACTTATTATAACTCTAAAATCAGATTTTTAGAGTTATAAAAAAAAAAAAATAGAGGAGAAGAAAAAAGAAAACTTATGTGATACTTGTGAAACCCTAGATTTTGATTCACTCAACCAAAATGAGTGATTCCAGTGACCCTACTTCTAAATTAGTTCCAATCAGCTTTTTCTCGCTCAAAATTATCTAAATTACATAACAAAATCAAAACTTTTGAATTTTCAGAAGAACTTACGGTTGCAATTTTGCTCGTGACCAATAATAGTAACTCTTAGTTACGATTAAGTAATTTATCGAATACCAACCGTGAATCGGTTAAATTTGGGGAAGATCCAATCGTAAAACCAGTTACGGTTGTTAATTATGTTTGGGCAACAACCGTAACTAAATTACTGTTGGTAACTAATGAATCGATACCAACCGTAACTACCTACGGTTGGTGTGTCAACTTAACTTTTGAACCGTAAATCATTATTTGATAAATTCTTAAGACACAGGATTATTTACGGTTGGTATGGTTGTTTGAGTAACAAACCGTAACTCAATTACGGTTGATAAATATGATGCAAATAAAAATCAGAATCGAACATATTCTCAAAAGTAAGAACTTACGGTTGGTATTTGAGTTTAAACCAACCGTAACATCAACCCAATCTACGATTCTGGTTCAGTATTTGAGTTATTACCAACCGTAACTAGCATAAACCCAGAAATTTCAATTTCAATTTTCATACAAAGCCCTAATTTTTGATACAAAATTAACTTAAATCCAACACGATAAACTAAACCCTAAATGGGTTTTTCCAAACATTTTTCAAATCGCAGATTAATCGAAGACGATGAGATTTTCGGTTTTAATGGAGGTTAGGGTTGATGGAGGAGAAGAGAAGATGAAGAAGAAGATGAAAAAAAAAACTGATTTGATTTTGGTTAATTTAAGGTAAAAGGGGTAATCTAGTCAATCTACACCCCTATAGGACACCCCCCTAACGAATAAGAGGGACATTGCTATCACACTTGCCGCCCCTCTACCATTTCTTGCCGCCCCTTTACCAAGCTTGTTATTTAAAGATAATGAAATAGTTTTGTTGGGAAAGAATAAAAGACAAAGAAGATTGTATGATTTATTTAAGAAAAAAATGAAGTGCTGGAATTAGAAAATTAGTCTTTTTTATTAATTAAGTTTCATATATATATATTTTTTTTGTAAATAAGATATTTCGTTACGCAAACTAAGACTCCCTGATACAAAAGAAGTAGAGCTATCTAATATCAATCCACAGGCGGATTTTTTGATATTAGATTTATCTATTGAGAATTGATGTTGAATATAAGAAGGAAGAATGTTTTCCCACAAAACAGTTGCATTTTAAGTCCTAACAGATTTTGCTAAAGTGTCTGCCACCATGTTTCCTAGTCTTAGAACGAAATAAAAACCCAAAAAATTGTTACATAAATGAACTAGTCTGTCTGCTTCATCTGAGTAAGCTTTAGAGCGCCAAGAAATATCAGATTTCTTTCTTTGAAAAAAAATACCTAAAAAGCCTTTCACAATCACCTCTAGTGCTAAAAATGCTAAAATTAAGTTTAACATATGAAAGGATAAACTAGACTTTGATATGCTTTTGGACGCCTCTGGATGGTCTAAGAGCGTTCACAATGGACGAGTAAATGATGGAGTAAAACTATATTTACTCGAAAATTCAATCGCAGTGGAGTGGAGTATAACTATATTTAGTTGGAGAGAGAGTGTGATCCGAAGTAAATTTGTTCGATAATCTCGACTAAAACTGATTATAGTCGAGCGCAACTTCAAAGTACGTCTTGTACCGCGCAACTTGAATTTACGTTTGAATTGGGACGTAGCTTGCAGTTAAGTTTGAATTAGGGCGTAATTTAAAAGTTTGAATTTGAATTGGGGCGGAACGTTAATTACGTTTGAGTTGGGGCATAGCCTTAGGTTATGTTTGTATTGGGGCGTAAATTTAAATTATGTTTGAATTTGGGCGTCACTTTAAGTTGCGTCTGTATTGGTGTTGAGACGCAGCTTTAAGTTACGTTTGAATTAGGGGTATTTTTTTTTTACGTTTGAATTGGGACGTAACTTGAATTTACGTTTGACTAAATTTTACTTCATAATTGTAACGTGTAACCTAAGTATAATCATATTTTTTTAATTTTTAGTTTTTCATTTAGTTATACTACGGTCGCACCATCGTGGATGCTCTAAGCCAAACTACCTGGTATCTATCCACCCACTGACCTACAAATAGTGGAGAGAAGAGATTACCGCACCGCTTTCTCTTCGTCTCCCAACCTTTTCGGTTCTTGTCAAGGTTGAAGCTTCTGAGAGTTCGTTCTCGGAGATCATTCTGCGGTGCTAAAGGAGAAGGTTTCTCACCAATTCTGGATTCAAGAAATCGTTTCGTTATTTATTGTCGTAGCAGTAGTAATGTTTGTCTAGGGTTTTTTATTTTCTTTTGAACGAGAAAAAAAATTGCGGAAAAAAGAAAAAAAAGAAAAAAAGAAAAGAAAATAAAAGAAATATAGGGATTTCTGCATGTTGGTCAAGGGTTTTATATTAAGAATGAGAATCGCCTGTAATTTTTGTTTCTTTGTTCTGTATTTATTTATTTAGGCGATCTAGGGTTGATTAATTTTCTTTTCATTTCTGTCTGAATCATTTGTACCACGAACTGAATGAATATTAGAACAATCGGCACTGAAGGATCCGTCGAGATTATGCTTCTTTTTTTGTTTCGTTGATTTCTGGTTTGTGGATTATGTTTCAATCTTAGAATCCCTTGTTCTGGGATCTAAGAGGGAAAACTGTATAATTTAGTGCGATATATATATATATATATAACATAATCTCAGTGATAAAAGAAAAAAGAATTAAAAAAAGAAACAAAAAAGAAAAAAGAAAAAAAGTTAAACAGAATATATATAAATGGCGAACCCTGGAGTAACTAATGTGCAGCAGCTCGGTATTACAGAGCCGATTTCATTGGCCGGGCCATCTGAAATCGATATCACCAAGACTCAAGAACTTGAGAAGGTTTGTTTGCTGACTAGTGTTTTCTTTTTCTTCCATTGAGTTGAGTTGATTAGGTTTGTTTGCATATCAACTCTTAAACTTACTCAACTTGTGCTTGTTGGATAAATTCAGTTTCTGTTAGGTGTTGGACTGTATGAATGTCCTGCAGAGGCTGTGTCCAGGGAAGAAGTGCTTGGTAGACTTGACCAGGTTCGTTTAGTTTTGATTTTGGTTTTGACTTCCTTTATGTAGCTTTGGGTGGTTATGTTGTTTTTCACTATCTTGTTTCTTTTGTTTGCCTAACAGATTGTGAAGACGTGGGTGAAAAAGGTGACTAGAAACAGGGGTTACAATGATCAGTTGGTCCAAGAAGCTAATGCCAAGATATATACATTTGGTTCTTATCGTCTTGGGGTATGGGAACTTTTTTATTCTGTTTTCAAATATAGGTGTTGCAACTTATACTCCTGATATAAATACAATAGAAGAAGGCACTGTATGCATTAACTTGTTAATACTTGAATCATATTTGAATAAGAATTGATGAAGATCCTATATGAGATTAAGTAAGATAGTTGTTCGTGGACTTCAAGAAAATGATGATTACAATAGGAGCATCTGCTTCTGGATGATTCAGTGATGGCTGTCATTGTAGCTAGTGTTCTATCCACCATAGCTTGTGGTTTGGATCCCCGTTAAACAATTTAAAGTGTTAAGAAAGTAAAGTGTCTTCTTAGCTTCATTTGTCTGGTAGTTCAGAATCAACGACCATGGAAGTACCGTGTAATCAATCATCTTGTAGTGACATGTTGCAGGTCATCTTGATAACTGATTTTTTGTCTAGTTATGAACACATAAATAAGGACATGTGGTATGAATGACGATATTGAAAAGAGATTTATGAGCGTTCTTTGTTGCATTCAATTGTTTGTAAACAAGTTGATCTCTTATCATGCTTTCCTTTTGTATAATGGAGGGCAGTTAAATTCGACGAAAATTTGTCAGGAAGTAACCGGTCATCTTGTGCTGATGCATAGATCAGGCTCTCTAGAATGATTCGGGGAAGACCAGGGAAAATTAAGACAGAAGAGCTTAAGTTGCAATTATTTAAGATGCAGGAGAGCCTAAGATGCAAAGATAGCGTTCATGAAAGTATTTACAGTGTATATCCTTCACGAAGAGCAAAAGAGATGATGCATAGATTGGGGTCTCTGGAATGATCTGGGAAGACCAGGGGAAAATAAGACAAAAGAGCTTAAGTTAAGATACAGGGGAGAGCCTAAGATGCAAAGATAGCGTTTAGAAAAATACCCACAGTGTATATCCTTCATGAAGAGAAAAGAGTAGAAAGACTAGGGATGAAGGAATATGATGACAAAAGATTTATCAGAGCTATGGCTGAAATCAATGTGGAAACCTTCAGTTGAGTTATATCCTTTCATCCTGATACGTGTTGGACACTTGTACTTGATGTTGGATACTGGGTTTGAAATATGCGAGAATAAAAAACACATACATGGATGTAAACATATAACTATGCTCCACTATTTAGTTCTTTCTAGTTGGCTATATTTTATCCTTTGTATGTGGACTTATTAATGTTCGAGTAATAAGATTTTGGTGCAGATAGACAAACAAAATCTCACATTGTTGTAGATTGCTGAATACCCTTCTTTCCTAGACTCGTGTTGGTTGAAGTTGTCAAGTTGTCTTACTTGCTGGAGATGTTTACCCAGTTCTATTTTTTTTGTCTCTCTCTCTCTCTCTCTTTATAGGTGCACGGCCCTGGTGCAGATATAGATACACTATGTGTTGGTCCTAAGCATGCAACAAGAGAAGTGAGTCTTTATTCCATGTGTGACATTTTTAGTTTTTCACATTTATAATGCGTATCCATGTCGGTTTGTTTCTCTCAATAAAGTTTTTGACGTGACTGCAGGAAGATTTTTTTGTGGAACTGTATGGGATGCTTACTGAGATGCCGGAAGTCTCAGAGTTGCATCCCGTGCCTGATGCTCATGTACCTGTGATGAAATTCAAATTTTGTGGGGTGTCCATAGATCTTCTATACGCGAAGCTGTCACTTCCCATCATTCCCGAAGTATGTATCTACATTCCTCTTTTGCTTCAGATAAAAACATTAATATGTGTAATCTCAAACTTATGCAACCATGTGTATAAAAGAATAGGTTCTACTCCAGTGCCTGCTCCACCATATGAGTAGTGGATGGGTTGTTATTTCATAGAACTTTTTAATGATACCTAGCATTGCTGTTTGCTAGTATCATCATCTGAAACTGACTATTTTATGTATAAAGAGAGCAGCGTGAGCTGGTGTGGAAAAGGGCATGGGTAGGCATGACATGAAAGCCATTAGATTGAGCCTTTACGATAATTACAATGCTGAAATTACACACAAATAACGGTTACCTGCCTTCATGGCATTTTTCTGTATATCTTCATGTTTGAATGTTTTGAATTGTGGTGATGTAAAAATATGCAAGAACACAGAAATAATTACCAGCAATTTGTAGTAACGTCATGTGTGTTGCTAGATGTAGCTCCAGCGTGATGATACAGATTGCAAGTCTTGCATTAGTTGTGATATTTGATATTGTATCTCAAATTAAATAGAACTAAAGTTATGATTTAATTTTATGTGTGGGTGTCATTCTGTTATGACACAACTTGAATTGGTTATTCACTCGGTGGTAACTTGTTTCATTATTCATTTAAGCTTTTCCTTTACCATTTTCTAAAGTTGGATGCAGCACCCTTCATGAACTTGCTTTTCTATTTTTTTTTTCAATTTTGTCTGATCTGCAGTTCCCCACATTTTGGTTTAATGTATAATCATGTTTTTAAAAATCTGTTTCTGGAATCATATTCTGTTCCAGGACCTGGATATTTCACAGGACGCAATATTGCAGAACGTAGATGACCAGACAGTTCGCAGTCTCAATGGATGTAGAGTTACTGACAAAATACTGCATTTGGTGCCAAACGTTCAGGTTGGCTGATAATTTTAATCATACTCGTGTGCATGACATGAGACTTTGTTGCTTTTGTGTTGGACTCATTCACCAAGTTATTTTTGATCTGTTTGAACCAGAACTTTCGTACAACCTTGCGATGCATGAGGTTTTGGGCAAAGCGTCGCGGAGTTTATTCTAACGTAAGCAAGGTTCTTTCAATATGTACATCTCAGTATCCTCTCCAACTTATTAAGCTGTCTTCTGGACTTTGACATGGCCAGGTTGCAGGGTTTCTTGGTGGTATAAACTGGGCATTGCTTGTTGCACGTATCTGCCAATTATATCCTAATGCATTGCCTAGTATGTTGGTTTCTCGGTTCTTTAGGGTTTATACCCAGTGGCGATGGCCAAATCCAGTTATGCTGTGTGCTATTGAGGAAGGATCTCTTCCCATCTGGGATCCTAGAAGAAATCACCGAGATAGGCTACATCAGATGCCCATTATTACTCCTGCTTACCCTTGCATGAATTCTAGCTATAATGTATCTTCGAGTACATTGCGTGTTATGACTGAAGAGTTCCAGAGGGGACATGAAATTTGCGAGGTATGTAACTTTAGGGTTCCCGCCTTATTTCAGTGCAGCTGTATATTGATTGGTCAATAATTGTATAGTTGGTAAAAACCTGTTCGTAAACCTGTTCGTTTATTATTGTGAGTATTATGCAGTACTGCTATCAAATGTCCTGTGACTTGTTTTAGCATCATACAAGTTTGATTGAAGATATAATCTTCTGCTCTCCTCTTTAGCCAATGGTGGCAGTGATGGAACTTATTTGGTTATGTTTAGCACATCAACTTGTTAATGTGTTTCATAGGTTTTTGGTCCTTCCACATCTGGTACCATATATTACCTTTTTTTTTTTTTTTTACAAAAAAAAAAAAAAAAATTGAATTCAAAGGTTTTGTATGAGGTTGAGAGGATTGTTTGAGGTCATAGATTACTTAGTCTAATTGTTTTAGTCTTCTATTTCCAACACCATACGAAAACAGGAATAAATGGTGAAATAATCTGAAAATTACTTGTTCAGGTGTGAATGTTATATCGAATTCAAACAAGTTGATGGGTTTGCTGTGTGAACATAAATAGCTTTCTGTAGTCTGGGGATTTGTGTTGTTGACATAAATAGCTTTCTGTATTTATTGTTAGAACTTAAAAGAGAAACCAGGATGCAGATAAATAGAAATCACCTTGCTGTTTCTCTTTTTTCTGGGTTTAGGCAATTTAGGTAGTCAAGGGATAAGCTGAGATTTGGACACACAGAATGGTCAGGAAGAATCCTCAAAAAGTTATCTGACTTTATTTTTTTCTTTCATGGAATGCCCATAATTTGCAGAAAGGCTTAGAGTAGTATGTACATTTCAATAGCTGTCAAGCCAAGTGTCTTTTAGTACTTGTGTGACATCTGGTGTTGATAGGAGTTTTTCATCGTAGAACTTGTGAAGATTGTTTGTACAAAGTTTATGCCTAGGGGTGCAGTTAATTTGTTGCCACTTTTGCGCATTTTATCTGGACTAGGCGCATAACCACCCCTATGGCTGCTTAGAAATATGATTCACAGATGTATTCTGAGTCGTATCTAAAGTAAAAATAATAGTGAGATGCTTCATTTATAATTATGCACATGTTGCTTCAGAAGTGAAATATCCGCGACCTCTGCCCATCATGCCTCAGATAAAATCTAGTTCAGGAGTCTAGGTGACTACTTCAGAGGAATGTCGCAGCCATCAAAAGTCATTCCAGCCTCCGAATCTTATATTATAGCCATTAGAAGCCATCAGAAGTCGTTCCCAGCCTCCGAACCTTGTGTTATAGCCAAAGGAATTCTCACGACAACAATTCTGATACATCAAGAAACTTGGGCTAGCTAAGGCTTTTCATTGGGCGCCAAACAATACTTGTATTTTATTCAAGGGTTTAATTTGCTAGTCTACCATTAAGAGTGTTGCTAATTCCAATATCTTCTTTGAAAAATTGAAGCATGTTAAAAAGATAGCCGTTCAAGTGATGTTGGTTTGCTAAGCCAGATCTCATTACAAAGTCACATATCAATCAGAATGATAGCATCTTCAAACTTGTTTTAGTTTGCATCTATTAGTTTTTCCCGGACTTATTGCCGGTTCATTTTTTCAGGCAATGGAGTTAAATAAGGCCGATTGGAATAATCTTTTTGAACAGTACCCTTTCTTTGATGCTTATAAGAATTATCTGCAAATTGAAATTAGCGCAGAAAACGATGATGACTTACGGAATTGGAAAGGCTGGGTAGAGTCTCGTCTACGCCAGCTTACGCTGAAGGTTTGTTGCCGCTTTTTTTCGTCTTCTATTATGTTGTTGACCGACTAAGATCTATATTGTACAACTTTGTAAACTTGTTTGGCTTGTTTTATATTGAACTTAGATTGAGAGGCACACTTTTGGAATGCTTCAATGTCATCCGCATCCTGGTGATTTTTCTGACAAATCCAAGCGATGCCATTGCTGTTACTTCATGGGTCTGCAACGCAATCAAGGGGTTCCTGTACATGAAGGTGAACAATTTGATATAAGGGCAACTGTCGAGGAATTCAAACTCTCTGTCGGCATGTACACTTTGTGGAAGCCCGGGATGGAGATTTATGTGTCTCATATTAGGCGCAGAAACATTCCCTCCTTCGTATTTCCAGGTGGAGTTCGGCCTTCACGTTCTCCTAAAGTAGCTGGTGAAGGTAGGCCAGTATCAAACAAGAGGGTCAGTAATTCTGCAAAGGCAGAGAAATCGTCTGAAAGCAATGTAGAAGTTGATGCAGTGGAAAAGGGAAGGAAGAGGAGACGAGATGATGATGAGAGTGCTACCAATATTAAGTCTTTGCCTTCAATTGGTGCTGCTGCTAATGGTAGAATACTTGAGGGTTCTGGAGATTGTAGTGCATCGTTTACAAGGCCCAGTGACAGTATTACTACTACTACTACTACTTCCACTGCTATGTCAGTTGGGAATATGGTTGATGCACTAATATTACAAGATGGAGCCATAAAGACGGAGCAAGTTGAATATATTAACGAAGAGGGAAACCCTCTTCTTTCAAAGGTTCCTTCATTAAGTGAAAATAGTGGATCTACAGTAAACCTTTTGCCCATTAGCAGAACTTTATCTGCGGACGCTGCTTCATTCTGCTCTAAAGAGGCAGAGCAATGTGCAACTGATTATATTTCTGGCCCATCTGCTGGTCGCGAAGTTTTTTCGGAACTTAATGAGCTTGAAGATGAAAGTGGGTCGGTACAAGACAATGGGGGCAACACTATGGAAGGCAGTTTTGCGGAGTCCTCGACAGTGAAGCAGATAGCTGTATTGGCAACAAATGGAGCTGGCTCGTCATCATCTACTGGTCGTTTTCAAAACGGTGGTTTAGAAGAGCTTGAGGTATTGTTCTAACCTATTAAATTTTGCGTACCCATATCTTAGAGTATCTTGAATTGTTGTCTATCTGAATTTTATTTTCTGAAGTACCTTCTTTCTGCTATTTATGAGGTCACAAAATATAGAATTTCTCTCTTTTACCTGACATAATATTGGTGCCTGTGGGTAATATGCATCTGGTAAAAGCAACTGTTGCATCTGTTTACGCGCCAGCAGAGTCAACAGTAAAACATTTTTACAGTGTTTGTGATTGCTTATTGGTCTTGTGGAGAAAATCTCTCGGGAAGTGCAAACATTTTGCATCTTGTATATGTTCAAATTCTTGAAAATTTGACAGACCTTGGTGTAGAAAGGAGCCATTTCTTCTGCTTTTCTCTTACCTGATATCAACAAATACTGATTAAAATAAAATAAATGAATATAATGAGAGTTACTGTTTCTGTTTCTGTCCAATGCAGCCATGACTAGGGTTGTTTCTCATTTAACATTATTCTTTTAAGAGGATACTTGTTAAGTTCACAATTTATAAGCAGGAGGGAATGAATCTCTTCTAGGTGTTACCTACACGCTTTGTTTAAAGAGGACCCAGAGCGCCTTTAACTGAAACTTGAATACCACATCACTAACGTAAATTACTTGCTTTCATAATGGTGTTATTTTATCTTTTGCAATTACCACACCTTCTGCGGGGTAAGTGTGTTAGTTCTCATCGTTTTTGTATACTCCAGTTAACAAGACTGATATTTTTGTCTTGTTAATTGAAGCCTGCTGAGCTTACTGGGTCATTCTGTAACGGTCACGCTGCGCCTAATCCATCCACCACCCAGAGGAAGCCGCTTATCCGGTAAACAAGTCACCCTCAAAATGAATAGTTTCTGCTTGTATAGAAATATTATCATTATTATTTGGTTCATTGTTCCAATATATTTATGTTTGCAGGTTGAACTTGACTTCTTTGGTTAAAGCTACTGGCAAAGGTACCTAATTTTTTTTGGATCCGTCAGGGGAAAGAATCCAGGAAAGGGTGTTTTCATTTAGGCCATGTAATGCTGATACTTTTTCTACATTAGTTACCATGTGCTTCCCTCGTGCAAATAGCTGGTGGCACGGGGAATAAAATTTGTGGACTAGTTGTATAAAACTTACAAAATGATAGAAAGAGTAAAAATTAATAATTATGAAGTTTCTATTGTAATATCAACGTTGTGGAAAATGCATTGTACTGATTTTAGGATGTGTTGTGTCGATTCGTGTGCTGGGCCGGAAATGTTACCGTGTCTGTTTTCACTTTTGGGAAACTTAGGCGCAGGCCCCAAAAAATAATATTTTTATTGTCAGGCCCATAATTAATTTTAGATACCGTGACACCCAAAATTATTAAGAATCAATATATAACTCGTTATGCAACCTAATTTTTCAGGGTTATAATTGACAAAGCAACTTGGATATAATATATATAAAAATCCGTGCTTTGGAATTTACAAATTTTATATCGTTGGAAACCTTTTTAAGAGAGCTACACAACGAGTATAAACAATAATATCAAATTTTTTCGTTTTAGGGAATTTTTTTGAAAACTGACTACATATTCATTATGCAGCCTCTAAAAAAGATGCATAACACATTATGCAGATGCATAACGAATTATGCAATCATTTTCTCGACTGCATAACAAAGTTATGCATCTATAATGAGTTAAGTAGCTATTGTTTTGGTTGATTTTAGTCCGTACATAAAAAAATGATGCATAATTGGTTATGTTGCCATATTTAAGGATGCAGATCAGGTTATGCATCCATTTTCTCTATGCATAAAAGATTATGCAACAATTTTTTCGATGCATGATGCATTATGCAGCCGTATTTTGGATGCATATCAGGTTATGCATCCATTTTCTCGACCGCATGATGCATTATGCATCAATTTTCAATTTCACACAAAATAATAAAGATGCCGGATAATGCGTTATGCATCCATTTTTTTTCTCGATTGCATGACATGTTATGCACTCATAACAACATCATCATCATCTTCTTCTTCTTCTTCGTTCATCATCCAAGCTCAAATAAGCTTTATTATTATTCCCTGTATTTTCAAAGTCTCAAATCAACTTTTCTTCCTGTTCTACTTGATTGAAACAATTACAAAACCCTATCTCCATGAACACATCTCAGATCCATCTTCTCAATCATAATACCTAATTAAAAAAAAACCCATTCACACATCTTTCGGAAATGACAAACAACAAGATCTTGATTCATCTCAGAACATCACCTCAAACCCTAACTTTCGATTTCATTCATCTATTGTTTCCAATCTTCATGTGATTATACTGTCTATCAATATTATTGATCGTAAGTTACAGGTGGGAGGAAGAAAAGAAAAATAATTGAAGAAGAAATTCCCGTGAAGAAAAAGATGAAGAAAAGATACGAAGAAATCAAATTTTATAAATTGTGGGTTTAGGAGAAATTTTCTCATGAAAATTGGGTGCGCGCGTACTTTTCCGCCCGTGGGTTTCACGGTGTAGAAAATCTGTAGAATGGGTCTCCCTGTAGTTTTCATTTTAATTACCATGTATTGGGTGGGACAATCAATTATATCCCCCTGTAAGATGCGGTATGCTGCCCATATTTATATTTTGATACGCATGTGTAACTTAAAAATCGGTCCCCTCTAACAATGTGTCAACATATGGAGCATGTGGCCCCGCCATATCGTAGATGCACGTGCACCGCTGTTATATGCCCTTTACATGTTTAGAATAAACCAAGTATAGGGGCTTCGCAAGGATTCCTAATGACTAAAAAGTTGTCATGGGGTGTCTTGATGCAATAACAAATGTTTAAGTTACCTTCCATCTAAAATAAAAACCAGTAAAATTAAAACCTAATTCTTATTCAAAAATATGCTCTTCTTCTAAATTTCTTGTACTCCATCAATTGTAAATCCTTCCCTGTTTTTTTGTAGTTGAAATTATTTCACCGTCTTCGATTAATGGGGATTCGAAAAACTTATAATCGTCGATTTTATTAAAGACGCGAAAAAAACAATGTGATAGAAATGGTAATCAACAAACCAATTACGTTTGAAATTGTTAGATTGATTGGAATCATGTGAGGTTCCTACTCTAATCTCGGACAAGCTAGTGCTCGGCCAATGTGAGCTTAGATTTTGTGCTTCACACAAAATTGTGTAAAATAAGCATTTTTTTTTTTGTTGTTAGAACAAAATTGAGTAAAATAGGAAAATTTTGTGTCTTGACACAAAATTGCTAGATTTTTGTAGTTTAAGGATATTTTTTTATTAGAGAAGTATGAGAATATTAATAAAATGGATTTGGTACGCTCCTCGCAACACGAAAGTTTAAGTTCCTTCATTTCTCGAAGTGTCTAGTGGAACATCGTATTAGATTTTTGTTGTTCTTGTGTCTGGTACGATAATCTTCTAATTTCGTGAACATGATTGTGACACTTAATCAAGATTTTTTTGTGTATAGCTTGTCAAACATAGTATTGAATCTATATCATTCATCTAGATGCAAGGTCATTTTTAAGAATTCAGCCGTGGAATATAGAGAGATAGGCGAAGACACCTAATATGACTTAGTATATTAAAATTCTTTGCAGAATGCATATACACATAAGTCTAATAATTCTGATACTTGGTCAGAAACATAGTTTTTTATAGTTTTCACCTTAGGAAAAAACCCACCAGTATCATTAAGTCTCATGCTTAGCTCGGAATAGTAACATTGTTGTGTGGTAAGCATTAGATGGTAACATTCTAACAATAGATAGACTCATGATTTCCTTTAACGCAGGCTTGACCATATTCGATCACAACAAGTGACCACATAAGAAGATATTATGATATATCCATGTGACTCGGCCGAGTGTAGACACATATAAAATCAAAGTAATTGAAAAATAATCTCTAAGTATTGAAGATCCTATATACATTCACAATAATGTGTAGACAATAGTGCATCAATAATACTCAATGTGAGCTTTAGTACCAATATGGAATAACAAATGATCCGTACAACTTAGCTGAGAGTGCGCATGGATGAGTTCAACAATTCGCTATTGATGAATATACGTCAATTACTGAAAGGTCTATATATATTGTGGATACATTAATAAATCAATATTGCTCAATATGAATTTTAATATTAATATGTATGTATTAAACGAGTTCAAGGATTTCAGCTGCAAATTATTGCACCCGAAACAATTTAGAGTTGCTTTATAATGGTGGGAAACCCATTCAGGAGCTAGGTTCAAGTTGTTCTATACTAGCAGATAATCTATATAGGAGCATTGTTATTCGATAACAAGTGAAAAGGCGAGGGTACCCAAATATACCTCAAGCTAAAAAAATTCCTTCCTATAAGTCCTTTCTCTAGAAAGTGATTGTCTATAGACTGAGTCGATACAATGCAACTAATCGGTTCACACTTCGTGTGATCGTCTATGGATACGAGATCGAGACAATACAACAACGAAGTATGTTTACTTGATACAAAGGTTCGGACTTAACCAAACACAATAGGATTCACGTATCAAGCAAATAGGAATTAACGTTTGTGCAATTTACTTTAACTATAATAAAACAATTATAATGAGGAAATATAAAGTAAATGACACAACAAGATTTTGTTAACGAGGAAACCTCAAATGCAGAAAAATCCCGGGACCTTGTCCAGAATTGAATACTCTCAGGATTAACCCGCTATACAAAATAAACCAACTTCGTATAGTTGAGACCAAGCAACTAAACCTATAGTTCACCTAGTTCCGTCTGTATTCCAACGCCTCCAACCTGTAAACAAGTCACGTACTTGGACCAATTCCTTTGGTTCGTATTCTAAACAGTAAAGGAACAACAAATATGTTTGTTATCAACTCTCTTCAACCAAGTGATATGAGTTGCACAAAGGCTCTTCTGTTTATCATAACATAAACTCCTTTGCCAGGTTCCAAGATCTATCTTATGTTCAATTACCAAAAGGTAATCTTTAAGATTAAGCCAATCAACACTCTTAATCCAAAGAACTGTGTTGATGCCGATCTTCTCAATTAATCAATCAAATCTATCACAAGGATAAACCGATTATTAATTGGATCCTCTTTTACCAATACAAGTACTGTGCACACCAAAGATTATAAACACCAAGTCAGAAATCTTCTATCTCTTCTTTGTCTTCAAATCTTCTTAGATCTTCAATAAACACCTGCACACAATTACTTGAATATCTTGTAATCAATCACACATAGAACGGAGTCTGTTAACAATGGATTATAACAAGATCGTTTTTAGATCTAACAACAGTCTAAAGATCCATTTCGAAACCTTGAACTAGTTTGAGTGTATCTTATATCAGAAGAGAAGATTCTCAAGCATAAACAAACTAGGTGCAATCAAAGTTTAACCACAGTTAGTCAATCAAATCAATACGAAAACTAAAGGTAAACCGTAATATCTAGTTTCCCACCAACGGGTCGCGCTAGAGATTCTCGATCCCAAAGAAGACTTTAAACTGAGCGACCGTAAGAGATTTCACCTAATTAGATTACCCTCGTCTCTGATAGGCGGCTTCACCAGTAACAATACAACATAGGAAGTTTACTGTCACGAAGGATTAGTTTGCTAGAAATGCAAACTCAAAGTATTTATAGACAAGGAAATTTGGACAACAAGGAATTTCCAAAACCGAAAATATTCTCAAGATATTTTTCCATATTTACCCAAATTCGGTTTTCATAATTCCTGTGAATGCACTGTCCAAATATAATGATCGAAATCTCCTTGGAAAATCTTTAACTAGCAAATGCACATTACTAATTCTTATTTTCCATATATAATTAAAAACCTTAATTAAAATATTTTTAACTTATCTAAATTCGATCTTGGGATTTACTTCCTTCTTAGATGTTAAGGAATATCTTTGAACAATAAAAGAATACACATTAATGTGCGTGTTCAAAGTGTGTCGACATCTTTCTCTTGCAAGTCCTTTTTCATACTTACTCACTTGAAACCGATTTACCACACTTCCAAACAAGTTTAGAATTGGTTCATCTGACTTTCAAGAACTATGTGATTGATCAAGTTCCACTCAATTACAAACCATGGGTGTAACGGTTATACCAAAACAAGTTTCGGTTCTACCTCCATGTGAGTATTATGCATAGTTACAAAAGCTTACCATAACTTGGCTGACTAGGTATTAGGATCAGTTCCCCCTTGCCTAAAAACGTGTTGCACATGTTCATAGGATCGGTTCCCCTTTCTTCTATAAACCTTGATGCACCTCATACAAGGATCGGTTCCCCTTGTGATGTACTGCACCTCTTCGTAGAATCAGTTCCCATTTCCCAAATTTGGTCAGGCACTCGCAAACCCGATCATACCCCAGGTGATTACTTAAGATCGGTTTCACTAATAAAAGTCATACCAATACATAAGTCAGGCCTCATGTGAATAGTTTTACCAAGAACACAAACAAGTCATGAGCGGTTATACTAATCACACATATTGGTCATTCATAAGATTTGCAATGACGAACAACACCAATAACGCCTGGCGATTTCCTTTTTGGTTCACAATACATATCATGAACTTACTTCCTTAGAACACATGTAAACATTGTTCCTTAGGATGAATTCCTCACCTCATACCCATATATAATCAAAATAGCATTTATACGATTATGTCGATGTCTTATATATAAAGTTTAATGGTTAAGAAAGAAACTTCATATTGTATTCCTTAATACTATGTCTATCTAGAGTGTTCATGCTTCACAGTTTTATGTTTTCAATATGCACGACTTGAAAGATACGTTAGGGAATGAAACAGTTCAAGTCAAATATCACTAACCTCAAGTGGAAGGATGATGTTGTGGTTGTAGCTCCGTACTTCTTCACTTCTTCAAGTCTTCGCAATACTTGTAATGTCTCACCCTAATACTTTCAAGCTAACCTATACGAAGTTGACTCTAGTACATTTAAATCAAGCGACTCTTAAATGAGTTTTGGTTCACTAAAATATGACAACCAAACTTGACATACCAACGCTTGGTGGGTTCAACCGAGCAATTCTCTAACAATCTCCCCGTTTGTCAATTTTAGTGACAAAACTCTTACAATCATATGGATAAACAAATTACAATAATTCATTATACACACGCTTGATTCCCGAATTCAACATCACAAAACCTGCATTAATTCAATCCTTAAAATGTCGTTGTTGACATTATAATAACAAAGCTCATACCCCCCTAAAGGTGAAATAGGTAGATTTTCAATCCGGGCGTCTTTGTTATCCCAATCATATGATATGTTACTCCCCCTTAGTTTGTGCTTTTCCTCATTCGTTAGATAAACGTTTCAAGCAACATTGTCCTCTTTCCTAGTGACACCAATCAACATAAAATTGATACCAGCATCACCTGTTTACTCCATATATTTCCCCCCTTTTTTTCACAAAAATGACAAAGAAACGAAAAAATAAAGGACTACACGAAAAGGATCTTAAAAATCTCAAAATAGACTTGCAACCTGTTGAGTCAAGCACGAGGGTTTTACATACCATTTTTGATAACCAATATCAAAAACGAAACTACAAAGTAATTATGTTTTGATATGTTATCATGGAAATAATTTCCCGGAGCAATTTTCCCAACTAGTTTAGCAAACCAAAAATCAACTAATCAACTTAGTTCCTTTGCTAAACCGATTGTATAAATACAACCGCTTCATTCGATAAGACCAAAACAAAGATATACTCCATTTTTCTCATCAGGTTCTAATTATCCATATAACTTAGACCTTTAGATTTTAAACAAGCCAAATACTAGGTTAGTTAACTAGCATTTCCTTGCTTAGGCTTTCAGATAGACTTGAATAACCGAAACCTGCACTTTGATAAGTCTAACTAAGATCAGAATTAACTTAGTTTATCTTATCCGAAATCAAATTGTTCTAAACAACTTATCTCGTCAATATATTCATTCATTAAGCCATAAATAATTCATACAAACCAATAAATCAACTTGCATAATTATTCACCTCAACCGGAAGCAATTGAAACAACATATATCATTAAAGTTCCACTATTGCACCGAAATTTTGTAAGCCTAAATAATTGATACCATACAACTAAGCAAGATAACAATAGTTTTACTTAACCGGAACCAATTGAATCACACAAACATCCACACATACATAATAGAATAAACACATCAATTGTACCGATAATTTCGTATAAGCAAAAAGCAATATATATATATATATATCAAATAAAAATAAGCTTTTCTTAAAACAGGAAAACAATTAACTAACAAGATTGTTACCTCAATTTCGCATCCAACTTCTCCAATATAATCGCATCTTCTTCTTCCAGGGAGAATTGATATCGAAATACTATTATGTTGTCATCCTTATGCCAAAAATAAAAGAATAACAACAACCAACCTTTACCAGAGAAAGGTTGATAATCGGTTTTAACAATTGCAAGCAAAAGTTAAAAACTGTCGAAACACATATGCTTTTATGCCAAAACAAAACCGATTCAACATATTGTGACTTTTTCACATATTGTTTCTACAGGAACCCATCATGATACTTTGATAAAGCCTACCAACATGGGCTAGAACTTAATCCTGCTAATTCAAAAAGTCACCCAAACCACAAGGGATTAACAACATATTATGAGATCGAATATCAAGGTAATAAAACCGAAATCATACATAACAAATAAATAAAGCATTCAAGCACTGGCTATGTAAATCAAAAACTAACACAAGAAAAATTATAAATCAAATAACTTTATTCATAATAGTTTTTATTCAATAAACTTATATAATCAATGAAAGAAATCAAAAATTGATTTCTATTTTTCTAATACAACTCAGTCCTTCATATCAACGCCACATGAAGGTGGGTTTCTACTTTCATTCTTCAGCTTGTGAATTTCTTCAAGTAGAAAACCTTGTTGCTTACCCAGAACCTCTTGCATGTGAGAAATTTTTGTGAAAGAATCTGCAAGAGCATGTAGTATGTCTTTGATTGAACACAAAAGAGTGTCAATGCTTCAATACACTGATCTTTCTTCAGCGTATTCTCTCTTTCCTTCTTGCTAAGACAATCTCCATTTTTTATTTTACCCCTAATCTCAAGAGAAGCCCCTGACTTATTCTTAGGTTGATCATTCTGATCTATCATCTTTTTGCACAAAGATGTTTGATCCAGACTCATGGTTCAGACAAGGAAAGATCATAGAAAGTGGAGGGTCTCTTTATATTTCTCATACTTCCGAAAATATAATATTCCTAAAGATACGAATATATCAAATATTTTCAATTTCTAGATTTTATTTCCATAATCTAAACAAAAAGTGCCTTGATTTTCTTCTTCCTCACTTGAAATTGGCACACATGGTAAGGAAAGAACTCTAATACTGATCAAGTTGTATTAGTATGAGATTTTCTCTCATTATGGAATTTTGAACAACCAGAGTGTTCTTGATCTAGAATCATATGATAAATTCTCCTTTTGTTACCTCGAACTAGCGAAGTATCTTGATGTTGACTTTGGTTGCCTACGCAACTCTTAGCAGTTCTGTTCTTGAGATAATTTTTGCATCTTATCTTATCTTTCCATTTACCATTAGGTGATTTAATAACATCGGAAGACATGTACATTCTTAAAATAGGTAAATCACTAATGGAGGAGGAAGAAATAAGATTGACAACTAATGCAATATTAGCTATTTCCTCTTCTTCAGAATCGTATGAATCAGAGGTCTCATCATGAGTTACAGCCAATGCCTTACTTCCAGTGTACTAAAAATTGGGAAAGTCTTTAGAAATATGACCAAACCCTTTACACTTGAAGTATTGCGGCTGATATTCATCATCCTCTTCATGTTCTTTTTTGACATGAGCTCGATCATGTGGTCAAGAAGATTGGTGAGTATCCTTTATGAATCTCTTATTTATTTTCCTTAAGAGATCTCGAAACTGTCTAGTAATCAAAGATAATGATTCTTCGATTTCATCATAAGAGTTTCCTGCAATCTGTTCATCTGAATCTTCCAATTGTCTATTCCTTTCCATTAGACCTTTAGGAATTTTTTCAGCTTTAAAAGCAATTATTTTATTCTGAATAGACTGTGATACATGATCAAAGATCTTTATATTTCCAACGAGTGTGCTTCGTGAGAGAGTTGAGAGATCATTTTATTATATGATTGCATGCTTCTTAGAATCGTATCTTGGAGGCAACAATCTGAGAATTTCGCACACTATATCTTTTTCAGAAATAGTCTTTCTTAGAGAGAAAGATGCATTAATTATCTCAGAGAGTTTAAGGTGAAACTCTTCAAAAGTGTCATTGTCCTCCATTCGAAGGTTTTCCCAATCAGGCGTAATATTTTGAAGTCTAACTTCTTTCTCTGATGTGTTTCCTTCGAACACGATTTGAAGATTATCCCAAGCTTCTTTCGAAGTTTGACATGTTGATACATGATGTTGTAGATCACGACTTACAACATGTATTATAGCATTCAAACCATCTGAATTCTGCTTAGCTAGTGCCTTTTCTTCGTTTGAAAAATCTACTAGGCGTTTAAGCTCAGTATCCAAATTTTCTATCTTTGGAAGAATATAACCATCGACGACTAATAGCCAAGTATTAAATTCTCGTGATTGAAGAAAAGATCACATAGCAGATTTCCACCATAGATAGCTTGTTCCGTCAAATCTTGATGGTACGTTAATTGAAGTCGATTCATGAGAATTTGAGTTCATTCTTATAGGATGGATCGCACCAAACACAGATTTTTAGATCTTTTCGTGTTTGCCTACTCTGATACCAATTGAAAAGGCGACGGTACCCAAATATACCTCAAGATAAAACTTTTCCTTCCTATAAGTCCTTTCTCCGAAAGTGATTGTCTATAGACTGAGTCAAGACAATGCAATTAATCGGTTCACACTTCGTGTGGTCGTCTATGGATACGAGATCGAGACAATACAACTGTAGCGCCCCCTAAGATAACAGCTGACTAAACCAAGAATTTAACTAAATAAAGAGGCACTAACGAATCTAAATCAAACATTTAAACTATAAGAAAGAAGTTCTAAACAAAGATTAACCCGAATCTAAACCCACTCTGTAATAAGAACTCCTCTCATGTAATATATATATACAATAGTGATTTGGTTTACAAAGATTATACAACAAAATATACCTATCAGAATATATAAACAAATAACAAAATTAACTTCTCGAAGCTTTCGATGCGCAACTCTGCTCTGTCACTGAAACTGAAATGGGGAATAATTAACATTTAACTTCTAAGTAATCATATGCAGATTTGGAAAACAGATTTGGAAAACATTAGAAGATAACATAACCACTGAAAGAAACAATCATGTATATGGACCTAAACTCCTCCTTTAGTTTCTGCGGTGACATTTACACACCTTATAATTTCTGTGGTGACATTTACACACCGAAAATAAAGACAAGTTAGTCTGTGGGTGAAATATAAACCCGTAATATTGATGCCAATTCCACACCGATTATTAATATTGCGGTGTATCGCCCTAGCCATAAGAATATGAAGGAGCAGTATCCAATATACCACAGATGGAAATTCTCATTTCCCAAAGACAATCATAAAGATAAACAAAGCAAGGAATATGCGAATAGACAATGCAACTAAGTAATAGACAATGCATGAGTTTATAAAACAAAGACTTTCATAAAAGAAATAACAATGATTACAAAACTGTTAAATGCATTCCCACACCTTTTTGATGACCAGCCACGCTTATCTCGAGATCTTCAATCCCCCGGTTCATCCTTTGAACGATCGGTGTTAATACAGACTAACTGTTAATTAATACAATCATTCTAAAGATTAGCCAAGAGGCTCATACACGGTTCATAACATAAACTCATACAATTCTCTAGTTATAAACTAAGTGAATTATCTAATGGTTTTAAGCCCCTCTATGGTTCCACACATTTTCATTATCTATCTTTAGCATACAAAATTAGATTGGTTTTACAGTCCATTAGATATGTTTTATGTATATCTACTACTTTGTAGAAGGAACCAAAGGCTAGTTCGGACCATAAAGGGTCCACGGTCCAAAGTATCAAACTAGGAAAGCTAGGCCTAAGCCCAAGTTCTCTAAACAAGCCCATTAACCCAAGGCCTGGTCCATCTGAGTCAACTAACGGACTCTAACGGTCAAACTGAGTCAAGTAAATGATCTCTAACGATCAAAACAGCGGTCACGGAGTCAAACCAACATTCGACGGTTAAGTCTAGGTCAAAGTCAATTGGTCAAGTCCAAAACACCAACCTGAGTCAACTCGGGTCAAGAAGGAAAACTCGGTGAGTCAAAACGATTCAATTCACTCAGATAACTGAGTCAGGGTAATCTAGGTCAGTCAGGTTCTGACTGAGTTGAGAATCTCAAGGACAAATCCTTTGCACAAGCCAGAGCCATTGCTCAGGCCAAAGAATACTAATGCACAAACAAAAGACAAGATGATTAAACCAAACCCAAACCCAAATGCAACTACAACTCTACAACCCTTCTAACTGTAATCCTCAACTATAACATCACTTATAACATTTTCCATTCATCCTACACAGTCTCCATTACCACCTGCCATATCTCCTTAAGATTGTAGCATCATCATTTCCATCTTATTTCTCTTGCACCAATAATATCATCACCATCACATTTCCTTGAAGTAACACCACTTGCAGTTCTAGTTCCAGGTAATCACTTCCATTAAATTCAACTCTATTCACCCAACTAATACTCTCTATCACCTGCAGTTGATATACACAAATCCAACATCACCAGTACATATTTTCCAGACCTCCGCCGTTCTTATCAGCAGCACCACAACACCACAAGTTCAATCCAAACCTAATTACACATACTAATTCACACAGACTCCTTTACCTGAATCCAAATCATTCACCTGCAACTTTCCAGTTCTTCCCAAATGACAACAACATCAATTCAGACAACTAAACCACAACTTCAATCACCTTTAACCAATTCATCCTCATCCTCTTCATATGAAATTTCTTAATTCAGGAACCATAATCTTCATCTTCAATTCATCTAAAACACCACTAGACTGTCTTTAATCCCAACTGTATTCTATTCTAAGTTTTGTAAGCTAATCCAAACATCACCTGCAACACCAAACAATCTGCATAAAGAACACTAACAACTTCTTCATGTTCTCAACTAACAACTTCAATTACAACATCCACACTTCCACCTATGCAGTTCCAATAACCACTACTACCTGAGATTCTCCTACCACCACCAGATTCCAATACAACCACCAACATACTCAATTACAGCCACCTGCAGGAGCATCTCATGACTCAACATCATATCAGCTTGCTCCTCAACCCATTTAAGTTATTCTTTATAATCTGAGATTCATTTTCTCAAACACGATTCAACAGATAATTAAATTAAATTCCATGAACCCTAATTTCTAATCCAACTTCCTACAAAATATGAAATTAAACCTAAAACATCAAACTATATTTCAACTAAAAGCAAACCCATCATTAATTACTGAATTAAACATTCAAATTCACCCAATTAATCAATCTTCAAATTACAAAACCTTAATTTACCTTTTCTTTCGAATCTTCATCAGGACAATCTTCACATCATTAATCGACTCCAAAACTCAGAAACCCTAACCTCTGATTCTCTTCAATCCATCGTTTCTTCTTCATTCAAAGCTAAACTAACTTTAACACCATCACCAACAATCACGTTATGATCTTTTCCACCTTTTTATGATCTTAAAACACCGATTTGTTCTCTCGAATCTCAACCAGGTGAAGAACAGAGAAGAACGAAATGAAGAAGAAGAAGAAATAGAAAGAAGAAGAAGAAATAATGAGCTCATCTGCTCGATTTGGTGTTGATAAGGCCCAAGACAAAAGATAAACGCAGTCCCCCAAATGATATGGAAGTCCAAGTCGGTTTGATAGTAAATTGACTATTTTTCCCTTCGACTAATATGATGAAATCTTCTTCATCCGGTATTTGAATAACGCGTGCGAGCAGTCTATTCCACGTAACTTTTCGGGATCTATCTAACGATACTAGTTTCATATCTAGATTGTTGTTAGATTAGTTTCTATTAATTAACGCCCGTGTTAAACTAATCGAGTTAATATCGTCTAATTCGACACTTGATCATCTCTTGACCGGTCTAACAACGTTGACGAGCTTGAGGGTCACTACATTCTCCCCACCTTTAAATATTTTCGTCCTCGAAAATCGAACTGCCTTCTAGTCTTGAAAACTCCCCACCTTATAGAGTAATTCCATCTCTTGACTAAGCGCAAACAACATAGAATAAACCACAAACCTATATGGCTTTCTACAACTAAAATCTAAAATTTGTAGCTCTAGGTTCAACTATACTGATTTAGATTCTATCTAATCAGAAGTCTACGTTTCTTGAATGAATTTCTATCTTATAAAATATTTGTCTCTAGCTTCAAGGAAGAATCCTACAAATCTTTCTAAGTGGACTTACACTTGTTGGTTTTCTAATTGAATCACATTATCTTTCTATGATCGGTCATCTCTGAATGCAGTTGCCCTGTCAAGGTTAGCCAATCCCAACAATGCCTTCCTACGAACAGAGAAAACACAACCTTCACTATTCTCCAGTGCTAGATAAACTAATTATTAATTTATTAAAATTAATTAGTCTTTAAACTTTTATCGTAACTGGTGTAAGTTTGATAATTTTACTTCGTAAAATATATAAATAGTTTACATCATTTTAAGAAACGAATCATCAAAATTTATTTGATTTTTATTTATTTTTAATTATCCTTATTATTTATTTATTTTAATGAAATTAAATTTTAATTCCAAATATTATCTATTATAAATTCACTACCAGATTAATTACTCAATTACTTTTATCAACGGTGTTATTACTCTCAATATTCTTAAGTTGATAGTCTGGTTGATACACTAAGCTCTAATTTTTTTAAATATAATTCTACATCCACAAAAGATATAATAGATTTTTATTTATTCAAATTGAATTTGTATTTTATATCTTGTTAAATCTTGACGTTGGTAACTTAATATAATTTAAATTTGAGTCTACACAAAATTTATAATATATCCTCATAGTCTTTAGATTTTGCTAATGATGTGAAGTATCATATATATTAATAAACAGATTTATTTTATTTGAATTCTAATATCATACTAAACATCTGAATATTATTCTTACTACTTTATGTATATTGGTTCCATTTTATAAATTTCTGGATCATTTGTTAGACTAAAGATAATTTGTACTTTAGTTTAATTTACAAAACTTATTTGTAGATAAGCGTAAATAATTTTTCCATTACTATTTATTCATAATTATTAATTTTATCGTTACATTTCTTTAATGATATTTTAGTTAAGTTGAAATTCAATATTATGCTAATTAAGAAATGCTAACCTTACTTATTAAAATTATCACTTTTATTATAATTTATGATTACTGTTATAATATTTTTATTATAAACATTGATGGTTGAACTATTATTCACTACTCTTTCAATTATTAATAAGTCCCAAAAATTACTATCAACATTTATGTGGTTACTCCATAATTTATTTACTCTTCACCTAAGTCCATGTGTTCAGTAAGTTTCTATTTGATTTACAAGTTATATCAATTATACTAATTTCACTATTATCATTATAGTATTAGATTGTTTACGTGTTCATACTTATTAGATTAATTATTATCGAATCCTAAAGTCATTGGTGTACCTTACAATTTTTACTTCAATACAATTATAAACAATCAATAAACAAATCAATCAATCAAATAAATCTTTTAATTATTAATAGCTTTTAGTGATTAAAATTTATCTCATAACCCAAACCAGTTCTAACTAATCTAGTTTACTAACTGGCACTGTCTATTCCCATATAAGATCTAATTGTGAGCTCTGATACCAACTTTGTAGCGCCCCCTAAGCTAACAGCTGACTAAACCAAGAATTTAACTAAATAAAGAGGCACTAACGAATCTAAATCAAACATTTAAACTATAAGAAAGAAGTTCTAAACAAAGATTAACCCGAATCTAAACCCACTCTGTAATAAATACAAGAACTCCTCTCATGTAATATATATACAATAGTGATTTGGTTTACAAATATTATACAACAAAATATACCTATCAGAATATATAAACAAATAACAAAATTAACTTCTCGAAGCTTTACTACTTTAACTCCTTCTCATCACTTGAAACTGAAATGGGGAATAATTAACATTTAACTTCTAAGTAATCATATGCAGATTTGGAAAACAGATTTGGAAAACATTACATGTTTTCCCAAATATTAGAAGATAACATAACCACTGAAATAAACAATCATGTATATGGACCTAAACTCCTCCTTTAGTTTCTGCGGTGACATTTACACACCTTATAATTTCTGTGGTGACATTTACACACCGAAAATAAAGACAAGTTAGTCTGTGGGTGAAATATAAACCCGTAATATTGATGCCAATTCCACACCGATTATTAATATTGCGGTGTATCGCCCTAGCCATAAGAATATGAAGGAGCAGTATCCAATATACCACATATGGAAATTCTCATTTCCCAAAGACAATCATAAAGATAAACAAAGCAAGGAATATGCGAATAGACAATGCAACTAAGTAATAGACAATGCATGAGTTTATAAAACAAAGACTTTCATAAAAGAAATAACAATGATTACAAAACTGTTAAATGCATTCCCACACCTTTTTGATGACCAGCCACGCTTATCTCGAGATCTTCAATCCCCCGGTTCATCCTTTGAACGATCGGTGTTAATACAGACTAACTGTTAATTAATACAATCATTCTAAAGATTAGCCAAGAGGCTCATACACGGTTCATAACATAAACTCATACAATTCTCTAGTTATAAACTAAGTGAATTATCTAATGGTTTTAAGCCCCTCTATGGTTCCACACATTTTCATTATCTATCTTTAGCATACAAAATTAGATTGGTTCTACAGTCCATTAGATATGTTTTATGTATATCTACTACTTTGTAGAAGGAACCAAAGGCTAGTTCGGACCATAAAGGGTCCACGGTCCAAAGTATCAAACTAGGAAAGCTAGGCCTAAGCCCAAGTTCTCTAAACAGGCCCATTAACCCAAGGCCTGGTCCATCTGAGTCAACTAACGGACTCTAACGGTCAAACTGAGTCAAGTAACAGTCTCTAACGATCAAAACAGCGGTCACAGGTCAAACCAACAGTCGACGGTTAAGTCTAGGTCAAAGTCAATTGGTCAAGTCCAAAACGGCCAACTGAGTCAACTCGGGTCAAGAAGGAAAACTCGGTGAGTCAAAACGATTCAATTCACTCAGATAACTGAGTCAGGGTAATCTAGGTCAGTCAGGTTCTGACAGAGTTGAGAATCTCAAGGCCAAATCCTTTGCACAAGCCAGAGCCATTGCTCAGGCCAAAGAATACTAATGCACAAACAAAAGACAAGATGATTAAACCAAACCCAAATGCAACTACAACTCTACAACCCTTCTAACTGTAATCCTCAACTATAACATCACTTATAACATTTTCCATTCATCCTACACAGTCTCCATTACCACCTGCCATATCTCCTTAAGATTGTAGCATCATCATTTCCATCTTATTTCTCTTGCACCAATAATATCATCACCATCACATTTCCTTGAAGTAACACCACTTGCAGTTCTAGTTCCAGGCAATCACTTCAATTAAATTCAACTCTATTCACCCAACTAATACTCTCTATCACCTGCAGTTGATATACACAAATCCAACATCACCAGTACATATTTTCCAGACCTCCGCCGTTCTTATCAGCAGCACCACAACACCACAAGTTCAATCCAAACCTAATTACACATACTAATTCACATAGACCCCTTTACCTGAATCCAAATCATTCACCTGCAACTTTCCAGTTCTTCCCAAATGACAACAACATCAATTCAGACAACTAAACCAAAACTTCAATCACCTTTAACCAATTCATCCTCATCCTCTTCATATGAAATTTCTTAATTCAGGAACCATATTCTTCATCTTCAATTCATCTAAAACACCACCAGACTGTCTCTAATCCCAACTGTATTCTATTCTAAGTTTTGTAAGCTAATCCAAACATCACCTGCAACACCAAACAATCTGCACAAAGAACACTAACAACTTCTTCATGTTACCAGTCATGGCCAAGGCATGGTCGTCCGGCCAAGGGAGCCATCCCACACGTTTTTCATAATGTTGTAATATTTTTCATGGTTTTAGGGAAATATGATAGAACGAAGGAGTTTTTCCAAAATTAAAGAGTTTTGTTGAAATCAAGGAGTTTCCATGAGATGAAGGAAACATAGAAAATAATAATAAATAAAATAAGGGACGTGTGGGCGTGTGGGACCGGCTTGGAGCATGGTTGGCCGGCCAGGGCCCAGTCCCGTGCGTTTTCCCTAATTTTATGTATTATTTCATGATTTGAAGGAAATATCATGAAATCAAGGAATTTCATTGGATTATGAAAACATGAAAAATATGCTAATAAAAAGTGGGACGTGTGAGCCACCTAAGGTTTGGCCGACCGGCCATGGCCCGTGCACACGGGTTTCCCTAATTTTATTACTTTTCATGGGACCAAGGAAATTTCATGAGATTAAGGAGTTTTCATGAAATTAGGGCAATAATAATAAAATAATAAGGAACCATGAGGTGTGGGGCCGACTGGGACCAAGGCATGGCCGGTTGGCCAACGGTCACGCCCCCATCATGTTTTCCCTAATTTTATATTATTTCTTCCGCGCGAAGGAAGCATCATGAAATTGAGGAGTTTCCTTAAAAAAAAAAAGGATATTTGTTCAAGTGAAAGGTTTTTCATGAACTCAAGAAAAACAATAAAAATATGATAAAAATATAAAACTGGTGTGGGATTGACCACAGCACGGTCGGCCGGTCAGTGGGTCCATGTTCCCAGCACCTTGGTCAATTTTTAATTATTTGTTATTTTTTCATCCTATTTTGCATAGGTTCATCGTTTCGTCGTATTTTGAAATACTCGTTCGTGCGGTGATTGTTAATGCATCATCGTTGAATACACTTGCACCATTTGAAACAGGGCTTACTCAGAGGTAGCTCTGATGCCCATGTGTCGAATATTTATTACTAACCCATGGATTTCTGCTAGGAAGAACCATGGTTTGCGTAATGAAAAATCTGCGAAAATATTTGAATATTTTCAGAAATTCTGCGCGTCGAATATTTATTACTAACCCATGGATTTGTGCTGGGAAGAACCATGGTTTGTGTAATGAAATATCTGCGAAAATATTTGAATATTTTCAGAAATTCTGCGGATGAATCCAAGAATTTAGAATTGAGAAGGGATTGCTCAGAGGTAGCTCCGATACCCGTGCATCGAATATTTATTACTAACCCATGGATTTCTGCTGGGAAGAACCATGGTTTGCGTAATGAAATATCTTGATAAAATATTTTAATATTTTCAGAAATTCTGCGGATGAATCCAAGAATTTAGGAATAATTAATTTATGACTTTACACTAGCCGAGCAAGCTGTCTAGGAGCATTATTTATTCTGATATGAGCTTGCTGAAGCTTCATATACTTTATATAGTCAGGGTAAACTCGTTTTTTGTATCCTGAAGAAGTTATCGCTCTATACTAGCAGAGCAAGCTGTCTAGGAGCCGTCCATCCCGTGATACTATATAGAAATAATTACTGAAGTGTTCATTATTCATGAGATATGACGTTGTCCAGCTGTGAGACTACATATCTACATGTACTTTGAGAGAAAGTATTCTCAGTCAAAGAATTCGATGAGAGACTCATGTCTCAATACTCACGTCTGACTGCTGGATCAGAGGTTTGTATAATTATGGGTTTACGATTTTATCCTTTGTCGAAAATCCACCATCTACATCTTGTTTGATAGACAAAAGCAAAAAAAAAAAAACTTCTAAGAAAAACTTTTCCTAAAGCCTGAGAGGTACACAATCATTGTTTCTTTTGATCAGGCACATGAGACAAGATTTTAAGAACAACACAATCAAGTTGCGTTGTGGTGAACTACAATTTGTCCACCAATTTTCTCTTGTGGAATATCCACAGTCTTCCGTCTATCAAAACAGTTTGACCATACTTTCTTCTCAAATGGTCTTGATTTTTCTTTGGAAACTAACTTCTTAGACGAAGATAAAATCTTACACACCTCTGCGGTTTTCTGAGCAAGTTTAAGCTTTCTTTCCAGATGATTTGCTCTCCGTTGAAGTTTGTTGACGTGTCTTTGCTTGTGTTTGAACTTGTAACACTTAGAGAGTTCATGACCTTTTAATGAACATTACGAGCACGTCACACTTGGATAGTAATCAGGTTTCTTAAATGTGCAAGGAGCTAGGCACATAGTGGATCCTGAAACATTATAAACAGAGTTTCCAAGAAAAGGGTCAACTTTTTCTTCCAGAATGGTTGGATTATCTTCTGAAAGAATATCAAAATTGATATGTATATTGCTACAGTTATCAAAATCAATAATTTCACCAAGAAGTGCAACACTTGATTTCCCATCTTCATTAGAGTCATAGTTATCAGACATTTCATCAAGACTTGTTGCAAGACCTTTATTCCCAGTATATTTTCTACGATTTGGACACTCGTTTGCAAAATGACCAAATCCCTTATACTTAAAGCACTGAGGAATATCCTCATCATCAGTTTCATCAATATCCTTGTTTTTAGGAGGAACACGATTATAAGGTTTGACTTATGCCTTCGGCTTATCTCTGGAGAACCGTTTACTTCTCTTCAATAAAAGATCCCTAAACTGTCTTGTGATCATCGAGACTGATTTGTCAAGATCTTCATCTGATGAGTCTGTCTCAGAGAGATCATCTTCAGAGATATACACGTTTTTACTTTTATCAAGTAATTTAGTGTCCTTAAGTGCTTTGAACGCAACATCCTTAGATTTGGATGAATGTTCATGATCAAAGATCTTAATCTTTCTAACCAGTGTGTTTCTGGAGATATTATCTAGGTTATTTCCCTCAACGATAGCATACTTCTTAGCATCGTATCTAGCTGGCAGTGATCTAATAATTTTCATTACAATGTCCTTTTCAAGAATAGTATTACCCAATGAGAAAGATGCATTAACAATTTCAGGCACTTTGTGATTAAACTTATCAAATGTTTCTTTATCTGCCATATGAAGGTTTTCCCAATCGGAACTAAGGTTTTGAAGCCTAGATTCCTTTTCACTGGTATTTCCTTCAAATACGGTTGCTAAGATATGCCAAGCTTCTTGCGACTTAGTGCAATTAGACACATGGTGCTGAAGATTTGGGGTAATGGCATGTATGATTACATTCAAACCGGCGAAGTTTTTCTTTGCAGCAAGGATCTCTGCAGGAGTGTATTCCGCAATATTCTTTGGAACATTTACATCTCCAACTGCCTCAACGGGAGCATTATAGTCATTAAAAACATATACCCATGATTGGAAATCACGTGCTTGAAGAAAAGCGCGCATAGCAATTTTCCACCATAAGTAATTAGTGCCATCGAAGACTGGTGGTACGTTTATTGAGATAGCACCTCTGTCCATAGAGTCAGATCGCTAAAAATACAGACTTATGAGGTCTTGAACGTGTTTTCCTGCTCTGATACCAATTGAAAAAGTGGGGGTCTAACAACCTCACCCAATATTTCGATTAGCAATTTGTATGGACAACTCCGAGTTGTTTTCTAGAGAATCAACTAGACTCAATCAAATAGAAAATACTCAAGGAGTTATTAACTCAATATCTCGATTTGATTTACTCAAGCAAATATGATTCGCGAGTTATAATCAAAGAGAGATAACTTGGAAGGTACCAAAGACCAATATCCATGTGTTAATCAATTTAAATCAACAAAAAATAAGTTCGGATATTCTAATTGTTTGAACAACGCACAACTTGTATTATTTTAATTATATAAAAATATAATGCGGAAAAGAAATAGCACAGACACCAGATTTTGTTAACAAGGAAACCGTAAATGCAGAAAAACCCCGGGACCTAGTCCAGATTAAACATACACTGTATTAAGCCGCTACAGATACTAGCCTACTCCAAATTAACTTCGGCATGGACTGTAGTTGAGCCCCAATCAATGTCACACTGATACAAGGTACAGTTATGCTCTTACGCCTCTGATCCCAGCAGGATACTGCGCACTTGATTCCCTTAGATGATGTCACCCACAACCAAGAGTTGCTATGACCCAAAGTCGAAGACTTTAGCAAACAAATTTGTCTCACACAGAAAAGTCTACAAGATAGATAAATTTGTCTCCCACGAATAAACCTATGAGTTTTGTTCCGTCTTTTGATAAATCAAGATGAACAGGAACCAATCAATAAAACCGGACTTATATTCCCGAAGAACAGCTCAGTTTTATCAATCACCTCACAATAGTCTTAATCGACGCAGCGAAAAAAGATATTGTGGAATCACAAACGATGAAACGAAGATGTTTGTGATTACTTTTATATCTTGCCAATCGGAGATAGAAATCTCAATCCAATTATTACAGTTGTACTCGTACGATAGAAACAACAAGATCAGATCACACAACTACAGGAAAAGTAGTATCGGTCTGGCTTCACAATCCCAATGAAGTATTTAAGTCGTTAACCTGGTTTTAGAAGAAGAAATCCAAAGGTTAAAGGAGAATCGACTCTAGCTTAGCAAATTAGTATCACACATAATGTGTAGGAATTAGGTTTCCCAGTTGCTAGAGTTCTCCCTTATATAGTCTTTCAACTCAGGGTTTGCAATCAATGTTAGCTTAGTAATAAAGCATTCAATATTTACTGTTAGATGAAAACCTGATTAGATACAAGCTAATATCTCTCAACCGCTAGATCAAAAACTTAGCTTGCCATACACACATGTACTTGACGATTTTGGGTTTGTGTAACCGTACCCAAACATGTACAATAGTTGGTTCAATATTAGTCAACCAAATGGTTAGACAAATGATAACCTTCATATCAATCATATTCGTTTTCACCATAACTAGTCCAAATGACTCAAATGAACTAGTTAGATAGTTGTTCAATTGCTATGAGATCTTATGTACTACACAAGACACAGTTGAAGCAAAAGTGATTTGGTTCACTCGAATCGATTCATGAACCATAAAGCCATGGTTTGCAATAGCATTCCTTAGATAATTTAAATAAGTTCACGAAAGTCATTTTTAGACATAACCACTCAAGTTCGCGGACTCAAGTAACCGGTTGGAGTTCACAAACTCTAGCAGAAATTCTCAGGTTCGAGAACTTTCGTCAGTTCGCGGACTGTTACTGATCTACAACTCCAACAAGAAATTATCGGGTTCGAGAACTACACATGTTCGTGGACTGAGTTGACTGCTCAAGTTCCGGTTTTCACTTGATCAACAAAGTTCGCAAACTTCGGTTTAAGTGCTAAGGACTTATACATATATGTG
The DNA here is from genome assembly GCA_023529315.1 of Papaver bracteatum. Lineage (NCBI taxonomy): Eukaryota > Viridiplantae > Streptophyta > Magnoliopsida > Ranunculales > Papaveraceae > Papaver > Papaver bracteatum. The sequence continues at coordinate 2,609,335 of JAJJWX010001315.1, forward strand.
TTACCACAACAATGTTTATATCCCCAGTGGTTATATTGTCTAAACTCTCATTTCAATCATTAAAACATTCTCAGAGGACGTCATATAGTTGTTATTCACAAACTAGTTTTCGTCAGAGAAATTTCCAAAGTTATTGAAACATAACATGACTTTCGTCACTAGGAAAAGATGAACTTGTCTAAAAAGAAAGCTTTACCAACACACATTTCTAGAAATAGATAAGCGAAATATACTCAGCTCGAAATGTCACATGTGTATATCTTTAGTTTATATAGTAAAACGACTTTTGTCTCAAGATAAGAGATAGAGTAGATGTACTTTTGAGTGATAGATAAGTTCAAGTCTCCACATACCTTTTAGTCGATGAAGATCCACTGGTTCCTTGAGTAGTTCTTCGTCTTGTATGATGATTTCCATGGAGTTCTTGAGCTCAACTACACTTTCTATCCTAGTCCGAGACCTTAGCTATAGTAGACTAGAAATCAAGACTTTATAGTTTTGATCACTAACATTGAAAATCATGCTTGATATAGAAACGCATACGAGTTCGACCGAGCAATGCTATAACAGACATCTTTGGAGAAAACATCTTATTATTCATTAGTTTTTACACACAAAAGGAGAAAGATGAGAGCTTTGGAGTTAGAGATATCTCTACAACCTATGGTTTGATTTATTTTCTTCTTTATTATTTTACATGGGTTTTAAGAAATCCATGAGTAACTAAACCTTTCTTATTGGTTAGAGATGTAGTCCTAAGTTGGAAGATATGTTATTCAATTGAAACATTCATTCTCATTCATTCATATTTTGTTAGTATCGCTTATGTTCTACCGTTTATAACACCATGTATGATTGATTGCTAGTTTGTTTAAGTTGCAAATTAAATGAGCATGCATTCATATATATTGCTAAACTAAGGTATGAGATTCGGAATTGTCAAATAATCCTTGTTAGAAGTAGTATAATATAGTTGTTAACGAAGGGATGTTGTCATGCAATTATATGTAGAAGCGTAACCTAGGTTAAATCCGTGTGCTCTTGTGCCAGAGTACTTAGAATAACCTCAACTCATAAATATTAGTTCTTTCATTGGGTTAAACTTGAGTGGATCTTGCGCTAAGTTATTTAGTGGAAAGGATTCAAAGAGTGGCTCTTGCGCTTTTGATGATAATAGGAGTTTTTCCTAAGTAAGCCTGCGATAGGACGCTCTAGGGTTATTTATATCGATAGAAAATGAATGTTAAGATTGATTCAGTTGATAACATGTTGGAATATGGAAGATAAAAACTCTAACTAGTACTTTTTATCTCTGCTATTCGTATTATTATATTTTCTTTATTCTTATTTAGTTATAATCACAAACAAAATCCCCTAATTTTTATAAGTAATCAAAACAATTTGACAACCCACATCTCCCTGTGGAACGAATCTGTTCTTATAACTATACTCTTATTTATAATTGTAAAGTGAAAGAACTTAAATTATTTTTGCGTCGGCTGACAACCGACCAGTGATAAACATCTCTCTCCAGTTAATGAATTAGATAATTTAATACAAGAAAAATATTTCCTAAGTGTCAACGTCTTGAATGCGTCTGATATGTGCAATGAACCTTCAACTCTTGCAGCAGAAACTTCCACCTACTCAATTTCTGATTCAGATCTTGAGTCCGACACAGAGATTTGTGAATTCTTGAATAAAAGTAGAGATTCACCAAGAAAATCTTCAACTAAAGGCTTCGTTGAAGAAACTTGAATCATTGCTCCAGGTGAAAAATCTTGAGATAGATTGTCTTAATGATGAATTCACCAGAACCGTGTTACTAAAGGAAAAAGAGATTAATACTCTTAAGAATGACCTGCAAAGATTATCCGGAAGTTCTGACAAAATTTCAGCAATGTTGTTTGGTCAGAATTCCTTTGGAAACATAAATGGTTTGGGATTTAAAAGCAAAATTGTAAACACAAACAACTCTCTTGCTGGAAGAGTGAACGCTGAAGGTTGTGATAAATAGAAGACAATTCTATAAAACAAAGAATCTTTATTGATTTGTTCGTTTTGTGGAAATGCAAATCATGTTCAAAATATGTGTTAAAGATTCAAAAGAAACAACAAAATAATTTCCAAACTTTATGAGAACATGCAGAGGATGAATCTAGCGTTGGATGATCAACAAGGTTTTCATAAAAAAAAATCCAGAAATTCCAGATTCAGATGAGGTAAGAAGTATGTTTATGCAACAATTATTGATAAGCCACTAAGTGGTGAAATATGTGAGCATTCGGCTAACTTCATCACCGTTTAAATACCAGTGACGTCCGCATCCTCATCTTTAACTTGAGAAAATGAAGCTTGCATCAAAGTGGCTCAAGTCCTTGTATTTGTGTATTCTTTTCTTATTTTTGTTAATAAAATTTTCTTCTAATAATTTAGATAATGGATAGTAAATCATGAAAGACTTTTTTAAAGTTCTTTTAGGGTTTTGGTATCCATAAGTCTATTTATAATCATTTGTGATCAAGTCCTTCATTTCTCTTCTCCTTGAAAGATACAGTTTCATGGCTCTTGTATCTAGAGGTACCACAAAAAGGGATGCAGTCTAAGCAGTTAATGTGTATCTGTGTGAAGGAATCACTTCCTCGAGGAAGAAGAATAAGACATCTACAGATGATAGAGAAGGTTCTTCCTCTAACTGCCTCTTGCCAGTTTTTCATTTTGATAATAATTATAGAGGTATGGTGAAATATTTCATCAGCAAGAGAAATGATTTAAAATCTCAAATTGTTTATTCTTTAGAAAAGGTAACTCACTATGAACAAATGTTGTCTCTAACAAAGAACACCTTGCATGAGCTAAAAAGAGAACTTAGTGAGTTAATTGGTATTTCTGAAGATCTAAAGGAATTGAACGATCCCATAATCAATAGGTTTTTCAATAATGAGAAGGAATTCTCAGCAGATGCTCCGAGAAGGCTCTACAATGTCTAGAAAACTTCTTATGAGAATTTTATTCTTGTGTTTTTAAGAAGAATAACTAAATTTTGGAATAGCTATTATTGTGATTACACATAGCTATGTCCAACATTTTCATCTTCAATGTTTTTAGATTTATTTATTTAAATTCTAAAGTTTGTTTGAAAGATGATTTTTGCAGTATTAATCTTTATGGTTTTATATATTGTAACATTTTTTGGGATATGTCCGTGAACTATGATTGTCCCATACGTTGTCAAAAGTTAAGTCTTTCGTACGTCGATATGCAAGTATTGATAAAATAATTAAGGGACTTTTGACAAAAATAAAAGTTAAGCCTTTATGTCATTATGCAAATATTGATGGAAGAAAGGATGATATTTTGTTTACAAAGATTAAGTCTATTTTATGTCATTGTGCAAATATTGATGAAAGTTAGAATGAATCTTTGTTTATTCCGCAGTATTGATCTTCCCTGATCCATATATTTTATGTTTATAATGTGTGGCTCCGTAAGTTTTCGTATGCTGAGCATTTTCCAATTAGATTAATCATGGGTTCTCTTGTGGTTAATTTAGTTGAGTATTCCGGTTGAATTAATCATGGGTTCACTTCTGGTTAATTCAATTGAGTATTTTGGATACAAATTCATATTCTTATATGATTTGTTGTTGTCCAAAGAAATCCTTCTTTTCTTGTGAAAGTAAGGTCGCTCTTGTTGTTCTTTCGAGAATGAAATTTTATGGGGGACAGTTCTTAATTGAACTTGTGCTTAATTTCTAAAGCTTTGTGGGGAGTGCGGCTGTGGAATATTGTAGGGGTTATCTTGTATATTTATAAACTCCTTGATGAATACATTTAGTTTCAACTATATGATTGCATCTAAAAAGTTGATATGTGCTTTCTTTTGGTCATGAAATGTCTCTATGAAAAGTTCATTAGGATCCCACTAGTTTTCGTACCTTTGCCAATTTTATTGACAAAAAGGGGGAGAATTAATGTATAGTTCACACTACAAATACATATGGTTTTCGGATCATTATGTAAGGGGGAGTGGTTTCCATATGAGATAGAGTATTGACTAAGGGGGAGTGATACATATCACCATAGTATTATTGTCGAAGTTGTGATACAATTGAACTTAGATATTGTGTAATAATATCATGGCACTGTGTAACAATGATTAAGAGATTTTTTTTTCTCATTGTTATGGATACGGATCTTCGACAACGGTGATGCTGATTTGGATATCTTTGGAATCGTTGGAGTACTTGGAAGTGACGAAGATTTCGAGTAATGTTGAAGAACCAAGGAGATCATGCATGTGGAACAGAAGCTGCAAAGTTTATTTATTTTGTATTCCATATGTATTGATAGTTTTGTCACTAAAATTGACAAAGGGGGAGATTGTTAGAGCTCTGCTCGGTCGAACTCGCAAGCGTTGCTATCTCAAGCTTGTTGTTAAGTTTAGTTTCCAAAACTATAAGTCTTGATTTCTAGTTTACTTATAGCTAAGTCTCGGACTAGGATAAAAAGTGTAGTTAAGCTCTAGACTCCACGGCATTCATCATACAAAGAAGAATAACTACTCAAGGAACTGGTGGAACTTTATCGACTAAAAGGTATGTAGAGACTTGAACTTATCTATCACTCAAAAGTCTATCTACTATATCTCCTATCTTGAGACAAAAGTCGTATTGCTATATAGACTTCGATTATACACATATTCTATTTCGAGCAGAGTTTATCTCGCTTATCTTTTTCTCGAAATATGTGTTGGTAAACTGAAAGTCAAGGGTACCCAAAATATACCTCAAGCTATTACTTTTCCTTCCTATAAGTCCTTTCCCCGAAAGTGATTGTCTATGGACTGAGTCGATACAATTCAAAAAATCGGTTCACACTTTGTGTGATCGTCTATGGATACGAGATCGAGACAATACAACAACAAAGTGTGTTTACTTGATACAAATTTTCGGACTTAACCAAACTCAATAGGATTCACGTATCAAGTAAATAGGAAATAACGTTTATGCAATTTACTTTAACTATGATAAAACAATTATAATGCGGAAATATAAAGTAAATGACACAGCAAGATTTTGTTAACGAGGAAACCGCAAATGCAAAAAAAAACTCGGGACCTAGTCCAGAATTGAATACTCTCAGGATTAAGCCGCTATACAAAATAAACCAACTTCGTGTAGTTGAGACCAAGCAACTAAACCTATAGTTCACCTAGTTTCGTCTGTATTCCCACACCTCCAACCTGTAAACAAGTCACGTACTTGGACCAATTCCTTTGATTTGTATTCCAAACAGTTAAGGAACAACAAATATGTTTGGTATCAACTCTATTCAACCAAGTGATATGAGTTGCGCAAAGGTTCCCTTGTTTATCTTAACATAAACTCCTTTTCCATGTTCCAAGATCTATCTTATATTCAATCACCCAAAGGCAATCGTTAAGATTAAGTCAATCAATACCTTTAATCACAAGGAAACATATTGATACCGATCTTCCTCAACTATTCTATCAAAATACCCAAAATGATAAATCAATTATAGTCGGATCCTCTTTTTCCAAAACAAGTATTGCGCACACCAATGATTATAAAATCCAAGTCAGAAATCTTCAATATCTTCTTTGTCTTTAAATCTTCTTAGATCTTCAATAAACACCTGCGCACAACTACTTGAATCTCTTGTGATCAATCACACACTGAACGGAGTCTGTTAACAATGGATTATCACAAGATCGTCTTTAGATCTAACAACAGTCTAAAGATCCCTGTCGAAACCTTGAACTAGTAAGAGTGAATATTATATCATAAGAGAAGATTCTCAAGCATAAACAAACTAGGTGCAATCAAAGTTCAACCACCGTTAGTCAATCAAATCAATACGAAAACTAAAGATAAACCGCAATTTTTAGTTTCCCACCAACATGACGCGCTAGAGATTCTTAATCCTAAAGAAGACTTTAAATTGAGCGGCCATAAGAGATTTCACCTAATTAGATTACTCTCCTCTCTGATAGGCGGCTTCACCAGTAACAAAGACAAAAGAGGAAGTCTATGTCATGCATGATTAGTTTACTAGAAATGCAAACTCAAAGTATTTATAGACAAGGAAGTTTGGACACCAAGGAATTTCCAAAACCGAAAATATTCTCAAGATATTTTTCATTACTCCACCAAATTCGGTTTTCATAATTCCTGTGAATGCACGGTCCAAAAATAATGATCAAAATCTCCTTGGAAAATCTTTAATTAGCAAATGCACATTACTAATTCTTATTTTCCATATATAATTAAAAATCCTTAATTAGAAAGATTCTTAACTCATTTAAATTCGATCTTGGGATTTACTTCCTTCTTAACCGTTAAGGAATATCTTTGACCAATATAGAATAAGCATTAATGCACCGTGTTCAAAGTGTGTAGACATCTTACTCTTGCAAGTCCTTTTTTTATACTTGCTCACTTGAAACCGATTTACCACACTTCCAAACAGGTTTAGAATTGGTTCATATGATTTTTCAAGAACTATGTGATTGATTAAGTAACACTCAACCACAACTCATGGGTTTACTGTTCTACCAAAACAAGTTTTGGTTCTACTTCCATGTGAGTACTATGCATAGTTACACTAGCTTACCAAAGATACGGCTGACTAGGTACTAGGATCGGTTCCCTACATATATTTGGTATCTAACTTGTATGCACTGCACATGTCCATAAGATCGGTTCCCCATATATATTTGGTATCTAAATTTTATGCACTGCACATGTCCATATGATCGGTTCCCCCTTCCCAAAAACGTGTTGCACATGTTCATAGGATCGGTTCCCCTTTCTTCCATAAACCTTGTTGCCCCTTATACAAGGATCGGTTCCCCTTGTGATGCACTAAACCTCTTACTAGGATCGGTTCCCCTTCTCCCAGTAATAAGTTCAGACACTCATAACCCGATCATACCCCAGGTGATTACTTAAGATCAGTTTCACTAATAAAAGTCATACCAATACATATGTCAGGCCTCATGTGAATAGTTTTACCAAGAACACAAACAAGTCATAAGCGGTTATACTAATCATACATATTGGTCGTTCATAAGATATGCAATGAAGAACAGCCCCAATAAATCCTGGCGATTTCCTTTTCGGTTCACAACATATATCATGAACTTACTTCCTTAGAACACATGTAAAAATTGTTCCCTAGGATGAAATCCTCACCTCATACACATACATAATCACAATAGCATTCATACGATTATGTCGATGTCTTATATACAAAGTTTAATGGTTAAGCAAGAAACTTCATATTGTATTCCTTAATACCATGTCTATCTAGAGTGTTCATGCTTCGCAGTTTTATGTTTTCAATATGCACGACTTGAAAGATACATTAGGGAATGAAACAGTTCAAGTCAAATATCACTAACCTCAAGTGGAAGGATGATGTTGTGGTTGTAGCTCCGTACTTCTTCAGTTCTTCAAGTCTTCGCAATACTTGTAATGTCTTACCCTAATACTTTCAAGCTAACCTATAAGAAGTTGACTCTAGTACATTTAAATCAAGTGACTCTTAAATGAGTTTTGGCTCACTAAAATATGACAACCAAACTTGACATACCAACGCTTGGTAGGTTCAACCGAGCTATGCTCTAACAATCTCCCCCTTTGTCAATTTTAGTGAAAAAACTCTTACAATCATATGGATAAACAAATTACAATAATTCATTACACATACGCTTGATTCCTGAATTCAACATCACATAACCTGCATCCTTAAAATGCCGTTGTTGACATTATAATAACAAAGCTCATACTCCCCCTAAAGGTGAGATAGGTAGATTTTCAATCTGCACGTCTTTGATATCCCAATCATATGATATGTTACTCCCCCTTAGTCTGTGCTTTTCCTTATTCGTTAGATAAACGTTCAAGCACCATTTTCCTCTTCCCTAGTGACACCAATCAACCATAAAATTGATACCATCATCACTTGTTTACTCCATATATTTTTTCCCCTTTTTGTCACAAAAATGACAAAGAAACTAAAAAATAAAGGACAACACGAAAAGGATCTTACAAATCTCAAAAATAGACTTGCAACCTGTTGATTCAAGCACGAGGGTTCCACATACCATTTTTTATAACCAATATCAAAACCGAAACTAAAAAGTAATTACGTTTTGATATGTTATCATGGAAATAATTTCCCGAAGCAATTTTCCCAACTAGTTTAGCAAACCAAAAATCAACTAAGCAAATTAGTTCTTTTGATAAACCGATTGTATAAATACAACCGCTTCATTCGATAAGACCAAAACAAAGATAAACTCCATTTTTCTCATCAGGTTCTAATTATCCATATAACTTAGACCTTTAGATTTCAAACAAGCCAAATACTAGGTTAGTTAACTAGCATTTTCTTTTTTAGGCTTTCGGCTAGACTTGAATAACCGAAACCTCCACTTTGATAAGTCTAACTAAGATCAGAATTAACTTAGTTTATCTTATCTGGAATCGAATTGGACTAAACAACTCGTCCCGTCAACATATTCATTCGTTAATCCATATATAATTTATACAAACCAATAAATAAACTTGCATAATTATTCACCTCAACCGGATACAATAGAAACAACATATATATATATCAAGGTTTCACTATTGCACCGAAATTTGTAAGCCTAAACAATTGATACTACACAATAAAGCAAAATAACAATTGTTTTACTTAACCGAAAGCAATTAAATTAACATAAATATTAAAGCACCGCAATTGCACCAAATTTCTTAATCCTAAACTATTGATATCACACAACAAAGCAAGATAACAAAAGTTTTACTTAATCGGAAACAATTGAATCACACAAACATCCACACATACATAATGGAATTAACAAATCAATTGTACCAACTATTTCTTTTAAGCAAAATCAATATATATATCAAATAAAAATAGGCTTTTCTTAAAACAGAAAAATAATTAACTAACAAGATTGTTACCTCAATTTCACATCCAACTTCTCTAAATATGATCGCATCGTTTTCTTCTTTCGGGAGAATTGATATCGAAATACCATTATGTTGTCATTCTCATGCCAAAAACAAAAGAATAACAACAACCAACCTTTACCAGAGAAAGATTGAAAATAAGTTTTAACAATTGCAATCAAAAGTTGAAAACCGTCGAAACACATATGCTTTTATGCTTAATCAAAACCGACTCAACATATTGTGATTTTTTCACATATTGTTTCTACATGAACCCCTCATGATCCTTTGATAAAGCCTACCAACATGGGCTAGAACTTAATCCTTCTAAATCAAAAAGTCATCCAAACCATAAGGGTTCACAACATATTATGAGATCGAATATCAAGGTCATGAAAACCGTAATCAAACATCCCATAAGCACAAATGCAATACACCATAAATTTTCAAAAAAGAATCAAGTATTTCAATTACCTCTATCTTGTAGGGAATTTAATTTCGAAAACAACGCAAAAAGAATGAGGTTATTCCGAGTTCGGATGAAGAAGTTATGGGCAAAACAGTTTTACACTTCTTTGTATGGGGACCTCTCCATAGGATCGGTTCCCCCAATTGCACCTCTACATATGATCGGTTCCCCCTAAGTGTTACCTGTGACGAATCACAATACTATACTGTTTTTGACATAACTTTTGTATACGATGTCCGAATTCAGTGATTTTTGGCTCGTTTTAACCGTAAAAACAAGAGATACACATATATGATCAGAATGTATTAACATATTAAACTCACAATTACCGTTTCTTTCAAAACCCAAATATAGATAGAGAAATTATGAGTATAGAAGAAAAGAAATCTCCTAAAGATGTTAATTAGTCATATAATAATCGAGAGATCATGTTCTCAGCTTCATGTGCTTCCTCACCTTTCAAAATTGAGCACCAAGGTGAGCATGCACATTCTAACACAACTAGGTTTTGTTAAGTTCAGTCTCGTCTTGTTCGTCATGAGTGACTGAGACTGAATCATCATTCTTGACCTCTTGCTTGGTTTGTTTTCTCTTGTTTTTCTTCTTTGAATTGTGATGAAGAGTGTCACTATCACAACCTTTACTAGTACAAGAGATTTCAGACATGATATCTTTCTTTAGTCTTTCAAGAAGACTCTTGTAATTATTTGTCACCAACAATTAACAGTTGAGAGTCACTATTGTGACTAACTTTAGGTCCCTTTTTGGCTATGGAGGACTTAGGGACCCATTTCGAGTTGGTTTTCGCAGGAGCAGCTTTCTCCTTCATACCACTAGGATCAATGTCCTTTTGAATATTTTTTGAAACACCTTTTCTCCAATTTGGAACATCAGATCTTGTTTTTGCATTTAAAAAGTCATCTCTCTTTCTATAATTGGGTATTTCATGAAATGACTTTGTCGAGTGATATGAAAAATTATCACCAACAATTAACAGTTGAGAGATTCATTCCTGTGACTAACTTTTGGACCCTTCTTGGCTATGGAGGACTTAAGGACCCATTTCGAGTTGGTTTTCGCATGAGCAGCTTTCTCCTTCATACCACTAGGATCAGTGTCCTTTTGAATATTTTGCGAAACACCTTTTCTCCAATTTGGAATATCAGATCTTGTTTTTGCATTTAAAAAGTAATCTCTCTTTCTATAATTGGGTATATCATGAAATGACTTTGTCGAGTGATATGCAAAATTTGAACTATCATTATAATAATTCTTTTTCCTAAACTTAGGACAATACCGATCTGAGTTCTTATGAGGATAAACCTTAGCCAATTCGTTTGATACAATAGAAAGTGCATCTTGCATCTTACGAACTTTGCATCCCCATTGCAAGTGTCCTTTATTACCACAATAATAACAATGCTTAGTATAAATATACGAAGTATGAGTTTTAGTGTTACCTTTTTGTGGATCCTCTTGCATTGGAGCTTGACAAGTTTTCCTATTCTTCTTATTATCCTTGTTCAACGTTGTTGCCTTCTTGACATTAGCAGAAGTGCTCTCGTTGATTTCTACTGGTTGAACACAATTCTTAGACTTGACTGGCTTTACTTCTTTACAAGAAATAGTATCCTTTTTGACAACAGTGGAAGCCTCTGGTTGAGAAGAATTAGTAGCTTTAATAAATTTTACCTCTTTGTTAATATTTGAAGCATCTATTCCCTTATAGCCCAATCCTCGTGTATCACGATGATTTCTACTTGCTTCTAACATTGAGGTTAAATTGTTTGAGCTGGCATTGAACTTTTTAAGGTCCAAAATTTCTTATTCCAACGTCTTGATTTTATCAAGAGCACCGACTAGATCAACCTTAAGGTGTTTTTCTCTTGAAAGATATACACCTTCTTTCTATTCAAAACTCTCTGGTTGAGAATTAACCCTTGCTTCAGATTCAGCGAGTTTTTCTTCAAGACCTTGTATTTGTTGAGAAGTATCTTCCCTAAACTTCTTGTAATTTTGATATATCCTTTCATATTCAATTTTAATTGCTTTAAAATCATCCTGATTTTCTTCAATTACCTTTTTGAAAATAAGCAATTGTTGTGAGCATTCTTCTTTCAGCAAGTTATGATCTTCATCGAGATTTTAAAACTTTAAGATTAAATATCGTTCTCTTTCAAGTGCTGAACGAAGTTCATTAGAACCAAAAAGAAATTATTTGCTCAAATCTTTTAGTTTAGATGTTTGTACACTTGATCTTTCATCAGAAATCTCAAGCATAGAACTCCAAAAATTCTCGTTATCAAAAAGACATTTTTCAGAGTCTGAATCGTTGATTCCGAATATAGGGCTTAACTTAGTCTCGTCTAGAGAACATTCAGACTTATTCTTAGAAGAGCAAGTAGAACTTGATGAAGAAGCTCCTTTTAATAATTTCTTAAAATCAAAACTTGCAACGCCTTGCGATACGTTAAATGAGCCTTTCTTTAGTTTTCGCTCTCGCTTAACTCTACTTTGACTCATATCTTATAGGTTGGATCGCATCAAATACAGATTGTTAGATATTTTCGTGTTTGCCTGCTCTGATACCAATTGAAAAGGCGAGGGTACCCCAAATATACCTCAAGCTATTATTTTTCCTTCCTATAAGTCCTATCCCCGAAAGTGATTGTCTATGGACTGAGTTGAGACAATTCAAAAAATCGGTTCACACTTAGTGTGATCGTCTATGGATACGAGATCGAGACAATACAACAATAAAGTGTGTTTACTTGATACAAAGGTTCAGACTTAACCAAACTCAATAGGATTCACGTATCAAGTAAATAGGAATTAACGTTTGTGCAATTTACTTTAATTATAATAAAACAATTATAATGCAAAAATATAAAGTAAATGGCACAACAAGATTTTGTTAAGGAGGAAACCGAAAATGCAGAAAAACCCCGGGACCTAGTCCAGAATTGAATACTCTCAGGATTAATCCGTTATACAAAATAAACCAACTTCGTATAGTTGAGATCAAGCAAATGAACCTATAGTTCACCTAGTTCCATCTGTATTCTGGTGGTTGTTCCCACGCCTCCAACCTGTAAACAAGTCACGTACTTGGACCAATTCCTTTGGTTTGTATTCCAAACAGTAAAGGAACAAAAAAAATGTTAGGTATCAACTACCTTTAACCAAGTGATATGAGTTGCGCAAAGGTTCACTTGTTTATCTTAACATAAACTCCTTTGCCAGGTTCCAAGATCTATCTTATATTCAATCACCCAAAGGAAATCGTTAAGATTAAGCCAATCAATACCTTTAATCACAAGGAAATGTATTGATGCCGATCTTCCTCAACTATTTACCCAAAAGGATAAATCAATTATAGTCGGATCCTCTTTTTGCCAAACAAGTATTGTACACACCAAAGATTATAAAAACCAAGTCAGAAATCTTCAATATCTTCTTTGTCTTCAAATCTTCTTAGATCTTCAATAAACACCTGCACATAACTACTTGAATCTCTTGTGATCAATCACACACAGAAGGGAGTCTGTTAACAATGGATTATCACAAGATCATCTTTAGATCTAACAACAGTCTAAAGAGCCCTGTCGAAACCTTGAACTAGTTTGAGTGAATCTTATATCATAAGAGAATATTCTCAAGCATAAAAAAACTAGGTGCAATCAAAGTTCAACCACCGTTAGTCAATCAAATCAATACGAAAACTAAATATAAACCAAAATATCTAATTTCCCACCAACGGGTAGTTTCCCACCAACGGGTCGCGCTAGATCTTCTCAATCCCAAAGAAGACTTTAAATTGAGCGGCCGTAAGAGATTTCACCTAATTAGATTACTCTCCTCTCCGATAGGCGGCTTCACTAGTAACAAAGACAAAATAGGAAGTCTATGTAACGTAGTTTGCTAAAAATGCAAACTCAAAGTATTTATAGACAATGAAGTTTGGACACCAAGGAATTTCCAAAACCGAAAATATTCTCAAGATATTTTTCATTAATCCACCAAATTTGGTTTTCATAATTCCTGTGAATGCATTGTCCAAAAATAATGATAGAAATCTCCTTGAAAAATCTTTAATTAGCAAATACACATTACTAATTATTATTTTCCATATATAATTAAAAACCCTTAATTAAAAAGATTCTTAACTTATTTAAAGTCAATCTTGGGATTTACTTCCTTCTTAGCCGTTAAGGAATATCTTTGAACAATATAGAATAAGCATTAATGCACCGTGTTCAAAGTATGTAGACATCTTACACTTGCAAGTCCTTTTTCATACTTGCTCACTTGAAACCGATTTACCACACTTCCAAACAAGTTTAGAATTGGTTCATCTGATTTTCAAGAACTATGAGATTGATCAAGTAACACTCAATCACAACTCATGGGTTTACGGTTCTACCAAAATAATTTTCGGTTCTACCTTCCTGTGAGTATTGTGTATAGTTACACTAGCTTACCAAAGATACGGCTGACTAGGTACTAGGATCGGTTCCCCATATATATTTGGTATCTAACTTGTATGCACTGCATATGTCCATATGATCGGTTCCCCCTTCCAAACGTGTTGCACATGTTCATAGGATCGGTTCCCCTTTCTTCCATAAACCTTGTTGCATCTCATACAAGGATCAGTTCCCCTTGTGATGAACTGCACCTCTTACTATGATCGGTTCCCCTTCTCTCAGTAATAAGTTCAGACACTCACAACCCGATCATACCCCAGGTGATTACTTAAGATCGGTTTCACTAATAAAAGTCATACCAATACATAAGTCAGGCCTCATGTGAATAGTTTTACCAAGAACACAAACAAGTCATGCGGTAATACTAATCACACATATTGGTCGTTCATAATATATGCAATGAAGAATAGCCCCAATAACGCCTGGCGATTTCCTTTTCGGTTCACAACACATATCATAAACTTACTTCCTTAGAACACATCTAAACATTGTTCCCTAGGATGAAATCCTCACCTCATACCCATACATAATCACAATAGCATTCATACGATTATGTCGATGTCTTATATACAAAGTTTAATGGTTAAGCAAGAAACTTCATATTGTATTCCTTAATACTATGTCTATCTAGAGTGTTCATGCTTCGCAGTTTTATGTTTTCAATATGCACGACTTGAAAGATACGTTAGGGAGTGAAACAGTTCAAGTCAAATATCACTAACCTCAAGTGGAAGGATGATGTTATGGTTGTACCTCCGTACTTCTTCACTTCTTCAAATCTTCGCAATACTTGTAATGCCTCACCCTAATACTTTCAAGATAACTTATACGAAGTTGACTCTAGTACATTTAAATCAAGCAACTCTTAAATGAGTTTTGGCTCACTAAAATATGACAACCAAACTTGACATACCAATGCTTGGTGGGTTCAACCTTGATATGCTCTAACATAAGCTTTTGCTTTGGCTAAGTTCATCTTTACAAGTGACGAAAGTCATGTTGGTTATTTCAATATATTGAAAATTGCTTTGATGAAAAATAGTATGTGAATAACCTCTATTTAACATCCTCTAAGAATGTTTCAATGATTGAAATGATAGTTTAGAATTTATAATCTTCAATGGATATAAACATTATATGTGTACTCATACGTGTGTAAGTCCTAAATCCTTGAACCAAAGTATTCGTACTTTGCTTCTCAGGATAACCGGAACTAAAATATGCGTACCCGTACGTGTAAAGCCGGAAGCTCACGTCCCGTGAATTTCTGTTGGAGTTTGTGAACTGAAAATAAACTTAATCCGGGTACTTAAATATGCGTACAGGTATGCATACTTGAGTGGGTTATTTTCTAAAAATGGTTTATTCGTGAACTTAAACTTATATAAACTAAGGAATGCATATTTGCAAACCGTGTCTATAAAGTTCATGAATCGATTCGAGTGAATCGAAATCGTTTTTGCTTCGATTGTGTCTTTTATACTTCTATGAGATCTAAGCAATTGAACAACTCTCTAACTAGTTATTTTGAGTCATTTGAGCTAGTTATGGTGAAGATGAATAAGGTTGATATGAAAGTTCTCATATGGCTAACCATTTGGTTAACTAATGTTGAACCAACTAGGTGTACATGTTTAGGTACGATTACATAAACCTCAATAGACGTGCATTTCATTTGTGTATAATAAGCTAAATTCGATTTAACAGTTGAAAGATATTAGCTTGAATATAATTAGGTTTTCATCTAATGATGAATATTGAATGCTTTGTTACCAAGGTAACTTAGATTGCAAACCCTGATTTGGAGACCATATAAAGGAGAACTCTAGAAACTGGGAAAGTTAATCCCCACAGTTCCTGTGTGATACTAGTTGTATAAGCTAGAGTCGATTCTCCTTTAACCTTAGGTTCTACCGAGACCCTATAGGTTGACGACTTGAAGAATTCATTGGGATTGTGAAGCCAGACCCAACTATTTTTTCTGTAGTTGCGTGATCTGATCTTGTTGTTTCTATCGTATTGAGTACAATTGTAAAATTGGATCGAGATTAATTTCTCTGATAGGAAAGATAGCAAAGTAGTCACAAACATCTTCATCTCATCGTTTGTGATTCCACAATATCTTGTTTCGCTAGTCGATTAAGATTATTGTAAGGTGATTGATAATTCTAGGTTGTTCTTCAGGAATATAAGTCCGGGTTATCGATTGGTTCCTGATCACCTTGATTTATAAAAATATGGAACAAAACTTGTGGGTATTTATGTGGGAGATAGATTTATCTATTACTGTAGACTTTTATGTGTGATACCGATTTGTTTATTAAAGTCTTCGACTTTGGGTCGTAGCAACTATTAGTTGTGGGTGAGATCATCTAAGGGAATCAAGTGCGTAGTATCCTGCTAAAATCAGAGATGTAAGGAGCGCAATTGTATCTTGGATAAGTGTGAGATTGATTGGGGTTCAACTACAGTCCAGACCGAAGTTAGTTTGTAGTAGGCTAGTGTCTGTAGCGTCTTAATACAGTGTGTGTTCAATCTGGACTAGATCCCGGGGTTTTTCTGCATTTGTGCTTTCCTCGTTAGCAAAACTTCTGGTGTCTGTGTTTTTTTTTTTTCCGCATTATATTTTGTTATATAATAGAAATATCACAGGTTGTGCGTTGAATCAATCAATTGGGAAATCCGACCTATGGTTGTTGATTGAAATTGATTGATACTTGAACATTCGTCTTTGGTACCGTTCAAGTTAATTTCTCTTGTATTCAATTAGACTCGCAGATTTTTATTTGCTTGAGTAAGTATTGAATCATGAAATTGAGATATAACTCTTTGATATACTTTTTATTAAGATTGAGTCTGACTGTCTAGTTGATTCTCTTAGAAGTATACTAGGGTTAGTCCATACATATTGCTAAGCGAATTATTGGTTGAGGTTGTTGTACCCCCACTTTTTCACTATCTTTTATCAATATTTGCATAAAGATATAATATACTTCATTTTTGAGCATTTATGAGATACTAGCACAGATCATGAACGTAAAGGCATACGTCTCATAAGCAATTGCAACATATGAAATCAAAACGATTAAATACTGCAAAACATCTTCCAAATAACTTAGAATTTAAATAAATAAATTTAAAAACATTGCAAGATGAAAATCATTGGAAATAGTATGCGTAATCATATTAATTGCTATACCAAAACCTAGTTCTCCTTCTTAAACATAAGAATAAATTCTCATACGAAGCTTCCTGGACATTAAAAAGTTCAGACTTATTTGATAACTTCATACCTCTCCATGACTCCATCATAAAAGGTATCGTTGATGTCATTGATTCTTTTGACCGTAGAGACTCCATGTTTATGAGTTAGAACATTCACCTTTCGAACAATGTGAGAAAGTTGCCTGTCCTTGATGTAATCAGAGATGAGCTTCTCCTGGTTCTGTATCTAGACTTTTTGATTTTCAAGGATTTTGGTCTGACCATCAATTAGATGATTTATTTGCATTTGAAGATTTTCAAATTCGACCTTTGAGTCATTCTAATAATGAATTAAATCCTTGACACATTCAGTAATCCAGTAGTTGTACTCTTTTCTTGCAATCATATTTTTCAAACCAAGATCTTGAACCGAGCTGCATCCCTTGATGTCTTCTTCCATATCAAGATCCACCACTTCCTGAGATCTTGAAGAGTTTTTTCGTATATTTTTTCATAGGGATGGAACACAATATTATATATATATATAACAAGAGAAGAAAAGGAATCCCTACGGACTCTCGCGAACCGGTTACGGGAAGTGAAGGGGTCATCTAAGATCCAAAATAAGGAAATAAACTATTTATTTTCAGTCATCTCGTAGATTTTCATAGCTCAATAATTATAAGATTCACTTTAAATTAGAGCACATGAAAAATCAACAAGATACATTAGTTATTAGAAGTCAAGATATGACTTAACATTAACATCTGAAGAAGACAACTTTATTTAAAAAAAAAACACGCGATCAGATAATAACATACAACTGACATGAGTCTCCCACGAATATGATCCTTACAACTCTCAAGTTAGTTTCAAGGATGAATTTACCTAGAGGCTAGGTAACCGAATGAGATGTAAGGGAAGAGTTGTAAATATCTCCTGAGTGTTTGAATCGTGTATTCCTCACCTTACTTCGGTTGAATCTTTCAGAAGATTTAGATAATGACCTTTTTGAATCTCCATCAGAAGGATTTCTTTGAGGATTAAGTCTAAGACCTCTTGAGATCCGTTCCAGAGAATAAAACTCACGAGAATCACATCTCCTAGATTGAAACATGCCATACTTATTCTTATAAACGCTGGGAGTGTGTCCATAAGAGATGTAGGAAGTTGTACTATTATGAAGAACATGATTCCTGTAAATATTTCTAAAGGAGTGACCTTAGAAACCCTTTTCTATGAGATTTCTGGTTCTCTGCAGGAATGTCGTCCATTGTAGATGTCGTCAGACTATGAAGAACACAATATAACACATTATGATTACTTATCCCGCAGAATGAACATGATCGTGAATACCAAACTTTTGATGAATCCCATTTTTTACTCAGAGCCTTTTCAGATATCCGCAAGTTACTCAAACGTTTCTTAGCAGATAATTCCTTTGGGGTAATTTTCTCCATGCTAGGTAATATCACATGAGTATTAGAAATAGGTATTGAAGAAGACTTACTCACTAAAATAGAGTTTTCTCTTTTCGATGAGTTACATTATTCATGGGATAGTAAAACAGATGCAACAAGTTTCTCTTTCAGCACGATAGCCGTTCAATTCTGATGAATGAGACTTGATTAAACGTTTTTCCCTAATTGAGTCTTCTTTAACAGTATCTTCAAGCATACTAATCTTTTCGTGCTGTAGAGTAGTTTCTTGAACGAGGTTTTCGATATTGTTAGAAAAAGACTTAATGATACCATAGAGTTCTCGTTCTCTATTAAGATACTTCTCAAGTTCATTCGTGAGCTGAGTATTATTTTTTTCAAGAGACCTAATTTTAGAAGCTTGAACATCAATAATCTCAATAGCCCTTTTTAAGTTTCTGGTGAGTAACATCTCAGATTCTGACATAGTGTCAAATGTCACTTTAGAGGGAATGTTATCAGAATCTGATATCATAAGTTTTCTACCTCGGAATTCAGAAGAATATACTAAGGAGTTATCCTTTGAGGTAAGCCCAAGACATTTGGCACAATCAAAAACTTTGGATGACATTTTTATGTGCGTTAGAATGAGGTAAACCTTTACCCACCAAAATCAAATTGCTACAAACACAGACTTGTGAGGTCTTAACGTGTTTGCCTGCTTTGATACCAAGACATTTGGCATAATCAAAAACTTTGGATGACATTTTTATGTGCGTTAGAATGAGGTAAACCTTTATCCACCAAAATCAAATTGCTACAAACACAAACTTGTGAGGTCTTAACGTGTTTGCATGCTTTGATACCAATTGAAAAAACGCGGGTATAACAACCACACCCAATAATTCGTTCGAAAATCTGTATGGACTAAACTCCAATATAATTCCGAGAGAAGCAACTTAAAAGCGAGACTCAATCAAGAAATATATCAAAGAGCTTTATCTATTTCTCAATACAATCAACAATTCGAACAGATAGAAATCCGTGAGCCCGATTGATATGAGAAATAACTTGGACGGTACAAAAGACCACTGCCCAAGTGTCAATCAAGTTATATCCAACAAACAAGGTCGAATTTATCAACTGTTATTGAACTGCGCACATCCTGTGGTATTTCAATTATATAAATAAATATAATGCGGAAAAGAAATAACATAAACACCCGAAATTTTGTTAACAACGAAACCGCAAATGCAGAATAAAAACCCGGGACCTAGTCCATATTTGAACACTACACTGTATTGAGCCACTACAGACTCTAGCCTACTACAAGTTAACCTCAGATTGGAATTTAGTTGAGCCCTAACCAAGGCTCACACCGATTTCAGTACAGTCGCGTTCCTTACACCTCTAGTACCACACCGGATTCAACGCACTTGATTTCCGTAGCTGATCTCACCCACAACTAAGATTTATTACGACCCAAAGTCGAAGACTTATAAAAAAAAATCTCCCTAATATGTCTATCCTTTATTCTTTTTGTTCCGTCTTTTGATACAAAGATCAAGGTGAACAGGGACCAACTAATAATCCGGTCTTATACTCCCGAAGAGCAACATAGAAATATTATCCACCTCATAATAACCTAACTAATTAACATAATAAGTTATCACGTAATCATAAGAGTCTGAGATGAAGAAATGTTGTGATTTCTTTTTGTATCTTACCTATCGGAGATCAATCTCGAGTAAATCTTAGAGAAGATAAAACTCAAGACGATAGAACAAGTAATATCAGAATACACAACTACAGAGAAAATATCTTGTTCTGGCTTCATGAATCCCAAATGAAGTCTTCAAGTCGTTAACCTAATAATGGTTTTGAAAACCTAGGTTAAAGGAAAATCGACTCTAGTTTGCAACTAGGACACAAAGAAGTGTCGGGATTAGGTTTTCCAGTTGCTAGAGTTCTCCCTTATATAGCCTTTCATATTAGGGTTGCTTACAATCAAAGCTAAGATAGCTTAAAAAAGCGTGGGGTCTAACAATATCACCCAATATTTCGCTTAGCAATCTGTATGGACTAAATCCAATATACTTTCAAGAGAATCAACTAGACAGTTAGACTCAATCTTATAAAACATATATCAAAGAGTTATATCTCAATCTCTCAATTCAATCCGCAATCAAACAAATATAATTTGCTAGCCCGATTGAATATAAGAGAGACAACTTGAACGGTACCAAAGACCAATGTTCAAGGATCAATAAATTTCAATCAACAACCAAAGGTTGGATTTACCAATTGATCGATTCAACGCACAACCTGTGATATTTCAATTATATAACAAAATATAATACGGAGAAGAAATAACACAGACACCAAAAGTTTTATTAACGAGGAAACCGCAAATGCAGAAAAACCCCGGGACCTAGTCCAAATTGAACACCACACTGTATTAATCCGCTACAGACGCTAGCCTACTATAAACTAACTTCGGTATGGACTGTAGTTGAACCCTAATCAATATCACACTGATTCAAGGTACAGTTGCACTCTTAAGTCTCTGATCCCAGCAGGATACTACGCACTTGATTCCCTTAGATGATCTCACCCATAACCAAGAGTTTCTACGACCCAAAGTCGAAGACTTTAATAAACAAATCTGTATCACACAGAAAAGTCTACTATAATAGATAAATATGTTTCCCACAGATAAACCTACGAGTTTTGTTCCGTCTTTTGAGAAAATCAAGGTGAACATGAACCAATCAATAACCCGAACTTATATTCCTGAATAACAGCATAGAAATATTGATCACCTCACAATAATCTAAATCGTATGGTAGCGAAACTAGATATTGTGGAATCACAAAGGATGAGACGGAGATGTTTGTGATTTCTTTTTATCTTGCCCTATCGGAGATATAATATCAATCCAATTATTCAAATGAACTCGTACGATATAAAATTGCAAGATCAGATCGCTCAACTACAAGAGATGTAGTTTTGTCTAGCTTCATAATCCCAATGAAGTCTTTAAATCGTTAACCGACAGGGTCTCGAGAAGAAACCTACGGTTAAAGGAGAATCGACTCTAGCAAACCAACTTGTATCACACAGGAGGTGTGGGGATTAGTTTTCCCAGTTGCTAGACGTCTCCTTTATATAGTTTTCAAATCAGGGTTTGCAATCTAAGTTACCTTGATAACAAAGCATTCAATATTTCACCGTTAGATGAAAAAACTGATTTATCCAAGCTAATATCTTTCAACCGTTATATCAAAAGTTAGCTTGTCACACACACATGTGAAATATATTCATTTAGGTTTGAGTAACCGTACCTAAACGTGTACACTTAGTTGGGTCACAAATAGTTAACCAATAGTTAGCCATATGAGCACTTTCATATCAACCATATTCATCTTCTTCATAACTAGTTCAAATGACTCATAAGAACTAGTTCAAGAGTTGTTAAATTGCTTAGATCTTTATACATAGACACAATTGAAACACAATCGGTTTGATTCACTCGAATCAATTCATGAACAATATAGCCACCGTTTGTAAAGATTGCATTCCTTATTGATTTATTGTTTTAAGTTCATGAGCTAACATATTTGAGAAATATAACCAGCTTGGGTACGCGTACTTTAGCTACCGGATTTGAGTTCACAAGCTCCGTAGAAATATTCGGTTGAAAACTTCTGTGGGTACACGTACGGGTACGCATACCTAAGGTGACTGGTTTACTAGTTGCAAACTACAAACTCGGCAGAAAAGCAAACATATATATTTGGCTAAATTATATACAATTCAAAAAGGGCTCGCCGGATAGCTAAAACAAAACCGTTATGGTATGCGGGAACGTTATAAACAGAAATCAAGATTAATCGAGTCAATGCAAGTCAACACCTTTTTCAAGTACGGACCCTTAAGTTGAACAAATGATAATTACCAAAAGTAAAATAACCCTTTTACTGCTCAATATTTTACATCAGTTCACCATAGTATTTATGGGTACGAAATGTTGCATAAATAAGATGAAAACCATAGCTAAAAGTACCTAGTCGCATCGTAATCTCTTCCGCCTCAAAATGTTTGTTTTGGGAAAAAGAAGAGAAAGCTCGAATTAATAAAATATTTGTTAGATAATTACTGTTGAAAACAAATACTGTCACAAAATGCCATATTTCAGAATTCTGACCGTTTAATCTCCGCCCTTCCTTCCTTATCACACCCCCCTTCTCTCTATATTTCCTCTCGTTTCTCACTTCTCTTCTCCTCTTCCTTTCTATCTCCTTTTCTTTTTCCCCTTCTCTCTCAATCTTATTTCTATCTTTCCCTCTCTAATGAGAGCTTGAAACGTAACTTTTAATGGTGAAGTCTTTGTCATCATCAAGTCTCTGAAATATCCTCTTTTAGTTAGACGAAGGGCGACCCTGACTAAGTTTGCAGTTGTACTCATTAGGTAACTGCTATTGGGTATTGCTGTTACTACTTATTTTAGAGGGTTTAATGGTGGATTTGAATACTCATTTCTGTCAACAAACCTAATTTTTAATCTAAAAAGCTGCAACCATTTCTGACTTTTATCCGGTAATTTCTTTTTCTTTTTGTCCTTGAACTCCAATGGGGTACTATTGAATAAGTCTTTTTTCTTATCTACTACTGCAACCAAGTAGTTTGTTTTCTATTTTGGATACTAGTATATTTTCTTCTCTCCTGAAGATAAGGTTACCCTTTTTGGTTTGTTTCATTTTTGAATTCTCTGTACATGAATTCCCCCCATTAGTACATGAATCCCCATTAAAGAGTTGAACTTATTGAATGGGTTCTTATAAAGATTATCTTTCAATTCAGTGTTTTGATTCATTGAAAAAGTTGTTTCCAAATATACCTCATAATTATCGTTAAATAGTTGAACTCATTAAATGAATTCCTCCAAAACTCTGTTTTTGCTCAAAACTTTGATTCATTATTGAAGATAAGGAGTTTCTTAAAACCCTGTATTAGTCATAAAATTAGTTCAAATAAAATGGGTTTTTCTTAAACCTTGTATTAATTCATAATTTACATCAAATAAATCATGTTTAATTCATTAACTATAGTGTGAATTAAATTGAATATATATTTAACATAATAAATCCCAAATTAGCTTGATGAACTAATTTACCTAGGGGTACATACCAATGCACAGGTCCAATGGCTGGTTACTTGAAAGTATATATTATATTGATAAATAAATCAAGTTACCAATTACCGTGTCTCTGTTACAGGAAAAAAGTATAAAGCTAGATTAGTTGATAGCTGAAAATGGCGCCAAAGGCGGGTAGGGGAAAGTCGAAAGGCGAGAAGAAGAAGAAAGAAGAGAAGGGTAAGTTTTGAGAAGTAACTTTTAAATTTTTAAATTTAAAATTTTTAAATAATTCTTTTTATTTTGTGTGTGAATGTTGCAGTTCTTCCCGTGGTAATGGATATTACTGTAAATCTTCCGGACTATTCTCGCATCATACTTAAGGTTAGAGATTCTGATGGAATTTTACTAGATTAATTAATATTCCATTCCTTGTTTTTTTCTTTCATCGAATGAGGCTTTTAAATGCAGATTTATTATCAGTTCAGGTTGGACTTGGTAGGTGATTTATCATTTAAAAATAAAAAATACTTAGAAAAAAAGAAGAAGCGGGAATATAATTTGCTCATATAATTTCACTACTATTTATTTTTTTATCAAAATGTTTCAATAAAAAATCAGTTTTAAATGAATTTTCACCTAAAAACAAATCAACTCGGTTTTCTTAGTAAGTGCAGTTAATGACCAGGTTTGAACAAAAAAAAGACAATTTGAAACGGCATTAATACCCATGGCTGTTAATGGGGGACCGGAATTTGCAGGGGTACCATTTGAGTGATCCGACGGCCAGGATCGAATACCAATTTGCTAAATTTTGGATATGTTTAAGACATGATTTAATTAGTTACTAATAATCCTTCCACATTTAGGGGCGACCAAAATCGAATTAGGGGCGACACAAAACGACAAAATAGCAAATAATCGGTAGGTTATTTCACAATCGGAAGGTTATTTCCGGGGCGTTTTTTTTTAATGGCCAAACTACCCTTTACAATCGGTAGATAACTATACAATCGGTAGGTAATCAACAATCAGGAGTAAATTTAGTTTGTATGACTTCCGATTATACAGTATCCCCAAAATAAAATCCTAAATCTTTTGAATTTTGATTATCCTATAATCGGTAGTAAATAAAGTTATATTGACTCCCGATTATACAATAAACCTTTGGCAAAAATGCTACCATAATCGGTAGGGAATTTAGGTTATTTAACTTCCGAATATAGAGTAGCCCCAAAATCAGATTTTGCAAAAATCCTTTTTTTTTTTGGAATATTGGTTGAGCCTATAATCGGTAAGAAAGGAAGAGTTATCATGACTTCCGATTATACAGTGGCTTTCTTTGCAAATATCCTACCATAATCGGTAGTCAATATACTTCGTATAACTACCGAATATAGAGTAGCCCCAAAATCAGATTTTGCAAAAATCCTCTTTCTTTGGGAATTTTGGTTGAGCTTATAATCGGTAAGAAAGGAAGAGTTATCATGACTTCCGATTATACAGTGACTCTCTTTGCAAATATCCTACCATAATCGGTAGTCAATATACTTCGTATAACTACCGAATATAGAGTAGCCCCAAAATCAGATTTTGCAAAAATCCTTTTTTTTTTGGAATTTTGGTTGAGCCTATAATCGGTAAGAAATGAAGAGTTATCATGACTTCCGATTATACAGTGGCTCTCTTTGAAAATATCCTACCATAATTGGTAGTCAATATACTTCGTATAACTACCGAATATAGAGTAGCCCCAAAATCAGAGTTATCATGACTTTCGATAATGAAGAAACCCTTTGAGAACAGACATGTTTTGTGAAATTTCTGGAAAACCGAATAGGTTTTCAAATTCATTAACCGAAAAAATCCTCTATCTTAAAAATATCCAACACATATAACTACCGAATATAGAGTTGCCCCAAAATGAAATTTTGCAAAAATCCTTTATTTTTCTAATTTGGTTGAGCCTATAATCGGTAGTCAAAATAGTTCATATAACTACCGAATATAGAGTTGCCCCAAACTATCGATTAGCCTCCCGATTATAAAGGGGCATATAAATATTTTTAACCTATTTTATCTTTTGTGTCGCCCCTAGTTATGTTTGGGTCGCCCCTAATTATGCTAGGCTAATAATGGTGTAACAAGACTGTTTGTCTTTTATTTTTATTTGACATTTGAAGGTGAAGGATAATTTCGTACTAATGATATTTTGAAACAGGGGATATCAACGGACAGGATTATAGATGTTCGTCGGCTTTTGTCTGTCAATACGGTCACGTGTTGTGTGACAAACTTCTCGTTATCTCATGAGGTAAACTTTAAGGCGCATCTTGGTACAACTAAAAGTACTGTATCCAGGTTTGACTTGACAAAAGTTACTGTTCACCATCGTGTGTCACGTGTTCAGTACAAAAATGTGTCAATTCGTTTCCATATTCCGCACGGATCTAAATACGGTTTTCTCAAGATCCAAGCACATTTTAAACGATTCTACAGGCGTGCGCTATCAATCTTTTACCTCCCTATTCTAGCCGCCAGAGCCAGTAATCGTATCCTTGAATTATTATATTATCTTCCCCAGACTGAACATTCCAGCAATATTAGCTTTAAGATTTCCCGGCATCTAATTATGGATCATCATCTGCACTAGAATCCATTTTGTGCGTGTTTATTTGCTTTTGGGTCGGTCATCGTATCATATCAGTCTAACTAGAAAACTAAGTGTGAGGTTGATTTATAGTGAAGCAGTTTAGTGGGACTTTTAATCAAAGAGTATAAACTTGTTCAACTTCAATGTAGTGTAGTTGATGGTACATCTTTTTCTGCATGGTTTGTATTGTTTTTTTAGTCTGGATTCGCGAAGCAAACCATGATTACCATTTTCAAACTTGTTGGTTTGTGGTGTATGACTTCTTCTTTTACACAGACAGGTGCTTTTAACTGCAAGCATCACAGGGGACCACTTATACTCAAAATGACATCTTAGATTGTTTAAGATTCACCTAATACAGTGATTTATATCTAATAGTACCCACTTCTGTCTTTCTTTTTCAGGTTAGAGGTCGTGGATTGAAAGATACTGTCGACGTTTCTGCTCTAAAGCCCTGCGTACTAACCCTAGTCGAAGGTAAAACATACTTACCTGATATCCCACTCTTTATCCATTGATGATGAACTAGTATCTGATGCCAAATTTGGGGACACAAACTATTACTTTCCTTTTACATGCATTGTAATTTTGAAAATAATAATGCTGAAGAACAAAGAATATACAAAGGAGATGGGATCAATCAAAACCAAAAGACAAACAAGTGGAGAAATGGGGACAGAGAGCTAGTTGAATTTCTATATCATATCATCCTAACATAAACAACTATTACATCCACTGAGGATATTTGAACATGATTGAGACTCTCAGTAGGGATGTCCACCTCATTTACTTTGTGAGGCCGCCGGTATGGCCACACTTCCAGTGTCCTTAAACTTTTTTGGACGCACATAATCACTTTTACATTTTAGCCTATTCCAGAAACCGAAGGAGACTGTTGTTGAATTACTTTTTTTTTGTTGCCCACAGAGGATTATGAGGAAGAAGAAGCAGCAGCACACATTAGAAGATTACTGGATATTGTGTCATCCACCACTTGTTTTGGTTCATCAGGAACGAAAGAAGTGGTGGCGTCACCGCAAGGAAATAAGGATTGTAAGTGTGAAGCTTCTGGGAAAGTTGGCGGAGGAGGTGGTGCACAGGATAAGACCAGTACTGCTGAGCCACAATCTAATAAATCCCAGACGAACAATAACAAAGAATCTCTATCTTCGTCTCTAGGGAAAGATGGTTCTATGGAAGCTGAAGGAGAGATGAGTAGTGCTTGCCCTAAGCTTGGGAGCTTTTACGAATTCTTCTCTCTTTCTCATCTTACTCCTCCCATTCAATGTTAGTCTACCTGTTTTTTTACATGATTTCTTGTTTGTTTAAGAGTATTTCTGATGATTTCAAAGTTAGTGTGATGTACGTTATGCAATTTGGTGCATTACTCTTTGTATGTTTCAAATTACTCATTACTAAACCTTATGCTGTAAAAAAAATGCAGTTATAAGGAGGAATACGAGACAACGAGCAGACGGTGTATTGCTGGATGATCATTTGTTCTCCATGGAAGTGAGATTTTAAACTTCTCTAGGATTTTGTTCCATGTCACTGTTACTTCTTAATCTTTAATGATATTACTTTCCAATTTCCACAGGTGAAACTCTGCAGCGGGAAGCTAGTTTTGGTGGAAGCATGTAGAAAGGGATTTTATAGCGTTGGGAAGCAGCGGATGTGGAGCCATAACCTTGTTGATTTGTTACGACAGCTTAGTAGAGTGTTCGATAATGTTAGCCTTTTGCTCTTTCAAGCTGAATTCTTCTGGTTTTTGCATTTTGCATAGAGGGTCTTTCTTTTCCTTACAGACTATTACAATTTTCTTGCATTTCTAACCTTTGACATCGAGAAAGAACTAGGTTATTGTGACTCAAATAACCCAAAAATATATGCAGCCTAGTTTTCTTGTTGATCATTAGTTTCAAAACCATCCGCTATCTGTCATCTTCGGAGTTTTGGTAGAATGCAGTTTGAAGAAGATGACTACGAATGTATTCATCCATGTTTAAAATGTGCAAACTAAACAGTCAATGCACTGTCGGTATCAGTATTGTTCACCGTTGCTGTTCAAGTTTAAACCACTAAGACACCAGGGTTTTATGGATGTGTTGCTCTATCCTCTTAAATTTAAATACTACACCATATATGTGATTTCTTGCTTTACTGTTAATTTTTTGACGTATCTAAAATGCCTTCACCTCTTATACATCAGGCATATGATGAACTCATGAAAGCATTTTCAGAACGCAACAAGGTAATAAAAACCTCTTTACGGTTTCATCCTTATCTTTTGTGTTTGATACTGTTTAGTAGGATACGTACTTTCACTTCTACTTTCGGTACGATGTCTTTCATAATAGATACATACTCACACCTGCTTCCATTATATCAGTTTGGAAATCTTCCATATGGTTTCCGTGCCAACACATGGCTTGTTCCTCCTGTTGCAACCCAACTGCCGTCAGTGTATTGTCCGCTTCCCATGGAGGATGATATATGGGGAGGAAATGGTGGTGGCTTAGGAAGAGATGGCAGAAGTGATTTGATTCCTTGGGCTAATGAGCTGTCGTATCTGGCATCTATGCCTTGCAATACTGCAGAGGAGAGGCAGATACGAGATAGAAAAGCCTTCCTCCTTCACAGCTTATTTGTCGATGTTGCGATATTCAAAGCAATATCTGCTGTACGCCATGTAATGGAGAAGTTATCAGCGGCCCATTCTGTCAGAAGCGGAGTAAGCCTGCACAGTGAGACAGTAGGGGATTTGATCGTTACTGTCACAAAAGATGCTTCTGATGCAAGTGATAAGGTAGACACTAAGATTGACGGAAACCAAATGACAGGGGTTGAAACTAGGAACCTTGTCGAAAGAAATCTGTTGAAAGGAATCACAGCCGATGAAAATACAGCTGCCCATGTACGATACTTTTAAATGAACGTTACCAATTCATTCTTGGGAGTTATTATCTGCATTTATGATGTTTTATTTGTTTTAAGTCTGTGTGCATTTCTGTTTTTCTCTTGCAGGACATTGCCACTTTAGGTGTTGTTAATGTAAGATACTGCGGATACATTTCAGTTGTCAAAGTTGTAAGGAAAGAACATACTGAAGAGGGTCATCCATTTGAGAGCAAAACTGAGATCATTGATCAACCCGAAGGAGGCGCTAATGCCCTAAATATAAACAGGTTTGTGTAGCCAGAAGTACTAGAAAACTTTGCCTCTCCTATTCGGGCCAATTCAAATTTTTCCTAACCTTGCTCTTGGAGCTTGCTAATTAATAATTATGCCGATTTTTGCATTGTTAATGGTTCCAGTTTGAGGTTGCTTCTTCACAAAAGATCAACTTCAGAACACAACAAAACACCATCAAATTCTCTAAGCTCTGAAGGCGATGAACTAAATGTAGCCCGGGCTTTTATTGAAAAAGTTTTGGAGAAGAGCTTAGAGAAGCTTCAGGAGGAGGAAGCTGACCAGGAAATATTTGTGCGGTGGGAACTTGGTGCATGTTGGCTACAGCATTTGCAGGATCAAAACAATGCTGAAAAGGATAAAAAACCTTCCACAGAGAAGGCTAAGACTGAGACAAAAGTTGAAGGCCTTTGGAAACCTCTTAGGTTCCCTAAGAATCCTAAGAAAAAAACAGATGGAGCCAATCCAAAAGTGCCTGATGATGGGATATCAAAAAGTGAAGTTGTTGGAGATGCTGATAATGCCTCCACAGTAGAATCTCGGGGTGAAACCAAAGCCAGTGAAAATGAGCTTGCACTAAAGAGTGTGTTATCTGATGCAGCTTTTACACGGCTGAAAGATTCTGAAACAGGATTTCACCGCAAGGTACAGTAAACTTGTTGTTTATTACTACGTTTATATTTTACTGGTGTTTTGTCTTTTTGAAATATATGATCAAATGAAGCTTCTTGTACTAACATCAGACATGTATAACAGTCTCTGCAGGAACTAATTGAGATGTCTCAGAAATATTACAATGATGTTGCTCTTCCGAAGCTGGTAATTACTGAATATGCTTGTAATAGCTTCCGTGTTAACGAAATATATCGCAGTTATGTCTATATCCAGATTTTTGGCTGTCTAAATGTCTTCATTTGTACATACATGTGTAAATATATATGTAAATAGGCTGGAATTTCATCTTACTGGTACTCCTAAATTATCCATTACAGGTTGCTGACTTTGGCTCGCTAGAACTTTCACCAGTTGATGGTCGGACTCTAACAGATTTTATGCATACTAGAGGTCTTAGGATGCGCTCTCTGGGACAAGTTGTAAGTAGCTTCTCTCCCCATTCCTTTTGCTTCCATACCATGCAGTTATGTATATCCAAATATTGTTTTTGAATATAACACCAAGATATTCATACTCCTGGCTGCCCCATTCAATGTTAGACGACGTACATTTCAGTGCCTATTTCTGACAGTTTGAGCTGTCATATCAAGTGATTGTTAGCAAATAGATGCAATTCAAATATCTGTGGAACTCTCAAAAAGGTGCATTTAGGGTCCTAATTTAATTGCTGCTTGCCTGTGTATCTTCTCTTTAATCAGGTGAAGCTCTCAGAGAAGTTATCGCATGTGCAGTCTCTGTGTATTCATGAGATGATAGTAAGAGCTTTTAAGCACATTCTGCAAGCGGTGATATCTGCTGTCACTAACACTGAAGATATGGCTGTGTCAATAGCTGCTGCTTTGAATCTGATGCTTGGCATTACAGAACAAAATGCTGAAGCCAATCTCTCGTTCAATGTGCATACTCTTGTACGCAGATGGCTGCAATTGTTCTTGTTGAAGAGATTTGGCTGGGAGATAAGCAGCATAAATTTCCGAGATGTTAGAAAATTTGCCCTTCTTCGGGGACTTTGCCATAAGGTAATTCTTTATCCAGTTACATAGCCAGCGCAAGAAATATAAGCACTTTGACGTTTGAGATGGTGTTTAAGAAAGCTCCTGCGGTAAGTAATAGTAACTAAATCTGTCTCCTTTAGGTGGGGATTGAGCTGGCTCCTAGGGATTTTGATATGGATTCTCCAGATCCTTTCCGGAAAATAGACATTGTTAGCTTGGTACCAGTGCATAAGGTAATGAAGTGCCTCTATATGCTTCTTGGGTTAACATTACAAAAAATAATAAATCATGTCATAACTGTAATGATATAGGGGCATTTAAACTATAACCAGATTCACTCATCGTCTATGATTTTGTTTGCAGCAAGTTGCTTGCTCATCAGCAGATGGGCGACAACTCTTGGAGTCCTCGAAAACAGCTCTAGATAAAGGAAAACTTGAAGATGCCGTGAGTTATGGAACTAAGGTATTGGGTTCTAGAGACATTTCTTTTTATAATGTCAATACTTATCATATGTTCATTTAGTCCTTAATCTGTTATGAGTCTCTTGGGATCTTTGAACGGAATTAAATGCAGAACAGGATGTCTATCCCCAACCCTAAATTTATTGGATATGGAATCGAATATGATCTGCATTAACTCAAAAGATTTTTTACTGTATAAGAGAAGATCAAAAATTTTGCGCTTTTCATATGAACTGGTTCGAATATGTGGTGTCTGCAGGCACTAGCTAAACTGGTAGCAGTTTGCGGACCCTATCATCGAATGACAGCTGGAGCCTACAGTCTTTTGGCTGTAGTTCTCTATCACACTGGGGACTTCAATCAGGTATAGTTAATTGAGGAGACCTCTTCCTCGTTAAAATATTAATAATCTTACATTCAGTTAACACAAGTACACTCAAGTCATCTTTTGACTGTCCCAGGTACTTTTGTTTATTCCCAATCTTGGAAAAGTTTATTTTATTTTTAGTACAAGTGCACTGGATGTAGAGTAATTTAGAAGGTGTTCCATTCACAGGCTACAATTTACCAACAAAAATCATTGGATATCAATGAGAGAGAGCTTGGACTTGATCATCCAGATACAATGAAGAGCTACGGAGATCTGGCAGTGTTCTATTACCGTCTTCAACACACTGAGCTGGCTCTCAAGTACACCTCTCTCTCTCTATATATGTGTGTGTGTATGCGGTGTGTGCATGCGCGGGCGTGTGTTTGTGTTTTTTGTTATGAAGAATTTCTAATTTCTATTTGCATAAAAGCTCTAAACTTGGTTATATGCCAGGTGTTTGAATGTTCTCTTTTAGTTTTTTTATGTGTTCTCACACTTTTATTTTGCATCTGTTGGTGATCAGGTACGTTAAACGTGCACTATATCTTCTACATCTGACTTGTGGTCCCTCTCATCCCAACACTGCTGCTACATATATCAATGTTGCTATGATGGAGGAAGGCCTAGGAAATGTGCATGTTGCATTAAGATATCTCCACAAAGCGCTGAAGTGCAATCAAAGATTACTTGGCCCAGATCATATTCAGGTCTCTTCCCTTCTGGCTAACCTTTCAATCTCATTTCATGCAATCCCAGTTATTTCTTTGGGTGGAATGGGGTTATATGCGCATTGCAGTTTGGGAATGTTTAGACCTTATTGGAGCTAAGCTCTTTCGTTTTCAATGCTCTCCAGACGGCTGCAAGTTACCATGCAATTGCAATTGCACTTTCCTTGATGGAGGCGTACCCGTTGAGTGTTCAGCACGAGCAGACAACTTTGCAAATTCTCAGAGCCAAGCTTGGCCCAGATGACCTGCGTACTCAAGTATGCTCTCTCTCTCTCTCTCTCTGTATATATATATATATATTTACTGGTAAACTACTTTTACCTGTCCTCACTCCTAAAATTCAATAAAAACATTGTAAAACAACAAGTATGCTCTCTCTCTCTCTCTATATATATATATATATTTACTGGTAAACTACTTTTACCTGTCCTCATTCCTAAAATTCAATAAAAACATTGTAAAACAACATAGGACGCTGCTGCTTGGCTGGAGTACTTCGAGTCTAAAGCTTTTGAACAGCAAGAAGCTGCTCGCAATGGGACAAG
The DNA here is from genome assembly GCA_023529315.1 of Papaver bracteatum. Lineage (NCBI taxonomy): Eukaryota > Viridiplantae > Streptophyta > Magnoliopsida > Ranunculales > Papaveraceae > Papaver > Papaver bracteatum. Next base: position 2,642,655 of record JAJJWX010001315.1, read on the forward strand.
AAAGCCTGATGCATCCATAGCCAGCAAAGGCCACTTAAGGTATACTATCTATGCTGTCACTAGTTGAAAAGTCAGACATCTTGGTTGAACCTGGGCATTGTTTGCGTCTTTTTTGATGTCATCCTTTTTTATTTATTTGAACAGTGTATCAGATCTGCTTGATTACATAAACCCTAATCAAGATACTAAAGGAAGAGATGCTGAGGCGATGAGAAGGAAAAGTCTTAGTGCGAAGGTAAGGGAAATTTATCCTTTTCTTGCGGTTCTGTCCATCTATATTGATTGAACATCAAATACCTAATTAATGTCCTGGGCCCTGGCTACTATTTTTCTGTTGGGTCGTGAAGGTATTCATTGTTTCCCTGTCTTATTATTCATGAAGGACTAATTTTAAATGAATTTTGTGTTGTGTTGGTGGCGGAGCCAAGGGTTGACTAACCTGGCTCTAGCCCCCTAAAATCAGTAAAATTATAAAAATACCTTTAGTTTTACCATGTATTTTGGATTTAGTCCACCTAAATATTATGTTTAGTCCACAAATGTCCAAGCATTTTTACTTTAATCCCCCTCATTTTTAAACTTTGGCTCCGCCACTTGGTGTTTCTCTATTGAAAGTTGTCCTTGAACTTCAATTGTTTTTGCAGGTTAAGGTACAGTCCCCGCAGAACACCAGTGTGGCAGGTTCTGATGAATCTCCAAAATATACTCCTAAAGAAGTTTCAGATGAAGAGAAAGAGAAAGAAGTCCTTGAACCTATCAGAAATGAGGTGGTGGCTCAGGAAATTGGCAGTCCGCCAGCTCTGCATGAGCAAACTTCTGTTCAAGAATCTGCACAAGAAATCCACAACGTTGTCCATGAAATCTCACCAGAAGCAATTGCTGAGGGAGAAGAGGGTTGGCAGTCTGTTCAACGGCCAAGATCAGCTGGATCATCGGGCCATCGGATAAGGCAAAGACGTGCAAACATTGGCAAGGTGCATAACTATCAGAAGAAAGATGCGGTTGTGGATACAGATCATTCTAAAGTGAAGAACGTTCACCCAAACAGCCGGCAATACCTGTTAAAGAAACGGGAAGTAGCTCCTGGAAGCTATGCAGAGCACCAACCTTTAAAGAGCCCGACATCAAGTGCTAAATTCAGCCGCAAAATAGTTAAGACTGTTGCTTATAGAGTCAAGTCGGCGCCACCTGCTAGCAATACTGAGATAACAGATAACCCCAAGGCTGGAGCTGAGAGCACAAATCTTCCTCAAGAACCATCTGTAACTTCTGCACCAAGTGAACCAGCTCCTCAAGTAGCGGGTCTTGGAAAATCACCATCTTACAAGGAAGTAGCGCTGGCCCCGCCTGGCACAATTGTTAAGATGCAAGTCAGGAAATCACAGACTGATCTTCCAAGGAACGGGGAGCCGAGTCATGATAAACTGGGAGAGACTATAAATGAAGCTAAGGATGTGGAATCGGTGACCATGGAAATGGAAAAGATCAAAGAAGAGAAATGCGAAAAATCAAAATATAAGCCTGCAGTTGACAGGAAGCAAGAAGAAAGTGGACCCCAGGATGTGAAGGGAGATGACCATACTGAGGTACCATCTTTAGAGATCAAAATTCTTGCACCTGGTGCCAATGAGAATAACAAGGGGTTAAGCATCGAAATTGCTAATAATGATCCGAGTTCGAATAGAGTTCTCATCGATGAGCGATCTGAGAGTTTCATGTCCAGCAGCGTCGATGCCACTAGCACAATTTCTAATCAAGGGGAGGATCTTAAAGAAAAGTCCTTGGATTTCGGTTCAGCAGACGTCAGAGATATGCCGAACAAGAAATTATCTGCATCCGCAGCTCCATTCAGCCCATCTCCAATCATTGTACGTGGTCCTCCTATTCCCATGATGAACATCAGTATACCTCCTGGTGCCTCTGTTGTTCCAGCTGTCACAGCGTGGCAAATGACCATGGGCCTTCATGCTGGATCCCCAAACACTGCAGGTCCTATGTGCACCTCTCCTCACCACCCATACCCACCCCCATCTCGAAGTCCAAACATGATCCACCCTATGCCATTCATGTACCCTCCCTACTCTCAAGGCCAAGCAATACCGACAAGCACATTTCCCATCACGAGTGGACCATTTCATTTAAATCATCATTTAGCATGGCAATGCAATATGAACCCTAATGCTTCGGAGTATGTACCAGGAACTGTGTGGCCTGGTTGCCATCCAATGCATTTCTCTGTAGTCCCACCTGTCATCGAGCCTATTTGTGATCCTATTGTGGGATCAAACATGCAGTCTGTGGGTCCCGAGGGCCCACCTTTAACTTCACCTGTGCCATTAGAGACAGAGAGCGGGGAAGTCAAAATGGAACCTGGTACTACATTGTTGGATTCAGTGGATACAGGGACCATGATAGCGGAAGTTGACCCAAAAAATAAGTCAGATAATGGTAACTCAAGATCTTGTAGCACTGGTACAATGGGGAGTGAAATACATTACAAAAAAGAGAAGGTCCAAAGCAGTCATAATAAGCATCATGTGTTAAGACACAGTCGGAAGGCTGATGATGAAGGAAGTTTCAATATTTTGTTGAGAGGAAGAAGAAACCGGAAACAGACACTTCGAATGCCAATAAGTCTATTGAATAAACCATATGGGTCACAATCCTTCAAAGTTATTTATAACAGAGTAGTGAGAGGAAATGAAGTTCCAAAAGCTGTGGTGGAAGATCATTCGTCACCAAGTGAAGACATAAATGCTACTGTCATGTAAGAGGATTTGCCAAAACTGTTAGAAAGTAGAAGATACATTGCTGTGTTTCAAGTAAAAGAAGAAGAAAGCGAAAGAGTCTAAAGTACCAAATTATTTTGAACAAGTTAGGCCAGAAAAAGTGCAGGTAAATTGGCTTTCATAGATTTATAGACTCAAGATACTACTGCCCTACTGTCTTAATATGACTTGTGCTATTCTGTGCACAGTTTACTGTGTTTGTGGCTTTGAACTGATACCTGCTTTCTAAATCAATGGCGTAGGATTTTGGTGCTTCAACCCCTTCACGACTGCACAATCTACAATGATGTTTTTTTTGGTGAAGCAGCAACACTGGCTAATCAGGTATTTCCAATTTTATTCCCTTCTTTGGCACAAATACAAACATGCTTGCTAGTATGTATACACAGCATCACATCCTTGTTCTGAAATCAGCCTTTGATGATTTTTTTTTTACTTTATTAGCCGAATTGTTGCTAATTTCTTGAGTTGCAGTCTGTACATGGTTGACCTATGTTTCCGAATTGATCTGCAGGTTCACAACAGTAAATTCTTTTTTTCTTATTTGCTATCGCGAGAAGTTGGAGGGAGTCTGAAGGTAACCCATTTGGGTTCCCAAGGGATGGAGATTTTTTGATATCAATATGATTAAGGTTTATTTTGAACTTCCACAGTAGAATATTTTTGACAGGTTTTTTGCAAAATTAAACTAATAAATCTAGTTCCTGATCCATATTGATTATTTACCGCAACAATGTTGCCAAGAAATAATGTCGAAACAGTTTAGTTTATTGAAAGTTTTCATTGTCTATTTATAAATGCATCAGAGAACCCACTTTTTTTGTTACTGTTTCTGCAGTTACAGGCATGATGAAATGTCATATTATTCTTCCAAATAAATTTGCAAACCGAGTCTGCTTTGTTTGCACCTGACTTTCTTCTGTTGTTATTATACACCAACCTGTTGATCTATAAACAAATGGTTGATCCCCTTAACATACAACTCAGATGCCTTAAGGTTGCGGACTTTCTTGTTAGTGGTTGGCCATCTTGCTTAGTGTCACACCCGCGAATGCACCTTGCAAATTTCTGGCACAGATGTACCCGTCAGCAACGTAGTTCAGTGAATCAAGCTTCACCTACGATTACTTCAGCCTTATATGTTTGCACCAGTGCAAACATCACTCACTTACACAGTTCTTCAGCCTTAAGTTTGCACCAGTGCAAACATCACTCACACAGTTCTGCAACATAAGTCTTTAGCCTTCCTTCACTTCTCTTTTCTTCTCAAATGCTTACCATAAAGCATTCAAACATTTCCATACATTCACTAACACAATCAGCCAACCAAGAGCACTTAAAACATGACACAATTAACCTATTTTATTGCACCAAAAGGAAAATACACAAAACTTGCCCACTTAGGGACTTACACAGATTTGTTCCTCTTGAACCAAGCCTTAACCTTCACAAAACTCTCTCAATCTCCTATGTAAGCCTTAACTTAGCAAAAAAAAAAACAAATGTATGCCGATTTTCCTATGCCTTTGCATATTCATACAACAGATACAATGGCCAAAATATGCACAACACTTACACACGCATGTGACAGCCATTTGTCTCATAGAGCAGTTCCATAACCGCCAATAAGGCAATAACTATGTCAGCTGGCCAGTTTCTTCTCTAACTCAAGGCAGCCTTCTACACCTGTTCCCAAGAAGTTATAAACACTCCCACACGCTTATGAACTTCCTTTATAACTTTTCACCTTTATCTCACACCTTTAGCACACTTATAAAGCCAACAACCAACTTCTAACCATCATTTGAGTCATAACATGCAACCTTTGTGCATCACTGAACTTAGCCATGAATCAATGCTCAGCCAACATGGCCCTGTAGTTGTTTTGGCCTAAGCCAATTTACAGCTAGCATTGCGGTACAATCTTCTGGGTCATTCCTTTAGCTCATTCTGGTTATTCATGCATCATATGCATGACTTAGCCAATTTGCTCGATAATAGCAATCCCTACTCTTGCATTACTAGTTTGTTTGCACTGTCCAAGCTTTGGCCAACCTTGAACTAATGCTAGGCCAACTCTTGGTTTATTCTACACTCTTGCATCATTCTTGAGTTTGGGCCAACTCAGTTCCATGGATATGCCTTAATGCCAATATCGCATGTTGCATTTGTCACTTTGGCCTTGTCTTGCCTATTCCTTAATGAAGCTTCATTGTGTCGGCCAATAAGCTTCATTACTTGGAAAATGTCCTTACAGTGTAGCGCCATCTTTGCACTTCACTGGATATGTTGGATCCCCTATCTTAGCGCTTAACAGTCTATGCAGTATAGTGTCATCTTAGCCATATACTGACTAGGCCTGTTATGCTGTAATGCGCCATCTTGGTTGTTTATTATCCTGAACGGTCATAGACCTCACCCACCCAATATTTTCAATGTCCTCGTTGAACGCGACCCAGTATAAACACTATACTTGTCTTAAACCTTCGTTGCACGCATTCTTGGAAACCACTCTGAAATTCAGCAATCTTTGTTGACTTTCACAAAACGACCTTAGCCAACTTTCACGCCTTAGCATCAGCATCACTTGCTGCCTTGTTATTGATCTCATATAATTGAGCTACTTCTCGGCATCATGCACTACGCTATAACTGTTACTCAAATCATGCATCAATACCCAATTGCAAACTTTGAATTTCTTCCTAGCCAATTCCTTTACTAGGCTTGAATTCCATTCGAATCATTTGTGCCTAAGTGTACACACAGAATGATTCTTCCCAAACTGACCACTACGATCATTTCCATAATCTTTCGCCTCCCGACTTTGCCTTTTGCATCTAACTCAATATTACAAGGACTTATGAACGATTTGGCCTTCGTCTTCAATCAATTTTTCCGGTACATGCCTTGGATCGTTGTCCTCTGTTCCCTCCGTTAAACACGTCACAAAGTGCACAGGGGTTTTCTTTGCATAGTTACTCGAATCTTACACTTCATGAGTCGCAAATTCTGATTCTGCAAAAACCATTCAAGAACTCATTTCTCTGAATGTGGACACTAAGTATAAACTCTTTATACTTAGGTCGTTACCCAAATCAGAAACATGCGAGTTTTCTTTGCCCAACTCACTAAAGAAAAAATATTGAGTTACACAGCCCATCTACGCAAACATGGCTAATCGTTTAGTTGTCCATACGCCATGCCTTCAAAGCCAATATGTCTCTAACTATTCCTTTGAACTGCATTGCTACATTGCCTGGAAAGAGTGTGCCTTTCTCTAGGACATGAGTTCTACCCAACTTATGCTTTCCGATGAAATGATTTTTTTTCTTGCTGCATTACTTGCAGTGTTGCTTCCCATCCTCTGTCATGAAATATTGCAATCCCTAAACAACAATATCATTATCTCATCAACTAGGACCCCTGGATCCCATGCTTTATTTATTAACCTCCACCTCGTCTTACTATTGCATACATTAGGCTAAGTATGTTATTGCAGCACTTCCCCATGGACTAGCTTTACATCGTAACTAAAGAGGCGAGACTTTATAAACGAAAACACCTTCATTCATTAGTGCTCTCGCATAGTAAGACCATGTACCATTACATGATTGATCCACTGTTTATTTTGAAAGCTAAAACTTCATTAACAAAGCAAGTTGCTTACACCAAAGAAAAGTCTATACAAACTTGAAGCAATCTGTACAACCAAACTCTTCGCACAAAGTTTGTAACAACCAACAACTAAAGCTACATATAAAATTTTCAGAAAACACCATGTTCTCTGCACCAAGTGTTGCTAATGGAGACAGTAACACTCCTTGTTCTAGATTAGTTTCTGCCTTTGTCGAAGTAAGCAACAACTTTGCTGCGAGGTCTCTTCCTCGTACCATCACTTCAGACTTCACGAGTGTTGCTAGAATGACTCCCATAGTCATCCCCAACTTATGTAAGCCTTTGATAATGAAAAATCTCCTACACTTCCGGGTTGAAGAGAATAATTCCTCTTCTTTTGGCTCATATTTACGCTTACTGCCAACAGATTTTTCCTTTCCTTTGGAATTTCATTCACAGCTTTGCACATATTAAATTTGTGTGCAATAATTAACCCCTCGTACTACTTGAATAGCCATATGAACGCTCTGAATTTTCGCTTCTTGAGTTCAACAGTGACCCAAGAATTTGCGCCAGACCGAAATTGGAACATCTGATCTTCTTCACTCATTCCACGCACTTCTTGCACCAATGCAAGGAAGTTATCAGCATAGACCTGTGATGTACTCGTCATCTTTAGCCTACGTAAACTTTCTCTTACGTACCAAGCATCATTGATTGGCCAGAACTGACCATTCAGTCCTTCTTTCATGTCATTCCAAGACATAGGATTGCATAACTAGCATCTTTATCTTATTGCAGCATAGTTATCCACCAAACCTTGGCATCACCACCTAGGTAATTTCCTGTTGGAGTTTCCATTTGTCCCTCTGATGCGTGTCGTAGGTGCACAAACTAATTCACTTATCTTTTACTTTACTAATGAATAATATGGTAGAAAATAAGATTTGTTCCCATGAAAGCAGGTTGTTTTAGTTGACAAAAGTGTCACAATCGGGGGTTTTGTTTTAGATTTTATTATCGCTAAATAAATAATATGATATGGTCAGAAATGCTAGATTTTTATGCTTCAATTCATGTTACATAAAGTTTCAATTATGCTTAGTGTAAAAAGTAAGTTAGAAAAAATATATATACGTGCATAAGACTTATTCCATCCCTAAGGCTTTGAGTTTGGATCTCCATATAAGTTTAACACTGGTCCTGAATTCGGGGTGTGATAGTTCTTCTGCGGACGGAAAGAAGATCAGTTGGGTGGCTCGGGAGAAAATTAGTGAACCAAATCAATGTGGAGGATTGGGAATAAAAAATCTAAAGCTTACAAACGAAACACTGCTGACAAAATGGACTTGGCGGCATTCTAGAGAAAACCCCATCGAAAAGAAGATAAGATGAAGGAAGAATAGAATAAAATGTGGTTAAATCCTAAAAGACAACTCTGAACCTCTAAGGTAGAGGGATGTGGAAAGGAATTCAAAGACAAAAAGAGGTATTAGAAGACATGAAAACAATTAAAATAAAAAGTGGTGTAGCAGTAGAATTCTGGTGGGACAAGTTGAAGGACAACCAAACTCTCAAAGCAAAATTCTCAAACATCTTCAAAGTATCAAAGTAAAAGATCGCAACAGTAAAGGAAATGGTGGAAAATGAAGCATGGAATCTTCAATTAAGGAGAAATCTAAATCCTCCCTTAATCCTAGAAGTAGTTGATCCATTTACTCTGTTAAGTGCCCATCCATCTATAGATGAAGAAGCAGATGAACTAAGATGCAATGGGAATGATATATTCAGCACCAAAGATTGTTACAACTGGTTATCGACACAAACCCAAACTTCTATCTCTTTAGTTCCAGTTAACAGTATATGGATAACGTTTGTCCCTCTCAAGGTCCAATTTGTCCTATGGGCTGCTTCACAAAATGTCATTTCAACAAAAGACAAATCTTATGAGGAGGAGTTCAAATTCCATATGTTGTTTGTCCACTATGAAACAGTCTAGATGAATCTATGACGGGAATCACCTTCCGTTACATTGTAACTATTCCCAAATAATCTGGAACTATTTCATGAATGGCTTCAATATAAGATGGGTGCAAAGCTTTTCAATTACAGCTCAACTAGAGGAAACTTTGGCCTTTGATAGTGTTTGCTATCAGTTTGGAAATTTGGTGTAAAAGAAAAAAAAAACCTTTTTTTTAATAAATAAACCAGGGATTAAACCTGGAAGATACAGAACATGACAACAAATTACATAGCCCAGACTGCAAATCACTCTCACACCGGACCAAGGAACGAATCTCTAATAATCGAATCTCAGTTGACAGAATCACACAAAACAGAATCCCAAAGAACTAGTAACCGTAACAGTAACACCCGCTTGTATCCAGGTGGGTTTGAATCGGTAAAATATGATCCACAACCCTTGAAGAACATTTTTTAAAGTACTCTGAAGACTACAGCTAGAAGAAGGTTGCAATGAAACTCTATCAATCGGAAGACAATGAACTCGCCGGAACTCCCATATCTACCGGATAAAATCATAACCAAACTTGGAGCGGCTGTCGAACAGATCGTGACCCAAACTTAAGAACCCCAAAATAGAGATGATCACAAGATCCACAAGAGAAAGTAACAGAGCAGACCACATAAACATAAAACTAAACCTAATAGCCGGAGGAGTTGCTGTTGTTGCGATTTGGTCGTAGATCGGTGCTGATGATAATATGCTTTGATTTATTTTCTTCATTAGATCACAACTCATACTTGAACCAACAACAAATGTTCTCAAACAACAAACCCAATGTAGGTGTAAATAATCCACAGGGACATGTGGAACAATCCTAGACAATGATGTACCAAGGGAAATAGCACTAGAAGTACTGAATCGCTTCACCAGATCTGAGCGTGAGAAAAGAGAAACTGAAGCATTCCGTGAGGTAGAGAGGAAAATTTATGATATGATGCTCATCGGGTACAAGAAAAATTAATGCACTGACAAAGTTGGTGAAGAGATAAGAAGAACTCGGTCAAAGTAAGACTCGGCCAGGGACCTAAAGGGCGACATCGGTCATCATCACCAAACAAGCGACATCGGGAAGTGAGATATCAGAAAAAGACATTACTCGGCTCGGATAAATATCTCGACTGAAGCAGATAGGAATGTCGGCCAAAGAATCAACTGATCACCCGAGAAGAACTTCAAGGAAGCTACATCATGCCTAACATCGTAATACTAGTTGTATCATCACCTGTGACTATAAATAGAGACCATGTAGAGAGGTAAAACTCAAGTGAGGAGGTAGAAAAGAGAGCACATCTAGTATCGAGAGAAGCACCAATCTTGTAACCTTGAATCGTATAATAAAATCATCCTTACCCCCGTGGACGTAGGTAATCATACTGAACCACGTACATCTTGTGTTCTTATGTTTCTCATGCTTGTTACTTCATATTGCCAAAATGCCATTGAAAGAGAGATTCAACATCTCCTAAAAACATCTATTGATGATAGTTGATGCTAAGTGAAAGACTCTAATGGCCGAAAGTCATAGGTTGTTAGATCGGTCGTTTAAGGTTTACCTTTTTGATTAAAAGCTCGATTTCTTTACGTTTGTTGTCACTTGCATAATCATTAAGAAACTTGCAAAACTTTAGTTTGAAAAGAAAAGCTTGGTTAAATAGTCTTCATCGTCTTGTTTTTGTCGAGTAAGTATCAAGAGGTTTCTTACCTTATGAGTTAAGTGTTTCTGTCGAAAAGGTTTGATTAGTAATCTTCTGCCGAGTTAAGTGTTTTTTGTTGAGTTAAGTGCCTTGATTAGAGATCGTCTTATCTTCGATCTGAGCGGAGAAATTTAACCATCATAACACCTCAAAGCTCCTGAATGGATCATCTTCGATAATCGGTGGAAGCTAGATTGAAATATTATTTCGCCGTTTAAATCTTCTTTGTAAGTTAAGTAAAGCACGATAAGTAGTGAAGGTAAGACTAACTCGAAGTCATCGAGTTGGAATTTCCAAAAGTTACGGCTAGAAGGAGAATAGTGAGTACTTCGTTAATAAGTCTCATCTTGATGCCACAGTAAAAGCCTCACAGTGTTAGTAGAAAACCAAAAGAATCCCACGGAAAAGCTGTCCTTGGGGAACTCTGTTAATCTGCGTAGGTGAATCACCGGCGAAACAACAGGTGAAGGTTGTTGTTATTATCAACCATAGCCAAGAAATAAATTCTCCGATCTAACGTACGGACGATTAATGATTTCTGACACTAGGAATGTTAGGACAAACAATGATTAATGCGTAGAGAAAGTATCGAAAGCTATGTGTCTAAACAGATTTTCAAAATATGTCCTCTTCAGTCAAAAACACTTGTTTGCTGAGATCAACACGCTAGCGTAAATGAAAGTGTACTATGAAAAACTTTTTCCACACTGAAATAGCAGAACTGTTGTACTTCATCCTTAACCTTTTCGAAAACAATTCGAAGTAAGTTCTTTGTACTTTGCTGACTTAGGTAGGGACGGGTGAGCCGAGGCACAAAAGAAATACTCGAAGCGATGGCAAGCACTTCCAGGATGGGTAGGATTCTCAGGAATCGGGCCATAGCGGGATCTAGCGCACACGAAGGACTGACGGATTCCCGACAAGAGAGTAGCCGGCAAAATCATCAAGGCGAATCTCAAGCACCAGGCAGAGGAATGGAAATTTTCGACGAAGAAGTCGATCTAGGCCGAGACGACGACCTCCCGCCAAGAGTACTGAGGATTAACTTGAGCCAGATGAGGCAGAGGGACATGGAAGATGAAAGAACTGCATTAGATACCGATGAAGACGAGGAAGTACAGATGATGCAGGAAGAACAAAGGCGATAAAGGCAACAAGTGGAGTATCAACGTGCACTAGAATAAGAAGGAGAAAGGCTTAGACAAGTGCGTTTTGGAATGGCCAACCTCAATCGAGACATTCCGACAGTAACAGTCGATCCTCTCGTAGCTCTAACAATTCCCCACGTAATCCCTCCAGCATGACCACCAATCGCACCCCCCAATGCAGCAGGAAACCAGATGAATGGCCACTCTAGCCACGAGAGAACTGACCCGATGTTACTTGCTATCTTAGCGAGCCAAAGAAGGCAGGAAGATCTTATGAGAGAGATGCAGATAAGGAATCTATCCTTGGAGCATGAAAACTACTATCTTCGCAATCAGAGATCCGAATCACGAGGATCGTCGAGCCGAGGCGCCTCTATCAATCACACACAGTCGAGATATGCTCTAACCCCACCTCCGAACCGAGAACGTGTACCCGATCCTAATCGCCCGAGGGAAGGGTATGGCCCACCTGAGGACTCCTCGACCGAAAAAGAGGCAACAAACGAAGGATCGGACGCAACTACCAAGCAAAAACTGGAGCAACTTGAGCAAATGGTAAAGAAGATGATAGGGAATGGCGAGGAAGACAAGTTGGCAAAGGTGATTAGTGAAGCACAGAAAACACCGTTTACTAAGGAATTGGAGCGGACCTCATTCCCGCCAAAGTGTACATTACCGACCTTCCCATCTAGGTTCGACGGCACCGGTGACGCAGGAGAACATATTAAAATGTACAGCATGTCTTTGTTACAATGGACGAATTACGATGTGGTCATGTGCAAATTCTTTCCGGCGAGTCTCGAAGGCGAGGCAAAGAACTGGTTTTACACCTTACCCGATAAGTCCGTTGGAAATTATGCGTCTTGGTGGAAACCTTCCTGGAAACTTACATGTACAACAGTATTTCTCGGCCCAGAATCAATAAGCTCCTTTCACTAGCACGAAGATTTAGGGAACCATTACGGTCTCTAATTGACATATGGAGAAAGTTGTGTACTGACATCGGGAAGGTACCGGTCGATCAACAGATCTTCGGGTTCGAAAATTCATTGGGAAAGTCGGACCCCATTTGGATTGCGATGTACACCGAGAAACCCCAAACGTTAAGGGAAATCAGGAAGATGCAAGAACACTACATCGCCCTAGAAGAAATACAGGAAGGAGTACAGTATAGGGGAATATAAGAAGCAAGCACCGCAGTAGAGGCGATCCCACGAAAAGACCCAAAGTGATCAGAGAAAAGGCCGAGCACGCCGCATCAAGGGGCGAACAATAAAAGTTGGGTCGAGAAAGGAAAGAAGCCTCGCCACGAACCCAGAACTTACACTCCACTAAATGCACCATTGGAGGAAATATTCAAGGAAGTAGAAAAGAGGAACGACATCAGATACCAAAAGACGAGGGGAATCCAGTACGATGAAACAAGGAACCATCCCGGGTTTTGTCATTACCATCAGTATCGTGGCCATTAGACTAATGATTGTCGGGAAGTAAAGGATATCGTCCAGCATCTGATTCGAGACAGGTACTTACGACATTTTGTCAATACATCGCCGACACCTGTCCAGACCGATGAGCCACTGCATAAAATAAGAATCAATCGCGGTACCCAGTTCACTTGCAATACTATCTCGCACTCGGCAACTCAAGGGTTCGACTTGGGTACATGTATCACTTCAAGAATTCATAAGAGAGATCGAGCGGGAAAGGAAATCTTCAGTGTGGCTAAAACTCTACCCATGGAACCTTGGATGATGCAGCCGATCACTTTCTCAGCAAAAGATGTCCCGTCAAATGGTCAATCCCATGGATACCCCCTAGTGGTAACCTTACTTATCGAAGAATGGGGTGTCAAAAGGATACTAATGTACATCGGGAGTTCAATCGAGGTCCTTTTTTACGATACCTTCAAAATAATGGAGTTATCCGATGACATCTTAATCCCGTCGACCTATGGAATCTACGGATTCAACGGTACAGTGACGGTACCAAATGGAGAAGTCACCCTCAGAGTCTCGGACGGAGAGGGGTATTTAGACACACTCATTACCTTCTGTGTGGTCGATATCGTATCGCCTTACGAAGCAATCCTTGGTAGACCCTGGCTCGCAGGAATCAAAGGAGTAGCATCGGCATACCACCAGAGACTGCGGTTTTCATCCTACCGAGGATTAGTGGAAGTGTTGGGCGATCCCCAGGCAGCAAGACAATGCGTACAGATAGATATCCAACAGAATGAAGAAAAACGGTCAAGGAAGCGCCAATAAAAGAACAAAGTTAAGGAGATAAGGGCGGGTGAAGAACTAGAAAAGGTGATATCACAAGCCATCACATCCTATGAAGAGGGCGAGAACGAGATCTTATAGAAATTAAAGGAGCCGACGATAGTCGATGAACCAAAGTCGAATTTCTCGGCCTTAGAATCTACCCGACAAATTAATTTAGGCACTGAGGAAGAACCTAAAATGGTGAGAATATGGACTCTATTGACGGATGAACAAACACAGCAGTTGATAACTCTTTTAAAGGAACACATGGACGTATTCGCTTGGCAAATGCACGATATGGAGGGAATTGACCCAGAAATCTGCTCACATCACTTGAGAATAGATCCCAAGTTCAAGCCGATCCGAGAAAAATAAGGAAAATTGCACCCGAGCTACAAGTAGCATGAATTATTCGAAAGGCTCAATATCCACAATGGATATCTAATATGGTGATAGTCCCTAAAAGGAATGGAGGGGTTCGGGTCTGCATCGACTTTAGGGACTTAAACAAAGCTTGCCCGAAATATAGCCTCCCCCTCCCAGCATCGATCAGCTAGTAGAATCCATAGTCGGGTACAAGGAAATAACCCTTATGGATGGGTACTCGGGGTACAACCAGATCCCCCTGGCCCATGAGGACCAAGAGCACACATCTTTCTTCACACCCAGAGGGTTATATTGTTATACCAAAATGCCGTTTGGGCTAAGAAACGTAGGCGCCACCTATCAAAGGTTGGTAGAAGACATGTTTGAAGACAGGATACACAACACCATTGAGTTATATGTCGACGACATGCTGGTCAAGAGCAAGATGGCCTTCAATCACATCGATGACCTCCAAGACATATTTCAAATCATGAGAAGATACAAGATGAGGGTGAACCCTGCTAAGTGCAATTTTTGGGTTACCTCGAGCAAGTTCCTAGGGTACATAATTACTGACAAAGGTATCGAAGCCGACCCAGATAAGATAAGAGAAGACGTAGAAATGCCATCACCCGTGACGATTAAAGACGTACAACGGCTAAACGGGAACTTGGCAGCCTTGGGGCGATTTATCTCTCGATCATCTGACAAATGTAAGGACTTCTTCGGGACGTTAATAAAAGGAGAGAAGTTCAAATGGACCGAGGAATGCGAATAAGCTTTTCAGAAAATTAAGCAGCATCTCGCGATCCTGCCAGTATTACAAATACCCGAGCCCGAGGAGGTGCTGACCCTATATCTCGGGGCGACCAGTTATGCCATTAGTGTCGTCTTAGTCAAGAACGTAGGAGAAGAAGAGAAGCCGGTGTATTTCATAAGCAAAACCATGAACCCAACAGATAATAACTACACCAGAATCGAGCAACTGATACTAGCTTTGGTATTTGCAACACAAAAATTTCGGATGTATTTCCAAACTCACCGAATTCGAGTACTCACGAAATCCTCCATAGAATCAGTGCTCGACAATACAGCCAGGTCGGGGAGGATCTCCAAGTGGAGTGCACAGATCAAGCAGTTCAATATTTTCTACGAGACGAGAACAGCAGTAAAAGCACAGGCAGTGGCCGACTTTCTGGCAGACTTCCCCTTGAGCGACGAAGATGAAGTAGAAGACATCCATGGAATGGAGGAGGACCAAGAGGATCCTTCCGATTTACTTGAGACCTGTATCCCAACACGATGGGAAGTTTTTGTGGATGGATCGTCCAATAAATATGGGTCAGCCCTTGGATTGGTCTTCAAAACACCAGAGGGAAAGAAGATGGTCTACTCATTTAGGATTGAATTTAAGGTAACCAATAACGTCACGGAATACTAAGATGTGATACACGATTTGCGCCTGATAGTAGAGATGGGGATTCAAGATGTAAGACTAACAAGTGACTCTCAGCTAGTCATCAGACAGATCAACGGGCAATACGCTATCCATGACCCCTTGCTACAAAAATATTGGGAACTCGCTCAATTTTACATCAGCCAGATACCAAACATCAAGTTTCGGCACATCTGCAGGAAGGATAATCGCCACTCGGACGCCCTAGCATACATCGCCTCCATGCTAACAGATGCAAGTGTTGAAGGCATCAGAGTTATGAGAATCTTAATGCCTTCGGTACCGGAGACAGTATGCATCAGCGCATATGTGGCAGTAACTACATCCGATCAGTATAAAGCCGATGATTGGCGGAAACCTATTCACAAATATTTGGAGACAGGAGAACTGCCCAAAGGGCGACCCGAGATCAACAAAATCAAAAGCAAAGCAGCTTCATATGAGCTCCGAGATGACATTATGTACTGGAAATCATATCTAGGGCCGTTGTTAAGATGTATGAGCAAAGAAGAGGGGCACATGATCTTGAATGAGCTACATTATGGGGGCCGCGGGCAATCACAGTTCGGGTCATAGTTTGGCGGCTCGAGCCAAGACTATGGGGTATTTTTGGCCTTACATGAAAGATGATGCAAAACATATGGCACTTATCTGCAACGAATGTCAGATGTTCGGAAAAAAAAGATACACGCACTAGCGGTAACATTAAACTCGGTAATCAGCCCTTGGTCGTTCGCCAAATGGGGAATCGATATCGTGGGACCATTACATGTCGGATCGGGGAAGAGAAAGTACTTAATAGTGGCAACCAACTACTTTACTAAATGGGTAGAGGCCGCTCCGTTAAAGTACATTCGGGATAGATATGTTTTTCGATTCATTTGGGGAGCACATCATCTGTCGTTTTGGCGTACCAGCGGCAATCGTCTCGGAAAATGGAAAACAGCTACATGGCAAGAATATTGAATTGTTGTTTAATACCCACAACATTCGAAAGAGCAAGTCCACACCCCTTTACCCTTAGAATAATGGGAAATCCGAGATCATAAAAAAAACCATCGCCGACAACCTAAAGAAGAAACTTGATGGAGAGTACGGAAAATGGTGTGAAAAGCTTTACAACGTTTTGTGGGCCTACATGACAACTCGTAGAGAGGCAACCGGATTATCGCCTTTCATGTTAACGTATGGGACCGAAGCTATCCTTCCAACTGAGGCAATGATACCTACAACAAGGACCGATGCGTGGAGACGAAACATCTCGACAGATCTTATCCTGGCCAAGCTCGACGACCTAGAAGAAACAAGAGAAATGGCCTTACAAAAGATGGAGAATTACCAACGAAGAGTACAACGAGAGTATAACAAGCGGGTCCGACCAAGAGAGTTCCACCCGGGACAATTGGTGTTGAAGGATCTACCTAGTTATGAGCGTGATAAAAAAGGCGGAAAACTAGTAGCACGATGGGGAGGACCCTATACTATTGTCGAGAAGGTCGGTGAAGGAGCATACAAGATACTAAAACCGGACGGAACACCCGAGCCAAGACCGTGGAATGCTAGGCGGCTAAAGCTATATCACCCATGAGAGCAGGTATGATATATTGTCATCTATTTCCTTAAAAGTCCACGTGGGGTTGGAAATGTGACAATTGCGTCTAAATGGTCGTTTTGAACCCGAGGCGATGGCATTGTGCAAGTGTCGGGGCGGCTTACACTCGAATGGTCATTTCGAACCCGGGGCGACGGCGTTGTGCAAGTGTCGGGGCGACTTACATTAAGACGGGCTATTCTAACCCGGGGTGACGGAAGTGTGCAAGTGCCGAGGTAGCCCTAGGGCCCTGGTAGTTGGAAACCAGTGGCCGATTGTCGAGGCATGAGTACTCGACAGTCGAGCATGCAACATTGCTCCCCTCGCAAGTGGCCGGAATCACTTGACCAAGATGGTTAATTGATAACCTCTTGGGGATATCAATCCCATAGAGCTTAGGACAGACCAAATACCCTACCACTAGATCTCAAAAGATGGTGATGAGATACCTCAATCGGGACATGGCATTGGGCCCGATGACCCTCCCTATTGAGTGTGTTCGACAGAAACGGCATTTACTTTAACTGATCAACTCATTTTTATGGAGATGAAAACGTATTAGTCATAAAAATAACACCCACATGCCATTGGCACAACACAAGCAAGGGCGTCAACATAAACAACAATGTCAGGAAGCAATTAAAACAGCCGAATTGGCGACGCAACACCCCCTTAAAAGAAATTATATGAGAAAATAAAGGTGTTCAAAGCGGATTACAACCCAAATCAAAGGGCATAATAGCGACGCAGCGCTACAAAGGATAAGATTACTCCTTGGGAGGATCCAATCCCGGACCCACCTTCTTGGCAGCAGCATCATCCCGCTTCTTATAGAGAACCGTCTTTACACCAGCCTTGACCCTAGCAACAAGCTCATCGTTAAACCTCACCTTCTCACAAGCAAGGTCGAGTGTCAGCTGCGTCGATGCCGCCTCCGCCATGGCCGCCTACCAGAGTAATTGAGTTACCCTCGCCAGCAGCTGCGTCTCCTTCTCCTTCAAATGGGCATTCTCCTCTTCTAACGGTCTTACCCTCCTTTGCTCAACTGTCAACACACATGAGTAATTAGTAACACAACGACAACATCAGAATGAGAACAATGAAAACACAACACACGGGACACCACCTTCAAGTAAAGGGGTGATTACTCTAACAGTCTCTTCGGGCTCAAATAAGCTACACTCAAGGGAAGATATCTTGGAGGATAGTTCTAGATAGCGTTGCTCATTGAATTCGTTGGAAGGGCGATATTTTTTATGATCATCACATTTAGCTCTCTGCCGAGAATGTGCTATCTGCAGACCTGATAACTGGGCCTGAACCCACTCCAATTCCACAGAAACCTTCTTGGACTCTCTAAGCTTCTCAAGAGATTTCTGGTTGGACTTTTCGGCAACACTCTTCTCTCCTAGGATCCGAAGGAAATCTGCGTGCAAATCTCGGACTTGAAGCCTTAACCGCCCACACTGACTTTCTAAGTTATCGGCCAACAGCGTCTTTTCGACAGCAATACGCTGGAATCGAGATAAGCCCACCCTAATATTATTCACCTCCTCGGGGACATACTCAAAGGTCTCATAACGATGTAGCCGGGTTCGTAGACTTTCAATCTCGGCTTCTTGACGTTCGATTTTATCGTCCTTGTTGACAATCCTTTGTTGCAGATTTGATACATGACCTCATTCTATATCAAACTCTCTTCAGCAAGCAATACTCCGTAGCAGCATTGGCATCAACACGAGACATTTCGGCTAGGAAGGTAGTACTAAACTCAAGATATTGGCACTACAGAATCAATCATAAATGCGTGGGCTCTAAACAAGTACATTGAGTCTCGGCCAGTTGCCTCTCTAACTCCCGGGATCGTTCACGCTCCTGCCGTAATAAGAGACGAATGCCCTCTTTCTCAGCGATATCATTGCGCTTAATGGCGGCGTTTAGCAATGCACGATTGACATCCTACAAACACCAAAAGTATTAACGACTACCCCACGACGTGGACGTATAACCTGATTAACACAACTCACCAGTTGCTCGAAAGTTCCCTTCAGACCAGCATCATACAACGAGGCGGCTTTGATCTTGTCCTCATCCGAGAGAGAGGCAAACTCAAGAGAAATAAGAGTCCCCAGGGAGTTACACACAGGGACCAAGATGGTAAAGGAGGTAGTTCCACCCGAGCTCGGGGCAGGGATTATAGGAGGCGTATTCCCAGACATCTCGCCCCTAGTAGCAACCTTGTCTACATTCCCACCAGTGACTTTTTCAGCTCCCCCACCATCTCCCGTCTTACCACCAACAACCTCTTAATCCCACTCTCCCTGGCCACCAATTTCATCGTCCTCATCAAAAAGATCCTCGTCACCTTCTTCATCATCAGAACAGAAAATAACAACACCATCACCAAGATCAACACCTTTGCCAGCTGACTGTTGGGGCATAACTTTACCTTGAGCGACTTCATCGACCCTCACCTCCTTACCTTTCCCACTAGGCTTCCCACCTACAAAGGTACACGAGATGTCAGAAGTTTTCTGAGGCGACTTCCTCAGGAAATGGGATAGAGGCAGCCGATCCTCGAGATCCTCACCATCCTTCGCCGAAGCCCCTCCAGCTCTATCAGATCTCAGCTTCTGCACACGAGCCGATGTCAGAACCATTCAAGGCAACAAATAGGGGAAAATACATGTACTACAACATGAGAGTAGTATATTTATTACCTTCCCTGTCTCCTCCTCAGCTCCTGCGCTGGAACCCCTATCCCTCTTCTGAAGATTGAGAGAATCAGAAGGAACGCTCTGGGACTTATGATGTTAAACACAAAAATTAAAACATCGTCCCGCTAATCACCCGAGCCGATCAACTAAATCGAAAATCAGGAAATAAAATTACCCGATCAACATTAACCACCCAGAAGGGATAGGACTCGGCCGGAGAAGGAAACTTGCCGCTCAGAAGAGGACCAGAAATAACCAAAGGAACTCGGTCCCAAGCCGCGTCACTAGTATGACGGGCATGTCTGTTGGAACTCTTCCCCTCAAGATCTTCGACCAACAAAAGCTTCTTGACACCTTCGGGGAGAGTCTTATGGCGATGAGGGCTAGCAGCGAAGCCGGCGAGATCACCATTTGTATTAGTCCCGCTTCGATAATTTTCAGCAAAACTAGCAGGAGTATAGTCGCTCGCCTGAGAAGAGTTGTAGGTGGATCAAGGAGTAGAAGTACACTCACCTCGATTGCGCCTCTCCCACTCGGACAGGATTCGAAAGGTGTTGCCATTCCATTGGGCCAAGGCACGGGACGGACGAATCTTAGAAAAATCTTCATACCAAAACGGGCGGCTGGGATCATACAAAGGAAAACATAACCCAAGCTCTAGCTGACCCCTGGTGATGATGGTCGCCTCGGCCGAGTGTGGAAACTTCATGACATCATCCTTCTTCAAAATACTTTTTTGGCCCGACAGGAGCCTGATGTCATAGTCATGGAGATTAAACTCATCTTTCAACTGTTGAATAAACTGTTCATCCGACAAATCTTTGGCAACTCTCTTGTCAGTCCTACATGAAAAGGAAGGAAGATTATCAGAAAAGATGGAGTCCAAAGCACGATGATCATGTTTAGAAGGGCTCTCAACGACAAACAGGGAATCAAGCGACACACCATCTTCGTCAGAAAAGATATAACTTACGCACCTATTTTCCGTCATGGAAGGAGTTGAAGACGCCATGAAAGTTGATGGAAGAAACAACCGGGAAAATGAAGAAACGACGGAAATCAGAAGTTACAGCGACAACGGCAACGAAAAATGGCAGCAAAGCTAGATAAAATTTGAGGTATTGAAAAGAAAAGAAGAAAACCTGTCGGAAAGTATGACTGATAACGACGGAGAAGAAGCGGAGAAAACAGAGGAAAAAGAAAAAGAAACCAAAGGTTTAAGGGTCGGACTTATAAACCCCATCAACTGTAACCGGCAGAGAAGGTAAACAGGTCGCAATAACTAAAGAGAGTGGGGAATAGCATGGCGTGAAACCCGACATGGTCAAGGACGTGGGAAGACGAGGTGGTTTCTTCCCCTCGTGTCGATCACACGAGCGAAAGAAGGGGCATAAATGTAGGTGTAAATAATCCACGGGGACAGGTGGAACAATCCTAGACAATGGTGTACCAAGGGAAATAGCACTAGAAGTACTGAATCGCTTCATCAAATCTGAGCGCGAGAAAAGAGGAACTGAAGCAGTCCGTGAGGTCGACATAAATAGAGGAAAAGTTCTGATGTGATGCTCATCAGGTACAAGAACAATTAATGCACTGACAAAGTTGGTGAAGAGATAAGAAGAACTCGGTCAAAGTAAGACTCGGCCAGAGACCTAAAGGGCGACATCAGTCATCATCACCAAACAAGCGACATCGAGAAGTGAAACATTAGAAGAAGACATTACTCGGCTCAGCTAAATATCTCGACCGAAGTAGATAGGAATGTCGGCCGAAGCATCAATTGATCACCCGAGAAGAAATTCAAGGAAGCTACATCATGCCTAACATCGTAATAATGGTTGTATCATCACCTGTGACTATAAATAGAGACCATGTAGAGAGGTAAAACTCAAGTGAGGAGGGAGGAAAGAGAGCACATCTAGTATCGAGAGAAGCACCAATCTTGTAACCTTGAATCGTATAATAAGATCATCCTTACCCCGTGGACGTAGGTAATCATACCGAACCACGTACATCTTGTATTCTTATGTTTCTCATGCTTGTTACTTCATATTGTGCGTAGTATAGATCATTGGAGGTACTAGTAGGATTTTCCACATCTACACCCAAAAAGAACAATGGCTCATAAATCCCCAAGACCAAACAGGAAGGGTAATAAATGAAGTCAAATCTTTGAAACACCTTTTGTGGTTCGCAAGAAAAATGGTTCAGAACCACTCCATTTAGGGATTTAATTATGCACTAGAAAGTACTACTGATTAATAAGACTGTTGTCATGATTTGAGTCTCCTTCTGAGTCGGTTTGTAAGTCTATTGGGCTTTGACCCTGTTTTTGATTTAAAAAGAAAAAAAAATCTAGTACAGCCTATCTAAAAGACATTAATCAGATGCATTTCTATGCAGTCCTACCCATTTCATTTACCCCTTTAACCTTGGAGCTGAGGCTTTCCTGTTGCCAAGAAGATCGAGTGCAGCATTCGCCTATCCTGTATGTTGCAGCATCTTCTACTTTTTAATCCCCCGACTAAAGTCATCAAGTTTTTAATCCTCCGAATACATAGGGGACTTTTATCTCCCACTTGGTGACGGGCTCTTGACATGTTTTAATGTTGGTGATAGTTTTAATTATTTATACAGATCTGGAAGACTCAAATCAGAACACCTGATCGAGGTTGATTGGTTTTTTTGTTCACCCGGAGAACACTGTTCCGCCGATTATCCTACCCTTGCGGTGAGTTACCAGAGAACATTCAGCCTTTCCTGTTCAGACAAAACAGATGCATCTCAGCTATCAGAAGAGCAGATACAACCTTACTAAGTGAAAAGTGCTCGAGCAAGAGGAATACCAATCTTTTGGAATCACAAGCTGACTAAGAATTTCCTCAAGAGTGCTGGTTGCTGTTCTTTTTTCATTTCTTTATCATACCATCTCCAACACTTTTATAGTTCCAATAGAGTTGGCTGCAACGAGCATATTTGACCTCCCTCGCCAACAGACACTTGCGACAAACTGCCCAACATCACTTCCAATCTCTTGGCCAGTTACAGAATCAGTTGAACCAAACTTGTGTGAAGTGATCGGCATGGGGAGCGATTTGTAGTAAGAATAAACCTGAAAGACGTACAAAAATTGGATCACTACTCTATTTTTGTGAACTAAAGTTTGTTGAGGTGAGGTATATGACAACGTTGATTTTTGACCATTTAAAACTTTCCTGGTAATCTAGCTATTAAAAACGAGGAAAAGAAAAAGAAGAAAGATCGACTTGTTTGATTATTCGAAAGAAGCTGATATACCCAGATAATCCAGAGATCCTAATGTAGGATTATCCGCTGGAAGGGCATCAAGGATTTGGCTCTGGTTACTCATCAAACTCAAGTTCAGTTTGGTTGGTTTCAGTGCTCGAAGTGGTGGAATAAACGAGATATCTAGGTTCTTAATTTTCGATTATTTACTTGGGCCCAAAATGACACACAGGGCCGTCTTATAGATTTGTAGTGCTCTAGGCGAACTTGAAATATGGGGCCTTCTATAAGTTACCAAATCAGGGATAAGCCTAGAATTTTAGTTTTTGGGGAGGTGAATTTATATATATAACGCTAACTTGAAACCAGCTAAGCGGCCGAAGGGCGCCCAAATTTTTTCAATTTTCCTTTTGTTACAATTTAGATTATAAGGTTGTAATTTGCCATTTAAGCCCACAAAACTGGTTGTTGATTTCAAAATATGTTAAATTTAGCACTTATAGCTGTTACAAAATATATTCAGTCACAATTATTTGCTGTCACAATTGTCTATTAAGCAAAGAACCAGTGGCAAAATGATTTTCAAAGTGTCACAAATTGATTATAGGGTAACAAAATAAATTTTTTGGGCCCCTAATGATTTGGGGCTCTAGGCCATTGCCTATACTGCCTCTACCATAAGCCGGCCCTGATGACACATAATGAAGGATTCATGATTCTGCAGTCTTAAAACTCTTAAAGGGCATCATGTTGGACAAAACACACATCCAAATGGAAAAGGGGACTCCTTGTGTAAAGTTAAGCTACTTATTGATCAAAACAAACACGAGCAGCAAATTTGGTGTCATAGAGAGGCATACCTCATTTGTTTCTGAGCCACATGCTATGTATCCATCGGAAACAGATAAGCCAACAAAGTTCTGAGAAGCAAAAAGGTTGGGATGTAAGGAGAAACTATATATTCACCACACTTGATAGAAAAGAAAAATAAATAAAAATAAAAATAATAATAGATAGATAGATAGATAGATAGATAGATAGAAATGAACCTTTTCGTTAGTATGACCTCTAAAGCTTAAGCTGCAAGCACTGGTAGAATCCCCATCGGAACTTGTTTTGTTGAGGTCCCAAAGCTTGAGGGTGTTATCAGTGGATGCAGAAACTATAGTATCTGGACTTAAAAACTTAACATAGCTGACAGCTCTGCTATGCCCAGACAAGATACACCATGGTATTCTTGTATACCGAAGATCGTAGCAGTAGGCCTTATAATCAGCAGACCCAAATGCCAACAAATGAGTCGAATGAGCAGAGAACTGGACGCAGCAGACATTGGCAATACTCTTGATTATGCTATTACATTTTTGCTGTATAAATGAAAAGCATGAGATAACAATCATTTAACCTTACAGGCAAGTATTTGACAGGTTCTTTGAAATACAAAGAAACTGTGAACACGTTGAATAGAATGAACATTTAAGATGACATGCATGTAATAGCTGTTGTTTTTTGTGTGTGTGGAGAGTGTTACTTTTCAAAGATCAATCCGTTGCATATGAGAATATAATCTAATCTGTAGCTTTTACAGTGCATTTTGGTTCTTTGCTACCCATTACACAATTAATTATGCTGCGAGAACAACAAGATTACAAATGAATGACATACTAGTATACCAACAGAAGGCCCCCTATTTAAACATTATGCTCAGATGCATTTTCTGGGTTTTCTGCGGATAAAATAAGAGGCCTCGGGATTTGAAATGTGATCCCGTAAATATACTTCTCTTTATTGTGGTTCTTTCTCGTGTTCTGTCCAGACTCACCAAGACACAAACAAATCCTTGCGAGATTTACTCAACAACAGACACTTATATGCAACAATGACATGAGTACATGCATCAGCACCCGACACTGTATCAAGCTGTCAGAAACTGAGTCACGAAGAAAGGAAAGACCCTGACTCTTACCTCATTTATGGTCCATAATTTTACAGCACAATCATCACTTCCACTGGCTAACTTTGTAGGATCTACTTTAGAGAAGTCAACAGACCAAGCCCGCTTTTCGTGCTCTCTATATTGAAAAATCCCTTGACCAGTATTTACGTCCCATAGCTGTATCCGTCAAGCACATCAAATAAAACCATGCAAGAGTAACAAGGCAACTCTTTATACACATCATACAAAAACATGCAAGAGTAACAAGGATACTGTTTATAAACATCAAATTAAAACATGCATGACTAACAAGGATACCGTTTATATTATATACTCCATGATTATCAAATAAGAATGTTTTGGTGACTTTTTACCTAAACTCACTTCATCCATTGTGAACCAAATGAGTATAAAGGAAACTACTGTTGAGAGAAAAGTCACCTTAAAATTAGTACACAGTAGTTCATACTGTTCCAGAAAATACAGATATTTAGAAATATTTGCTCGACAATAATCTTGTGCTCATATAAACATATAAGCAAGGATAACATATGAAGTAACTAGAACAGTAATTAATCAGACCAACATGCATCAACAACTGTGTGGGCAACGAATCAAATCAGGAGAACAAACAAGTTGACATATTTTTAAATTCTCCGAGGACTTCTTACCGATGTGCAGGTTTATAGCAACCTGTGCAGATAGTCTTATCAGGGCTAAGACCCTTGGAATACCTCCATTACACCAAAAAGATAGATAGATACATAAATAAATAAACATCATAATGCAAAAGAAAGACCCACCTGAACAACACCATCATAATCAGTTGAAGCCAAATAGTTCTTGATGTAGTTATTCCAACAAACACAACTCAGCTTAGATTTGCTTGACATCTCAACTACCGGATAGTGAATATCGACTGAATCATTTAAAAGGGCATTGAACTCAAAGATCTTGATCTTCTTTGATACACCAGCAGCCGCGAAGTATTCCTCATCCCGATCAAAACCCAAAGAGCAAATAACATTTGAAGAATTAAGTAGATCTGAACTTCTCAATGTAGCCCGTAATTCGAGCTTATCATAGCGGGCATACTTGCACAGCCCATAAAAAAATGACCCAAGGCGATGGTCAATAGTTTTTTGTTTTGGAAGTGGCTCCTCATTCTCATTTTGTGCTTTATTTAGTAAATCTATATCCGCCCGTGTGGAAGAATCAGTTTCTGAAAGCTCAATTTGGGACCTCATAGAGAAGTATGCATTCTCTAACTGATTAATATTGCTCATCAGTCTTCCTTCCTTCATTTTTGAAGACGGTGATAACATACAGAGTGCCTCAGAGCCTCGAGATTCTTTCTGATTTAATTCTTCACCTGCTTTGGATTTCTTGTGTGGCTCAGAAAGAAATTCATCAGCTCCTAGCATGTACCTCTTCTCAACTTCCTTGAAATCTGCTTCTAAGCACCCAATCTCTTCAACTAATTTAGATGCCTGCTTCACCTTTTCCTCCTTCAGTGTTGCGAGAAAATGCAATAGTAGATCCGATTCAGCATCATCTTCATCAAAAGATGATGGTGAGTGACATTTAGACGACAAGTCTTCAAACTCGAATATTAGTTCAGAATGTAGTATTACCCTGTAAACACATATAGTAGAAAAACTTGATTATGATAGCCTGGGAAACCACAATAATTCAAAACTCAATTCAAAGCAATTTTGTGATTAGGTCGTACTTAAAACTCTCTTCTTCTTTTTTTCGCAGGAGAGAGAGAGAGAGAGAGATATTCATATAATTATATTGTTTCTAGCGGGGACTAAATTCACATGTTGAAAGAAAACCCAGAGATGTGTTTATATAAATTACCGAAATCAGGAGGAAGCCACCATTATATGGTGCTGACAAGATTAACCAATACTTTTAAGTTTTTAAGTCTACGGAACCTCATAGTTGAGTTTCCATCCTGTACTCCATCATGTCAAGTTGTAGGTTATGGATATCAAAGAAATGCAACAGGGAGCTCAAACCGCTGAGGGAGAAAGATCCAGGTTTTTCCCTTTTATGCTGACTATTTATTAAAGACTGCATACAGTACCTTGTTGTTGGTCGTGAAGAAGGTTCTGGATGGAGGAGCCAGAGACAGGAGCCAGCCACTTTGGGACTTTCTGACAGAAATTTTGGAGGAAGAATCCGATGGCGTAGATCCAACATTGCAGCAGCATGCACTTCTGAAGACTCGAACCAACAAAGCAGCTGATAAAAATGCCCCAAATCAGTAAAAAGTAAATACTTACTTGTATACAAACATGGGTGAGAGATAAAAAGAGAGGGAGAGAGTGAGAACTACAGTAAATTTCTGACCAAAAATAATAATTTGTATGTTAATTTTCTTATCATTCTTTTCATTAAACACATACATAATTCTTTAACAGGAGATTATCAGGCCTAGAAGGATAATAAGTAGCAGCAGGTGTCCTTACATTTCTTGGTAGAACACTTTATTTTACCACTGACACGCACCAATTTTTAGATGAAGCAATAAAGTGATATCTAGAATATGAGGCATGCGATCTTTCCTCATTTAGTGTCGTCATCAGAATTGACACGCACTTTTTGGTACCAAATGATTAGTTAATAAAATTTTATCCTAAATAAGAATGTCATACATATTCCTTATGCCTCTCTAACTATATAGCCTATAGACTCTGAGTGGCTTTTAGTATGAATTGGGATTGGTTCTTGGGACCACTAGCCTGAGGAAAGCAAATACAACCAATCACTGGTAAAAGGGAAAACTCAGATGCGCAACCAAAACATTGTGAAAATGGTGACAAGGTGATCAATAAGAATTTTGAAGTAGCAAAGCTAGAGGCCACAAATATCTGGGCAGTTCACTTAGATGCATGATGCATCACGGAAACAGCACCCACAGCAAAGCGTCTATGCTATTTTTTATGCAACTTCATTCTGAGGTGGGGTGTCAGAGATTCATGTAGGAAATTCATGACACAACTATCATACTTTGTGCTCTTTTCTTCCTCTTCCCTTGTGCTTCTTATAGTAACACTTAGCTGAACAGATGACATTCAACATGCAGCTTTTTGATTTGCATTCCTCATTTTTTCCTTCCTATCATGCATTGTTATGTGTCAGTTTATCCCCTATTTAGTGTATGGACAGTCTTCACACTCTTTCTCAAACAAACAGAGACAAGTAACAGATCCTCAAGTGAAGTTTTGCATGTTGGGATCTCTAGAAAAGGAATAAATTGCTAAATACAAAGCATCAATCCGCTCCATCAGATGGGAATATGAAGCCAGAATATCAACAAAGGTTAGATGCAGAAAAATTGTTTCTAGAGGTTTTTCACTTGTTGTAAAGATGAGCAAGACAAAAAATGAACTTGGGGCTGCAAAGTGAGGCTGGTCCATGTTAGAACTTGATGTACATAACTTATTCCTTTCCAGCTGAAAGAAAATATCAATAAGATGCTAACTCCTTTAAACTGGTACATACTGAAGAGAAGTTACGCAACCATACTATTATAAATCAGGATCTCTATACGTACCAACAGCAAACGATATGGGGACATAAGAGGGGGTTCAGACCTGTTAGTGTTGTAGACCCACACTCTCAATTATATTCACCTGACCACTATCTATATACATTTACCCTATAAATCTTTACTTGGTACAAGACCAAAAGAAGGATAGATATATCTGTACTCTGTGTCATTGTGTGCAAGGATGAGATTAAACAAAGACATGCTCTTTGAGTAAAGCAGATTGAATGAAATTGAAAGACAGACAATTATGTAGAAAAAAATAAGAACCAGTGTCTAGAGGTCCTGTGTTGGGGGGGGGAAAAAAATCTTGTCTCGATGCTAAACATGGGGCAGCTAGTATCTCCTAATATTAAAGAGAAAGCAATATCAACATGATATTAAGTGTGACGAAGTCACATGGCTTTTCTAGTATGAGCTAAAGAAGCAATTATCTGGTATACATAGAACAGGACAGTCAAATTATTCTGCAGGAAAGTCACAAGACTCGCAACCTTAATTGTCTGCAATATGCTCGCTCGTACCAACAAAGAAAAGTAAAAAGTGTTACTAATCTATCGGTCTACCCTAACCCATACATTAAGTGTGACGAAGTCACATGGCTTTTCTAGTATGAGCTAAAGAAGCAATTATCTGGTATACATAGAACAGGACAGTCAAATTATTCTGCAGGAAAGTCACAAGACTCGCAACCTTAATTGTCTGTAATATGCTCGTACCTACAAAGAAAAGTAAGAAGTGTTACTAATCTATCAGTCTACCCTAACCCATACATTAACTTTATCGGAGCCGCCTTTTCAAGGAGCCTAATTGATAGCTAGTATTATTTTAAAACACTACCATAGTCCTTGTAACACTTGCATAACAATAAAAAGAAGATAGGAAAGAATAGAAAATATAAGAAAGAAATATCCCGTGATAATGTAACATAAGCTGCCAATCTTCAAACCTCAAACAGAAGAACCCCAAGGCTGTAGATGTTTGACAACAATGTCGGCCTGCTACCATGGAGCTCCTCCGGACTAGCATACCACTTCTCTTCCAATTGAAAGTATGGCGAGGTCAACTGCTGCCGAGCCGTATAAGATACACTTGTACTGACACTCTTATCCTGAGTTCTTATTGGGAGTTTACTTTTTTCTCCTGTATGAGACCCATATTCTTGTGTCCCAGAACTGATATCCACCTCTTTATCTGTTTCAGATTTAAAGACATATCCAACAGGTAATAGGGGATGCGGCTGACCAAATTTAATGCTCCTGCTTCCTTTTTGACTCTTTGAGATCGCACTACTGTTGTAATGTGCACATTCCACGTATCGTTTTCTACTCGAATGATTCTCGGAGGAGGGCTTACCCTGATTCACTATGCTATCCAACCAATCTCTCCTGGCGATAGAACCGGCATATTTCACTTGATTTGATGGAAAAATCATGAAACTGGATGGTCGAACATCCAAGGGAACTTGCTGAGTGTGTGCCAAATCCACCAGCTCTACAATCTGTTTAAATATATTCAAGCTCTCAGATTTATTACTTTTCCACTTCCTGTGTTTCAACCAATCTCTTAAGCTGATTCCGTCATGAACCATACCATGAGCAGCAGAAGATGTTAGTGACGCATCAGAAGACTTCAAGGCCGGATCACTGGTTCTTGCTCTTAAATTTAGTGACACATCAGAAGACTTTTCAATAACACAAGCTCCATCTTCCTTCTCCTGGTCTTTGATGCCAACAGCATACCCACAGTCATAAGGTTCTAGATATCTACTCGAAAGCTCCTTCTGCTTTTCGACCTCCCCTCTTAGGGTCAACTGACAGTTCGAAAGCATTTTCTTTTCTTTATTTATTAAATGTCCAGAGATCTCCGCTTCACCTTGATTTGATTGTGTAAGGAATTGTGGAGTTCGAACCCAAAATCCATTTCCAACATCCTCTACAGCACTCAACATAACTGGCTCTTTATCCTTGGACATACAAACTCCATCCGTTCTCCCATTTCTAGACCCACCTGAAAGCTGGTATAAGTATTGCCAACTTCTAGGCCTACTTTGAGTTCTTTCCATGACATTTGAGCTACTTCTCGGCCTACTTTGAGTTCCTTCCATACCATGTGAGCCCCCAACGACTGATAACTGTGAACTTTTATATTTTCTAAGGGTCAATTCTTCAACCATTACGCCAGCATCATTCACGGGGTACAAGCTAGTATACGGGATTTCAGACCCAGCTATAGAGATCATATCTCTATCACCAGCAAGATCAGTAAACGGCGGAGGAATATTTTCCAACCAATTGTTTCCCGACGTAAAAATTCCCCTTGAAACCATTGTATCAAGGTCGTTTGGTTTCAGAGAAGGATCACTCTCTTTCCTTTTGAATTGCTCACCTTCTGCTGCATTAACCATCTTTTCTCGTCTGTTTTCCATAAAATCTAATTCAACTTTCACATAAAACTTCAGTCATAACTTTAACAAAGAACCAATCCATTAAACGAAATTCATAACCCAAATAAGAAGACAAGGCAAACTTCAGCTGTGTTAGTCACTCTCTCCCCCCTATCTTCCATATTTCAACTTCACCCGATCAAAGAGTTTACCCCTACTCTGGAGAAGTAAGAAAGTGGTTAGCTTCGTACAAAAACTGATGCAGCGATTCCAATTAAGATCTCACGACCCAATACAACTGAATGTGAGGAATCAGAATTAATTTTCAAAAATGAAGGTCTAAGAGGGACAAAAATCAAACACTTTGGTCATTCTCTATTAGGAAATAGAACTAGTTCACAACACTACACTGATTATTGATGGAAGAATAAAATCCAACCTCTAACGAATAACTGAAATTCATTCCAGAGAAGGAAGACACAAATACAAATTTATAATGAAAAACACTATCAAATCGATCACTAAGTGGTATCTGAGTACCAATTTAACTAATCACTTTACCAATCAAAAGCAATAGATTTACATTAAATTTGACACTTGAAGCAACTTTACAGTCATAATAAAAGCCAGAAGTCATAATAAAAGCCAGAAATTTGTACCTAATCACTTTATTTATTTATTTCAATTCTCAATCTCAAAAATCATTTATAAACAAACTTCACGCTTTAGCAAATAATGGATACAAACTAGTAGAATCAAATATACTCTGATCAAGATAAAGCTCAAATGTCATATAGAAGCTCAAAATCAGTTTAAATCTAAACGAATAATATAAAGGAAATCCTATATATACTCACCTTGTTTACAAATTTTCTCAGCTGTGTTTCTTCCCAGACTCCTTCGGTTTCAGACGAGAAGCAAAAGAAAGATAGAGAAATAAAATCTGCTTTGAAACTTATGGAGCAAAAACAAGAAGATAGCACGAGGGAGAAGCCTGGTAAAGGGGCGTCATGAAATGGTAGAGGGGCGGCAAATTAATAAGACAAAAAAGGTCATTAGAAGTAAATTTAAGTGCCCCTTATCAATGAAAAATCTGGAAATGACTAATTAGCCCTTATTGTTAATAATCAAGATTAGTGTTGATTATCAAGATTAGTGTATTATAACTCTAAAATCAGATTTTTAGAGTTATAAAAAAAAATTGAGGAGAAGAAAACTTATGTGATATTTGTGAAACCCTAGATTTTGATTCACTCCACCAAAATGAGTGATTCCAGTGGAAAATTTGAGGTGGGTGAATCTCTATATGATAAAGAAAACAAGTACTACATACCTCTTGATGGAGATCCTGATATGGAGTATTTTTTAGATGGTAGAGATGTTTTAGACCAAAGTGAAGGTCAATCTCAACCAATTGAAGAAATTAGCCAACAAAGTGAAGCACCAAGCACTGAAAATGACCAGGTATACTTCTAAACTAGTTCTCATTAGATTTTTGTTGCTCAAAATTCTCTAAATTACGTAAAAAGATCAAATTTTTAAAACTTTCAGATGAACATACGGTTGGAATTGATCACAATACCAACCGTAACTACATGTTACGGTGCAGAAATATATAGTTACCAACCGTAACTTGTTGAATTTTGGGGAAAACCCAGAAATTATACCAGTTACGGTTGGTTAAATTTGTTGGATTACCAACCGTATTATAGTTACGGTTGCTAAGTACGTGCAGTACTTACCAACCGTAAGTTATCTTGTGCATGTGAGTATTTACTGTGTTTCAATGCACTAGTTACGGTTACTAATGTATTAATCGATACCAACCGACACTAGATTACGGTGCATTGTTGACTTTTAGTTACCAACCGTATATTTAACTGTGTGTTGCACTATTTTTTTTTTATTTACGGTATGTTGGAGGATGACAGTTACCAACCGTAACTGTGTTACGGTTTGTTTATTCTATTTATTTACCAACCGTATATGAATATATGTTTTCGTTTTATTGTCTCGTTTAGACTAACCAAAGATTCACTATTCTTTTTGTCCAGGTCGTTTATTTAACTCTTATAATGGATGACCAACCTTTAGCAAATGAACTTCTCACACCGTATTCTAGCTCTCACTATTTAACCCTAGGAGACATGGAAGGTGAAAGACGATGCAAAGGAGTGGGCTAGAGAATGAGGAAAGTTGATTATGTGTATCATAGTTTGTAATGGTTCCACTAGTGATATTGCCTTTCAAATGGTTTTCGAGTGTAGTGGACAACATAGAAGTCACGCAAAAAAGGATACCTTGCAAGTAGCAAAGAAAAAGAGGAAGAATACTACTTTCAGTAAGAAGACCCGATGTCCCTTCAAGCTTCAGTTTAAAAAGAACGCGGAAAATAGTTGGTTTTTGGAGAAAGTTGTATGTGGTAGTCATAACCACCCTATACCGGAGAGTTTGCTATCGCACGCTTATGTTGGACGCCTTACCAAAAAAGAAGAGAAGATCATAGAATCACTTTCACAAATTCGTATGAAGCCTGTTGATATCCTCGCTCACTTAAAGGAAAGAAATCCACAAAATGCTTCTACTTTGGATAACATCTACAATGAAAGAAAGAAATTCAAGGCTAAGAAATAGGAACAAAGAAACGAAATGCAACAATTAAGGAATTTGGGGGAGTCGCATAATTACTCGGTTTTCCACGATGATGACGAGAATGGACGAATAAGACATCTTTTATTGGCTAATCCTGAGTTTGTGAAGTTGGAACGGTGCTCTCATCAAGTGCTTCTAATGGATTGCACATACAAAACCAACAAGTTTGAGATGGCCAATATCGTTCTGGCCAATATTGTTCCCTGAAGGCAGATACCGTTATAATATCATACTCCGATTGGGTATTCAGAATTCCAGGCCCTAATCCTGAACTTGACACTAGAGTACGAACATCACCACATTCCTCACCTAAAGTCCAATGACTAGATCTTTGATGCTTGACCAATTTGATTGCCCTTTCATGATCCTTAAAAACAATACAAAAATATTTTGTTAAACTGAGATTAATGAAATATACATAAATAAATAAAATAAAAAACGATGTGTTAAGAGAAACATACCCTAGTCTCACAGACTTGCGGCCCAGGAATTGGTATAACCAAATAAGGTTGAGGACTTATCTAGTGCCTCTCCCCAAGGTCTTTTATTCTTCTTCCTTGGCAACAACAAGTCTTTTCCTTTAGGAATATGCAACCCTTTTGGTGCGGTTTCCTTTCTCGGCTTCTTTTCTTTCCTTGTTTAGCTGGAGATGGAGTAGTAGCTACAACAATTTCTTTCCACTTGTTTTGTACTCCTTCTTCATTATTTGCTTCCTCTTCCTCATCTTCATCATTTGGTTCCTCTTCCTCATATTCATCTTCATTATCTCCTTCCTCTTCCTCATCTTCACCATTTCCTTCTTCATCCTCCTCTTCAAGATTCTTTTCAACTCCTACCTCTTCAATTTCTTGATCATTATGTTCAGCTCCTTCTAATTCAACATCAGAGTTACCGACAAATGGTTCTCTAAGCCTAATCTCAAATTGATTCTTCTTCTTCTTCGCATTCTTGGGGATACCTCTATGATCTACCCCTAAATGCTTATCACCACAAGGGGTGGGTGTATGATCAATTGGAGTTAAGTTATTCCCTCTCTTTTTCTTCACCCTATTAGGATTCCTACACAAGTAATAATTTAAATGAATTCCTAAGGGTTGAAAAAACAATGTGTTACAAACTAACCAACAAAAATGTGACCAAAACAAGATACGGTTTGTAACTTTACAATCATGTCAAACCGTATCATTGATACGGTTCGTAACATAACACTTAAACACGCTGTATATAAAATCGGTTGGTAACTTTATTATCGTTATCAGCCGTAACTAAACTTCACCAACAGTTTTCAAACCACAGGATAATATATGGTTGGTAACTAACATATAATAGGCACCGTACCTAATAAACGGTTGGTAATTAATGTTGTCTTAAGTACCGTAGGAAAAAAATTTAACATGCAGAGAAAAAATCGGTTGGTAACTCTGTGACATTTGCACCCGTAACTGGAAAAAAAATCTGAAACCCAAGAACATACGGTTGGTATTTCTTAAATTTTCAATTGTTACAAACCGTATGAGCATCAAAAGCTTCATATACGGTTCAAAACTTCACTAATTGCAACCGTAACTAACCAAAACCCAGGATATGGAAACTTGATTTTTCACCTAAAACCCTAATTTTTGATAGAAATTGAAATTAAAACGAACAAATTAAACTAAACCCTAAATGGGTTCCGCAAAACATACCTCATGTACGTCATGACACCTAATTTATCCGGTGGATGGGTTTGGAGTTGAGATTTTTGTTCTTCACCTAATGGTACATTTGATTGATTGGAATCGCTACAATCTTCGTCAACTTTCTTCTTATTCGACATCTATAATGTAGACTTCAATCAACGATTATCAATTTTGCGAATCGCCGATTAATCGAAGACGATGAATTTTTGAACTTTAATGGAGGTGGTGCTTACGGTTACAATGGAAGTGGAGAAGATGAAACAAAAATAAAAACTGATTTTGATTCTTCACATAATTAGGTTTATAGGATGGAGGACAATTCAGTCTTTTCAATCAAAAAAACAAGGGTAAATTAGACCATTTGAGGTGAAAAGGGTAATTTAGTCAAACTACATCCCCTATAGGACACCCCCTAACCAATATGAGGGACATTGCTATCACACTTGCCGCCCCTGTACCATTTCATGCCGCCCCTTTACCAAGCTTGTATTTTATACGCCACGCTTGTATGTTTTTTTTTTCTTTATTTTTTGTTCGGGAATGTTTTTTTAGTAAATTTATTAAGAGGAACGATACTTTCGCATTTTTATTCTCACACGTTGGACGCCATTTTTATAAATAAAAATCAAATCTTAAAGGATTTGAAGCTAATATCCTTGGGTTATGTTCCTCTTACCAAGTCCTACATGAGCACATTCCGGAATATAAAATTTTACCATCTACCAATCTTAATATCAATGGCTAAAAATCAGCTCATTTTCAACGTCTCATATACAAAGTAGTAGATGGTGGTGTTATACGTCTCGAAATAAACTCATTTTCGGTAGGAAAGTCGAGCTTTGTAAGAGGAACATATCCCCAAAATATTAGCTTCAGATCCGTTACCGTTTGGTTCTTATTCGCAAAAATCACACCCAACGTGTGAGATAGTGTGAGTATAAAAGTGTGAGGGGATCCCTCATTTATTATACATGAAACCATACTATTATTTTAAAACGGAGGGAATATTAAAGAGTTATTATACTAGAGTAAGTGATCCTCAAATAGTCCCCGGTTCAATTGGACCAGGAAGCAAAGAATCTTCAGTAACATGATAGTGGAGCAGAGAGTAAGCATCAGTCTCTGGATCAGAATTGCATTTGATATAGTTGTTGTAACTGGTGAGGTGGGTATGGTTGAGGTTGTCGAGGGACCGTGAGCCTTTAAAGAATACTTTCCACAAGAAAAGTTGTACTGTTGTGCCCTAATGAACTTGGTTGTTCATAGAGGGTTCGATGTAATTGATTCGAGATGCTAATCAGGCCTTTGTATCCAGATGTTGAAGTGAACTTCCCGTACGTTTCCTATTCATCTTCTATTTTTCTGCTTGGTCCATACTGAAAAGTTTGACTTTTTATTTAGCTGAAAGGTCTATATTAACTATCTAGACCAAGCCTAAAAACTACATTACCTAATCTTATAGACATGCATTATGTTTATTAGAGCTATGCTTTATAGATATATCACTTACATAATGTGTTACAAATAAAGGTTCATATGAGGACTCAATTACACTTAATAAGAAAATACAAAGACACAATTTAACTAAAAAAACAGATAAGGTCCTATAGATTTAGTAAACTAATATTTGAGGATTATCCACCGACCCATACAGCATGTCGTGACGTTAATTGGCTAATATTGCTAAATTGTGATAGAGAGACTTGGAAATCTTCAATTAGTTCATAAAGGATCATGGTTCTGAATTTGGTGTTTCTGATGCTGAGCATTATTATCCTTGGGGTAATATTGATTGAGATCACTATTTAATAGCTGATAATCTGAAATTATTATTTCGAAGAAGGAGAACCTCAAGAAATCATAGTGCCCAAAAACTCTATTCATTGTCATCATCATAGAACTCACTTTACTCTTCATCGGACTTGGATTTAATAAAAAATGGAGGACACCATCTAGCATCGGGATGAAGATCCATTACATGATGATATGGTTTAACCTTCCCAAAATGTAGCAGATACAGGTTAAGCAAGAAAATATCAAAGACAATAATTATTTTTTTCAATCCCAATCTCAAAAATCATTGATAAACAAACTTCACGTTGAAGCAAATAATGGATACAAACTAGTAGAATCAAAGATACTCTGATCAAGATAAAGATCAAATGTCATATAGAAGCTCAAAATCTGTTTAAATCTAAACGAATAAACATAAATAAATAAAACCCTATATATTCTCACCTTGTTTACAAATTTTCTGAGTTGTGTTTCTTCCCAAACTCCTTCGGTTTCAGATGGGAAGCAAAATAAATAGAGAGAAATAAAATATGTTGTGAAACTTATGGAGCAAAAAAAAAAAACATGTGGGAGCTGGGTAGCACGAACGCGTCTAAAATGGTCATGTGTCCAAGTCTGATGCTTAGACGCGCGTATCTCCGCGTCAGACACATTAGTGACATCATATGCATATGTCACATACTATTTCAATATAAAGACGCATTAATAATGCCTTAAATTTTTGAATATGTGCTATTTTATTGACATATATACTTATTCATTCAAAAATTTGTTATTTATCAACAATTTATTAGTATTGTTAATAAATTGCATTCATAATATATACATTTTAGTGGAAAATATCACTAGTTTCATAACGTGTCCGCATCATAGTTATTAACGTATCGACGAATAACAAACCAATCGGACGAACTATTGAAAGTAAGGGTGCACAGGAACCGAGTCGGACCGTCCCGGAACCAGTGGAACCGTACCTGTTTTTGTACCGAACCGAGGAAGGAGGTACCGGTCCAAAAAATAGGAACCGAGGCTAAGGAGGTACAGGTACACGGTCCTATCCAAGTCCCGTACCGTCCCGGACCGAATGTACAGAGTATTAATATCCATTAGATTTAGGGGTAATAAACTAATAATAGCCATTAGATTATATGTGTTTTACTCTTTTTCTTCTTCTCCAATTCTACCCCTCTGTGGATTCCCCAATCACTCATCATTTCTTCATATTCCTTTTCAACCAGCTGCTTCTTTTTATTGGCATCAGGACCCTGAACAGGGAGTTCACACGGATGATCGAGAATTGGTTCTGCCAATTGAGCAGCAAAGATATAGTCCACGAGAACTGAAATAAAGGTATCTGGACCTGAAAATGACCAGAAATCAGTATATATTCCAAATATTTCCATTCCTTTTCAGCTAGAGCAAATGCATGTACAGCGAATTATGGCCCATCAATATTCACAAATTGACACGCATTATGAGAGTGCAATATGTTTTTCTAGAACATGGTGGAGACATATTATATCCATATTCAATATGTTATTTTTCACAGTTCAGGAACACAGGACGTATCAACAAAGTATAAAATAATGAAGTAAAAATGGTAACCTTAGCAAGACTAAAAACTGAAAATGGTGATTATTCCCAATGTGCAGATGGGAAACATACCACATGAGTTGATGGCTCCAAATGTGCAGATGGGAAACATACCACTAATGAAGTAAAATGGTAATCTCCAAATGTGCAAATGGGAAATTTTTTATCTGGAACCGAGATTGGTACCGGAACCGTACCTGGTACCATACTAGACCCGAATAGTACCGGAACCGAGGTACATGGTACAGGTACCGGTCCAAAAAATAGGAACCGAGGATAGGGAAGTACATGTACTCGGTCTCGGCAAGAACCGAGCCGAACCGTACCGTGTGCACCCTTAATTGAAAGACCGAACAGGGTTCGCGCACTATATGGAATTTTCGGATTATTCGCATATTATTAGGATCCGTGAATTATTCGTTCAATTAATTTGGACATCTGTCTGGGTCAGTGTACTCGAGTCAGTGTGAGTCAATCATCCGAGTCAGTCTAAAGAGAAATTAAACACATTTCCTACTTCTCTAAAGAGAAATTAAACATGGGTACATTATTTATATGTCCCTACTTTTGACACCCAATAAATATGTCCTTATACAACAATAAATATGTCCCTACTTTTTTATAACCTTATCTATTTAATATTAGATTATCTTAATACCCTCACCCATATAATATTTTTCTTTATTTCAAAATACAACAAATTTCTTCCTCTACCACTTCACCACCACCACTAGCACCACCACCACCAACATTCAACTACCATTCCACCACCTACCAACTGCTACCACCACCAATATTCCACCACCACTCCTTCACCACCACCAGTCCTCCTCTACTACCTTCGCCGCCGCCACCACCACCGCCACTGGTTTAGATATTTTTGGATCAACAACAGTAGTTGATCCAAATAAAAATAGAACCAACAATAGAAGTTGATCCAATTTAGGGGATCAACAACGGTAATTGATCAAAAAAAAAGGATCAACAGTAGAAGTTGATCCATATAAATGAAGTGAACTTGGCGTGAGTTGAACATGCATCATCTGACATGGAGTCAGTCATGCTACCATTGCACCACAAGTTCAACATTGGAAGAAATTTACATGATTTAAACTACAAGCATGATTTAAAAATAAGCATGATTATACTTATCCAAGGAAATATTGTCAACAATAGGAGTTTAAATGATCAACAACAGTAGTTGATCCCATAAAAAATTGGGTCAACAACAAGAGTTGATCCCATAAATTGATCAACAACCGTAGTTGATCCTATAAAAAATTGGGTCAACAGCCACAATTGATCCCATAAAAACATATAAAAAACACCAATTAATCATCACTTGTAGCTTCATAAACAATAACATCTTCATCTCCTTCATTGTAGTAGCCACCGACATCATCTTCTGCTTGCTATATTTCAGCCGCAACAAACACCACTGCAACACATAGATTTACAATACCATTCAAAGCAACATTTGTCACTTCCCTAACATTCATCTAATTATGAATCTGCATTTGAACAACAGACCCATTCTTCCACCATCTATTACATATATTTCAGGAACTCTCATAGCATCATGAGAAAACACAATCCCTAATCCAATCAAAAATATCAGAAATCAACAAAGATCCAACACTCGTCAAGAAAATCACAACAACACTCGAAACCGATAGTAATCCCAACGTTTCCCTATCAGTAAAAGTCCTTCCGAACAACACCAACGGCGGATCTGATGGACGGAAAAGATACATAAACACCCAAGAAGCTAATAAACCACCAAGAACAAGTAACGAGATCGGATTTGTAATCAACGAGAATGCAACAAAAAACAGCTAAGATCGTCATGTAATTTACACGGAAATATGTGAAATGATATTGACCAAGGTTCTTCTTCAATTGATTCAACGGCAATAGTACCCTCAAACCCATTTTAACACCATCGTATTCTTGTTTCAATCAACAATATCAGCTAAGAGAGATTCAATTCATGTTGCAAATATAAACCCTCTTGGAAGCAACAACAGAGATATTCGTTCCCATCTCTGTCTTGATTTACTTCATCAGTAGCCGTTCCATCTCTTCTCATCTCATAATTTCTGCTCTTCACTCTCTCAATTAGTTTCTCGATCTGGTGGTGGTGGGATTGGTTTGGTTGGATTTTCAATCACAGATCTCTCTCAATCTCAAATCTAATTGATTCCTGAATATGTTGTAAAGATGGAGATGTAGATGGTGACTAAGGAGGTGGTGGTGGTGGTTATGGTGATGGTATTGGTGGTGTTGGTTGCGGTGGCGACGGAAATGGTATTGGCAAAGGCAACGATGAAGATGATTATGTTCGTGTTTTTATCAGGGATGAAGATGATTATGGTATTGCGCTTTTCCCATTGCTGAAATATAAAACACATAGGGTTAAAAAAAGAAACGATGAAAATAATTTTTTTTAGATAAAATTTCAATTATGCCATCATGAACATTTATAAAATATGTTAGGGATATTTGTGAAGGCTCATCAAAAAGAGGGACAAAAGTTCAATAATTACCACATTAAACATTTGCTGTTAGGGGGAATTGAACCCATGACGTCTAACTTCCTAACCAAGGGTCCAACCATTGGATCACTCGTTTTTTATTGGTGACATATTCATAATGTATTACCTATATAACTTCCTAACCAAGGTCCAACCATTAAA
This sequence comes from Papaver bracteatum, assembly GCA_023529315.1. Taxonomy (NCBI): domain Eukaryota; kingdom Viridiplantae; phylum Streptophyta; class Magnoliopsida; order Ranunculales; family Papaveraceae; genus Papaver; species Papaver bracteatum. Next base: position 2,683,865 of record JAJJWX010001315.1, read on the forward strand.
TCACTCGTTATTTGTTGGTGACATATTCATAATGTATTACCTATATAACCCCAAAACGTTAATTTAAATCATTTTTGACTTGACAATAGCCTTAATAATGTACTATTATTTATTAAATTTATATATGCTGAATTTTCAATACCGAACTCACATTTCTAAAATAAATTATACGCGTACGTATGCCGTTCCGAATTATCGCCGAATAACGAATCGTTGACCGGATTTTTTACCCAATATGATCTATCTGAATCCGTATAATTCCCGTACGTATACCGTCCCGAACTCCACTCTGTATCTCGAATTGATAACTAGGGGTCCGCATTCTATTTTTTTTAGAATTTGTTTGAGTCCGAGTCGCCTTGAGTCTGTGTCAGTGCAACCCAGTATAGGAGAGAGCTCATGTCTTATAGCCACGTTTTGCATATTTTTTTCCCTTTAAGCATGATATTTATTAAACTAATAAAGAACTATTATACTGGGATAAATGATACCCAAATAGTCATCGGTTATAATTGAACCGATAAGTCAATAATCTTCAGTAACATGATAGTAGAGAAGATAGTGAGCACAAGTCTCCATATTATAATTGCATTTGGGATAGGTTGTCGAGGGATCGTAAGCCTTTGAAGAACGTATTCCACAAGAAAAGTTGCAATTTTGGTGGACATTGTTGTGCCCAAAGGAACTTGGTTGTTAGTGGAGGATTTCGATACAATTGACTCGAGATGCTAATCAGACCTTTGTATCCAGATGTTGAAGTGAACTGCACGTATCTTTTATTTTTTCTGCTTGATCCATACTGAAAATTTTGACTTGTGTCTTTAGCTGGAAGGTATAAATTAACTATCTAGACCAAGCCTAAGAACTACATTACCTAATCTTGTAGACAAACATTATGTTTATTAGAGTTGTGCTTTATAGATATATCACTTACAAAATGTGTTACAAATAAAGGTTCCTAACAATTACGAGTTAATAAAGGGGCTATGTTTGAGAGAATTACCAGTAGAGTAAACTATAAATATATAAAGACGTTACATTAGGACTCGATTACAGTTAACGACAAAATACAAAGACGCAATTTAACTAAGAAAATAGATTAGGTCCTATAAATTCAGCAAACTGAAATTGGAGGATTATACGCTGACCCATAAGCATGTCGTGATGCTAATAGGTCAATAGTGCTAAATTGCGATAGAGGAACTTGAAAATCTTCAAATAGTTCATAAAAAGGATCATTTTTGTGAATTTGATGGAGATTGGTGCATCTGATGCTGAGCATTGTTATCCTTGGGTAATATTGATTGAAATCACTATTAATAACTTATAATCTGAAATTCCCAAAGGGTCCGGATCATGGGACTTTCAGTTTGGACACACACTTTAAACACAATTTTTGAACCGTCTGGCAGATTTCATCCAACGATGTTTATGCCTAGTGACATGGCATATGTTTTAACTCAAAAAACTTTATACGGCTCAAGTTTACGAGATTGAGATAAATAAGAAAACATGTATATCTTTTGCTTGATTCACTGTTCTAGTTTTGGAGAAATTACCGCCTTCATCTTCGTTTCTCGTCATGTGGAGTTCTCTCTTTCTGTTTTTGCTTATATGATTACCATCAAGTATTTCTCCAGAAACTTTTACAAGTACGGTATACGACATGGGTATTTTCTCTAAAAGAAAATGTAAACAAAACTGAAGTGGAAGCTTTTTATTTTATAATCGCACATGCATTTTGATATTGGTTGTTATCTATCCAACCTTAGCGAAACTTGGGATTTCATCTTAATTTATGAAATTAATCATGAGGTTCCAACTATTTAACAAACTATCGAAATTGCGGTAGAGACCAAACTCGATAAGCTAATGGACAGGGAATCATAATGCGATCAATTGATCCGGCATTGGCACAATCAATTGAAAACACATACAGAAAATTAAAATAAATATAGAATTGGAACCCTTGTGATTTCTGTAACAGTTGATGGGTATTGATTAGTCTTCAACAGATTTTTTTTTTTTTGGAAGCATAATCTTTAATTCATGTAACAATGAAGAATAATATTTCCATTTCAATCAAAAACAAATAATATTTTCAAGGAATAGTACCAGGCTCATTAGAAAAGTGCAACCCAGAAGCTTTTAATGAGAAGATGAATGATATTTTCTATAAAATTTTCATTTTTTCGAAAAAAATGTAGGTGGGCATATTTGGGAAGTTACAAGAAAATTAAATCCCGTATCAGAAATATTGGATAGGCTTGGCTTGAATCGTATATAAAGTCTTTTGAGTTTTGAGTTAAAAAAGATGCCACGTCACTAAGCATAAACACTGTTGGATTAATCCTAACAAACGGTTTAAAAGTTGTGTTTAAAGTGTGTGTCAAAACCAAGAGTCCCATGATACGGACCCATTCCCAAAAACTATATTCATTGTCATCTTCATATAACTCACTTTACTCTTCATCAGACTTGGATTTAACAAAAATGGAGGACACCGACTAGCATCAGGATGAATATTCATTCCCTAGTGATATGGTTTAGCCTTCCCAAAGTGTAGTAGACACTAGTAGAAAAGGGGGTAATCTCAACCCACCACCCCGACCCTCATCAGCAGTCCATGGACCGTGGACCGGTCAAGACGGTCTAGGATATACTAATTTTTCGGAGCACAACCCAGGGGGTTAAAAACAGTCGCTGTATAAATTTTTTAATTACCCTCATGTCCCTGAATTATTAACCCACACTGAGACGGCTAGACCTAATTGAATCAGTGGTTGACCGAGTATTTTATGTGGTTCAATTTTCGAGAGGATATTCTCCCCAGCCTTCTTATCTCTTCTTCATATATCCCTCTATTATTTCTCTGTTCTTTCTCGATACAACCATCTCTTTCTCTTTTTTTTTTTTTCTCTCTTTGCAAGTTTAATCTCCTGATCTACATCTGTAAGAAAAAAAGAAAAACTATTTTGTTTTCATCTTCTTCTTCTACAATGAATCCAGATCTGGAAGGTGAAATCGATTATGTTTTTTTTTTTGAGGCAAAAAATCGATTATGTTGGGTTCAATGGTAGGTTGTGTTGTGATGATAACATCCTTCTTTCCCTTAATGGTAATTATCGAATCAATCTTCTTCGTTATCTCCAATCACCGAAATTTAATTTTTAATCTTAGGGTTACGGTAAAATTTCGAGCTCTTGGTTTTCCTGGTCATATATCAATTGAAGTGTTATTTTTTCTTGACTAGGGTTGCGGTTTACATTAACTGGTTCATATTCTGATTCCTGATTATGATGGACTGGTGGTGGTGATGAAGAAGAAGATGGTCAGTTTGCTAAGAAGATTTGTCTCGCACAACTTGTCTATTTTGTGAGTTGAGGTAATTTTTTGATTGAAAATGGGTCATTCTTAGGTTCCATGAGAGAATATGAATTGGTATATTCCGATTCAGTTATTTTTGGTTAAGTTCATGCTTAAATATGAATTAATAGAATCCGATTTTGAAGTGTTTTGTGAAATGGGTATCATGGTGTGTTGAGCTAGGATTTTTCAATTTTTTTATTGAAAATTTCGGTTTGTTTAGGTCTTCTAGATTGAATTCTAACGGATTATATACCATTTCCAGGCCTTGAATGATTACTGATAGATTTACTGTTAGTGGTGGAGTGTGCTGGTGGTGTTTGTGATGCCGATGGTGCTGTAGTGTTAGTTTGGAGGTGCAATTGTTGGTGTTGCTGCTACCTGAAGGTGGTGGTGGTCTCTTAATAATTACATAAACATTGAGGTATAAATTGGTAATGTCTATTTTTTTAATTTGGGGTTTTTTAATTTGATTTTGTTTATGTTTCGCAAACAGCAGCCGGCTTAAGATGTTCTGTTTTGGGTTTGTTTGATTTTTGTTTGCTGATATTTTAGGGATTTGTTTGATGATATTTGTTGGTGATGATTTGGGTATTGTAGGGGTTAGCAAATGCAAAGATTTTTCAGTTCAAGCTGGAAAAAATTCAGTTATTGTTTTTTCTTTTGCTAAGACTAACTAACAGAAGAACCCTTCAAGAGCGGTGCACAAAACTGTCATGAAGAAGGAATTTAGTAGAATGTCTAAGGTTTTTGCCAACTAGGTAATACACTTGTTTTTTTATTTTGTATAAGGTATACTCCTGTGTTCGTGTATCTTTGATTGTATATGTTGATTTTGTTTATAATCGCCCTGTCGTTGTTCTAACTTCTAAGGAGGAGGTTAAGTTCTGTATTTCACTATTTAGACACTTAGTTTGCTTGTTTGTATAATGGGATTTTACTGGTTTGGTGTCCCTTAGCTGACCACAAAATGATTCTTTGGCAGATTGTGGTTTTTATATTGTTCATAAGCCTGTTGAGTGGAAGGGATGAAGAATCATGTGGTAAACTGTGGTTTATTATATTGTTCATAAGCCCATTCACTCACTTGGAGTGATTGGATCCATAGAGTTAGAATATTGTGTTGTCAATATGAAACTATTTTATTATTTAATTTTGACTTGTAGTGTCAGTTTACCTATGCCTATAGTATTTGCAGCGTTCTTTTTCTCAAGCTTACATTATCTACATCTAAATTGTGCATGAAAACTACATTAAAGTTTGACAAGGCTATTTAGAGATGACGCAAACCAGACCACTCGTCTCCGAGAAAAGCAATTTGGTGTTCTTCTAGGTTGGTTAATGGAACTTGTTCTGCTATATGAGTACTCATGTGCACTTTGGATGCTAATTGGATCTTCTGATCTATTCATATTCTCCAGGTATTGAGTGGCGGTTCGCAGGGACATGTGGGATGGTATTGCTGTTGTTAATACTGCAGATGAATAAGCATTGATACTTGTTAGCCTGGAAAACTCCAAGAAACTCCTACTAAACTCCCCTCATAGTTTTCTAAATGTTCTTTTTGACTGTTTGTGATAATACCTTGTCATCTTCAATTTTGGCTTGTTATTTTTTCTGGTGAATAATGATGAAATGGACTGATTTTTGCTGAAATCTTTGTGTAATTTCAGGTCGACGAACAACAAATGTTTCTTAATATTCCAACTAACTGAAGAGGTTCCAGACCCACTATATCTACCAGGTGCTTGCTTTTAAAGCTAGAAGGCCTATAAAGATATGATAAACACTATATCTACTGGTATGCCTATGTAAATTGTAAATTTTTATTTATTTCATTGCATAGTTCAATTTAATGGCGGTGTTGAACTGCTTTTTTCTGACTTTTTGTATATTTGTTGTTTCAGTTGCTGTTAAGAAACCATGAACTTATTGGGGCTTGTATCCTTGTGAATTAAGAATTTTGTAATGAATATAATGTTTTTCTTCAGTCGGATTATTTCATTTCAATTCAGTCAGATTATTTCATTTCAGCCCATTCAGAACAGCTGCAGCCATTCAGCCAGTTCTGAATCTATTTTTTTATATTAAAATGTATATCTACGACCGATGTTGGTCAGTCCTAACACCTTGACCGTTAAAATCGGTCGTTGATATAAGCTGTTCCGCGACCCGCAAAGCCACGTCATAGATGAAAAAGACGCTCAAACAACGACCCTTTCTTCGACCGACAAAGCAAGTCATAGATACGAGTTAAGTGACTTGCTTTGTCGGTCGCGAAACTGTTGATTTCCACTAGTGAGATATAGGTTAAACAAGGTAATATCAAATCTATAGTAGTAAATTATAAATAAAAAATTCCCAAAGAAGAAGCATGACAAAGACCACATCAATAACTTTTGATTATTGTTTAGGTACTCTAACCCTTCAGGGTAACAACCACACCTTAAAACATACGACAACGCACATACCAAAAGCCTTACATACCATCCACTGCGATACCTCCAAAAAGGATTAAATAAAGAACCTTGAAGGCAACCATAACCTATTAGCCTCACAGAGATCAACTTCATATTCAAAGGGAGGCTGTTGGATTGAAAAACGGTAGACACATGACTAAATCAAATAATGGACATGCTAAAATAGGCAATTACATAAGGTGAAGGAGGTAACCAACGGGTTTACATGAAAGAACACAAACACGGTTGAATAATTAGGGTTTGAGAATAAGAATTGAAGTAATAAGATTGTGCAATTTTGGATATGTATTGAAAGGTAGCTAAAGGAGATTTATAACCAACTTTTGAAAAAAAGGGATCTAAGTCTTCCAGAAGAATAATACCCCTTTGTCTCTGAAATAACTCAAGTGATATGAATTAGAGGTGATCAAAAAATTTACATGGCCTAGCAAATCTTGAAAATGGATGTTGCAGAAAAAATATTGATCGAAATTCACATAGACCCAATGCATAGACCCAAAAACTACATCATCACCACGATCCAATTATTGCAGCCACCAACATCAGAAACTCATATTACCAGGGTTGAATTAAAACCATCATAACAACATAAATCTGAATGAAACACGGTCACATCAAAAAAATTAACAACTAATGAAGTCTACAACCTCGCTAGGGCCGGTGGAATCGAAGTAGAGATATTGTGTATGTTTTATATATGCATTTTTTATTTATCTGTAAAACGACACATTAATATTATATCACTTGAGAAACTTTCATTTATATACTATCAAAGAGTTTGGGTTTGTTCAAGTTTACCTAATGTAAATATGGTTCTTAAGATTGATAATCTAGATTTGATGCTTCAATTAGGTTGTAATCCTATTAGATAAGAAGGTTTAATATTTTAGGCATCACATCAACAAAGTTTGGTTTCAGAGATTACGCCTAGCAGATTATATCATCACTTTTCTGAGTACCAATCACATGATAACAAACTAGTGGTAACATATAATATGTATTTGTTGCTTCAATTAGGTTGTAATCCTATTAGTTAAGAAGGTTTAATATTTTGGGCGTCACAACAACAAAGTTTGGTATAGGAGATTAGTAGATTATATCATCACTTTTCTGAGTGCCAATCACATGACAACAAACTGGTGGTAACATATAAACCAAACCCACTTCCAGAACACTGGAGGGAAAGAACAACCCTTTGTTTAGTAGATAAGAGTGATTGGGAATTTGTGGACAACGGTGATGAAGCCTATCCTGACTACATAAGGTATTATCTCGATTATTCACATACTTATGTTGTACGCCCGCCTACCAGTCCCCCCACCCTACACTAGGGAAATCCTCCCACTACAACTTATTATCAACCTTCTACTAAATCTTCTAATGTTGGACTTTATAATATTTTTTCCTTGGTGGTACATATTGTTTATCGCTTATTCTTTTTGATGTACATATTATTATATGAACAAGTATACTAAATATTTGTTGTATTGGATGAAGATAGCAGAAGTGACATAGCAAAATGGGAAAAACATTAGTTGCATAGTGGAAAAAAGAGAGGTGCTGACCCCCAAAGGAATAAGGGATGTCGATGAAAAGATAAAGCATATCAAGATCCAAATTCCAAAGATTTTCCCGGAGAAAGGAATATGAGGGCCGCCAAGAAACCAAGGTTGGGGTGATCAATGATGTTTTTTTATGTTTTTTATGGTTAGTAACTTTTGAAAAATCTAGAACACGTTTACTTTGAAACTCGGTTAAACTCTGCTTGTTTGCTTTTTGTTTGGTTTGCGGTCATTTTTTTAATAACAATGTCGAACATGTTTACCTTGACATTTAGTTATTTAGATTGTTTATTAAACTTTGGTCAATGATATGATTTGAGTTTTCTGTCTGCACTTAGTATTCAGCTAGAATTATATGGTTACTGATGCGTGTCATAACCACAACAAATTAATAAATATTTTACTACCTAATTAACAAGTAATATATGGTAGTCAAGATCGATCCCACGAGGAGCACGAGATTCTAGTTGTCTTATAATGTCACAAAGAGGGGTATGTTTTAGATAAGTAAAAGAAAATAAAATATAAAAAAAAAACAATTAAAAAGATAAGAGAAATCAATAAGAGAGATTAGATCAAGGAATCCTTCTTCGTTGCAAAAAAATGCGCTTCAAGTTATGTTCTTTTCCACTTCTTATTAGTCACATATTATCACCAACCGTAGGATAGCAGGTTCGCTTAGCTAACCCCAAAATTCCTTATTTCACTGAGTAACAGGTCCACTTAGTTATCAGATTCTATTCAAAAGAACCACCTTGAGGTTCGCTTACAAGATGTAATTCCCCGAACGCATTAAGATTTATGAACTTAGGTTTAGTAATAGTAGTTAGACTCGGTTCGCTTGGTCCACTTTCTAGCGTTGTTTTCACACACAATTGCTCCACGGAATCCCTCCACAAGGTCTCGTGTTTTCTACTTGTGTAAAGAGTCAAGAAACTATTACGTATTCCCTAACTTTCACTAGCTTTAGATCAAATTAACAAATCAATTTAGTATGCATCATAAACAACCTATCAATCAATCATAAACACTCATATTAGTAAAAACAAACGATAATCATGTGAAAATTCAAAGTATATTTAAAACAAAACTCAAAACATGTTAAGAACTAGGAATTCATCCTCAATCAATAAAATTAGTTACTCATGTTAAGGAGTTCACACAAATAATAAAGAAAAGAAAAGTGTTGTGTGTGTAGAGGTGTGCAAAAAGATATATAAAAAAGAGATGTATCAAGAAGTGTAGAGAACTCCTTTATTTATAGGCTTCAATGCTCTCCAAATCTTCCAAGGAATAGAATCCCTTTCCCTTTGTAGTTCAACTTCCAAATCCAAGCCTTTCTCAAATCTTTCATCTTCTCTTTCCAAATCCAAGCCCAATTCTCCATCCAATTCCAAGTCCAAGTCTTCACATCCCATGAGAGAAATCCGCACAAAATTATGCAACTTTGGCCCGCCGGAAAACTGTGTTTTTGTCCGGAAATCCGCCGGAATTAGTCACCGAAATAGTCGTCGCCGGTCACTAAAATGCTGTCGCAGTCGAAGGAATTTTCCGTCAGATACCGTCAATGTTAACGGTCAAGATATTGGTCTTTAACAGTCATCGAGGTCAAGAGGGGAGACTGATTCAGCCAAGTCAGCTGTCTTACTGGATCTTATTCATCCGAGTCAAATCGCTGGGTCACTGAGTCAACTCGTCGGCATGAAAACCCGACAGAGTTCTGTTTATTTTCTGGCTATTCCAGGACGAATTCAGGCCATTCTTCTTCACCTGTGACACACCTAGCATTCATTTATCTCAATCAAAAGCATTTTTCCATTCATCAGTAAACAACATCAACTCTTCCTCTGTTACAGCAGCACCACCAACACAGGGCTCATACTCCTGTCTTTTTCAACCACATACCTCAACCATTACTGATCTTCACCTGCAATTCCATTCAATTCAACATCAACTCAACCTTCTTATCTTTGATCCACCATCTCAATCACTGCCACTGAACCCACCTGAATCATCTAAGCTTCAACCATTCTTAATTCAAACCAATTACTGTAATTTCCATCCACCACCCTGTAACCCATTTAGTTCCACGGAAACCATCATCTCCTGTTACTTTCATTCACAACCACAATCTATCAGCAATACCCATTCCAAACCTATTTCTCTGTATAGCTAAAATTCCATCAGCTCCTTCCTAAATGAATTTAGTAGCACCATTTCTACACCCAACAGCAACAGGAAATCAACTATGACATACCCATCTCCAATTCAACAGCGGCATTATAATCTTTCTTCACCGATCAACACCAAACCCCCAAAATCCATTTCTTCCATTAACCCACACGACAATTTCAGCTTGTTCTTCAAACATATCCAAATCCATTCATTGAATTTCGATTATTACCACCATCAAAATCCATGGCAAACCCATCTTACTTACAATATTTCTCGGTCTATGATTCATCATCTCAAGAACCTCAACTGATTTCTCTCATCTGCTATTGATTTCAATCCAAACTCACAGATCCCCTTTCTTATTCTAATTAGACCAATTTCTTCATTCTTCTGCTACTTCTATTCACCCATTTCTTCAATTTCATCTTAGTTTCTTGTCTGATTTCTTCAATCCTCATGTTCAACAGTTCTCAATAGCAGAATCATCTCATCTATTCTTGATTTCATTCTCGATCTGATTCATCCATAACAGCAGCATCATAATTTCTCAAGAACGCCAAAATCCTTCGATCTACAATTTCACCAACTGCAGCTTCTCTTCTTTATTTCAGGGAGGGACGAAATTATTTGAGAGAATAAACTTCTCTCAAATTTAGGGTTATGGTAATAGGGTCGGATTTGGGTGCCAATAGCACTCCTATCTTCTGGATAAGGGTTACCCAAAATTGGCAGTCCCTTAACATGAGTTGGCTGATCTTTAATACTTCTGCAAACATGAGTGCCCCTTAACCTTAACTTGGATCCAAATAGTGCTCGTCCTATGAAATGACAATTCTGCCCTTTTTGCTCAATTTTGGTGATTTCTTCTTCTTTTCCTCCGTGCGACTCCAGAGTACCTAATAACTCAAAAACACACGTGAAATACATAATTTACAAGAAAATAACAAAGAAAGCATAACCAATAGATATTAAATACGGTGTATTCTACACCTATCAGTTATTGTATAACAATACCGGCAGTAGATACATCTAGTTATTCTACAAGAATACCCATAACTTGTTTCTCCTTGATATCTTCTTGCGCCTTCTTACGTTGATCCTGCAATGTCCATCATAACACTTGGTAAAATATAAAATTGATGACTAGTATATAGTTTAGGAAGACATGAAATGCAATCTGACTCACATAGTATTGATGTACACTAGGTATAATTATCCCATCCTCTTGAGTATGAGTTTTAATCCATATGTCAGAGGTAGTAACTGTCACTTCAGGATTCCCGCGCTCCTACATTTTCAAATACGACAAGTCGAGTAGCATTGATCATTTGACAAAAATATGAAAGTAATCATACTTTGTAAGTGTTGAGATTCATAAACGACGAAAAATTGATGAAATAATTACACGCACAAGTTCAGCTTTTACCAAAGAGTGAGGTTTACGACTGGAGGTATGAGAGTAATCATATTTGAAAATACGAGGGTACCCAAATACACCACAATCTTTAAAATATCCACCCATAAGTCCTCTTACCGAAAGTGAATGTCTATGGACAAAGTCGAGACAATACTACAAATCGGTATTCACACTTTGTGTGATCATTTATGGATACGATATCGAGAGAATACAACAATCAAAGTGTGATTACTTGATAATAGATTCGGACTTAACCAAACTCTATATGATCACTATCAAGTAATACGAAGTTAACATTTGTGTATTTTACTTTTCATTATAATAAACAATTATAATTGCGAAAATATAAAAGTAAAAGACACCGCAATATTTTGTTAACGAGGAAACCGCAAATCCGAAAAAACCCCGGGACCAAGTCCAAAATTAAATACTCTCAGAATTAAGCCGTTATATAAAATCTAAACCAACTTCGTATAGTTGAGACCAATCAACTAAACCTAGTTCACTTAGTTTCTTCAGTATCCCTGCGCTTCCGATATTCAATAAGTGCACGCATTGGAACAATTCCTTTGGATCGTATTCCGAACAGTAAAGGAATAACAAATTTATTTGGTAACAACTCTATTGATTCTTTCAAGATAAATATATCTCAAATCATATGCAAAGGCTCTTCCGTTTAAACTAATAAACTCCTTTGCATGGTTAGATCAATCCAATCTCTATTACCTAAGTAATAAGATTCGGATTTGTAACAATCAAAATATAAATCAAGAGAACTATTAGGTGTTACCGATCTCGCACAACTAATCAATCGAATAAATTCGATTCTAGTTGGATCCCAGACAATCAAGGTTTGTGCTACATAAAGATATGATAAACCAATCAGAAATCTTCTTCGTCTTAAAATCTTCTTTAATCTTCAATTAAACATGCACAACACCACTTGAATCTCTTGTGATCAATCACGCAAAGAACAGAGTTTGTTAACAATGTATTATCACAAGATGTCTTTAGATCTCAATCAAATCAATTGAAAACTAATAAACTGCAATTATCTAGTTTCCCACTAACGGTACTTGTAGAGATTCTTGATCCCATGGAAGTCTTTAAACGAGCGGTCGTAAGAGATTTCGCATAATTATGGTACTTTCCTCTCCGAATAGACGGCTCCACCGGAAACAACAAAAAGATGAAGTTTTCCTGGCTCTTAGGGTTGTTTGCTCGAAATTCAAATTTAGGTATTTATAGACCAAGGATGTTTGGACACCAAGGAATTTCCAAAACATAATATTCTCAAGATATGCAATAAATGCCCAAAATCAGTTTTCATAATTTCTGGAAATGCTTTGTCCAATATTTTCCGAAATATCTCAATAAAAAATCTCCAATTAGTAAATGCACATTACTAATTTTTATTCTCTAAAGATATGCATTTAATTGATGGTAATTAAAGCATATAAAACTAACAACCTTAATTAAAAGATTCTTAATTTATTTCGGATCGGGACCTCCTTGAGTAATTAAGAAATATATTTGAACAATAAAAGATAAGAGTTATTGTTCGTGTTCAAAGCATGTTGACATCTTTCTTTGTAAATCCTATTTTATATTTACAATCTGAAAAAGCGGGGGTCTAACAACCTCACCCAATATTTCGATTAGCAATTCGTATGGACTAACTCTAATATATATACTTTTAAGAGAATCAACTAGACAGTCGGACTCAATCTTAATAAAAAGTATATCAAGGAGTTAATATCTCTATCTCTCGATTTAATCTATACTCAAGCAAATAGAAATATGTGAGTCTTTATCAAATACAAGAGATATAAACTTGGATGGTACCAAAGACCAATATCCAAGGATCAATTAATTTCCAATCAACAACCAAAGGTTGGATTTCACAATTGATCGATACTGAAAAAGTGGGGGTCTAACAACCATACCCAATATTTCGATTAGCAATCTGTATGGATAAACTCCGAGTTACTTTACTAAAGAATCAACTAGACAGTCAGACTTAATCTAGATAAAAATATCTCAAGGATTTATTATCTCAATCTCTCAATTTGATTTACTCAAGCAAATACAATATGCGAGTCTTAATCAAAGAGAGATAACTTGGATGGTACCAAAGACCAATATCCAAGTGTCAATCAATTTAAATCAACAACCAATAAGGTCGGATATTCTAATTGATTGAACAATGCACAACCTGTATTATTTCAATTATATAACAAAATATAATGCGGAAAAGAAATAAAACAGACACCAGAATTTTGTTAACAAGGAAACCGCAAATGCAGAAAAACTCCGGGACCTAGTCCAGATTAAACATACACTGTATTAAGCCGCTACAGACACTAGCCTACTCCAAGCTAACTTCGGTCTGCACTGTAGTTGAACCCCAATCAATCTCACACTGATCCAAGGTACAATTATGCTCCTACACCTCTGATCCCAGTAGAATACTGCGCACTTAATTCCCTTAGCTGATCTCACCCACAACCAAGAGTTGCTACGACCCAAAGTCGAAGATTTTAATGAACAAATATGTCTCACACAGAAAAGTCTACAAGGATAGATAAATTCATCTCCCACGAATAAACCTATGAGTTTTGTTCCGTCTTTTGATAAATAAAGGTGAACAGGAACCAATTGATAAAACCAGACTTATATTCCCGAAGAACAGCTCAACTTTATCAATCACCTCACAATAAACTAAATCGATGCAGCGAAGAAGATTATTGAGGAATCACAAACGATGAGACGAAGTGTTTATGACTACTTTTATATCTTGCCTATCGGAGATAGAAATATCAAGCCAATTATTACAATTGTACTCGTACGATAGTAGATGCAAGATCAGATCACACAACTACGATAAAAATAGTATTGGTCTGCCTTCACAATCCCAATGAAGTCTTTAAGTCGTTAACCTGGTTTTAGAAGAATAAAACCAAAGGTTAAAGGAGAATCGACTCTAGCTTAGAAAACTAGTATCACACATAATGTGTGGGGATTAGGTTTCCCAGTTGCTAGAGTTCTCCCTTATATAGTCTTTCAAATCAGGGTTTGTAATCAATGTTAGCTTAGTAACAAAGCATTCAATATTCACCGTTAGATGAAAACCTGATTAGATTCAAGATAATATTTATCAACTGTTAGATCTAAAACATAGCTTGTTATACACACTTGTATTGCACGTTTCTATGCTTGTGTAACCGTACCCAAACTTGTACATTAGTTGGTTCAACACTAGTTAACCAAATGGTTAGCTGTATGATAACTTTCATATCAACCAAATTCTTCTTCACCATAACTAGTCCAAATGACTCAAATGAACTAGTTAGAGAGTTGTTAAATTTCTTAGATCTTTATGTACTACACAAGACACAATTGAAGCAAAAACGATGTGATTCACTTGAATCGATTCATGAACTATATAGCTACGGTTTGCAATAACATTCCTTAGTTTATTAAGATAAGTTCACAAACATCGTTTTTAGACATAACCTACTCAAGTTCGCGGACTGGGTTTACGGAATTAAGTTCTCGGATGGAGTTCACAAACTCCAGCAGAAATTCTCGGTCGAGAACTTCCGCCAGTTCGCGGACTGAGTTCGTGGACTACACCGGTTTCACTTGATCAACAAAGTTCGCAAACTTCGGTTCAAGCAATAAGGACTTATACATATATGTGTTTCCACAACAATGCTTATATCCTCCAACGGTTATATTGTCTAAACTCTCATTTCAATCATTGAAACATTCTTAGAGGACGTTATATAGTTTTTATTCACAAACTGTTTTTCGTCAGAGCAATTCCCAAAATGATTGAAACATAATATGACTTTCGTCACTAGGTAAATATGAACTTGGATAAAGCAAAAGCTTTACCAACACATATTTTGAGAAATAGATAAGCGAGATATACTCAGCTCGAAATATCATATGTGTATAATCTTAGTATATATAGTAATACGACTTTTATCTCAAGATAGGAGATAGAGTAGATAGACTTTTGAGTGATAGATAAGTTCAAGTTTCAACATACCTTTTAGTCGATGAAGATCCACTTGTTCCTTGAGTAGTCCTTCGTCTTGTATGATGATTTCCATGGAGTTCTTGAGCTCAACTACACTTTCTATCCTAGTCCGAGACCTTAGCTATAGTATATTAGAAATCAAAGACTTTATAGTTTTGATCACTAATATTGACAAACATGCTTGAGATAGCAACGCATGCGAGTTCGACTGAGCTATGCTATAACAATCTCCCCCTTTGTCAATTTTAGTGGCAAAGCTATTAATACATATGGAATACAAAAAAAATATAAATAAACTTTGTAGCTCCTATTCCACATGTCGTCTAATCTTCAACAATACTCGAAATCTTCGTCACTTCCAAGTAATTCAATGATCCCAAAGGTTGTAAGTTTAACATTATCGTTGTTGAAAATCCATAGCTATAACAATGAGAAAACAAGAGTTCTCAATCAATGCTATACAATGTCATAGTATCAATACACAACGTCAAAGTCCCATTGCATCACAACTTTAACAACAATACTATGGTGATACTTCACTCCCCCTTAGTCAATAGTCCATATCACATGGAAACCACTCCCCTTTACATAATGATCTGAAAACCATATGTATTAATTCCCCCCCTTTTTGTCAATAAAATTGGCAAAGGTACAAGAATGGGATCCTAATAAAATTTCTGTAAGAGACATTTCATGACCAAAGGTAAATGTATATCATCTTGTTTAGATGCAATCATAAAGCCGAAGCTAAATTCATTCATCAAGGAGTTCATAAAGATACAAGATAACCCCTCTAATATTCCACAGCCGCACTCCCCACAAAGATTTGGCAATTAAGCACAAGTTCAAAAGAACTCTCCCCCATAAAATGTCATTCCCAAGGGAACAACAAGAGCGACCTTAATTTCAAAAGAGAAAAGAAGGATTTCTTTAGACTCAACAAATCACATACAAGTATGAATTTGGAATCCAAAAAGAAATATTCAATCATATTAACCAAGGCGAACCAAGATTAATATGACTAAATATGCTCGACACGAGTAAACTTATGGAGACTTAAGAAATCAATTAGATTAATCACAAGAAAACTCGCAAACAATATAATTTTCATACACAACCAAACTAATTACAAAAAGTAATCAATTTAATTGGCCACACTTGACATAAGAAAATCTATGGAGCAATGACTAAGTTAATCACGAATAACCAACCCAGTCAAATAAATGATCTAACATAAGACAACTCACGGAGTGATAACTAAATAACCACACGAGATGATTAATTTAGTTCAACATGTTCAACATAAAATACCTTACGGAACAACAACTAATCTAATCACAAAAGCAATCAACTTTTGTTGTTTTAGTGCTCAACATAAGACACTTTATGGAACAACACAGTATTTACACAAAACTTGTGGATCGGAGAATCGACCTTATACCGTGAAATAAGCAAGGATTCATTCTATTTTCATCACCATTTGCACAATGACATACAATGGCCATAATCCTTGAATCACAAAAGATTTTAACCTATCTTACATCAATAATTGACAATATAGGCTTAAATTTTGTGTTTTCCAAAAGTCTATTCATTCTTTTATCAATATTTGCATATCAATTTACGAACGACTTTACTTTTGACAAAGTATGGGACAAACAAGTTTACGGACGTAAACGCACATATCCCATAAAAATATTCCAATATAAAATCAAAGGATTAATACTGCAAAAATCATCTTCCAAACAAGTTTAGAATTTAAACCAATACATCTAAAAACAAGAAGATGAAAACTTTGGACATAGCTATGTGTAATCACAATAAAGGCTATTCAAAAACACTAGTTATTCTTCTAACAAAACAAGAAAAATAGAAGATTTACTAGGCAAACAGAAATCATAGTTCATTAAGTACCTCGTATCTTTCAATGAAACCATCAAAGAATGTATCGCTGATTTCCTTTATTCTCTTGACCGTAGACACACCATGTTCGTGAGGTAGAACACTAACTTTGCGATCAACCACCCGAGCAAGTTGTCTAGCTTTGGAACAGTCCATGATGAGCTTCTTTTGATTCCGTATCAGAATATTCTGATTAGCAAGAATTCTGATCTGATCATCTAGAAGTTGGTTTATTTGCAAATGAAGATTTGCAACATCGACCTTTGAATTGTTCTGAAAACGAGTTAAATCCTTGACAGAATATTAATCCAGGAGTTGTGGTCCTTTATTTCAAGCATCTTCTTCAGAACCAGCTCCTGAATTGACTCACATTCCCGATTGTCTTCCTCCATATCAAGACGCTTGCAATTGAAGATTTGCAAACTCGACCTTTGAATTATTTTGAAAACGAGTTAAATCCTTGACAGAATCATAATCCAGGAGTTGTGATCCTTTCTTTCAAGCATCTTCTTCAGAACCAGCTCCTTAATTGACTCATGTTCCCGATTTTCTTCCTCCATATCAAGACGCACAATCTCTTGAGATCTTGCAGAGTTCTCCATAAAATTTTAGGGAACCGAAAACACGATATATAATAGGTATATATATGTGTTTGTGAACAGGAGTAGAAACTCTAGTTCTGAAAAACCCTAGGAGGACACGGACGTTCGTGGAATGTCAACTAAAACTCAAAGAAAAATAATATACAACATACTTGAGTATTTCCCAATTAATTTCCTTGCACCTCTCAAGTTAGAAGCAAGGAAACAAATACTTGGAGTCAGGTAATAGAGTGGAAATTAATTCCACTATGATCATCGAGAAGAGAGTTGTATATATCATCTGACTATTTGATCTTTGTTTTCTTCGCCTTTCTTCGGTTGACTTTCATCCCTGAAGGATAAGACATGGCGAACTTAACAAATCCATCAGATGGATTTCTATGAGGATTAAGTCTGGGACCTCTTGCAATTGGTTCAAGAGGATCAGAATAGATAGGAGTCCATTTTCTAGACTTAGATTTACCAGAAACAATCTTATAAGTACATGGAATGCACTTTTTAGCAACATAAGAATTTATGCCAGAATGCACTTGAGCCCTGTGATGATTTATAGAATAGAGATCATTCTTATAAGGTTTCTAGTTTCTTGTGGGCATACGATTCACTGCATTAGTCGACTGACTATTTGTTCCATTGACAGTGAAGAGAAGCAAATTATGAAGCTTAGAAATTTGTTTCCTTCTTGCAAAACAATGGATAGTATAGTGATTCTTTTTCCCACAAAAATTACATGTTCGTGGAGAAGAAATAATTGGCATCTAACCTAACTTTATATCCATATCAGAAGATTGCAAGTTATCTAAACTTTTCTTGACACAATCTTCTACTGGAGAACACTTCTTCATGTGCTGTAATTCATGAGAATTAGTTGCAGCAGAATTTCTCCTTAAGACAGAGTTTTCCTTTTCCAAGGATTTACACTGTTCATGGACTAGAGTAAGAGATGCACTTGGTTTCTCTTTTTCAACACGAAGTCTGTTGAGATCTGATGAATAAGTCTCGAGCAAACGTTTTTCTCTAATTGAGTTTTCCTTAACAACTTCCTCAAGAGCACTAATCTTTTTACGTTGTAGAGTAGTTTCTTGTAGAAGTTTCTCAATGTTTTTAGAGAAGGACACAACAATGTTATAGAGATCACGTTCTCGATCAAGAGACTTTTCAAATTCATCAATAAGTTGATCATGATCATTAATATCAATAGTCTCAGATATATTTTTTGAAATTCTTGTGAGCTTCTTTTCAGCTTTTTCCAGAGTGTCACATGCTTCATGAGAGTAAGATATGTCAATATTAGATTGAACAATCTTTCTACCTCGGGATTCAGAAGAATATACTAAGGAGCAATCCTTTGAGGTATTTCCAAGACACTTGGCGTGATTAAAATCTTTAGAAGACATCCAGGTAGGCGTCAATGAGATTTTGTCCTCAGACTCAGATTGCCACAAACACATACTTGTAAGGTCTTAAAAGTGTTTGCCAGCTCTGATACCAATTAAAAAAGCAGGGGTCTAACAACCACACCCAATATTTCGAATAACAATCTGTATGGACAAACTCCGAGTTACTTTACTAGAGAATCAACTAGACAGTCAGAATCAATCTAGATAAAAATATCTAAAGGAGTTATTATCTCAATCTCTCAATTTGATTTACTCAAGCAAATACAATCTGCGAGTCTTAATCAAAGAGAGATAACTTGGATGGTACCAAAGACCAATATCCAAGTGTCAATCAATTTAAATCAACAACCAATAAGGTCGGATATTCAAATTGATTAAATAATGCACAACCTGTATTATTTCAATTACATAACAAAATATAATGCGGAAAAGAAATAACACAGACACCAGAATTTTGTTAACGAGGAAACCGCAAATGCATAAAAACCCCGGGATCTAGTCCATATTAAACATACATTGTACTAAGCCGCTACAAACACTAGACTACTCCAAGATAACTTCAGTCTGGACTGTAGTTGAACCCAAATCAATCTCACACTGATCCAAGGTACAGTTATGATCTTACGCCTCTGATCCCAGCAGGATACTGCGCACTTGATTCCCTTAGATGATCTTACCCATAACCAAGAGTTGATACGACCCAAAGTCGAAGACTTTAATAAACAAATATGTCTCACACAGAAAAGTTTACAAGGATAGATAAATTCATCTCCCACGAATAGACCTATGAGTTTTGTTCCTTCTTTTGATAAATCAAGGTGAACATGAACCAATTGATAAAACTAGACTTATATTCCCGAAGAACAGATCA